>OZ024870.1:39545703-41945703 GCA_964017185.1 Rugalucina vietnamica
TATATATATATTTACAAGTTCAGTAAAATTGAGTGATCAGATTTTATTGAAAAAAGAATTGCCTTCAGATCGAGACAAAATGTAGAAAAGACCTAACTGAAATTCACATTAGCAAAAATTGGCTCTTTGACGACTCGAGGGAGGCCTGTTACAAGTTGAACAGTCAAGCTGTTGGTATTATTTTCAGGTAACTACAAAGTGCAACTTTATGATTATAGTGTAAAGGATTACCTCCCCTCGGCACCGGGAATGGGCATGTATGTTGAGGTCAAAGACCCCGAGGATCAAGTGGTTTTGTCGAGGGTGAGTCTAAGGAAAGGGAAAACCATAATAGACAATATCCTATAGGCTCATTGGTGTTGGATACTTCATAAATCCCCAGCCACAATTTTATGTTTGTGTCAATTCTTTTTCACTGCCATTGTGTTTACTCAGTGGTAGAGTGTTACACTCTAGAGCAATATGTTGGGTATTTAAAGGAATGCAGTCAGCAGTCAGAACCACATAAGATGCCTTGTATACATGTGTACATAAAATACCATCACAAATTCATTCCGTATTTAAGATAATGCATATCGGGTTGGTACTGTAGTTGTTTTGATTCCTTCAGGAAGGCATTGTACTGATTAAATACCCAGGAAATGGTGGCTGTTTCCTAACATGACAAGGAAATTATTGACTGGGATTTTGAGCGTCAACTCAAATGATGACCTTTTAAAATGATAAATCATATGGCATTTTCCAAGGCATTCATTTCAGTACATGAAATATTTAGTGACAAGCTTTAGGTACGGCTTACCTGGTGAACACTTCCAGAATGTGTATGGCATAATAATGGAAATTTTCATTTATAACAAGTAAAAGGAACTTGTTACAGATTTGTTTCAAGTTCGTGTTCTTGGACTCACCCAAATTTTATTTGAAGTTTGCCCAGCTATGACTGTAAAAACATAGTAATGCCTCCCCTTGGCTTTCTTTGCTATGTTATTTTATAGTGTAGCTTAGCATGCACAGAACCCTCTTGTAGAGCAGTGTGTACTCTCTTTCCACCATTTTATACCCTTTCCTTCATTTAGCATGAGAGACGATGCATTATGTGAAATATATATGTATACATGTACTGTACAATAATCATCCACAATTTAACATGGCAAATATTAGATATGCCACATCTTGAGAACCTGTGTTTTAAAGACACAATTGTTATTTTATGTCTGGAAAGAAAAATTATATTGTACAATGCATATATTTAAATATATTAATATGTTGTCATGAAATTTCTAATAAATAAAAAAAAAATACATTAATGGATGCTTGATAATTCAGACTATGATATGCAGTTTACTTATTTTGGTCATTTTAAATATTTCTAGGTTTGCTTTCATAATTTTTCCACCACGAGATAATCCTGTATCTAAAATGTTTTGTAAGTTACATGTTTAAAAATAAAACTTAAGTGCCTACTATAAAATTTTAGATGAAAAATTTGTATCATTTAATTTGTTGAGCTGTTTTCGATACAATTGTATTTTAAAAACTTGTTTATTTTATATCACAACTGCTTTCTGATGAGCACATTGTTCATGCAATGTTTCAGACTTATGCTGCCGATGGGAGATTTACATTCACATCCCACTCAGCCGGTGAACATGTGATCTGTTTACACTCCAACTCCAGTGCATGGTTTTCTAGTGGGCAACTAGTAAGTATCAAGATTTAGATTTAGTAATAAAAGCAATAACAATAACATCTATATTTGAGCCGTCTCGTGGGAAAACCAACAATGTGGTTTCCGACCAGGTCCGACACAAACCGGTCTGTGCAGTAACAGAAACAGGCTAGAAGCTTGAAATTTCAGATTTAAGTAGAGGAGGAATTGTACTATCCGAGTAGCAAAAACAAAGGCGCTGATCAGCTTCGCGGTTACCGCGAAGCTGATCTGCGTCTTTGTTTTCGCCTATGCAGATTGTTGGTTTTCCCACGAGGCGGCTCATCTATAGTTACATTCACATCAGCTTCTCACAGCTGACAAAAGGTTTGATCTGTTTAAACGTTTTACTCTGATGCATGGTTTTCGAGTAGACAACTACATGTATTAAGTATGAGTACACTTCTTGCACTTTTTCCAGGATATGTTTATGCATAGAGTCTTTCCAGGATATGTTTATGCATAGAGTCAGAACATTTTATAAGTGCAGCTCACAGCTATCTCACGCCCGGTAAACTGCAAATTGGTCAAAGTAAAGAAAGTTGAATTATATTCGGTGGTCATTTTGAGCATTTCCTGCTATTAGTTTTCGTGAGATTCACTGAGGTGAAAACTAATAACAAGAAACGCTCAAAATGACCACTGGATTATGTTGACCACTGACGGTGGTCAATTTGCAGTTTACTGGGCGTGTATCTGTAAAAGTCCAAAGCCACAAACCATGGGGGATCCAACTTAGGCCTGGACCAAGATGATGTGCTCAGTAGCTTGGTCATTTATGCATCTTGATTTCCAATGAAATGGACCCTAGATCAACCCTCTAGGTTAACCCCCAAAAGTCCCCCATGCCACATACATTTCTTCCATCAAGATTTGATCATGATATAACACAAGAGCCACCTCATGAGAAAACCATCAATCTGCATATGCAAAAACAAAGCCGCAGATCAGCTTCGCGGTAACTGCGATGCTGATCAGCACCTTTGTTTTTGTTACAGGGATAGTACACTTCCTCTTAGAAATTTCAAGCTTCTAGCCTGCTTCTGTGACTGTACAGCCTGATTTGTATCAGACCTGTTTGGAAACCACATTGTTGGTTTTCTCACAAGAGGGCTCACAACTAGTTCTCTTATTCCGCTAATTAAAAAAAGCACTTGGCAGTTGCATGTATTTACGAAAAATGTTCACTAATGACTGGTGATCTGCCCCGAGTAGCCTTACCAAGGAACAGTGTGGCTAATCTAACCGACCACTCTGGCATCTTGTTAGTTTTTACTGAGGATTTAAAGCACTATATAGTACTATATCAAACAAACAAAAAATATGAGTGTCTCAGTGAATGCTAAAGCATAAGCATTTAACAGGAGCTTGTAGCATATATGTTAAAACTTTTCAAAATATTACATTACATTTTTTCAGCGAGTACATTTAGACATTCAAGTTGGAGAACATGCCGTAGATTACCAACAAATTCAGGCCAAAGATAAACTGACAGAGCTACAGCTAAGGATCAGACAGCTCCTAGACCAGGTAGAACAGGTCACTAAGGAACAGAATTACCAGAGAGTAAGTGGAAAATTGACTCGTTTTATAAGGAATCCTTTCTGTTTTGACAACAGGATGGGGGAGAGTGGTGGCCCAGTGATAGAGTCTCATTCTGGAGTTCCAAACTGACTACTATATGTTGTGTCCTTGAGCAAGACATTTTTTCTCCCTTTGTACAGGCTAAATTTCCCAAAAAGCAGTGGTTCCTTTATAATATGAAGCAAACAGTGTTTACTTGGATGATGTTAAGCCTTAACACAATCTACAAAAAAACAATCATACAGAGGTTAATTTCTTAACACAGTCTTTGCTGAAGGTACTCCATTAAGGATGTTTGCTGCCAATGAAAAAGTATTCAAACTTTTTTTCAAACTTTTTTTCTAACCGCTCTTTTTTGATTCCAAAATATAAAATAAGACATATGAAAACACAATGAATATAGGATAGTGTGCATTTTTTCAAGCTACAGGCCTCTGAATGAGACCTCTTAACAACATGTTTGAAAATTGGCAAAGTTAATTTAATTTTCAATTCTTTCACATATACCTTCCTGGACAAACAATACATCACGAATGCGTTCAAAAGTCATTTTGTTTAAGTGACGCTGACTATTTTTTACCTAAAACATACATAAATTTTCATCTTGAGATAGATGACAAATGTTTTCGACTCATTTATCAACCTCAACCTCTTTATAACACTATTGTCGGGGTCCAAGTCTATTTCCGTGTTCGCGATATAGCAAAATTAGTCTAAAATGAACATTTGGAGTCCAACAGTGATCAGTGTTATATCCGAAACCATGCTGTAATGAACCGTGTTATAAAGAGGTCCAGGTGTACTGATAAAGAAGCCCTTGTGCTAAAATAACCATCAAATCAGTGCAAGTAATTTGAAGTTGTGTTATATTCAAGTTTAATCTACCCTACCCCTAAATTTTGCTGACACTTAAAATTTTCTAAAAAGTTGCAGAAATTGGGGTGAAAAAAATGAAGTTCCTAATACTGCGTTTACACTATGTTCCCGGCAATCACGGCGGCCACGTTTCAGACAACCGTGATGAAAACGGGATAACAGTGAGACAATGCAGGGGAATGGGATAGGCAAAAGTAGCACGCCGGGATAACCGTGGACACCGTGACAAATTTTTTGACAGTTTAAAAATCTGCCACGGCAGTCACAGCAGAAATAAGAAACAAAATGGGCCGTGATAAAACGGGCTGAACGTAACACACCGTGACAGAACGTAACAGTATGTAGCGAAACTTGGAGGCAGTCCGTAGTGCAACGAGAAGCTAGTGAATAGCCCGGCAAGCTACGGATCTTCCACGTTCTGTTGCGTTTGATCACGGTCGTCTCACGTCTTGTCCTGTTTCCTACGGAATACTCAACACGTTTTGTTGCGTTAAGTTACGGTGCGTTACGGTCTTTGACGGTGTTCACCCCGTTCTACTACGTATGTCATGTTATGTTACGGTAATCAAGGCGCGTGAAGTTTATAGATATAAAATGGCATATCATGGGGATAAGTTCCTACATATTGGAGCAGTCACTATAGTGAACAATACAGACCATAAGCTGCACTATGCAATTGAAGAAGAATTACAATCCGGAACTTTCTTAATCAACTCTGCAGTCAGTTGTTGAGGAGCACGGTTGTTATTATTTCAAAGGACTTATTCGTATACAAAAAGAAAAAAATGTGCTTTATATTGTTTGGTGTCTACGTTTCGTCTGTAGTTGACCTTGACAGACCGAAAAAACGTGTTGCGCCTTGGTCAAAACGCAATTAACTGCAACAGAACGTAACAGGCCTTACTAGAACGTGCTAATAATCGTGATAGATCGTGGATAACCGTAACATACCTTAGCGCCTCCGTGAAACACCGGCTTATCGCTACCACAGTTTGTTACAGATATCGTAATACAACGTAAGAAAACGTAACAAAACGTGATAGATCTTGAAAATCAGAGAAATATATTACCAAAACTCCACGGCACGATACGTTTCTAGCAAACAGGGCTGCCGGGGCCGCCGGGAACATAGTGTATTATATTGACAATTTTCATGACTCGTTCGATGCATATCATCAATATATATTCAAATATAAAATATTAGGAAAATATCTGCAACTGTTTACGAGATACAGTCAAACCTCTATAAAAGCGCCACCTTTGGGAGTGAGCTAAGCTGGCTGTTATACACAGGTGGCTGTCTTATCAAGGTTCAGTCAGAGCGGTTGTCATGTAGAAAATATTCTTACTGTCACAAGAAAAATCCTTTCTAAGGAAGGACTACCTGTATGTGTTTCATAAGTTGACATCATTTCATGCTTCGTTACACAAAAATATATACAAAGCCTCATGGGTATTAACTTAATTGATTTTTTCTGCTAATTAACTGTTTTAAATACAATAATGAATAATAATTGTCCAATTAATAGCTTGTAAATGGGAAATTTGACTTTAGGCAAGTATGATGTGGCTGTCTTATAGAGAGTTATAAGCATTTTGGGATTGATTTTACTGGCTGCTGGTTGTCTTATGGAGGTGGCTGTCTTATGCAGAGATAAAATATAGTGAAAATGATTGGGAATGTTTCAGACTGGCTCTCTTATGCAGGTGGAGCTCTTATAAAGGTGGCTGATTCAGCAGGTTCAACTGTATTCAACAAAATAAAACCCGGAAGTTCAAAAATGTCAAATGTTAGCAGCGAACATCCTTAAAGGAGAAAAATCATAAAAGATAAATTATGCATTTTGCAGTTAAATTAATAAAATCAATCAAATTTTTTATAAGATTAAATTGTAATATTTAATGCCTTATTTTGAGTTTTTCAAAACACTTGTATTTTATATTTCAGTACCGAGAAGAAAGATTCCGACAGACAAGTGAGAGTACCAATCAGCGGGTACTGTGGTGGTCTATTGCTCAAACTGTTATTCTTCTTATTACTGGATTCTGGCAAATGCGACATTTAAAGAGCTTTTTCGAAGCTAAGAAATTAGTATAATGATAAGTGCTTATAGTATTATGAACTGAAACAAATTGATATGAGCGGCGTCATGAGAAAACCAACATTTTGTATATTCAAAAAACAAAGACGCAGATCAGCTTTGTAACTGTGAAGCTGATCAGCACCTTTGTTCTTGCGACGCAGATAGTACAATTCCTCTACTTTCTAAATCCTTAATTTCCTGCCTCTAGCCATCTTCTTTACTTGTACAGCTTGGTTTGAGTCAGACCTGGTCAGAAACCATGTTGGTTTTCTTATGACGCAGTTCATATATCATCGGAAGAAGCTTTTTGAGACCAGCGAAGATTTGAATGACATTGTGATAGAAGACCAAGAGTCAAAGATTTGCAACATATTTTTATGGAAAAGTGATTTTGGATTTGAGCTTCAATGAAGACATCAGCCAGCAAGTGGAGCCTCTTGAAGCTGGGTCCAGAACTTAGGACTTTAAAAAAGAAATTCTTAATCATGATCTTCTAATCTGCTAATCAATATCAGAATAGAAAGTAGGCTATGATCAGGAAAAGGTGCAATCTGAAAGAAATTCTAGAGAGGAAAATGCAAACTGATTGCAAGCAATCCCTGAGGATTGGAAATAGAATAGAATAGAAGAAATTTTCAACTTGAGCATCAAACATATTCTGCTTAGTAATGTTAAAATGCCAGCATTCAGTATGAAAACTATCCTGCTTCATGAAGTTGATTTGAAACCACAGATATTATGGTATCTAGGCAGCAATAAAGACCACCAGTTAGTCGGTATGTCACAGTAACGGCTTTTGAATAACCTCTTGTTTTGCATATTATCAGCAGGTATTTGTTCAACATTATTTAAATGGCTCAAAAGGACAAACTACCATTGTTGTGACATTATTTTTTATATGAAATAGTTAGGTATTCTATTTTGTGTTCCAGTCATGATAAGTTCATTCTCACATATGATTGATGACTGATGAATGATTTAAATCTCCTAGATTACATTACACTTTGGTTATTTTATTTATCAAAACTTTGATCAACCTTTATTCTTTTTGGTTTATTATGCATTAAGATGTACATTACTTCTGATAAGAGAAAATGGACAATGGATAAAAGTAAGACTTTTTGCAAGTTTTAAATTCATGCATTTTCTATGCATTCATTTCTTCATTTGTAGCATTCCTCATAGATGTATACAGATTATGGTATTTGCCAACAGGCAACCATTTGGCATTACGGAAACTCATGCAATATACAAAGGTTTTTTCAGCTGTAAAATTGAAAAAAATGATGGCTTTAATATTTTTGCTGAAAACATTGACTGTGGGTACACGTTAGAACCGCCTAGCTGAGCTAACGAGTACCCACATTCAATGTTTTGGATCAAAAATAAGAAAAATAGGTAAACCATAATAAACCCAGTGGCAGATTTAGAGTGGGTTCAGGTGGTTCACATGAACCCCCCTCAGTTTCATGTGAAATATCAGGTAAAATGTTGAAAATGAACCCCCTCTTGATGGATTTGAACCCCCTTCAAGAAATCCTGGATCCACCCCTGATAAACCCCAGTTTTAGTGTATAAAAGTGGGGTTTAAGGGGGTATACATTACGTGGATATGTTTTCGTGATGAATGAGAAAATAAAGAAGAGAACAAAGTCTCAAGGAGCTGTAGGGTTTTGCAAACAGGTCAAAAGCTGATTAGTCTGAAACCCAGGAAAACAGGATTTGTAGTGTTATTGCTCATTTGATTTGTTCTGAAAGCAAAACAGGATAAGCAGTGTTAATGCTCATTTGATATGTACCATAATCTGTCAAGCTGGCACATCTCACCTGATCATTCATTATTTATATTGTTTTTTTTGGGGGGGTGTTGTATATTATATGTAATGTTTTGTTAACTGTGTAAGAAAGGTGAAAATCAGAGAAGATAGATATTATGTGTAAATGTGTGTGCTAATTTGAAGAGATGTTTTAACTAAGGAAGTTCATTTAATTGTGTTAAAGAAAATAAGTACAATGTATGCTTACAATTTATTTGAAAAGATGTTTAAAGGCTTAGTTTAGAAGAAAATTTAATGTGTTACATAATATCCTCATGGATGGTATGCTTTAAAATATTGTAATTTAACTTTTAGATTGTTTACACTGAAGACTAGGGTTTACCTTGGCTTTTGGCCTGTCTAAAGCTGATCAGTTTGTTTATGTTCAAAACAAAGCTGTTACAGGACTGGTGTTTATCAAAGAATTTTAAGCGAGCTAGTCTCAGTCTTTGTAAATGAATCATATTGACATTTTTGGATTTTCCTCCACATAGAAAATTTCATTCTGTACATTTTGTGAGTGTTTATTTACATGAGTGCTAGTTTTATTTAATGTTAATAAGGATGAAAATGATTAACATGGTTAATGTTATTATGAAAACCCTGATATTTAATATTTGTGACCAAAGTTTCCCATAAAATGACTTAATTTGTGACCAAACTTCTAGAATTGTTTACCATATTGTTTAATGCTCTGTAGTTACCATGTTTTATTGTAGATGCCCAATTACATTTGGACAAGTTTAGGCATACAGAGTATATAAAGATCAGACTGTTCCTATTAGGGTCCTCAACGCAGAGTGGTGGCCTATTGGGAGAGCATCAGTCTCTGAATAGAGAGGTCCTGGCTTTGATTCCCACTTGGGGCATTGAGTTGTGTCCTTGAGCAAGACAATAACTCCCCATAACACTGGATAAAACACAAGAAGCAACGGCATCATCCCAACATAGCTGAACAATGGTATGTCAATTTAACTTGATAAGTTTGATAATGCAGTTGTTGTTGAGTATAATTATGTATTGTTTAGGTGGAAAATAAATATAAATTGAGTAATAAATGTGTAAATAAAGAATAAAAGGAATATATCTTGTTCTTTTTATGTGAAAACCATACTTTTTACTGAGACACATGGGTTTCTGGATCTTAAAATGTTAAAAGTGACTTGAATGGCTTTAGAGAAATCCCTCTGTAAGTATACAAAAGTCTGTGTGGAATGAGCTTAGGTCAAAGTCGTTCAATATGGTATTGAATTCCTAGCATGGGATTGGTCTTGCATTACCATTGGTTTTAAGGCAGCTTGACCGACTTTTCATGCTCTCATAAATCAATAAAGGTATGATTAATTAACTTGAGGATCATTGGTAAATATAGTTTAACATTTAACCACATTATTGTGACCTACGTTTTGCAGTTAGGTTTCATGTCATGATGCTAGTATCTACTAAGACACAATTTTTAGAGATCATTTTAGCACCTGGCGTGATAAACAGCTCGGCGATTAACTTGATTTCTCTGAAACCAGAGATGCCACAATTAATGAAATGATAATGTCCAAACATGGCGTAGCTGTTGACTTGGGCATTAAGCAAACAATAAATGAAAATGAGCCTGATGCGAGGGACTATCATGATGCTGCTTGAATGTGCAGAAAGCAGACACACCCACCTGAACTGCTTGTGTGAACTGTAATCATGTGTCTTTGATAAGAGTATGCAAAGTTTCTTAAACCTTCCTTTATTTCAAAAGAATAAAGTGGTGGCCTTATGTCACTACCTCCAACATGTAGTTCCCCCAAGCGAGACTAAAGTGCGTTTCCCAGTGACTGATAATGGTTTTTAGCTTGCCTGCACGAAGTGCATAGAGCTATTGTAGTCACCTCGGTAGTCCCCGTTTACGTGTACGTCCGCGTCACACTTTCGGTTAAGTTTTTTATAAGTCTATATCTCTTGACCATGTTGATGGATCAAATTGATACTTTGCATGCTGCTAGATATTGGTCTGAAGTTTTATGCAGTACCATCATGACCCACCCTGGGTGACCTTGAGGTCAAGGTCACGGACTTAGAAATTTTGTGTTTAAGTTTTTGGTGCAAGTTTTTGTAAGACTATATCTCTTGACCATATTGATGGATTGAGTTGATACTTTGCATGTTGCTAGATATTGGTCTGAAGTTTTATGCAGTACCATCATGACCCACTCTCGGTGACCTTGAGGTCACAGAAATTTTGTGTTTAAGTTTTTGATTTAAGTTTTTGTAAGTCTATATCTCTTTACCATGTTGATTGATCGAGTTGATACTTTGCATGTTGGTAGATATTGGTCTGAAGTTTTATGCAGTACCATCATGACCTACCCTGGGTGACCTTGAGGTCAAGGTCACAGACTTAGAAATTTTGTGTTAAATTTTTTGGTTAAAGTCTAAATCTCTTGAACATGTTGATGGATAAAGTTGATACTTGCATGTTGATAGATATTGGTCTCGGGTTTTATGCTGTACATCACAACTCACCTGGATGACCTTGAGTTCAGGGTCACGGACTTTGAAGTTTTGTGTTTAAGTTTTGGTTAATGTTTTTATAAGTCTGTATCTCTTGAACATGTAGATTGATCAAGTTGATACTTTGCATTGGTCTGAAGTTTTATGTTGTACCGTCATGACCCACCCTAGTGACCTTGAGGTCAAGGTCATGGGTCATAGATTTTAACAGTTGTAGTGGCAAAGCACAAGTCAGGCGAGCTAAGCTGTCCTGCGACAGCTCTTATTCACAATATTTTACAACTGTTCAAATAGATGAAATATTTTCTTTGCACAGTTGAGTATCTAGTTTTGTCGCAAAATGTGAAAATCGGTAGACAAATAAAAAGTTCCGGTCAAATACATTTTTGAATAGGGATTTCCTGTACAAAAATCTCAATGAAGGGAGGTAAACATTTTCCCGCAAAAAAATTAAATTCCTAGTACATGTATTAAGTCATGATTGCTCAAAAACATAAAATGACACAAATTGCAAACCTGAGACTTAATCTTTACGATCATGTAAAATTTTTCGACAAATATGCTGCATTTTCATGAGCATCCATTATCTCCCCTGCCAATGCAAAATCCCTATTCAAAATTCATTTTGACCATAAAAACTTTATCTGTTCACCGATTTTCAAACTTTTTGCAGGTCCTATTAGGACAAACACTAAGATCACGATTTTGACATGAAAATAATTTTCCTATCGTCTCCATCCACCATACAAAAATTTGCTGCAAAAAAGGATACAAGATACAAAATACAAGAAACTTTATTTAAAGTCGACTTTCAATTTACAACTTAATAACATTAGCCATAGGCTATTTTGTCGACAAACAGAGTAAAAACCGTACATGTAAAAATGAAAGTAACATAAATCACAGCTAATAGGGAGATTAATATCACAGCATGCACTATATATACAGAAATTAAATGAGAGAGAAAGAAAAAAAAATGAAGAATATATCTTGTGTCTTGTACAAAAACAGGCTTTGCAGTCACTACTTTTTGAACAACCCTCTAATGTCGTAAATTGTGATAATAAAAAAAAAAAATACGCAAAAATAAATGAACATGGGTGTCAATGGAAAGTAGGTCTCGCTCATAGCGTTTTCCTGTGTTTTCATGTCATTTGTTTCATAGATGATAATAAATTAACAACTTTAAAATAGCCGGAAGTAACTTTTTTAACGACTTGTTTACGGTAATGCCGGTGACCCACTTCCTGGTTCGATTTACACGTTGCATAGCAAAATTCATTAGTTGCAAATCCAGGCTTTGCTCGCGTGTCAGTCTTTGTTTTTCCCAGTACGCCATCGTAATGGGTTCAAATAAAGCAGCGCGACACAGGAATGTCAAAAACAGCAGAATCGCTCCTGATCTACCCTCTGGAAAGACGGAGAAAAAACGCAAATCTGGACAACCTCTACTTTCCAAAACAATGGTGATTGCAGTGGCTCTGGTTGTTGTTTTCCTTACAGGAGCATACTACAGGTAAGTGTGATCATTGACATTATTTACTAGTAAACAGTATTACCAAAAGATCACATTTGCAATTGCATTTTCCGGACGACCGAGAAGTGTCATACATTTTGCCAACATGATGATTTATTAGAATTTAGTCTCGTAACTTAATTAGGGATGGCCAGATAAGCGACAAAATTAATGCAATACCAGAATCATTGATCTGGGAATTTCGTTATGTTGATTTCAATTTAGGATGTTTGCTTTGTCATGCATACCGAACCACATGCATCCATCTACAGGTCCGTTTATGTTGGTTTGTTGTGTGATTTCATGTTTTATGCCCCACTCAACAGATAAGGTCATAATTATGGAGTCAGATTGCAGTGTAAAGTCACATCCAGACAACTGGAGAAGTTGGGATTGAACTTGCTACCCCTGGTTAACATACAAAGCAAGTGGCTTAACCAGTAACCACAGAAGCTTCTCAACTTTTCATGTTCAATTGTTGGCCTATAATTATGTACATGTAAGTGGTGCTGCAAATGCTTTATTGTGGACTCAGAGTATCTTATGTCTTTATCTTCTTACACTGAGTTGATCATTTCCCTTTCGCTATCTTAGATGACCTTTTTCTAAACATTATACAACTATTTCATACCTTTCTGTATAATAGTCAAAACTATCAATCCTGATTGCGGTACTATGGATGACCTGGTCTTGTGGTAGTCTGGAGACTTGAAAATATAACAGGACAAGCCTCATATTTCCCAAAAGTTGGAATGCAGTTTATCTGCTAAGATTTCCAACGGTTGGGCCCAAACTAGTCTCGAGATTATGAAACTTTTTTCTTTCTCAGCTCAGCTGAGCATTTAATTTAAACTGCTCATAAATACATGAATAATCAAAATTGATAGAAAATTCAGGTTTATATTAGAAAAGTCTGTAATTTATCCTGCTAATAAATGTTAAAATGTCTACAATTATTGGCATTTTATCATTAATAAGCGGGATAAATTTTAGTCTCATCTGAGTAACGCTTGAAAACAGTTTTATGGCCTCGAGGCCTCATGAACTGAACTGTTGCAAGAAGCCGAGGGCAACAGTTCATTGGGTCATCTAAAACACTGGGGAGGTGTTGATAACAGGCCACATGCCTGGGAGGACAGCAAAAGCTCTTACCCGTGAAACAGTTCATCACTTGATGTGAAACAGGTCATTGAAAGTGGCTTAGACTGAATTTGCTTTAAAGTCAAATAGACTTTAATAAATCTTTATATACAATGTAGTATGTTGGGTAATATTTATAAGAAAATATTACATTTTTAAGATTATGTCTGAGGGAGGATGGAGCAATACTGTCTGTAAACTTAGGACCATTACATGTAGTAATTTTATGTTATTGTACCTTTTCAGATATAAGATGTACCTGCGTGACAGGGTCAACACACCCCTTTATGCACCAAAGATGTTGACAAAGGATAGCAGCTCAGCAGCTGTGGAGCCAGAGAGAT
Organism: Rugalucina vietnamica; assembly: GCA_964017185.1. Lineage (NCBI taxonomy): Eukaryota > Metazoa > Mollusca > Bivalvia > Lucinida > Lucinidae > Rugalucina > Rugalucina vietnamica. The sequence goes on from OZ024870.1 coordinate 39,559,272, forward strand.
TCTGGGGCACGTACAGACCTAATACATACTTTGGTATGAAGACAAGAAGTCCTCGGTCCCCTGTGGTGGGGCTGATGTGGTTCAATCAGTTGGCAGGCCAGATGCCACCCCCAGTGAGGCACTGGTGTGATCAGGTACAGTAAAATTGTAGATCATTATCAAAATCACTGTCGTCAAGTCGTTGTTATATAGTAATTATTCTGACCATACTTTTATGTGGAAACATTGAAATTTTGTCTCTTGTATGTGTTTTTTTTAGCCAAGAATACTTCTAAAACATTCAAGACATTAACGAGTACTTTGTTCAACATAACAGCCACAGAATATGGTTAGATCCTATAATTTTGGATTTAAAAAAAGGAGGATTGTACTATGTGGTAAAAGTACAAAAAGACCTATGTAATGTGACTAATATGGAGGTCTTTTATCTGACAGGGCAATAGATTTTTATCTTGTTGCAAAAATAACTATCAGCCTAGGGCTACCGTAACATCCAAAGCCATTGGAATATTTTACTGATATTTGTCTGCAGTTGTCAATTTCTGTTCTTTATTCCATATTAGGGTGATGGCCTTCCAAAGTATGGTTGGTTAAAACATGATGGTGTCAACTTTGGAGTACAGGAAATCCAGGAGTCAGATTTTACCCTTACAACAGCATTTGTAAAGCAGCCAGGAGGAAAACATGGAGGTGACTGGACAGCTCGCTTCACAGCCACTCCAACTGATAAGGTATTGTATAACATGCATTTCATCAATCTTAATGTGAGACAATATGACCTGGGTTCCAACGAGGCATCTAGGTTTTAAAACATCGTTATCCTCATTTCATTTTTTACAATGTTAAACATCACTGTATATTGCATGGGCATGTTTTCGTAAGAGATCAGTCTCAGAAATAAGAAACTAGTGAGGTAATACTGACAATAAACTAAAAGGTGCATACCAGCCACTCCATTCCACCCCACTCAAAAGTAGAATTCATGTCAAGAATCACTGAAGATATCTCAGAATTTTAAGTTGAAAACTATAAAATTAACTTTATGCCATCCTGTTTGGTAGGATGAATGCAACTGTACAATATACTGTAATTTTAGACATGCACAGATTCACTTCCTACAAGGCAAACCTCTTTGAGTCCTTCATTACTATTTTTCTAGTGGGGTTTTATGGTGTCAAAATCACACTGGGTAGCTTGAAGCCACAATTTGAATTCTTTCACACTGAAAGATCAGCAATTCAATTGAAAAGAAACATGGTGAGCCTTTTTATTTCCAGGCATATTAAAAATCCTCACTTCCTTTGTTTCAGGACTCACGGAGGGCCAAGTTGGTGTCCCTGATGTTTTATATTGCCCTAGATAACCTAAACCATCCTCGCTTCCTTTGTTTCAGGACCCAGGTAGAGCCAGGTTGGTGTCCCTGATGTTTTATATTGCCCTAGATAACCATCCTCACTTCCTTTGTTTCAGGACCCAGGTAGAGCCAGGTTGGTATCCCTGATGTTTTATATTGCCCTGGATGGCCAAGGCATGCTGTACCCAGTTGTCTCTAATGACAAGAAGAAAATAACAGCAATAGAGGGCTCATCAGAGGAACTTGGAAACTTCCGAATTATATTTCCAAGCTCAAAATCAACCTCCAATCACAGACATAGTTTTCTGGCTACCATAGCTCCTGGACTGGATAGGCTGAAAGATGCCTTAATGACAGGGATTAAAGTTGAAGCCTGGGATAAGGCAAGGAAAGTACCGTATTTTGTGTTAGGAAGAGGGCAGGTGCCCCGAGATGCCACAGGGGAACTGAACTTTGTGGTGTTTCAAGTTACAGCTGAGCTTCCTTACGAGTTTGATGTGATGTTTGAATCTAACAGCTGCATTGGTGAAAGAACTAAAATGTTACAGGGGGAAGAATTTGATAAAAAGCTGAAAATGCATACAGATAATTTTGATGCAAAGTTTGATAATGTATTTGGTTTAAGTAACAAAGGATATAATGAAGCTGAAGTTAGTTTTGCCAAAGCTGCATTAAGTAATATGCTTGGTGGTATTGGATATTTCTATGGATCTTCGTGGGTTCTGTCCAAATACAATGAGGGGCCAGTCCCTTACTGGAAGGCTCCCCTGTACACAGCTGTACCTTCTCGCTCATTTTTTCCAAGGGGTTTCCTCTGGGATGAGGGATTTCACAATCTACTGATCAGCAAATGGGACCCAGAAATATCTAAGGATATTATTTCTCATTGGTTAGATCTCTTGAATAGTGAAGGCTGGATTCCGAGAGAACAAATACTTGGTGTTGAAGCCTTAGCAAAAGTTCCATCAGAATTTGTAGTTCAGAGAAATGAAAATGCTAATCCACCAACTTTACTTCTGCCCCTCAAAAAGTTGATAGACAGTATGGTAAACAGTACAGATGAAAAGGACAGGAATTTCCTTAAATCGGTATATCCCAGGTTGCAAGCCTGGTACCAGTGGTATAGTACTACACAGACTGGTCCCCTGCACTCTACATACAGATGGAGGGGCCGGGATTCAAAGACAAACAAGGAACTCAATCCAAAAACGTTGACATCTGGTCTTGATGACTATCCCAGGGCGTCCCATCCAACTGATTCAGAGTATCATGTTGATCTACGATGCTGGATGGCATTAGCGTCAGGACTTCTTGCTGAAATTGCTCAAGCCTTAGGGGAGGACCATACAGAGTATTGGAATACACGCAAATTGCTCACAGACAATACATTGTTAGACAAATTACACTGGTCAGAGAAGAAACATCAATACAGTGATTATGGTTTACATACTGACAAAGTGAAACTAGAACGTCCAAAACCTCCGAAAGATCTCAAAGTTGGGCAGGCGCCTCCAAAAGTAGACATGGAAAAGATAAGGGTTGTTTATGAAGAACCAAAATTAGGTTTTGTGAATGCATTTGGATATATCAGTTTATTTCCATTCTTACTGAAAATTGTAGATCCAAGTTCACCAAAACTGTTTCAAATTTTATCAGATATAAAAGACACAAGATTAACCTGGACTGACTATGGTCTGCGATCTCTAGGACAAACTGTTCCCACGTATAACAGATATAATTCAGAGCATGATCCACCATATTGGAGAGGTGCGATTTGGATCAATATAAATTATTTAGCCTTAAGTGCCTTAGATTATTATAAAAGAGTAGAAGGACCATACCAATCCACGGCGGCAGACATTTACATGGAGTTAAGAGTAAATGTGGTCAGAAATATTTATCGGCAATATAAGCGGACAGGATATATTTGGGAAAACTATAATGATAAAACAGGGGAGGGTAAAGGTTGTCACCCTTTCACTGGATGGTCTGCCCTTGTTACTCTTATAATGGCAGAAGTATATTAAAACTCGAAGTGCTTAAACTCTTTGATATACATAGGCAGCAGTTTTTCTGGGACAGCAAGTAAAGGTGGAGCCAGATATGGGGTAATCATAATCAGTAATTTAATCATCAGTAATCGATTACAATTTTTTGAATAATCATTGATAATCATTAATCACAAAATTTCAGAGTCATTTTAATCATAATTCAATCATAATCATGTTTTATTAGGTCAGTAATCATGATTATTTATGATTACTTTCATGATTACAGCAAAAATAAAATATCACAGTCTGAAAGGAAAGCTCAGTCCGAAGATTGTATTGAACTATTGATGCTGCTTTACACTGGGAGTTATGAACCTCTGTGTCATGCATTTTATATAGGAAGCACTGCTTCAAGACCTTGGAAGGCTGTAGCCTTTTACACATACATTGTAAGTGGTTTGCTCAGTCACATAGCCGCTCATTGTTCAGGCATCTAAAAGCCCAGCAATTTCTCAATCTTTGATAGACAGAGATGAAAAAATGAGGCAAGGCAAACATTATGAACAAATGTTGTCCTGCTTAATTGTTAAAGTGTGAACAATCAATTATAAACTGCACAAACAGTCAATTATCTCTCATTACTCAAACTCTAATCAAAATTTCCCAACTCTTGAGTAAAGAGTGTCTTAATTTTCACTGACAATGGCTTTGTGTATTTAAAGGTGATGTGTGCGAAAAACAGCAGTGATTTTATGAGAAGTCTTTTTAAATGCAGCCATGGGCCTAAGTTTTTTCATGCTGGTGAGAATATTTGATCTTAATCACAATGCAGGAGGTTTGAGCAGGTTATATGTATGTTTTGTTTTTTTGTTTTTTTTCTGGAATGTACATCTTTTATGTTGAATCAGTTTTAATGAAGATAAAGGATAATATCGCCATGCATTTTGCAATTTTTGAGTCAAAAATTAAAAGAAAAAAAGATGAAGTAGAGAATAAGGTTCGCAGATCCAGGTACTACTATCCCTCTAATTAACTGCTTAACATCCCAGCATGATCATAGCTGTTGACTTGGACGTTAAGCATCAATTTAAAAAAAAAAAAACGATTAGTGGCAGATCTAGGTAATTGTCAGGGCAGCATCATGTGTTTGGTTTCTGTTGTACCAGAGAAAGTGCCTAGATCTGGGTAAACAACAGAAAAAATACCCATTTCCGGATCAAAAACAATAACAACAAAATGTAATCAATAATCATAAAAGTAATCTGATTACTCTGTCAAAATAATCATAATTTAATCAATTACTCTTGAAAAAATGAGTAATCATAATCATAATTTAATCATAAAGACTCCTGAATAATTGTAATTTAATCATTACTGATACCCCAGTAATCGCCCCATGTCTGGGTGGAGCATCACAGTGTAATTTAACACTCTGTCAGACAAAACTCTGTTATCTGTTATACCTGTACAGTGTTCCATAATCAAGCAAAATGATATCTCAGGGTCTTGAAATGTGATGATTTGTACTGGAGTTTTAGGGATATAAAACAATAATAACACAGACTGATGATGTGTTTTACTGATGATGTCTCGGAGCATTTGTCATAGATTCACTTGGAGGCTATGTCAAATGAGCTGCTTCACAACAAACAAAACTGATCCAAGTCTTAGTCAGAAGTGTTGTTTTATTGAGTTGCTCAATGTCTGCTGAATAATCACAAGTTCAAAGACTACAAGAAATCATGACACTTCAATATATTTAATGAGCTGCCGCATCAGGAAACCAACAGTCTGCATATGCAAAATTGTGATGATTTGTAATGGACACAAACCGGCCTGTACAGTCTCAGTAGCAGGCTAGAAGCTTGAAATTTCAGATTTAATCGGAGGGATTGTATTATGTATGGAGCGAAAACAAAGGCCCTGATCAGCAGTTACAGCATATATACAGATTGTTAGTTTTCTGGTGTGGTGACTCATTTAGAATTTTGTTAACCTGTTTCTAAGTGTAACATGCAAGTTACATGCAAGCATGTTGTGTTGTGCTTCCTACCAGTGACATTTTCTAGTCTAAAAAGAAATTATTGTAGTAGACGAGGGTCACAGATCTACCGTTATAAATGAGTGAAACACCAGCTCCTATTTGTGAAATACATTCATATTTGACGCAAGTCTACTATGATAAAAATCCATTTATAATTGTACTGTATTGTTTATGGGTCATTAACCACAGAACCTGTTAGTTCACCTAAGCCAAAGGCTCAAAAAGCGACTATGATGGAACAGATACAGCATCTGTGCGTTTTAATTGACCTAGTGCACAATGTGGAGGCTGTCATCATTTGGTGAGGACATGCTTAAATAAGCCTCAAGTTTTTGCTGCAATACAGGTATATTTGCAAGAATCCTGTTAAATATAGCATGTGGATATGAGTTGAATGAATAATTTATAACTAGAAACTAATTATAATTGAATAAAAATTATTTTAAAAAGTTTTAAAGTGACATATTACATATTTTCTATATACGTATGTATGATGGTGTCAAACAAAAGTAGTGTGACTTAATTTAGTGTTTGTGTTGATCCCTTGTGTCCAAAGTAAACATGTCGTCTACGGTGGTTATTTGGGCAATCCTCCTGCAGGCAAATCACCACTTTTTAGTGCACATTGCTCATCATCATATTCATGAGAATGAGGTGTGTGGTGGCTTAGTGGAAACATATCAAAATTTGGATCAAGTGGTGGTAGGCCACATGAGGGTTCAAATTTAAATGAAATGTTTCCGTTTCGAAGACACATCAGGATAGCATGTCCGTGACAAGTATATCCTCTTTTACCCCGCATTTATATATACATTCAGACATAAGTAAAGCATCACCCTAACATTATTCTGGAGACGGTTTTGAGGTTATAATTACTTCATAACAATTATTCTGTGAAGGCATTTTACCAGTGTCTTTTCTTGATCTGTTAGAACTGTCAGAATGACATTTGCCCCAATCGCTTAGATTCTATGGGGTCATTTATACACTTACCCCTGTTTTTAGCTCACCTGAGCCGAAGGCTCACAAGGTGAGCTTATAGGATGGCCATGCTCCGGCGTCCGTCCGTTGTCCGCCTTCCACAATTGCAAAGATCTTCTCTCAAACTGCTGGGCCAATCAAAGCCAAACTTCATGAGGAGCATCCTTGTGAAGGGGGAACGAAAGTTTACATAAATGGTCCAGGTCACATGACCAAGATGGCTGCCATGGCTATAAATAGCAAAAACCTTTAAAAATCTTCTCCAAAACCAGTGGGCTGATTTCCACGAAACTTGGTATGTAGCATCGGGGATGCGGGCTCATCATAGTTTATATAAATCATGACCCTAGGATGACCTTGACCTTTTTTACGGCAAGGTCAACTTAGGTCGCCAATGCATTTAAATGGGAAAAAATGGTAAAATGCTATTTAATGGGTAAAACTTACTGGGAATAGGCAAATGGACAGAAGATTAATGTTAATGGAAAATTTTAGCCCCTGGGGTGTTGTCTGCCCCTGCCCCGGGGCTATATACATGTATATATCCATAATAATGAAACATCTTATCCCCTGAAACCGCTTGACCAATCAAAGCCAAACTTCATATGGAGCATCCTTTGGAAGGGGGGAAGAAAGTTTATATAAATGGTCAAGGTCACATGACCAAGATGGCTGCCATGGCTATAAATAGAAAAAAACTTTAAAAATCTTCTCCAGAACCAGAAGGCCAATGATTTTGAAACTTGGTGTGAAGCATCAGTGACTGGAGCTCTACAAAGTTTATATAAATCATGACCCTGGGATGACCTTGACCTATTTTACGGCAAGGTCAACATAGGGCCCTCATGCATTTGAATGGGGAAAAGTGTTAAATATCATTTGTAGGGAAAAACTTGCAGGAAATGGGCAAATGGACTTAAGATTGATGATTCTGAAAAAATTTGGACCCCAGGGGTCTGTCCGCCCCCACCCGGGGCAATGTACATGTATATTACAGTGATCTTCAAAGATCTTCTCTGAAACTGCTTCGCCAATCAAAGCCAAACTTTATGAGGAGCATTGTTAGGAAGTGGGAATGAAAGTATATATAAATGGTCAAGGTCAAGGTCACATGACCAAGATGGCTGCCATGGCTATAAATACCAAAAACCTCCAAAAATCCTCTTCTTTAGAACCAGAGGCAAAGGGACTGAAGTTTTATGATTTGAAAAAGAAATTGACTCCAGGGGTTGCTCTGACCCGGTCCTGGGGTTATATACATGTATATTACCATTCTAGTCAAACAAGTTTATTGGTATATATCTCCGGTTTCAGGTGAGCGTTTACAGGACCATTGGTCCTCTGGTTGGGGTATGTCCTTAGTAACTGTATAATTCATCAATAACTATTGTATAAGCTCGAAAAAACCAGAGGACCAATGGTCCTGTAAACGCTCACCTGAGATCTGCTGCATATACCAATAAACATTTAACCCCAGTGCAGGGGCAGATTTCCCTTCAAATGATATTTTAACAGTTTTCGCCATTCAAATGCATGGGCAACACATGTTGACCTTGCCATAAACTGGGTCATGGTCATCACAGGGTCATGATTTATATACACATTGGAGTACTTTAGCCATCGATGCTTCACGCCATGTTTCCTTGAAATCAGAAGATTTTTGAAGGGTTTTAGCCATATATGGGCATGGCGGCCATCTTGATCATGTGACCTAAATTATTAATATACACACTGGTTCCCCCATCCTATGGATGCTTCACATAAAATTTGGCTTTAATTGGCCAAGCAGTTTCAGAGGAGAAGATTTTTGAATATTATGTTAATATACATGTATATTGCCCCGGGGTGGGGCCATATAAGCCCTTGGGTACAACTTTTTTCAGAATCATTAATATTCAGTCCTACTAACCATTTCCTGCAAGATTTTCACCTCAAATGACTTTTTAAAAGTTTTCCCCATTCAAATGCATAGGCAACCTACGTTGACCTTGTCATGAAATAGGTCAAGGTCACCACAGGGTCATGATTTATATATACATTGTACATGCGCGGATCCAGAAATTTTAATGAGAGGGGGTCCAACGAAAATGGTAATTTTTAATCAAAGACGAGGGGGGGGTCCAACCCCCCAAAAATCCCGAAATTACCTTTTTTTAGGTAAATTTTTCAAGGTCCGGACCCCCGGTCCCCCCCTCTGGATCCGCGCATGTTGTAGTACTTTAGCCATCAATGCTTCATGCCAAGTTTCTTTGAAATCAGTCCACCAGTTTCGGAGATTTTTGAAGGGTTTTTACCATATGGGCGTGGCGGCCATCTTGGTCATGTGACCTAGATTATTTATATACACATTGATTCCCCCATTCTATAGATGCTTCACATAAAATTTGGCTTTGTTTGGCCAAGCAGTTTCAGAGGAGAAGACGTTTGAATATTATGGGGATATACATGTATATTGCCCCGGGGTAGGAGCACAAGCCCCTCGGGTCCAATTTTTTTCAGAATCATTAATATTCAGTCCTACTGCCCATTTCCTGCAAGACTTCCACTTTAAATGGCATTTTAAAAGTTTTCCCCATTCAAATGCATTAGCGACCTATGTTGACCTTGCCGTAAAATAGGTCAAGGTCACCACAGGGTCATGATTTATATACACATTGTAGTGTTTGAGCCATCGATGCTTCATGTCAAGTTTCGTTGAAATCAGTCCACCGGTTCTGGAGAAGATTTTTGAAGGGTTTTTACCATATATGGGCATGGCGGCAATCTTGGTCATGTGACCTGGATTTCTTATATACACATTGGTTCCCCCTTCCTATAGATGCTTCATATAAAATTTGGCTTTGATTGGCCAAGCGGTTTCAGAGAAGAAGATCTTTGAAAATGGTGGACGATGGATGGACGGACGGACGACGACGACGGACCGACGCCGGAGCATGGGTATACTATAAGCTCACCTGTGAGCCTTCGGCTCAGGTGAGCTAAAAACTAGAGTTAAAATATAGACAAGTTCCAAGAAGCATTTTGATATACTCAATGTTTTATGGAAGTTACAGGAATAGCCATCCTTTATTCGCTTGTTATTTGAGCATTATGTTTTCATTAGCCATTCCTTCATCCTTCATTTTGCTCCAGTAGTTGAGATGTACACTGTACATATATCTTCCATCCAGCAATTATTTAGTCTCCACACAAGATGTGAGATATAGAAAATAATGCTACAATTATCAGAAAGAGAACAGTTAATGCCAGTCATTACCTGCATGGAGGCTTAATTTTCTAAGATAAATGTGAGCAATGATCAGAAACTGACCACCTGTTTATCCCATATTTGATGAATGGATTTTCTCATCATTATCATTTGGAAGAGTCCACTTTCATTTTTAGGTGCTTCAGGTGTGATTTTAAAATTCTATTCTATTTTTCGATGAATTTTCTCTAAGCAAACAGAATAGCCCCAGATGGGACGCTGCATTCTGCGGTGTCACATCTGAGGAAACAGAATAGCCCCAGATGGGACTATCTGGGGCTATTCTGTTTGCCTATGTCCCATAAAAGGGATGCCAGGCTTTAATGAGTTATTGGTTATTGGTCCCTAGTACTCACAAGACTGAGAGACACTTGGATAGGCAAATCTCTGACATTTCAAGAATGGAAATCAGAAAACTTTATAGTGCAAGTATAGTTGACCATGGTGTTGTGAAGTAAAGTACAAAGGAAGACAAACTAACACATTCAAACCACTGAACCGCATAACTATATGGTCCAGCAGGTTTTTACTATACATGTGATATCTCCCTATTTCGGAGGGATCTCCCTATTTTGGACAAGATCTCCCTATTTGGAATTTCAGAATTTCCCTATATATCTTGTATATCTCCCTATTTGGAATTTTGGATATCCCTACTTCAAATCAAGAAATTCCTTCTTTGTTTAATGATTCTCCCTATTTGGAAAGAAAAGTCTCCCTATTTGGCTCCTTAAGTGTATCACATGTATGGTGTTTACTTGTTTGGGGCCACACCTTGGTTTTCTTGACTTCTCTGGCAAATGAAGAAAAAATGAAGACTACATGTATATAAGCTGTTTTCAACTTTAATTTCTTAAACAATTATGCAATGTTTTGCATGTGAAATATCACAGATGATTAAGAAAAGTTTGAAATGAGCCATGTCATCACAAAAGCTATCTTCACTGTTTCTGACGAGCTAGCAGGAAGGTTTTTGTTTTTTTCATAAATGAGCCTGTGTGTGAGAAAACAAACAATTTAGGTTCCGACCAGGTCTGACACAAACCCGGCTGTACAGTCACAGAAGATGGTAAGAGACTGGAAGTTTTGTATTTTTAAAAGTAGAAGAGGGATTGTACTATCTGTGTAGCAAAAACAAAGGTGCTGATCAGCTTTGCAGTTACCGCGAAGCTGGTCTATGCCTTTGTTTTCGCATATGCACATTGTTGACTTTCTGATGCAGCAGCTCACATAAAAATCGTTTTTTTTTTAAGTCTGGAGAAAATAAATTGAGACAATAAAAACCAAGCTACATTCGTTCGAATGTTAAACACACTCACGAATGTCTCTAGACTAGCATACAGTGAAGATAAAACTAAACAACATTCATGCTTTTGTGGTGAGACACTCAAATGTCTCACGACTACCTAACCAGTGTCATGCAACTATTGTAGGACAATTGTGGGACATGTATTCATGTCTCACAACTACCTAACCAGTATCTTGCAACTATTGTAGGACAGTTGTGTGACATGTATTCGTGTCTCACAACTACCTAACCAGTGTCTTGCAACTATTGTAGGACAGTTGTGTGACATGTATTCGTGTCTCACAACTACCTAACCAGTGTCATGCAACTATTGTAGGACAGTTGTGCGACATGTATTCGTGTCTCACAACTACCTAACCAGTGTCATGCAACTATTGTAGGACAGTTGTGTGACATGTATTCGTGTCTCACAACTACCTAACCAGTGTCATGCAACTATTGTAGGACAGTTGTGCGACATGTATTCGTGTCTCACAACTACCTAACCAGTGTCTTGCAACTATTGTAGGACAGCTGTGTGACATGTATTCATGTCTCACTACTACCCAACCAGTCTTGCAACTATTGTAGGACAGTTGAGACATGTATTCAAAGTTCGCTCGAAATTAGCGCATAAATGTAATTTCATGAGATGGAAACATGAAAATTGGGCCGCCGCATAAGAAAACAAACAATCTGCTTATGTGAAAAAAAGACACAGATCAGCTTCATGGTAACCGCGAAGCTGATCAGCGCCTTTGTTTTCACTACATGGATGGTACAACCTCTCTTCTTCCTTCATCCGAAATTTAAAGCTTCTAGCTATCTTCTGTGACTGTACAGGCTGGTTTGTGTTGGACCTGGTCGTAAACCCAAATTGTTGGTTTTCTCATGCACAGGCTCAACAAACCTTTGTCACTAAATTGTCATGAACTAGTCTCCAGTTGTGGCATTCCAGTGAGATACATGACATGACATGGCTCATACATGGCACTGAAGTTATACCTACCCTAAAGCATATACCCGACAAAAACAGAAACTACATGTCAGATGAGATTTTCCATTTAGTTCTTCATTAATTGATCATATTCAAAATGGTCTAAATATTTTATTTCTGGTTGAATCCTACCAAAATTCATTCTCACAACACTAGAATGTTTAAAAGCAGACATCATTGCAACTGTTAAACATGTTTTTGCCGTGTTCAAATGTGCAAGAAACAAGGGATTCAAGTACGAATTAAATTTAAGATGCATTGACGATATTCTTTGCATTATTTTAGAGGCCTTTGAAGTTGAACCAATGTCATTCATCTCGTACTCAAATTTGATCTGTCATGACCTTTACAGTTCCTTAAAATTATGCTTAAACGTTGCATAGTTTAAAAGGTTTATCTCCAGTATACAATCGTTGTTCAAAAGGTGGTCAAACCACTAGAGGTGCCAAGCCTTTAGATCCCGTGCTTGAACAAAATGCAGACAAATATGAAAGAATAAGTGTTTAGAACCTACATAGGTATTCAAAAGATTCTGAATACCAGCAGTAATCATTGTAGAGAGAATTAAAAATGGTTCAATTTTTATGCTACTTAAACATTCTGGTTTATGACTAATTTACCGCTTCCACCTCAGGTTTTAAAAGATAGGCAATCTATCACTGAAAAATGTATCTTTGATAAAACTGATGAATGCTTCCCTTGCATTTCTTATTTTGTCGGGTACATGTAAGAAAGAATTTTCTGTTTCAGCATTTTTATCAGTGATTTGACTATTAAAAAGAAACTTGTTGGTACTTAAAAATAGACATAATTTTTAATGTCTGTAAAAAAAGTAAAATTGACTAAAAAGATTCTCTTCCATAAAGCCTTCCATGCTATAAAAATTAAACGTATGAGACAGTCTAACTTAACAAACTGATATTTGCACTGAACTCTGCACTGTTCAAACCCAACCTCTGAGCCGCTTCATGGGAAAACCAACAATCTGCATACGCGAAACCAAAGGCGCAGATCAGCTTCGCAGTAACTGCGAAGCTGATCAGCACATTTGTTTTCGCTACAAGGACACTACAATTCCCTGACTACAATTCCTTGACTTTCTAAATCCAAAATTTCCATCTGTGCTTGTACAGGCTGGTTTGTCATACCTGGTCGGAAACCACATTGTTGGTTTTCTCACGCGACTGCTCCACTTTATCAGGCCACTATGCTGCCGAGCCTTAGTGAAGACCTTAATCTACAAAAGCCTGATTGGGAACTGTGAGGTTTTATTCCCACATTAATGTTAACCCAAAATTTTGCTTTACAACAGGACAGTTCACTCATAAATACATGTAATTGGACTGTTTACTGGAAATGCTTCAACCCTTGGCCAAGCTGGGTATTAAACTAGGCAGCCCCTGATATTCAGACAATTCTATTGACTCTAATTTGTTTACTGAGAAGGATGTACAAGTCAAGGATTTTCTTCTTGTTTTTCACACATTTGTTGCCGAGCACAATTCTTGTTCCAGTGATTTCTGTTGACTCATTTGTGTACTGTAAAGGATGGACAAATTAAGGTTATTTTTTCTTGCTTTTTTCAAGAATTTGTGGAGTGCAGTTCCTGGTTCAAGGTTTTTTTTTCTGTTTTTGATTTTCTTGTTTATCAAAAATTTGTAGCTGAGTGCAGATCCTGGTTCAAGGTTTATTTTCTTTTCTTGCTTTTTCAAGAATTTACGGCCAAGTGCAGTTCCTGGTTCAAGGTTGTTTGTTTTTGTTTTTATCGTTTTTCAAGAATTTGTAGCCAAGTGCAGTTCAAAGTTCAAGTTTATTTTGTTCTTGCTTTTTCCAGAATTTGGGGCCAAGTGCAATTCCTGGTTCAAGGTGTTTTGTTTTTGTTTTTATCGTTTTTCAAGAATTCGTAGCCAAGTGCAGTTCCTGGTTCAAATTTATTTTCTTTTCTTGCTTTTTCAAGAATTTGCGGCCAAGTGCAGTTCTGGTTCACAGTTTTTTTTTCTTGCTTTTTCAAGAATTTGCCGCAAAATGCAATTCCTGGTTCAAGGTTTATTTTCTTTTCTAGCTTTTTCAAGAATTTTTGGCCAAGTGCAGTTCCTGTTCATGGTTTTTTTGTTTTTCTTGTTTTTCAAAAATTGGTGGTGTGCAGTTCCTGCTTCAAGGTTTATTTTCTTTTCTTGCTTTTCAAGAATTTTCAGCCAAGTGCAGTTCCGGTTCACAGTTTTTTGTTTTTCTTGTTTTTTTTGTGGAGTGCAGTTCCTGGTTCATTTTATTTTCTTGCTTTTTCAAGAATTTGCGGCCAATTCCAGTTCCGGTTCACAGTTTTTAGTTTGTTTTTCTTGTTTTTCAAGAATTTGTTACCGAGTGCAGTTCCTGGTTCAAGGTGTATTTTCTTTTCTTGCTTTTTCAATAATTTACGGCCAAGTGCAGTTCCTGGTTCAAGGTTGTTTGTTTTTATTTTTCTCATTTTTCAAGAAATAGTAGCCAAGTGCAGTTCCTGGTTCAAAGTTTATTTTCTTTTCTTGGTTTTTCAAGAATTTACGGCCAAGTGCAGTTCCTGGTTCAAGGTTGTTTATTTTTGTTTTTCTTGTTTTTCAAGAATTTGTTACCAAGTACAGTTCTTGGTTCAAGGTTTTTGTTTTTTCTTGCTTTTTCAAGAATTTGAGGCCAAGTGCAGTCCCTGGTTCAAGGTTGTTTATTTTTGTTTTTCTTAATTTTTCAAGAATTTGTGGCCGGATGCAGTTCCTGGTTCACCTTTATTTTTGTCTCTTGTTTATCAAGAATTTACCAAGTACAGTTCCTGGTTCAAGGTTTATTTTCTTTTCTTGCTTTTTCAAGAATTTGTGTCTAAGTGCAGTTCCTGTTCAAGGTTGTTGTTTTTTCTTGTTTTTCAAGAATTTGTTGCCAAGTGCAGTTCCTGTTCCAGTGATTTATGCTGCTGGTAGAAGTTGGAGACCTGTGCCAGAAATGTCTGTAAGAATGTAAACTGTCCCAGTAAGCTGGAGGGTTGGGCGTCTGAGGTATGCTTCAGGATCTGAGCATACAGTGACTTCAGGTCATCTATAATAGTGCTGTCTGGCTTCCTGAAACATATAGTAAGAAATGAGCCACCTCGTGGGAAAACCAACAATGTGGTTTCCGAACAGGTCCGACACAAACCGGCCTGTAGAAGCACAGAAAAGAGCTAGAAGCTTGAAATTTCGGATTTAAGTAGAAGAGGAATTGTACTATCCGAGTAGCGAAAACAAAGGCGCTGATCAGCTTCGCGGTGATCTGTGCCTTTGTTTTCGCCTAGGCAGATTGTTGGTTTTCCCATGGGGCGGCTCATATTAAGACATGGTTTCTTCGTTTTTGCTATTAAGATGTTTGGAACAAAAAAAACTGCCGTCTGCATTTTCGATGGTTAAAAGTCAAAAAGCAAATTTGGGGATGTATATCATCAAAAATAAAATTGAATTTCATGTTTTATGGCTCAGCCATCCGATGAAACGAATCCAAAAAAAAAAAGTTTGAATACAGCTATTTCCTCATTATGCATCTTTTCTCAGAAAAGGCTGGTTTCTGTACTTACTGTTTCTTAAGACTACTAGCAGAATATGCCTTGACTAGTTGCAGAAGGATAAACTGCAGACGTGACTCCATGATTGTATATATCTTCTCCCCTTCCTCCAGAAGCTTGCTTTCTTCATCAGGATCACTAAGAAGCTTGATCATGCTCTTTATAAGCATCTGACAGTCCAAGATCAGGTGTAGCATCTGGAGCAGCAGACGCAACCGAGCCCTGGAGTTGCTTTGAGCTACAAAATATGGATACAGAATAATCAGAGCATTTTATTCACAGTTGATTCCTGATATTTTAGGATAGCTCGACTATTTATTGCTATTAATCTAAATTCAAACAAGGGACTATTTGCCATGAATTAATACTTCAAAAAGCCATATCCTGAGAAAACCAACATTTTGCATATATGCAAAAACAAAGGCGCAGATCTGTAACTGCGAAGCTGATCAGCACCTTTGTTTTCACTACAGGTATAGTACAATCCCTCTCCTTCTAAAATTCGACATTTCAAGCTTCTAGCCTGCTTCTGTGACAGTACAGGCCTGTTTGTGTTGGACTTCGGAAACCACATTGTTGGTTTTCTCGACTCGGCTCAAATGTTGCAGATTCTGACAAGACTGCTTCTTCTTGATTTCACTTGATTCTTGATGTCCCGGATCAAAAGAAAAAGCCATTTTTGAAAGTGTTCTAGATTTTAACCTCTTGCCCCACTCAAGGGCATGGACCCTGGGCCCGGTGCCGTGGAATGAAAGCCAACCCTACAGGGCCAAGTATGAATGATTTCTAGTCAGTGGCTGTCAAGTTATGGACTTATTAAAAACTTAAACACAAGTGTGACATGCACGTGACTACAATAGCTCTATGCACTTTGTGCAGTCAAGCTAAAAACTGATTTTTCGCCTATGTGAAAACAAAATATGCAGAACAGCGGTAGCTGCAAACACGATTAGCGCCCTTGTTTTTGCTACAAGGATAGTATGAACCCTCTCCTTATTAAATCCAAAATTTCAAGCATCTAGCTTTCCTCTGTGATTGTACAGGCTGGTTTGTGTTACACCTGCTTGTAAACCCCTAAGACCCTTTTTCTTGCAACTCATACCTGATAGTGTGAACTCTAGCAGGGCCACTCTCTCTAACTGCACCCTCAGGCCCTCAGCTGCACAGTCCATCTGCTGGTACTGCTGAACAGCCTTATCATAGTAACTGTCCGCTAACTGTCGCAGGTGACGCTTCTTCTGATCGGATACCTGAATTAACAAGTTTTATTTTCTTCTTTTAATTGGATTTGCTGCTATATGTCCAAGGTAAAGAACTGAAGTCGTGACAGGACATGCAACCAGACCTCGCGGTTATAAAATATTTTTCAAACTGAGCTCAGCTGAGCATGAAATTTCAACTGCTGATGAATGTTGAAATAGTCAAAATTAGTGGAAAATTCAGGTTCAAAATTTGAAAACTAGTAATTTATCCTGCTCATAAATGTTAAAATGCCAACAATTGTTGGCATTTTAACATTTATGAGCAGGATAAATTTTAGTCTGAGCTGAGCTGAGCATGAAAAGTTTTAAATCCTCGGGACCAGATTGTGCCTCTCAATGCCAATGTCAACACTAAGTGAACATTCTTAAACCATAAACTGATAACAGTTACTGCTACTGCTCAACTGAATCATCAACAGAAATCAACTAATACAATGAGTATATGAGCCGCATCGTGAGAAAACCGGATTTTTGCCTAGGCGAAAACAAAGGCGCAGATCAGCTTCGCGGTAACCGCGAAGCTGATCAGCGCCTTTGTTTTCGCTACTCGGATAGTACGATTCCTCTACTACTTATAGCCAAAATTTCAAGCCTCTAGCCTGCTTCTGTGACTGTACACGCCGGTTTGTGTCGGACCTGGTCGGAAACCCCGAAGACCGGTTTTCTCGCGTCGCGGCTCATATAGAAGTACAGTCCAACCTGTCTTAAGCAAGCCCTGTATTAAGCAAGCACCTGTCTTAAGCAAGCACTTTTGTTTCCCCCAAATTGATTTTACATGTAAATGAACCTCTATTAAGCAAGCACCTGTCTTATGTGGCCAAAGGCCACTAGATTCTATCCCATTTTTGGCTTTAAGCAGCCACTCATTTTATCAATTACATAAAAAAAGAAATATTTTGACATGAATATTCAAACTCAGTCAGGTGTCAAAATTGTCTTCACACCTTCCAGATACCATAATTCATTGTTTATTGTCTCAAAAGATAACCCTAGACAACTTGTCTGGGCATTTTGGAGAATTTAGTGATAATTACCACTGACAGTGACAGTGTTATTACATGTATTTATTTCTACACTAGCTAACATGGTTTGGGTAGGACGCCCACCCTAGTGTTAGTTCTGAACCTCTATTAAGCAAGCACCTATCATAAGCAAGCGTTTTTAGTGTTTCCCTTGACCGCTTGCTTAAGACAGGTTGGACTGTAGCTTTAATCCATGGGTGCTGCTGATTAGTTGCAAAGTATTGAGCTCAAATATATACAATCCAGAACTAGAATTGTCAGAGGATCTGACTATAGCCCTGCTTCTGAGCTTTTTTCCTGGTTGAGAAAAACAATGACGGGTAACAATCCCAAGCTAGATCTTGTTAATGTTGATGCACATAAAAAGATTGGTAAGATTCTGTCAATTTGTTCTCAAGATATTGAGCAGAAACAATATTCTGACGTCAATCAAGGGCCGTTACTCCGTCAGAATTTTGCGAAAAATGACGGGCAACAACCCCAAGCTAGATTTTGTCAATGTTGATGTGCATACAAAATTTGGTTAAATTCTGTCAATTTATTCTTAAGATATAGAGCGGAAAAAAAATTCTGATTTCAATCAAGGGCCTTAACGAAATGTTAACGGAATCACGGAATGACGGAACCACGGAAGGACAGGGTGAATCCAGTATAGCCCCACTTTTTCAAAGCGGGGCTATAACTAGATGTAAGAATCAGAAATCAAGCATTTTTAACAAGCATGCATGCATACAATAGAAAACTAGAATTTGTTTTCTATGTGAAAACTGATGTCTCCCCCCTTACTAAGTGCATGTCCAAAATATGCAAGCAAGAGTTATAGTTCTTGTGCATCACATATTCTGTCATTCTGTTTTACAAGTGTATCAGGTTTCATTGAAATATCTCTATTTTTAAGTTATAGAGCAAACACGAAATTGTATGGAAAATAATCAAAGGGAAATAATTCCAAAAATACACAAGCAAGATTTATAATTCTTGTGCATGATACATCATCTCATTGTGCTTTACAAGTGTTCCAAGTTTCATGGAAACATCTCTTACTCTTTTAAACTAATCTCTGACATCATTCAAGAGCTGTAACTCTCTTAAAATTTTGCGAAAAATGGCAGGAAACAATCCCAAGCTACATCTTGTGGTACGGAGTCAATTCATACTCAAGTCAATTCGTCAATTACAGACAAACAGACGGAAAAAGTAAAAACTATATACCCCCTAATACTTCGTATGCTGGGGGTATAATCATAGAATAATGGAAGGACAGGGTGAATCCAGTATAGCCCCACTTCAGAAAGGTGGGGCTATAAACATAATTTAGCATAATTACACCTGTACCTGTGATCTGAAGGAGTTGTGAAACAGTGAAGCTAGTCTATGATTGATTGTCGCTGCTCTGTATTGGTACATGGGTTGTCGTACACAACTTGTGTCTCCCTTACAATACTTCAGTGACTTGTTCATTAACTCTATAATGTCCTTTTCAATCTGCAAAGAAATTTAATGAATTGAGCCTTCACATGAGAAAAGCAATAATTTTGGGTTCTGACCAAGTCAGACTCAAACTGACCTGTACAGCCACACAAGAAAGCTAGAGACTTGAAATTTCGGATTTTAAGAGCAGAGAGATTATACTATCTTTGTAGCATAAAGACAGGTGCTGATCAGCTGAGCAGTTACTGCACAGCTGGTCTGCATCTTTGTTTTTGCCTAGTTGCATGTTGTTGGTTTTCTTATGCAAGGGTTCAATTAAAATACTGTCAGACACAAGCTAATAAAACAAAAGGTGAAATCTTTTCTACGTGAAGGTATATACTTATATGACATTCAATGCAAGTTATTATTGTATTCATTTTTTTTTCTGATGAGGAAAACTTTTATAAACATGGTATTCATTTAACAAGCCGCCCCAAAACTCAGAAAAACCCTGTATTAAATATCACCTTTTTTTGTTCTTTAATTGTATGAATGCCAGTCTCCAACACATTCCCTGATGAATACATGTTAACACGGGGGGTTACACCTATCAGAAAATTCATTTTTCTCATTATACTGTAAATCCTGAAATATTCGCGAGACCTTAATTTCCGCGAATATTCGCGAATTGATTGCCTCGCGAATTCAAAGTACTCGCTAATAAAGAGTCACTATAAACTTTATAGAATACATGGACACTCACTTGCGAATTCTAGAACTTGCTAATAATTTGGAAATAGAAAATTCGCAAAATAAAAGTCACACGGAAATTTCTTAATTTACAGTAATTGAGCCACAATTTGAGAAAACTGGTCTTTGGAGTTTCCATCCAGTTCAGACACAAATCAATCTGTACAGTCACAGAAAAAAAAGTAATATGCTCAAAACTTTAATTTTAGGTACAAGAGGAATTGTACTATCCATGTAGCGAAAACAAAGGCACTGATCTGCCTCTTTGTTTTCGCAAAGGCAAAAAATCTGGTTTTCTCATAATGTGGCTCAATTCTTATAGAACTAACCTCCGCTTGTGTATGAGTAGACAAAGGGGCATAATCCTGTAGCAGAGTAGCCATGTTGAAGTAGGTGGTAGACAGCTCCCAGATCACCGACTCATGCAGGGGTTTCAGGTTACCATGTTTACCGAGCAACAAGGCTGTCTGGTAATTATCTATAGCCTGTAATTAACCCGTATATGACAAATGGATTCGCCCATTATAATCAATTGGGTGAGTCCACTTTCATTTTAAAGGGCATCAGGAGTGATTTTAGATTTTTATTTCATTTTTCAATGAAAGTCCTCTGTGCAAACAGAAAAGTCCCAGATGGGACGCTTCGTTCTGCAGCGTCACATCAGGGGCTTTGCTTTTTGCCTATGTCCCATAAAAATGAGGCCAGGCTTATAAGAGGTTAATGACATCTTTGGATCAGTTGTTCAAAACATCATCAGTCTAACATCATTAAGTCATCTGTAGACAGTTGTAAGATATGAGCCGCTACGCAAGAAAACCAGTCTTCAGGGTTTCCGTACAGGTCCGATACAAACTGGTCTGTACAGTCTCTGAAAAAGGCTAAAAGCTTGAAATTTCGGATTTAGGAAGAGGGATTGTACTATCCAAGTAGCAAAAACAAAGGCGCTGATCAGCTTCGCAGTTACTGCGAAGCTGATCTACGCCTTTGTTTTCGCATAGGCAAAAATCTGGTTTTCTCATGGCACGGCTCATATTTAAGACATCAATGTGTTAAGCACATGCTGACAACATCAGCATATTTACGATTATTGTTTTTGTTGATAAATGTCACAAAGCAATGTTTTCCATTTTTTTTCCTTGAAAAAAAAAATATATATATATAGTATTTGTTTCAAGGATGTTCATTACTGAAAAGTTTAACTAGCAGTGGTTTTAATTTCCAATAACAGCCTCCTGATTTTTACTGACCTAATAAACTATTAGCCACGTCATGAGAATACCGGATTTTTGCCTATGCGAAAACAAAGGCGCAGATCAGCTTCGCAGTAACTGCGAAGCTGATTTTTGCCTTTGTTTTCGCTACATGGATAGTACAACTCCTCTTCTTCTTAAATCCGAAATATCAAGCTTCTCCTCCATTTCCTGTAGCTGCACAGGCCAGTTTGTGCCGGACATGTTCGGAAACCCTGAAGACCCGTTTTCTTGCATCGTGGCTCATTTGTATTAGTTATTGGTAATGGATAAATAAAGGTTAATTTCTGTTGAAACTAGAAAATGTGTTTATGAAACACTATGCCCCCAACTGGTAAGCCACTTTCAAGATGTAAAAATGTCCAAAAAATGACTAAGTTCAAACTGTAAAAAAAGGGACAAAAATTAATCTGAGGAGTATATCCCAACCACATGCATATCTTCAAAGCATGGTCACAATGTCTGCAAACTTTCAAAAGTATTGGTAATAAATTGTAGGAGGAATTGCACACAAGTTACCCTCTATCCATTCACTAAAATGCCCGAAAAAGTTCAAATTGTGAAAAAAATGACAAAAAATAATCCAAGGATTATATCCAAACCACATGCATATCTTCAGACCATGCCCATAATACATGTAAAGTTTTAAATGAATTGGCATGAAACTGTAGGAGGAGTTGCGCACACAAGGTACCCACTGCCCATTCACTTTCATTGTCAAAATGCCTGAAAAATGGCTAAATTCAAATTGCGAAAAAAGTGACAAAAATTAATCTGAGGATTATATCCAAACCACATGCATATCTTCAAAGCATGGTCACAACATCTGTAAAGTTTCAAGAGAATCGGAGTAAAACTGTAGGAGGAGTTGCGCACAAAAGGTATCCACTATCTATTCACTTTATCAAGAATTAAAAAGGGAAATAACTCTCACAGAATTGGCCCCTAGCCCCTTGAATTTACCTGAAAGAAAAAATATGGGTCCTCTTAATTTTCATATACAAACTACATACCAAATTTCAAGATCCTAGCTCTAACGGTTCCTGACCGAGTGCTCACGCATCAGTATGATCACAGACTGACTGACTGCACGCACTCTCACTGCACGGACAGACCCAAACCAATATGCCCCCTCAACTTCTTCGAAGTTGGGGGCATAAAAAGAAAACAAACACAACAAAACACATTACAGTGATACCACAGGATTCCAACACCGACATAATATGAGCCGCGACGCGTGAAAACCGGTCTTCGGGATTTCCGACCAGGTCCAACACAAACCGGCCTGTGCAGCCACAGAAAAAAGTTAGAATCTTGAAATTTTGGGTAGAAGTAGAGGAAAAATTGTACTATCCTAGTAGCCAAAACAAAGGCGCTGATCAGCTTCGCAGTTACTGTGAAGGTGACCTGCGCTTTTGTTTTCTCATAAGCAAAAATCCTGACGTGGCTCATATTTTGGTACTAAACTTATAGGTTGAAAGCGATAAACCTGTATTGATTTTTGGGAAATATGTACATGTATTCATGTCACTTTTATAAACTGTTTGTACAATAGTAGCTCAATGAAATCTAAATGGACTGTCACAACTAAATAATTTGATTTTGTCATTCATCAGACAATATATACACACATTCTTTAGCTCTTAAAGATATACCCTGCTTATAATGCAACAACCCTACATATCGGCCTAATAAAGGGGGTTCATAAATAGAAGCTTAATTTAGCTACTGACCTAATAAAGGCCATCTCTACTGACTAAATAAAGACCACGTTGCAATTTGTTTAATGCACCAAAAAGAAGCACGCCAGTGACGTCAAATTTTGTCAGGTTTTGTGACGTCAATCTCCGCCACTGTAATGCAATGTTATGTAGATGAAACAATGGACAAGAAAAATATAAATTATCAACAAAATGTACTGCTATGGTGGCAAATTTTGAGGAGTCGTTCTGCGGAGCTGTTGACTAAATAAACAAAATGACGGAGAGCGAATCTCCTCAAATTGGGTGAGTTTTTTCGCAAAATGTGTCCAGGCTTTCGTTGCATTATAAAGTGAATAACTACCCTGTGACAAGTAATAAACCGATTCATCACGCTTGGACCATAAACAAATGAAATGGCTTGCTAAATGCTAGCCATTTCATCTGTTTAGGCCAAAAAAAAAAAGGAATGTTTCCGGTAACCCGACCGACCCTGTCAAAAACTCCCCGACTCTAATATTTTTTTCCTGTTTTCCGAAAATAAAAACTCGAAAATCGAAAAAAGATCGTGTTTTTCAAGTACCAGACCGGCAAAAGTATAAAAAATGTTGAATTGAAGTTTTAAGTAAGAAGCTGTGCAGTGCACTGGAGGAGAAAACAGTTTAATTTTAAACTGTATATCTATGTTCAGATATTTTACATGGTAAGGCTTCCCTCAAAAAAAAAAAAAAAAAAAAAAAAAAAAAAAAAAAAAAATCCCCGACCTATCGACCCATTTTTTTTCTGGCATGTTACCGGAAACATTCTTATTTTTTTTTTTGGCCTTTACCTTGCGTGATAAATCGGTTTATTTCTGGTCACGGGGTAATTATTTTCTATATATTTCTCAACAAGACCTTGAAATATACCCACCTTGACAAAATATTTTCTCTCCTTGCTGCCGAACTGTTTGATCGGCCCTCTCAGTGATATTTGTGTATAGGTCTGAGCACACAACCTGTTGAGTCGCCCCTGGTTACACAATAACAGAATCTGATTGGCTGTATCATGTACAGATTCAAAAGTCTTCAATCCCTCCTCCAGGTTATAGCGACTGAGCTTCCATAAACTTTGCAATTTCTGGGATGGTTCATTTTCCAATTCTAAAATGAATATACAGAGGATCTTACACGAGTGGTCATTTCATATGAAATTTATTAAACGAGCCTTAATATGAAATGACCACAAGTGTAAGATTCGTTTTATCATATGACTTTTAAAATAGGATTTCATCGCCTTCGAAGTGGACATATTTCAATGAAAATTTATATTGTTGTTCCGGACGTCGTCAATGACGTTACGTATTCCCGCAAAAGTATCAATAACGTGTGGTCATACAATTTTTATGACATGATGTTATCCATTGGAAAACAGCGATGTCATATGATAAAACAGTCTATTAACTTTATAGCCCTACTTAAACAGAAAAGCAAAGTTAGTCACAACATGAGAAAACCAACAATGTGGTTTCCGAACACATCCGACACAAACCAAGCTGTACAAATAAAGAAGATGGCTAGAGGCTGGAAATTTCGGGTTTAAGAAGAAGATAAAAAGTACTATCCATGCAGCAAAAAACAAAGGCGCTGATCAGCTTCTAATTTACTGCGAAGCTGATTCGCGCCTTTGTTTTGGCATATGCAGATTGTTGGTTTTCTCATGATGCGGCTCAAGTGTTGATGAGCTATACTCTTAGGTTGTTAATCATATATGAGCTGCCGCATGGGAAAACCAACAATCTGCATAGGCGAAAACAAAGACGCAGATCACAGTAACTGCGAAGCTGATCAGCACATTTGTTTTCGCAACACGAATAGTACAATTCCTCTACTTTCTAAATCCAAGATTTCCAGCCTCTTACCAACTTCTGTGACTGTACCGCCCAGTTTGTGTCAGACCTGGTCGGAACCCAAATGGTTGGTTTTCTCACGCACATGCTCATTTATCAATCATTTATTTTGACTGAGCCAAAGCCCATGGGAGTTGGTTAATGCATTTGTTATGTCTGACCGCAGAAAATAGAAAATAGATCTGTGTGTTATGTAAAAAAGCAGCATATTTAGAAATTTACTGCTTAAAAATATAGGATTTTTCCCCAATATTTTTAAAGTGGACATTATTTATTAGAGGTTCCAGGAATTCCAAAACTCAGATAAAACGGCCATTTTCTGTAGCCAAATAAGAGGATGTTTATTAGAGTGATTTTACGGTAATTTATTTACTGTAAAATTGCATTCAAACTACTATTTGATGATAATGAAATTCTTACAATGATGTCATAAATGAGAATCTACTCAAATCATGTCCAAGTTCTAGGAATTATTGTAGAAAAAAAATGATACCAGAATCAAACAAAACCAAATCATATTGGGACCTATGGTAAAAATGAAACAAAACCTTTTTATAACTGAAAGAAGTCTGCACCCAGTGGATTTGTGGCCATGAAATTCTGAAAACAGCTAAATCAATATTTCTAAAAAAAATCAGCATTTTTAACACGATTTAGTTTACAATAATTGACTTACGAAAACATAATCTATACCTTCATTTTGTGTCATCTCTAAAGCTTGTTGCATCTGACAGACTCCCAGTTCATTGTAAGCATTGCCAAGTCGTTTTGACAGTCCGGTATAATTATCTCCCTTCGTGTCTGGTATCAACTTAAGAGCCTCACCGTAACACCTCACGCTACACTGGAGGTTGTCGTTAACTTTGTCTGGGACATCCAATAACCAGTCAAAACCTGTGACGGGGAAGAAAAATAGTCATAAGGGCTTCTAGCAAGTTTGTTTGTGAATTTAAGACCTTGTAAATAACTTCATAAACGTGTACATCAGGATAACACGTTCATGCAATAAACACCCCCTTAAACCCCACTTTTATATAGTGAAAATGGGAATTGCAGGGGTAAACCTATTTTTCTTATTTTTGATCCAAAACATAGATTGTGGGTACTTGTTAGAACCGCCTCGCCGAGGCAGTTCTAACATGTACCCACAATCAATGTTTTCAGCAAATCTATCAAAAAAAAAAAATTTCTTATGAAATTTTCATATTTTTACAGCTGAAAAAAATCTCTGTATATTGTATGGGCAAGTTTTCGTAATGTATTTTGAAAAAGATATAATTTATCAATCCAACTGCTTTATTTTGACTGAGCCAAAGTGCATGGGAGTGGGTTAATGCATTTGTTATGTCTGACCTCAGAAAATAAAAGGTACATCCGAAGTTGCATGAGACTGGGGACAAAAAAAATCTCTTACCAAACTCACTGATTCCTTTTTCTGCAATCTCTACAATAAAACTCTCTTCTGTCATTGAGTTCCTCAGTTCAGAGGACCAGTCAACTTTCAGGTCAGGAGTTTTTCCTATAACCAGTCTAATGTCTCCAGCTAGGTTTAGTAGGGTTGATAGGATGTCAGAGTTTTCACTGACTTTTCTTGGTAATACATGGCACAGACTCTCTGAAATAAACAAATTTTCATTTTTTTTTCTTTCATAATTTATTGATACAACAGAGCATTATTAGAAAATTAGGGGTTGTTTGAAATGATAAAAGTCATTATTTTCAGAATTTTATCAAGTGAAAGCCAGATTTTTCTTGAGAAGGCTAAAATAATGGTGAAAAGTTCAAATAATGGTCTGACATTTACTTCAAATGTGTCTGTAACATATTCTACCGGCTATTTTCCAGCTGGACTTCAATCAATAAAGCTTGGTGGCTCCAAAACACCATACGACACTCACCATAACAATACAGAGCTGATCGTATACACCGTAGCCCTGACAAATACTGACTCCCACTCATGTGTAGCTTACACAACCCTATCAGAGCTAGCGCTGCTTTCCTAAACATCAGCCCCTTTGACAGATTATGCCAGCTGTCATGTTTTTCATCCGCTACAAGGGACGTCATCTGGAGGTTCTCAGAGTTATCTTCCTTGGAGAGAGGAGTGTAATGGAGCGGGATAGCCTCGTCTCGGTTACAGCGAGCCTGCTCTTCAATAACACTGGTACCCTGTTGACACTGGTTTAACATGTCATTGTCCAGGCACTGTAGACCCTGCAGCATGGGAACAACCATATAAACAACGATTTAAACATCTTTTAGTTCTTGCTTCCAGGCAATTAAACAGAAGCACTGTCCTTGCTAAAGAAATATGTTACCCAAGGCACTATCAAAAAGAAAGGTACTACCCTAGAAGTGTTGGCTCCAAGAAACTGAGTTGCCTCATGAGAAAACAAACAAACAGGTCAGACACAAACCAAGCTGTACAAGCACAGAAGTTGGCTAGAGGCTGGAAATTTTGGATTTGGAAAGTAAAGGAATTGTACTATCTGTGTAGCAAAAACAAAAACATATGTAGTAGTGCTAGGTATAATATACAATGGTACTCCCTTGAAGTACAAGCCAGCTATAGTGCTGGCTTAGCGTGCAAGAGGTCCTGGTTTGATCCTTAGTCGGGGCAAATGGTGATGAGCATTTTTTTTACATGTAACACTTATACATCTATGAATAGGTCAAATTGGTAAGCATATGCAGACTACAGAACACTTACTGCTTGAATACATTTCAGAGCCTCTACACATCTTTCTTCTACAGTTTCTTTTATAGGCTTAAGTTGTACAACATCCCTGCACCTGTTCTGTCGACTGCTACCACACAGCGTCTGCATAGCAACCGACTTTATGTTGGGGCTCGCGTTGCTCTCCTCTTCTTCCTGGTTCCCGTCATCATCGCTGCTCTCATCACTGTCAGCCGGGGACCAGTCGTCACTCAGGGAACTGTCCGGTACAAATAGGTCAGACAGTAGGTAGTTGGCAGACGTAAACACCTAAACAGTCAAAAAATAAGAAGTTTGTAGATGTAAACAACTAAATCAGAAAGCAAGTTTGCAGATGTAAACAATTTAATCAGAAAGCAAGTAGTTTACAAACATAAACACCCAAAACAGCCAGACAGCAAATAAATGGCCAACTTAAACACCCAACTTATACACCCAAAACAGCCAGACAACAAATAAATGGCCAACTTAAACACCCAAAATAGCCAGACAGCAAACAAATGGCCAACTTATACACCCAAAACAGCCAGACGGCAAATAAATGGCCAACTTAAACACCCAAAACAGCCAGACAGCAAATAAATGGCCAACTTAAACACCCAAAACAGCCAGACAGCAAATAAATGGCCAACTTAAACACCCAAAACAGCCAGACAGCAAATAAATGGCCAACTTAAACACCCAAAACAGCCAGACAGCAAATAAATGGCCAACTTAAACACCCAAAACTGCCAGACAGCAAATAAATGGCCAACTTTAACACCCAAAACAGCCAGACAGCAATGGCCAATTTAAACACCCAAAACATTCTGATAGCAAATAAATGGCCAATTTAAACACCCAAAACAGCCAGACAGCAAATAATTGGCCAACTTAAACACCCAAAACAGCCAGACAGCAAATAAATGGTCAACTTAAACACCCAAAACAGCCAGACAGCAAATAAATGGCCAACTTAAACCCAAAACAGCCAGACAGCCGTAAACATCAAAAACAGTCTGACAGCAAGTAATTAACATTGACAAAGTGAACGGATGGATGATGACGGCCACCAGAGAATACTATAAGCTCATCTGGAGAGTAAGCCAAGGACCAGTCGTTGTTATAAATAGGTCAGACAGAAGTTAGGACACAAACGTAAACATCTTACAAATTAACAGTCAACAAAATATAGTATTACATATTAACTATGTTGCAAGAACCTGACTACAGGCTTGATGTTTTTCAGGAAAGAAACTATAAAATTTGTGTAATTTCTAGTAAAATCAAAGGTACTGATCTACTGCACAGTCATTTTTCTGGGGAAAAAAACAACAATTTTATACCATGCATAATTCAAATGACAACCTTCAAGTTTCTAATTTTGCCGGAAATTAACAATGATAAACATGTTTATATTGTTCTCAATAGTATAAATTTTCTAGTAGAGAGTCGTTAGTCACTTTGGAGGTATTGCAAAAATTCCTTATTTGACATCTTTTAGTTGTCTCTAAGTTTTTTTCAAATTCGATATTGGTTTTTGTTTCTGATACTTCTGATCAAGCTTGCTAAATATTCTTACTAGGTATAAACAACTGATCGTGCTTGAATATTAGCCTTCGCATGAGAAAACCAACAATCTGCATATGCGAAAATATGCAATATACAGAATTTTTTTAAGTTGTAAAATTTGTAAAACTTTCAGAAGACTAGAAATTGGCTGCAAGCAAGGCTTTCAGTATACCCCCCGCAAAATTATCTGAAGCTGGCCAATAACTTCCTAAGTTGCAGAAAATTTGTTAAAGTTATCTTTTCAGCATTAAAATCCGTCATGTACATCCTCAAGATATTAATATTGAAAGCTTGAGGTTGATTTCACTGTATGCACTATGATCATTGTTTATCACGAGAAATGATAAAAATTGGCTAAGTTAAATAAAAGCTGTAAATTTGTCAAAAATTAACTTTTCAGCATGAAAATTATTCATGCACATCTAAAATATATCTGGAACAAATCTACAAAGAATTTAAAAGAAACACTGAAAGCCCTAGGAGGAGTTGATTTCACAAAGTATGCAATACCAACCATTATTGTATATAAGCAATGGTCAAGAAATGGCTATATTGAAAAAAGATGTTAATTTGTCAAAAATCACTTTTTCTGTATTATAATTATTCATGCACATCTTCAATATGTGTGGAACATGTCTACAAAGTATTGAAAAGAAATACTGAAAGCCCTAGGAGGAGTTGATTTCACAAACTATACACTACCAACCATTATTGTATATAAGCAATAGTCAAAAATGGCTATGTTAAAAAATGCTGTAAATTTGTCAGAAATCAAATTTTCAGTATTATAATTCCTCATGCACATCTTCAATATGTGTGGAATATGTCTGCAAAGTATTGAAAAGAAAAAATGAAAGCCCTAGGAGGAGTTGATTTCACAAAGTATGCACTACCAACCATTATCGTATATAAGCAATGGTCAAAAATGACTATGTTGAAAAATGCTGTAAATTTGTCAAAAATTATTTTTTCATCATTATAACTCTTCATGCACATCTTCAATATGTGTGGAACATGTCTGCAAAGTATTGAAAAGAAATACTGAAAGCCCTAGTAGAAGTTGATTTCACAAACTATACACTACCAACCATTATTGTATATAAGCAATGGTCAAAAAATGGCTATGTTGAAAAATGCTGTAAATTTGTCAAAAATTATTTTTTCAGCATTATAATTCTTCATGCACATCTTCAATATGTGTGGAACATGTCTGCAAAGTATTGAAAAGAAATACTGAAAGCCCTAGGAGAAGTTGATTTCACAAACTATACACTACCAACCATTATTGTATATAAGCAATGGTCAAAAAATGGCTATGTTGAAAAATGCTGTAAATTTGTAAAAAATCATTTTTTCAGCATTATAATTCTTCATGCACATCTTCAGTATGTGTGGAACATGTCTGCAAAGTATTGAAAAGAAATACTGAAAGCCCTAGGAGGAGTTGATTTCACAAACTATGCACTACCAACCATTATTGAATATGGCAATCATCGAAAATTGGCTAAGTTCAAAATGCTGTAAAATTGTCAAAATTCATTTTTTCAGCATAATACTTCTTCATGCACATCTTCAATATGTGTAGAACACGTCTGCAAAGTATCAAAAGAGAATATTGAAAACTGTAGGAGGAGTTGATTTCACAAAGTATGCACTATTAGCACTATGGCAAACATTCTATGTATAGGTTTAAAAAGTCCCATAACTCTTGCAAAACTGACCCTTTGACCCCTAAATTCATACCACATATGTATTGTCTGATGGTGCAAGTGTGTTGAAAATTTGAAATGAATCAGGCAAAAGCTATTCAAGTTATTCAGCAAAGATGTTAAAATGTTGACGGAATGACGGAATCACGGAATGACGGAATGACGGAGTGACGGAATGACGGACAGGCTGAAAACAGTATACCCCCCTAAAACTTCGTTTTGCGGGGGGTATAAAGAGAATATTGAAAGCTGTAGGAGGAGTTGATTTCACAAAGTATGCACTATTAGCACTATGGCAAACATTCTATGTATATAAGCAATGGTCAAAAAATGGCTATGTTGAAAAATGCTGTAAATTTGTCAAAAATTATTTTTTCAGCATTATAATTCTTCATGCACATCTTCAATATGTGTGGAACATGTCTGCAAAGTACTGAAAAGAAATACTGAAAGCCCTAGGAGAAGTTGATTTCACAAACTATGCACTACCAACCATTTTTGAATATGGCAATTATCAAAAATTGGCTAAGTTCAAAATGCTGTAAATTTGTCAAAATTCATTTTTTCAGCACAATACTTCTTCATGCACATCTTCAATATGTGTGGAACATGTCTGCAAAGTATCAAAAGAGAATATTGAAAGCTGTAGGAGGAGTTGATTTCACAAAGTATGCACTATTAGCACTATGGCAAACATTTAAAAAGTCCCATAACTCTTGCAAAACTGACCTTTTGGTCCCTAAATTCATATCACACGTGTTGTCTAATGGTGCAGGTGTGTTGAAAATTTGAAGAACATCCGGCAAAAACTACTTAAATTGTTCAGCAAAGATGTCAAAATGTTGACGGAATGACGGAATCACGGAATGACAGAATGACGGAATCACAGACAGGCTGAAAACAGTATACCCCCCTAAAACTTCGTTTTGCGGGGGCTATAAAAATGTTTGATATTTTTCTTATTTTTGCTCAAAACATAGATCGTGGGTACACGTTAGAACCGAGGCGGTTCGTTAGCCTCAGTAAGGCGGATCTAACCAGTACCCACAATCTATGTATAAATAGGTATACCCCTGTATACCCCAGTTTTACTATATAAAAGTGGGGTTTAAGGGGGTACACATTTCACCGACATGATTCCTGATGCAATAGCAGATAAGCTGCAAAAAAACAGCATAAACTGAAAATCCAATCAGCACCATTTTTTTGGCAATGCATATAAAACAACCCCTTCTCTGGGCCCAGTTGTTTAAAATTAACGACATCATTTGTTAACGATCATCAAAATTTCAAACATGAATATTACAAATACACTAACATAGTCATTAGAGCTGCGTAAAAATATTTTCAGGTACTGTTCTATAATAATAACTCTAACCTGTGAGTGTTTTTCTCGATCTAGAAGAAATAGACAATTTTCCAGTAATGTCCTTATCACTGGCGCCTTCCTGTGTCTGAAGTTTGTCCACATGTTACGAGCCACCCTATACAACAGCATACTGATCGGGACGGTGAAAGGATTCTCGTCGGAGGCGGTGGTCGAGTCACATAGCGCAGTGAGGTCATACAGCTTTACTACATCATCATCAGAACCTAGCAGTATGTAAACGCAAAGTGAGTCACATCTTTAAAGTCTCTGACCATGACAATATCAGACAAAAACACCCCTGAACCACCAAAAACATATGAGCAGTGACACATGACAACTGGTCTTCATGTTTCAACAAGGTCCAACACAAACCTACCTGTACAGTCACAGAAAGAAACTAGAAGTTTCAATTTTCAGATTAAAGATGAGGGATTATACTAGCGGTGTAGCAAAAAAAGGTGCTGATCAGCTGTGCAGTTACTGCACGGCTGATCTGCACCTTTTTT
This sequence comes from Rugalucina vietnamica, assembly GCA_964017185.1. NCBI lineage: Eukaryota > Metazoa > Mollusca > Bivalvia > Lucinida > Lucinidae > Rugalucina > Rugalucina vietnamica. Next base: position 39,591,866 of record OZ024870.1, read on the forward strand.
TTTTTTCGAATAAACAAAAGTCCAGTTTTCTCATGATGCAGCTCACAGAATCGTAACTGGTGTGACAATAATTGAGCCGTCTTGTGAGAAAACCAACAATGTGGTTTCCGAACAGGTCTGACACAAACCAAGCTGTACAAGAACAGAAGACGGCTAGAGGCTGGAAATTTTGGATTTAGAAAGAAGAGGCATTGTACTATGCATGTAGCGAAAATAAAGGCGCTGATCTGTGTTGATCAGCTTTGCATTTACTGCGCAGCTAATCTGCGCCTTTGTTTTTGCAATATGCAAAATGTTGGTTTTCTCATGAGGCGGCTCATCACCTTCATAACAAAACTAACGTTTATTTTTTTTGTGAATTCTATCTGGAACATGTATTGAATTATGTGATTTGTAACACTGCTAAAAAATCTCTCATAGGCTGCAACACAAATAGTCACACTTTGTGACACTCCCAGCTGTTAATAAACAAACATTGCATGACCAAACATACGAGCCGCCTCGTGGGAAAACCAACAATGTGGTTTCCGAACAGGTCTGACACAAAGCGGGCTGTACAAGCACAGAAAAGAGCTAGAAGCTTGACATTTTGGATTTAAGAAGAAGAGGAAGTGTACTATCCGAGTAGCTAAAACAAAGGCGCGATCAGCTTCGCGGTTACCGCGAATTTGAAGCTGATCTGCGTCTTTGTTTTCGCATATGTAGATTGTTTGTTTTCCCATGAGGCGGCTCATATCTACCCAACAAGCCAATTACAAAATGGTGTTGACCACTGAGTTTTTCTGGGCTTTACCCTCTACAATGGTACAGTTTTTTTTTGTTTTTTTTTATTCAGTTTTACGTCCCTTTCAAGCTTTTTCACTCATATCGAGACGAATCAATCGGTAGGTGGGGCGAAAACCGGAGTACCCGGGGAAAAACCACCTGACACACCCGCAAGCAGAACATGGCTTGTCTCACATATGAATTCGTGCCCCGTGCGAGGCGCGAACCCACATCAGTGAGATGATCGAATGATCAAGAGCACTGAAGTCAGCAACCTTAACCACTCGGCCACGGGGGCCGCCATGGTACAGGTTTGAGGACGAGGCAGTTTACACACAGATTCCAACGAGAAATAGTCTGTCTTATGATCCTGTTCTGTGCACTCAAATGATGTACACTAGTGATACTTTGTAGTGCATACTAAATGAGCCTCGACGCGAGAAAACCGGTCTTCGGGGTTTCCGACCAGGTCCGACACAAACCGACCTGTACAGTCACAGAAGCAGGCTAGAAGCTTGAGATTTCCGATATAAGTAGAAGAGGAATTGTACTATCCGAGTAGCGAAAACAAAGGCGCTGATCAGCTTCGCAGTTACTGCGAAGCTGATCTGCGCTTTTGTTTTCGCCTATGCAGATTGTTGGTTTTCCCATGGGGCGGCTCAAATATATGGTAGATTATAAAGAAATATGTTCATAATACAGTGTCGAACTCACTTTGTCGAAATTTTCAAATGCACTATTTTATTGGGGTACGGTGGAGTAATAAATGTTGAGCATTGTCACACCTTTAGATAATGATTCCATACTGGATTTATCTCAAACAAGCAAATGGTTTTATTCAATTGATACACATGCTTACTTCAGTCAGTAGAAAAACCACGTTTGCTCATGACCTCTACTGACCTTTATACAACCAATAAGTATGTCCCTCTTTAGTGGCGTTAGTCTTCAAGAATGAGAGGATATTTTTAGCTATATCTGTCACTACTTGTGGATCAAACTCCGAGTTCTCAATGTTGGGTATGTCCTCTGTCTTTATCACTTCATATTTCTAGAAAGAAAATAATGAATGCCAATAATACATTACGAAAACATGCCCATGCAATAAACAGAGATTTTTTTAGATCTAAAAAGTGAAAATTTCCAGAAGATAATTTTCGATATTTTTCTTATTTTTGCTCCAAACATAGATTGTGGGTACACGTTAGAACCGCCTCGCCGAGGCCGTTCTAACGAGTACCCACAATCTATGTTTTGGAGCAAAAATAAGACCAGAGGACCATTGGTCCTGAGAACGCTCACCTGAAGCCTGATCCTGGAGTACATGTATTAAGTCATCATGAAATGACCTTGACCTTGAATACTCACACACCTTTATTGAATTCATAAGTTGTCTGCATCTGCAAAGGTTCAGGTCTCATGCTGCAATAGTTTCCAAACCCAGTGATTTCTGAGAAAACCATAATTTTAATTTTGATATTTAAATGACCTTGGGTCAAGGTCAAGAAATGACCTTGGCCTTCATTATTTACTTACCTTCATTGACTCCATTGGTTGTCTGCATCTAGCAACTTTCAGGTCTCAGACTGCAACAGTGTCCAAAATATTCATTGTTTTCGCCTTTTCCCATGTAAAAGCCTATGTTTCCAAAATTGACCTTGCCGTAAAATAGGTCAAGGTCATCCTAGGGTCATCATTTCAACAAATTATGATGGGCTGGAGTCCCAAATGCTACATACCAAGTTTCGCGTAAATCCGCCTGCCGGTTCTGGAGAAGAAGATTTTTGAGTAGTTTTTACCACATATGGGCGTGGTGGCCATCTTGGTCATGTGACCTGGATTTCGCGATCAAACTTTCGTCTCCCCTACTCATGGATGCTCCACATAAAATTTCACTTTGATTGACCAAGCAGTTTCAGAGAAGAAGATCTTTGAAAAGTGTTTATGGACGACAGACTGGCCAAGGTCAAGAGATGACCTTGACCTAAATTAATCACATACAGGACAGACCCGCTATACCGCGCCTTGAATTAACGCGGTGTTGGATATAACGCGGGGGCACCTTGGATCCCAAAATTTCGCCCACCTACTTTTGAAAAAAAAAAAAAAAAAATCGCAACGACGCGAAGGTGCCGTTTTACCCAGATATATATTCCTTTATTGTATTACAGTTAAAGGCGTTTATGTGCGGATGAATTCACTGTTAAAAAGATCGTTTGCAAGGAATTCGCCAAGGTTCAGTTTTCTCACAGTTTCTCTTTATGGTACTCGAGAAAGAGAGAAAAAAAGGCCGTTGTCGGGCGTTTGCCAAGGTGCTATTTTCTAACAGTTTCTCTATATTGTACATTGAGAACAATTAATGTTAATTATCTTTTGCATTTTTAAAACTGTAAGAACAGGTTTGCTTATAGAAAACATAATGTGTTTACGAACCGTGTTGGCTGCGTGTATATTCACGAGTGATAATTGTCATTTCAGTAATTTTTAGACTGACACAATCCACCGCTCGCAAAGCGTGGATGACACATTGTTTTCTTAAGATTAGCCATAAAAGTTGTGAAAATAAGCCAAACGCGCTAGGGGATTATCGATAGACCGTAACGAGACCGTAAACACAGGTTGCTGTAGGCTATTTATGACACCTGTTACACAGCGTTGCTCAATTTCGACGACAACACAAACCAAAGATTGTCTAAGCATTGGGACACCTATTTCTTGTATAATTATATCCTATCAGAAAACGCATTTGTACTTTCCCGATTAAGAACGGCGAATGAAAATAATTGTTAATACGGTATCTGCAAATTCACACGTGTCCGCGTTAAATATCCGGGTGCACCAGTAAGTCAAAGGCGGAACTCTACGATACAACAGCAACATAAGCGAGATGTCATGGATGCTTTTTTCACATGTACTCATACGTTGTAAATAAACGAATTTTATCGTTGTAGATCGTTTTTAACTGATTAAAATGTGGAAACACACAAAGTTTCACTTTTGTTTATTCCATTTTACAAGGACACCGCGATAAACCGCCAAGCTCAGTTAAGCCAATAAACATGTCGTATAGGTTCCCCACCCACCAATACACTACAGAAACTGCGATCAGCCTGGTCCGACTTAGTAGATTTGCATTACGCGCCTCACCTATAACACGCATGCGACTTGTGGACCCCGACCAGCGCGTTATAACGGGTCTGAAGTGTACCTTCATATACTCCATTAGTTGTTTGCATCTACCACTTTTCAGGCCTCAGGCTGCAAAAGTTTTCAAAAAATCCATAGTTTTCACTTTTTCCTATGTAAAAGCCTATGTTTCCAAAATGGATCTTGCCGTAAAATAGGTCAAGGTCATCCTATGGTCATCATTTTATCAAACTATGATGGGCTGAAGTCCCCGATGCTACATACCAAGTTTCGTGGAAATCGGCCCACCGGTTCTGGAGAAGAAGATTTTTGAGTGGTTTTTACCATATATGGGCATGGCAGCCATCTTGATCATGTGACTAAGATATCACGACCAAAATTACAATGCCACTACCAAAGGAGGCTCCACATAAAATTTCAACTAGATCGGCCAAGCGGTTTCAGAGAAGAAGATCTTTGAAATTGTGGACGACGACGACGACGACGACGGACGGACGCCGGATCATAGCCATCCTATAAGCTCACCTTGTGAGCCTTCAGCTCAGGTGAGCTAAAAAACAGGTATACCCCTGCATACCCCAGTTCTGCTACATAAAAGTGGGGTATGAGGGGGAATACATTTCACGGACATGTTTTCATAATGATCTTGATTTAGGGCATACCAAAATTTCTGTGGCCACTTTGAGCATTTTAAGATGAGGTAGTCTTTCTGAAGAGTCCATGGGTTTACATGTCAATAAAAAGATAGCATGATAAGCAGTGCAGATTGTGATTATACATGTACTGCCTTGCTTATTCTGTTATTATCTTGTTAATACATGTACTATGCTTAATAAATGGCAAATTCAAGAACATTACACATTGACTTATCAATGACTGCATAATTCTGTTGCGATATAAATACACATACCAACTTCAAGAACATTGTACATTCAATTACTGCATATTCACTGCTGGGAATCATGTGACCGCAAATGTTTCCATATACACCAAAATGTAAACAAATGATGTCATCAGTTTTGTTTTCTTTCCAAACAACTTTAAGATACGCTTGTTGATTTTTATGCCACCTAGTGCATTCCATGGACAACCCTATTTGGAAGAATTTGAGCCATAGTTTGTGGCATTTCACCTGGCCAGTGTTTCAAACACTTCTTCAAAAATTCACTTAAAATACGCTGTTACCCTACACACATAAGCTTTTATTTCCTTCAATATCTTAGATATTAAATGTTAATCATGACATTGAAATTCATTACATACTGCTGTGGTATTATGAAAACGTGGGAAGTTGTTTCATAACGGATAAAACCAAATTCTGCAATTTTACGAGCAGATTACTTTGCTAGATACCATGTACACAGCAAACCAAATTGATTCCTTCCACACAAACAAATTGTGTTCTTATTTTCTGTAAGTTTAATATTTAAGTAGATGAATTTTGGCTCTCTAAAATTGATTAGGTCCAATACAATAACGGACAAAGCCATGTTTTTCGCTAGTTCAGAAAGTACTAGATCATACAAACTGTTTGACTCTTTACCACTCATATCCATCAATAGTCTTTTAAATGTTTCATGTTGAATACCTTTTTCCTCCTTCATTTCTTTATTTACTATACCCGACAAAATTAGAAACGTAATGATGTCATTAACCAATTTTACATAAAGCTCATAAGAATAAACAAAATTTTATGGATTACATTTCATAGATATGCTATTCGATCACACTTTTGAACAAGGGGCAAAAACTGTGCTTCAAAAATTAGCCATCAACCAGGTGGGGGTCATATGTTAAGTCACTTTAAAATTGCACCTTTTTTCACTCTCACTATGGTATTTGCTTTAGATGTTTAGAATATTTTGAGTACACTTCAATGACCCCAGACACACACTCTTTGCATCTTTTATTCTCATTTTGTTACTAACATGGATTCTTAAAACTGTATGTTTTCATATTTTTAGTTAAGTTAAGGTAACTGAGTGGCCACCTATTGGGAAAATAGCTGCTCATTCGGCTTACGATATGTTTCATGGTATAAGTACCTGATTGTTGGTTTGGTTTTTTCCCACCTCGGTTTTTGGAGTGGGAATCTTTTTCTGATTGCGCCTTTTCCTGATCTTTGCCTACTTGTACCTTTTTAAAGGGAAATGCAAGGTTAAAGGCAATGCATCTTAAATGAAAGTAGTTGCCTCTCTTAACAATTTGGTACAAGTTTTATTAAAATCAGATGGATATTGAGAAAGTTGTGTTGGTTTGAATATACATTAAATCTGTTAAAAGAGGCGGCCATCTTGGATATTCATTAGGCTTAATGCCGTCATAAAGTTCTACTTAAATATGCATAATTAATAATAATGAAACCTTATTAATATTTTTCTGTTAATTTTTGTTACACTGTTTTGTACTATTGATTTACCTTCAATTTTGGACATATACCTCCATAAAAGATTTGAAATATAGAATTTATTCATTGCTTATGGTTTTACAGTTTTCTAATTAAATATTCACTTCGTTCCAAAACTTCAAAGCACAATATCTTACTTAATCCTTGACCGATTTGAACAAAATTTGCACCAAAATGTTTCTTAGATCAGACCTTGAGTTTAAAAGATATTGTTGTTGAACGTTCTCCTTTAAGGCTTGGTAGCTCTTGTTTTAACCCTAATTTAAACAAAAATCTTACTGGAGCTAAACCGTATAAACCATGAAAAGTTTTAGGCTAACTTTTATTAGCTGTAGCGATCAAGAGCGATCAAATTAGAACGGTTCAAGTGGGTAATGATCAGCAAAGGCGCAATCATAATGAAATTCCCACTTAAAAAAAAAAAAAAAAAAAAAAAAAAAAAAACCGAGGTGGGAAAAACAAACTGACAATTAGGTACTTATACTTATAGAACATTACTATTGTTTATGAGCACACTGTTTGCGCAATGTCGGCGTTTAGTGTATGCATGTTATGCGTAGCTTTTAGCGTCGTTTTGTTTTGATTTTCCAATGACGTTGCAAACTGTAGAATCTTATTTTGTTTGTTTCTGCACAATTAAGTCCTAAAGCGGGTAAACATATTGTTCATTTTTATTTTAAATTAGTTATGCGACAATTGATACACCCTAATTCGTGTATAAGGTTAATTAGGCCTACATGTGAAAACGGTTATTTCGCTGTTGATGACGTCGCATTAATATACGCGACGTCAGTGCAACGTTTGACATTAAAACGAAAAAGGCGGGAATATTGAACGGGTTTTCTCTAAATCTTCCAACGCAATTCGATGACCCCCTCTTTTTATTTCAACTTTTGAGTGGTTACATCGGTTCATATCTATTGGTTTAATTTAATTAAAATCATCTGTGTAGTTTAGGAGATACCGCAAAATTACATATTTTTTTCAGGTTTGAAAACATGGCGGGAAAGTTAATTTTGCTTGTAATCTCCTCAGTTTAAAAGCAAATAGTATCAAAATTTAAGAAAATAACACTGATCGTATGTTTAAATTGTTTATGCAAAAATAACACATATATAAAAACACATGTCCGCTACGAACGCTTTTTTCTGAAATGCACGAGAAACATTCAAAAAGTTCTAATACCATGGAAACGAGGCCGGTGACATCCCACTTTTATTTCGATTTTAGTCCAAGGATACAATTATCTTGAAGCATGTGAAGTTTCATTAAAATCATATGCGGGAATTTAATAATTATGTTTCCCTTTAAGCCGAATGAGCAGCTTTTTCCCAATAAGTGCCAAACAGTGACCCGAACTTAACCAAAACTATGAAAACGTACATAAGGTTCAAACAGCAAGAAAATTCGACTCCAAAACATAAAACAAATAGAACCACAACAGAAGTATCGCCTGGGAAAGTCAGTATTACAAAAAAAAAAAAAAAAAAAAATACTGGGGCCCTAAACCAGTTTTTAGAGACTCTCAAAGACAAGTTCACACGCTTCTAAATTAATGCAAAAAGTATCAGTTAGCTTTTTACACATATCAAAAACTTCTCCTTACCTTTTAATACTCACTTTTGACATGTAAAAGCATATTAGACTTTTCTACCGTCAAGAGCGCCATGTGCCCCAATAAATGAACATACGCACAGTTTAATTCAACAGTTCTTGACAGAAAGTTTGCAGAATACGCACCAATTCTTCACATGTCAAAAATACACACGTGAATCTTGGTACCGTTTTTATATATTAAAAAAAAGTTCTTCACAGATGTGATGAATAAGTACAAATTCTTCACACGACAATGATAAAAACGTATTAAATTGGAGCATACATGATACCTAAAAACTTATCGAAACTGGCATATGCAAAATTAATGTCACATTTCTCAAAATTAATGTGGTGTACATGGGTGTAAAATTTGCGATATGTTAAATGTGCGTGTCCGACAAACCTGCATTTTATCTGTCGCAGTGCATCTAGTTTGAAAGAAGCTTGTCTGTTTCAGGTCATGCTTAATTTGCATGTTACGCGCATGGAACTAATTCGAAACGTATAAGACACATACCCGGTACACACCGAACTTCTAGAAAGTTTTTAAGCATGTTTGATTTTTTTTTTTGGGGAGGGGGTGGGGGGGGGGGGGGGGCAAACGCGCCTACAGCGCGCAGCGACTTACAGCGACGTCTATCGACGTGCAACAAGCGTACACCAAGCTTAAAAAAACGCGCGTTTAACGGGCTTCTAACGTGTCTCCAACGTGCTCCTGGCGTTTTTTGAATTTCACATTTTTGTCGACACGCCCGGCGCGCGTTTGAATTATACGCTAGTGTGCGACTGCTGTTTAAAATAGCAGAATAAGCCAACGCGCGCCGGGCGTGTTGACAAAAATGTAAACTTTGAATGATTCAACCTACATCAGGAGCACGTCGGAGACACATTAGAAACGCGCTACATGTGCGTTTTTGGTGTACGCTTGGTGTACGCTGGGTGTACGTTGACATACGTCGCTAAAGGTCGGTGCGCGCTCTAGGCACGTTTGTGTTTAATCATGCTTAAAATTTTTCCAAAAGCTGGGCGTGTCTTGTGCGAATGTCTTTTACGTTTCGAATAAGTTCCATGCGCGTTACAGGCGCGTTGAATACGCTATGAACGCATTTGGCGCACGTGTTATGCACGCTAGTGTACGCCACATGCGTTTTCAGATTTTATGAGATATTGCTTCCGTAGCGTGCCCTAAGCGTTTGTGTGACGCGCGTTGAACGTTTGCTGTGCGCCTGTAGCACATGCTTAGCGCGTCTGGGAAGTAACACAAATGTACTTCAACACTTTGAGATTTTTGTACGTCCGGCACACGTCTCAGTCAGGCGCTAATGTGTGACTGCTAAAGCGAGTTAAAGGGACACATTATTTTTATACGTCCAAAATCTAAAGCATGTTGAGAGTATTCATACGCCAGACTCGCGTTTGGGTTATACGCTAATGTGTGACTACTGATACATAATAAAGCCAGGAAAGCATTCAAAGATTCGTTCTCAATTGAACAAAACCGAGAATGGCTATTTTTTCTTTTTTTGATCATATTTTAGCTGCAATTGTGCACAAGTCATTTGTAACCACTGCTCATCCACCTACGGGGAAGGGCGGTTATTGTGGCATTTCTGCTTTCAGTGCCCTGCTATAAGCCGCACACACAGGGGGCAAACTGGGGGGGGGGGGGTCAAAACTTTGCTCTTTGGCCTCACCTTAGAAATAGAAAATTGCCCTGGAGTAAGGATCCTAATGCATAAAAAAACCTTGTCATTCCCCCTGCACTGCGGATACACTCGACAAGTAATTGCTCTGCACTTAAGCTATCCCCCACCGTTCACCGTAGGTATGTGTGTGTGTGTGGGGGGGGGGGGGGCAATGGTTACAAAGGACTGGTGCATTAGCAATCAATACATTTATCGATGAAAGAATAGAAACATGATGACTATTGTTTTAGTGTGGAGGGTATCAATCCACATTGCATGTGTATAGGGATGCAATGTCAATGATGTTGATTATCTTTTTTCATGTGGCTCTTAGCATATTTCTGTAAAATGGAGGTAATTGTCCTTTGAAAAAATGTTATTTTACATCCAAGAAAGGACGCATTGTTGCTGGAAGAATGAATAAGGTCCAAAATAAATATTTGGTGTACATGGCAACAAACAATTTTGATGATGGGAATGAAGTGTTTACACAAACAAAACACTCTGAAAGATTAGCTCGCAAATGGTTAAATAAATCTGATGTATCTGCATGGACTGGGCATATTCATCCATCATTATCCCTCAGCATTTGAAAGAAAACTCTATAGACTCACCTAGACCCGGTGGAAAATGGCGGCTTGTTGTTTACAATTTGCACATATCATAAACATTGCGTATCACGTGATTCCCAGCAGTGATATTTCTATAACCTTGACAATACCGTTGATATTGAAACAGATAACATTTCCAAAGCATCATGCTTTAAGTAATATATATGTCTTGACAAAGTATATATATACCTTGACAATTCTGTTGATATAGAAATGCATAGCAACCTTCGGAACATTACATATCAAGCTTTAAGTAATATAATTGTGTTATTTTGACAATACTGTTGATATGAAAACACATAGCATCTTCAAGAACATTACACATCATGCTATAAGTAATATATTTGTGTTACCTTGACAATACCGTTGATATGGAAACACATAGCAACTTCCTCATATTTGTATTACCTTGACAATACCGTTGATATGGAAACACATGGCAACCTCCGGAACATTACACATCAAATTATCCAGCCAATAGTCCAGACCTGTCAGCACATTGATAGGTGTTCTCATATCCCTGTAATATTGTAGTTAATTCTATGATGAATATCTTGCTCATAAGCTATTCTGCAATCCAAAAACTTTCTCAGCCAGACAATAAGCACTTTTTAATTAACATACCTCCCTTTCATGAACGCAAACATTTACTGTTTAAAGATGTGCTGATTGACTGAGCACTCTAATATCCCAAGAGATAGCCTTGCTTTTAAAGACAAGAATTCCGCGTAGGTCGATATCGCACCTGCATCGGGCAAAGTCAATGGAATGTGAAATATAGGTCAAGGGCACCGGATCAAGTTGCATGCTTGAAGAGTATGTTAATGACAATTACTATGCAAGGTCTCACACTCGCAGCTATCAATGATGCAGAGAAAACCAAACTTCAAAGTAACTTTGAAGTAAAAAATTGCAAAGTCAATGGATTGCAAAATATAGGTCAAGGGCACTGGATCAAGGTGCAAGCTTGAAGGGTAGGTCAAGGACAATTACTATGCAAGGTTTCACACTCGCAGCTATCAATGATGTGGAGAAAACTAAACTTCGACATAAAAATTAACAAAGTCAATGGACCATGAAATATAGGTCAAGGGCACTGGGTCAAGGTGCGTGCTTGAAGGATATGTCAAGGACAATTACTGTGCAAGGTTTCACACTCATGGCTATCACTGATGCAGAGAAAACCAAACTTCGATGTAACTTCGACGTAAAAATTAACAAAGTCAATGGACCGTGAAATTTAGGTCAAGGGCTCTGGGTCAAGGTGTGTGCTTGAAGGGTATGTCTAGGACAATTACTATGTAAGGTTTCACAGTCACAGCTATCGCTAATGCAGAGCAAACAAAAACTTCGACGTAAATGTCAAACTTCGACGTAAACAGACGGACAGACGCACGCATGGACGCACGAACAAACGGACGGCCGAACGAACGGACGGACGGAAATTTGGACTCCTATATCACACCCTGCTATAAGCAGGTGCGATAAAAACAAGTACAACTGTCCAAATCAGAAAAGTGTCAATATGAAGACAAATCATAGCATAAATCATGATATTGTACCCCTATTGTTACCTGAGTCGAAGACTGACGTAATAACTCTCGTCACAGAATATCGGCAGATCTGTCCCTATTAACATCTTGATGTCTTCAAATGTCCACAAGACCTCCCTGTGGGTCTGCATACCTTCTGGCTGAAAAACAAAATGAAAATCATCATGTTAGACGATGACCCAAGGTTATAAAAATATTTTATACTCAACTCAGCTGATCAATTCTGAAATAGCCCAAATACATGGAAATTTCAGGTTTAGATATCAAAGCAAGTAATTTATCCTATTGATAAATGTTAAAATACCAACAACTGTTGGCATTTAAACATTTATAGGATAAATCTTAAGTCTCAGCTGAGTTGAGCATGAAAAGTTTTATAACCTCTGGGTCTGGTAAGACAACAATTAACTGGGCTGTATCACCTCAGAGGATTGCAAGATTGGAATTTAGGATGTAGAAGCTTGTTCTTTTTTTCTTGGTTGCATGCATACATGTATATGGGTTTTATATGGGCTTTTTCTATGCAAACCCATATGCTATGTGTATTTTGGTGCAGTGTTACCAGGATAGGAAAGTGAGTTTAAAGTGAAACACGTTCGCAACGGACATAGGAGTGCTGTTTCCAGATTACTGAATAAATTTGAGAAGATCAAGGGAGACGAAGAATCGTTTTTTGTTTTTTTTGTGTGTGTGTTTTTTTTTTAAGTTTAACGTCCCTTTCAAGATTATTTCTGCTCATATGAGACGGTCCAATCAGAATGTGGGGCTAAAGCGGGAGAACCATAAGAAACAAACACCTGGTACACCCTAAAGCAGAACTTGGCTTGTCTCACATGTGCCCTGTGTGGGGCTCGAAACCACACCAGATACAGCGGTGGGCCGCAAAGGCTTGTTCTATTCATGATTTGAAAATAAAAGCACTGATCAGACTGTAACTTAAATCACCTTGAAATTAGAGGATATTTTATTACAGAAACATGATTATGCAGTACACTGTAATTCTTTTCAGCCATGAAAAATGATAGCTATCAGTAGAGAAAAAATGGAACTTTCTTCTTATTCTTCTTTTTCTGTAGACTGTGGGCACACATTAGAACTGCTCCACAAGGCAGTTCTAGCAATTATTTACAATCTATGTTTTTGAAGCAAAAAAAAATGAAAAAAAGGTGTACCCCTGCATACCATGTGAGGTTTTAGGGGGTTAACATTACAGGGGTGTTATCCTGATTTCATGATAGCATCATAAGACTAGACTAATGAAGTCATTACGAGTTAAAATTTTAACTCAAGGAGACATTAATTTCCTGGGCCCAGAATTACAATGCTCCCTTAACGTTAAGGTAGACCTTAGTTAAGGTAGCGAATTTCAGCATCCAAAAAGATGCATTTAAAACTTACTGAAATCAAACTTATAGGTCTTATTATGTAAATAACATTGTTTTCTACACACCTGTATATTTTCATAAGTACAGTTATTGATTTTAACGGTACAATATCGTGTCAAAATTTGTCACCTTAACTAAGGCGGGCCTTAACTTTAAGGAAGCATTGTAATTCTGGGCCCTGGTCTCTACCAACTTGGTAAATTTATTAAATGGTGTGATTTGAGTTATGAATGATAGACATTTTCATTAGATTTGATTCATATTCATTCTATTTGGTGCAAATGATGCAATAAGCACACATAAAGATCTATTTGGAAATAACCTCAGCATAAGCACACTTAGATGGTATACATGTACTGACATTAATAATTATTTTTTTCAATAAATCTTGATATTTTGAAAAATCTCAGAATATTCAACAATTATGGGCAAGTTATTCCATTTCTGATATGCTTATTTCTGCACTTATGTGCCATGAAAGGTTATCTTAATTGGTATTTTGGAGTCAATATTATTAAAAGCTTAAGCCAATAAGCTCATATAGGGACCAAACATGGTTTTCTTGAATTAACATCTGGGCCCCGAGGTAGGTACTGAAACCCCACCCCGAGGTTAGAAAACTTTTGTCATGCTCAGCTCAGCTCAGCATAAAATTTAAACTGCTCATAAATGACAAATATCCCAAATATATTGAAATTGAAGGTCTAGAACTCCAAAGCCTGTAATTTATCTTGCTTATAAATGTTAAAGTAACCCTACAACTGTTGGCATTTTAACATTTATGAGCAGGATAAATTTTAGATGTTATGAGCAGGATAAATTTTAGTCTCAGCCGAGCTGAGCATGAAAAAAGTTTTATAACCCCGGGGCCAGAGCCTGAAAGGGTTCAGCAAGGCCTCTATTTTAATGCAACATATTTGATCGTTATTTTTAATGCAACATATTTGATCGTTATCGTCATTACACAATTTTTTCATGTAAACATTAGAAGAAATTGCCAAAACTACCTGAACCTAAAATGGCGCGGACACTGACTTGTGGTAGCGATGCTTTAAAAATGCTTCTTTCTGGTCAAACGTTAACATAATCATGACGTCACAATTTAATGAGTCATTCATATATATGTTACGTGCGGTGACATCAATTTTTGTGCAGGGCCGTGTTACAAGCATAAATAAAAGTTGTGTATTAACAGTGCAGATGCATGTGAATCACCTGATTAGTACACACCTGTATACACCTGTTAATATTGTGTGACACAGACATTTATTCAACTAGAAATTGGCTGCAAGCAAGGCTTTCAGTATACCCCCCGCAAAATTATCTGGAGCTGGCCAATATCTTCCTATGTCAAACATGCAGAAAATTTGTCAAAGATATCTTTTCAGCATTATAATTCTTCATGTACATCCTCAGTATGCCAGTCACATCTATAAGATATTAAAAGAATATATTGAAAGCTTGAGGTTGATTTCATTATTGTATTATAAGCAATGGTCAAGAAATGGCTATGCTGAAAAATGATGTAAATTTGTCAAAAATCACTTTTTCAGTTTTATAATCATTCATGCACACCTTCAATATGTGTGGAACATGTCTGCAAAGTATTAAAAAGAAATACTGAAAGCCCTAGGAGGAGTTGATTTCACAAACTATGCATTACCAACCATTTTTCTACTGTATATAAGCAATGGTCAAAAAATGGCTATGTTAAAATGCTGTAAATTTGTCAGAAATTAATTTTTCAGTATTATAATTCTTCATGCACATCTTCAATATGAGTGGAACATGTCTGCAAAGTATTGAAAAGAAATACTGAAAGCCCTTGGAGGAGTTGATTTCACAAAGTAAGCACTACCAATCATTATTGTATATAAGCAATGGTCAAAAATGACTATGTTGAAAAATGCTGTAAATTTGTCAAAAAACAAAACAAAAAACATTTCATCATTATAATTCTTCATGCACATCTTCAATATGTGTGAAACATGTCTGCAAAGTATTGAAAAGAAATACTGAAAGCCCTAGGAGAAGTTGATTTCACAAAATATGCACTACCAACCAATATTGTATAAGCAATGGTCAAAAAATGGCTATGTTAAAAATTGCTGTAAATTTGTCAAAAATTAATTTTTCAGCATTATAATTCTTCATGCACATCTTCAATATGTGTGAAACATATCTGCAAAGTATTGAAAAGAAATACTTAAAGCCCTAGGAGGAGTTGATTTCACAAACTATGATTTACCCACCATTATTGTATATAAGCAATGGTCAAAAAATGGCTATGTTGAAAAATGCTGTAAATTTATCAAAAATTAATTTTTCATCATTATAATTCTTCATGCACATCTTCAATATGTGTGGAACATGGCTGCAAAGTATTGAAAAGAAATACTAAAAGCCCTAGGAGGAGTTGATTTCACAAAAAATGCACTACCAACCATTGTTGAATATGGCAATTATCGAAAATTGGTTAAGTCCAAAATGCTGTAAATTTGTCAAAATTCAATTTTTCAGCATAATACTTCTTCATGCATATCTTCAATATCTCTGGCACATATCTGCAAAGTATCAAAGGATAATATTGAAAGCTGTAGGAGGAGTTGATTTCACAAAGTATGCACTATTAGCACTATGGCAAACATTCCATGTATAGGTTTAAAAAGTCCCATAACTCTTGTAAAACTGACCCTTTGGCCCCTAAATTCATATCACACATGTGTTGTCTAATGGTGCAGGTGTGTTGAAAATTTGAAGAACATCGGGCAAAAACTACTCAAGTTATTCAGCAAAGATGTCAAAATGTTGACGGAATCACGGAATGACGGAATCACGGAATTACGGACAGGCTGAAAACAGTATACCCCCCTAAAACTTCGTTTTGCGGGGGTTATAATAATAGAACAATAAGGGTATCTAATGGGAAAATTACAAATAAATAAATAAATAAATAAATAAATAAATAAATAAATAAATAAATAAATAAATAAATAAATAAATAAATAAATAAATAAATAAAAGAAGCATTTTAGCTTTATATATACAAACTTTAAAAACTTTTATATTTCCAATTCTATCCCATCTTGATTCTTATATGGATGACAATAGTTGGGAACAGTCTTGCACAAGTTTGCAAAAGTGAATGTGTGCCTGAGAACTTTATATATATGAGCCACCCCAAGAGAAAACCTGATTTTACATAGGTGAAAAAAGGCACCGTTCAGCCGTACAGTAACTGCACAGCAGCTGCTGATCAGTATCTTTGTTTTCGCTACACAAGTATTACAGTCCTTCTTCTTTTGAAATCCAAAATTTCAAGCTTCTAGCCTTCTTCAAAGACTGTACAGCCTGATTTGTGTTAGACCTGGTTGGAAACCCTGTCAGGTTTCTCACTTTGCAGCTCATTTGGACACCCAGCACCTTCTTGTAAACAACTTTAAGGTTCCATAGTCTAGAAATGTCTCTAAAGAAACTAAATTTAATAACAAAATGAAAAATTCAGAACACATTCACCCCATAGCTTACCAGGATAGCTGATCAGGAATTTGTTTTTGCTTTACATAATCTACAATCCATCTTCTTCTGAAAATCAGAAATTCAAAGCCTCCGCCACTCTTAAGCTGTACAGCCTGGTTTATGCCAGCTCTGGCTGGAATGAAGACAAGTATTGTCATAATTAGGCTCATGATTAAGCTAGTCGGAACAATATCATTAGGACAGACAATTGTTCCATATAAATGAATCAAAGCACCAGGAAACCAACAAATTACAGGTAGCATGTGCGTTCTGTGATTATTATAACTCGCCTGATCAGAATGTTAGCTGTGTAAAAACGCACACGATAATGAATTATTAACCACAGTAGATGTCCAAAATGATTTAAGCCTCAGTGTCCGGCAATCAGAGAATATTATATGATTCTAAGATATAGATTCACAAAGATCATCTTGAAATACTAATTTTCTAAGACTTCTATCTGAACTTTCATGAATTATTTTTTTTTTTTTCAAATGTTTTAATCAGATGATTTACCATAAAATTCTTCAAACTGTGACAGTGAAAAAAATGTTGGAACATCCTGTAAATTTGGAAGTTAAGACTGAAAGATCCAGTGTGGTACTTTTTGTTACATTTTGGCCTGATTATCCACCGGTGCTAATTTTTTGGTGTCAATTTCAAAACTGTTTCAACGTCATGTGTAATTATAATATGAGCTGCCTCATGAGAAAACCAGATTTTTGCCTATGTGAAAACAAAACCGCAGATCAGCTAAGCAGTAACTGCAAAGCTGATCAGCACCTTTGTTTTTGCTACACGGATAGTACAATTCCTCTTCTTCCTAAATCCTGAAGTTCAAGCTTCTAGCCAGCTTCTGCGACAGAACAGGCCGGTTTGAGTCACACCTGGTCAAAAACCCCAAAGACCAGTTTTCTCATGTCGCGGCTCATATTAGGCTCATGTAAAGGAAGCTGAAAGACCACCAAGACATGTTTACAAGGTATAAGTTTCCTCGTTTAAAATCATATGACGTTGCTGTTATTTAGTTGTTTAGTGTCATATTACAAATATAATTAAAACTCACGTTAAATAACACTTGAACATTAATTAACCTATCCATAATGTCAGAGGTGGACGGGAGACTGGTGCTGAGATACCGTGTGGATTTTGTTTTTTTGTTTGGTATGTTTAAAGTCATATAGTCAACAATTTTCAGTCATGTCAGGATGGAGCTACTGCTTCCTGGGTAGGTAACCAGTACTTTGAAGAGGTTGTGGGGGGGGGGGGGGAAGGGGGGCATTAAGGACAAAACATGATAACGGTGGGGTCTAAACCGATCCAGATTCTGACACTCTACAACAGTGCAACCATGCTACACTACTTGCAGATTTGACAGCGAAAAGAAATAACAACCATAAGATAGGATATAGAGCATTTACACAAGGACACGCAGCTAGAACACTTATGGTTGATTTCAAAAATAATGAAGCCGGATTTAAAATTACTTTTGCTGAATTTAAATGAAAATATAGGATAAAATCTTTTGTTTGCATCTGGTACCAAAAGGGTCCAAAACTAATAAACCAGAGGACCAATGGTCCTGTAAACGCTCACCTGAGATCTGTTGTACGTATATACCAATAAACATGTTTGCATATTATGGAAAAAAGCCCCAGTAAAGGGGCAGATGATTCCCTGGTGTCCATTATTTTTCTTCATAATAATCAATATCCTGTCCATTTGTCAATTTCCTGCAAGTCTTTCCCTTCAACCGACAAATAACAGTTATCCCCATTCAAAGGCATAGGCAACCTATGTTGACCTTGTCGTAAAATAGATCAAGGTCATCACAGGGTCATGATTCATATATACATTGTAGTATAGTTCGGCAAATGGGTCACTGTATGGGCGGCAACTTTAATATTCATATCTGGGTGTGGTCGGCTAGTCCATCTGTTCAAGTAGGGAGATAATAGAAAAGTCGAATTCAGTCAGCCTAGAGCGCTGTCACGTATTTTACCGTTAAAGATCAGCTACCTATTTTGTCCGATCCAGTAAACTAGACAAACTCGGATTTTCATTCTAACGGACAACATGTGAGTTGAGTCTTTCAACTGTGTACCTTTAGCTTTTACCTAGGTCAAAAGTAGACCATACCCAATAACGTATTCATAAGGTAACGCCCATACAGTGACCTATTTGCCGAGCTATACTTAAGCCATTGATGTTTCATGCCAAGTTTTGTTGAAATCGGTCCACCGGTTCCAGAGAAGAAGATTTTGGAAGGGTTTTTACCATATATGGGCATGGCGGCCATCTTGGTCATGTGACCTGGATCATTTATATACACATTGGTTACCTCATTCTATAAATGCTTCACATAAAATTTGGCTTTGATTGGCCAAGTGGTTTCAGAGAAGAAGATGTTTGAATATTTTGGTAATATACATGTATATTGCCCCGGGGTGGGGGCATATGAGCCCCTTGGGTCCATTTTTTTTTCAGAATCATTAATATTCAGTCAAACTACCCATTCCTGCAAGATTTTCACCTCAAATTACTTTTTAAAAGTTTTCCCCATTCAAATGCATAGGCGACCTATGTTGACCTTGCCATAAAAAAGGTCAAGGTCATCACAGGGTCATGATTTATATACACATTGTAGTACTTGAGCCATCAATGCTCCATGCCAAGTTTCTTTGAAATCAGTGTACCGGTTCCGGAGAAGAAGATTCTGGAAGGGTTTTTACCATATATGAGGGTCTGGATGGGGTATAATGATTAAAGAATAATGGCCTAAAAATTTTAATGAGAGTGAATAAAGAGCCAAAAATATAATGATTAGTGAATAAGTAGGTCCTAAAAAATAATGAATAAATGAAAAATTTTAATGAATAGCAGAATAATATAATGAATAGTGAATAATAACATTTTAAAGAATAATGAATATGCTAAATTTGGCTATGGAATTGTCTTAGATGGCCTCCCTGACATTCCAGAATTTCATTTTTTTCGCCCCCAGACCCGATTTAGCTCAAATGTTATAGTCATATTTCTGAAATCTTTGAATGTTTGGAAAGACATAGCATGTAGGGACTCACTTCATGAATCTTTTAAAAACTGTGTCATTTCCTGAGCCAGATACTATTTCACTGTTTTGTTTGCTTATGTATATGTATTTTCTTTTTATTCTGTTACCCCACTTTGTCCTTATTATGCATGTTCCAATTCTATAATGATAATCTTTTCTGTGGACGGACATCACTTTGCTTTTTTATATGACAGAGCATAATTATGGTGACTTTTGCAATCAGAAACAAGCCAGTACTAAGAACGTTAATGCAAATCTAACTGGCAGTTTATATGGCGCTACATAATTTTTTTCCTCGCTCGCTTCGCTCGCTCGGTATTTAAGACATTTATAAAATGTTTTGTACCATCAGGCACAAGCACAAAATCATACTTCACATAGTACTCCTATGCTTACTAGTTAACTAAATAAAAACAACAGCTTTATATTATAACTTTTACCCCTGAAGTTACAATTTTTCTTAAATTAACCTTTGATATGCATGAAGAGAAAGATTCAGGGTGAAACTCAGGGCATATTCAGTATACAGTTTGGAGGGGATTATATTCCCAACAGATTAAAAGAGGATTTGTTAAAAAATCAGTTAATTATTTTGGAAAGTTTCTATAAGGCTTTGTGGTCTAGCAGATAATATATGCTTCTCTCAAGATGTTAAAATCAAGGTTGCACTCAGCAGTCTACAATTAAGTATCATAGAACTAGTCTTTGTGGCTTTAGATAAGGGATGCCTTAGGTGGGGAATATCTATATTTGCTATTAGAAATTAGCTGGGTGAAGAAGGCGGTTCTAGTAATTATCATATTTTAATGAATAATCGAGCTAATTTTAATGAATAAGCCAAAATTTTAATGACAGTGAATAAATGGCTAAATTTTTAGTGATTAGTGAATACCAGGACCCCCCATCCAGACCCTCATATATGGGCATGGCGGCCATCTTGGTTATGTGACCTTGATTATTTATATACACATTGGTTACCCCTTCCTATTGATGCTTCACATAAAATTTAACTTTAATTGGCCAAGCGGTTTCAGAGGAGATGATGTTTGAATATTATGGTAATATACATGTATATTGCCCCGGGGTGGGGGCATATGAGCCCCTGGGGTGCAAATTTTTTCAGAATCATTAATATTCAGTCCTACTGCCCATTTCCTGCAAGACTTTTACTTGAAATGACATTTTAAAAGTTTTCCCCATTCAAATGCATTGACGACCTATGTTGACCTTGCTGTAAAATAGGTCAAGGTCATCACAGGGCCATGATTTATATACACATTGAAGTGCTTGAGCCATCAATGCTTCATGCTAAGTTTCGTTGAAATCGGTCCACCGGTTCTGGAGAAGAAGATTTTTGAAGGGTTTTTACCATATATGGGCATGGCGGCCATCTTGGTCATGTGACCTGGATTTCTTATATACACATTGGTTCCCCCTTCCTATAGATGCTTCATATAAAATTTGGCTTTTATTGGCCAAGTAATTTCAGAGGAGAAGATCTTTGAAATTGTGGACGGACGACGGACGGACGGACGCCGGATCATGGCCATCCTATAAGCTCACCTTGTGAGCCTAACGGCTCAGGTGAGCTAATAAGACAGGCCATGTTGACAAATTTACCCATAAATTCGCAACTACTGTCTATACAACATCTTCTAGAAACTGCATTTTTTCAAAATCTCACTTTTCTGAAAGACCTCAAAGTCTTATAAACTGCCACAAAAATTTTGAAAATCGGTTGACAAATAAAAATTTTATGCCAGAAAATTATTTTAAATAGGGCTTTTTCCATTGTAAAAACGTCAGCAAGGGCAGTAACTATTTTCCCGGCAAAAATCTAAATTGATTATTTTTCATTTAAAATGTACCCAACCAAAACAAAATTGTATTGTATGCATAGCTGAGCACAAAACTCTTAAAATTATTCCAAATGTTTGTTTGGTTTTCAATTTTATGGTGTTTGGATTACCTTCCTTGCAAATGCAAAAGGCCTATGCAAACTAATTTTTGGGCATAATTATCTTATTAGTGAACCGATTTTCAAAATTTTTGCAGCACTTTTTTTTACTTTTGGTTGCAAAAAGTTGACAAATTCATGTTTTTCTTGTGGTGTTTCAGAAAAGTGAGATTTTGGAGTTATTATTATTATTGTACATAGACAACTTAACTCCATGTCTGTATAGTTGCTGAATAATCAACTGAATTCCATGACCATATAGTCGGCAATTCAAATCAATATCCAAATATGGGCATATTTTGGTTTCATAGGTTTCATCGGTCGCGAATCAGATGCAATGAAATCAGTCACGGACAGGTCACAAAACAGTTGCAAGGTCTGTGTAAGCATAAATTTACTGAATATTCAAAAGAAAACATCATATAATCTATTAAATTGTTACTTTTAAAATTGATTCCATAGATACTGTATCATCCTTATTTCTGAGTATTATGTGTTGTGATGCGTGCAAGAGAATAAGTAAATATAAGCAAGACTGTCATATTCCCAAGAGACAAATGTATGATTCTTACACAAATGAGCCACGTCGTGAGAAAACCAACATTTTGCATTTGCAAAAACAAAGCCGAAGATCAAAGTAACTGCGAAGCTGAACAGCGCACAATTTCTCTACTTTCTCAATTCAATATTTCCAACCTCTTGCCATCTTCTGTGCTTGTATAGCTCGGTCTATATCAGACCTGTTTATAACCACATTGTTGGTTTTCTCACGATGTGGCTCCATTTATGATTCCTACACCAACAAACTCAAAATATTCAAATTACAGAAACATGCTTGTAGGTACACAATCGATTACAAGGTAGATAGCATTCACGAAGCTATGGAATTTTGTTTATGAAAAGCTTTCCTTGACTTTCCCAGAGGGAATGCAACCGAGCCTGTATATGATACCTGTTCAAATCAGACTGTGGCATGATGTTTCTTTATAAATGGGTTGTTTAAAGCAATTGATGAAAGCATGAAAGTAAATACCAATATAAAATCTAGCTGATCCTTATTTATATGCATGTCTGTTGATGCATAACCCTACCACAGATTTGCAAACATTAAGATTTGTTTTATAGACTCACCAATGAGCCTACTTGCTAAAAATTCAGCCCATAGTATTCACTTCCATTATTTGCTGGTGGATTTTTTTTTTCTAAATTTTAGCATATCAGTTTTTACATCAATTTGAACCCAAGAAATCACACAACAAAACAAAGTGTAATGCATAAGTTCAATGGAGTTACAAAGATAAACACATCTAAAGGTAAATCACAATTAAATCATTAATTATTCCCTCATACAAGTATAAGAGCACAGGGAATTAAGTACACTAAGCAAGCTAGAAAAAAGCAGCATCTAGGTGATGTTGGCTTTACCTTCACTCAGGTGTAAAACTTCCTTTTGATTCTGGTCCGCATTAGAAGTACAACAAATATGCTTGGTTTGTATTTCTAATAGATTTAAAACACATACAAAGAATGACAGTCACCTTATATCTGTCTTAAAGGGATTATACAAGCACCAAAAAGTGCAAGTTTGTCAGTTTGTCTTGCTGACCTACCCAACTAGATTTTTGTATTTTTAAAATGATGAAAACTTTACCCTATTTCTCAGGTCAAGTTGTATTCATTATTTTTTCTATCATTTTTGTGGGGAAATGATTGATTGTGTGATCAAAGGTGTAATCTCGATGATAGGAGATCTGTGATATATACCAATAAACTTGTTTTACTATTTTGGTCATATACATGAATATAGCCCCAGGGCAGGGGCAGATGAACCCCTGGGTCAATTTGTTTTCAGAATCATAAATATTCTGTCAATTTGCCCATTTCATGGAAGTTTTTTTCCCTTCAATGACATTTCAACAGTTTTCTCCATACGAGGGACATTTATTAAGTCTTGTAAGTCTTGAAAGTGGGCACCTAAAAATAACTGTGCAAAGGCCAA
This sequence comes from Rugalucina vietnamica, assembly GCA_964017185.1. Classification (NCBI taxonomy): domain Eukaryota; kingdom Metazoa; phylum Mollusca; class Bivalvia; order Lucinida; family Lucinidae; genus Rugalucina; species Rugalucina vietnamica. Next base: position 39,615,563 of record OZ024870.1, read on the forward strand.
CCATAAAATTTAATTGTATTTCAAAAGAGTAATCTTTTGTCTTTCCAAAAATGTAATTTGTGAAGAATTGCGACTTAAAATGCAAAAATAGCACATGCTTGAATAAGCTGGGGGTAATGTGATTGGACAAAAATTGAGATATTTTTCAACTTTGTTATGTGAAAGTATCTGGAATGGTATTTCTATTACGGCTCCTGCCTTGCATATGGTAGTTAAACGGGTGTTTAAATTTTTGTTAGAATGGCACGTCTTGATAGAATTGTACTGGCACTTTGAATTTAATTTTATAAAAGGATTAAGCTTTTCAAAGCTTGCTAAAAATATGGCCATATTCCATTCCATTTTTACAGTTTTACTTGTATAAAGCCATATATCCTTGATACCATTTTTAAGAGTAAGCATAATAAATGGGTACCATTTGCAAGAAAAAAAAATGAATTTTTATTCGGGGACTAAAGGAGACTAGTTGAGCATATTCTTAGAGGACAATGACATAATTTTTAAGTCGACCCCCAAATTTTCATAAGTGGGTGGGGTAATTTGACCTCTTATAAAAGTGCAAAATATGATGTAAAGTATATCTTACTTGACTCAAAATGTGACACTCAGTCTATAGGTATATTCGGTATAAACCTGGCACCTAAAGAATTTTCTCTTTGCTCCAAATGCGTGCTTGACTTCATAAGCAGGTATTTTTCAGGGTTCCATGTACCGATTCCCACCCCTGACATAAATACTTATTAATCGAAATTTAATTTCCGTCATATCCATATTATCAATTAACTTGTAGGCTTATATGTTGTAAACGAAAAATCGAAACATCGATAACAGGCGTTAGATTTTTGGCATGTATTTGTGTGCATTTTTGCTAGGTCAAATATTATAAAATATAATTCTAGCTGCTTTAAACAAATCACTGTTGTCGCGTAACTGTTCGGTCTATTGATTTGAAATTAAGCATTTTGAAAACCTGCATATAGTTTTTTATGTTACCATAAAAAGAGATATTTTAAGGATCAGTGTTTGATTTTGGCTAGCATGTAATTTTCTAATTTGTATGGCTATTTCCTGCATTTTCAATAGCCAAAACAGTGGGTACTTCTAAGGGAGATAATTCTGGTACATAATATACTGCGCCATATTTGTTCTTGTGTTTGCCTAGGCGAAGGATGGTACTTCACAAATATGTATACATATATACACTTTAATCCACAAATAAGGTCAGGAATCAGAAAGTTTCAGGACTTAATGAATGTCCCTCGTATGTGACCTAAGCTGACCTTGCCGTTAAATTGGTCAAGGTCAACATTTATGTACACATTGTAGTTCTCTAGTCCCCAGTGCTGTTGAAATCAGTTCACATGTTCCAAAGAAGATTTTTGAAGGGTTTTTACCATATATGGGCATGACGGCCATCTTGTCATGTGACCTGGATTATTTATGTACACATTGGTTCTCCCTTCTTATTATTACTTCATATAAAACTTGGCTTTTATTGGCCAAGAAGTTTCAGAGAAGAGTTGAATATTATGGTAATATACATATATTTGCCCAGGGGTGGGGGCAGACCAAATATTTTCAGAATCATAAATCTTCAGTCCATATGCCCATTTCCTTCAAGTGTTTCTCCTTCAAATGACATTTTTAAAACAATTTTCCCCATTCAAATGCATGGATGGCCTATAATGACCTTGCCGTAAAATAGGTCAAGGTCATCACAGGGTCATAGTTTATGTATACACTGTGGTGCTCTAGTCCCCGATGACACATAAAGTTTTGTTGAAATCAGTCCACCGGTTCTGGAGAAGTAGATTTTTGAAGTGTTTTTACCACATATGGGCAAGGATTATTTATGTACACATTGGTTCTCTCTTCCCCCTCGCTGAGGCTGTTCTAACGTGTACACACAATTTCTGTTTCCAGCAAATATAAAAAAAATATCAAATTTTTTTTGTACTGAAAATTTTCATTTTTTACAGCTTTAAAAAGATCTGTATATTTCATGGATGTAAGTCTGCAGAATGGTCAGTAGAAAGTTGTAAAAAACATGCAATTTTCAGTATTGATTTCATTGGTTTAAACACTAGTTTATTAATAAATTCACATATAGCAATAATGACAATCAATAAATCAAAGGATCAGAAAACAAGCTTCAAGGAAGCTTATATGAATCTTCTCCTAATTGATTTCATTTGTAGAAGTTTTAACCATTACCTGTGGTAGCAGGTCTGGGCGAAGTATCTGGTCTATCGGCTGTTGACCCCTATGGTAGAGGTTGACCAGAAAATTTTGTCAAAAGTGTGTTATATACAGAATGGAGAGTTAGAAGTTTTAGGCATTACCTGTGGTAGAGGGTCTGGAAGAAGAGTCTGGTCTATCGGCAGTGGACCCCTATGTTAGAGGACTAGAGGTTGACCAGAAAATTTTGTCAAAAGTTTGTTATATACAACATGGAGTGTTAAAAGTTTTAGGCATTACCTGTGGTAGCAGGTCTGGGCGAAGTGTCTGGTCTATTGGCAGCGGACCCCTATGGTAGAGGTTGACCAGAACATTTTGTCAAAAGTTTGTTATATACAACATGGAGTGTTAAAAGTTTTAGGCATTACCTGTGGTAGAGGGTCTGGAAGAAGAGTTTGATCTATCGGCTGTGGCAGGGGTCTTCCTGAACATTCTGTTATATCTTCTGCTGAGATCTCTTCGGGGTTGTAACCTAAGCTGTAACATACAGTATAAAAGAGGGAATCTAGTGGAATCGCTAATCCGCATAATCTTGTTGAAAAATTTGGTAATATTGGGGGACAATGAAGAAGGATGCATGGTTTGAAAGATTTCATTATATTTTACTGTAATAGACCTATTCATGCTGTCTCTGTTTCACATAACCATTCCTAGCAGGTTCAGATAGTCAATTTACATGCAAAGACAACCTACATGTAAATATTAACTCAAATAAGCCTGGCGACCTTTTTATGGGGCATAGGCAAATAGTATAGCCCCCAGATGACGCCTCAGAACGCAGCATCACATCTGGGGCTATTCAATTTGCTTTAATAGAGGAATTTTATAGAAAAACAATAAAATTTGAAAATCACTCCTAAATCACCGAAAAATGAAAGTGGACTCATCCAAATGATAACAATGGGAAACTAGAATTTGTTTTCTATGTGAAAACTGATGTCTCCCCCCTATGTGCATGTCCAAAATATGCAAGCAAGAGTTATAGTTCTTGTGCATCACATATCCTGTCATTCTGTTTTATAAGTGTACCAAGTTTCATTGAAATATCTCTTACGGTTTTCAAGTTATAGAGGGGGCACGAAAGTGTTTGGAAAATAATCAAAGGGAAATAACTCCAAAGATATGAAAGCAAGAGTTATAATTCTTGTGCATGACACATCGTCTCATCATGCTTTAAAAGTGTACCAAGTTTCACTGAAATTTCTCTTACGGTTTTCAAGTTAAAGGGTGGACACGAAATTGTATGGAAAATAATCAAAGGGAAATTACTCCAAAGATATGCAAGCAAGAGTTATGGTTCTTTAGCACGACACGTAATCTCATCCTGTTTTATAAGTGTACCAAGTTTCATTGAAATAACTCTTACGATTTTCGAGTTATAAAGCGGACATGAAATTGTATGGAAAATAATCAAAGGAAAATAACTCATAAAATACTCAAGCCAGAGTTATGGTTCTTGTGCATGACACATCGTCTGATCATGCTCAATAAGTGTACCAAGTTTTATTGAAAAATCTTAAACGGTTTTCAAGTTATACAGCGGACACGAAATTCTATCGAAAATAATTAAAGGGAAATAACTCCAAAAATACTCAAGCCAGAGTTATGGTTCTTGTGCATGACACATCGTCTCGTCATGGTCTACAAGTGTACCAAGTTTCATTGAAAAATCTTTAACGGTTTTCAAGTTATACAACGGACACGAAATTGTATCGAAAATAATCAAAGGGAAATAACTCCAAAAATACTCATGCTAGAGTTATGGTTCTTGTGCATGACACATCGTCTCGTCGTGGTTAACAAGTGTAACAAGTTTCATTGAAAAATCTTTAACGGTTTTCAAGTTATAGAGCGGACACGATTTGTGACGGACAGACGGACAGACAGATGGACAGACGCACGGGGAAAAACAATATGTCTCCCGACCCTGTCGGGGGGAGACATAATTCCATTCCTTACTAATATGAGATGCTTCATAAGAAAACTAACGTTTCCCATATGCGAAAACAAAGGCAAAGCTTTTTCGCTACACAGATAGTACGATTCCTCTACTTTCTAAATCCAAAATTTCCAACATCTAGCCACCTTCTGTGCTTGTACAGCTCAGTTTGTGTCGAACCTAATCAGAAACAACATTGTTGGTTTTCTCATGAAGTGGCTCATATAGTTTGCAGACAATGACAATGCTTTCTGAGGGAAAGTAGATCCTACATTACCTGTGGTACAAGAACTTGGAGTACATATTTCTGTTTCTCAGGTAGTTTCTACTCTTTCTTTGCCTAGGTACACATTTCATCTGTAAAAAGAAATCTGACAGATAGAAGACACAAAATAATGGGGGATAAGGGATTTTCGGCCATTTTGTTTTACTGATTAGGGATTTTGGGGCCAAAATTTTACTGTTTAGCAATTTTTGGGCCAAAAGTTTTTACTGATTGGCGATTTTTGGGCCAAACTTTTACTGATTAGCGATTTCAGAGGTACCCCATTAAGACCCTCAATTTTAGCTACACTGTTTTCAACATCTTTTTGTTGCAACTTTTTTAGGTTAGAAGCTTTGTTTAAAGACACAAGCAGCCCATCTATTTCAATGGGCAGGAGCCTATTAAAATTGATAATCGTCACCAAATAAGCCCATAAATGATCTTGACCATGCATCTTACAAATACAAGGGAGTTAAATCAAATATATTAAAATCATAATTCAAGCAAATATTGGGACCTTATTCAAGTTTATACTACTGACCACTTGTCATTCTTGTGTGCGTATACCATTTCTTAATGGTTTCATATAAATCTTGTTGCTTTTGACTTGGACCATTTCAAAATAACAAACACCCACTCCTTAATGTCAGTAAAGCTGGTTCTTAATGTAAAAGTCCAAGTGTTTGGACAGAAGTTAATCTTTTTAATGACAAATAAGAATCTCTTTTTTTTTTTTTTTTTTCAGAGAAAATAATCAGTTACCTTGCTTACATTTAAGATAATTTTTTATTGTAAAATTCTTATCCCTAAATCAAGTAGGTAAGCTGTAAAATTTCTTCAGATATTTTCACTCATGTTCTCATTGACTTCTGATTATTCAAAGTTACCTTCTCTTCCAGGTCGGTGAGAACAGTCTCGTAGTAGAACTGTCGTAACCACCGCCAATCAGTCTGAAATCAATTATGGTATCGTTACACCACTGTTATAATGTGAGCCTTCGCATGAGAAAACCAACAATCTGGGATGCCGACCAGGTCCAACAAAAGCCGGCCTGTACAGTGACAGAAGCAGGCTAGAAGCTTGAAATTTCGGATTTAAGAAGAAGAGGGATTGTACTATCCATGTAGCCAAAACAAAGGCGCTGATCAACTGTGCAGTTACTGCACAGCTGTTCTGCATCTTTGTTTCACATAATGCAGATTGTTGGTTTTCTGTTGTGGTGGCTCATACTATAGATGATTGCATATTATGGTAAATTTTTTAGTTAATATTCCAGTCAACAATATTTCAGTCATGTAGAGATGGAGGCACCACATCCTGGGTATCAACCAGTACTAGGGAGTATTAATTATGCACCTTGCTCAAGGATACAACAGGGCACCAGAGGGGTACAAAAACTGACCTCTTGATCCAAAGTACCTGTGTGCCAAGCAAGGTAGCCACTGATATCATTTTTTATGTTTTTTATATTATGCAGCCAGGAAGCCCATGACCCCCAGCTCCCTAAGAGGATGCTCTAACAACTGAACTAGTTGGACCAAATCACCATTTGCACCATTCTGTAGTAACTACATGTACGATAGAACTTCTCAGTTTCAAAATACCATTAATACTTTAAATTGAGCCGCATCATGAGAAAACCAGATTTTTGCCTATGTCTAAAAAAAGGTGCAGAGCACCTTTGTTTTTTCTCCACGGTGAGTGCAATTCCTCTTCTTCCTAAATCCTAAATTTCAAGTTTCTTACCTTCTCCTGTGACTGTACAGGCTAGTTTGTGTCGGACCTGGTCAGAACCCCCGAAGACCTGCTTTCTTGTGTTGCGGCTCAATTGGATTTCTTTACTGGTTGTGAAGGAGTTTAATGGTATACGTAGCCATAATTTTAGTCGCGTCATGAGAAAACCAGATTTTTGCCTATGCGAAAACAATGACGCAGATCAGCTGTGCAGTAACTGCACAGCGCCTTTGTTTTTCGCTGATCGGATAGTACAATTCCTCCTCTAACTCTACCCAAAATTTCAAGATTCTAACTTTCTTCTGTGACTGTACTGGTCGGTTTATGTCAGACCTGGTCGAAAACCCGAAGACAGGTTTTCTTGCGTCGCGGCTCATTTGTCATAGCTTACCTGTTCTTGTCTAAAGAGGTGTTTATGTATGTCAAATTCGTCCAGTAACAGAGATTTGCCGATCCTGTGCACCATCATACTCATGTGGGACTTCTCAAACGGCATCTTTAGAAGCTTCTTGATGTTCTGGAGATATATATACAGGATATTTGCTTTTTTGAGGTGAATACCAAATATATTTCATCGAGTGAATTGAAAACATCAGAATTTTCACGAGTGCGCAGCCATGAAATATATTTGGTATTCACCAAAAAAAAAGCAAATTTTGTTTTTATTTTATACAATACACCGGCATTTTCCAATTCACAAGGCAGGCGGTGAAAATGCAAAAACCAAAAATTTTTGAAAACACAAATAAATGAATACCCACACTTTATGTTTTCGTTCATAAATAATGGAAATATAGGCGTTTGAATTTTTGAAGTGAGACACATTTAATGACGTCAAGTAAATGGAAACGTCAGAAGTAATCCAAAATCTACAGTGAAGATATAAGCTGATATCAGTCACTAGTGACTTTTGATATCAGTGAAATTTCATATCAATGAAAATACTAATTTTATCAAGTTTTGATATACATTGTTATCATATATTTACTGTAAAATACGTTCTTTTTACATATACGATACAGGCGCAAGTCCTATGCACGTATCGGGACACCATATCTCGAAACCTGTATCAGTTCAAAATTTGTCAAAATCCATATCTCCCTAGGGAGATATGGACTCATATCACACCCCCATATCACACCCCAAATCTCGAAAGCTGTATCAGTTCAAAATTTGTCAAAATCCATATCTCCCTAGGGAGATATGGACTCATATCACACCCCCATATCACACCCCAAACCTCATATCACATCTCACGTGACCCCCACATTCGGAGCGCTCTGTTCTATTCAATAGTACGTTGTAAATTGTTCTCAATTTATAAATCAAATTTTTGCATTTGAATTTTCTGTATTAATGGTTAAATGTTATTGAATAAAATTTGTGACCAGAATTTTTTTTTCATTCTTTCTTTTTTCCACTTGAAATTATGTTGGGAAACATTTTGTGCATTGAACTGTATCAAACACTTTTTTTTTTCAATAAAAATATATGATAAAGAGATCATGATATGGCAATTTTCATATCATACCCCGTATCAACCCTCGACTTCCGTATCAGCCCTCGACTCCCAGTCGAGGGCTGATACGGAAGTCGAGGGTTGATACAGGGTATGATATGAAAATTGCCATATGATAATCTCTTAGTTTTCACTGTAAAGTATAAAATAAAAAGAATACAAATCAGTTGGCAAAGTATATGCATATTAAAATATCCTGTGAACCATCATACTCATGTGGTACTTCTCAAACGGCATCTTTAGAAGCTTCTTGATGTTCTGGTATATAAAGAATACAAATCAATGGGCAAAATATATGCATATTAACGTTGCTCCAAATCTGGTGTATTTTACTTTAACTTTTGGATTTTGATTTTGATTCCAACCTCTTGAGAATACTTTTTTAAAAGGAAAAGAAGATATATATATAGATACTGCTGTGTCTGAATGACAGATTTCCATTTTCTATGGTTCCTTACTTCCTACTTGCAATAAAAGATATTGACAGCCTTGAAATAATGCAGTCTCTGTTTCCTAGAAACTTTTCAGGCCTCAAGAAATCTATATTTATAAAACCCAGTTTGTGTCGCTATACGGCCCAGTTTGTGTCAGACATACAGGTAAACCTCATTATAATGCTATCTTTAGGGTCCACAGAATAAGACCATGTTATAGGTGAATTGTGTTATAATGAGGCTGCTTAAAAAAACATATCGTAAAATAATCAGTTTGGAAGCCAAAACTGGGTTGAGATAATGAAAACTGCATTAAAATGAGGTGTGTTAAAATGAGGTTGAAGTGTAGTCATAAACTCTGCATACATTATGTCATGTGAGACAGCTCATTTTAACTAAACCTACCGCAGCGTTCGTGATAACATCCACTTCCCCTGTTAGGTCTGGAGAGTTATGCGCCATATCAATACTGAAAATAAATGAGCCACGTCATGAGAAAATCAACAAAGTGCATAAGCGAAAACAAAGGCGCAGATCAGCTTCGCAGTAACAGCGAAGCTGATCAGCGCCTTTGTTTTCGCTAATCGGACAGTGCAACTCCTCTTCTACTTAAATCCAAAAATTTCAAGCCTCAAGCCTGCTTCTGTGATTGTACAGGCCGGTTTGTGTCGGGCCTGCTTGGAAATCACATTGTTGGTTTTCTCATGATGCGGCTAAAATGTTCAATGTTATCATTAGATCTTTCTGCCCCTTTTTCCAACCTGAACATTGAAACTCTTATTTTATGACTTGCCCAAAATCTGCAATAATCACTCAAATTTAATGAGAAAGGTTCTGATAAAATTGGGAACATATTCAACAACATTTATGAGAATAACAAGATCACTCCTTTAGGGGGCATCTTCACCTCATAAGTCAAAACACATGAGTCACTTCATGACACAAACCAAGATGTACAAGCACAGAAGATGGATAGAGGCTGGAAATTTTGGATTGAGAAAGTGGTAGGATTGTACTATCCGTGTAGCGAAAACAAAGGCATTGATCAGCTTCGCAGTAACTGCGAAGCTGATCTACGCCTTTGGTTTTGCATATGCAGAGTGTTGGTTTTCCCATGAGGTGGCACAAATCTTAAAACTTAGAATTAATCTTGATATGACAATGAGTAATACATGTATTCTTCATATTGCAATTAGACCACAGGTCAAATCAAATATCAGATGGAACCAGAAAAATGCCTGAAACCACACGCTTGTCCATTTTTCGACAATTCAGACTCAAGACCACATGAGCAATGGCACATAGTATCTTAGGCCATGTGTTTTTACAGGCAATAAATTGTTTGCTCTTAAAAATGAATACACACATAAATACCTGGAAAACTCCGACGGCCGCCTTGAGCTATGCCATGTCAGTTCTTTCACACGCTGTTCCAGTTTAGACGAACTCCGCAGCCAGTTTGATGGTGGTATGTGGAGGTTGGTATTCATTTGTAGGGGAGAGAAGTGGGTGAGAAAGTGCACTGTTCCATGCTTCACTTCAGCTACAGACCTCACCTCGGACTGACCAGAGTTACTGTTCTTGGCCAGGACCACTGCCTTGTCCATTGAAGGGTCAGACATATCTGTTGTTGTTGTGGTTTTTTTTCTTACCGTTATATGATCTGGAAAAAAAATATGAGCCTTTGCATGAGAAAACCAACAATTTAGGTTCCGAATATGTCCGACACAAACCAGGCTGTACAGTCACAGAAGCAGGCTAGAAGCTTGAAATTTCGGGTTTAAGAAGAAGAGAGATTGTACTATCCGTGCAACGAAAACAAAGGCGCTGATCAGCTGTGCAGTGCACAGCTGATCTGTGCCTTTGGTTTCGCATATGCAAATTGCTGGTTTTCTGGTGCATTGGCTCAAATATGAAATAAATAAGAGCTGTCGCAGGACAGCGTAGCTCGCCTGACTTGTGCTTTGCCACTAAACTTATCAAAATCTATGACCCATGGCCTTGACCTCAAGGTAGCTCAGGTGGGTTGTGATGGTATAGCATAAAATTTCAGACCAATATCCACAAACGTGCAAAGTTTCAACTTGATCCATCAACATAGAGGTATAAATATAGACTTCAAAAATCTTTAACCCAAAACTTTAACCAAAAATTTCTAAGGCCATGACCTTGACCTCAAGTTCACCCAGGGTGGGTCATAATGGTACAGCATAAAAATTCAGACCAATATCTACCAACATGCAAAGTATCAACTTGATCCAACAACATGTTCAAGAGATATAGACTTCTAAAAACTTTAACCGAAAACTTTAACAAAAAAATTCTAAGTCTGTGACCTTGACCTCAAGGTCACCCAGGGTGGGTCATGGTGGTACTGCATAAAACTTCAGACCAATATCTACCAACATGCAAAGTATCAACTTGATACATCAACATGTTCAAGAGATATAGACTTCTAAAAACTTTAATGAAAAAGTCACTAGAGCACGAAAGATAGGTCAAGGTCACTAGATCAATGTGGGTGCAAAGTAGAGACATCGAGGACCTTGATGTCTCGACTTTGCAGGAGAAGCCATATGCAAGGTTTGATGGTTGTAGGCTTTATAGTTGATGAGATATTAAGGGTTGGCTTAAAAAATGACAAAGTCACTGGAGCATGAAATATAGGTCAAGGTCAGTAGGTCAATGTGGGTGCCGAGTCGGGACATCAAGAAGCCATATGCAAGGTTTGATGGTTGTAGGCTTTATAGTTGATGAGATATTAAGGGTTGGCTTAAAAAATGACAAAGTCACTAGAGCACAAAATACAGGTCAAGGTCACTAGATCAATGTGGGTGCAAAGTCGGGACATTGAGGAGAGCCATATGCAAGGGTTGATGGTTGTAGGCTTTACAGTTGATGAGATATTAAGGGTTGGCTTAAAAAATGATAAAGTCACTGGAGCATGAAATACAGGTCAAGGTCAGTAGGTCAATGTAGGTGCCGAGTCGGGACATCGAGGAGAAGCCATATGCAAGGTTTGATGGTTGTAGGCTTTATAGTTGATGAGATATTAAGGGTTGGCTTCAAAAATGACAAAGTCACTGGAGCATGAAATATAGGTCAAGGTCAGCAGGTCAATGTGGGTGCCGAGTCGGGACATCGAGGAGAAGCCTTATGTAAGGTTTGACAGTTCTAGGCTTTACAGTTGAAATAGAAACTAACACAGCATCTGAGCATTGTACTAGTGATGGGCCGATGATCGATTATAATCGAAAGCTAGTTGGTTTGGGCTTCCGATTGCGATAATCGATAGTAAAATGCAGCAATCAATTGTAATCGGTTTCAACACTCAGGGTGTAGAAATTTTCACTTTTGTGCATTTTATATTTGACAAAAGTTTTAGGTTAGTTAAAAATTTCAGAGTTTGAGGTAGATCTCACTTTTCACTACTTGTACTTGCCTATATAACTACTTTGGAGCAATTTGTCTTTTTCATTTTCTTCAAAATATCAGAACAGAAAGGTAAAAATTTCTAAATGTATGCCAACTTTGTTCATGTAAGAGGAATTGTTCTAAATAAATAGCCATATCTAACAGAGACTTAATGGCTCTCTCCTTGACCCCTCAGTCTGCACATAAACATCTCACCATGGTGATGACACGCATGTTGGGCAATTGCACAATATATAGCTAACCGAACCGATTACACAATCGATAGCTAGTTGGTTTAGTCCTTCCGATTATAAACCGATAATCGATTGCAATTTCAAACCGATGGCCCAACACTACATTGTACAAAGGTGTTCTAGATATTGACCTCTAGCCCCGCCCCCAGGCACGACCCCACGGGTCCCTTCACACTAAATCACAGAGGACCCTAATATGCAGCAATGTTCCAAATATGAATGACTTCTGTCAGTGACTATCAAGATATAATAATTTTAAAAACTTTTACCGAAAGTGTGACGCGGACGCGGACGTAAACGTACACGTAAACGGGGACGACCGAGGTGACAACAATAGCTCTTGTGCACTTCGTGCAGGCGAGCTAAAAAAAACATGAATAAGTAAATAGTATCTACCCCATACATATTATGAGTTTAAAAGATGCATCAGAAAGTTTATTATATTCTCTGAAGGGAGGTTTTGGAAACAAGTAGCCCAAGGGCAACGATCGCTCACCTGAGAGTCAACAAGTACAGTCACTAGACAATGTGATTTTTTTTTTCTTTTTTTTTTTACCCTAAATGGGTATGACGGCCATCTTGGTAATGTTTCAGGTCTATGGCTGCAATTGTTACCATAGGATCATTGGTCCTGTAAACGCTTACCTGAGACCTAGTTGTCACTTTTCCCCATATTTCCATGTTTGCCTATGTTTCCAAAATTGACCTTGACCTAAATTAATCACATACCTTCATCTACTCTATTAGTTGTCTGCATCTACCACTTTTCAGGTCTTAGGCTGCATTTAATTTACAAAATATCCATTGTTTTCACTTTTTCCCATGTAAAAGCCTATGTTTAAAAAATTGAACTTGCTGTAAAATAGGTCAAGGTCATCCTAGGGTCATCATTTTATCAAACTATGATGGGCTGGCGTCCATAATGCTACATACCAAGTTTCGTGAAAATCGGCCTGCCAGTTCTGGAGAAGAAGATTTTTGAGTGGTTTTTACCATATATGGGCGCGGCGGCCATCTTGGTCATGTGACCTAGATTTCGGGATTAAACTTTCGTTACCACATAAAATTTCAGTTTGATTGGTCATGCGGTTTCAGAGAAGAAGATCTTTGAAAAGTGTGTATAGACGACAGATCGGCCATGGTCAAGAGATGACCTTGACCTAAATTAATCACATACTTTCATTACTTGTGTTGCATCTACCCCTTTTCAGGTCTCAGGCTGCAATAGTTTTCAAAGAATCCATATTTTTCACTTTTTCCCATGTAAAAGCCTATGTTTCCAAAATTGACCTTGACATAAAATAGGTCAAGGTCATCCTAGGGTAATTAATGGATCAAACTACGATGGGCTGGAGTCCCAAATGCTACATACCAAGTTTCGTGAAAATCGGCCTGCCCGTTCTGGAAAATAAGATTTTTGAGTGGTTTTTACCATATATGGGCGTGGCGGCCATCTTGGTCATGTGACCCAGATTTTGCAATCAAATTTTCTTCCCCACTATCCAGGGATGCTCCACATAAAATTTCACTTTGATTGGCCAAGCGGTTTCAGAGAAGAAGATCTTTGAAAAGTGTGTATGGATAACAGACCCTTCAAGGTCAAGAGATGACCTTGGCCTAAATTAATCACAAACCTTCATCTACTCCATTAGTTGTTTGTATCTACCACTTTTCAGGTCTCAGGCTGCAATAGTTTTCAAAAAACTGCAATTTTCAGCCTTACAGCTTCTGACAAGAAAATTTTTGAATATTTTTTCGAAAATTTACCCTTTACCTTGCTATAGCAACCAAACGAATAAAGCAATTTTGACAAAAGTTGCCTAAAACGGGGAGGACTACTCAATAAACATTTATGTAAAAACAAAATTTCAATATCCTCAATGAAACGGCAGAAATTGCAAATTTCCACTTTTTGCCTTATAAGTCAATGGAAACTTCAAGTTACCATAGCAACCAAAGTAGTTGAACAAAGACAATAAAAAACACAAACTTTGTACAGGCTAATGTCATAAGCATGTATGCTAAATTTCATCTTCATCCCCCATACGGCTTCTGTGAAGAAGATTTTTGAATAATTTTTTCGAAAATTTACCCTTTATGTTGCTATAGCAACCAAACGAATGAAGTGATTTTTACAAAAGTTGACTGAAACGTGAAGGACTACTCAATAAACATTAATGTAAAAACAAAATTCAAATATCCCCAGCCTGACAACGGAAAATGCCAATTTCCACTTTTTCTCCATACAAGTCAATGGAAACTTCAAGTTGCCATAGCTACAAGAGTTCTTATCCAATCAAAATAAAAAACACAAATATTTGTTCCCCCAACCTGTGATGCTATATGTGAAATATGAAAAGATTCGGCCTGCCAGCTTCAGAGGAGAAGTCGTTTGAAAATGTTGACGACGACGGATGACGCACGGATGCCGGCTCGACTACTATACTATAAGCTCACCTTGTGAGCCTTCGGTGAGCTAAAAATGTTTGGGGACTAGCAAGATTTTGAGTTATGTTGAAAAAGTGGTTTATTTTAATAAATTTTTTGTCATTTTACAGCTCATTTCCTGGAGTCTTCCTAATGATCAGGAAATTTTCACATTATATGCCTATGAAATCAAGTCAGGCTTTGTCTAAAAAGTAGGTATATGCCTCCTTTCTTTGAAGCAAATGGATAATTAAATCCAAACTTACTACATACTTGTATTTGAATATACATGTATATTCAATTCCAGTGTCAATATAATTAGGGCTGTCACCGGAAAGTGTAGCACCATCATGCTTTGCCTTTAAAACTATTAAAATTTATTTTAAAAAGTCCTTGTCCTTGACCTTAAGGTCACTTATTTTGAGTTGAGATGGCAAAGCATGAAACTTCAAATCAATAACTATTAAAAAGTATCAACTAGATACATACACATTTACAAAAGATATAAAACTTTAACCAAAAACTTTAACATAAAACTTGAAGTTTATGACCTTGACCTCAATCATGTTCTAGGTTAGTTCAAATGTAAGTCTATGTACAACTGCATTTAAATACGTATTTACTTAGGTATGTTTTTGTTTAGGTGTACTTATGCAGCATGGAGGCTGGAGGTTTCCGAAGACTTTTCTCTACGAGGGGCCGGTATAGTAGAGACCTGTTCTTCAAACCTGTGCCAACGAGTATAGCTGAAGATTGTGATGTGTTGAGGCGTCATGGTCTAACACTGGAGGAATATCAACATCATTTCTTCAAAATGTCGGAGGTTGAGCCAAGTTTGAAAGCAATATGTCTAGAGGAGCATCCTGATAGGGTGGAACTACGGGAACTATTTCAAATTTAAGAGAAGCCCAAAAAATTAATTTGTTAAGCTTAATTCATCATCATTTAGGTATATATTGAAGGTTATTTAGCTTTTAGGTGATTTTTTTTGTATTAAATTTGAAAGTTTTTGTATGATTTGATTTGTGTTGTCATTTGTTACACAGACCATGTTCGTTAATCCCATTCTGGATCGCATTTGAGGAAGTAAGTGAACACTGTTTTCAGTCTTGATTTACAGTGCCACTATACAGTGCACTTAACTGTTATATAGATCTGTGATTGGTGTACCTAAAACAGAAATGTTTTCTGTTTTGATATATATGAGGGTCCCCCATATTATACTTGGTTTTTCCCATTGTACCGGTAAGTAAATGGGAGCTAATGACCCCCGGGGCGGGGCCATTTTTGACCCCAGGGGCATGATTGGCAGGATTTATATAGAGGACCACTAAACATTGCTACATACAAAATATGAAAGCTTTGGGCCTTGTGGTTTTGGAGAAGAAGAATTTGCTTGTGTTTCTTGTTGTAAAGATGAATATGTGAATTAAAATGCTTGTGGACTTGCACTAGACCAAAACATAGAGCTGTCTTAATGCCAATAAGTTCCTTGTCGTTAGACAGCCCTAACGCAAGAATTTCCCTAATCATGACATCGTTTCCCAGCTGAAATTATCACTAATTCTGTGCGTCACCCTTCAAAATTATTTGGTCGCATTAAAAACATACAATGCCACAAATGACCTGGAAAAGAATGCTTGAATTCCTTTGGATCATTATGAAAACTTGCCCATGCAATATACAGAGATTTTTGAGCTTTAAAAATTGAAAATTTTCAGCTGAAAAATTTTGATATTTTTCTTATTTTGGCTCAAAAACATAGATTGTAGGTACACGTTAGCACAAATGAGAAAAATGTGTATACTCATGCAAACCCCATTTTTGCTATATAAAAATGGGGTTCAAGGACATGTTTTCGTGATGATTGAGAATTGTTGCTGTTTTTTTTGTCATTTGCAAAAGTTGTCAAGTTTCGTGCTGCCATCTTGTTTCTAACGCGGGAGAAGGTTGTTTCCTCATTGTAAACATAAAATCACGCAGTAAATGTTGCCGGATGCAACAAATTACGTCATGCGGGTGTTTACAGCAACATGGCGCTTTTAGGAGTCTTCGATTGCTCTTAGTCACAAAAATATATAGCGAGTTGTGATAGGGAAAACAAGGAGTTAAACTGCTAAGTAAAAACGATGTAGTGCATACAATGAAATGATTTTATGATTACTTTTTTTCGGCTATATGGCGATGTTCTTACACTCTCCATATCCTTATATTGCTAGACTTGCACAACATTATTGTGAAATAAGGCCACTTCCAACAGCCTCTCTGTTGGGCTAGCTCTATAGCGACATGGTTATAGTGGTCGCATCCGGGTTCGATCCCAGCTAGGGACAAGGTCTTTCTCCTAAAATACTTCAACATAGCCTCGTGGTATCATATCTCGAACCACTTTTATAACATTGTTACATGCAATAATCTTAGAACATGCAATAAAATTAATTCAATCCTCAGATTTTGTAGACACAACATTGCCAACGTCAATGACCTATCAAATTATGTGTGACGTCATATGGCGCGTGCACAGCACGGTCCGTTGCATCACCACTAAAAATCATGTTTCCTTCAGTTAATGGAACCAACTCTCGAACAGACTATTTGAGCTCGTTTTCATACATAATAATGCGAGGGAATCAGGGAAAAACAGTGTGTAGTCACCCAGGAGGTATCTAAATGTAAGATTATATGGTAAAATGCAGGCATGTTACCACGTAGGTCATTATGAGTAGGTCCAACCTAAACACTGGTCTCTTACTACACTTTGTTTCCTTGTATTTTTGCCAGCACCAAAACTGAGCAGACTTAGCCAATTTCTATTTGATTTTTTGGATTAAACAAGTGATCACACTAGGGACAGCCACTAGGAATGGGAGGTAGTACCAGTAACAAAAGAAAAACGTTCTTGTTGCTCATGCGATTTTCACGGACACTGTATTTTCACAGGGGTGTAAACAAACATTTGTAAAGCTAGAAGACGCTAGGTGTGTTTCATTCGTCCAAAATTGATTTGAATACATAGAAGATAGCTTCTGGCATGAGATAGAAAATAAAATGGAATTCAGGAATGTTTTTGAGCAAAGAAATTTTTTTCAGACAATCATAGTAGATGCATTTTGCCTTGTTTTTGGGCGGTTTCCATCGTCTGCTAGGGAAATCCAAAACGAGGCTGTCACTTGGCACTGTGCCTGTTTCGTCGCCAATTGACTGACGAAGAAAAACCCGTCCAAATTGTTTTCTTGTGGACCAGAGTTTATGTTTTATTTAGTGTAAATCAAATTATTGGTCGAGAGTTGGTCCTGAACGAGAAATGGTACCAGGAGGCTAGTTGTTCAGATACAATTTTCATACCATTTTAAAGTAAAATGTCAAGGTTTTAATTGGGGTTAAAAAGCGTTCAGAATACTTGACAAAGACAGAAACTTTGAGAAACATAAATTACCACGAAATTCGAATTGCTTCGAATTTCGAAGGTTCCGCCATACAATTTCTAAAGTTTTTAGAAAGCTTTAACTTGTTTTAACTGAAATATTTCAAGTTGTAAATCACATTTATGAACTACTCTAGCATTTTTATTTCTTTTTTAGCTTTAATTAAAGGCCTAACTAAAATCGATACAGTGCTACACCTACATGTTAACAACGCGAAAAGCTACAACTTTGACACTTCTAGAAAAATCGACGTGAACACGGTGCATGAAAACAATTTTGACTGTTTGTTTGAATATCGTGACACTGGCTATCCGCACGACGGTCGTGTCGATAACACCGCTTATCGGCACGACCGTCGTGCGGATAAGCGGCGTTATCCGCACGACAGGGAAATCGATATCCAAATGTTAAAATGTCTAGAAATGGATACATTTTAAGTTGATAAATATATTACACTGGCTTGAAAACTGAAACAGAATATTACACATGCAGGAATTTTTTACTTTTTAATTAACAAAATTGTAATTTTGCTGAAATTGGCTTACCTGTGAATTTACCTGTAAAAATCAGTCATGCATATGCGTAAATGAGAGAAATTATGTCAATTATCGTAACCTAAATGTTTAAAAAAATGTGGTAATCCAAAAGAATAAACAGCCTTTGATTTTAACAATGAGGTATGGAAACATTTCAGTTACACAATTAAAATAATTGCAATGATTATATTTTTCTCCGTCTGCTGTGATTCAGTTTACATCAGCTGGATAAATCAAATCAAACTAGTTTTCTTAGTCATAATTAACAAAAATGTTAATTTTGAATGTCTTTCTATATAGCTAAAACCATAATTTATTTATTTAATGACAAATAAATAGTTTAATGCATTCGTAAGCTTGTAAGAAAATCTTATACTCCCGTCGTGCCGATAGCCAATACAAGTAGCATTGGCTATCCGCACGACGGTCGGGCCGATAACGCCGCTTATCGGCACGACCGTCGTGCGGATAACGCCGCTTATCGGCACGACCGTCGTGCGGATAGCCTCAGCCGTTACGGGCAGAGACCTCTAATTATCGTTCCCATAGACTCCCATTGTAATTTGCCCCAAAACAAGACTCGTTCTTAGGCTTCACATCTTATAGTGGACCTCGACACATTCAGCAGACGAGAGATCGCCCCAGGCCGTGTACAAGTGCAGCAAAAAAATAGGGGGTTAGCCAGCATTCAAGGAGGGTACTTTTCGCTGTTTAGGGACACCCCAAAATCGCTCAACAATGAAAAAATAATTATTCAAAAATAACTACATCCGCAATTTGGCCATAGCATGGCAAAACAGCAGCCGATTAAATAGAAATATATAGCAAACTATTCAAGAACGACCATACTATCATGTGACAAAAGACATTTGATAGATACGCATTTATGACCAATGGTAGGTAGCGTTACATCTTAAATTTGCCGCGGTAGATCTGCCCACACTTCGGGCCAATCACAAGCAACGTTACATTTACTGGTCTCTGTCCTAAAGACACCCATTATTTCGTTTATTTTGACGAGATATTGCAATTATACAATGAAGGGAGCTCTTACAATAACAACGATGCTGTTTGATGCTTGGTTAAACGTATCATAGTCTTGGAGCTATTCAAAAAGTCAACCGACCCCCTACTTCAATAAGTCCAAAATAAGACAAATTTGCCTCTCTACATGGTAAAGATACAGCCACTGAATTAATTCAAAGCATTGGCGCTTCACCAATTCTGGTATCGTTTTGTTAAGGACTATGACAGGAAAGGTTAGATAAGGCAATTCAGTGACCTTGACCTTTGACCCTTGACCTTTATGATAGTCACAATTCTACACTTAAAATTGGATTTTTGCACCAAAATTACCTATTCTTCACAAAATAACGGGTAAAAGCTGTGACCTTGACCTTCAATTTGTCTGTTTTGTATATTGTTCTTTTCATTTTAACATTATGATGCACTATCATGGTGAGTTTAACCTTATTACACCAGAGAACGTGAAAAACTTGAAAATCATTAATGATTACATTATACATTATAGGGGTCATAACTGCACCTTGTTGACTTCCCAGAGGTGTTTGGAACCACTACTGATGCAATGGGTGAGGTTTGGTCCAGTAAATTTCGTTAAAGCACCCAAGTCATTTCTTAAATAACAGTTCCAGTGCTGTTCTGTTGTGAAAAATCTTTATTTTGTCTGTTTATTGATCTGTTTGTATGTGCATTTTTATGTGAATTTTTCTATTTTAAAATTCGAGGATGGCCAGTTTCTGTCTGTTCCGCCTTGGGCTTCAGATGTGAAATCATGAAGAGATACAAAGGGGGTATTGGTTCCTGAAAACACAGTTTCATTTCAGTGTCGAAACAGGGAGCACGCCTGAAGGTGATATTCTCTTTAGGGCAGAGACCTCTAATTATCGTTCCCATAGACTCCCATTGTAATTTGCCCCAAAACAAGACTCGTTCTTAGGCTTCACATCTTATAGTGGACCTCGACACATTCAGCAGACGAGAGATCGCCCCAGGCCGTGTACAAGTGCAGCAAAAAAATAGGGGGTTAGCCAGCATTCAAGGAGGGTACTTTTCGCTGTTTAGGGACACCCCAAAATCGCTCAACAATGAAAAAATAATTATTCAAAAATAACTACATCCGCAATTTGGCCATAGCATGGCAAAACAGCAGCCGATTAAATAGAAATATATAGCAAACTATTCAAGAACGACCATACTATCATGTGACAAAAGACATTTGATAGATACGCATTTATGGCCAATGGTAGGTAGCGTTACATCTTAAATTTGCCGCGGTAGATCTGCCCACACTTCGGGCCAATCACAAGCAACGTTACATTTACTGGTCTCTGTCCTTACAAACGGTCAGTCTTATTACCGCAGGATACTGCAGGATACCGCAGGATTGTCAAGGATACCGCAGGATAGAAGAAATACATCAAAATACAGTTTCAAAGTATTATTATAAGATCAGAAACATGATTTAGTGACCAATTGCATTTAGTCAACATACAATGACATAAACTAGATGCAGCCTTCGTTTAGTATACTATAGATATGAACACTATCTGACTGAATACCGCAGGATAGCCATACAAATACACTGAAACAAAGTTATAAGAGGCCACCTCATATTTTGTCTCCTAGTTCAGAAAGTAAAATACGATCAATTAAAATTCATGATCATATGAATAAACCAATGTCTAACAGTGGCTCTGTGAGTTTCTGCATTCCAAAATGCGTGATACTTCTCACACAGACGAAGCATGTGTAAAGGTACCCTATTTCAAAAAGTCACACTTTATTAACATCAAATTAAATGTCATATTATGACGTTGTGTTTTTACATTTTAATTTATTTGAAAGTGCTACTGACTGCCATGATGCAAGATAAAATTAAGTCAAAAGTGTTGCTGCAATAAGAATCTTCGTTTCTGTTTTGCACATGCAAGAAGACAACAACCTGAATAACAGGAATTCAGCTTTTGTATGCAATTTGCATACCAACTTTGTTCTTCTCCAGTTGCGTTATTATCAGCAGCACGGCCTTGAAATTTTCAGCGATTATTTAGGTCAAATACTAGACTCTGATATACTTTGAAAATTAAAAAAATCGTCCACAAATTTTGTTATTTTGTTCGTTAAAAATTGGCATTTGAACCGGAAGTGTGCGGCAGCCTTGACATGTTGGTCCTCGAAAATGGTCAAAAACAGTTCAGTCGAATTATATCTCTCATTTCCAGGCCTCATCAAGTGAATTTAACAGGGGTCAACATGTTTAAGAGGCACATTTATGAATTTTTTAAAAAATCTCAAAATTGGCGATTTTTAAAAATGCATAAAAATTCTACCAGTAGAGAAAATTCGAATGTTTGATGTTTTTCCGAGCCGTAACGACCCCTTTGATGACACCCGTTCCTAATTTCAATAAATGGTGTGCTGTATCCAATTTTTTATTTAAAAACATTGATTTTTGCATTTTTACTCCAAAAACGCCTCTAGTAAAAAAAAATATTTCTTAACACTTTGGAACTTTACTTACTTGAACGACACGTCTTTTGGCAAAACATTGTGCAATTTTGAACTTGGCTTAGAAACAAAAAATGAGTTTGAAAAGTGGCCTCTTTATAACTTTGTTTCAGTGTAGTTTACTTGAAGATAGAAACATCATAATTCTCTTGTAAACTAAAATCACAATATATTAAGATAAGGTTATCAAATATTGCAAAACAAATACAGGTATTGAGGGTAATATGTCATGAAAACTAATTGTATATTAAAAGTGCCAATACTCGTTTAAGCAGTTTATGGCCATTCAATCTCGCTCATGTGAAGCAGTAACAAAATATGAATAAGCTATTAAGCAAGCACCTGTCTTAAGCAAGCGATTTTAGTGTTTCCCTTGGCCGCTTGCTTAAGACAGGTTGTACATTTATAGGCCTCTATACTCGCAGATGGTAGCTGAAATGCCATGGAGTGACTATTTCTACAACGCCTAGTCTTAGGGATAGATTTATATTAAAGTCATCTGTAGGTATTCTGGCTTTACCCTTCAGACCCATAGAACTTTAACATTGGGAAAAGACTTGGGAAATGCACTTCAATCCCAGCAAGTGCCAAATCATGCACATCTGTAAATCCCCAAATACCATCAAAACCCAATATGTTCTACACGGCCAAGTCCTAGAGGCAGTAGAACATGCAAAGTATCTTGGCCTTGACATCGGTAATAAACTAAACTGGAACCACCATATTCAAAATGTGACCACCAAAGCAAACAAGCCACTGGGCTACCTACGCAGAAATATACGCACCAAACATAAATGCATACCTCAAACAGCATATCAAACTCTTGTAAGGCCTCAAGTTGAGTATGCCTCCCCGTATGGCGCCCTCACACCGATAAAAACATTAATAAGGTCGAAGCTGTCCAGCGCAGGGCAGCACGCTGGGTCACCCATGACTACTCTTCATACAGTAGTGTGACTCAGATGATCAACACGCTAGGATGGAGGTCATTAGAACATAAAGACGTGCAGATGCCCGGCTCATAATGTTCTATAAAATAGTACATGGTTTAGTTGAGATACCGCTACCGTCTTACATCCACAGACAGGTCAGAATGACCAGAACAACACACCCATACCATTTTATTCAAATTCAAACAACAGCAAACTATTACATACAAGTGTTCATTCTTTCCTTTAGCAATAGTGCAGTGGAACAATCTCACAACCTCAGCTGTCCTATCAGAAGACCTGGCTACGTTCAGGTCTGCCATCTGCAGCCTAACTACATCATGCCATAAACCCAGGAGATGTTGTTTTTATCAGCTTTTAACTTTTTACTTCTTCCTCATACTAACACTATCATACTTTTTAGCCTTACTAAAACTCGTTTTAACTTTCTTCTATCAACATTTTCTCTGACGCGCGCACCTGCACACAATCCTCGCGAGAGGGTGATGCAGTATATATAGAAAGTATATATAGAAAGAAAGACCTTTGTATAGCAATACAAGTCGATTATCCGTCCTCCTTTACTTGAGAGATCCCATTTGAAGGTACAAGTAGGCAAAGATCAGGAAAGGCGCAATCAGAAAAAGATTCCCACTCCAAAAACCGAGGTGGGAAAAAACCAAACTAACAATCAGGAACTTATACCATGAAACATATCGTAAGCCGAATGAGCAGCTATTTTCCCAATAGGTGGCCACTCAGTTACCTTAACTTAACTAAAAATATGAAAACATACATAAGGCGCCAACAGCACAAAAAATTTTTTATACACCAAGACATAAAACAAAAAGAACCACCACAGAAGTATCGACTTGGAACGATCAGTAACACAAAGTTACTGGCGGGCTTAAATCGATTTTACATGGCCATAACCTCACCCTAATCTTCTGCAGTGGCTCTGATATACACACATATAAACAAGTAATAAGGAAATCATATTAAGAGATATAAAATGTAGGTACCAACATATAACATGTATAACGGAAAGCAGGGTGAGCAGCTATTGAAGGTAAGGTGGTCACAGTGCTAGCTTGGACTCAACAAATAAAATGCAGAGGGCTAAGTGAACAGCCAAATGATATTCGGGTGGCCACAAAGTCATACAACAAAAACTCATTATTGGAATAACGAATAAATATGAACCACAGCAGCAGTCCCGCCTTGGAACGACTGGGGGGTTTAAACCGGGTTTACATGGCCATAACCTCACCCTCAGCTTCTGCAGTGGTTCATAACATTTAGTTAGTTATTCGGTCCTCGTGGTGAATCTCTAACTAGTCAATGAATCATCAAGAACAAACAAATTGTTCAAGAATGAGTTGTTCAAGAATTGAGTTGTTCAAGAATGCCAGTTATACTTCCTTCCTCGAAAGTATAATTCCTATTTACAAATCTAGCGGCACGATTCTGTACCTTTTCCAATTCCTCCTGAAGGCATTTAGGATGAGGATCCCACACAGAGCTTCCATATTCCAGGACTGGGCGCATCCAGTCCTTTATATGCTGCTTCTTTAACATCTTGGGGTCAAGAAAATAAGTTTTTCCTCAAGAATTCAAGTGTTCTGTTGGGTTTAGTACAGATATTGGTGATATGGGAATTCCACTTCAAGTCATTTGTAATTGGTACACCTAGATATTTAAAAAAAAAGTACAAGTAGGCAAAGATCAGGCAAAGGCGCAATCAGAAAAAGACTCCCACTCCAAAAACCAAGGTGGGAAAAAACCAAACTAACAATCAGGTACTTATACCATGAAAACATTTCGTAAGCCGAATGAGCAGCTATTTTCCCAATAGGTGGCCACTCAGTTACCTTAACTTAACTAAAAATATGCAAACATACATAAGGCGCCAACAGCACAAAAATATTTTAAACACCAAAACATAAAACAAAAAGAACCACCACAGAAGTATCGACTTGGAACGATCAGTAACAGAAAGTTACTGGCGGGTTTAAATCGATTTTACACGGCCGTAACCTCACCCTCTGCTTCTGCAGTGGTTCATAACATTTATTTAGTTCTTCGGTCCTCGTGGTGAATCTCTAACTAGTAAATGAATCATCAAGAACAAACAAATAAATCATGATAAACATCCTGATGAATCAAAAACCAGGACTCACAGATTCAGTAAGCTGCCCGACGATGGAGATCCCTGGGCGCCAAATAACTTACTAACTCCGGAGCTAAAGAAAAACATCAGTTGGACCCCGGTGGGCCAAGCAACAGACAAGAAGCTCCGGCCCAACCAACTAAAATGAATAGCTTTAAGTCGGGGCCATCATAGAGTCTGACGCCCGACCCACCGGCGTGCAATTAAAGAAGGCAGCATAGTTATCAACCGTGATTGGGTTAAAGACTAAGCATGCAGACTGTCGCATAACATTCAAGTTATAACCTATACGTTTGTAACGTGTTATGATTTTTCTAAACTGAAAAGAAAAATCATTACTTCCTATAAGTTTCTTAAATTTGTAAACCAAGTCACCATAAAATTCTGGTTCCGAAAGACCCTCACTTAAAAGCGTCTTTAACCCAACATTATATTTGGAAATCAACTCATAGTGTCTACGATAAAATTTAGAAAAGGTTTTTCGAAGTTTATGATACCGATAGCCCTGTTGGAGAAGTTTGGCCGTTAAAGATTTATTTCGAGCGTTGAAGTCTGTAACATGATTGCAGACTCTAGCAAACCTAATAAGTTGCGAAATGTATACACCATAAGAAGCACGACGAGGAACGTCACCATCTAAAAACGGAAAATTTACTATATCAAAATCAAAGTCATCGCGCTTATCATAAATTTTAGAAGAAACAAATCCATTTGCAACAGAAAGATGTAGATCTAAAAAGGGGGCTTCGGTATCCGAGATATTGGCTTTGTTCAACTGTAGTTCAGATGGATAAATTTGATTGACCATACCTTCAAAATAAGGGTTGTCAATGTTCAAAAGGTCATCGAGGTACCTAGAAGTGGAATTAAAAGCCTCGATAACATCAGCTTGATTATCATGGTTAAGAGAATCCATGAAATCTCTTTCGTAGCAGTATAAAAATAAATCAGCTACGAGAGGTGCGCAATTTGTACCCATCGGAATTCCAACAATTTGTCTGTATAACTTGGTCCCAAATCTAATATAAATATTATCCAGGAGATAATGCTATCAACATTTTCCAATACTGTATCCTCGAGGGTGTAGGAGGCCTCAGTTTTATTTATCCGTTTATTTGGCAGCTGCACCATGTTGCAGTTGACAGGTTGAAATCTCATGCCCAGGGGCCCAGAAAAGACTTTTAAAACGGGTCTGACTAAAACGCTGACTTTTACCTGCTGACTTGCTGACTGCTGACCAAACCAAAAGCTGACCAAACTAAAATGCTGATCAGGTAAAGTGATGACCAGACATAACAACATTAACTGCTATTCTTTGCTGCCTGAAGCACAAAAAAGCATTTATCCATTCCAAGGTCTTTCCACTTATACCATTACTAAACAATTTGCTTTTAAGAATTCTTGTGGAGGGATGCCAAAAGTTTTTACAAAGTCCAAAATAAAAGTGTCAACCTGACCCTTTTTGTCCAAGATTTTTGCCCAATCATTTTTACTGTAGTCAGCTGTGTTTCACAACTATGCCATTTCCTGAATGCATGCTGTTTGTCCGACAAAAGATTATGTTGGTCAAGATGACCTATGATATTTTAGCAGACAATATGTTCTAGAAGTTTGCAAGGAATACAAGTCAAAGAAACTGGACGGGAATTACAAGCAAGAGACCTGTCACCTTTCTTGAAAAATGTGGACAAATATTAGCAAGTGACCATTCTAGAAGTTTGCAAGGAATACAAGTCAAAGACTGGGCGGTAATTACAAGCAAGGGATCTGTAACCTTTTTCAAAAATGTGGACAAATATTAGCAAGTGACAATTCCTTGGGGATTTCATCCGTAATGATTGATTGCTGTCCAGAGATGTGCAAAACCAGTACTTATTCGTTTGCCAATTATTTTAGGACTCTAGGATGGAGCTCATCATGTCCTAATGCTTTAGAAGGGTTCAGACTTTTAAGGATTTTGTTACTCCTTCCTTAGTCTGACTGGTCAGCCGTCAAAATGAAGTATCATACCCAGTGGTTCATTTTGCCGTCTGACTCCAGCACATTATCAAAAAGCCAAGCTGTTAGCCACTTTTGGGTGAAAGCCATTATTTACAGAATAACAAGTTTTTATGAAAAAAAAAATGGTGTCAAACACTGTCAAACAAAATAATAAACAAACCTCCATTTGAAAATTCATAAAATATATCCAAGTGTTGTTTATTTTGATGATTTTTAAAAGAATCCATTCATCATGGCTGACATTTTTTTTCTTCAAAAAGTCATCTTGAAATTCTAATTGCGAGCTTCTGATTGGCTCTCAGAGAGTGCATGACCTCAGCACCCAGCCATCAACCAATCAGATTAGGAATTCCCATAAAATCAATGTCTATAAACAGCTTGCAGAGATATTAATAGAACTTGGGAAATTTTGATAGTGTTGAAGCCAGACGTCAAAATGATAAATCAGTTATCAAAAATTCATTTTGACGGCTGACCCGCCAGACTACTCCTTCCTTTGTAACAACAATTTCGTCCATGAATAGAGCCGACCTATCCCGAAGTGGAACTTGGTTGTATATAGTCTGGTACCCGACTCCTTCATTATCATTCTCGAACGGTTTCCGGTTTGACGACGGGAACCAGGCTAGGTTGTATACCGTTTTGGGAAATACATCTGTGAGCTGCCCATTAAAATCTTCCGCTTTTTTCGAAATCTGATTGAGCAGATCACTGGTCAGGGAGGGTACTCACATTCAAAACTGGTTGTACATCACGGGATCATCTCCGTATGAAAGTTACCATAGATTTGCACCTTACATATGAGCCTGTGCGTGAGAAAACCAACAATTTGTGTTCTGACCAAGTCTGACACAAACCAGCCTGTACAGTCACAGAAGCCGGCTAGAAGCTTGAAATTTCAGATTTAAGAAGAAAGATTGTTCAATCCGTGTAGAGAAAACAAAGGCACTGATCAGTTTCGTGGTTACCGCGAAGCTGGTCTGCGCTTTTGTTTTCGCATATGCAAATTGTTGGTTTTCTCTTGCGGCGGGTCATATAGTAAAATTGGGAAATTAGGGATTCTTACTTACTGTTCTTACTTGTCGACGTCGTAATCAAGCATATCTGCCTCTTCTAGACGCATTTTGATAATTTCCGTAGTTTCTATAGTTGGTTGGCCGGGAACATAACAGGCAGTGTCGAACTTGTGTGGATGATCACGCCACCAGGTCTTTAGCCTACATGTACTTTTGAAACAATTTAGAGAAGGACCCTGCACTACATGTACTTGTTCTGGTAGACTATTCTATGTGTCAACGACTCTGTTGCCGGAACTGTTTGCACGGATTTTCAATCTTGATCTTTTTTGAACAGTTTTAGCGAGTGACGTCTTGTTGCTGTATACTCAGAGCGAGTAAAGAACTCAGAGCGAGTAAAGAGCTTGCTTTTGTCCACCTTGTCGATGTCGTAGACTTGTAGACTTGTATATAGCATCCGCCCTTCTAGGCTTGGTAATCCTAATTTACGAATGCTGTCACTGTATGAGAGATTAGCAATGCTTTTGACAAGCTTCGTGGCACGTCTTTGTACATTTTCGAGTGCAATCGTGTCCTTTTTTAAAAAAAAAACAAAAAAAAAAACTGGTGACCATACTGAAGATGCATACTCGATGTGCGGACGGACAATTGACTTGAAAAGATTTTAAAATATATCCTTATCTAGCAATCTAGATGTGTAAATGTCCGAAATATGGGGCCCAAGTTTCTGTTTGCCACTTTAATCTCAGTGCGTATGTGTTTTGAGAATGTTAGTTTGTTATCAATAATAACAGCAAGGCCTTTCTCTGCCTCTGCTTTTTCAAAAGGTACCTCTTCCTGATCATTTGTCATAGTGCAAGTTTGATTCATATCATGGATCCCTAAATGCATATGTTTTGCACTTTTTGAAATAAAAGAACAATCTCCAAACTAGAGCCCAGTCTGCTGAATTGTCCAGAACATCTTGTAACTGTGCGACTTCTGCCACACTTGACACTATTTGATATATTTTCGCATCGTCGGCGAAAAGTTTTATGAATGCTTGGATTACCAGAGGAAAGTCATTTATAAAGATCAAGAATAGAATTGGCCCCAGTACACTACCCTGGGGGATTCCACTTGAAACATCGGCTGTTGTTGAGGTTTTACCGTCCACTATTAGTTTTGTAGAAAGTTTTTGTCCAGTTATAAATTTGACCACGGATTCCATAGGCCAAGATCATCCTGATTTTAAACTCGTCTTAACTATTTTAACATATCATCTTTTATCCGTCTTCCTGAATGCTTTTAACCTGTCTTTTCTTTTATTTTCAGCCTTTTTCTTTTCGACAGCGCATCTGCCTAGAATGTCCGTGAAGGCGTGTATGGCAGTATATGGAGAAGATAGATAGGTATAACATTATTGATTTTTAATATAAATCCATAAATCATACATTGTGGGTATCTGTTATCATCTAATTGATGATGTGATTATGACAGATACTCAAAATTCATGATTTTATGAACAACAAGTGTAAATAATGAAAAATACAATCAAAATCATGTTTTTTTTTTTTTTTTTTTTTTTTTTTTTTTTCGACGTTTCAAGTTAGGGGGTAGGGTTGTTAAATGAGTCGAAAAAATTGACATCCACTTCAAGATGGAATTTATGTATGCTTTAGGTCCAACTCAGTGAGTGTTACTTAAACAAAATGACTTTTGAAAGCATTCGTGATGTATTGCTTGTCCGGGAAGGTATATGTGAAAGAATTGGAAATTAAATTATTTTTCTCATTTTCAAACATGTTGTTTAGAGGTCTCATTCAGAGGCCTGTAGCTTGAAAAAATGCACACTACCCTCTATTTATTTTGTTTTCATATGTCTTATTTTATATTTTGGAATCAAGAATCAGCGAACATCATTAAGTGTATGCAATGCAATGTAAAAAGATGCAAACTCCTAGAAATGCACATATCTCTTTGACTACAATTTTATTTGGATTGCTTTTATTAAACTGAAATATACAAATAGATACAATTTCGTCAAGGGGTGGCATGAGCCAATGCCATCTTGTATTTTAAGTTTGTTTCAGAAAAGATGTTTATTTACCAAGTGTGATAAACATATAAAAGCAGACATTCGAGCGTAACATATCATTTTATCTAACTACATGTAACTACGTTATTCATTTATAGAGCAAAACGAGGTCAAATAAGAAACGACCCTAACATTGCATTTTCAGATGACATGAGTTTCTGCCCATTGCCCATCTGGTAGAAATAAGTTTTATTTCTTGTTCATCCTTGTTAGAATTTAGCTTCCATGGTTAAAGTTATTTGTGCTTAGTTTTCTGCGTTAAAGTAGAAATGATGAAAATTCTGTTTCATCATAGTTACTGTAGTAATTACATAGCTTGTTTTTACCTTTTCAGGTAAATGTAGAGAAACATACGAATTGTTTGGTACTAGCAACATCCCTTTCAAAGCAATGAACAAGTACATATGCCTAAGTTTCATTGATACAACTGTTTTCACCAAATGTAAAAAAAAATGTTCTCGGCTATAGACCGTACACTGTTTTGCTATAATTCGTACACTATCACGGAAAACAACCAGCTATAGACCGTACACTGGTAAATTATGTGTCTTTTTTCCCAAATACAAGCAAAACAAAAAAAGCAGCTGGGAAGCAAAATTTCTTTAGTAAGTTCTTAGGACCTTAAGGAATCTATAGCAGTGCGAACTGTGAGAAGGATGTCAATCCTAGTGCAATCAGACTTTTCGTTATTATTTTTCATTTACATCAATGTATTAATGATGTAATCACTATATTTTCCGAACCGAATATCACAAAGTACAATAAATAAAAGAATAAATACTGACCTTGTATAGCATGGTGTCAAAATATCCTCGCCTGATACAATCGCTATATTAGTGGAGCAAATATCATGGGATATCTTTCAAGGGGGTGGTCTATGGAGTACCACATTTGTTTCTATATACCAAAATGTTCGTATTGGTCTGTAGTTTTAGAATCCAGCGTTTGCCACCTTGGCAAACCTTGCATAACTCTAGTATTCAAGATGGCGTCCAAGATGGCTGCCATTTCTTAAAATCAACTCCTATACAAAAATGCATCATAATTTTCATGTGTTTGCATTGAAATGTTATTTTAATGCCCCATTTCATGTAAGAATGATGTATTTGTCTATTTCAAGTAAAAAACCTGACAGTTTAGGTAAAACAGTTGTAAAACTCATATTTAAATTCACAAATGCACGTGACCAAGGTTTTTCACCTCGGAATGTTTGTTTAATGGCCCATTATTTAAAATCAGATAGTTATGGCTGCTATTTTACTTCTTTTCTATCAAATATAATATTTTTAAAGATTTTATAGAAACAGAAATTGTTTCTATATATAATATTCATGCTTAAAAACAGGTTTTAGACATCCAACCCAACACGGAAAAAAACAACAAAAAGTACATATTTTCCTATACAAAATACGCTCTAAAATCTAATTTGTTATTGATTCTATATACCATAGTGTTTGTGTTGGTCTTGGTTTGTAGCATAAAAATACAGTGTCTGCCACCTCTGTAAAACACAAGATAGCTCCAGTATTCAAGATGGCATCCAAGAAGGCCGTCAAAATTTACAATTCTGAAAAAAAATGAGACACATATGTCCCATGACTTTTGTTTAGAAACAAATATGCTTAAATTGAGCTATAAACACTTAGAGTTATCTTATTATTGTTATTTTCATGTGTTTTCCATTGTTAAAACTACATTATGCATATATATTCTAGATATGAATGGAGTAAGGTCTAACTGACAAGGTGAAAAAAGAACCAAAAAATACACATTTTCCTATACATTATAGGCTCTTGAATCATGATTGTTATTGATTCTCTATACCAAATATTTTGTCTTGCAAGTTTTTTGAAGGTTTGAAGCTTTTAAATCCAGCGTTGGCCGCCTCTGCAAACCCAGCATAACTCCGGTTTTCAAAAGGGCATCCAAGAAGGCCGTCAAAATATAACATTTCGAAAACTAAGCCGCATGTGTCCTTTAACCTTTGTTTACTACCAAAACATTTAAAAATCAAGCTAAAACACTTAGATCTATCTTTTTAAAAATATTTTCATGTATATATTTCTTTGTCAATATTACATTATGCATACAAATCTAGAAATGCATGGGGTAAGGGCTGGAGTATGTTTGAACAGATGCAACTTAAATTCCTTTTAATAATCTGAATCACTGTAATTTTCCTCTGTCAACATGCCTGAAAAGATAGTATGCACATTTGTGTTTATAACTACATGTACATTAATTTCTGACATTTATATATCACAGTGTATGGTTGTCGACACATAGAGCTTGTGCAGTATTCATCACTCATTTTTTTACGTTAGCATACAGTGTCATTCAATAGCTCTGGAGCTGCAACTGTTAGTGTTACCAATAATACTAAGCATTTTTTTATCATTCATTGTCCAATACAAATCTTAAGTCTGATGGTGATTTCAGTTCTTGAACAACTGCAACCCATTCCGCCAAATATGCAGTTAATAGACACACCTCAGGCAAGGAAACCCGAAACTGTTATCTGTCGAGGTAGCTTTTTAGCCATCAACAATATTGCCTTCTCTGCACACAGTGAGTTTAAAGACAAACTGTTCTTGTTACGAACTTAGACCACATATGATCCTCCGAGTGTTCTAAATCTTCACCTAGATGGTGCAGATCTATATTCGTTTCAGGAATCAGAATGATAGAGGTCATTGCATGTTTGTTTGGTTAGTTTACATCTACTGCTTTTTCGTTTTTGTCAAAGTTATCGGTAACTCCCAGTATAAGCATACCCCCTGATTTCTGACGTAATTTCTGAGGGGCCAGTTCCACTGAGGGAGTGTTAGCTTGTGTGCTGATGATAAAACTCGCCTCATTTCAGGGAATCGTATATCGAAGATAAGCTATTTGTTAAATCAAAGAGTCTACTTCAGATTTGATCATGTACAACAAGACCTACATGTTTTGGGTATGCAATAGAAATCGCTGCTTTTGTAATATTACAACAAACTTAAAGACAGTGCAAGCCTACTGAAGCTCAGCCGATATGTCTGAAGCATTAGCAAATCTTTCATTGTTCACACTTGAAGCCGACCATTTGTCTAGTACAGTAAAATATCTTGAAAGACTTGCAATGGTGGCAGATTGATCCATTACAGTATCAGTGTTACTAAGAATACCATTTATAAACATACCGATAGTTTTATGATTTATCGTATCTTCTGCTATTATTTAAAAAGAAGCCTGTGTGTATCATCAGCTGAAATGCTTTAATTTTCATAGTTGACCAAACATATTCAGCGCTTCAGCCAGACTGATTCGTACCAAATCAATCTCAATACGTAAATGATAATTTGGACCATAACTAAATAAAAAGGCTCTTTTTATAAGTACCTAATTGGTAATTTAGTTTTTCCTACCTCAGCTTTCGGAATGGAAATTTCTTTCTGACTGCGCATTTTCCTGATCATTGCCTACTTGTACCTTCTCATATTGTTTGTTTCATATCATTCTATGTCATATAACCCAGCTTTCCAACTCCAGGTATTTAAATTTGTCTATTAAGTGTCTGTTTTACGTAAATGATAATTCTGACCATAATTAAATAAAAAGGCTCTTTATATGGATTGTTTTTATAACATTCTATGTTATATAACCCAGCTTTCTAACACCAGGTGTTTAAATTTGTCTATTAATTGGATAACTCTACAACTTGATTTTCGTTCATTATTGAACTTTCATACTCAGCTTTTAGCTTTGAACCTGTATCTGCATATTTAAATGAAATAGAATTATCCTTAGCATGCTCAGTGTCATAGCTGAATGTTATATTCTAATGTGCCACTGAGCAAACAGCTCTTTTTACTGCACAATATATTGCTCCAGCAGCAACTAAGTCACCATTTAGAAGGTCCATTAGTACATGTATGTATAGCACTTTGAAGTCATTGCCTTTCTCCGTTGCTTCAACAAATCTTATAAATACATCAATGTTACAATCACAAATTGCGCATGCCAACATCGACCAACTTCCACTTACTTTACTTTCATTTCTATTAGGTCACAAATCTCGCCACAAATAAGCAATTATTCTTCCAATCAAAATACTTTGTAGATGATATGGTACTTCTAGGGTTAGTCTATCATTTCTTATATTTGACTTTACCTCTCTACTGTTTTTGCTTTAATGCTCTGATAAGTGGATTTACAGTTCTTATGGCACCACAGTTTGCATAAACCTTGTACATAAATACTCAAAGCATAACCAGTTAATGAGGAATTAGAACCTACATATGATTATAGTGTCGAAACAAAACATGGTTTGGTATTATTTTGTTTTATAAAGTGCCATATCATACATCCATGTCTGCACCAAGGTTGTATTAATTGTAAGATTAATACTGCACCAAAGTTATATTAATTGCAGAACCAGAATTTGTGAATTACAGTTGTAATAAGATTGCGGAGCTTATGATGTACAAGAAAATAACTTTTCTTTGTTGCTCTTTTTCTTGCCGGGCAAGAAAATTCCACTCATTTCTAGAATAAATACATCTGGACCTTCCTATAACTCAGTTCAAAAATAGTTTTGGATATAGCACTGATCATAGCTGATCTCCAAATGGTCATTTCATACTACCTTTGGTATATGTCTATATACTTTACTCTAGTTATAACACAAATTGAATATAGCTAACACAGAGATTGGTTTGAACCCCAACAATAGTGTTATAAAAAGGTTACGGTGTCTGAATAATTTTGTTTTAACAAGGAAAAACACACATGAAGATAACATTAAGAAAATGTTCTAAGTGTTTTACAACTTGATTTTAGCTTTTTATTACTTAATAAAAGTCACAGGACATATTTGGCTCATTTGTCAAAATTCTATATTTTGACGGCCTTCTTGGATGGTATCTTCAATACTGGAGCTATCCTGTGTTTTGCTGAGGTAGAAAACACTGGATTTTATGCTATAAACTAAGACTGAGATAAACACTATGGTATATAGAATCAATAACAAATAAGTTGAAGAGCATATTTTATATAAGAAAATATGTATCTTCTGTTGTTTTTGTCGTGTTGGGTTGGATGTCTAAAACCTGTTTTTAAGCATGAAGCTTATATAAAGAAACAATTTCTGTTTCTCTAAAATCTTTAAAATATTATATTTGATAGAAAAGAAGTAAAAAAGCAGCCATAACTATCTGATCATAAATAATGAGTCATTAAACAAACATTCCGAGGTGAAAAACCTTGGGCACGTGCATTTGTGAATTTAAACACGATTTTTACAACTGTTTTACCTAAATTGTCAGGTTTTTTACTTGAAATATACAAATATATCATTCTTACATGAAATGGGGCATTAAAATACCATTTCAATGCAAACACATGAAAAATATGATGCATTTTTGGAGTAGGGGTTGATTTTAGAAAACGGCAGCCATCTTGGACGCCATCTTGAATACTGGAGTTATGCAAGGTTTGCCAAGGTGGCAAACGCTGGATTTCAAAACTACAGACCAAGACGAACATTTTGGTATATAGAAACAAATGTGGTACTCCGTAGACCACCTACTCCTATTTCTAAGCTACTTTTTGAACCATACAGTAATTTATCCGGTTTCGAATCTTATCCAGTTCCGAATCAAGTGGTCGTATCGTCACGAACTACACAGCAGCTGTTCAATTAAAAAACAAATATTTTGTATGGTCATGAAGTCTATCTTTTTCTCTTCCTCTGCACGAAGTCAGATTTTGAAAACTTATCTGCATGCTAAAAATAAATCTGTTCTTCGAGATGACCTGTCGAATTAGAATGTATATTGCACTTGTGTAATTATCCGCAAGGTGCAGGTTTCCGCAAAATGCATGAACCTTGAACATTATTTTTTTACACTTTTGGTTCCAACATGCGTTCTAACATTAATTATAACACACCAGGAAAACTGAACTTCATTTATTGATTTTCTGTTGCGTAGGAGCTTGTTAATTTTATCTACCAATTTAGCTAGTTTCGGGTCAGTAAAAATTAATTGTGTCGACATAGTACATGTACTCGTAAATCTATTAATATCGCAGTACACGTCTTAGCGCTAAACCTAAAGGAACTGAGGAGGGAGTGTTTAAATCTCAGTAAGTATTTTATTTGATGTGTGTGTGTGTGTGCGTGCGTGCGTGCGTGCGTGCGTGTCGCCACAATACCACAGTCTTTCATTTGCAATGTAGTTTGTTTGAATTGATGCTTAACGTTATAGTCCACAGCTATGGTCATGTCAGGACTTTGCCCCCATTTTATTGGACTTGTGCCCAAAGTTCTCACCGCTGTGTCTAGTGTGGGTTCGAACCCCGCTCTGGCCATGTGAGACAAACCAAGTTCTGCTTGCGAGCGTGGTAGGTGGTTTTGTTTTTCTTGGGGTTCTCCCGTTTTCGTCCCACCTACTGACTGGCGCGTCTCATATGAGCTGAAATAATCATGAAAGGGACGTTAAACTGAATCAAAAAGGGGGGGGGGGGGCAAGTATGGATGCCCTGACATCCTAAACTAAACGTGCTTCAAATATAACCACACAACAAAGCCAAGGACAGACACTGGGTTCGATCCTGACGTTGAGCGCCGAGTTATGCTTTTTGGTCCTCATATAAGGAATCTAGCAACATCTCTCTTTTTCACTCTCTCTCTCTCTCTCTCTCTCTCTCTCTCTCTCTCTCTCTCTCTCTCTTTAAAAATTGTTCTATCTATTATTTTGATTTCTTCTTTTGACATAGTATTCTAGTGAGTAGCTGTTTCCCAAAAAGTGGCTATGCATTTACCAAAACTTAACTAAATAAATGAATGCCAAACCCCCCACCCCGTTGCCGAGTGGTGAAGAGCTGATTTCATTAACGCGTTTCATTCGATCGTCTCACCGCTGTGTTTGTTGTGGGCTCATGTGAGACAAGTTCTGCTTGAAGATATGCCAGGGGTTTTTCCCCCTTTTTTCTCGGGGTTCGCCCGTTTTCACCACACCAACTGACTGGCTCGTCTCATATGGGCTAAATGATCTTAAAAGGGACGTAAACTGACCCAAGATAGATAGATAAATAAATGAATGAATTTTAAGGGGGGGGGGGGCTGGAAGATGTTTCCGGGCCTGGATATTATTTTTCTCTCACGACGCGGTCCTGTCTTTTTATTGGTATATATTACAATACGTAAGATAGTAATACAGAATTTACTCTGCCCTAGATATGTTTTTCGGCCAAAATTGGATCCTTTTTTTCTTTTTTTTTTAATCTTACAGCCCCCCCCCCCCCCTCCCCAATAATAAAAATCAAATGGTCGTTTCCGTACGCAGGTGATTCTTTGTGCAGTCTATCTGCATCGCGAACAAAACATGCTGTCTGGATTTCTAGTCTAGTTGACATACTTCTGTTACATGTAGATATCTCTGTTTACGCAACATTATTAAAGCTGTGTTTGAAATTCAATGTTAATCAAACAGGTGAAAGTTAAACTCATAAAACATCAACAACAAAACAAACAAACAAACAAACAAACAAACCAACAAACAAACAAACAAAAATGAAAATAACCAATGCACAGCCCATGATTACCAGCTCTTAACTGCAAAAATCTGGAACCAGTTACGCCATTGTCGACTTAGAACATGTATTTGTTTTCGATTGACGCCAATATCCAGAACGTAAGTTATACGTCGTATACATGTACACAGTTTTTTTGACACTTTTTCTATCTAAAATGGTAAACTGTGTGTAAGTCTTGTTTTATAAAGAAGTAATGAAGCTACAAACTCAAAATCATAACGCAATAGCGCCAGAGAGTGTCCTGTTTAAAAATTATCGCAAGTGATTCGAAACTGGATAAATGATTCGGAACTGGATAAATTGGTGGTCTGCTTCAATGCCATCGTGTGGCCCACAGAATATTCACAATTAATCAGACTAAAGTTCATTATTTAGAAGAAGGATTATACTTTCTTATGGTAAGGTCGAAACCTAGTTTGCTGTGAGCAATTATCTGGAAACCACTTCGAAAAAAAAGTGACCCGGAACTAGATAATTCACTGTATTTGCTCCTTTATATTCGGTGTACATTGATAGACAGTGAATAAGAGGGAACCCAACAATGAAATGCATAGTTAGTTGCCCATGAAGCGTACATCTATCCCCATGCATGCCATGGACTTAAATGGGGGAATTTTCGGTGCTCTGAAATGATCTAAAATATTCTTGACAATCTTATTTTTTCCATGAAAATGTCCTCAGAAAAATATATCATTTATATTGAAAGGAAACAACAAAGTATATAATTAGCATTAAACCAACTCCACTAAAATATACTGACGGACTTTAGAAACGCAACACTTTCTAACGGGATAGGTTTAACGGAATACCGATGGAAATATTCCGTCTACGTTTGTCAAAGTTAAGCTGTTGTGCAAAATAAACAAAATACCGTGTACCTTAACGCCATTTAAAAAATAAAAAATAAACAAATAAAATAAAAATTTTATTCCCCCCCCCCCCCCCCACACACAAAAAAAAGGTAACATTTCAAAATAGATGTATTTGTTAACGGCAAATAGAGCTTTTCCGATTGTTTGAATGAAGGAATGGAAAATATAGGGTGCTGCATTACTAAGAAAGAACATGAACTGTACCCGTATATAACTGCATTGTGTACCCATATATAACTGCATTGCGCATGTTTATTTCTTACACACCATTTCATTTCAGCTCCTGAAAATCAAAGCATGCACACAGCAGGAAGTTCGGCTCACAGAAGGCCCTCTTATGCATTCTATATACGAAGGTACAAGTACGCAACGATCGGGAAAAGGCCGCAATCAGAAAGAAATTCCCACTCCAAAATCGAGGTGGGAAAAATAAATTAACAATCAGGTACTTATACCATGAAAACATATCGTAAGCCGAATGAGCAGCTATTTTCCCAATAGGTGGCCACTCAGTTACCTAAACTTAACTAAAAATAAGATAACATACATAAGGCACCAACAGCACAAAACAATTTTAAACACCAAGACATATAACAATAAAAACCACCACAGAAGTATTACTCCGAGAAGACAAACCTTCCTACAGCGTCAGGTAAGGTCGCAAAAGAACCTCCAATTTT
Organism: Rugalucina vietnamica; assembly: GCA_964017185.1. Lineage (NCBI taxonomy): Eukaryota > Metazoa > Mollusca > Bivalvia > Lucinida > Lucinidae > Rugalucina > Rugalucina vietnamica. The sequence continues at coordinate 39,654,596 of OZ024870.1, forward strand.
CACACTGTTTTAGGTCCGTCACAGTGTGAGTGATTCTTTATGATATCAGCTACTGATTCTTGATGATATCAGGTAACGGATTCTTGACAAATGCTACGGATTCTTGACAAGGATTGATACTCCCAATTGCAAACAGCAAAAAATGGTAATTTTAGATAGTTGTAGATCTAAATTTTGTCAGGAGACATATTAGAAGCATGGTTCATGATAATCTATGTATATATTCTACATGTTAGGGTTTCAAAATAAAAACAATTAGATAAATTGAGCAAATATGAAAAACATGGCAATTCGGTATAATTATGTGAATTCCTAAGCAAACATGATTGGAAACATTGAAACAGTTAATAAAAGTGATATGTGGACCTTCAAATTCTACATTACCCTGCGTTATAACCCTTTTTCATTTTTTGCATGCTACGGATTCTTGATGATACGTTACAGATTCTGTATGATATCAAAATGTGGGTAACGGATTCTTTATGATATATGTTACTGATTCTTTATGATAAATGTTACAGATTCTTTATGATTTAAAGCAAGTTTATGATGTTCTACAACTTGAAATGCAGATTTGGACCCATGGTCCACCAATGAACTGTGTTTTTATCAACTCCACACTGCAAGAAATATGATGTGCAGTGTAAAATTCGATCAGATTTATCACAAACCAATTAATAATTGTGATTAATGTAGAACCTTGTTGTATTTTTGTGTATATCACAAAACACTATTATTTATTTATTTATTTATTTTTTAAATTTTTGTTAAATCAATTCAATTTTTTTCAATAAGTGAGACAGACAATCTTTTAAGTAGTATTCATGTGTGTACAATTTTACATTTTTTTTTTCTGTTTTTGGTCTTACAAGGATGGGCATTGATCCCATTTCTAACCACCTTACCGCTTCGCTATGTCACCTTATGTATGTTTTCATGTTTGGGTAACTGAGTGACTGCCTAGTGGGAAAAAGCTACTCACTCAGATTACTAAATGTTCCCTAAGTATACCAAGTACCTTAATGTCAATTTAGTTTTTTTCATATTGGTTTTCGGAGTGGGATTTTCTGATTGCACCATTTCCTCTAATCATCATCATTGCATACTTTTTTTTCCTTTTCGGTGCCACTTGAGAGAGGTAACATTTACTGCCAGACTGGAATTCAGGAAATACAAATATTTAAGGCCACTAATGAGTATTGATTATTTGAAACAGATCCACATTCCTTTCACTGCTGTTTCAGGATCTCATTTCTATGGCAAGCCAATTTACTGTTTATTCAAGAAAGCAGATATCTGTTATGGAATATTAGATATCTTGTTTAATAAATATGATATTTACTTTAATTTATTAGATATCTATTATAAAGAAGATATCTTATATAGCAAATACGATATCCATTTAATAATATTAGATATACAAAATGTTAATATTAGATATCCGCAATGTAAATTTAGATGTCTTATATAGTATATTTAGATATCATTCAGGCTTAATAAGATATCTTATTTGTAAAATATTGATATCTAAATTGACAAATAAGATATCTCAAAAATTATATCAGATATCTTATTTGTAAAAAGTATATAACATATCTTAATTCATAATTTGTCATAAAGATATCTGATATAGCAATTATGATATAAGATATTAGATTTTTTTTCTTAATATGACATCTTAATCAGCATTTGAGAATATGACATCTTAATCAGCATTTGAGATATCTAAAATAGTTGTATAGATATCCATGTTAACATATTAGCTTTTTATATTTGTCAAATAAGATATCTTCTTGAGTATATAAGATATCTGTATTACATAAGATATCTAATATGCTTAAGTAGATATGGTTTTAGACAAATAAGATATCTTATTTACAAAAAAGTTATCTTATATCCTTTATTAGCTATCTTAATGAGCTAAACAAATAAGACACCTTTAGTTTATAATATATCTTATTTATTTCACCCAATCACAACCTATTTCTTTTACTTAAATAAGATATCTACTATGTCAATACAGATATCTAATTTATAGCCTTAATTAAGATATATTGTATTAATTCATATATCTGAATTATAAATTAAGATATCGTTTTTCTAATTAAGATGTCTAATTTACCGTAAAAGATATCTTATTGACCACTGTATATAAGATATTTGTTTTACCAATTTAGATATCTTATTTGCTAATTAAGATACCTAGTTTAGCAATAAAGATGTCTTATAAACCAAAGTAGATATCTTGATTAATCTTGTTAGGAAGATATATTGATTTATCTTGTGAAGAAGATATATTATTTAGGTATAGCAGATCTCTCATTTAGTATATAAGATATCTAAATTATATTAGTTTCATAATCACTCAATCATCTCAGCGCTGTGTTTGGTGTGGGTTCAAGTCCCGCACTCGATAATTGTGAGACAAGCAAAGTTCTGCTTGCAAGTGTGACAGGTGTGTTTAGGGAGTCAGGGGTTTGAATGAATCACAGGTTGAATAAACCAGGGCCAGGGATGTTAACCTTTGCTGGAGCATGATACATCAACTGCCTCCTGCAATGTTAAAAGGACATCTTGTAGATCTATCGTAGAATGTAATACTAACAGCTGTGTTTTTTTTTTTTTGTATTCCTTTTTTTAAATGTTCTCCTACACGTGTTAAGTAGAAGCAAGTTCTTATTTGTATTGGAATGAAAACAATAATATGCCGTGTTTACAGAATTCTTATTGACTTAATATAACAACCAGGGGTGTGTGATGTGGCGGGGTTGAATAAACCACGCCAATAAGCCACTACATCTTATAGCAGGTAGGCCTACTTATAACCAAATTTCTGCACCACTAAAAAGACGATAGTTACAAACGAATAAAACATGTGCTCTATCATCACTAGAAAAAGTGGCTGCTTTTCACTGAAAATACCATTTTCAAATGAATATTATTTAAGTGATTAATTCAACTCCACATGACACAGTCCAGTCTGTTTCAGTATTCAGACTTCACTTCAGAGCCCGGTGGTATTGTGGTAGAGTGTCAGACTCCAAATAGAGAGGTCCTGGGTTCGATCCCCACAGGCGTCACCGTGTTGTGTCCTTGAGCAAAACACATTAACTCCTTACAGTACTGGTTAAACCCAAGAAGAATTGGCTCTGTACCGACATGACTGAAACAATGTTGACTGGGACATTAAGCCTCAATACAATTTGACTTCATTTCATTTTAAAAAGGAAGTGCAGTGCCGTAGGGGTAGACTACAGGACTCCGATGCGGGAGGCCCTGGGTTCTAGACATAACTCTACCATGCAGGCTGTGTTCATGAATCTATAGTATTGTTTAAAACACAAGAAGTGGTGGCCCTTTGCCCAAACATGACTCAAAACTTGTTGACTGGGACGTCTAGTCATAACTTAACCAAACCATATCATAATATTTGAAAATAAATGCTCAAATCTCAGTTTGCCTGATAAAATAATGACTTGTTTACCAAACCGCATAGTACAAACCTGCTTTGTAGATCAGAGACATTAATAATTGCCCCCCCCCCCCCACTGGGGGGAGGGGGTCTTTGCTCTCTGCTCCCTGAAAGAGAAATGACCTTTCTCCCCAGCTCATAAAATGTTTTCCTCAGCCCCCTGCTCCCTAAAACTGCAAAAAGTTATGCTTTCTCCCGAAATCCCTTAAAATAAATTACCCTTCTCCCCAAATCTCTGAAAATAGATAGCCCTTCTCCCTGAATCCCCCAAAACCCTGGGAGGGCCTCATAATTGGTAGTTTATCTCGATAAAAGAATGTCATAAAGAATCTGTAACATATCATAAAGAATCCGTTACCCATCATTTTGTATCATACGGAATCCGTGACAAAATTTTGTCACAGATTCTTTATGATACTTTTGATGCTTTAAAACACAAAAGTCTGCAAAACAATTCCTTTGAAGATTTACATGTATTGAAAAGTGTTAGTTCATAGATAATTAGTTAAATTTCTAAACTGTTGATAAAATGTTTTCATGTGTTATGTATTTTAATATTCATTTTCGATTTTCCTTGCTTGATTAACCATTTTAAGGATTTAATCACCCATTAACTTTCAACCTGTTTACCAACATTGCTAAAATTGATGGAGAACAATTTGCAGCTCATATATACTATGTATGTGTGCCAAAAAGGTCATTTCAGGCATCAAAAACCTTAGAAACGCCGGTTTCTCATCACCTACCAATAGATGAGCTAAGAGAATCATAAAGAATCTGTAACGCTATCATAAAGAATCAGTAGCTGATATCATAAAGAATCATCTCGCACTGTGACGGACCTAAACCCCTGTGATTTTGGCATGTTTTACTTGCATACCTGGCAATATCTACGGTATTGCTATGAAGACATTATTGTTTTAGGGCATATTTAATGATTTATGGCCATAACTTCAAGCGCCTGTGCTTAGGCCGTCTCACACAGAACACGGTTAATACTCGTACCAGTCAATCCGTGTATAACCGAGTAAACCATATTGGAACCGTGTGCCCAACTGTGTTCTGATAGAACGGCACAACAATTGGTTACGGGAACTCGGACAACCGAGGTGACTACAATTATATATGCACGACAGCATTTTTTAAAAGCATAACTGTACTGGGAACGAACACTTTTAAACGCCTCCCTCCTGCATTATTGTTGAAAGTACTAGTGAATGGTATATAGTTTTTGGAGATTTTCTTTGCACTGATTATTGATTGTTTCCGTCCGCGTCTAACGGACAGTCAGAAATTAATTATATTGCAGTCGAGCACGCTGTCATGCATATATAATTGTAGTCACCTCGGTTGTCCGAGTTCCCGTAACCAATTGTCGTGCCGTTCTACTATATGTATAATACATAATTTAATGTATAATTGGTATCATTAGATGTACATAAATCAAAACAACTCGTAATGTTTTTTCGCCTGACTTCATTCATATGGTAGGTTCTGTTCATGATATGCTTTATAAATAAAACTTTTATTTTTATTTAGAATCACGCGTATGCTGCAGATATGTTGCGTACCGCCTTGTGAAAAGCGTGACTGCAAATTTTCAAGGGAAGTAAATCAAAAAAGTAAAATCAAAAAGGCGAAAGAAATACAAGAACTGCTTTTCAAAATCAGTGACTAGTTACCTTGCATAATAATAATAATAATAATAATAATAATAATAATAATAATAATAATAATAATAATAATAAATAAATAAATAATGTTGTCCCGGGGGTACTTTGAAATTTTCAGGATACATATTAAGAAGTGCGTCATTCTTTTTTTTTTTTTTTTTTTTTTTTTGTATAGAGCTAATGCTGGGGCTGGAGCACCCGCGCACCACGTTGGGCATGTTGTGGTCTCCATCCTAGCATGTCTAAACTTGAAACAGCACACAGATTTTGCGCTGTGCGTAAGCCCTATCCAAGCTTACCATAACGTACGTTGCCATAGGACTAGTACCCCGGGGGAGACTACCTATATATGACATAGTAGGGATGTGCCGCCCGAATAGCCCCCTTTTTCAGCCTCGCCAGTATATGAATAGGCTTCAATTTTCAAGTAAAAGTATACGAATGGCCCCATTTTTTTCCACACAACAGTTTATGAATAGCCGTAGATTTCCTGTGTGGTATATCAATGGCCCATCTTTTCTGGCATCCCTGTATATGGTATTTGCAAAGATTTCCTGTCACGAGACTCAGTCACGAGATATAGGCCTACGCCCTCAGTATACGCCCTCAGAATCTCTGCGCAGATGATACGAAGCAGCAATTAGTATATGAATGGATATAAAAAAAATAATCAAAGGACAGTATATGAATGGGTATAAAAAACCAAAGCACAGTGTATGAATGGGTCAATATTTTGATCAATCAAGTATATGAATGGGTCTATTTTTTCAATGACCATGTATATGATTGGGGTAGGTATCACAAATATGGGCCACACACCCGTACCACAATTACTTAGTTACCCCCCGAGACTAGTACATGTATTTTCTAGGTACACTGTGTAATGCCGATAATATATAGCTTTCTAGTGAAATACATAGAGGATCTTACACGAGTGGTCATTTCATATGAATTTTATTAAACGAGCCTTTGGCGAGTTTGATAAATTTCATATGAAATGACCACGAGTGTAAGATTCGTTTTATCATATGACTTTTAAAATAGGATTTTATCGCCTTCGAAGTGTGTGTCACTATTGGTAGGGAGTGAGTTTCGAGTAAGAAAAGCGAGTTTCTGGTAAGAAAAGTGAGTTTCGAGTTAAAAAAATGAGTTTCGAGTTAAAAAAGCGAGTTTCGAGTTAAAAAAGTGAGTTTCGAGTTAGAAAAGCGAGTTTCGAGTTAAAAAAGTGAGTTTCGAGTTAGAAAAGCGAGTTTCGAGTTAAAAAAGTGAGTTTCGAGTTAGAAAAGTGAGTTTCGAGTTAAAAAAGTGAGTTTCGAGTTAAAAAAGTGAGTTTCGAGTTAGAAAAGTGAGTTTCGAGTTAAAATAGCAAGTTTCGAGTTAGAAAAGTGAGTTTCGAGTTAGAAAAATGAGTTTCGAGTTAGAAAAGAGAGTTTCGAGTTAAAAAAAGTGAGTTTCGAGTTAAAAGAGAGAGTTTCTAGTTAATATATAAAAAAATGAGTTTTGTGTTAAAAAGCGAGTTTAGAGTTAACAAAGCGAGTAGCAGGAACGTCACACGTACGTGGTATATACTTCGAACAAAATACGCTTCAGACCTCGGCTTTTCGAAATTCTCACAGATACGCGAGCGATGCGCCGCTGATACATGAATGTATGACAGAGCTGAGCCGCTGATACGTGAATGTATGACAGAGCTTGAATGGACAGTGCAGATAAACCTGGGCCTACAGTGACTTGGATCCGTATATGGAATAGTAAGCGTAGACCGAATAACGTGATTATTCGTCTTAACGTCGAAGATAACGATCGGGCCAAACTCTTAGAGAGTGCTACTTTCTGGCCTCGAGGGGTAACATGTCGCCCATGGGAGGAGAATCGCGCTAGGTCGAAGAAGTCGCATGATAGTGAAGATACTTCATCGCGCTCTGACAAGCTTTCGCATCATATCTATGGCCGGTCGGACATTGACGACTATAATCCCTTTAGTCCATTAAGGGATTATCAGAATATAGATTAGACCAGTACAGTTCAGTTGGTATTAAATAAGAACCAATATAATGAACAGAAAGTCTCTTAATATTTTAACTTGGAACGCTATTGGTATAATGTCTAGCGCAGCCTACTTAATCGGGTGTTTAAACGAAATTAACATAGATATTTGCGAAATCGCAGAACACTGGCTCTACGATAAAGATTTGGCATTTTTAAGTCAGTTAGATTAAATCTACACAAGCTGTGCTGTTTCAGATGGTGATCTTAAACGTCCCAGTAACCGTAGAGTTGGCAAGGGAGGTGTTGCCTTTTTATGGCATATAAAACATGACAATTACGTTTCCCCAATATTATTTGATGATGACAGGGTGATTGGTATCAAGTATGAGATTAACCCCGATAACTTTGTTTACTTTATTCAGACTTATTTGCCATGCTCAAACCACTCTATAAACTTATATAAGGAATATGTCGACCGGCTTCAAAACATAGTAAGCTTATACTCTGAAAAGGGTACGGTTATAATTATGGGGGATGTTAATACACACTTGTCAAGAGTTGGTCATCAAGAGCGCCTGAATAACCGGGGCATATATTTCAATAAGTTACTTCTCGACAATAACTTACTATCTGTGAATACGCAAGCATGGTGTCGCGGCGCGGACTCGACTTTCGTAACATACGATGGTAGGCATGAATCACTCATAGACCATATTATTTTACCTGTTGAAAAGTTGCATTATGTTTCGTTTTGCGAAATCAAGGATGATAGCGCGCTTAATGTATCTAGGCACAGACCCTTTCATTGTTTATTAGAGATTCCTTCAGATGTTCCCCATATGCCAGGCGTACAAGAAGATAATACAAAAATTAACTGGAGGAAAGTTAATCAAGACTCAATGAATTCCTACATACATGAGCTAGAGAATAGTGAACACATACGCACTCGTATTTTAGAAAATGATATAGAGTCACAACACTCAATCGATCGGGCATATGAAGCACTTGTTTGTGCGACTACAGTAGCTGCCCGTAAATGTTTTCCTGTTAAATCATTTGAACATTTCTTGAAACCATACTGGAACCAAGAATTGGCTAATTTTCATAAGCGTATGAAATTGAAGCGGGCTGCCTGGATAAATGACGGCAAGCCTAGAGATGTTGGTCGCGATTCGTACAAAGATTATAAATCTGCAAAACGGGAATTTAGACGTTGTCACAGAAAAGGCGTCAATAAGTATTTGAGGGACCAAATCGAAGAAATCGATAAGGCGGCAGAGTTGGACAGTACGTTATTTTGGCGTTTGGTAAATGCAAAGCGAAAAAATTCAAACAGTAGACCAGGATCAGAATTAATATTTAATGGTCGACACTGTAATACTTCTGCAGACATAAATGAGGGATGGGCTAATTATTTCGCAAAGTTATATCATCCTAGCGAGGCAGCTCACTTCGATGAAGAATTCTCAGATACAATCCAGTCTGAAATGCAAAACGTAAGGAGGGACTTAGAAACATCCCATACACTAGGAGACTTGCCCATAATTAGTAATAATGAAGTTGAATCAGCCCTAAAATTAACTAAGCGCAATAAAGCTGGTGGAGGGGATGGCTTGGTGTACGAACACTTGGTCTATGGTGGTCCTTTCTTGTGTAACATTTTGACGAAATTCTTCAATGCCGTCATTAAACTAGCCTATGCACCTAAAGATATGAAGCGTGGGGTGATTACCACCTTGTTTAAGGGCGGGAACAAGCGTAAGGACAATCCGGATAACTATCGGGCTATCACACTTTCTTCGGTAATATTAAAAGTACTAGAAAGAATACTTTTAATGTTGGGTTAAAGACGCTTTTAAGTGAGGGCCTTTCGGAACCTGAATTTTATGGTGACTTGGTTTACAAATTTAAGAAACTTAAAGGAATTAATGATTTTTCTTTTCATTTCAGAAAAATCATAACACGTTACAGACGTATAGGTTATAACTTAAATGTTATGCGACAGTCTGCATGCTTAGTTTTTAACCCAATCATGGTTGATAACTATGCTGCCTTCTTTAATTGCACGCTGGTGGGTCGGGCGTCAGACTCTATGATGGCCCCGACATAAAGCTATTCATTTTAGTTGGTTGGGGCCGGAGCTTCTTGTCTGTTGCTTGGCCCACCGGGGTCCAACTGGTGTTTTTCTTTTGCTCCGGAGTTAGTAGGTTATTCGGCGCCCAGGGATCTCCATCGTCGGGCAGCTTACTCAGTCTGTGAGTCCTGGTTTTTGATTCATCAGGATGTTTATCATGATTTATTTGTTTGTTCTTGATGATTCATTGACTAGTTAGAGATTCACCACGAGGACCAAATAACTAACTAAATGTTATGAACCACTGCAGAAGCTGAGGGTGAGGTTATGGCCATGTAAAACCGGTTTAAGCCCGCCAGTAACTTTGTGTTACTGATCGTTCCAAGTCGATACTTCTGTGGTGGTTCTTTTTGTTTTATGTCTTGGTGTATAAAAAATTTTTGTGCTGTTGGCGCCTTATGTATGTTTTCATATTTTTAGTTAAGTTAAGGTAACTGAGTGGCCACCTATTGGGAAAATAGCTGCTCATTCGGCTTACGATATGTTTCATGGTATAAGTACCTGATTGTTAGTTTGGTTTTTTCCCACCTCGGTTTTTGGAGTGGGAATCTTTTTCTGATTGCGCCTTTTCCTGATCTTTGCCTACTTGTACCTTTTTAACCAGAATAGACTATTTGACTCCATCCAGCCTCCCCTTCATCCACTACAAGGGGGATTTCGGAAGCAAATAGGTTGCACAATGACATCATTTTTAGTTCGTGAGGCATTATATTTTGCGAAAGAAAATGGCAGCAAAATATATGCCTGCTATCTTGATGTTAGAAAGGCGTTTGACCAGGTCTGGCACGACGGTATGTTTTACAAACTGGCTAAATGTGGTATAAATAAATCAATTTTGAAGGTCTTAATGAATTTGTATACAGATATGGAAAGCTGTGTTCGCACACAGTCTCATATATCCCACTGGTTTCCTGTTTTACAAGGTACGAGGCATGGCGGGGTCATCTCTCCTTTCCTATTTCTTATAACTACTAATGACCTCCTATGGGAGCTGGACAGATGTGGGTTTGGCATGTGTGTTTTGAATATTAAGTGTGGTAGCCCGGCAGTTGCGGATGATTTGTTGCTCATGTCTTTGTCTAAGTTCGGCCTAGATCAGATGCTGAACATTTGTTACAATAATTCATGTAAATGGCGCATTGAGTATCAACCACCAAAATGCACTGTCGTGGTTTATATCCGAGTCGGAGTATCGTCGTTCAAATAGAGTATGGAAATTGGGCGAAGCGGTACTTGAAGAGAGTACATCTTACAAGCATCTAGGGGTTCACTGTAACAAGTTTCTATCGCTTGATGAAAATATCACATCTGCCTCAACTAAATTAAAGGGTACTCTTCTTAGCTTGTCAAATTGCGGCTTACACGAAGACGGTTTAAATCCATTGACAGCTAAATATTTATACAAAAGTATTATCCTACCAAAGGCCTTATATGGCTGTGAGCTATGGAACAACTTGTCCCCAAAACAACTTAGTATGTTAGAACGGGCGCATCGTTTTTGTGCTAAATATATGCAGTCTTTACCCAAGCGCACAAATACTGACTTTGTAATGACTCTGCTGGACTATAATGGCATCGTATATGAGATAGAGTACCGTAAATTGATCTTTTTCAGACAATTGTGTTGTTTGCCAACAGATTATACAGTGAAGGACATTTTCCTCCATAGACTTTTGAATTTTGATAATCAGATAAGTTTCCAGCGTGGCTTTATTCCGGCTATACATCGCATTTTAGGAAAATATTCTTTGTTACCGGTACTACAGTTGTTTCTAGAAAATGGTTCATTCATGTCGAAAACGTCATGGAAAAGTTTGATAAACGAAAAAATCCGAGAGCTATGTGCTGCCGAGCGTTCTCAAAAGATTCAAGTTTGTCCCAATTTAAATCAAATAATCTACCTTCGTGGTGTTGATAAAGACTATATCATATGGAGTATTTGCAAACAGTTTCCAAACTATTTGACATTAGCTTATAAAGCTGTCCGTATGTTAGGAAGTATGTGCTCAGCTCAGTGGTTACACAATTGCTATCTTTGTGGCGATTTTATATTATCCGAGACTGTACATCTCCTGTTGTATTGTACCAAACTAAACCAGTTTCGTGATGCATTATGGCAAAAGCTACTTACTCGGTTTGGAATTGATTATTTTATTGTACTTATGTCACGCTCACCAGAAAGGCAAATAGAGTTGTTATTTTCTGGCTCTAGGGGTATTTTGAACGAGGAGAAGGACATCATTGACTGTATCAAAATCTTTTTAATGTCACTGACAAAGATACCATCTAAGACAAGTATCATTATCTAATTCAAATTATTTTTCGGCTTAATGGTTTTAATGACACTTGAAAGTGATATCTTGACTTGAATCTCAGCATGGCTATTGAGCACCTTAAGTGATATCCTTTATGTGGAATGGTAAGGTGTTTGTTAGGCATACTGGGATCCAAACATATAAAGTGTTTTGGAGTCTTGCGATTGTGCAACTTTTCTTATTATCTTTTCTTATTTTTCGTTTCGATAAGATATGGGCGGGGAGAGTTGGCAATCGTCAGACTGCAGATAAGAAGCTACATGTATATTACCTACAATACCTATTTAATGGATTTTGGTCGAGACTGGCAATATGAGACTGGCGATATTTACTATTTGACAATATTATTTGAAGCTTGGTATTTTTGCATTAAATGCAAGCTCTAACGAGCAACAATACAACGCTAGGCGATTATTTGTATAACTGTTGTTACATGATGTTTATGTGTATATATGTTTTGATTGTTGTTGTGTTCTTATGTATTGTTTGTATGCTCTTCAGTAATGGAGGAAATAAAGCTTACTACTACTACTGCTATTATTATTATTAATATTGTTTCTTTTTAGTAAGAATTTAGCCACATCTTCTTTGACTTGACTAATTGTTAAATTGAAATAGTCAAATGGTCACCATTTTATAGGTCCATTTTCATAAATAACAGAATTCTTTAGAATATTAAACATAAACCTTCTGATACGGAAACTGAGGCCCTAAGAAGAAAGTAAGATCTGGTTTTATTGCAGCCTCGATCTGACCCCAGACATGCAGGATGTCTCCCATACAGTGACGAAGTTCTTGATCACATTCTCAAATTATGTTTTATCAAAAGTAAGCTTTTTTTTGTTTTTGTGCACGAAAACAGCTTTTACATGGTGGAATCAGATATTATCGCGAAAGAAATTAAGTGTTGGCAGCTAGTTTTGCAGGTTTAGTAACTGTTGAAAGTTTTAATTGTTGTTATTCTCCAAATTTGTTTCATATTAAGTGTCCCTATATGAGTGATTAATTGGTTACAATGTTTCTGTGATGCTGAGTCTCCAAGTAGTCATTTTTGATCGTATCAAATAGAAACAGACACCTGCCAATTTAGACATTTCTGATTTACTGTGTTCCAAGATTTTGAATACAGGACTGCAAATGACTTCTGTTTATTTTTGGGCGTTTCCCTAAAGGAATACAACAAAGAGCCAGATATATATGTATACATTTTTGCCTTATATATTACGGCTCTTCTGGTACTGGCTATCGGTGTACCGTGTTTAAACATAAACAATGATTTTTCAAGATGGGTAGTATGTATGCAAGTTTGTGGGACATACCATGGTGTTGTTTTTTATTTTAGGTCATTTTGGTCATTTACAAGTCTGCTGCGATTGGGGTTACTTAAATCTGAGGCAAACGATTATAAATTTGCAACGTATATCAAATACTTTATATGAAGCCACGCCAGGTCACGTGTTGTAAAACATACCAAATTGCAGCTGTAAGACAGAAAATGAAAAGGGTGGGATACATTTAATTGAAAATCATTTGGCTTCACAACCCTCGGACTATCGGGCCCTCGGATTAACGGGCCCTAGGACTATTGGGCCCTCGGACTATCGGAATAAAAAAAACAAAAACTTTAACACAAAATTTCTAAGTCCATGACCTTGACCTCAAGGTCACCCAGGGTTGGTCATGACAGTACTGCATAAAACTTCGGACCAATTCTACCAACATGCAAAGTATCTACTTTATCCATCAACAGGACCAAGAGATATATAGACTTATAAAAACTTTAACCAAAAACTTAAACACAAAATTTCTAAGTCCGTACCCACGGATGACCTTATCCCCAAAAAACAGGTTGTGTAGGAATCAGCACTCCTTGGCATTTCATATACCCTCAGCAAGTACAAATGCCTATTTGCATAGCTTTTTCCTCCAGACTCATCGGGAAAACATGTCCATACAATATATACCCCCTTACACCCCACTTTTATATAGCAAAACTGGGGTATGCAGGGGTATACCTATTTTTGATCTAAAACATAGATTGTGGGTACTCGTTAGAACCGCCTCGGCGAGGCTGTTTTAACGTGTATCCACAATCAATGTTTTGAGCAAAAATAATAAAAATATCAAGTTTTCCAATGAAACTTTCAATTTTTGCTGCTGAAAAATATCATATTGCATGGGCAAGTTTACGTAATGTATTAAAGATTGGAATGAACTCCCTGATTCTCTGATCTCCTCTGCTGAAATTTCGGATGATTGTGTGTCTAAATTTACTTCTCTTGTGAGAGCTCGGGACTAATCCCCTCCGGTCAAACCCCATCCTCCTGGTGTGGTATTGTCAGGTTGACGTTTCGCCAATAAACTATTCTAATTCTGATGTCGTGACAAATGTCAGATTGGTTCCGTTAACTAAATAAAGTTAAAACGGATTTCAGTCGGTCACGAGGAGGCGACAACAAACAATGCAAGGATTATACCAACCAGAGGACCAATGGTCCTGTAAATGCTCACCTGAGATCTGGGATATATACCAATAAACTTGGCAGACAACCACCGTGGGGTAATTTTTTTACATAAACATACATCTTCTGTCCATTTGCTCACTTCAAGCAAGTTTCCTGCCATTAAATGACATTTTCCCAGTTTTACCCATTTAAATGCGTAGGCATCCTAAGTTGACCTTGCCGTGAAAGGTCAAGGTCACCACAGGGTCATAATTTATAAAAAAAATTGTAGAGCTCCATTCACTGATGCTTCAAGGCAAGTTTCAAAATCATAGGCCTTAGAAGATTTTTAAAGGAATTTGCTATTTATAGCCATGATGGGTCATCTTGGTCATACGACCTTGACCATTCATACAAACTTTCATTCCTCCTTCCTAACGATGCTTCAAATAAAGTTTGGCTTTGATTGGCCAAGCGGTTTTAGAGAAGATGTTTGAAATTGTGGACGACGGACGGACGCCGGAGCATGGGTATACTGTAACTTCGGCTCAGGTGAGCTACAATCGATTTCACAAAGGCACGACGAAAGCGGTGATGCAAACATGAGAAAACTAGACCTGTCAATGAAATATTTTAGGTCACGAGATCAAATTGTACTAATGCGGAAGTCAAAAATACACATCTGTAACAGGCGAAGAAAAATTCTTTCTTCCCTGACGGGGATCGAACCAGGTTCTCCCGCGTGCTAAGCGAACACTCTACCACGTCGCTATAAAAGCCGGCTTGTACCGCAAGGCAGTACAAGTGTGCTATATACCTATACCCTGTGACATTCTCCCCCACCAAATTGGGCTTCGTCCCCGAAGTCCCAGGCCATAGAGTTTATCGTAGAAACAAACTCGGGGAATTACTGCATGGGTCATAGGATTAATTCACGTTGGGCGCCAAATGTAACAGGCGAAGAAAAATTCTTTCTTCCCTGACGGGGATCGAACCAGGTTCTCCCGCGTGCTAAGCGAACACTCTACCACGTCGCTATAAAAGCCGGCTTGTACCGCAAGGCAGTACAAGTGTGCTATATACCTATACCCTGTGACACATCAAACAAATTCTTTCTGATTGAAGTTTGTTCTTAACATCCGAACACAAGTGCAGTAAATGGTCATGTCCAGAGAAAAGGAAATTATATCAATGAATTTATCAATCTTTTTTCTTGATTTACATCATTATCATAAACTTAGAGGCAATCAATTAGATACAGATCAGTTATAGGGTAGATTTATTATTGAACATTGTGACCGAATGAGATAAACTGTCCAGTCAAAAACGATTATAGGAAAACCAACGCCTTTTCGCATGACACAGCTCTGTACTTAATGACCTTTCCTTTTTAAAAGTGTATCATTTTCGGAAAACACGCTCACTGACCTTGGTTCAAAATATTTTGGATTGACGCAATATGAATCGTCGTGGTGCACAGAAATTGATTGTAAAAAGCGCGTTTTTTAACATTGCGTCACACATAAAAATATCAAGGTTACATGTGATTTGCATAAATATTACATCAGTTTTATGTCCCCAAGGTCGAATTCAAATCATGTCAGAAACATGATATATGTCACGTACCAACATCAAAAAAAACCGGATGTTAGTCAATCAATAAACCCAATCTTCGATGATTGTCAACCGAAAGTACATGTCATTCGAATTAAAGAGTATTTCTTCGATTGGTTAGCATAGAGATCATCTAACTCCTCTGCAAGAGATCATCTATCGCCATTATTCTATTTTTCGAGTTAAAATTTTCGAGTTTCGAGTCAAAATTTTCTAGTTTCGAGTTAAAATTTTCGAGTTTCGAGTCAAAATTTTCTAGTTTCGAGTTAAAATTTTCGAGTTTCGAGTTACAATTTTCGAGTTAAAATTTTCGAGTCAAAATTTTCGAGTCAAAATTTTCGAGTTACAATTTTCGAGTTAAAATTTTCGAGTTTCGAGTTAAAAAGTCAGATTCTATGGGCCCGTTTTACTATTTATTCACCAATTTAGGATATCCATAATTCAATATCACTTAATCAAGCTGAATTAAGGAAATTTATGGATATCCATAAATCCATTTTTGGATATCCAACAATCAGCCTCAATTTTGGACTTATGGACATCCAGAATACGATTTATGAATTATCCATAATTTGACTTATTCATATCATTAAATCAGCTTGATTAATAAATTGAATTATGGATAGCAACTAATCAATGCAAATCTTCACGCATCGTTGGAAACTTTCATACTTCAAATTGGCTTTATTATGTATTGATGTCGGTCAAGGATTAACGATTTTTTAACGAAAACAGAAGGGCTACTTATATTAAGCAAAATCCATTATAGTCTGGCAGATTCGGGGGTGGACCTGGATTTGCGGTGTTTAGAAAATGTTTTGACTGATTAGGACAGCCAACACCTTCAGAAACAAGAATCCACTTGATGCCACTTTGTCATCCTTGGGCAACTCTCATAATTCAAGATGGCGTCCAATAGGGTTATCATCTGTTAAAACTTCAAAGTACAATACCTGTATAGTGCAAAATCCAAACTTTTCTGAGCATATTTTATCAATAATTGTTACAGATGTATCATTTTGTGAAAGAGTCATACTCTCAATGGTTTTTTGTGAGTGTAAAACAAAAATGGCATCCAAGATGTCCGCCTAAATTTAAAAAAAGTTGAATTTTCAACCAACTTTCATTCTTTTTCATGTTTTTGAACATTATAAGTGGTGTAGAGGATGAATATGCAACAAATGAACACAATTGACATCACCTTGTCACCCTTTGGCAATAAAATTAGTTCAAGATGGCTGCCATCTATTTCAACCACACAGTACTAAACGCCTGTAGTGCAAATTCTTGTGTTTTCTGACCCAATATAGTCCAGTTATGTCATATTTGTATCATATTGTGTAAACGTTGCACACATATAAAATGAGATTTATATCATTGTGAAATATAAAATATGGAATCCAAGATGGCTGCTAAAACTAAATAAAAATGAAAATTTTGATCAAATTTTAGTCTTTTTACACACTTTTTATTTATCAGCAGTGTAGACAAATGATTACAGCTCACTAATCCAATACATGCCATCCTTAGGTAACTCTCATATTCAAAATCACACCCAAGAGGGTTATCATCTCTTAAGACAATACAGTTCTTGTGTAGATTAACACTTTTGAAGGAAACCGTAGCGTCATTGACAATGTCCGTAACAACAATGACAGGGTGGACAACAGACCTGGGTTAATCTTAATCATTAATCATGATTACTTTTATTCGATTGAAATTTTTTTCAATCAAACATTATTCTGTAATCGTAGATTTTACGATTGAAATTAATCTTATTCGAATACTTTTCAAAAATGCCTGTAATCGTGATTGATTTTATGAATAAATTCTGATTATATTTCAAGATGTGCTGAAAATTATTTTTCTGAAAAAAAATAGTAAAAGAAAAAAGCAAAATAAATTTATATCTAATATTATGTTCACAACAGGAATTATTTGACTTTCAAGAATTGTTGATATATCAAATGGGAATTCTGATACAGTAACAGATCAGACTGTGTACATTTGTCATTATTTTTTGTCATTATTTTTGGCTTCTAACTCTAAATGTCAAAAAAGCATTTTCTTTATTGATGTAATAAATTCGTCAGCTATATGGAACAGATTATGGTTTCAATGACAGGGCACATAATAAAGTTATTCATGCATACTGGTCAACAATTTAACATTATTATATATTTTCTTGTCCTCTTTGGGTTTTTAGCTCGACTGCACTAAGTGCATAGAGCTATTGCAGTCACCCCGGTCGTCCACGTTCCCGTTCCCGTGTGCGTTCCCGTTCCCGTGCGCGTCACACTTAAAGTTTTCTAGAAGTCCATATCTTGACAACCACTCATCAGAAAGCATTCATACTTGGACCATAGATACCCTGTAGGGTTAGCTTTCATTCCATGGCATCTGGCCCCTGGGTCCAGGCCAGGGGGTGGGGCTGGAGGTTAAAATCTAGAACACCTTCAAAAATGGCAATTCTTGTGTTAAAGTTTTCTAGAAGTCCATATCATGACAACCACTCATCAGAAAGCATTGATACTTGGGACATTGACACCCTGTAGGGTCGGCTTTCATTCCATGGCATCAGATCCCTGGGTCCATGCCAGGGGGTGGGGCTAGAGGTTAAAATCTAGAACACCATTAATAATAATGGCTTTTCTGTGATATAGTATTCTAGAAGTCTATATCTTGAAAACTTTTTATCAGAGGGCTTTCATACTCGGACCATAGGTACCCTGTAGGGTTGAGTTTCATTTCATGGCATCGGATCTCTGGGTCCATGCCTTGGGGGTGGGGCTGGAGGTTAAAAACTAGAACACTGTAAAAATAGATGTACTGCTGTGTAACTTTTACAAGGAGTCCATATCTTGACAACAACTTATCATAAAGCATTCATACTTCATACACTTTAGGTTCCATGACATCGGACCTCTGGGTCGGAGTGAGGGGGGCGTGGCTAGAGGTCAAAATCTAGAACTCCCCGATTTTTTTTTTCTTTTTATTTCTTAATAGAAACAACTTAGGAAGATGGTTGGTCATTCATCTGTTGACTTTGTGACACTGACTTGTGTGTCATGACGGTAAGGGTCGTTTGAACTACTTTCCATGGTTCAGTGATTTTGCCTTATATCTTGACACTCAATTAGTATATTTTCTTACTTCTTTCAGATTATGAGTGAGTATGACCAGACCTTTGACCCCAATATACTTATAGGTCACTGTGACCTAATTTCACGGTTCAGTGATTTTGCCTTATATCTCGGTACTCAAATGGTTTATGAACAAACTTCTTTCAAAGTATGTTTGCGTATGACAAGACCTTTGACCCTGAAGTAGTCCTAGGTCACTGTGACCTAATTTCACGGTTCAGTGATTTTGCCTTATATCTTGACACTCAATTAGTATATTTTCATACTTTTTTCAGATTATGAGTGAGTATGACCAGACCTTTGACCCCAATATACTTATAGGTCACTGTGACCTAATTTCACGGTTCAGTGACTTTGCCTTATATCTCAGCACTCAAGTGGTTTATGAACATACTTCTTTCACACTATGTTTGCGTATGACAAGACCTTTGACCCTAAAGTAGTCCTAGGTCACTGTGACCTAATTTCACAGTTCAGTGATTTTCCTTTATATCTCGGCACTCAATTGCTATATGGACATACTTCTTGCACGATATGTATGAGTATGACAAGACCTTTGACCGTAAAGTATTCCTGGGTCACTGTGACCTAATTTCATGGTTCAGTGATTTTGCCTTATTTCTCGACACTCAGTTGGTATTTTTTCATACTTCTTTCTGATTATGAATGAGTATGACCAGACCTTTAACCCAAACATACTTATAGGTCACTATGACCTAATTTCATGGTTCAGTGATTTTGCTTTATATCTCAACACTGAATGGGTATATGATCATATTTCTTTCACATTATGAGTAAGTATCACTAGACCTTATAGGTCAGTGTGACCTTATTTCTCGGTTCAGTGATTTTGCATTGTGTCTTGGCACTCAGTTGGTATATGAACAATATGAGTGAGACCTCTAAATCTTAGGTAGTTATAGTTAACTTTCATAGTTCAGTGATTTTGCCTTATTGCATCAAGGCAAAAAGATGTATGAGCATAATGCTTTGGGTTACTGGTCGGGTTTGACCTTATGTTTGACAAAGGTCAGAAGCAGTCGAGCACGCTGTCCTGCGACAGCTCTTATTTTTATCGAAATTCTCTCTGACATTTTTCAAATCATTTCAGGACCCTTCTTACAAAGAGGTACAAGTAGGCAAAGATCAGGAAAAGGCGCAATCAGAAAGAGATTCCCACTCCAAAAACCGAGGTGGGAAAAAAACCAAACTAACAACCAGGCACTTATACCATGAAACATATCGTAAGCCAAATGAGCAGCTATTTTCCCAATAGGTGGCCACTCAGTTACCTTAACTTAATTGAAAACATACATAAGGCGTCAACAGCACAAAAAAAAATTTAAACACCAAGACATAAAACAAAAAGAACCACCACAGAAGTATCGCCTTGGAACGATCAGTAACACAAAGTTACTGGCGGGCTTAAACCGGTTTTACAGGATCCTAACCTCACCCTCAGCTTCTGCAGTGGTTCATAACATTTAATAAGTTCTTCGGTCCCCGTGGTGAATCTCTAACTAGTCAATGAATCATCAAGAACAAACAAATAAATTATGGCAAACATCCTGATGAATCAAAAACAAGGACTCACAGATTGAGTAAGCTGCCCAACGATGGAGATCCCTGGGCGCCGAATAACCTACTAACTCCGGAGCAAAAGAAAAACACCAGTTGGATCCCGGTGGGCCAAGCAACAGACAAGAAGCTCCGGCCCCAACCAACTAAAATGAATAGCTTTAAGTCGGGGCCATCATAGAGTCTGACGCCCGACCCACCGGCGTGCAATTAAAGAAGGCAGCATAGTTATCAACCATGATTGGGTTAAAAACTAAGCATGCAGACTGTCGCATAACATTCAAGTTATAACCTATACGTCTGTAACGTGTTATGATTTTTCTGAACTGAAAAGAAAAATCTTCAAACACTTCTTCTTTGACCTCAGTGACCATGCTTATAAACATAGAATTGACCTCATTCTAAATAGGCTTTGAAACCTATTGCAAAAGTTCAAACCTATTCTTACCTGGTCACACCTTTACAGATTAACTAATAAACAGGTGTCATATGGGATGTGTTGTCAAAACACCCTAGAACAAGTTGGTGACAATAAACAAAAGATTAAGGGAATCGATCTCCCCCTATCTGTAGAGAGGCCATGACAGAGAGTGATATTACCAAATTCAGTGATGTCAAAACATAATTTTAGATCTCACGATGCGGTGTGTGTGTGTTTATAATTTGGGTAACAACTCCAAATTAGATAAAAAAAAATGCCAATTGATTAGAGTGTTGCAGTAATTTTGATCAATCAATCTTAAGATAAAGTGCCCAATACACCTAGATGATTCTTATATGCCAATATAATACCATATACAGTTAAATCATAACTGCTTAATTCAAGACTGGCTAGATTATAAATGCAAAACTAATCGATTGATTATTCGATTACATTTGCAAATCAATTGTTATTGTAATCGATTAAATTCAGGAAAAAATATTTTTAATCGTAATCGTTAATCGTAAGATTGAAATTAATTGTAATCGTTAGTGATTAACTTTGAAAGTAATCGATAACAGGTCTGGTGGACAAAATGGCGGGGTAAACTAAACTGATACCCTGAGAGCTCGGGACTAATCCCCTCCGGTCAAGCCCCATCCCCCTGTTGTGGTATTGTCAGGTTGACGTTTCACCAATATACTATATTCTGATTCTGATGTCGTGGCAAATTTCAGATTGGTTCCGTTAACTAAAAAAAGTTAAAACGGGTTTCAGTCGGTCATGGGGAGGTGACAACAAACAATGCAAGGATTATACCAACCAGAGGACCAATTGTCCTGTAAACGCTCACCTGAGATCTGGGATATATACCAATAAACTTGGCAGACAACCACCGTGGGATATTTTTTACATAAGCACAAATCTTCTGTCCATTTGCTCATTTCAAGCAAGTTTCCTGCCATTAAATGACATTTTCCCACTTTTACCCATTCAAATGCATAGGCATCCTAAGTTGACCTTGCCGTGAAAGGTCAAGGTCACCACAGGGTCATAATTCATAAAAAAAATTGTAGAGCTCAATTCACTGATGCTTCAATGCAAGTTTCAAAATCATAGGCCTTAGAATATTTTTTAAAGGAATTTGCTATTTATAGCCATGATGTGTCATCTTGGCCATGCGACCTTGACCATTTATGCAAACTTTCATTCCTCCTTCCTAACGATGCTTCAAATAAAGTTTGGCTTTGATTGGCCAAGCGGTTTTAGAGAAGAAGATCATTACGAACACGTGTTCATGCAATAGGCTTTAAAAATTGAAAATTTTCAGCTGAATAAATTTCATATTTTTCGAATTTTGCTCAAAACATAGAATGTGGATACACTATAGAACCGCCTCGCTGAGTCGGTTCTAACGAGTACCCGCAATCTATGCTTTGGAGCAAAAATAAGAAAAATAGGTACATTACGAAACTTTGCCCATGCAATACACACAGATTTTTTTCAGTTGTAAAAAATGAAAATTTCTTCAGAAAAATCTTGATATTTTTGCTCAAAACGTAGATTGTGGGTACACGTGAGAACCGCCTCGGCGAGGCGGTTCTAATGAGTACCCACAATCTATGTTTTGGAGCAAAAATAAGAAAAATAGGTATACCCCTGCATACCCCAGTTTTACTATGTAAAAGTGGGGTTTGAGGGGGTATACTTTACACGGACTTGTTTTCCTGATGTACCCATGCATACGCCAGTTTTGCATTATAATAAAAGTGGGGTTTAAGGGGGCATAAATTGCATGGACATGTTTGCCTGATGTGTTTGAGACGGACGCCGGAGCATGTGTATACTGTAACTTCGGCTCAGCTGAAAAGGGCGTTTTTAAACATTGCGTCAGCACATCAATGACACACATAAAAATTTCAAGGTTACATGCGATTTGCACAAATATTACATCAGTTTTATGTTCCCAAGGTCGAATTCAAATCATGTCAGAAACATGATATCTGTCACGTACCAACATCAAAAAACCGGATGTAAGTCAATCAATAAACCCACGATGATTGTTTTCCGCGAAAGTCATCCGAATTAAATAGTATTTCTTCGATTGGTTAGCTAAGAGATCATCAAACTCCTCTGCAAGAGATCATCTATTGCCTTTTTCTATTTTTTCAAGTTAAAATTTTCGAGTTTCGAGTCAAAATTTTCGAGTTTCGAGTTACAATTTTCGAGTTTCGAGTCAAAATGTTCGAGTTTCAAGTTAAAATTTTCGAGTTTCGAGTCAAAATTTTCGAGTTTCGAGTCAAAATTTTCGAGTTTCGAGTTACAATTTTCGAGTTTCGAGTCAAAATTTTCGAGTTTCGAGTTAAAATTTTCGAGTTTCGAGTCAAAATTTTCGAGTTTCGAGTTACTATTTTCGAGTTTCGAGTTACAAATTTCGAGTTTCGAGTCAACATTTTCGAGTTTCGAGTTAAAATTTTCGAGTTTCGAGTCAAAATTTTCGAGTTTCGAGTTACTATTTTCGAGTTAAAATTTTCGAGTTTCGAGTTAAAATTTTCGAGTTTCGAGTTAAAAAATTCAGTTTCTATAGGGTGCCGTTTTACTATTTATTCATCATTTTAGGATATCCATAATTCAAAATCACTTAATCAAGCTGAATTACGGAAATTTAGGATATCCATAAATCGAATTTTGGATATCCAACAATCAGCATGAATTTTGGAAATCCAAAATTTGACTTATGGACATCCATAATACGATTTATGAATATCCATAATTTGACTTATTCATATCATTAAATCAGTTTGATTTATGGGTATCTATAAATACAATTATGGATATTATAAGTTGATGGATAGCAACTAATCAATACAAATCTTCACGCATATTTGGAAACTTTCATACTTCAAATTGGCTTTATTATGTACATTGATGTCGGTCAAGGATGATAGTTTATTAACGATTATTTACTCAAAACAGAAGGGCTACTTATATTAAGCGAAATCCATTAACCAGTTTATGGTGAATGGACTTTCCCATCGTTATCATTTGGGTAAGTCCACTGTCATTTTGAGGGGAATCGGTTTTGATTTTTATGTTTTATCTAATTTTTCAATGACATTTTCTTTCAGCAAACAGAAAAGCCCCAGATGTGTGCGTGTGTATGGTTGCGAGGAGTGGACCTTTTTTCAATGCTAAGTAATGAAATTTGAGAATAAATATTACTTAAACCAGTTTTTGGAATTTTTTTTTTTAAATAAGCCACTTTTTAACTCGAAACTCACTTTTTTTTTTAACTCGAAACTCACTTTTTAACTCGAAACTCGCTTTTTTAACTCGAAACTCACCTTTTTAACTCGAAACTCACTTTTTTAACTCGAAACTCGCTTTTTTAACTCGAAACTCACTTTTTTAACTCGAAACTCGCTTTTTTAACTCGAAACTCGCTTTTTTAACTCGAAACTCGAAACTCACTTTTTTAACTCGAAACTCACTTTTTTGACTCGAAACTCACTTTTTTGACTCGAAACTCACTTTTCTAACTCGAAACTCGCTTTTGTTACTCGAAACTCACTACTCGAAAAAAAGAACTCCTCCTTCGAAGTACATGACGTTATCCACTGGAAAACAGCGACGTCATATGATAAATGATCATACATGTTCTTGCTCAATATAGATAGGGGGTAGGGTTGTTAAATGAGTCGAAAAAAATGGCATCCACTTCAAAATGAAAATTTATGTATGTTTTAGGTCCAACTTAGTGTTACTTAAACAAAATGACTTTTGAAAGCATTCGTGATGTATTGCTTGTCCAGGAAGGTATATGTGAAAGAATTGAAAAATAAATTATTTTTCTCATTTTCAAACATGTTGTTTAGAGGTCTCATTCAGAGGCCTGTAGCTTGAAAAATGCACACTACCCTATATTTACCAAGTGTGTAATACATATAGAAGCAGACATTCAAGCGTAACATATCATTTTATCTAACTACATGTAACTACATTATTCATTTAATAGTGCAAAACGAGGTCAAATTAAGAAACGACCCTGACATTGCATTTTCTGATTACATGAGTTCCTGCCCATTGCCCATCTGGTAGAAAAAAAGTTTTATTTCTTGTTCATCCGTGTTAGAATTTAGCTTCAATGGTTAAAGTTATTTGTGCTTAAGTTTTCTGCGTTAAAGTAGAAATGATGCAATGTTTCATCATAGTTGCTGTAGTATATAGCTTGTTTTTACCTTTTCATGTAAATGTAGATAGACGTTGAGGAGCCATTAGACCCTGTATAATTTTCTGAAAGCCCATCCAATGCCCTTCAAAATGACACTTGTTAGCACTCTGACCGTTGGGGCGTTTGGACGTAGTAGTCTTTTGAATGCGTTACGTACGTGACATGTTGCCAATTTTTCATGAGAATTGCCATAAAATCAACACATGAACTTATCTTTTATCACTTTACAGAGCTTAACTTACAATAGTGGTCTATCATACGTATGTTTGACGGCCGTTTCCTTGGAAAGGAATAGCTAGAGCTTCAGGACTATCGTAAGGCCTTAAAACATGATGACAATACGCAAAAATTTCTGTTATTTATATCTTTTTCCATCTACATTTCGTTTATGTCGTCCTAACAAAGGTAACTATTATAACTTACACAACTTACACAACTCACCCAACTTAACTGCCAGATAGCTACGTAGACACCAGCATCAAATTTACAAATGTGTGACACAATCCCTAAATACCTGCCCTATAAAGCTATGATTGTCCCGAAATTTTTGGCCCATACAAAATACATGTTTGCTATTTGGCTTCGTACTTCATACTCCGTGTCCCGAAATTAGACGCTCTTATAAACACAGGACAAATAATCAGATGTGCTTTCTTTAGAGTAAAACAGTATGTGCACATGCCTGGATACATTTCGGGACCGGGAGTATGAAGTACCTGCCGGAAAATGCGCAATCATAAAAAAGATTCCCACTTCGAAAACCGAGGTGGGAAAAATAAATTAACAATCAGGTAATTACACCAATCGTAAGCCGAATGAGCAGCTATTTCCCCAATAGGAGGTAACTCAGTTACCTAAACTTAACTAAAAATAAGATAATATACATAAGGCGCCAACAGCACAAAACATTTTTAAACACGAAGACATAAAATAATAATAATAATAATAATAATAATAATAATAATAATAATAATAATAAAAAAAAAAAAAAAAAAAATAAAAAAAAAATAAATTACTAGCGGGCTTAAGGATGTTCGCTGCCAATGAAAAAGTATTCAAACTTTTTTCTAACCACTCTTTTTGGATTCCAAAATACAACACAAGACATTTGACAACAAAATAAATATAGGGTAGTGTGCATTTTTTCAAGCTACAGGCCTCTGAATGAGACCTCTGAGAACCATGTTTTAAATTGAGTAAAATTAATTTAATTTTTAAATCTTTGGAATATACCTGTCTTGAACAAAAACACACATAGAATGCTTCCAAAAGTCATAATATTGACATAACGCAGACTATTTTGGACAAAAAGCATAGACAAAATTGCAACTTGAAGTGGATGACAAAATTTTACGATTCCTTTTCCAACCCTACCCCCATACTTGAAAAGTCGGAAAAAAATAATATTTTGAAATGTGCAAAACCCATATTTGTTGATTCAAACTTTTTCTTGTATTTTCACACAACATAGAACTTGATAATATTGTACGAATAAAAGAAAGAAATAAAAAGTGTAGTGTGCATATAAGAGAGAACGAACAACTTGAAAATCGCCATTTTCAGCCTTTTTTCGGCTGTTTTGTTTCGTAAAGCCCATTTCATAAAACCACCTATAATTTTATAACCAGCACACCAAAGACCCAAAGACTGACTTAGAAGACCATGTACACATATACTGCAGCTAAAATAAACATCGGACTAGTGCAATTAATTTGCAGATGTGTAATATTTAAGTTTAATCTGCCCTAATCCCTAAATTTTACTGGCGACTAAAATTTCCTGAAAAGTTGCAGAAAATGGGATGAAAAAATCTCGGATTAATATTTTTCGATGGATTTGAATCTCCAATACATTTGTCTCTAATTTTTGCTTATTCGTGGTCCAGTCAAAATCCAGGTAATGTGGTCAGAAAAAATCATATTGGCAGAAATTAGTGGAAATTAGCCCTGAAAATACTTAAAACCGTCTGTTTGAATACAGAAAAGATTTCTATTTATAGGTTCACACAGAAAATTAGTGCAGAATGTGCACTATTTAATTAGCTTTCCAACAGTGTAAATTTTATTGACATATTATTTTAACTTTAAGAGAAGTACGAATTGAACACCAAAATTGTATTGTTGGATGGTACTTTTTTTCAATTTTTACTGTATTTCATATCACTATTAAGAGGGTTAAACTTTATCAAATTAAAATAATTTTATGATAATATTATTCTACAGTCTTTTCTCTTTTATAATATCTAAAAATTATTGTACTTAAATGTGCCATTAATTTGCTTTATTATGCACCAATTGACCATGCTTTCAAAAATCTTTACTATGTTATTGGATAGGCAAGTCAATTAGGGATAATTGGTTTTATGGTTTACCTGGAAGACAACGCTTTATGTAAAAAATCAAGTTTCATACGCCAGGAAAAAATGAAGTTTCTTAGATTGACAATTTTCATGGCCCATACAATGCATATCATCAATATGCATTCAAATATAAAATATTGGGAAAATATCTGCAACCGTTTACGAGATATTCAACAAAAGAAAAAGGTACAAGTAGGCAAAGATCAGGAAAAGGCGCAATCAGAAAGAGATGCCCACTCCAAAAACCGAGGTGAGAAAAAACCAAACTAACAATCAGGCACTTATACCATGAAACATATCGTAAGCCGAATGAGCAGCTATTTTCCCAATAGGTGGCCACTCAGTTACCTTAACTTAATTAAAAATATGAAAACATACATAAGGCGCCAACAGCACAAAAAAATTAAACACCAAGACATAAAACAAAAAGAACCACCACAGAAGTATCGCCTTGGAACGATCAGTAACACAAAGTTACTGGCGGGCTTAAACCGGTTTTACAGGATCCTAACCTCACCCTCAGCTTCTGCAGTGGTTCATAACATTTAGTAAGTTCTTCGGTCCTCGTGGTGAAGTTCCGAAATGTCAAATGTAAGCAGCGAACATCCTTAAATCGATTTTACAGGTACCTATGCTCACACTCAGCTTCTGCAGTGGTTCACATCATTTAGTTAGTTGTTAGGTCCTCGTGGTGAATCTCTAGCTATTCAATGAATCATCATGGACAAACAAATAAATACCATGATGGTACCATGATACCATGATGAATCAAAAACGAGGACTCACAGATTGAGTAAGCTGCCCGACGACGGAGATCCCTGGGTGCCAAATAACTTACTAACTCCGGGGCAAAAGAAAAACACCAGTTGAACCCCGGTGGGCCAAGCAACAGACAAGAAGCTCCGGCCCCAACCAACTAAAATGCTTTATGTCGGGGCCATCATAAAGTCTGCCGCCCGACCCACCGGCGTGCAATTAAAGAAGGCAGCATAGTTATCAATACCATAATTGGGTTAAAAACTAATCATGCATACTGTCGCATAACATTTAAGTTATATCCTATACGTATGTTTTCTGAATTGAAAAGGGAAGAAAAATCCTTCTTTCCAATAAGTTTCTAAAATTTGTAAACCACCATAAAATTCTGGTTCCGAAAGGCCCTCACGTAAAAGGGTTACGAGTAAGCATAACAGCTGAGGACGAACTTAACGGCGTAAAGGTAAAGCACGCTTTTAAACGCCAACCTGATGAGTGTGGCTTTTGGGAGTCTTTCGGAGGAATTATTATTGCATCCGTCCGCGTATAACGGACAGTCAGAAATTAATTATATTGCAGTCGAGCACGCTGTCGAGCATATATAATTGTAGTCACCTCGGTTGTCCGAGTTCCCGTATCAATCTGTAGTTCCGTTCTATCATATGTATAATACATAATTTGAAGCATAATTGGTGTCATTATACGTACAATTAATCAAACAACTCATGAGTTTGTTTCGCTTGACTTCATTCATATGGTAGGTTCTGTTCATTATATGCTTTATAAATAATTTATATTTTTATTTACAATCACGCGTGTGCTGCAGATATATGTTGCGTACCGCCTAGTAAAAAACGTGGCTGCAAATTTTCAAGGGAAGTAATTCAAAAAGTAAAATCAAAAAGACGAAAAGATACAAGAACTGCTTTTCAAAATTCTATATCTATAAGAAACGCAACAAATACTTTGGGTTACTAAAACACGCTTTGTAATGCAAGTTTGTGGTATAACTGAGCTTCTTATATGAACACAATATCTAAACGTCAAATTGCAACAGGTTGAGCCACAATGTCGGTTACGTATGCTTAATGGCGTACGCGTAACCACACTGACCTACAGTAGCACACCCTGTAATCATGATCAGTAAATGCCAAATTTGAAATAAAAACCAATATTTTGTTTCCAAAACCCCTAAAAATGATTGCAGATGTAATCATTGATCAGTTGGTAACATTTGGGTATGTTATGGGACGTTTAACGTCACCAACGTCAATCGAAAAAATGAGTCAAAAGCCAGTAAAATTTCCTTCG
The DNA here is from genome assembly GCA_964017185.1 of Rugalucina vietnamica. Taxonomy (NCBI): domain Eukaryota; kingdom Metazoa; phylum Mollusca; class Bivalvia; order Lucinida; family Lucinidae; genus Rugalucina; species Rugalucina vietnamica. The sequence goes on from OZ024870.1 coordinate 39,684,036, forward strand.
GCATGCGTTATAGTCAATAAAATGGTTATTTACGTAAACATTATGACATTATGACATTTGTACTTCAGACGTCACTAAAACGTCCATTATAACGTCAAAATCAAACATCCTGCATTTTAAAGACTCTCATTATGTTTTTCAAATTTTCTGATTTAAAAAATGATCAATTGCCAAACGTTTGATTACAGTGCGTAAATCTAGTGTTTACTCAAAGCATATAATCCGTTTCGCTCCTTTAGATAACGTGATATTCTGTTTAACAAACGTCAAAAGAAACGCTCCGATGATCCATTTCTACGGTACCTGGGACGTCACTGTTGATTAGAAAGCACGTCGTGTCGTATGTTGGTTCGATATATACCGTTCAGGTACAAATAGGCAAAATCGAATAATTTAAATGACGTTAATAACTCATTATTCGTTATTGTAAACTTCAGCATTCCGTTAACAAGATTTAACGCAACATGGGACGGCACCTAAGTATACAATGATCCTAGTCTTTATTGCACATTATCAAGTCGACGTCACGTAACCCACATGCAAAGAATTTGTCATCTTCCCCTTCGCCCCGACGTTTACGTCACAATTTGCGTTTTTCATAGTTTTTGACGTTTTGTCGTTAATTTTATCAATAAAATGACGTTTTCTCATTTCATCACGTGCAAAAAGCAGTCAGTAGGTCATTTCATAAAAGGATTTTATCAAAATGTCAAATACATACGTAAAAGTTGAAATTTAGTGTGTTGCGTATTTTAATTCCTTAAGTATATATTTATTAAAAGGTACAAGTAGGCAAAGATCAGGAAAAGGCGCAATGAGAAAAAGATTCCCACTCCAAAAACCGAGGTGGGAAAAAACCTAACTAACAACCAGGTACTTATACCATGTGTAACGTGCAGCCGAGCCAAGCCACAGCAAACCCCGTCGGTGGAAAAGCATGCTCATCCATTAAGGGTGGTTTACTGCACTATATAGTCAACACTTACTCGATTCACAAAGTTTCGAGTTTCTAATTTGCATATTACAATCACTCAATATACCGCTAATACGTTGCCCGATACGTTGCACCAACGTATATTTCCAAGGGAGGCTATCCCGTCACATTACTTTCCCCTCCGAGAAGACTCGCCCCGAGTCTTGGACTGGGAACTACATGGGTAAGGCAACTCCGTTCTGGCAGTTGTCATCATCGATTCACAAAGTCTCGAGTTTGAAATTTGCATATTTCCAAGGGAGGCTATCCTGTCACATTACTTACCCCTCCGAGAAGACTCGTCCCGAGTCTTGGCCTGGGGACTACATGGGTAAGGCAACTCCGTTCTGGCAGTTGTCATCATCCCACCGCTGCCACCAAATGTAACGTGCAGCCGAGCCAAGCCACAGCAAACCCCGTCGGTGGAAAAGCATGCTCATCCACTAAGGGTGGTTTACTGCGCTATATAGTCAACACTTACTCGATTCACAAAGTTTCGAGTTTCTAATTTGCATATTACAATCACTCAATATGCCGCTAATACGTTGCACCAACGTATATTTCCAAGGGAGGCTATCCCGTCACACATGAAACAAATCGTAAGCCAAATGAGCAGCTATTTTCCCAATAGGTGGCCACTCAATTACCTTAACTAAAAATATGAAAACATACATAAGGCGCCAACAGCACAAAAAATTTTAACACCAAGACATAAAACAAAAAGAACCACCACAGAAGTATCGCCTTGAAAGTAGCTATGTATGGTACCTTTTCCCAGTGATAGCTAACTTGAATAATAATAATAATAATAATAATAATAATAATAATAATAATAATAATAATAATAATAATGTTGTCCCAGGGGGAGGGGTACTTTGAAATTTTCGGGATACAGTATATCAAAAAGTGGGTCGACATTTTGAATTAGTGGGTTGATGGTAGCTAACTTGAATAATAATAATAATAATAATAATAATAATAATAATAATAATAATAATAATAATAATAATAATTATAATGTTGTCCCAGGGGGAGGGGTACTTTGAAATTTTCGGGATACAGTATATCAAAAAGTGGGTCGACATTTTGAATTAGTGGGTTGATGGTTTGGAATGGTGTCAGAAAATAAGAATATTTATTTGGGTTAGGAAATAGGCAAAGGCATTTGTTGTTGTTGTTGTTGTTGTTGTTGTTGTTGTTGTTGTTGCTAACGAAAATTTCTTGTGCGCTAGAAATTCCAGGTATTTTTTCTTTCTTTTTGGTATAGAGCTAATGCTGGGACCGAGCCTATGTATAGGCCTACGCAAAAGTTCAGAGCACCCCCACAACACGCTGGGCAAGCCTTGTGGTCTGTCTCCATCCAATACATGAATAAAACTGTGTATCTACTGTCCTTCCTAAAGCATTTTATGCGTGTGAATCAACTTAAGAAATGAAAATTGAAGAGATACTAAATATCAAACATATGAATATAGATATAAAAAAAAAATAATGAACAACACAGCCACTCTTGTAGTTTCAGATTTTTATATCGACCTCCGCAAATCAACTGGGGGTCAAAATGTAAGGAGTGTAAGATTTCAAGGTTTTTGGTCAACAAATGTTAATACTTGTGGAGTCATTTATTTTCTTACTGTTCATACTAACATCAGGCCCCAAATCAGTGAGGCTTGGTTAGGGGGGTAGGCAATATCCCATATCCCAAAATAAACCGTCCAATAATATTATATCCCATATCCCCAAATTAATTTAACTCGTATCCCAAAATAAATTCCAATATCCCATATCCCAAAATTCCTGAATATCCCATATCCCAAAATAAAAAACACAAATATCCCAGTATCCCTTAAAAATAGGCCAATATCCCGTATCCCACAATGCCCTATACAAGCCTCATCAGTTAGCACAACACTTTTATTTATTTATTTATTTATTTATGATTATTATTATTTTTATTATTATTATTTTTGAAATGTAAGGAGTGTTAGATTTTTTCCACTTTATAGCTAAAAATTAACGAAACGCCATCATTTTTACGAACCTTCCTTTGTATTTTATTGAATCTCTTCAAACTATCAAATCAGAGGAATTACGGGACAAATAAGGCCAGATTTGTCTGCAAAATAACAGTTTTCATGTTTTAACCCAATGTCACACTTTTGGCCATTTTTTTAAACTGCCCAGAAATAAGTTTTGCAGGCTAACCAAACCTCAAAGCTTATAGTCAAAAATGTCCAACAAACATTTTAAAACGATTAAATTTTTTCTACAGGTAGGAATCACTGAGCTATGCTCTGATTGGTCAAAACGCTATTTTCCCATTTTCAGGTATTCTTGGAGTTTTGATGGATGACCATGGCGTTGCAGTTCCCAATTCTGTGACGTTTGGTACCACCCCAATTTCTCACAGGATAACTGAACTTAAACGCAATAGTATTCTTGTTTTTCGCAGACGTAAAACACAAGCTCGAGCAGAGACCGCGGTGCCCTAGTGGCAGTGTCGGACTGGGTTCGCTGGTGTGCCGTGTTATGTCATTGAGCAAGACACATCTACTCCCTTGTTCATACCCACGTCTCGATCTGACTGAAAAATTATTGACTGGGATGTTAAACCTCAAATCAAACAAACAAAACAAACTCAAACAAATCAAATCAGCGATCAAAGAAACATTTTTGTCAGTCATCGAGAGTGGAACCTCATTGGCCCAGTGGTAGAGTTCATGACTTCGGAGGGAGTGGTCCTGGGTTAAGTTTCTACTTCAGCCATGTAGTGTCACTCTGAGTAAGGCGCTTTCAGCTCCCCCTAAAGTACTAGTTACTGAGAAAGCGATGTTTCCCTGCCGACATGAATATAAAATTATTTATGGGACGTTATAAGCATTAAATCAAACAAACAAAATAGCACCAGTTTGTCCGAGTGACCAAAACGACCTACCAACTCGTTTAATTACAACATTATATTATCTCTGGGTTTCATTGTCTCTCTTTTACCTAGTCTTATTTATGGTCTTGACGTGCTGAAGCTGTCAAAATCTGAAATTCAAAAACTAAGCTAATTTCACAAAAAAAAATCCTCAAACAAATCATGCATCTTTAGGAGAGAACGGCTGACCCGGCGGTGTATCTGTCGTAGTGTGTTACGCAGCAGCTCATTTGAGAGAGATAAAGACAATAAATCCATAAGCTGGTTTGTCTATGTCAACTTAATTTTGTCTCAATACAGCCTAACTAGAACATGTACCTTAGATCTTTTGAATAGTTAATTGACTAAGGCTTAATTAAACTGTTGGATAATATGAACAGATGACTAGGTTTTCAACAGTAAATATTTAATGTTTACTTGTTACTTTATATACAAAATTTACAGAGACTAATAAATGCTTGGATGCAATTGAAAATCACCAAATTGCATCATAAACAGCTTACTTACCTTCAAGATCAATAGCTATGATTTATATATTAATTAACCTTGAACCAAGAAAAGGCCTCCTTTTCTTCTACTCAAGAATTTCCCAGTTGGAGCAATATTGAAATTCTACACCACAACCAAAATAGGGTGGAAGTGGGAGGGTGACAAAAGAAAATATTATTATATGTCTCTTCTCATCATGAATAATCGATGTTTCTCTCTCTCGACTCAATGCGGTCATTTTTTGGCGGTTCTCTGAACCTAACCAATCAAAACTACCTATTCTGGAAAAACGCTGCCAAGGAATACCGCAGCTAAGATAGAAGACACCATACAACACAACATCACTGGACTGGTCCTCAGTTTAATTAATAATTATGAAGCATAGGCCGACTTCGATTGGAACTATTCTAACTATGGTGTTACTATGGCCAACTTCGATTGAAACTACTATGATTCTAACTATGGTGTTACCATGGGAGATGTGGTCTGCTACACGACTCCTCCATATCAAATGAGATTTTTGACCAATCACGGCCATCGTTAAAAGTCTCCTTCACAGAAGAGTTTTACCAAACTAACTATGGTAGCTACCATACCTAGGGCTGGGTTCCTTTGGTAATGGTCATTTCTATCTCCAATACAGAAGAGCTTTACTATAGTACGAATCGAACAACAATGGTAGCTACTATAGTCCTTACCATAGTCCCAATCGAAGTCGCCCTATGGGAGATATGGTCTGGTACCCGATTTTTCCATAACAAATGAGATTGACCAATCACCGCCATCGTTAGAAGCCTCCATCACAGACGAGTTTTACCAAACTAACCATGGTAGCTACCAAAACTATGGGCTGGGTTCCTTTGGTAATAGCCTTTTCTATCACCAATACAGAAGAGCTTTACTATAATACGGATCGAATAACAATGGTAGCTACCATAGTCCTTACCTTTCCATATGTTCTTTGATTGTCAATAGAGTGTATGAAAACTTTGTTGAGAAATGGCACGGCGATTTAAATCGGACCTCTTCTCGTAGAGGCACTGGTGGAAACAAACTTCGTACATATAGACAGATGAAAAGTGATTTTCATGTTGAATCTTATTGTCTAGACATATTGTCTAGAAAGCATAGAGGATCTCTAGCTAAGTTTCGGTCAGGAAGTTGAAACAGGCCGCTACCAAAATTTGGACTAGAGCGAACGGGTTTGCTTCCATTGTTTTGATGGTATGCCCTATATATGAGGATTTAAGGCTGAGTTTAATACGCGAAGCTGTATTGATCAACCCTGATTTTGAGGGCCTCAGTGATATTCAAAAGATGTGTTTTCTTTTGTCTGATTCACAAATAGTTAGATCGAGAGCTAAGGTTTGTACACTGATACTCGAACGAAGAAGGAATTTTCTAAGTCGTACTAGTATGTGAAGCTTATTCCAGAAAATTATTTTCAACTTTTTGTATAGTCTCCTGCCAAAACCCTTCTGCATTACTGCTTTTTATGTAAAAAGTTGAAGCCAAGTAGTCTTTGTGTGTGGTGCGTATGTACATGTAGTTTCATACCCACCAGCACAAACTTAAGAGATTTTTATTTCTTTTGTGTTTTATGAGTCTGTGTTTTTAATGTTCTATGTGCATATGTGCTATGACTTGAGAAGGTCAGTCTTGGCATTCCACCAGTGGTGTGTGCTGGTGATGATCCAAATTTAGTAAAGGCTTAGTCCTAAGACAGTTTTTCTCTGGGCAGGGCCCATATGTTTATATGTCATTTCATGTGTATATAGCTTTTAAACTGTATATACTTGAAATCTGTAACTCTTATTGTCTCTCGCAATTCTTTTAGAATGGCAGTCGTATATGTATATGTGAGTTTTATATGTAAGATATGTTTTAATGTATACACTGGTGAGACACAAATAAACGATACTTGACTTGACTTGACCATAGTCCCAATCGATGTCGGCCATAATTCCCCCATGGAAACAGACAATTAATGAGCATATCAATACATATTGGGTTAATAAGATAAAACTTGAGGCGTGTGATAAATCATCACTCAGGTTTTTGAATACTGAAAAATACGAAATTGGCAAGGTACAATGTGCCTGGACAAATGCAGGTTTCAACCCTATGGCAATTAAGAAAGCTAGCATAAAGGCAAGGCTCATGACAGGCACATATGTTCTTCAATCTGTTCGTGCTTAGGTCAGTCAGTACAATGTTGACCCAACGTGTTTGCTTTGTGGTGAGAATCCAAAAGACCATGAACATTTCCTGCTGAAGTGTCGTTCGCTTACGAAGAGTGGGGGGTTGGGGGGGGGGGTCTACGAAGAGCCGTGATCCATTTACCAAGACGATTAAATCTGTTTTTTGTCGAAGACATCTCAGATCATTTTTGACTTGCATCCGGGTTTTTCCCATATGGAAGATGAAAAAGGCAACAAACTACATCTCTTTAAAAAGTACTTTAAGATGATGTTTTTTACTATACAACCCATCATTTGTCCTTATTGTTATTCATTTTAATCGCTTTTTGTGTGACGAAAGCTTTTGCAAAGAAAAATTAAGATCTAAAATCTGTGGATTTTGAAATTTTATGATCCATGCAGGCCATCGTAGATAAGATGCGTTCGGATTTTCTCCATTAAATATAGGCTTGTTCGGATCAAAGGCTCTGCTCAACATAACGAGTCGTTTCGGTCCAGCGACTCTTATTGACTCTCGCCGTAAGGACATTTGAAAAGCATTTCCTCTCAGTCATGTCTGGAGTTGGCTCTGCAAGAGTCATACTGTCTGTCTGTCCTGCATCGTGTACCCTATTGCTGAACAGATATTAATCTTCGACAATTATCTTTTTTAAAGATGTTTCTTGTATCACAATATCTTGGAGGTGAGGAGCAGCAGTGTATTTGCCGCGACTCTGAGTTGTTAGTTGCGCTGATTTTGGATTGCACAGCAGCTGAGTTAATTTGAGAGAGAAACCCAAAGGGAGGACTTTCTGTTTGAATTATTTGCCAGGGGACTTGCTAGTAATATATATAATGCTCTACATTGTAAATGGACTAGAGTCTTGAATGAATTGAAATATAAACATTCCTTAATATCGGCGGGTTGCAAATTAAAAGTTAAAAGTTTAAAATAAGGACATTTATTCACTAACGTGAAGTTCTCAAAACATTGGAGGAAAATACAAACAACAACTATCTTTCTTTTCTCTATATACTGCCATACGCCCTCGCGGACATTCTAGGCAGGTGCGCTAGCCTGAGTTACAGAAAATAAGTATAAAAAGACAAAAGCAATGTTGACAGTGTAAGAATAAAAGAAGACAGTGAAGGGGGTGAAAGATGATAGCAGGTTCCCACGGGCACTGGAAAACCTGGAAAACATGGAAAATGGCTAAAAATAATTCCATGCATGGAAAAATCATGGAATTTGAAAAATGATGAAATATCATGGAATAATCATGGAATTTTGTTATGAAATGCCAGTTTGGATGTCTTTGGAATACATTTTTTCCTCGCTCGCTTCGCTCGCTCGATAATTATTAATAAGTAAAGTTCTGTATTTTTCAACATGTTCAAAAGGTCAGTCAAATTAATTCGCCTTCATCAGAAAACAAGAAAATACCTTGGAGTGAGTTACTTTTTAAATATAATTTTCTGTTCTTGCCTTTTAAAAAGTGTTATATGACAAAATAATAAATCAACAAACAGAAAAGTAAGTCCTGGAAATTCAACTGCGATCATGGAATAATCATGGAAAAGTCATGGAATTTTATTCTATACTTTCTGTGGGAACCCTGTGATAGGTTATGATAGTTTAGATGAAATTTGTCGTGAAAGAAGCAGCTTATAAAGGACTGGTGCGGCCGGTCTTGGAATATGGAAGCTCAGTTTGGGACCCTCACACCCATGGCCTCCAGGAAGAACTGGAAAAGTTCCAAAGTTTTGCGGCAAGGTTTGTGACTGGAAATTATGTTTTTGAAACTGGGAGCATGACTGGCATTTTAGGCCAACTGAATTGGGAGTCTCTTAAGAAAAGGAGAGGAAGGATAGTAGACTTATATTGCTATAAAAAGGTCTAAAGGGTAAAGCCAGAATACCCGCAGGTGACCTTATCCCGAAGAATAGGCGTTGTAGAAACAGTCTTTGGCTTTTTCAAATACCTCCAGCTAGCAAAGAAGCGTACAAACAGGTACAAGTAGAAACAGAAACAGATTTCCACTCCAAAAACCGAGGCGGAAAAAAAACCAAACTAACAATAAGGTACTGATACCATGAAAACATTTCGTAAGCCGAATGAGCAGCTATTTTCCCAGTAGGTGGCCACTCAGTTACCTAAACTTAACTAAAAATATGATAACATGCATAAGGCGCCAACAGCACACAAATTTGAACACCAAGACAAAAAACAATAAGAACCACCACAGAAGTATCGCCTTGGAACGATCAGTAATATAAAATTACTGGCGGGTTTAAACCGGTTTTGGCGCCAGTAAAACCGGTTTAAGCCCGCCAGTAACTTTGTGTTACTGATCGTTCCAAGGCGATACTTCTGTGGTGGTTCTTTTTGTTTTATGTCTTGGTGTTTAAAAAAATTGTGCTGTTGGCGCCTTATGTGTGTTTTCATAGTTTTAGTTAAGTTAAGGTAACTGAGTGGCCAAATAGCTGCTCATTCGGCTTACGATATGTTTCATGGTATAAGTACCTGATTGCTAGTTTTTTTTTTTCCCATCTCGGTTTTTGGAGTTGGAATCTTTTTCTGATTGCGCCTTTTCCTGATCTTTGCCTACTTGTACCTTTTTTACAAGATCCTAACCTCTCCCTCAGCTTCTGCAGTGGTTCATAACATTTAGTTAGTTGTTTGGTCCTCGTAGTGAATCTCTTACTAGTCAATGAATCATCATGGACAAACAAATAAATCATTATTTAATTCCATGATGAATCAAAAAAGAGGACTCACAGATTGAGTAAGCTGCCCGATGATAGAGATCCCTGGGCGCCCAATAACTAACTAACTCCGGAGCAAAAGAAAAACACCACTGGAACCCCGGTGGGCCAAGCAACAGACATAAAGCTCCGGCCCCAACCAACTAAAATGAATAGCTTTATGTCGGGGCCATCATAGAGTCTGACGCCCGACCCACCGGTGTGCAATTAAAGAAGGCAGCATAGTTATCAACCGTGATTGGGTTAAAAACTAAGCATGCAGACTGTCGCATTACATTTAAGTTATATCCTATACGTCTGTAACGCGCACATGATTTTTTTTCTGAATTGAAAAGAAAAACCATTCCTTCCTACACGTTTCTTAAACTTGTAAACCAAGTCAGCATAAAAGGCCTTTGCGCAAAAGGGTCTTTAGCCCAACATCAAATTTGGAAATCAGTTCATAGTGTCTGCGATAAAATTTAGAAAATGTTTTTCGAAGTTTATAATACCGATAGCCCTGCTGAAGAAGTTTGGCTGTTAAACATTTATTTCGTGCATTGAAGACCGCAACATGATTGCAGACTTTAGCAAACCTAATAAGTTGCGAAATGTATACGCAATAAGAAGCACGGCGAGGAACGTCACCATCCAAAAACGGAAAGTTTACTATATCAAAATCAAGTCATCGCGTTTATCATAAATTTTAGAAGAAACGGATCTATTTGCAATAGAAAGATGTAAGTCTAAAAATGGGGCTTCGGTATCTGTGTTGTTTGTTTTATTCAACTGTAGTTCAGGGGATAAATTTTTTGACCATGCCTTCAAAATAGGGATTGTCAATGTTCAAAAGGTCATCGAGGTACCTTGAAGAAGAATTAAAAGCATCGATAACATCAGCTTCATTGCCATAGTTAAGAGAATCCATGCAGTCTCTTTCGTAGCAGTATAAAAAATAGATCAGCTACGAGAGGGGCGCAATTAGTGCACATCGGGATTCCAACAATTTGTCTGTATAACTTGGTTCCAAACCTAATATAAATATTATCCAGGAGATAGGATAAGGCTTCGCATACATTCTGACATGACCAAAGTACATATCGACTTTGGTCAGAGGAAGTGAGAAATGCTTTTCTATCATTACAGGCCAAATAAAGTGAACCATAGTTTTTTAATGCTCTTTTGAATGTTCACTCTATCAAATCAAGTAATTTTTCTTTAATCAGATAATGTGGCAATGTGGTATACAGAGAAGAAAAATCGTATGTTGACAAGATCGTCGCACGGAACCCTCTACACTTCAATTTACTGAGCACCTCGCCAGAATTTTTTTATTGACCAAAACTAATTTTTATTTAAATATTCATACACCGTCTCACAGAATCGTATGACATGAGATTTTAAAGCAGTAAGACAGGAAGTTAATAATTTAGAAAGTTCAGTGGTAGTACAAGAACTAGAATTAGCAATAGATCTACCTTTGTACGGTCTTTTGTGAAGCTTAGATAACCAATACATTGTAGGAAGTTTGCCTTGGCTTTCATTGACACAAACAGAAAACTTAACAGGTAATACATTTAAGTGAGCATTAACTACAGACATTTCATCAGTGTCTGTCTCCTGATAAGCCCTGGTACCATCAAGCTCCTGTTTTAAGGTGTTAATATAGTGAAGCCTACAAACAACAGCAACAACGTTGTTTGCGGCCTTGTCTGCTGGAACCAAAACACAGTTTCCATGGAATTCTTGGATACCATGCTTCATATGCCTAAAGGACGATTTGGGCTTAGGCGGTAAAAGATTAGTATTTTGTGAATAAAACTTTATACGTTTATCCACAATGGTGAAGATACTTCTTTTCCAAGCTTCAAGAGCACCATCCTCAACACCCTCTCGTTTACACCATCGAATTAGTTTCTTCCCACAAACTATCAGGGACTAGGATGACCTCCCTGATTCTCTGATATCCTCTGCTGAAATGTCTGGTGACTGCGTGTGTCCAAGTTCGCATCTCTTGTGAGAGCCATGGACTAATATCTCTCCTGGCGCACCCCCTGGTGAAGTATTTTCAACTTGGCGTATCACCAGTAAAATATTAAGATTGAGAACAAACTACTCAGGATCTAGGGTCTAGACTGTTGCAGCCAAACAACTATGCTAAATTTAAAATTTACCACCACATCTATACCTAAGATGAGTCCAGAAATTGATCGACTCAGTATTTGAAGAAAAATAATCAATTCTGATTCTAATTCTGAGTCTGTGTAGAAAGTGAGGCCGAAAAGACTTTGAACCAAACGATCGACACGTTTACTATGCAACTAGCATAAAAGTCTGCATCATTTGGACGATTTCTTTATGCATTTGTTTGTCACAGATGAACCAGGGAAAATCGATTTCTCGTCATTGATTTTTGCATTTTCCCTTAATTGATCTTACTCGACAACGTTATAGAGAGTTTCTTATTACAACCAATGTTATGTAAGTCAAACTTAAATGCAGCGTGATAGCCACAGGCGTCTCAGAAGAATCTGCAACTTTCGCAAGTAAAAGCTTTCTAAAAAAAAACAAAAAAAAAACCAACAACAACAGCACACAACATCTGTATCTGTATCTGTATGGAGTTACGTCGTAAAATGGAAAATGAGGACGACAGCTCAGCTCTTCAAACTGATTTAGACATTCTCTCGACATGGGAGTCCAGGTGGGATATGGAGTTCAACCCCTCCAAATGCCAAGTGGTGCATGTGACTGGCACTAAAGGTCCAGTTAAAAAGACTAACTATGTATTGCATGGACAGATCTTGGAGTCAGTCACAAGTGCCAGATATCTTGGGGTTGATATCTCCAGTAATCTCACCTGGAAAACCCATGTCGACCGTATAACAGGAAATGCAAATCGGACTCTAGGTTTCATCAGAAGAAATATTAAACGAAGTGTCTCGGCGTCCGGTACCGGACAAATTAGGCTAGAGTCTCCGCGTCCGGCAATGCCGGACACCGAGCCTATCCTCACTGGAATGGCTCCGTGTCCGGCACTACATTTTTCTTACAAGTCTCCTGGTAGTAAATGATAGCAAAAGAAACATAAATCAGATTAATACCGGCTAATGTATCACAAAATGAATTCGCTAGATATTTTTCACATCGAACGCCGCCATATTGGATTTTTACAGTGACTATTTGTCCAATCGCAATATGCCGTTTGATATAAGGGCTAGTGAAACAGAAATATAAGATATTTGTTCGCTCCGTATATGCTAAATGGTAAAGGTTGGTAAAACTTTTTTTATCAGCAAAAAGTAAACGATACATTGATTATTTGACTTACTCACAATTGTTAATGATAATTACTATATTAAATGAAAAGTGATTCTCATAAAGGTTGTTTTTCATACAGGATTTGATCAAAGTTTAGCGTGGCAGTAATTATGTAAAATTAGATTTATGCCTAAATGTCCTAATTAGCTGAGCAATTTTCAACTCACTTGTTGTAATTATTTTCAGTGTCAAAAGCCAGTGAGATGTGTCATCTCAGTATGATGATTAAAGGTCCATCTAAATGCGCTACTGCATGAATTACTTCAAAAACCTTTATCATGTCACTACACAACGCCCATGTAATATAGAATCTACACAGATTTTTTTCAGCCGTAAAATTTGAAAATTGCATAAGAAAAATTTTGATCTTTTTAGTATTAAAGCTGAAACATTGATTGTGGGTACACGTTAGAACCGCTTCGCCGAAGCAGTTCTTATGAGTGCCCATAATCTATGTTTTGGATCAAAATTAACAAAACTTATATACCCGAGTACATGCTACATGTAATTAATTTTTGCTAAATGCAAGAGAGTGAATGCGACTTTTGTGTTGGACATAAATCGTACGTTCTATTAACGTAGGTCATATAACCGGCAATTTTGCCTATGCATACTAGCCGGTTTGTGTAAAATCAAATAAAATAATCTGGTCGAAAATCAAATAAAACATTTTTTATGATAATAACGTTATTTAAACATTATATGCATGTGTTAGACATAGATCGTACGTTCTAATCACATAGGTCATATAAACGGCAAATAGAATGCTTCTATGTTGCCTATGCATACTAGCCGATTAGTGTCTTATCTGGTCGAAGTTCAACATGATAAAACAAGGTTAGTTCTAATCACATAGGTCATATAAACGGCAAATGGAATGCTTCTATGTTGCCTATGCATACTAGCCGATTAGTGTCTTATCTGGTCGAAGTTCAACATGATAAAACAAGGTTGGTTATATACTTGTGTGGAAAATAGACCTCAAGGTCTTATAACGAATATCATATGAATTGCATCTGCATGATCACCGGTTTGTGTCTGATCTGGACGAAAATAAATGAAACATTTTTATATGACAAGCTTAACTAAATATTATATACATGTTTTAATAAAAGGCCGTGCGCTCATATAAGTTGCATCTGCATGATCACCGGTTTGTGTCTGATTTATTTTTGCATTGCACATCTTAATGGATGGATTGTTTTCTAATCTATGTAATTATATTGTCTGTTTGTTTTACTTGAGAATGGTCGTTTATTGTCGGAGATCATTTCAAAAGGAACAAAAGAGGCGCGCAATTCGCGGTTAGCTGGCTATAGCTACCATAAAGATGAGAGGAGGCTAATTGGCATCATTTAACGCAAGGTTAAATACATGGGCTTAAAGAACTTATTTGATAGATAATTATGTTAAAACAACAAGATTATATATTTTTTATTCAACAACCAAAATGCAACATGATATTGAATTCGCTACAGTTTCATCTTTACACGAGACATAAACAAATTAAGAGTTACATCCCCTTTTCAAAATGGCGGAACACGAATGAAAAAAAATATCTATTATTCTTCAAACTGTATTGATAGTAATCAAATTATTTGTACTTTTTACTACTTACAACCAAGAAACTGGTAGGAAAAATGTAGTGCCGGACACGGAGCCATTCCAGTGAGGATAGGCTCGGTGTCCGGCATTGCCGGACGCGGAGACTCTAGCCTAATTCATCCGGTACCGGACGCCGAGACACTTCCAATATTAAAACTAAGATGTCAAAGGTGCGTGAAACAGCATACCACTCCCTTGTAAGACCACAGCTTGAATATGCATCAGCTGTGTGGGACCCAAAACACAAAAAACATATATCCCAATTAGAACAAGTGCAGCGAAGAGCAGCTCGCTGGACAGTTGGAAATTTTGACAGACATGCCAGTGTAACTAAGATCATGCAAGACCTAGGTTGGCGTACATTGGATCAAAGACGGGCCGATGCTCGTCTTTGTTTGTTCTTTAAGGTCATTCATGGCCTAGTTGCCGTACCCCTCCCGGACTATGTGCAGTACTCTTACAGAATTTCCCGGTACTGCCACTCCATGACCTTTAGGCAGGTCTACACCTCTAGGGACTATTATAAATATTCTTTCTTCCCACTAGCTATAGTCCAGTGGAACTCCCTCCCCGAGGCTGTTGCATGCTTGCAGAACCTTGAGGCCTTCAAGGCTGCAGTCTGCAAGCTGCAGCATTCTCGTCCATAGATCCCCATATATGCTTGTTTTTATCTGATTTTAGCTATTCTTATCTATTTTAACCTATCACCTGTCTTTATTCTTCACTTTTATGCTTTTAAACCTCTGTACTATAACTCTTCTTTTTCCTGTCTGATACTAACAGACGCTGCGCTACCCTGCCTAGAATGTCCGCGAGGGCGTATGGCAGTATACAGAGATAGATAGATAGAGATAGATAGATACCACTGCTGGCTTTTACACGACGGGAAGAGTGCCCATTTAGTCAAAATGGGTTGTTGAAAGTTTATTTCTGAAGCAGTTGACACTATCAGAATTTACAACACTATCATCCAGTTTGTTCCAATCGTAAACTGTTCTGACAAAGAATGAGTTTTTGAAGTTATCAGTTTTGGAGGGAATTGGTTTGAAGCACTTGGAGTTGTTAGTAACGTAGTTTTCCACAATATTTTTGTGATCAAAGTCTGTGTATCTAGTAGCCCGTATAGCCCGCCTTTGCCTCTGAGGTTGTATGTAGTGATCCTTGTTGATTGCCGGTACATGCCCTTCCACCACCTTGTACATCAGGGTCAGCCTTGAATCTCTGCGACGATCTTGGAGACTTGGTAATTCCAGATGTTTCAACATTTCAGTCACACAGCCTTCATGTCTGGAGTGATAATCTTTCATGATGAATCTAGCAGCTGACCGTTGGACATTTTCGAGTTTTGAAATATCCTGTTTAGTGTAAGGGTCCCAAATCACTGAGCCGTACTCCAATTTAGAACGTACTAAAGCCAAATATGCATTTTTTCTACATGTTTGAGGTGTGTGGTGAAGATTTCTCCTTAAAAAGCCCAGCGTAGAATTTGCCTTTTTCCTAATCTGATCAATGTGAGTAGTCCATTTCATGTTATCGGAGAAGGTGATACCAAGGTAGGGGGTTTCTTCTACTTGTTGAAGGATCTGGCCATTCATAGTATAAAAATGTGAGGACTTTTGTTTGACACTGAGATGGTAACACTTTTTGACGTTAAATTTCATACCCCATTTTTCAGCCCAAATGATAAGAGAGTCCAAATCTTGTTGTAACTTGACATGGTCTTCAAATTTCCTGATGGGGCGGTAAAGTAAGCAGTCATCGGCGAAAAGACGTATATTGGACTGAACGCATTCTGGCATGTCGTTTATGTGGCATAGAAACAGTAGTGGTCCCCAGTACGGTTCCCTGAGGTACACCGGATTCAACATCCACTTCATGGGAGGACTCGCCTTCAACGACGACACTCATTTTACAACAACAACAACAACAACGAAAGGTCTTTTCTTGTATCCTCTATATGTCCTATCACATATAGCACGGTTTTAGGTAAAACATGATTAAGATGCACCTTCTTGTGTATAGGTATCGTCGCGTAATACGTTATCGATAGTCATATGTTCTCGATAGTTTTCGTTCTGTCGTGAAGATTTCCCTTTGACTGACGTCATACATTGCCTTGACCCCTTGTTTTGCAGGACAATTAAAATCCTCAAAGTTTTATCATATCTCAACAATCAGAATGCTCAAAGTAAAAGAAAATTTTTGTGATTCTACATTACATTCAACTTAGCCCTTTTCCGCTATTTCCAAATTTCTTATGCATTTGAACCCTAGAATTCAAGTAAACTGACTCCTGGAACAGCCATCCACTTTTCGTCTGTTTTATTTACACCATGATGCTATTATTGTAGATTTATAAATTGCGCATGACTTCTTTGCATTTCAAAAATACGGGAGCAAAAACGTGTTATGGGTTCTTTCTTTGCAGTTTACAGGAATTCTTTCAGAAATTGTAAAAACAGTATGAATTGGTTTCCAAAAAGCAAATTTTGTGGGCATATACCCTTAAGTTTTTATAAAAGCTTATACGGATAAGTAAGGTTTTCGTGTGTAAATGACAGCCTGAGAGGGCGCAATTACGATGATTTTGTTGAGGGACATGTTTGGACAGAAGGCTACCTATTTACGGCACGAAGTCATTTCTCGGTGCATTAGTGGTCTAGTTAAAATTCGAACTTCCTGTTTAAAATCACATTTTACAATCTTCACTGCCTTTATACTGCGGTGTTGCATAATTAATATTAAAGCCATATGTCGCCTTGATACGCTCCCGTATAATTGATTTTTTTTCCACTTTACCTGCGCGTGACAAATAAAATATGCAAATGTCTATCAAGATCATATGACGGGCCATTTGATTGGTCAATTTCAACACCATTAGGTCAAGGTCATATCTGTAAACACCCAGCATGGAGATCGGCATAGAATCGCCACTAAAACATTTAGAGAAAGAGTATCTGTCGACACAATGAGAATGATTGAAGTGAGTTCAAAGTATTATGAACATTGGCCAATGATTCGCTTACGCTATCGAGAACATATGACACCAGGATAGATACATACAGCTTTTAAATTACGTTATGACCACCACTTTTTTTATCCTGCATTGACAGTAGGGCTTCAGAATGGCTGGGAAATTTCTAAGCTACCAAAAATGTCTGTGGGGGCATGTTTCAGTATATAGAGATAAATAGGTAGTTAGATAGATAAATACATACCTATTCCGTAGGTATTTTGACTCTAAGGCAGTACGTTAGAGACTTGTGGATACCATGGAGTACCGGTACTCAATGGTCTTGTGACATAGCATCTCATTACTGAGGCTGACTTCTCTAGATTGTGGAGCATGCATGGTAGTGCCTGGCTGGTACTGTTGTTTAACACCCATTCTATGATGTATTACCAAGTTTGCCATGGATTTGCAGACATGATTGAGTACTTCCGCATCTTTTTGGTGGGAAGTGGATTTGTTTTTTTTATACCACTTGAAAAAGTGTGGGGTATTATCAGTGTTAATAGTTATACCCTAAAAAAATGTGTTCGAGTGTCTGTTTGTCTGTCCGTCCATCTGTCCAGCCGTCAGCCCTTCATTTCAGGGCTCTATCCAGAGTTCTCCACAAGCCCCAGCGCCCGGCGATTTTGCCTACTACAGCAGAAGGACGAGCCGGCTACTTTTTTGACCGATCATAAAATTTTCCGTTGAAAAATGCAAGAAAATCCTACAGTTTCGTGTTTGTTTACAAAAGGTGTGTACTTGAGTTAGAATACACACGTTTCCGCGGAATGACGAACATTCCCGTAATATCAAATTGGGTCTCTCCGATTAGAACCATAAATAAACAAGTACTTCCGCAGAATGACAAACTCTACAGTAATACAATCAAAATGGCAATCAGGTTTCTCCAATTAGAACCGTAAATAAACGTGTACAGTTATATTTAGATCCGTCAAGGTCATCGGTCTAATCGATGCGCTGACGTCATGACATTATATATGAGTCGGGCCATTGGAAAATATATGAATGGTTTACAAAATGTCTATGAGATAAACCGGGTTGAACAGTTCAACTTATTCAGAGGGTAGATTTATCTTATTTTGGAAGTCAAGTTACATTGATTTTATGTAGAAATAAGAGTGCTGGTGGACTGTGATTTTATCGCGCACTCATCGAATAGACTACACTTTATTTTCGCGTAGGATGCGTACAAACAGCCTCAAGGTAGGCCCCAGAATGCACCAGATTGCATCATTTTTTCAAAAATTTCACGGGGAAGGCCCCCGGACCCCCCCCCCCTCCCCCCAACAAGAGGGGACACCCCTCCCGGACTCTACCCCTCGATGGCTTTGCCATCTCGTCCACGCGGTGCAGTGCCTACTACTTTTATTTCAAGGCCTGCTACTTCAAATTTTTGGGAGAACACTGTCTATCTTGAGCATTTATTGACTGATTTTCTTCAAACTTTGTGTAGGAGTTCATTTTAACTTTATATCAGGAAGGAGTGGTTTTGGATTGAAGATGGGTAAATTTTGTCAAATGAGTACAGAGTTATGGCCCTTGATTTACTTTGAAATTTTGTTTCTGGGCTCTATCTATTGACCAATTTTCTTCAAACTGTATAGGAGTTCATATCGTGAAGGAGTGGTCTGGGATTGAAGATAGTAAATTTTGTCAAATAAGTACAGAATTATGGCCCCTAATTTATGTCACAATTTCGTTTCT
Source organism: Rugalucina vietnamica (assembly GCA_964017185.1). NCBI lineage: Eukaryota > Metazoa > Mollusca > Bivalvia > Lucinida > Lucinidae > Rugalucina > Rugalucina vietnamica. The sequence goes on from OZ024870.1 coordinate 39,702,992, forward strand.
GGGCTCTATCTTGAGCATTAATTTTATTAATCGATTTTCTTCAAACTTTGTATAGGAGTTCATATATGGAAGGAGTGGTTTGGGATTGAATATGGGTGAATTTCGTCAAATGAGTACAGAGTTATGGCCATTGATTTACATTAAAATTTTGTTTCCTCTCTCTATTATATGCATTTATTGACCAATTTTATTAGCTCACCTGAGCCGAAGGCTCACAGGTGAGCTTATAGTATACCCATGCTCCGGCGTCCATCCGTGGTCTGTTGTTCACAATTTCAAAGATCTGCTCCTCTGAAACCGCTTGGCCAATCAAAGCCAAACTTCATGTGGAGCATCCTTAGGAAGGGGGAACGAAAGTTTGTATAAATGGTCCAGGTCACATGACCAAGATGGCCACCATGGCTATAAATAGCAAAATCCTTTAAAAATCTTCTTCTTCAGAACCAGTGGGCCGATTTCCACGAAACTTGGTATGTAGCATCGGGGACGCGAGCCCATCAAAGTTATATAAATCATGACCCTAGGATGACCTAGGGTCAACTTAGGTCGCCAATGCATTTGACTGGGAAAAAATTGTAAATTGCTATTTAATGGGTAAAACTTACTGGGAATAGGCAAATGGACAGAAGATTAATGTTAATGGAAAATTGTAGCCCCTGTGGGGTTGTCTGCCCCTGCCCCGGGGCTTTATACATGTATATTTCCATAATAATGAAACATCTTCTCCCCTGAAACCGCTTGGCCAATCAAAGCCAAACTTCATATGGAGCATCCTTGGGAAGGGGGAAAGAAAGTTTATATAAATGGTCAAGGTCACATGACCAAGGTGGCTGCCATGGCCATAAATAGAAAAAACCTTTAAAAATCTTCTTCTCCAGAACCAGAAGGCCAATGATTTTGAAACTTGGTGTGAAGCATCAGTGACTGGAGCTCTACAAAGTTTATATAAATCATGACCCTGGGATGACCTTGACCTATTTTACGGCAAGGTCAACATAGGCCGCTCATGCATTTGAATGGGGAAAAGTGTTAAAATGACATTTGCAGGGAAAAACTTGCAGGAAATGGGCAAATGGACTTAAGATTGATGATTCTGAAAAAATTTGGACCCCAGGGGTCTGTCTGCCTCCATCCCGGGGCAATATACATGTTTGTTATATGACTGAAGAAAATCCTGTCTCCTGATTGGCTCATTCAGTTTTAATAAATCCTAATATTTGCTTGAAAACAAGACCAAACTAATGAAAACCAGATCAAACCAGTTCCTCGAGGTTGATTATTTTGACAGTTTTTCTATATTAACTTCTAAAATCTATATTACCCTCCTTAGTACCCATCACCATGAAATCAGCATGAGCTAGGTGAAATTGACATGATTTGCTGTATGTGTATAAAATCTGCCAGTTTGCTATAAATAGCCTGAGCTCATTTCAGTTCATGAAATCTACATGCTTTGCAGTAACAAACTTTTACAGGTAAACAAAGCACTAGATAATGTGGTGTATTTGGTGATAATTTTGTTTATTTTTCATAAGAACCTATGTTCTTGGTAACCATTGGAATTGTCTCTTCGTGGTGATTTTTATGAGTACCCATAAGATCGGTTTTATTAAGAACTAACAAAATTATTCTTCAATTATAATCAATTGCTCCTCTTTATCTAGCTGTTATGATTTTGTTCATTTATTTATTTTAATGAAAATATAAAATAAACATTAAAACAGTGGAAAAGTTGTATAACAAAACAGTTATTGACTTCCATTTCGGTAGATATAAGGATTTATCTACCTTCAAAAGTGATATTCACCTCGGCCTGCGGCCTCGGTAAATATCACTTTCTCAGGTAGATAATCCTTATATCTACCTCATTGAAGTCAATAATTGTATAATATTACAGTGATATTCAAAGATCTTCTTCTCTGAAACCGCTTGGCCAATCAAAGCCAAACTTTATGTGGAGCATTCTTCGGAAAAGTGAATGAAAGTTTGTATAACTGGTCAAGGTCACATGACCAAGATGGCCGCCATGGCTATAAATAGCAAAAACCTTTAAAAATCTTCTTCTCCAGAACCAGAAGGCCTATGATTTTGAAACTTTGCATGAAGTATCAGGCAATGGAGCTCTACAAAGTTTGTATAAATCATGACACTGGGATGACCTTGACCTTTTTAACGGCAAGGTCAACTTAGGTTGCCCACACATTTGAATGGGGAAAATTGTTACAATGTCATTTGAAGGGCAAAACTTGCAGTAAATTGGCAAATCGACTGAATCTTAATGATTTAAAAAAGAAATTGACTCCAGAGTTTGCTCTGACCCTGCCCTGGGGTTATATACATGTATATTACCATTCTAGTCAAACAAGTTTATTGGTATATATCTCAGGTCTCAGGTGAGCGTTTACAGGACCATTGGTCCTCTGGTTCAAACTTTGTAGTAGGAAGGAGTGGTTTGGGATTGAAGGGGGGTAAATTTTGTCAAATATTTACAGAGTTATGGTACTTGATTTATGTCAAAATTTCATTGTGCTTTTTATCTTGAGCATTTATTGACCAAGATATTCTGTGCATTTCTACTAAATGAAATTTGCATGGCGGGGTTTCATGCATGCCTGCAGCGCTTTTATTGTCCTTTTGACATAAATTCTTACTTTTATGGGCCATTTCATGTTTTCATTGGTAAATGTTATATGATTTGCAAATAACATTGAGTATTGTTGACTTTGTCTTAGAGTAGGTCCAGTGGCAGATTTAGAGGGGGTTTAGGGGCTTTGCTCGAACTCCCCTCTGGGACACAACTTCATGGAGAAATTCATGAAATAACGGGTAAAATGTAGAAAATGAACCCCCATTTGTGGACTTGAGCCCCCTTCAAGAAATCCTGGATCTGCCCTTGAGGTCCCAATGTGCTTATATCTTGGAGTTGTGACTTTTCTATTTGTCTTCATATATATACTGAATTGATAAACTCAGGTTGTCAGTGTGTGGCTAAATGTTAAATTTAGCAAAATGGGAGATAATCATATCAGATTGGAAGTTAAAACTAGTCACAATAAGCTGAACAGAAGCTTGGTAAAACTCGTACCACTCTGTGTCTTTGAGCTAACTGAGCTTACCAGTAATAAGAGCCATTAAATTCATCCATGGTCTTGAATGAGATCTCTGAAGAAAGGAGACTATTCAGCAATGGATAGTCCTAGATTGGAAGAAAGAATTCTTCATGGTATCATGGTTAGCAATATAATTTGTGCACTGTGACTCATTAGATTCCCTGTTAAGTAAGGTGCCAGAGAGATACAATGTATTTATCTTTCTCAAGAAACACTGTACCAGAGTGAACCAAACATGTAGAAAACTTTGATCTGTTGCTGTGACCCGCACTCAAGTGTGTCCAGCATTTTGCCAACGCTACTGTTCTGCAGGTTCAGACCACCTTGCTGCTGCCCTCTGGACCATTTTTCACATGGTTTATAATAGGGATGCCAAATAGAGGCTGGATGCTCAAACTGAATGAACAACTGTTTGGAATACAGACTGCTTTGTGTGCCAAAGTTCCAAAGCTAAATTGCGCTAACGGAAACCCAGTGCGGCAATGTCTTAGTTACTTTTCATGAAATTCCAGACACACGATGACCACATATCCAGATTGTCTGTTTTGATATGGTCTCTATGGTACAATGTGTATTGCTTCAAGGGACTTGGAATGGGTTCTTGCTATACAAATAGGAAAGTCTATAATATATATACTTACGAATATGAGAATTCGTTCTTACAAATATGAAAATTTGTAACTAAGAGATGAAGCATAGCTTGAAAAAAAATTCTTATCACATCCCTGGAACAGGTTCAGATCGCCAAATAGCGAAAACAAAGTCACCGATCAGCTGTGCGGTTACAGTAGCACCCTATATAGTAATTCATTCTGTGGCCATAAGAAGCAATCTGCATGTCATCAATTAAGCACCGAGAGGCAGCAAGATGACAGTTTAAAATACTATTTCCTCAGTATTTACTGACAGAACTCCTCCTATTCTACCAAACGAGTACTCATTATGGCCAACAGCCTCTAATTTCCGGCATAATATTTCCAAATTAATGCCAGTGGCTGCTAGCTTGTTACGTAAAGTTTGCTACTTTAATAGACATGAAACTGAATTAAGACAATTAATCTTCTATTCTATTGTTATTTCGCTAGTGGAAAGACATTTGAGCCATTGTGTGAGAAGACCAACAATAGAGTTTCCGACCAGGTCTGACACCAACCAGCCTGTACAGTCACAGAAGCAGGCTATGGGCTTGAAATTTTGGATATAAGTAGAAGAGAAATTGTACTATCTGTGTAGCGAAAACAAGGGACTGATCAGCTTCGCGGTACTCGGGAAGCTGGTCTGGGCCTTTTGTTTTTTGCATATGCAGATTATTGGTTTTCTGATGCGGCTGCTCATTTAAAATGATCCTTGTCTTTCTTGAAGCTCATTACTGTAATTTTGAATGATGGAAGTTTTCTCAGAGTTAAACAACTAAACCTACAATGATACAAGAAAGGCAGCATTGAAGTTATGAATCATGTCTTAATTTTTTTTTCAGCTTTACGTCCCTTTCAAGATGATTTCAGCTCATATGAGACGGGCTGATCAGTAGGTGGGGCAAAAATGGACGAACCATGAGAAAAACCACCTGGCACACCCACAAGGAGAACTTGTCTTACATGTGCCCCAATGTGAGACTCGAACCCACACCAGACACAGCGGTGAGACCAGTCCGTTATCTGATGAGAGACTTAGTCTACATGTAAATTCATACTAGAGATAATACTAGTACTGCTTGTCATTTCGAGGCATTTGCTCTGCCTTAAAACATCTTTGTTGATATGTTAGAATGATATGAGCCACATCATGAGAAAACCAGATTCATGCTTATGCAAAAATAAAGGCGCAGATCAGCTGTGCAGTCACTGCAGCTGCCTTTGTTTTTGCTAGACAGATAGTACAATTTCTTTTCTACTTTGATACAAAATTTCAAGCATCTAGAATTCCTCTGTGACTGTACAGGCCAGTTTGTGTCAGACCTGGTCGGAAACCCAGAAGACCTGCTTTCTTATGGCTCTTGAGATAGTAATCAAGCTTCACAATTTCTTTATGCCTCCAAAGTCTGCCATATTCATTTATTTCTTGAATAAACTTTTAGTTCAAACTAAACTTGAAAGCAATATTCATCTACTGAGACTTTTTACAATTGATTTTGGATCTAAGATAGACATTCTGTCTAGGAAAGCAATTCCTCAGAGTTCTGAAATTACCTGAAATGTTGAAATTGAAACTAGATTACAGACAGACACAGCATAATTAGGCATATGAGCAGCCGCATCAGAAAACCAACAATTTGCATTATGCGAAAACAAAGATGCAGATCAGCTGTGCAGTACATGTAACTGCACAGCTGATCAGCGCCTTTGTTTTCGCCACATGGATAGTAAACAGTACTTGTATTGGTTTAAATCTTCCATTGAAACCTCCGAATCTGATCCGCACCTTTGTTTTGTTTTCACGACAGGGATAGTACAATTCCTCTACTTTTGAAATCCAAAATTCATCTTCTGTGTTTGTACAGCTAAGTTTGTGTCAGGCCTGATTCGAGACCACATTGTTGGTTTTCTCATGACATGGCTCCTTTATAAAGAATATTAGAATAATAATCGTTTTCTTATATTCCTAGATAAACCAAAAGACAGCAGCATTCCAGTTTGAAGAAAAAATTTGATTGGACAAAATATCGTACAGCTGGTAAGTTGAGCCACAACTGGAGAAAATCGGTCTTTGTGCTCTTCGAATGGGCTCGACACAAAACGGCCTTCACATGCATCCACAGAAGAAGGCTAGGAGCTTGAACTGAATTTTGGATTTATGAAGTCTATTTGTGAAGTGATACAAAGATGCTGATCAGCTTTAATTTTATCGGAATTCCACTATATTTTTTCCAGAAAAAAGAAAAGTACAAAGTGTAAATGTACTTTTGCGTGATATGTTTCAAACAGTGTAAATGTGTCGAAAGAATTAACGCCATCAGTCTAAAGTAGAAGTTAATCAAATGATATGTTAATTAGAGTATTATGGACACCAATTCTGTCTCTTGAATAGTAAAATGCTATTTTAAATTAGTAATAAACCATTGATGGTTTAAGGGAGCTAAAAACCCTTGTAAAAACACATACAAAAAGACAAGAGGAATACTGATACATACATGTAGTCTTAGAAAACATATCACAAGCTTAGTAAGCAGCTATTTCCCCAAAGGTTGCCACTCAACTTTTGTTATTTTTCTTATTTTTGCTCAAAACATTGATTGTGGGTACATGTTAGAACCGCCTCCATGAGTACCCACACAATGTTTTTTAGCAGAAATATGGAAATTAGGTATACCCGTGCATACCCCAGTTTTTCTTTATAAAAGTGGGGTTTAAGGGGGTATTCATTGCATGAATATGTTTTCCTGATGAGGTGGGAACGTTCAGATCAAACTCTGGGCAGGCAGTCCTATTGGCTAAATGGTTAAGAGCTCATGTGCTCACTGCTGTGTCTGGTGTGGGTTTGAGCCCCATACAGGGTACATGTGAGACAAGCCAAGTTTGGCATACGGGTTTTTCTCGGGGTTCTCCAGTTTTCATCCCACTTATCAATATGCCTGTCTCATATGAGCTGAAATAATCTTGAAAGGGACGCAAAGCTGAATAAAAAAAAAATCTGCGTACATTATGAAATAACTACCAAGCATTGATTTTATCTGTTCCTCTTTCTTTTAAAGTTCTTGATTTTGACAATAAATTATAGCATGGTTTTGCTTCAGTCTAGAGAAGTTGTTATGCTATGGTTTCAGTCAATTCTTGGAAAGAGACAAATGAGCTGCCTCTTGAGAAAACCAACAATCTGCATATGCAAAAAGAAAGACACAGCTTCAGCGGTAACCGCGAAGCTGATCAGCACCTTTTGTTTTCGCTACATGGATAGTACACTTCCTCTTCTTTTTAAATCTGAAAATCCAAGCTTCTATCCTGCTTCTGTGACTGTACAGCCTGATTTGTGTGGAACCTGTTCGGAAACCACATTGTTTGTTTTCTCACGTTGCGGCTCAAATTGAGATTCTACGTAGAGGAAACCTTCCCTCATTGGATCTGACTGGGTAAGGCAGTGAAGATTTATTTGCATGTAAGGGATGGTTTGTCTATTTTTAGATGAGTTTGTTCTGTGTATTGATGTGGGTCTTCTTGGGACATGGCACAATTGTCAGTATGGGTATATAAGAAAAAGTGTTCTTGCACACCAGACAGAAATTGCCACACTTTTTGCCTGGGTGATAAAATTGCATCTCACCCAGGTGTTCTCACCCATGCATCTCACCCAGGTGTTCTCACCCAGGCTAAAAAAATACGCAAAACCTTGAAATAAACCAGATTTTGGGGGTTGTTGTGCAAGAAAAAGAATCTAATATGGTGTTCTGTTCTAGATGGAAGTTTCCAACCCTCGGGATGACCGTGCTGAGCGGAACCTCGGCAGAGCCTCGGTTCCGCTCAGCACGGTCATCCCTTGGGTTGGAAACTTCCATCTAGAACAGAACACCATATAAGATTCTTATACACTTCAGACCCGTTATAACGCGCTGGTCGGGGTCCACAAGTCGCATGCGCGTTATAGGTGAGGCGCGTAATGCAAATCTACTGAGTCAGACCAGGCTGATCGCAGTTTCTGTAGTGTATTGGTGGGTGGGGAACCTATACGACGTGTGTATTGGCTTAACCGAGCTTGGTGGTTTATCGCAGAGTCCTTGTAAAATGGAATAAACAAAAGTGAAGTATTGCGTGTTCCACAGTTTTATCAGTTAAAAACGATCTACAATGATAAAATTTGTTTATTTACAACGTACGATTTTATGTGAAAAGAGCGTGGACCATGACACCGGGCTTATGTTGCTGTTGTATTGTAGAGTTCCGCCTTGACTTATTGGCGCACCCGGACAAGAGTCTTTTGCCGATACCGTATTTACAGTTATTTTAATTCGCCTTTCTTAATTGAATTTTCTGATCGGATAGAATTATACAAGATATAGGTGTCCCAATGCTTAGACAATCTTTGGTTTGTGTCGCCGTCGAAAATGAGCAACGTTGCGTAACAGGTGTCATCAATAGCCTACAGCAACCTGTGTTTACGGTCTCGTTACGGTCTATCGATAATCCCCTAGCTCATTGGGCTTATTTTCACAACTTTTATGGCTTATCTTAAGAAAACAATGTGTCATCCACGCTTCGCGAACGGTGGATTGTGTAAGTCTAAAAATTACTGACATGGCAATTATCACTCAAGATTGAATATACACGCAGCCGACAAGGTTCGTAAACACATTATGCTTTCTATAAGAAAACCTGTTCTTTCAGTTTTAAATATGCAAAAGATAATTAACATTAATTGTTCTCAATGTATAATATAGAGAAACTGTTAGAAAATAGCACCTTGGCAAACGCCTGACAACTGCTTTTAATTTTTTTCTCTCGAGTACCATAAAGAGAAACTGTAAGAAAACTGAACCTTGTTGAATTCCCTGCAAACGATCTTTTTAACAGTGAATTCATCCGCACATAAACGCCTTAAACTGTAATACAATAAAGGAATATATAAGACTAAGGGTAAAACGGCGCCTTCGCGTCGCCACGATTTTTTTTTTTTTTTCTCAAAAGTGGGTGGGCGAAATTTTGGGATCCAAGGTGCCCTCGCGTTATATCCAACACCGCGTTAATTCAAGGCGCGGTATAGCGGGTCTGTCCTGTAATATATTTTATGACAGCATTTTCTGATATGCTATTCTTGCAATATGATTCAGCTTCATCAAGACATAACCCCATGAATGCCATACTATATTTAAATAACAAAAGTATTTAGAGCTCTGCTTGAGCACTTATGTAGCTAGCCCTGTGTTAGAAATATCAAGCTAAATGGTGATATAGAGAATTCTATTTCAAGTCTGACCTGGCCTCGAGGTTATAAAACTTTTTTCGAGCTCAGCTCGAAATTTCAACTGCACATAAATGTTGAAATAGTCAAAGTTGGTGGAGAAATCAGGTTCAAAGCTCAAAAACTAGTAATTTATCCTGGTCATAAATGTTAAAATGCCAACAATTGTTGGCATTTTAACATTTATGAGCAGGATAAATTTTAGTCTCAGCTGAGTTGAGCATGAAAAAGGTTTTATAACCTCGGGACCTGGTTCACAGCTTGAATATACAGCGTTTCCTATGAGTCGGCTTTAGTATTGATTATAGTTACCCCTGAGAGGATAGATGAGAAAATTCTGTCAATGTATGAGCCGCATCATGAGAAAACCAGATTTTTGCATATGCGAAAACCAAGGCGCAGATCAGCTGTGCAGTAACTGCACAGCTGATCAGCACCTTTGTTTTCACTACTCTGATAGTACAATTCCTCTTCTACTTATAGCCAAAATTTCAAGCCTCTAGCCTTCTTCTGTGACTGTACAGGCCAGTTAATGTTGGACCTGATCCGAAACCCTGAAGACTGGTTTTCTCCCGTTATGGCTCATATAATAGCCATAAAATCCAACAAAATGACATTCTGTCATATATCAAACCCAACCAATTAAACTGTATGGATTTAATGCCTCTTGTAAACCAAAATGAAGCCATCTTAAGACTTAACTGATGTAGGTAGTCTTGGAGTATATGGATGCAACATGGTCACAGTTTAACTGTTATTGTAAGTGATTGGGAATGTATGATCATTTGTTTGACTTGTCCAAGGCCGTCCCCTATATAAGAATCAATGATTAATAAGTATGGTCATCTATTTGCTGCGGTTTGTTTACGCTGCCATATTGCATTACGAAAACTTGCCCATGCAATATACAGAGATTTTTAAAATTGTAAAAAAAATGAAAATTTTCAGTAGAAAGAAATCAATATTTTTTTATTTTTGCTCAAAACATAGATTGTGGGTACACGTTAGAACCGCCTCACCGAGGCAGTTCTATCGAGTACCCACAATCTATGTTTTGAGCAAAAATAAGAAAAATATCAAATTTTCCACCGAAAATTTTCAATTTTTACAACTCAAGAAATATCTGTATATTACATGGGCATGTTTTTGTAATGATGATCAATAAGTATGGTCATCTATTTGCCGCAGTTTGTTTACGCTGCCATATTGGATAGCGACATGGTCTGCAACCTAATTAATATGAGGCCTACAAAATAATATGATAGTGTGTCACCAGAAATCTGATGCGGACAAGTGATTGAAGTGAGTCTCTCTGGGGAGGTGGAGAATTGCTTTATTGATGGGAGCTTGTTTTTGTTAGATAGGTTTATGGCTTTAGAACTTGTCATTGCTACAGTAGAAATCAGACATTACAGATGTTACCATGATGTGTTTTTCTATTACTGTAGTTTAATTAAGGTGGACATCTATGAGAGCCACGTCATTAGAAAACCGGTTTTTAGCTCACCTGAGCCGAAGGCTCACTCACCTGAGCCGAAGGCTCACAAGGTGAGCTTACAGTATAGTAGTCGAGCCGTAGTCCGTGCGTCTGTCCATCCATCCACACTTTCAAATACAAATATCTTCGCAACTAGTCAGCCAATTGCAATCAAATTTTATCTGAAGCATCATCCAGCTGATCTAAACTTTTACAGGAATATTGTCGGGAGAACACTATGTTTTTGTTAGGTTTGTCGGTTGTGGGGACATAGTTTTCCTCAGAGAACACTGTTTAATGGAAATGATTTTATTGGAGACAGTTAACTGCTGCCTTAAACTAAGTTCAGACTGTTTATTCAAAGAATATTAAATTCACTGAATGAAAATTTTGAATATGTAAATTAAGTATCCCCTGAAGATAAATGCAAATGCTATTTACCATTTAATATAAATTTCAGTGGTAGATACTGTGCCGCAACTTAATGCCAGCTGTTATAGACCAAGTCTATCATGATTTAAACCACATGAAAAACACAATAAAGCCATAAAACAATTTAATATGACAAGGTTTTGCTTCCTGTAACCACAGAAATTCAATAAAGCGAGCAGATGCTGATTGTATTTTTCAATTAAATAAGGATTAATCGGAAATCAGACGCCAGTATTATATAGCGAGTGCACCAGAAATGAGAATGATATAAAATAAAAGCCATTCCTCCCTTTGTTTGAGTTACAATAAAAGCTGAATGACAGAAAAGTTACATATTTACTCAATTAAGATTTATAAAAAAAATTATTGTGCAATTGAGAATAGAGAATCAGGGGACCAATGGTCCTGTAAACGCTCACCTGAGATCTGTAATATATACATGTACCAGTAAACTTGTGTGACTGTAATCGTCATATACATGTATTTCTTGCACACCAGACAGAAATTGCCACACTTTTTGCCTGGGTGATAAAATTGCATCTCACCCAGTTGTTCTCACCCAGGCTAAAAAAATACGCAAAATCTTGAAATAAACCAGATTTTGGGGGTTGTTGTGCAAGAAAAAGAATCTAATATGGTGTTCTGTTCTAGATGGAAGTTTCCAACCCTCGGGATGACCGTGCTGAGCGGAACCGAGGCTCCGCCGAGGTTCCGCTCAGCACGGTCATCCCTTGGGTTGGAAACTTCCATCTAGAACAGAACCCCATATAAGATTCTTATAATAAGCCCCAGGGCTGGGGCAGATGATCCCTTGGGGTCATTTTTTTAATAATCATAAATATTCCTGGAAATTTCTTCCTTCAAAGTACATGTTTCTGCAATCTGCAGACATGTATGTGATTTATGAATACATATTAGTACTCTTGTCCCCAGTGGTACATGTCAAGTTTTGTTGCAATAGGTTCAGTAGTTCTGGAGATGATTTTGAAGGGTTTTACCATATATGGGCATGACAGCCATCTTGGTCATGTGAAATGGATTATTAAGTTTTTCCCTTCATTGACATTATGAGCAATTTACCCCATTCAAGTGCATGGGCGTCCTGTGTTGACCTTGCCATGAAATAGGTCAAGGTCATCATAGGGTCATGATTTATAAAAACATTGTAGTACTCGAGTCCCCAATTCTACATGCCAATTTTTGTTAAAATTGGTCCAGCGGTTCCAGAGAAGAAGATTTTTGAAGGGGTTTTACCATATATGGGCATGGTGGCCATCTTGGTCATGTGACCTGCACTATTTATACACACATTGGTTTCGCCCCCATAAAGATGTGTCCTCTAAAATTTGGCTTTGATTGGCCAAGCAATTTTTAGAGAAGATCTTTGACTATTATAGTAATACATGTATGCATGTATATTGCTCCGGAATGAGAGCAGACCAGCCCCTGGCCTCCATTTTTTTTTTCAGAATCATAAATCTTCAGTCAATTTGCCATTTCCTGCAAGTTTTTTTCCCCTTCAAATGATATCTTAACAATTTTCTCTATTCAAATGCATTAGGTGACCTATGTTGACCGTGCCATAAAATAGGTCAAGGTCAACACAGGGCCATGATTTATAAATATGTTGTAGTACTCTAGTCATTGATGCTACATACTAAGTTTCCTCGAAATTGGTTCAACAGTTCCAGAGAAGAGATTTTTGAAGGGTTTTTACCATGTATGGTAGCTATCTTGGTCATGTGGCCTGGATTATTTATATGAACATGTTGGTTCCCCTTTCCTATAGATGCTTCTTGTAAAATTTGGCTTTGATTGGCCAAGCAGTTTTAAAGAAGAAGATCTTTGAAAACGGTGTACGATGGATATACAGATGCCAGGTGCCTGCCTATCAAATAAGCTCACCTCGCCAAGCTCGCCTTTGGCTCAGGTGAGCTAAAAATCATCTGGCAGTATTTCATGAAGTTTCCCTTTGTAGATGTATTGCTTGATTTCAAACTGTCAAGATAGATATGATTTGAATGATTTTAAACCGCCAAGATAGATATAATTGAGTTCTTTTCTTAGGGAAATGCAAAATTATATAAGGAAAGTGTTTATAGTAATACATATTATAGTTATACATATTTGAGCCACTGCATCAGAAAACCAACAATCTGCATATGTGAAAACAAAGTCGCAGATCAGCTGTGCAGTAACTGCACAGCTGATCAGTGCCTTTGTTTTCGCTACACGGATAGTACAATTCCACTACTTTCTAAATCTTCTGTGCTTGTACAGCTCGTTTGTGTCAGACCTGTTCAGAATCCATATTGTTGGGGTTCTCGTATTGTGGCTCATTCTATATAGGAGGAGGGTATAGGGCCTGCCTATGAGCAGTTTCATCATGGTCTGCACTGTTGACCTAGACAGATCCAATGGAAAAACTGAAGTCTATCACTGTAAGCTCCACAAGGGGCATGTGTAGGCGGATGATAGGGAATCGTGAGCTGTATTTTATATTTGTCATATTTTTGTTGCCCAAAGTTTTGTTATTGCATGAAATGAATCGCCACATGGCACAATCTAACAAATAGCAACCACATATATTGATCAGAGTCTTCACCAGAACTGATACTAACCAGTAAGGTTTGGATACAAGATTTCAATACCCAGACAGCAAAGACTTTGATCTGACTGTGCGTCTTTCATTATACTGGTTGTATATTATTATGTTTGGTAGTTGTATTCATTATAATTGGCCGTATATTTGGAGCCTGGAGATTTCTGATTGCATGATATGTCTGTACGTCAGACAGTTCCCGACAGTTCCCGCCAAAAGTAGCAGTTCACGCTAACAGCAGCAGAAAATAAGTTCTCTTATTAGTTTTATTGATTAAGACAAAAACAATGAAGATATTAGGTTTATATGAGCCAAAGGACAAGAAACCAGATGTTTGCCTATGTGAAAACAAAGGGGTGCAGATCAGCTGTGCAGTAACTGCACAGCTGATCAGCACCTTCTTTTCGCTACACAGATAGTACAATTCCTCTCCTTCTTAAATTAGAAATTTGAAGATTCTAGCCTTCTTCTGCGACTGCACAGGCCAGTTTGTGTCAGAACTGGTCAGAAACCCCGAAGACAAAAGTTTCTTGCATCGTGGCTTATTTGAGCCAAAGGACAAGAAAACTTTATCTCTGAAGACATTGAAGCAGTAGCCGCCAAATCAGATGAACGGCATTCATCATTATATACCAACCTCTTTGTTTCGAGCAGGTCTCTAACAAATGTTAAGACCTACTAAACAAAGGAATTTTCGGTGGGAGGTCTGATAAGTTTCCTGCCATTTATTAGAGACCGGTTTCTAAGTTTCCTGCCGTTCATTAGAGACCGGTTTCTAAGTTTCCTGCCATTTATTATAGACTGGTTTCTAAGTTTCCTGCCATTTATTAGAGACTGGTTTCTAAGTTTCCTGCTATTTATTAGAGACCGGTTTCTAAGTTTTCTGCCATTTATTAGAGACCGGTTTCTAATTTTCCTGCCATTGATTAGAGACCGTTTTCTAAGTTTCCTGCCATTTATTAGAGACCGGTTTCTAAGTTTCCTGCCATTTATTAGAGACCAGTTTCTAAGTTTCCTGCCATTTATTAGAGAAGTTAGAGAATGTTGGTATCGGTCAAACAGAAAATTCAAGACCTGGCATGTGTACTTGAAGCCTCCCTTGCTACACTTAGTTGGCTTTACATTCATGTGCAGGGTCTCTAATTTTTGTATTGACCTCTCTTCGATATTCTCTCACTATTACTTAGAAATACATTTGTACAGCACAGAAGCATGATGGGTTTAAAAGTTAGAGGAATGGAACTGCACGTCCAATAAAAGAATGGAAATGAATCAGCAGAGACTTATCGATATTACAGTTCTAAAACTTTTTCTCTTTAGTGCACATGCTCAATAAGGGAGGGCGGTGGCCTAGTGGTAGAGTGTCAGACTCCAAATCGAGAGGGCCTGGGTTCGATCCCCACAAGGGTCACCGTTTTGTGCCCTTGAGCAAGGCACATTAACTCCCTAGAGTACTGGTTAAAACCCAGGAAGGGATGGCTCCGTCCCGACATGACTGAAAAATTGTTGACCAGGATTTTAAGCCTCGGTACAAACAAACAAACATGCTCAATAAGTGCACACAAAGGTCTGCTGGAAATTCTCTCTGTTATATTCTGCAATTGCATCACATTAATAAGAGAACATGATGCTTTTTGTGAATGCAGGAAGAAAGCGCTAGTCAGCGCTTTTAGTTTTTGTTAGTTGACAGGACAGTCTCTACTTTATACACACAAATTTTCAAGACTGTAGCTATCATCTTTAGCTTCACAGCCATTTGAGCCTGTGCATGACAAAACCAACAATTTGGGATTTCGACCAGGTCTGACACAAACCGGCCTGTACAGCTACAGAAGACAGCTACAAGCTTGAAATTTTGGATTTAGAAAGTAGAGGAATTGTACTATCTGAGTAGCGAAAACAAAGGCGCTGATCAGCTTCGCGGTTACCGCGAAGCTGATCTGCGTCTTTGTTTTCGCATATGCAAATTGTTGGTTTTCTCATGCACTGGCTCATTTATGTTTGGCAAAGTCAGAAAACCTGAGAAGGCTCATATTTGGCTCTACAGATATCAACCATTTCGTTGCTCAGTCTGGTTTTTTCAAAAGGAGGCTTATAATATTTGAGCCTCGTCAAGAGAAAAACAGATTATTGCCTATGTGAAAACAAAAGGCGCAGATCAGCTGTGCAGTAACTGCACAGCTGTTCAGTGCCTTTGTTTTGGCTACACGGATAGTGCAACTCCTCTTCTTCTTAAATCCAAAATTTCCAGCTTCAATCCTTCTTCTGTGATTGTACAGGCCGGTTTCCGTCAGACCTGGCTGGAAATCCCGAAAACCGGTTTTCTGGCGTCGCTCATTTATGATTTTGTACAAACCATTCCATTATTGGGATAACAAACAGTCTTTTGAGCCATGTCATGAGAAAACCAACAATGTGGTTTCTGAACAGGTCTGACATAAACTGAGCTGTACAAACACAGAAGATGGCTAGAGGCTGGAAATTTTGGATTTAGAACGTAGAGGAATTGTACTATCCGTGTAGCGAAAACAAAGTCGATGTTCAGTCGATGTTCATGGCTTTGTAGTTACTGTGAAGCTCATCTGTGTGTTTGTTTTCGTAAATGCAGATGATCGGTTTTCTCATGATGCAGTTCATTTCTTTGCGAGTGTCAATAGTTTGTGGTAAATATGAGAATCAATATTAACCAATCAATGAAGCGAGAAAATACTACCATTTGACCCTCGCCATAAGCAAACCAGATTTTTGCCTATGCGAAAAGAAAGAAGCAGATCAGCACAGCTGATCAGCGCCTGTGTTTTCACTGCTTTGATAGTACATGTACAATTCCTCCTCTACCTCTACCCAAAATTTCAAGATTCTAACTTTCTTCTTAGACTGTACAGACCGGTTTGTGTCAGACCTCGTGTCGCAGCTCATTTAGTCTCCAATGGTTTTGTTGGTTTTGCTCAAACAATCAATCATCTTTTTACATATCTCTAGTGTGTTGCATCACAGTCAGATAAAGAAGGGCCCCCCTCCCATTGGGGCTTGGGAGAAATAGATGGGCTTCTTGTGCCTCCAGGCAAAGCTTCTAAACTGCTGACCAACCATTTGGTAACTGGTTAACCGCTCAAGTCTGAGCCTGGCCAGGAAAAGGTGGTTTAGTCAAACCATATATAAACTTATTGGTTTGCTTGGGTTGTTACAATTATGAAGCAAATTTTGAGCGTCATGACATCCTAATGTTGGGTAAAAGTCCCATAAGATGGAGGCAATGTCCGGACATGACCATTCTTGTTGACTGGGACGTAAAGCATCAATTCAAACAAACAAACAAATAAAGGAACATTTTTAGCTCACCTGAGCCGAAGGCTCATAGGTGAGCTTATAGTATACCCATGCTCCGGCGTCCGTCCGTCCGTCGTCCGTCGTCCGTCCGTCCGTCGTCCACAATTTCAAAGATCTTCTTCTCTGAAACCGCTGGGCCGATTGTTCTCATATTACACATACACCATCTACAGGTAGGGGGAAAGAATAATTGTGTTTTTTGTTTTGATCGGATAAGGACTCTGGTTGCTATGGCAACTTATGCTTCCCATAGACTTATAATGGAAAAAAGTGAAAATTGTCAGTTTTTGCTGTCTTGTTGGAGATATTTGAATTTTGTTTTTGCAGAAATGTTTATTGAGTAGTCCTCTATGTTTCATGTGACTTTTGTCCTAATCCTTCATTTTGATTGGTCGCAGGGGCTCCATATAGGGCAAAATTTCGAAAAACATTCAAAAATCTTCTTCTCAGAAACTGTCAAGGGGATGAAGCCTATACTTTGTATACATGTTCCTGACAGTGGCCTCTACATAATTTGTGTTTTTTATTCCAGGCGGATAAGAACTCTGGTTGCTATGGCAACTTAAAGTTTCCATAGACTTATAATGGGAAAAGTGGAAATCGACTATTTTTCCGCTAAAATTGCAGACATTTGAATTTTGTTTTTGCAGAAATGTTTATTGAGTAGTGTTTGACGTTTCTAGCGAGTTTTGTCCTAATCCTTTATTTTGATTGGTTGCTGGGGCCCCATAAAGGGCAAAATTGTGAAAAAAATATTCAAAAATCTTCTCCTCAGAAACTGTCAAGTGGATGAATCCTGTACTTTGTATACATGTTCCTGACAGTAGCCTCTATATAATTTGTGTTTTTTATTCCAGTCGGATAAGAACTCTGGTTGCTATGGTAACTTTAAGTTTCCATAGACTTATAATGGGAAAAGTGGAAATTAGCTATTTTTTGAAAACTATTGCAGCCTGGGATCTGAAAAGTGGTAGATGCAAACAACTAATGGATTAGATGAAGGTATATGATTAATTTAGGTCAAGGTCATCTCTTGACCTTGGCCGGTCTGTCGTCCATACACACTTTTCAAAGATTTTTTTCTCTGAAACCACTTGGCCAATCAAAGCCAAATTTTATGTGAAGCATCTGTAGGAAGTGGGAGCCAATGTGTATATAAGTAATCCAGGTCACATGACCAAGATGGCCGCCATGCCCATATATGGTAAAAACCCTTAAAATATCTTCTTCTCCAGAACCGGTGAACCGATTTCAACGAAACTTTGCATGAAGTATGGATGACTCAAGTCCTACAATGTGTATATAAATCATGACCGTGTGGTGACCTTGACATATTTTATGGCAAGGTCAACATTGGTCGTCAATGCATTTGAATGGGGAAAACTTTTAAAATGTCATTTTAAGTGAAAGTCTTGCAGGAAATGGGCAGTAGGACTGAATTTTAATAATTCTGAAAAAAAAAAATGGACCCCAGGGGCTCATCTGATTTTAAAATGTTATTTGAAGGGGAAAATCAGCAGGAAATTGGCAAATGGACAGAATATTGATTATTCTGAGAAAAGAAAATGGCCCAAGGGCTTCATCTGCCCCTGCACTGGTGTTAAATACCATAATATTCAAATATGTTTATTCGTATATGAAGCAGATCTCAGGTGAGCGTTTACAGGACCATTGGTCCTCTGGTTAGTTGAGCTATGCTGGACCAATTCGTGTCAAATGATTTGCTGTAAGTGAAGGGTTGAATGTACATGGTTATAAATCTCAGATCAAGAAAATAATTGTTTTACCTCAGTAATGATAAAAAAGCATTGGGCCCAGTTGTTCAAAATTAAAGAATGACATGGTTATAAATCTCAGATCAAGATCATTTTTTGTAGACAAATAATTATTGTTCTACCTCAGTAATGATACAAAAGCACTGATATATCCTATTGTTTTCAATGCAACAGTACTTGATCACAGCATAACTCAAAAATATTATTTGGAGTTAATGCGTAACATTTACTGAAAATGTCAAAGACTTAAAGACTTTGAGTGCTAATCTATTTGTCCCATCACTGGTACCAGAATAGCATCATTTCAATTCACAGCTATTATAGCTTGTGCATGTTTGAATCTTTTCAAGACCTTTTAATCATTTTAATGGCATGCTGATTGGGTCTTTTAGTGCTAACCTATTGGTGCTTTCAGAAAAAAACATAATTGAGCCACATCATGAGAAAACCAGCAATTTTCATAGGTGAAAACAAAGGCGCAGATCAGCTTCGCAGTAACTGCCAAGCTGATCAGCGCCTTTGTTTTAGCTACACGGACAGTACAATTCCTCTACTTTCTAAATCCAAAATTTCCAGCCTCTAGCCATCTTCTGTGCTTGTACAGCTCGATTTGTGTCGGACCTGTTTGGAAACAACATTGTTGTTTTTTTTCATGATGCAGCTCGATTTTAGTTGAACAACCCCTATTTTTGTGTGTATGTCTTGTCTCTGAGGGCATCTGTTAGCAGGACTCTAATTATAAATCACAGTAGAGTATATTTGCATGTATGTTTACCACATTCAGCCTCTCTTAGGTAGGCATCTATTAGCAGGACTCTAATTATAAATCACAGTAGAGTATATTTGCATGTATGTTTACATTCAGCCTCTCTGAGGTGGGCATCTATTAGCAGAACTTTAATTATAAATCACAGTAGAGTATATTTGTGTGTATGTTTACCACATTCCGCCTCTCTGAGGTGGGCATCTATTAGCACTTTAGCAGGACTCTAACTATAAATCACAGTAGAGTATGTTTGTGTGTATGTTTACCACATTCCGCAGGACTTTAACTGTGAATGAGCCAGTTTGCCAGAAAAGCCCATCCAGGTTTGACACATTGGCCAAATCACAGATGAATTTAGAAGGCTTCTTAACTTTGATAAAGTAGGTAGGGGATTGTACTTTTTCTATGGTGAAAGCTAAGGCACTGTTAAGCTGCTTTGCCCTCCCCCCCACCCCCCAATGACC
This sequence comes from Rugalucina vietnamica, assembly GCA_964017185.1. Lineage (NCBI taxonomy): Eukaryota > Metazoa > Mollusca > Bivalvia > Lucinida > Lucinidae > Rugalucina > Rugalucina vietnamica. Next base: position 39,722,837 of record OZ024870.1, read on the forward strand.
TGCCTATTTTAATTTTGCAAAAACATCAAGTATTTTTGTCATGATTTGTCTCAAAATGTCAATGACTGAGTCTTTGAGTGCTAACCAATGGGTGCCTTTGGTAGAATCTGCTATGGCATAATTTCAATTCACAAACTAATCTCTATAGACCATGTTTACATGGATGTCCCTTGTATACCGAAACCATCAAAAAATTACTGTCCTGCTATTTTTTGGAATCTTAACCCTGAATTTGGCAATTTGTTTTACCAGTTAAGTAAAGGGACCAAAATGGGTGCCGTAGCTTTCTTTTCAACTTGATTGCATCTGTGTGTCACGGTCTTATTCACTAATACATGTACTGTCATTCATATTTTTGTCATTTTATGGTAATTGTCAGCATTAATTAACAGATTGCATAGCTCCATAGGATTTTGTATTTGAAATCAATAGGTTGTGAGCCATTCAAGGAAATGTTTGGAATTATCATTTGAATGACACTGCCACTCACTCAGGCCTCTAAGTTTGTACATTTGGTTAGTACAGGAGCCCAGTTTTAAATTATATGTAGTTTTAACTCATGTGCTTGCTTATGTTGTCTTTGTTAGAACTTCCAACTTGATCAATTTGCATTTTTCCTGACATTACTTATTTTGAATAAAAGCTTTCCAGAAGCTGCTCATTATGAAAACATGCCCATAAATAATAGAATTTTCTGAAGCTGTAAAAATTGAAAATTTTCAGTAGAAAAATTTTGATATTTTTCTTATTTTTGCTCAAAACATAGATTGTGAGTACCCACAATCTATGTTTTGGAGCAAAAATAAGAAAAATAGGTATACCCTTGCATACCCAGTTTTGCTGTATAAAAGTTGGGTATAAGGGGGTATATATCACACGGACATGTTTTCCTGTTTAGCTACTCACAACGAGGGAAGGCCCTTACATGAGACATCATGTATCAGTACAAACAAAAAAAGCCCTGGAGTCACTACATGTATTTAATAAATCAAGATATTAGTTGTATCATTTCCTGTGCACTGCTTGCCTTTATAATTTTCAGTATTTCTTTTCGTTTTAGGCTCATTTCTGTAGCTGTCTGTAGGCTGTCTGTAGGCTATCTCTGGCAAGCACACTCTGACACCGTGGAGGCTGAGTTCTGCAGCTGTCTGTAGGTAATCTGTAGGCTATCTCTGGCTAGCACACTCTGACGTGTATGGTTATATACACCAGTGTTAATCAGGTAAGTAGAAATACTGTTACCAAATTTATTTTTTTTTCAATTATTAAATTTTGGGACTGTGCCTCTAAGAATTTTTTTTTTTGTAGAGAATGCAGAACTTGCCAATACAAGAAAAATGTACCACATTTCAAAATGATTTTATAATAGGCATTAAAATCTAGAAATCAGTCGAATTGGTTTACAGTTGAAAAAATCTAGTAAGTTATAAAACTTCTCCCATAATGTAAACAAAGACACTTAAATTCCAGGTTTCTTGGGCAGTTTTACTGAGGTTTTGAAATCAGCTGCTTGAAAGGACATATTGCCTTAAAATTTTCAGATAAGCAATTCAGTTCCGCTATTGATTCTCGTTTATTTTTGCTGAATGAAATGCTTAAATATTCTGGTCTTGCAGTGCTATAACTTTTGTAAAATTTGGTACAGACAGGTCTTGCAGTGCAGGGCAGATGCACATAAGACTGCTTATTCAGATGTCTTTATAGGATTGCCACTGTTTTGAATCCACTCTGCATCTTTTAGAACCAGTTTTCATCTCTTAACATCAATTTGTTTAAATTTTAGGAAAGTTACAACAAAAGTATGTGTGTCCAAACCTCTAGGTCTTAAGAGAGAAAAACTGTGAAAGGATTTGTCACATAACAAAAGAATAACAGACAGCGATTCATTGGCATTCTGATCAAGAATCTGTTGTAAATTGATTTTTCTCCCTGAATCTTACTTCTATCTCAAGAAACCCATTCTTACTAGAGCCATGTCATGAGAAAACCTGGCTTCGTTGCTAACAATCTGGTATGGTACAAACTGACTTGTACAATCACTGAAGATGGCTGAAGGATTTGCAATATCAGATTAAGGAAGTAAGGGATTGCTAATTCACTGTAGGCCCCTGTTACACCATTCTTATCACAGAACTGCACCGGGTCTTGTTTTTGCATATGTGAAAAGCAGGTTTTCTCTTGTACTGACTCACTTGCGCTGATTACAAATGGCCTCATTTGAGCCGCCTCGTGGGAAAACCAACAATGTGGTTTCCGAACAGGTCCGACACAAACCGACCTGTACAAGCACAGAAAAGAGCTAGACGCTTGAAATTTTGGATTTAAGTAGAACAGGAATTGTACTATCCGAGTAGCGAAAACAAAGGCGCTGATCGGCTTCGCGGTTACCGCGAAGCTGATCTGCGCCTTTTTTTTCGCCTATGCAAATTGTTGGTTTTCCCATGTGATGGCTCATTTATAGCCTTCTTAATTGTCTTGTTGTAGTTGCGAGTTTCAATCCATTTCTTTCCAAGGTCCTTGCAACAGTGAGATTTTTTTTCAGCTGTAGAAACTTAAGTTTTGAGTAATTTGAGATGTATAATCACTCTTTCTGGGTAGTGAAAATGTAAACCAGAGATTACCCTATTTTGGCAATGAAATATATAAATTAGAAATTACACTATTTTGGCAAAAGATAACACTATTTTGGCAATGAAATATATAAATAGGGATTGTACTATTTTGGCAAGAGATTACACTATATTGGCAATGAAATATATTAATTAGAGATTACACTATTTTGGCAAGAGATTACCCTATTTTGGCAATGAAATATATAAATCAGAGATAACACTTTTTTGGCAAGAGATTACACTAAATAGCAATGAAATATATTAAATAGAGATTACACTTTTTGGCAAGAGATTACACTATTTTGGCAATGAAATATATAAAATAGAGATTACACTTTTGTGGCAAGAGATTACACTATTTGGCAATGCAATATATAGAGATTATACTATTTTGGCAATAAAATATATCAACCATACACCACGCTGTTTACTATTATTCAGACTGTCTAGCTATAGGCAGTATATAGGCAGTAAAATATATATAACAATAGGTTACTCTTTTTGGGCAGTGGAATGTACAAACTGATTACATCATTTAGGCAATAATTAACGAGGCTACTTCTCTATCTAGGCAATTACAGTCCAACCTGTCTAAAGCAAGCGACCGCATCAATTGTTTTACACCAAAAGCTATGTGTTTGACACATGTCATGCACGGATCCAGAAATTTTCATGAGAGGGGGTCCAACGAAAATGGTAATTTTTGGTCACAGACGAGGTGGGGTCCAACCCCCGAAAAATCCAGAAATTACCTTTTTTTTAGGTAAAATTTTCAAATTCCAAGGGGGGTCTGGACCCCCGGTCCCCCACTCTGGATCCGCGCATGCATGTTAATCTCTGGTTTCATAGAATTCCAGAACATCAAAGAACATCAAGCAATTTAGCAATATTACAATCCGCGCTTTTCACTGCACAGTTTCCGTGAAAATGAAACACCATTAGGGTATGATTTCTTCACATTTTGAACCCCACTTTTATGTAGCATAACTGGGGTATGCCGGGGTATATGTATATTCTCCTTATTTTTGCTCCAAAACATAGATAGTGGGTACTCATTCTAACGTGTACCCACAATCTATGTTTTGAGCAAAATTAAGAAAAATATCAAAATTTTTCTACTAAAAATGTTCTTTTTTTACACCTTTAAAATCTCAGTATATTGCATGGGTCTGTTTTTGTAATGTCTAAGGCAAATTTTTCAGATCTTGTACATGCTCTGCCTAAGGCTCTGTCAAAAGAGAGAGACATGAATCTCCATAAAACAAGCTTAACCCATATATGATGAATGGAATTGTCCATCATTGTCATTTGGGGGAGTCCATTTTCATTTTAAGGGGCATCAGGAGTGATTTAATTTTTTAAATTTATTTTTCGATTAAATTTCCGTTCTGTGGTGTCCCATCTGGGACTATACTGTTTGCCTATGTCCCACAAAAAGGATGCCAGGCTTAAATGAGTTAATATTTCCTAGTTCATGCGTACATACCCACCAGGGACTTTTTTTTAAAGTGACACTATTTTTCAGTGGCTGCAAAACTGTTTGTGAATACAAAAATTGCCCTTATGATTCTTAATGAATTGAGTTTGTCACCGACTTTCTTTAAACTTTTACTAAAATGAGCCGCCTCATGAGAAAACCAACAATCTGCATATGCGCAAAACAAATACGCAGATCAGCTTCGCAGTAACTGTGAACCTGATCATCGCTTTTGTTTTCTCTACACGGATAGTACAATTTCTCTACTTTCTAAATCCAAAATTCCCAGCCTCTAGCCATCTTCTATATCTGCACAGGTGGGTTTGTGTCAGACCTGTTTGGAAAGCCTGAAGACCTGTTTTCTGGTGTCGCGGCTCACAATGTTTTGCGGTTTAATTTCAGATGTAGTGTCTCTGTAGTAGAAGAATTGTAGTGAAATTCTAGAAGACTGCTGAGCTGATATTATTTCCTGAAAAGGTGAATATGCAAAAATATTAACCTAGTTTTTTCCTTAACTTTTATTGCTTTTTGACATGTGACCTAGCGTATGACTCTAGAAGTTTCCGACCAGGTCTGACAATAACTAGCCTGTACAATCATGAAGAGGGCTTAAAATTTGGAATTGAGGAATTGTACTATTTGTTATGGGAAAACAATGGCGCTGATCAGCTATGCAGTCGGTTTTGTCTTTGTTTTCCCATATGCAAAAATTTTGGGTTTTCATGAAACGACTGATTTGGTTACGACTAACACTTTAAACTGTAGTAACAGTTTCTGGAAATTTTTGTTAGAAATATGAATGATCAAGAAAGACTGCAAATTGCAGCATAATTTGTTAGAAATATGAATGATCAAGAAAGACTGCAAATTGCAGCATAATTTGTTAGAAATATGAATGATCAAGAAAAACTGCAAATTGCAGCATAATTTGTTAGAAATATGAATGATCAAGAAAGACTGCAAATTGCAGCATAATTTGTTAGAAATATGAATGATCAAGAAAAACTGCAAATTGCAGCGTAATTTGTTAGAAATATGAATGATCAAGAAAGACTGCAAATTGCAGCATAATTTGTTAGAAATATGAATGATCAAGAAAAACTGCAAATTGCAGCGTAATTTGTTAGAAATATGAATGATCAAGAAAAACTGCAAATTGCAGCATAATTTGTTAGAAATATGAATGATCAAGAAAAACTGCAAATTGCAGTGTAATTTGCAATTACAGCAGCATTCATATTCCAGACACAATTTCCATTGCGTAATTATCAGGTAAATATAAAGCCATACATGTGCAGCTTCCCCTCATGGGCATAGTCACATGATACAGTTCCAGTTACATGTAATTCTATTTGACAGAATTGACCTGATATACAAATATGAAGTGTAAATGTACCTCCTAAAAGTCTTTAAGTCGCATATGTCTTGGGTATGCACAAGCTGTGTCTGTTGATATGCAGAATTGAAACAATTGCCTATATGATCTCACCTGAGCTATTAATAGGCTCACAAGGGGAGCTTTTAGTGTACCCATGCATACTTTGGCATCTTGTGTTCATTACGAAAACATGCCCATGCAATATACAGACTTTTTTTTGAGCTTTGAAAATTGAAAATTTTGAGCTGAAAATTTTTGATATTTTTTTAATTTTTGCTCAAAACATAGATTGTGGGTACAAGTACCCACAATCTATGTTTTGGAGCAAAAATAAGAAAAATAGGTATACCCCTGCATACCCCAGTTTTGCTATATAAAAGAAAGGTTCAAGGGGGTATACACTACACGGACATGTTATCATGATGTTGTATAATTGGTCCTTGGCACATATTAACAAGAAGGTTATCATGTCCATATATGTTGAGAAATGTCTTCTCCTGAATAAGATGTTGAATGATCTCGAAACTTCGGATGAAGTGTCTCATTGACTGGAGCTTTACAAAGTTTGTATAAATGATGACCGCTTTTAATGAAATGTGAAATTTGGCCACCATTTGGACAAATTGTCATTTATTTAGAATAATAAGCAATGACTCATTTGAAGGAAACAATAGTTTTGTCCTTACTTTTTTTTTAAAATTCAGTTTCATGTCCCTGTCAAGATTATTTCAGCTCATATGAGACGGGCCAATCAGTAGGTGGGGTGAGAGAACCCCGAGAAAAACCACCTGGCACACCTGCAAGCAGAACATGGCTTGTCTCACATGTGGCCAGTACGGGACTGGAACCCACACCAGACACAGCGGTGAGATGATCAAGTGATTAAGAATCAGCGTTCTTACCCTTTCGGCCACGGGGGCCGCCCTCATGGTTTTGGTTTTGTCTGCCTCTGCCATGTTGCTATTTCATCAGGAAAACTTGTCCGTGTAATGTATACCCCCTTAAACCCCACTTTTATATTGCAAAACTGGGGTATGCAGGGGTATATATTTCTTTCTTATTTTTGCTCCAAAACATAGATTGTGTGTACCCACAATCTATGTTTTGAGCAAAAATAAGAAAAATATCCAAATTTTTTCTGCAGAAAATTTTCAATTTTTAAAGCTCAAAAATTCTCTGTATATTGCATGGGCATGTTGCTATTTGCATGCATATAACCATTATTTCAATCATCAAAAATACTTGGTTTCTAAAAGAAAATTCCATATTGAGCCTCTTTGGAAAAAAATAAATGAAAGTGTGTGTAAAATGGTCCTGGTTACATGACCAAGATGGCAACCTCTATGAAACCATCAATCTCTTGGTTTTAAAAGCCATGTTTTTCCCAAAGTTTCCAATTCCAAAATCTCAAGTTAGACAAGGTGACTCTACAGTTTTGCAGGCAGGAATATGTCAGATCTAGTCAGAAACCACAAAGACAGATTTTTATTTGACAACATTCAATCGGAATGCACCCTGTAACTAAAGTTTTATTGCAGAATTTATGAGAATTGAATTCCTTTTTAAACTGCTATCAGAAGAGGCAGGACTGTAGAGACATAGCTTGAATTATTCAGTATAAATATTGACAATTCTGGTAGAAAAAAATCAATGGGAAAATATTGGTTGTAGAAACCATCTGTCTATAGCAGGGACTAGATCACTCGCAGAGGCTGCTTAGTGTGTGTGATAACTGGATTGGAAACACAATCTCGCGGAATAATATTCCTACATACCAATTTTATCTAAAACTGTTTAAGGTATGATTAATCCCTTTTTTGGCAAGATTCTGTCTTACAGCTTTTCAGTGGCTCCAAATGGTGATATTCTGTTTTTGTTTTCTGTCAAGTTCCGATGTAAAATTAAAGTCTGTTTCATAGTTTGAGATTTGGTTTTTCGCAGATATTTTACAACTGTTCAAATGTAGAAGCAATATTTTCTTGGCACAATTAAGCATCTAGTTTGTCGCAAATTTTGAAAATCGGTTGACAAATAAAAAAGTTCTGGTCAAAAACATTTTTGAATAGGGATTTCCTGTACAAAGGGGATTCCCGCAAAATTTTAATTCTAACTTTTTAATCATGATTGCTCAAAATTATTATAAATTGACATAAATGACATACCTGAGACAAGATTTTCATGATCAGGTAAAAATTCTCGAAAAATATGCATTTTCATGATCATCAATTATCTCCCTTGCCAATGCAAAATCCCTATGCAAAATTCATTTTGGCCATAAAAACTTTATTTGTTCACCAATTTTCAAAATTTTTGCAGGTCCTATTAGGTCAAACTAAGATCAAGATTTTGACATGAAAATGATTTTTCTGTCACCCCCCATACAAAAATTTTCTGCGAAAAACCATGATCAGAGGCAAGTTTTTAGACTTTTAAAAATATTTAGTCTTTTACTGTTTGTGTAAGTGTGAATGTCTTCTATGGTTTTTGAAAATAGTTCAGCGAGGCGGTTCTAACGTGTATCCTGACCATATATGTTTTGAGTAAAATTATGAAAAATATCAAAAATTTTCTAATGAAAATTTTCAGTTTTTATAACAATTTAAGAAATATCTGTTCGGTGTGTTTTCATAATGACATTTGTTTTCTTGTAAGTTACCAACAGCATGAGAGTCGAACTGAGACCCAAGATTAAGAATATTCACAGTAATTACAGCATTACCAGGGCGGTATTCAAATTGAATGTATTCATGAAACTTTTAGATTACCCTAAATAAGGCTTGCTTTCCTGTTAGATGGCATGACGTTTTGAATTAAGTCAAGTTCAGTAGTTTTATCATGCAAGCAATATGCATAATGCTATCTGAGCTGCTGCAAAAGAAAACCAACAGAATGCCAAGGCAAAAACAAAGGTGCAGATCAGCTTCACAGTAACTGCAAAGCTGATCAGCGCCTTTGTTTTGGTGACACAGATAAGTACAATCCCTCTACAAGTTCTTAAATCTGAAATTTCAACCTTCTAGCCATCTTCTGTATGTGAACAGGTCGGTTTGTGTCAGATCTGGTCTGAAACCCAACTCAAAATATGAGTTGAAGGATCAAGAACTGATAGAAAATTGTCACAGATCAAAACTCTTGATCAAACTGTTAGAACATGTCTGATTATGTGATTTCTAAAGAGCAGTTTGATCAAGTGCTGCACTGTGTGACAACTTCTTAAGCATTTTGATACACGGTATTAAAAGCATGCAAAAAGCCAGTTTGTTTAAACCATTTTAAGACTGCATTATATCATAAAATATTTTAAAAGACTCAATTAGGGAGTAAGCATTGTTCCAAAGTGAAGCAAACAAGTAGACTGCATTAACACTCCACTACCCTGTCTTTATACCCCCGGCATTTATGCCGACGGGTATATAGTTTTCGCTTTTCCGTTCGTCCGTTCGTATGTTCCTTAGTTCGTTAGTTCGTTGGTTCGTTGGTTCGTTAGTTCAGTTAAAATGTCAAAGTTTTGGTTAAAGTTTCTCTGCTGGTGTATATCTCATGAACTATATATCAGAAACCATTCATATTTTGACTATAGGTACCCTATAGGGTTGGCTTTGTTTCTATGAGTTTGGACCCCAGGGTCCATGCCCGGGGGTGGGGCTAGAGTTCAAAATCTAGGTCACTTTTAATTTGCGTCAAAGTTTTGGTTAAAGTTTCTCTAGTGGGGTATATCTCATGAGCCAATCATCAGAAGCCATTCATATTTGGACTATAGGTACCCTTTAGGGTTGGCTTTGTTTTCTATGAGTTTGGACCCCAGGGTCCATGCCCGGGGGTGGGGCTAGAGTTCAAAATCTAGGTCACCTTTAATTTGCGTCAAAGTTTTGGTTAAAGTTTCTCTATCGGTGTATATCTCATGAACTATATATCAGAAACCATTCATATTTGGACTATAGGTACCCTATAGGGTTAGCTTTGTGTCTATGATTTTGGACCCCAGGGTCCATGCCCGGGGGTGGGGCTAGAGTTCAAAATCTACGTCACCTTTAATTTACATCAAAGTTTTGGTTAAAGTTTCTCTAGTGGGGTATATCTCATGAGCCAATCATCAGAAGCCATTCATATTTGGACTATAGGTACCCTATAGGGTATAGGGTTGGGTCCATGTCGCAGGGGGGGGGGGGGGGGGCGCTTGAGTTCAAGATCTAGGACATATTATTTTTTTTTTATTTAGACTGACATTCTATTTTCATTTTCCATCTAGGACTGAGGACCTGACCCTCAATGTCCGTGATTAAGTCCTAGATGGAGTACACAAGTCAGCTCTGTGTACTGCTCTAAAGAAGATATGTCTTTCTAAAAACAACACTCCCTCATGTCTGTAGTCAAAGTGCTTTAGAATGCACACTTCTATAAAGTATTTGATAAGGGTACTGTCTTTTGTTCGGGATTTGTGATTCAATGTCAGGGGTGTACATGTGCTGGATGGTTGTGGGAGGGAGAAGGAGGACTGGGTGACCACCAGCCGGGGGTATACGTGCCTCTCAAGGCACTTTTTCTAGTTTAGTAATTTTTTTTTTTTTTTTTTTTTTTTTTTTTTTTTTTTTTTTTTTTTTTTTTTTGATTCAGTTTAATGTCCCTTTCAAGATTTTTTCAGCTCATATGAGACGGCCAATCAGTAGGTGGGGTAAAAACGGGAGATCCCCAAGAAAAAACACCTGACACACCCGCAAGCAGAACTTGGCTTGTCTCACATGTGGCCAGAGCGGGGCTCGAACCCACACAGGACACAGCGGTGAGATGATCGAATGGTTAAGTGCAGTAATGAAATATCAGCGCTCTTAACCACTCGGCCACTGGGGCCGCCTGGTAATGAAATGCTTTTTACATTGTTCACATCTGGAGTTTAAGATCATTTTTTATTTTTATTTTGATGTCTAAATATTGAAGCATTTTAAAAATGCCAATTCTCTTCCTTTACAAACAGACCCTTAAGTGTCTAGAACTTTGAAATTACCCTAAATATGACATGTCTTCTGTAATATTGCATGTCTTTTCAAATTAAATCAAGCATAATGATTTTTCAATGCAAGCAATATGCATCTCAATGTTCAAAAATTGAGAAGGCTTTTACCCCAGAATTTACATTGGGAAGATATTTGTTGATCAAATAACATGTTAAATGGACAGGGTTACTGAAAGAATTTTATACAATGTTACAATAGTTCTGTGGGTATGAATACCCCATGGTCTTCAGAGTTTAGCCTTTGCTATGGCGACCATGAACCCACTTTGTTTTTGTCAGAACATCAAGGTTTAGAATTGTTTTGAGTCAGTGTTCAAAATTTGTGGTGTCTGTCTGTGTTCTTCATTATTTTTTTCGCACCCTAGGCAATGCGCGGATCCAGGAAATTTTCTCAGGGGGGGTGGGGGGGGGGGGGGGGGGGGGGGATGACAGAAAATTTCAACATGGAAAAAATTAATAATCTGGCAATTCCAGGGTGGGGGGGTCCGGACCCCCTGTCCCCCCCTCTGGATCTGCCCATGCTAGGCAATGACTATACCCCAGCATTGCTATGTTGCTGCATGGGAATGTACAATGCACACTGTTTTGTTTGAAATGATCTTGAATGTCATGTGATCACTGCAAGAATGTTGCTCTGAATTGGGACAAGTTTTTTTTAGCTCACCTGAGCCGAAGGCTCACAGGTGAGCTTATAGTATACCCATGCTCCGTCGTCCGTCCGTCGTCCGTCGTCGTCCGTCCGTCGTCCACAATTTCAAAGATCTTCTCCTCTGAAACCGCTTGGCCAATCAAAGCCAAACTGCATGTGGATCATCCTTAGGAAGGGGGAACGAAAGTTTATATAAATGGTCCAGGTCACATGACCAAGATGGCCGCCATAGCTATAAATAGCAAAAACCTTTAAAAATCTTCTTCTCCAGAACCAGTGGGCCGATTTCCACGAAACTTGGTATGCAGCATCGGGGACGAGGGCCCATCATAGTTTATATAAATCATGACCCTAGGATGACCTTGACCCATTTTATGGCAAGGTCAACTTAGGTCGCCAATGCATTTGAATGGGAAAAAATGGTAAAATGCTATTTAATGGGTAAAACTTACTGGGAATAGGCAAATGGACAGAAGAATAATGTTAATGGAAAATTTTGGCCCCTGGGGGGTTGTCTGCCCCTGCCCCGGGGCTATATACATGTATATTTCCATAATACTGAAACATCTTCTCCCCTGAAACCGCTTGGCCAATCAAAGTCAAACTTCATGTGGAGCACCCTTGGGAAGGGGGAATGAAAGTTTATATAAATGGTCAAGGTCACATGACCAAGATGGCTGCCATGGCTATAAATAGAAAAAATCTTTAAAAATCTTCTTCTCCAGAACCAGAAGGCCAATGATTTTGAAACTTGGTGTGAAGCATCAGTGACTGGAGCTCTACAAAGTTTATATAAATCATGACCCTGGGATGACCTTGACCTATTTTACGGCAAGGTCAACATAGGTCGTTCATGCATTTGAATGAGGAAAAGTGTTAAAATGTCATTTGTAGGGAAAAACTTACAGGAAATGGGCAAATGGACTTAAGATTGATGATTCTGAAAAAATTTGGACCCCAGGGGTCTGTCTGCCCCTACCCCGGGGCAATAAACATGTCTTTTACAGTGATATTCAAAGATCTTCTTCTCTGAAACTGCTTGGCCAATCAAAGCCAAACTTTATGTGGAGCATTCTTAGGAAGAGTGAATGAAAGTTTGTATAAATGGTCAAGGTCACATGACCAAGATGGCCGCCATGGCTATAAATAGCAAAAACCCATAAAAATCTTCTTCTTCAGAACCAGAAGGCCTATGATTTTGAAATTTGGCATGAAACATCAGGCAATGGAGCTCTACAAAGTTTATATAAATCATGACCCTGGGATGACCTTGACCTTTTTTACGGCAAGGTCAACTTAGGCCGCCCATGCATTTGAATGGGAAAAAATAGGAAAATGTCATTTAATGGCAAAAAAACTTGATAGGAATGAGCAAATGGACAGAAGATTTATATTTATGAAAATATTTTGGGGCCCAGAGGGTTGCCTGCCCCTGCCCCGGGGCTATATACATGTTTATGACCATAATATTGAAACATCTTCTCTGAAACCGCTTGGCAAATCAAAGCCAAACTTTTTGTGGAACATTCTTAGGAAGAGTGAAGGAAAGTTTGTATAAATGGTCAAGGTCACATGACCAAGATGGCCGCCATGGCTATAAATAGCAAAAACCCTTAAAAATCTTCTTCTCCAGTACTAGAAGGCCTATGATTTTGAAACTTGGCAGGAAGCATCAAGCAATGGAGCTCTTCAAAGTTTATATAAATCATGACCCTGGGATGACCTTGACCTTTTTATGGCAAGGTCAACTTAGGTTGCCTAAGCATTTGAATGGGGAAAATTGTTATAATGTCATTTGAAGGGCAAAACTTGCAGTAAATTTGCAAATGACTGAATCTTTATGATTTATTAAAGAAATTGATTCCAGAGGTTGCCCTGACCCTGCCCTGGGGTTATATACATGTATATTACCATTCTAGTCAAACAAGTTTATTGGGCTCGAACCCACACAGGACACAGCGGTGAGATGATCGAATGGTTAAGTGCAGTAATGAAATATCAGCGCTCTTAACCACTCGGCCACTGGGGCCGCCTGGTAATGAAATGCTTTTTACATTGTTCACATCTGGAGTTTAAGATCATTTTTTATTTTTATTTTGATGTCTAAATATTGAAGCATTTTAAAAATGCCAATTCTCTTCCTTTACAAACAGACCCTTAAGTGTCTAGAACTTTGAAATTACCCTAAATATGACATGTCTTCTGTAATATTGCATGTCTTTTCAAATTAAATCAAGCTTAATGATTTTTCAATGCAAGCAATATGCATCTCAATGTTCAAAAATTGAGAAGGCTTTTACCCCAGAATTTACATTGGGAAGATATTTGTTGATCAAATAACATGTTAAATGGACAGGGTTACTGAAAGAATTTTATACAATGTTACAATAGTTCTGTGGGTATGAATACCCCATGGTCTTCAGAGTTTAGCCTTTGCTATGGCGACCATGAACCCACTTTGTTTTTGTCAGAACATCAAGGTTTAGAATTGTTTTGAGTCAGTGTTCAAAATTTGTGGTGTCTGTCTGTGTTCTTCATTATTTTTTTCGCACCCTAGGCAATGCGCGGATCCAGGAAATTTTCTCAGGGGGGGTGGGGGGGGGGGGCTGACAGAAAATTTCAACATGGAAAAAATTAATAATCTGGCAATTCCAGGGTGGGGGGGGTCCGGACCCCCTGTCCCCCCCTCTGGATCTGCCCATGCTAGGCAATGACTATACCCCAGCATTGCTATGTTGCTGCATGGGAATGTACAATGCACACTGTTTTGTTTGAAATGATCTTGAATGTCATGTGATCACTGCAAGAATGTTGCTCTGAATTGGGACAAGTTTTTTTTAGCTCACCTGAGCCGAAGGCTCACAGGTGAGCTTATAGTATACCCATGCTCCGTCGTCCGTCCGTCGTCCGTCGTCGTCCGTCCGTCGTCCACAATTTCAAAGATCTTCTCCTCTGAAACCGCTTGGCCAATCAAAGCCAAACTGCATGTGGATCATCCTTAGGAAGGGGGAACGAAAGTTTATATAAATGGTCCAGGTCACATGACCAAGATGGCCGCCATAGCTATAAATAGCAAAAACCTTTAAAAATCTTCTTCTCCAGAACCAGTGGGCCGATTTCCACGAAACTTGGTATGCAGCATCGGGGACGAGGGCCCATCATAGTTTATATAAATCATGACCCTAGGATGACCTTGACCCATTTTATGGCAAGGTCAACTTAGGTCGCCAATGCATTTGAATGGGAAAAAATGGTAAAATGCTATTTAATGGGTAAAACTTACTGGGAATAGGCAAATGGACAGAAGAATAATGTTAATGGAAAATTTTGGCCCCTGGGGGGTTGTCTGCCCCTGCCCCGGGGCTATATACATGTATATTTCCATAATACTGAAACATCTTCTCCCCTGAAACCGCTTGGCCAATCAAAGTCAAACTTCATGTGGAGCACCCTTGGGAAGGGGGAATGAAAGTTTATATAAATGGTCAAGGTCACATGACCAAGATGGCTGCCATGGCTATAAATAGAAAAAATCTTTAAAAATCTTCTTCTCCAGAACCAGAAGGCCAATGATTTTGAAACTTGGTGTGAAGCATCAGTGACTGGAGCTCTACAAAGTTTATATAAATCATGACCCTGGGATGACCTTGACCTATTTTACGGCAAGGTCAACATAGGTCGTTCATGCATTTGAATGAGGAAAAGTGTTAAAATGTCATTTGTAGGGAAAAACTTACAGGAAATGGGCAAATGGACTTAAGATTGATGATTCTGAAAAAATTTGGACCCCAGGGGTCTGTCTGCCCCTACCCCGGGGCAATAAACATGTCTTTTACAGTGATATTCAAAGATCTTCTTCTCTGAAACTGCTTGGCCAATCAAAGCCAAACTTTATGTGGAGCATTCTTAGGAAGAGTGAATGAAAGTTTGTATAAATGGTCAAGGTTACATGACCAAGATGGCCGCCATGGCTATAAATAGCAAAAACCCATAAAAATCTTCTTCTTCAGAACCAGAAGGCCTATGATTTTGAAATTTGGCATGAAACATCAGGCAATGGAGCTCTACAAAGTTTATATAAATCATGACCCTGGGATGACCTTGACCTTTTTTACGGCAAGGTCAACTTAGGCCGCCCATGCATTTGAATGGGAAAAAATAGGAAAATGTCATTTAATGGCAAAAAAACTTGATAGGAATGAGCAAATGGACAGAAGATTTATATTTATGAAAATATTTTGGGGCCCAGAGGGTTGCCTGCCCCTGCCCCGGGGCTATATACATGTTTATGACCATAATATTGAAACATCTTCTCTGAAACCGCTTGGCAAATCAAAGCCAAACTTTTTGTGGAACATTCTTAGGAAGAGTGAAGGAAAGTTTGTATAAATGGTCAAGGTCACATGACCAAGATGGCCGCCATGGCTATAAATAGCAAAAACCCTTAAAAATCTTCTTCTCCAGTACTAGAAGGCCTATGATTTTGAAACTTGGCAGGAAGCATCAAGCAATGGAGCTCTTCAAAGTTTATATAAATCATGACCCTGGGATGACCTTGACCTTTTTATGGCAAGGTCAACTTAGGTTGCCTAAGCATTTGAATGGGGAAAATTGTTATAATGTCATTTGAAGGGCAAAACTTGCAGTAAATTTGCAAATGACTGAATCTTTATGATTTATTAAAGAAATTGATTCCAGAGGTTGCCCTGACCCTGCCCTGGGGTTATATACATGTATATTACCATTCTAGTCAAACAAGTTTATTGGTATACATCTCAGGTCTCAGGTGAGCGTTTACAGGACCATTGGTCCTCTGGTTTTTTTATTTTTTAAGAAAAAGCTTTGTTTCGACTATTTATAAAAAGTAATAAAGATCAGCGTTGCAACAATTTTTCAAATTTTGTCATTTACATCATTACAAGGATAGAAACAATATGGGTAAATGAAATTCCTTTATGGTCATCGTTTGCTCTGTAAGCAGAAGGTTAATATCTATATTTTTTCATTTTCTTTATCGATTAAACTTTTTGGTTTACTCAGAATTCCAAGAAATTCACATATAATACCTCAGGGACAATAAAAGTATTCCATAAGAAATAAAAAGAGAGAAATTTACCCTCAATTAAATTAAGGTCTGTCAAAAATTGTCAAGGATAGCTATCTGAGCCTAGAAGGCTAGTAAAGAAGCGTCATATTGATTTTGTTTACTTCTGAAACAATTACTTCGGAAGCGCCAAACACTTAAGATAAATGCTGCCTCTTCATGAGAAAAGATCTTGGAAGTTTATAAAATGAGCCGTGACGCAAGAAAACCGGTCTACGGGGTTTCCGACCAGGTCCGACACAAACTGGCCTATACACACACGGAAGAAAGCTAGAATCATGAAATTTGGGCTCTATGTAGAGGAGAAATTGTACTATCTGTGTAGCGAAAACAAAGGCGCTGATCAGCTTCGCAGCTACTGCGAAGCTGATCTGCGCCTTTGTTTTCGCGTAGGCAAAAATCCGGTTTTCTCGAGACGCGGCTCAAATGGAAAGGCGCATATCAGCAGGGGCATTTAGACAGTCTTTTTGCCTGACAATAATACTGGTAAGTTGATGGTACTATGGCGTATAGTCTAACAAAGTCTTAAAGTTCATCGTGTAGCATGTGCAGGTTTGTCAAAGATGTTCAGTCCTTAATTTGAACTCATGAGATAGGTTTATTCCCAATGAAATAAATGTAGAGATAGAAAATTGGACCAAGTTTTGTGGCTCCAAAGGTCAAATAAAAAAGAGAACAACTGAGAACAAGCAATGCAGATTCAATAAGGGACAATAGGGGCATCCAATGCATTTGAGAACAACCAATGCAGATTCAATAAGGGACAATAAAGGCATCCAAAGCATTTGAGAACAACCAATGCAGAATCAATAAGGGACAATAGGGGCATCCAAAGCATTGCAGATTCAATAAGGGACAATATGGGCATGCAACCATGAATGCAACTGGGAACAACCAATGCAGATTCAATAAGGGAAAATAGGGGCATCCAACGCATTTGAGAACAACCAATGCAGATTCAATAAGGGACAATAGAGGCATCCAACGCATTTGAGAACAACCAATGCAGATTCAATAAGGGAAAATAGGGGCATCCAATGCATTTGAGAACAACCAATACAGATTCAGTAAGGAACAATAGGGCCATCCAATGCATTTGAAAACAACCAATACAAATTCAATAAGGGACAATAGGGGCATCCAATGCATTTGAGAACAACCAATACAGATTCAAAAAGGGACATTAGAGGGGTAAATATCATGTCCTGTTTGGGAACAACTTGCTACATATCATTTTGATCCATTGCAAGTTGTTCTCAGATAGATATTTATATCATACAGCCATATATTTATTTCATCTATATTTGTTATACTCAGCCATGTTGGTTGTCCCTGAAAATATTAAACTGGTGTTATTATCTGAGCTGCGACACGAGAAAACTGGTCTTTGGTGTTTCCGACAATGTCCGACACAAACCGGCCTGTGCAGCTACAGAAGATGGATAGAAGCTTGAAATTTAGGATTTGAGAGGAAGAGAAATTGTACATTCTTTGTAGTGAAAACAAAAAGGTGCTCAGATCAGCATTGCAGTTACTGTGAAGCTGAGATGTCACAGTACAAATCAGGCTAATTGTAAAAGGAGGTTTGCTTGGAATTCTATTGAACAAAAACATTATTTCGCCTACTGCCTATACAAGATCTTTCAGAAACTGCATTTTTCAAAATCTTACTTCTTTGAAACACCACATGAAAAATATGACCATGTCATCTTTTTGCACCCCAAATGTCTTAAAAAGTGCCGCAAAAATTTTGACAGTCGGGTCACTAATAAAATAATTAAGCCCAAAAATTATTTTGAATAGGCACTTTGCATGTGCAAGGGAGGTAATCCAAACACATTTAAACCAAAAATCAAGCAAAATTATTTTGTGGCACAAAATTTTTATTTGTTAACCAATTTTCAAAATTTTTGTGGCACTTTTTAAGACTTTTGGAATGCAAAATGGTGACATGGTAATATTTTTCTTAAGGTCTTTCAGAAAAGTGAGATTTTGAAAAATGCAGTTTCTGGAAGATGGTGAATAGACAGTAAGTAGAGAGATTTATACCAATGCTACTGGACAAAGTATTTGTTTGGAAGTTAAAAGTGTAGATCAAAGAAGAAGCTGATTGGCTGTGTGGTGACAAAAATGAGTTAAGAAATAGATCAGCTCTAGCAGTGAATTGTTGAGTAATAATTCAGTGTTTGGAGGTCAGTTGTAAAGAAGATCAAATCATGAGCGCGTAGCGCGAGTGATTTATCTTCTTACAACTGACCGACAAACAGTGAATTATTACTCAACAATTCACGCACTTGAGCTGATCTATTTCGATTCTGACACACAATAAACGGAATAAATGTTGCTGAAACCGTAGATATCGTTCAGCTTTCCGCCATTGCATTGCAGATATCCTGCCAAATATTTGACTGTAATGCTGGTATTTACACACACTTATTACGTTTGTTGTGCGCTAAAACGACATTTCACCGTCTAACGCTGCTTTGTGGGATAGCTGACGTCACAAATGCCGCAAAGTAACGTCACGCTTATTCGCCCAGTGAAATTGTTGCACAATATAACACGTTTTTTACCATTGGCTATATAGGCGAGGTGTGTTAGAATGACATTTTAAAAATGTAGGATCCAGATTAAAATCTTGCTTTTATAATCTTAAGTTGAAAATTCTATTGATAAAAATCTGGCTATTTAAAGTTCATGATCATCGGGTTTGAGTGATTTTTTTTTTTTTTTCATTTTCCCCTTGTTTTACTGAACAAGCACAGTTTTATAATGTGTTTAGACATACAGCTCTAGTTCAAAATTTCCCAGAAAATACATTTTAGAACAGCAGTTCATTATCTGTTTAAAGTAGTGGTATTGACAAGAATAATAGTGATTGATAATAGGACATGCACCAATTTTAGAAAATAATTTCCTGCTAGTGCATAACAACAGTAATTACCGGCTGTGGGATTAAATTTAAGGATAGCTTTTTGCTCTCCCACTGGATAGGATGAGATGATGAAAAATATTTTATACGGTTTAAGATCTTTGATGAAAATTTTTTAAAATTAATCTGTCTGACTAAAAATGCCTAAAAATGATATGTGACATATACATGTATTTAGATTTACCTAATTATTACTATATATAAAATGGTCTTGATTTTAGGTCCAAAGCTCCCTAAAAACTTTTTCTCTTCTTTTTAGCTCACCTGAGCCGTTAGGCTCACAAGGTGAGCTTACAGGATGGCCATGATCTGGCGTCCGTCCGTCATCCACCATTTTCAAAGATCTTCTGCTCTGAAACCACTTGGCCAATCAAAGCCAATTTTTATAGGAAGTATCTATGGGAAGGGGGAATCAATGTGTTTATAAATAATCCAGGTCACATGACCAAGATGGCCGCCATGCCCATATATGATAAAAACCCTTCAAAATTCTTCTTCTCCGGAACCACTGGACCGATTTCAACGAAACTTGGCATGAAGCATCGGGGACTAGAGTACTACAATGTGTGTATAAATTATGACCTTTGGATGACCTTGACCTATTTTACGGCAAGGTCAACATAGGTCGCCCATGCATTTGAATGGGGAAAATTGTTAAAATGTCTTTTGAAAGGCAAATCTTGCAGGAAATGGGCAAATGGACTGAAGGTAGGTAATTCTGAAAAAAATTTGGATCCCAGGGGTTGGTCTGCCCCCACCCCGGGGCAATATACATGTATATTACAAAAATATTCAAAGATCTTCTTCTCTGAAACCACTTGGCCAATCAAAGCCAAATTTTATAGGAAGCATCTATGGGAAGGGATAATCAATGTGTTTATAAATAATCTAGGTCACATGACCAAGATGGCCGCCATGCCCATATATGGTAAAAACCCTTCAAAATTCTTCTTCTCCGGAACCACCGGACTGATTTCAACGAAACTTGGCATGAAGCATCGGGGACTAGAGTACTACAATGTATATATAAATTATGACCTTTGGATGACCTTGACCTATTTTACGGCAAGGTCAACATAGGTCGCCCATGCATTTGAATGGGGAAAATTGTTAAAGTGTCTTTTGAAAGGCAAATCTTGCAGGAAATGGGCAAATGGACTGATGGTAGGTAATTCTGAAAAAAATTTGGACCCCAGGGGTTGGTCTGCCCCCACCCCGGGGCAATATACATGTATATTACAAAAATATTCAAAGATCTTCTTCTCTGAAACCACATGGCCAATCAAAGCCAAATTTTATAGGAAGCATCTATGGGAAGGGGAAATCAATGTGTTTATAAATAATCCAGGTCACATGACCAAGATGGCCGCCATGCCCATATATGGTAAAAACCCTTTAAAATTCTTCTTCTCCTGAACCAATGGACCAATTTCAACAAAACTTGGCATGAACCATTGGGGACTGAAGTACTACAATGTCTTTATAAATTATGACTTTTGGATGACCTTGACCTATTTTACAGCAAGGTCAACATAGGTCGCCAATGCACTTGAATGGGGAAAACTTTTAAAATGTCATTTAAAGTGAAAGTCTTGCAGGAAATGGACAGTAGGACTGAATATTAATGATTCTGAAAAAAATTGGACCCCAGGGTCTCATTTGCCCCAGCCCCAGGGCATTATACATGTATATTACCATATTCAAACATCTTCTCCTCTGAAACCGCTTGGCCAATCAAGGACAAATTTCATGTGAAGCATCTATAGAATGGGGGAATCAATGTGTATATAAGTAATCAAGGTCACATGACCAAGATGGCCGCCATGGCCATATATGGTATAAACCCTTCAAAAATCTTCTTCTCTGGAACCGGTGGACCGATTTCGAAGAAACTTGGCATGAAGCATCGATGACTAAAGTACTACAATGTATGTATAAATCATGACCCTGTGATGACCTTGACCTATTTTAAGGCAAGTTCAACATGGGTTGCCTATGTATTTGAATGGGTAAACTGTTAAAATGTCATTTGAAGGGAAAAACTTGTATGGACAGTATATTGATTATTCTGAAAAAATAATGGCCCAAGGGCTTCACCTGCCCCTATACTGGGACTATTTTCTATAACATTCGTATATACAGCAGATCTCAGGTGAGCGTTTACAGGTCCATTGGTCCTCTGGTTTTTTATGTCAACATTAACCCTTATCCTGCTGTTTGCGGCATTTGATGTTTTGGAGGGTTATAAACCTTTACAGCTTGCCCAGGTCACAAGAAAATGTTTTTTAACAACAAACTGTGTCTCTTCCAATTCAAGAGGAATCCTAGTTTGACCACAGAAATACCATTCCATTACTTGTCTTCCTATGAGGCCCAACATCGCACGAATTGGGACCGAAATAGTTGCAATTTTGAGGAACACCACTCTCAACCTTGACCTTAATGAGGATTTTAGTTATGTAGCCATTTTCTTGCTGTAACACACACAGTAAGCGCTAATCTCCTGAGATTGTGTGTGTGTGTGTGTGTGTGTATGTGAAAATGGTTGCCAGTTTGTCACATGACTGCCATATTAGGAAATCACATGACAGGTAGGGAATTATGGGTAAAATGGCGGCCTTCATAATTGGTGTGTTTACTGCCAAAATTACAGCCTAAACCGACATTTTATGGTGGAGTCATGGGGTCCCAAACAAGGGTACCCCCAGTTCCAGCCATATTTATTGTAAATTTCAACAGGATATAAAAGGTTAATTTAATATTACATCAAAATGGCATATGTATTGGATAAATTGTCTCAGTTTCTTTGGATCTTTTCTTCCTTTCACATCTTTGTACCAGAGACAGCATAAAAGACTTTTAACTCTCCTGTGCACTTTCTATTGGTGCTTCAGGGCTAATCGCTAAGAAGCATCTTTTTAATGTTTATTCCCTCTATCTTTTAATTGTTTAGTCTGTCCTTAAAAGCTGCTTTACGCTGAGTTTGTTCAAAGAATTCCGCTTAATCACTGTCTAGACTCATCTAAAACATCTGATTTACGAGTAAAGTTTCTTTAAGACGCTAATGCTGTGTAAAATTATACGAGCATACTCCATCCCATTGCATTTACTGATTTAGAAAAGCTTTATTAATAATGTTGGTTTGTGGTTAATGATGAAAGATATTCTTTGTCAACTGTCCTTGGATATCTCACAATGGGTTTTCAAATAAGAATAAGAACTCTCTAATCTGATTTTAAGACCTCGTCTCACATAAGTGAAAAATTCTCTCGCCGTAGACTTGCATTTAATTGCAAAAAATATTTCTGTTTCTTTGATATACTGCTTAATGTACCTGTCAACAGCTATGGTCATTTCGGGATATTAGCTGTTGAAAGGGACGTAAAGCAATAAATCAAACCAAAAATAATTATTTTTTGCAATAAAATGCAAGTCTGTGTTGAAGGATTTTTTGCATATGTGAGATGAGGACTTCAGGAGTAAGACCATATCCCATCCCATTTAGAATTGCATCATTTATGTTGGTATTTGGTGAAAGCCGAAGGAGTTTTATGTCAACTTCCCATGAAGTTAGTAGTACCAATTACAAGTGTGTCACAAAGGTACAAGTTTTGAAAAACAAACAAACAAACAACAAAGAAATGCATGCACTCACCTTAATTTACAGATCTGCTTATGTTCTGACTACATTGCAGATGAAGAAATAATAGGGCAGTAAGCTGTCTTGAAGAAGCAACACATTTACACAACCTATTAACCTTTATTCCATATATTCAACTTTTATAGAGCAATCTTCTTATTCACATTTATAGGAATATTTTTCTCTTGACATTTTTAGAATGTTCTATTGCGAGTGCATCATTATTTTTGTTTGTGTGCTTAAATGAGAAAGAGAAATTACAGAGCTTGCCATTTCAGCATTTTTAGGTCGAATTTCAAGTTATTTTGTAAATCAGGTAACCTTTTTTTATTCTATTTTAGAACTGAAACAGTGTCCCAGGTGCTAGGGGTTCTTAGAATTTATTCAGCATTTATCTTTAATAAATGCTGTCACCTCTTCTGATAAAAAACATTGTAATTGTTTGGTTAAAGCACACAGTCAATATTTCATGATCTATCTCCATTAAGTATCCTGTCCTCTCAATATAGGGTCCTTGTTCTGACAAAAGCTGTGTCTTGCATCCTTTATGTTGCAGAATTGAGTGTGTGTGCAACTGCTGAGTGAAAGAGTACTAAAAGTCTGTTCCAAGTTCCAAGAAATATATACATGTACTTGTCTTCATTTTTCTCCTCTCTTTTTTCAATTTCACTTGGATGATTAAATGCCCATATACACAGGTGAATGATCATTGCCCTTTAGCCTGATTGTTAGCTCACCTGAGCCGAAGGCTCACAAGGTGAGCTTATAGTACAGTAGTCGAGCCGGCGTCCGTCTGTGCGTCCGTGCGTGCGTCCGTCCGTCCGTTCACATTTTCAAACTCAAATATCTCTAAGACAACATGGCCGATCGTAATCAAATTTTATCTAAAGCATCATTGAGGAGGGGGAAAGGTTGTGTTAGGTTTTGGGCCAGGTCGGATCAGAACTCTGGTTTCCATGGCAACGGATAGCTCCCATAGAATTACAATGGGAAAAACATATAAAAATCTTCTTCTCTGAAACCACAAGGCCAAGAGCGTTCATATTTTGTGTGTAGCAACGTCTATTGGTCCTCTTCATAAATCCTGCCATACGTGCCCCTGGGGTCCATATGGGCCCCGCCCTGGGGGCATCATGATGAAAATATAAAAAAATCTTCTTCTCTGAAACCACAAGGCCCAGAGCTTTCATATTTTGTGTGTAGCAATGTTTAGTGGTCCTCTATATAAATCCTGCCAATCATGCCCCGGGGGTCAGAAATGGCCCCGCCCCGGGGGTCATTAGCTCCCAAAGACTTACAATGGGAAAAACATAAAAAAATCTTCTTCTCCGAAACCACAAGGCCCAGAGCTTTCATATTTTGTCAGTAGCAATGTATAGTGGTCCTCTTTATAAATCCTGCCAACCATGCCCCTGGGGTCCATACGGGCCCCGCCCCGGGGGGTTCATGGGTAAAACATAAAAAAATCTTCTTCTCCGAAACCACAAGGCCCAGAGCTTTCATATTTTGTTTGTAGCAATATATTGTGTTCCTCTTTATAAATCCTGCCAACCGTGCCCCTGTGTTCCACACGGGCCCCGCCCCGGGGGCGTCATGATGAAAATATAAAAAAAATCTTCTTCTCTGAAACCACAAGGCCCAGAGCTTTCATATTTTGTATGTAGCAATGTTTAGTGGTCCTCTATATAAATCCTGCCAATCATGCCCCTGGGGTCAAAAATGGCCCCGCCCCGGGGGTCATTAGCTCCCATAGACTTACAATGGGAAAAACATAAAAAAATCTTCTTCTCTAAAACCACAAGGCCCAGAGCTTTCATATTTTGTGTGTAGCAATGTATAATGGTCCTCTTTATAAATCCTGCCTACCATGCCCCTGGGGTCCATACGGGCCCCGCCCCGGGGGTGTCATGGGAAAAACATAAAAAAATCTTCTTCTCCAAAACCACAAGGCCCAAAGCTTTCATATTTTGTATGAAGCAATGTTTAGTGGTCCCTATATAAATCCTGCCAATCATGCCCCTGGGGTCAAAAATGGCCCCGCCCCGGGGGTCATTAGCTCCCATAGACTTACAATGGGAAAAACAAAAAATCTTCTTCTCCAAAACCACAAAGCCCAGAGCTTTCATATTTTGTCAGTAGCAATGTATAGTGGTCCTCTTTATAAATCCTGCCAACCGTGCCCCTGTGGTCCACACGGGCCCCGCCCCGGGGGCGTCATGGGAAAAACATAAAAAATCTTCTTCTCCGAAACCACAAGGCCCAGAGCTTTCATATTTTGTTTGTAGCAATGTATAGTGTTCCTCTTTATAAATCCTGCCAACGGTGCCCCTGGGGTCCATACAGGCCACGCCCCAGGCATGTCATTATCTACCATAGACTTATAATGGAAATATGTGAAAAAATCTTCTCTGCAACAGCATGACACAAAGCTTGTATATTTGATATACAACATTGTCATGTGTTGCTCTTCATAAATCCTGCCAATCTTGCACCTGCCCAACCTTCGGGGTCATTATAGGACCCTGACCTTGTTAGATGATTTTTTCAAGTGAACCAAAATGGCAGAAAAGAGGATACACAATCCAGACAAGAGCTCTCCTGCTGATGTAAGTAGGGTTTCAAGGTCACATGACCAAGATGGCTATCATACCCATATATGGTAAAAAACCCAACTACTTTGTCCAGTGACTTTACTTGGTGGCTCTCAGGTGAGCGATCGTTGCCCCTGGGCTACTTGTTTCTATTTCTACTGAGCCAAAGATGATTACTAAATGAGCCGCTGCATCAGAAAACCAACAATCTGGGTATGCGAAAAAACAAAGGCGCAGATCAGTTGTGCAGTGACTGCACAGCTGATCAGTGCCTTTATTTTCGCTACTCGGACAGTACAAATCCTCTTCTACTCAAATCTAAAATTTCAAGCTTCTAGCTTCTTTCTGTGCTTGTACAGCTCAGTTTGTGTCGGACCTGGTCGGAAACCCAAATTGTTGGTTTTCTAATGCGAAGGCTAAAAAGGATATCCTGACGGAGCTGATTTTATCACTTTTTTGCATGCTTCTAAAGTGACATTTTCGGAGAAGTTCTGAGAATACATAAAAGTTTCCGTTTTCCGATTGCTTCATATCTTGCAGGCTTCATTAATCTTGTGCCTAATTATGATTGTTGACTTTAGTTATGGTGCAGTGAGGAAGAAAAATTTATGATGAACTTGATTGGTTTATTGACTTGTGACTTTGACTTAGAATGGTAATGCGCCTCATTATAATGTGGTTTTCAATATAACACATCCGTGTCATGGCTCCAAAATTATGCATGTAGGTAACCTCATTATAACATGGTTCATTTATAACATGGTCTGTTAATTAGGTTGGCCTGCAGTAGTTTCAAATTACCCTTGGCTGTTACAGATTGTTTCATGAAAAGTGGCAGTATTTTGCCATGGTGTACGTTACCCACGTTTTTGTATTCTTGTATATTTTCAGTGAAAAGTTTTATCTACGACCAATGGTCTAGACCAATGGTGTAACGAGAGGTACTGAGTGACCTTGACATTGGATATAGTGACACAGTGAAGGTCAAGGCCATCTTCCCAAGATGGCGGGCTTTATAGCCAAACAGATGGTGGGCAATCAGCTCAAGTCAGTTAAAGGTGAGTCGTTTCGGAAACACACATAATATTATGCGAAAACAAAGATGCAGATCGGCTGTGCAGTAGCTACACAGCTGATCAGCGTCTTTGTTTTCGCTTCAGTGATAGCACTATTTTCAGCATTTCTGACCAAGGTTGATATAAACCATGCTTTAAAGCCAGGGAAGATGGCTAGAGACTTGAAATATCAGGTTCAGAAAGTAGGTGGTTTTAATATCTACTTCGCAAAAACAATGCATAGATATACAATGCAAGTGTGAGCATTTGGAGAACAGTTAAGTCACTCAGCCCTGTCTAAAATCGTATATGTCCATTCTCACAAACTACACTCTGAGGAGTCGTAGATTCTACGCTAGCTTACTTAATGTGCTTCATTAGGAGACACTTGTGTTACGTCATGAGATAACCTTTTCTTCATATAATACAGTAACAAATGTTAAGATAAGCAGTGCAGTAGCCAAATTTTTGCTAGAAAGAAAATACAGTCTCTCCACTGTCTAGACCCACAGTTTTAAGCCTCCAGCCATGTTCATGCAAGCTGTATTGGGTGATTTGTATTGGACAGGGGTCAGAAACCATAGAAATGATTTTTCTTGATGAGGCTCTTTTCATAGGAACCAATAAAGATGTATGGGCCACAGAAGCTTTTAATGGAGCCACGCCGTGAGAACACAGGTCTTCGGGGTTTCTGACCAGGTCTGACACAAACCGGCCTGTGCAGTCACAGAAGAAGGCTAAAAGCTTGAAATTTGGAATTGAAGAACTATCCGTGTAGCGAAAACAAATGCGCTGATCATCTTCGCGCTTACCGCGAAGCTGGTATGCGCCTTTGTTTTCGCATAGGCATAAAAAAGGTTTTCTCATGGCGCGGCTCAATGCTTTCCATGGATAGAATATCTGGTATAGAAAGGTTGCATTTAATGATACACCGTAGTCTACCACTATTGCCTTTTATGTAGGAGATTGTAAAGATTTTATATGATTGTGGCCTCTCAATGTGGTCATTTTCTGTTTTATGTACAAACCATTATATATGGGGAGCATAAAAACATCATGATTTTATTCTTTTTTCAGAAAAGCTTAGCATTTCGCTTCGTCTAGGGTAGAGCAGCAATTAAGAAAAAATGCTAGATAGTTATAACACATCATTCAATTCGTATGATTGCTTGTAGTTTAATTTTTGAATGAGCAACCTCAGTTTTACGGCAACCTAAAAAACTGCTTTAAATTTTGATGGTAATGAGAGAGGGTCAGGTCTGAAGATGAGAAGGTACAGCATTATAGTATAAAGTCTTGTACCCATAATGCTTTTTTAGCCGGCTCACAAGGTGAGCTTATAGGATGGCCATGATCCGGCGTCCGTCCGTCCGTCCGTCGTCTGTCCGTCGTTCACAATTTCAAAGATCTTCTTCTCTGAAACCGCTTGGCCAATCAAAGTGAAATTTTATGTGGAGCATCCATGAGTAAGGGGAACTGAAGTTTGATCGCGAGATCCGGGTCACATGACCAAGATGGCCGCCACGCCCATATATGGTAAAAACACTTCGAAAATCTTCTTCTCCAGAACCGGTGGGCCGATTTACACGAAACTTGGTATGTAGCATTGGGGACTTCAACCAATCATAGTTTGATAAAATGATGACGCTTGGATGACCTTGACCTATTTTACCGCAAGGTCAAATTTGGAAACATAGGCTTTTACATGGGAAAAAGTGAAAACTATGAATTTTTTGAAAACTATTGCAGCCTGAGGCCTGAAAAGTGGTAGATGAAAACAACTAATGGAGTAGATGAAGGTATGTGATTAATTTAGGTCAAGGTCATCTCTTGACCTTGGCCAGTCTGTCGTCCATACACACTTTTCAAAGATCTTCTTCTCTGAAACTGCTTGGCCAATCAAAGTGAAATTTTATGTGGAGCATCCATGGGTTGGGGAGACGAAAGTTTGATCGCGAAATCCAGGTCACATGACCAAGATGGCCGCCATGCACATATATGGTAAAAACCACTCAAAAATCTTCTTCTCCAGAACCGGCTGGGCGATTTTCATGTAACTTGGTATGTAGCATTTGGGACTCCAGCCCATCATAGTTTGATCAAATGATGACCATAGGATGACCTTGACCTATTTTACGGCAAGGTCAATTTTGGAAACATAGGCTTTTACATGGGAAAAAGTGAAAACTATATAATCTATATGTTTCAATGTTTCAATGTTTCACTGAAACAAATGGATGGCCTGGGATTTCTGCGGGGTTTTTATGCAATATATGTTAATTTAGGTCAAGGTCATCTCTTGACCTTGGCCTGTCTGTCGTCCATACACACTTTTCAAAGATCTTCTTCTCTGAATCTGCTTGGCCAATCAAAGTGAAATTTTATGTGGAGCATCCATGGGTAGGGGAGATGAAACTTTGATCAGGTCACATGACCAAGATGGCTGCCATGCCCATATATGGTAAAAACCACTCAAAAATCTTCTTCTCCAGAACCGGCAGGTTGATTTTTATGAAACTTTGTATGTAGCATTTGGGACTCCAGCCCATCATAGTTTGATCAAATGATGACCCTTGGAAGACCTTGACCTATTTTACGGCAAGGTCAAATTTGGAAACATAGGCTTTTACATGGGAAAAAGTGAAAACTATGTATTTTTTGAAAACTATTGCAGCCTGAGGCCTGAAAAGTGGTAGAAGCAAACAACTAATGGAGTAGATGAATTTATATGATTAATTTAGGTCAAGGTCATCTCTTGACCTTGGCCAGTCTGTTGTCCATACACTCTTTCCAAAGATCTTCTTCTCTGAAACTGCTTGGCCAATCAAAGTGAAATTTTATGTGGAGCATCCATGGGTTGGGGAGACTAAAGTTTGATCGCGAAATCCAGGTCACACGACCAAGATGGCCGCCATGCCCATATATGGTAAAAACCACTCAAAAATCTTCTTCTCCAGAACCGGCTGGTCGATTTTCATGAAACTTGGTATGTAGCATTTGGGACTCCAGCCCATCATAGTTTGATCAAATGATGACCATAGGATGACCTTGACCTATTTTACGGCAATGCCAATTATGGAAACATAGGCTTTTCCATGGGAAAAGTGAAAACTATGGATTTTTTGAAAACTGTTGCAGCCTGAGACCTGAAAAGTTGTAGATGCAAACAACTAATGGAGTAGATGAAGGTATGTGATTAATTTAGGTCAAGGTCATCTCTTGACCTTGGCCAGTCTGTCGTCCAAACACACTTTTCAAACATCTTCTTCTCTGAAATTGCTCGGCCAATCAAAGTGAAATTTTATGTGGAGCGTCCATGGGTAGGGGGAACGAAAGTTTGATTGCGAAATTTGGGTCACATGACCAAGATGGTCGCCATGCCCAACTATGGTAAATCTTCTTCTCCAGAACCGGCTGGCCAATTTACGCAAAACTTGGTATGTAGCATTTGGGACTCCAGCCCATCATAGTTTGTTGAAATGATGACCCTAGGACGACCTAGATGCAAACAACTAATGGAGTAGATGAAGGTATGTAATTAATTTAGGTCAAGGTCATCTCTTGACCTTGGCCTGTCTGTCGTCCATACACACTTTTCAAAGATCTTCTTCTCTGAAATTGCTCGGCCAATCGAAGTGAAATTTTATGTGGAGCGTCCATGGGTAGGGGGAACGAAAGTTTGATTGCGAAATTTGGGTCACATGACCAAGATATTCGCCATGCCCAACTATGGTAAATCTTCTCCAGAACCGGCTTGCCGATTTACGCGAAACTTAGTATGTAGCATTTGGGACTCCAGCCCATCATAGTTTGTTGAAATGATGACCCTAGGACGTCCTAGATGCAAACAACTAATGGAGTAGATGAAGGTATGTGATTAATTTAGGTCAAGGTCATCTCTTGACCTTGGCCTGTCTGTCGTCCATACACACTTTTCAAAGATCTTGTTCTCTGAATCTGCTTGGCTAATCAAAGTGAAATTTTATGTGGAGCATCCATGGGTAGGGGAGACAAAAGTCTGATCGCAAAATCCAGGTCACTTGACCAAGATGGCTGCCACGCCCATATATGGTAAAACCACTCGAAAATCTTCTTCTCCAGAACCGGCAGGCCGATTTTCATGAAACTTGGTATGTAGCATTTGGGACTCCAGCCCATCATAGTTTGATCAAATGATGACCCTTGGATGACCTTGACCTATTTTAAGGCAATGCCAATTATGGAAACATAGGCTTTTCCATGGGAAAAGTGAAAACTATGTATTTTTTGAAAACTGTTGCAGCCTGAGACCTGAAAAGTGGTAGATGCAAACAACTAATGGAGTAGATGAAGGTATGTGATTAATTTAGGTCAAGGTCATCTCTTGACCTTGGCCAGTCTGTTGTCCAAACACACTTTTCAAAGATCTTCTTCTCTGAAATTGCTCGGCCAATCAAAGTGAAATTTTATGTGGAGCGTTCATGGGTAGGGGGAACGAAAGTTTGATTGCGAAATTTGGGTCACATGACCAAGATGGTCGCCATGCCCAACTATGGTAAATCTTCTTCTCCAGAACCGGCTGGCCGATTTACGCGAAACTTGGTATGTAGCATTTGGGACTCCAGCCCATCATAGTTTGTTGAAATGATGACCCTAGGACGACCTTGACCTATTTTACGGCAAGGTCAATTTTGGAAACATAGGCTTTTACATGGGAAAATGGGAAAACAATGGATATTTTGGAAGCTGTTGCAGCCTGAGACCTGAAAGTTGCTAGATGCAGACAACTAATGGAGTCAATGAAGGTAAGTAATTAATGAAGGCCAAGGTCATTTCTTGACCTTGACCCAAGGTCATTTAAGTATCAAAATTAAAATTATGGTTTTCTCAGAAATCACTGGGTTTGGAAACTATTGCAGCCTGAGACCTGAAACTTTGAAATTGCAGACAACTTATGAAGTCAATAAAGGTGAGTGAGTATTCAAGGTCAAGGTCATTTCATGATGACTTAATACTCCAAGATCAGGCTTCAGGTGAGCGTTCTCAGGACCAAGTTTATAGTCCTTGAAAAAATTGAACTATAAGAGGACATCAGTTTGAAACCATCAGGTATTATGAACAACTGGAAGAGCAGGGATTGAACCGGGGTTGCAGAACTAGTGTGCTAATCACTCCACCATGCCTGCTTTATAGCTTCGTGTTCAATAATGTTTATTGCATAACTTTTGTTTTCCAGACTCATTTCTCAAGGGTAGGTTTAGACAAAATGGTGCAAACATTAACCAGGGTTTCTAACCTACTTTTTTCTTACTAACCAGAAATGCTGCAGCCGTATTTGAGGTACATGTAATAGAATATGCTAGTTTTTCTCTGGGATGCTAGTTTCAAAATATGGTAGCTGTGTGTTTCATATTGCTTATGAACGTTTCAAATTCTGATTCGTTAACAACCCTGTGTGGCTGACTTTGGTGTTGGATTGACATAAACTTCACTAACAATTCTTCCTTAAAGCCTAACCCTATTAAACAGAACATTTAATCAGAAGTAAAACCTTGCCTGACAGTATTATCCTGCAATCTTTACAAGATTCACAAGTTGAACATACTTTTTAACCTGCAAGATAAAGTGCATCTCTTTGATGTTACTAAATTGCTTTGTAAGCATTGCAATTTCAGGGAAAACTGCATTTATCTGTCATATTAACTGACGGAAGCAGGAAAATTATATCAATGATCGAGTGCAGAGTATTGTAAAGTCTCAGAGGTCGGTAGAAATTGTTACCATATTTGTATGCGGTAAAATGATTAAAAAAATGCTTTCAATAGGTGGATTGAGCAACATCATGAGACAAAGCAGACTCCTAACCAAGACATGGGTCGGGGTAGTATGTGCAGTACAACCATTAGCATTGATGCGTCGTTAAACAACAAACAACAAACAAACAAAACACCACAAAAAATGTTACATCAGGAAAACATGTCCGTGCAGTGAAACCCCACTTTTGTATAGTAAAACTGGGGTATGCAGGGGTATACCTATTTTTCTTATTTTTGCTCCAAACCATAGATTGTGGGTACTCGTTAGAACCGCCTCAGCGAGGCGGTTCTAACATGTACCCACAATCAATGTTTTGAACAAAATTATTAAAAATGTTGAAATTTTTTCAACAAATTTTTCAATTTTTTTACAGGTGAAAAAAGTCTCTGTACATTGCATAGACATGTTTTCGTAATGAACACATATGAAGATCAAGAAAATTAGTTCTTTCCCAACAATGTAGCCATCGTGCTGGCATCAATCCCCTTTCCGCATCTGTTTTATAGCATTAAAGTGAGAATACCTGTAATGTGCCTGTATATAGAGTCTGTATTATATTGCAAACAAGAAGTGAGGCTGAAGGATGACAATAGAATTTGAGAAGTGAATTATCAGTAGATACCAGAATGAAATGGGACGATGTCACAAAATAGGCTGCATAGTTGAAAATTGTTCCATCAACCTCATTATGATACATGTACAATTTTCTTTGGTCCAGTTTTATAAGTGAAACAGTGTTATAATGAAGTTACTTATAAGAGATGTGCAGGAAAATAATCAGTTTTGGAGCCATTACAATGCCATGTTATAGTGAAAACATCTTTAGTGAGTCACGTTATAATGAGGTTGAACTGTAGTGAAAACTAAGAGTGCTGATTAGCTGCTCAGTTTCCAGGCAGCTGATCTTTATACATGTACATGTATTTGTTTTGGACATGCTAGAAGCATGATGTGGCTCGGAATATTGGCAAATTCTATAAAAGGAAGTTGCTGGGATCTTAAGGACCATAAATAATAAATGAATTCAGGGAAACAGTCATTAATTCAACTTAAACAACACTTTAAAAGGCTTTAAGTCACTGCATGATAAATTTGCAATGAAAAAAAAGGATAAACCAGACTCACAGTGTGAGGCACATATGATTATTTCTTTTGTTTGTTAACATCCCAGTCAACAATTTTTAGTCATGTTGGGTCTGAGCCACGGGAAGTTAAAATGTCTTGCTTAAGAACACAATAAGGCACCCCAGCAGGGTCTGAATTCGGGACCTTGCATTTTGGAGTCTGATGCTGTACCGCTAAGGCCATCACGCTCCCCCAACAGTGATTTACTCTTCCTGTTCTCTGATTGGACATAACAATATCCGTAGTTTCTTAGAAATCTAGAATTGACATTTTTGCATGATGGCTCGAATGATGAAAGAGGAGAGTAAATGATAAGCACTTGAGACAAAGTTCTTTTCCAGATAAGAAGAAAAAAGAAAATTGATTTCTAATTAAAAGAAAACATGATGGATGTTGACAAAACACTTCTTACTCTAAGTTTAATGAAAACGTAATTATAAGTGGAGCTTTAGAATTGTACCAAATAGGTTTGAATATTACATTGAGACATGTTTTATTTAGACTTTATAGTTCTGACAAATGAGCTGCGATGCGAGAAAACCAAAACCGGTCTTTGGGGTTTCCGACCATGCACGACACAAACCAGCCTGGGCGGCCCCCGTGGCCGAGCGGTTAAGAGCGCTGTTTCTTAATCACTCGATCATCTCACCGCTGTGTCTGGTGTAGGTTCGAGCCCCGCACTGGCCACATGTGAGACAAGCCAAGTTCTGCTTGCGGGTGTGCCAGGTGGTTTTTCTTGGGGTTCTCCCATTTTCGCCCCACCTACTGATTGGCCCGTCTCATATGAGCTGAAATAATCTTGAAAGGGACGTAAAACTGAATTAAAAAAAAAAAAAAAAAAAAAAAAAAAAAAAAAAAAAAAAAAAACTAAACAAACCAGCCTGTACAATCACAGAAGAAAGATAGAATCTTGAAATTTCGAAATTAAAAAGAAGAGAAATTGTACTATACTTGTAGCGAAAACAAAGGCGCTGGTCAGCTTTATGGATCTGCGCCTTTGTTTTCGTATAGGCAAAAATATTTTTTTTTTCATGATGTAGCTCAAATGGTCTCTAGAACAGAACTGAGCGTGTAATACATTTTCAGATCTTTTGAAATGATGCATTACATGAGAGTAGAGAAATTATGCAAAAACACTCCAACTGGAAGGCAAACTGTGCAGATCCTAATCAGAGTGCTCCTCTTGGATCTAAGCTGTTTCCATATACGGTAATTAATGTTCGGAAATGTTCGCGAGAATTTAATTTTTGCGAAAATTTGCAAATTTGTTGCTTTGCAAATTCAAAGTTCTCACTAATAATGACTTAGTTACTGTAAGCTTTATAGACTGCAAATAGATTGCTCCTCTTGGATCTAAGCTGTTTCCATATACGGTAATTAAAGTTCGGAAATGTTCGCGAGAATTTAATTTTTGCGAAAATTTGCAAATTTGTTGCTTTGCAAATTCAAAGTTCTCACTAATAATGACTTAGTTACTGTAAGCTTTATAGACTGCAAATAGATTGCACAAGTACAAGCTCACGAATTAAAGAACTCGCTTATAACTTTGAAATAGAAAATTCACGAAAAAAGTCACACGAAAATTTCCGAATTTACTGTATATAGACCTATGTTCCTGAAAACAGCCAACATTGTTTTTGATTAATTGTCTGGTGGTTCCTAGTACACTTCATTATTCAGCTCTGATGAAAAGACGCTAAGCTGATGAGGGTGATTGTTACGATAATTAGTTTCATTTATTTAGAAAACTTTCGTACATCTGATCCAGTCTGAGGGAATTAAGACAGTTCTTGGTGGAAAACGCAAATAGTTACATTATTAGTCTGATTTTATGACATAGAAGGCCTTTGATACATAGAAGAATAAAGCCGTCATAGAGTCTATTACAAATACAATAGCATTTGTTTTTAGCTCACCTGAGCCGTTAGGCTCACAAGGTGAGCTTATAGGATGGCCATGATCTGGCGTCCGTCCGTCCGTCGTCCGTCCGTCCGTCGTCTGTCAGTCCGTCCACAATTTCAAAGATCTTCTTCTCTGAAACCGCTGGGTCAACCAAAGCCAAATTTTATATGAAGCATCTATAGGAAGGGGGAACCAATGTGTATATAAGAAATCCAGGTCACATGACCAAGATGGCCGCCATGCCCATATATGGTAAAAACCCTTCACAAATCTTCTTCTCCAGAACCGGTGGACTGATTTCAATGAAATTTGGCAAGGAGCATTGATGGCTCAAGCACTACAATGTATATATAAATCATGACCCTGTGATGACCTTGATTTATTTTACGGCAAGGTCAACATAGGTCGCCAATGCATTTGAATGGGGAAAACTTTTAAAATGTCATTTAAAGTCATTTAAAGTGAAAGTCTTGCAGGAAATGGGCAGTAGGACTGAATATTAATGATTCTGAAAAAAATTGGACCCCAGGGGCTCATATGCCCACCCCGGGGCAATATACATGTATATTACCATAATATTCAAACATCATCTCCTCTGAAACCGCTTGACCAATCAAAGCCAAATTTTATGTGAAGCATCAATAGGAAGGGGTTATCAATGTGTATAAAAATAATCCAGGTCACATGACCAAGATGGCCGCGATGCCCATATATGGTAAAAACCCTTCAAAAATCTTCTTCTCCAGAACAGGTGGATCGATTTCAAAGAAACTTGGCATGAAGCATTGATGGCTCAAGCACTACAATGTATATATAAATCATGACCCTGTGATGACCTTGACTTATTTTACGGCAAGGTCAACATAGGTCGCCAATGCATTTGAATGGGGAAAACTTTTAAAATGTCATTTAAAGTCATTTAAAGTGAAAGTCTTGCAGGAAATGGGCAGTAGGACTGAATATTAATGATTCTGAAAAAAATTGGACCCCAGGAGCTCATGCCCCCGCCCTGGGGCAATATACATGTATATTACCATAATATTCAAACATCATCTCCTCTGAAACCGCTTGGCCAATCAAAGCCAAATTTTATGTGAAGCATCAATAGGAAGGGGTAATCAATGTGTATATAAATAATCCAGGTCACATGACCAAGATGGCCGCGATGCCCATATATGGTAAAAACCCTTCAAAAATCTTCTTCTCCAGAACAGGTAAATCGATTTCAAAGAAGCTTGGCATGAAGCATCGATGGCTGAAGTACTACAATGTATATAAATCATGACCCTGTGATGACCTTGACCTTTTTTACGGCAAGGTCAACATAGGTCGCCAATGCATTTGAATAGGGAAAACTTTTAAAATGTCATTTAAAGTGAAAGTCTTGCAGGAAATGGGCAGTAGGACTGAATATTAATGATTCTGAAAAAAATTGGACCCAAGGGGCTCATCTGCCCCCACCCCGGGGCAATATACATGTATATTACCATAATATTCAAACATCTTCTCCTCTGAAACCGCTTGGCGAATCAAAGCCAAATTGTATGTGAAGCATCTATGGAATGGGGGAATTAATGTATGTATAAATTATCTAGTTCACATAACCAAGATTGCTGCCATGCCCATATATGGTAAAAACCCTTCAAAAATCTTCTTCTCCGAATTTTGAGGACCGATTTCAAAGAAACTTGGTATGAAGCACCAATGGCTGAAGTACTACAATGTATATATAAATCATGACCCTGTGGTGACCTTGACCTATTTTACGACAAGGTCAACATAGGTCACCAATGCATTGGAATGGGAAAAACTTTTAAAAAGTCATTTGAGGTGAAAATCTTGCAGGAAATGGGTAGTAGGACTAAATATTAATGATTCTGAAAAAAAAAATGGACCTAAGGGCTCATATGTCCACACCCCGGGGCAATATACATGTATATTACCATAATATTCAAACATCTTCTCCATGCGCGGATCCAGAAATTTTCATGAGAGGGGGTCCAACGAAAATAGTAATTTTTGGTCACAGACGAGGGGGGGTCCAACCCCAAAAAAATCCCGAAATTACCTTTTTTTAGGTAAATTTTTCAAATTCCAGGGGGGGTCCGGACCCCCGGTCCCCCCCTCTGGATCCGCGCATGTTCTCCTCTAAAACCACTGGGCCAATTGAAGCCAAATTTTATGTGAAGCATCTATAGAATGGGGGAACCAATGTGTATATTAATAATCTAAGTCACATGACCAAGATGGCCACCATGCCCATATATGGTAAAAACCCTTCAAATATCTTCTTCTCTGAAACCAATAGATTGATTTTAATGAAACTTGGCGTGAAGCATCCATGGACAGAATATTGATTATTCTGAAAAAAAGAAAACGGCCCAAGGGCTTCATCTGCCCCTGCACTGGGGTTAAATACCATAATATTCAAACATGTTTATTGGTATATGCAGCAGACTCAGGTGAGCGTTTACAGGACCATTGGTCCTCTGGTTTATTTTGTTAGTTCCATAGGCATAATAATTCCAATGTGATGTGTCTCAAAATTAGCTGTGTTCGAAAAATACCTTGGCCATATAGTGTCCTTGAGCAAGACTACTAGTACTGGTTAATACCCATGAAGCTGTGGCTTCATTACGAAAACTTGCGCTTGCAATAAACAGCGATTTTTTGAGCTTTAAAAATTGAAAACTTTCAACTGAAAAATGTTGAAATTTTTCTTATTTTTGCGCAAAACATAGATTGTGGGTACAAGTTAGAACTGCCTCGCTGAGGCGGTTCTAACGAGTACCCATAATATATGTTTTGGATCAAAAATAAGAAAAATGGGTATACCCCTGCAAACCCCAATTTTACTATATAAAAGTGATAAGGGGGTATTTATTTCACGGACGTGTTTTCCTGATGCATGAAGCTGTGGCTTTAACAAGACATGACTGAAAAATTGTTTACTGGGATATGAAGCCATAACCAAGCAAGCAAATAAGTTATCTGCAGCACATTATCTCTTTGAAGGAGGCAACTTGTTTTGATGTGAATGGCACCATACCAACATTTAATCAGGATTTTATGGAACAATGTTTACTCAGGACTTTTTTATCACAATATAATTGTAAGTGGGTAAATTGATTTCCAATGAACGATTAGTGACATGAGCACCCTGGAAACTTTTCATGAGTTATTTCAGTCCGAATTGGATTGAGCCACAGCAATAGAGCCCCTCAGAGTTTCTTATTGAAGCTGTAAAGTCATCAAACAGTGTTTTATATGAGCCGCGACGCGAGAAAACCGGTCTTCGGGGTTTCCGACCAGGTCTGACACAAACTGACCTGTACAAGCTCAGAAAAGAGCTAGAAGCTTGAAATTTCGGATTTAAGTAGAAGAGGAATTGTACTATCGGAGTAGCGAAAACAAAGGCGCTGATCAGCTTCGTGGTAACCGCGAAGCTGATCTGCGCCTTTGTTTTCGCATAGGCAAAAATCCGGTTTTCTCACGTCGCTGCTCAATTATGTATCGCTGAAAAATTACAAAGATTTGCATGTGTCAATCTTCACATCAGGAAAACATGTCCGTAACATGTGTTAACCACCTTGAACCCCACTTTTATATAGCAAAACTGGGATATACAGGGTTATACATCGATCAGTTATATTTTTAGCAAAAATATCAACATTTTTCTACTTACCTATAGGACTTATGGCTTATCAGTTACTAGCATCTAGTAAAAATACAACATGAAGTATAAGGAAAATCCCGCCCACTTTTGCAAACTCTTGGCGTGAGTCTCTATGGTATACTGAAAATTTTCAATTTTTACAACTAAAGAAAATCTGTATATTACATGGGCATGATAAAGCTGTGGAATTGAAGACATTGAAGGCTGAACCCTTGTCTTAGCTGTTTACCTAGACAAAAGATTATTAAGCATGTCATATTTTACTTTAGAGTTATTGAAATTGCAAAATCAAGTTTCAAAAAAAGTACAAATGTACTTTATTTGTAAGCTTTAACAAAATAGAGCACAGTTCCACTGGGTATTGACATGACCATAATTTTGCTAAATTTTAGGTATTTTCAGGAGGGAAGCGTTTAACCGTAGTATTGACCTCTCCATATGTTTTCAGTATTCTGTCAATCATTTGATGTAATAAGGCTCCATATGGGTTTATGAATGTGCATTTTCATTACTTTTTCAATGTACGATATTGAATTCCCTTTCTTGGGCCTCATGCTTTGAGGCTAGACTACATGTAGGCTAGAGTTTGCTTTGTCGGCCATTTTTGTCACTTTCACTTCGATAAATAAATATATTTTCTTCACGCTAACGAAATCAGTAAATACGAAGCTTATGATAAAATTAAACTGGAGATGTATTTTTTAATGATATTAAGTAGTGTTGCTTAGTTTCAATGGTTTTAAATGATAAGATTTGGACGAATTCTCTCGTTGACCTATTTATCAGTTTTTATCGGAAAACGATCCATGTGAAATTATGTTGTTTCCAATACAGTGTTTTCATTCACGTCCGCTGTCATAGATGATTGACATTCGGTATCACGGTTTACCGGATTGGACCGAAACTGTCCAAAACGAACCGATATTGTCCGGAACGGACAAAGATTATGGTACTATCAAAGCTTTAAAGTATTCAAAGCTAATCATGGGTCACCACATAGTAGCATGTGAAGACTTTTATGTGCACAACAATGTTGTGATTTACTTAGAACGCAGGAAAATCATACCCGAAGAGTTATTGCACCATGCATACATGTATCCGTCATTCAACCAGATTTCTTATAGTACAGATTTAATCTACATCACACGACGCCAATTAAGTTATTTAAAGGTCAAGTCAACAGATTTTCAGACGTGGTTATGAAACCATTCACGGTTTAACACAGTATTTGATTTATTTAGTATCAAAATACACTATACATTACTAAAGGAATCATTCTTCTTGTCGGTGTAGACTTCTATCACAATCTCATATTATTTTTAACTTCCAAATTTCTATGAACCCCTCCGTATAGCATGTTACTAAGAACATGCTATAATTTTCTTGTTTTATTTGAATTTAAGATGTCCTCTGAGGTTGAGACAGTTTTGCTATCAGGTTCTACTCCAATCATTCTACTTTGAGGTCTTTTTACAGGCTGATTATGATCTGCACAGTGTTTCTCCAGACTTTTTCATCTGAAAACTGAGGAAAAAAAAATACAGTATTTCTTTAATATTGAAATATTAGAATTTTGTCTTTGCAGACAACCTCATTATTCAAACTGCATGTTTGTTCAGAATTTATTGTCACCTGCTGTCTTTGAAATGAACTGAACAAATAAATAATGGAAGAGCAAAAAACAAGGAAAAAAAGATGGTGCCAAATTGCATAAATTTCAGCTATGATGTCTAAGAATTCGCCACAACTTTGTTATGAAATCGACTATGATTTTTCATAGTCAAGAGTTTGTTACTAAAACTTTGCCCTTGAATTTTTGACTGACCATTTCCATGGCAATGCTCAGAAAACATAGAAATAACACTTTTTGCACATTTTAGGTCTATTTTTCACCATTAAACGATACTTTCAACTACCGGCCGGGCCGCCACACGACAAACAATTTCTTGATATGAAATAATTATGAAGTATCATCCAGACATACTGTATCAAAGTTTAATTCTGTTTGTTTTGTGGGCTGGTAGTTAAGAATTAAAAATTGTGTTCAGAAATGGCCAAAAATGAGCCCAAAAGTGCAAAATGGTTCTTCTGTACATTACTATGGCAACGCTAGTAGGATTACCGAAGAATTTGTTCTGGATTTTGAAAGAGGAGACGTGTGGCTGCTTTTAGGAATACTTTTTTCATCTAAAAACCAAAATTTATATATTACCAAAATATGAGGCCAAAAACAGGCCTTAAATTCCCTAGGCCTTTGTTGGTTCTTGGTGTGTCTTTTGGGGTATAAACGTCTGAATTGTGTTCTACAATAGATCTTATAAGCAGGGTGTTTTGGGATTAACAGGTCAGCGATCTCCTGAAGTCTTGGAACTCACATGTTCAGAGGTACAGAAGCCGGCCTGGTGGGAAACTCAAGACATGACATAAATGAGCCGCGTCATGAGAAAACTGGATTTTTGCCTATGCAAAAACAAAGATGCAGATCAGCTTCGGAGTAACTGGGAAGCTGATCAGCGCCTTTGGTTTTGCTATTCGGATAGTACAATCCCTTTTTTACTTATATCCAAAATTTCAAGCCTCTGGCCATCTTCTGTGACTGTACATGCCGGTTTGTGTCGGACCTGGTTGGAACTTTTGAAGGTGGGTTTTCTCGCATCATGGCTCAAATGATCGACTTTGCCTAACAGAAATAATTGATCACTTGTGTCTAGCATTAAAAGTAGTTTTGTAGGAATGTGCTTTAAGATCAAAAGTCGGCTAGAGTGGCATTTGTCTTTGTCAGTTTTGTTTTCATCATAGCTTGGCCATCTTCTGTGATAATAGGTTTGTCTACAGATCTTGATACCTAACATTGGTTGTATATCAGATGCCATGTAACATTGTTTTTATATGAGCAAAGGCCCTTGTATAACTTCAAGATAACAAATAGTGCAGATTTATGCCGGACAGTGTAGTTTATAAGACCCTTTTCTGGATGCCAATATTTTAGTCTACGTTGGTTATACCCCCTGCCAAAAGTTTTTAGGGGCTATACTGTTTTCACATTGTCCATCCATCCGTCTGTGTGCCCATGGATCCGTCTATAACGTTTTGTTTCTTTAATATCTTGAAGACACATTGATGGAATTTTTTAGAAATTTTGCAAGCATGTTTTGATTAATGAGACAAAAACTTACAGGTAAAAATTAAGGACTAGGGTCCAATCGTTTTAGAGTTATTCCCCTTTATACAATGTAGTTATGTTTGGCTTTTGTATACAGTGAAGATAGTGCATTTACGGGCCGATCAACTCCTACCACAGATTTTGTTGGAGCTTTTTGATATTATGCCTGCATGATGTAGACCCATTGGGTATATGCATGAAGAAATATTATTGCAAAAAATAACTTTTGACAAAATGACAGCTATCAGGGCCAGTCTGCTTTAAAGCAGCTTCAGTACAGATAAGTTCCCATACTACTGCATGGCAAAAACAGATTTGAATGTCATGAAACACCTAGACGTGAAAATTAACCAAATCAGTGTCATTAGCATTTTGCTATCTAATATAATATCAGTGATTCCGAGCTTCACGCCAACTCAGAATTTGATATCACTCACAGGACACCTACTCGGTATTTAATGTGACACACTGGAAAATGAAAAAAGTGACTGTCATTAATTGAGCCGCGACACGAGAAAACCGGTCTTTGGGGTTTTCCTGACCAGGTCTGACACAAACCGACATGTACAGTCACAGAAGCAAGCTAGAAGCTTGCAATTTCGGATATATGAAGAAGAGAAATTGTACTATCGGTGTAGCAAAAACAAAGGCGCTGATCAGCTTCGCAGTGCCTTTGTTTTCGCATAAGCAAAAATCTGGTTTTCTCATGACGCGGCTCAAATGAAAAAAGTGACTGTCATTAATTGTCACTTTGGATCGGGAAAAACTCATGATGTTTTTTCTTGATGACCTGTTTTAAATCTCTTTTGGGAATTATAGCGCTATTGCCGTGTGTAGCACATTTTGCTAGATGGTCGTTTTTGTCATATTAGTTTAGTTACACTTATTTTACTATGTTTAACTTGGTAAACAATAAAAATGCTTCACATAGGGATCACTCTTGAAAGAAAAAGATTCCTGGTTGTTGTTTTTAGCAAAGGCAAAATGTTTTCTCCTAATTGTGCACTTTGTCAAACAACAGTTGGAAAAAACAACAACCAAAAAATAGGCACTTGTATAATATAAGGGTATATGTACCTTTTTCACACAGAAGCCAAATATCAAAGCAAAACCTAATTATTATCAAGACTAAGATCATTAATTATTGCGAGGTTTTTCATCTGTAGTTTTAGGAATTCATGAGAGCTGGTCCTGAGGTTATAAAACCTTTTTTCATGCTCAACTCAGCTGAGCATAAAATTTAAACTGCTCATGAATATCAAAATAGCCCAAATAGACATAAACCTCTTTAAAACACTGTTGTTGGGGTCTAAGCCAATTTCCGTGTGAGCTATCCAATCCATGTTATAACAAGAGTAAAATATGTAGGTATATAGCAAAATAGTCGAATTGGGGTCCAACAATGATCAGTGTTATATCCAAAAACTGTGTTGTAACGGACAGTGTTATAAAGAGGTCCAGGTGCATATTTAAATTGAAGGTTTAGAACTCCGAAGCCTGTAATTTATCCTGCCTATAAATGTTAAAATGCCAACAATTGTTAATTGTTGGCATTTTAACATTTATGAGCAGGATAAATTTTAGTCTCAGCTTAGCTGAGCATGAAAAAAGTTTTAGAACCTCAGGGCCTGGAATCTGGAGACTAGCTGTAAGATTCTTATAATCTTATTAATATTCCAGGTGCTCTTGGTGATGATGAGAAGAAGGATGATGCTGGAGGTGACGAGGGCGAGGACCCCGAAGTCGCCGAGGCACGACGTGAAGCCGAGCAGAAGCGGATAGAGAAACACAGAAAGATGGAGGAAGAGAGGGAGGAGGTCCGGCAGTCTATAAGAGATAAGGTAATAATGGAAGAAGTTATGTAATGGAA
Source organism: Rugalucina vietnamica (assembly GCA_964017185.1). Lineage (NCBI taxonomy): Eukaryota > Metazoa > Mollusca > Bivalvia > Lucinida > Lucinidae > Rugalucina > Rugalucina vietnamica. The sequence goes on from OZ024870.1 coordinate 39,766,818, forward strand.
ATGTGCCTTAATATTTGAAAATTTGTTTCCTCGCGATTTCAGAACATTTTGAAAACATGCCCATGCAATATACAGAGGCTTTTTCAGTTGTAAATATGTAAAATATGAAATTTTCATCAGAAAAATCCTACTTTTTTTTTTCTAATTTTTGCTCAAAACATAGAGGCGGTTCTAACGAGTACCCACAATTTATATTTTGGATCAGAAATAAGAAAAATAGATATACCCTCATAAACCCCAGTTTTTCTATATAAAAGTGGGGTTTAAGGGGGGTGTTTATTGCACGGACATGTTTTCCTGATGGAATTCTTCCTAATAAAGACTTGCTTAAAGCTTTAAAGACTGCACAACTACTACCTCATCAATTCAAGAACTTGCTTACCATTCAGAGATTGAAAAATCATGAAATTTTATGTCACATCAAATTTTATGAACCATCATGAAATTATCGACATTGAGAAAATTGGTTTTCAGGATTTCTGACCAGATGCAACACAAACTGAAATGTATACCCAAAGAAGATGGCTAGAGGCTTGAAATTTTGGAATAATGGATTAGTTGGATTGTACAGTATACCACTGCTGACAATCACTTGGTATTGTATGCACAATGCAATTCTGTCCAAAGTTGAGATGAAAAATTTGAGTTTTCTCCTATAGCATGTACTCTACTGAAAAATACATGGGTGCAGTCCATGCAGAAATTGAATATTTATTGAAAGAAAGTAACATAAGAAATCCCGGTTATTTTGTTTTCGCAAACACTTCAATGTTATTGTGTTGGAAGCACTATATGTACATGGGGCGGAGGTGTTTGTGAAAATGAAATAACCTGGATTTGTTATGTTACTTTCAATATATTGTTGCGCGCCGGCTCGTGCGGACCGCTGCCCCAGTAACTGCCTATGTAGAGGCCGAGACCAGTATAACTTTGCTATCTTGCTGGGCGTTCAATAAAATAATAAACTTAACAAAGGCGTGGACTCCAACAAAAGGATGATTTAAATATGAAAATGCATGACTTATTTCTAAACTCAATGGGTATGGAATGAGAAGAAAGATGATTAAATGTTCAACAATTTTAATGAATAATAATCCTTTAAATCATGTTATTATAAACTTCTTTCAACAATTAAAATAAATGGCTATGAGCAATAAATATGACTAGAACATGAAATACTAGATGAAAATTGGTAGCATGGGGTTTAATGAGCTGATTTATTGCAAAAATAATGAACAATCACTTGCACACTAGGCTATGTCAGCTTTAACAATGTTTAAAAATGTTAACTCTTGATAAAAGTTGTAACTTGTATTAGTATTGTCTTGTTTTTTTATTTAATTCCGATTAAGTGTCAAAATCAATAAATAAAATGTTTCAAAAGCCGAAACTGTGTTAATTTATTTATTTCCTATCTATTTTTGCCTTTTTAACCGAAGAAAACGTTAAATAAAGCCAAAAAACCAAAATTCAAGCAGCACAGACCGAGAAACGCAGCTGCTTTCAACGAGATTGAAAGATGGAGTCCCTACAGCATCCTACGCGTTTCCTTATATACCCGTGAAGGCCTACGCCGTAGATCTCTGTAGTTTACAGGGATCTACAGTGTAAGTTCACATGCACTACAATGTAAAGGGACGTCGGATGCGATACTTCACGAGACCATACAACGTAACTTCATGTAAGATGCTGTAGAATAACGGAAAAATTATAAACATGCCGCCATCTTTGAATAGAAAATCACAGGTCGTCGCAGAAAATCGGAAGTTACACGATAACCATGAATAAAATCTACAATAAATGGACTACGAGATGAAAGGTAAATGAATGGCCTAAATGACCCTTATCATTGTACAAAAATGCATGGTTGAAATACTGAGAAAACGTCTTGTGAAATTAACAAATACCACTTGACGTATCGACGAATTGTACATTATTTACATTCTGCTTAGCAACGTCAGCTTCCTTATCTAAAAATAGCTCAATTATTGGAAAAGCCAAAGATCGGTAACTCGCATAGTACACATTTCTACAAGTAAACAAACAGTGTAGATCTTTGAAGTACAAATGTGCTCTTGCAACCAGAGCACCTAACCAGCCTGTTACGGTGCAAATTACTATGCTTGCTACCAGACATAAGGTACGTTTCAAGTGCGCAACATTGGCTCGTTCTGCAGAAAAATTAAGGCCTGAATACCAGCTCACAACAATATGTTCAATTTCTGCATTGACTGCGCCTATCTATCAGTCAAGAGAGTAAATGGTATAGGAGATTAAAACTCAAATTTTTCATCTCAACTTCGGACAGAGTTGCATTGTGTGTCACCCATTCCATACCACGTGTTTATCAGCTGTGTATACTGTAAGTTTGGAATTGTTTGCGTGACTTTTATCTTTAGGAATTATAAGCGAGTTTGTGAGCAAGTAAATGTGCGGTCTCCAAAGCTTAGAAATTTTATTAGCAGGACCTTTGAATTTGCCAGGAATAAATTTGTGACTATTAGGGATTATAAAGTTTCCGTGAGTTTAAAGTACTTCTGGATCCAGTTGTTCAAAGCATTGTTAGCTTAACGATAACGTTAAGACATAAAATTGTTAAGCAAATATCAGCTAAAGTAACAAATACACTGTTATTTTTTGTTGAAAAAATGTGAGAATCCTTTGCAGTGCAAAGGATTCTCACATTTTTTCAACAAAAAATAACAGTGTATTTGTAATATTAATGTTTGAAATTTTAACGAAACGTTAACTAACGACGTCGTTAGTTTTGAACAACTGGGCCCTGAACTTACAGTACCACAACAAGGATGCCAATCACATTAAGAAAACTTGCGCATGCAATATACAGAGATTTTTACAGAAGAAATAATTGAAAATTTCATTGAAAAAAAAAAAAAAACCAAGGTGGTTCTAACGAATACCCACAATCTATGTTTTGGAACGAAAATAAGAAAATAGGTATACCCCTGTAAACCCCAGTTTTTGCTATATAAAAGTGGGGTATGAGGTGGTATACTTTTCATGGACGTGTTTTCCTGATGAACTGCAGGTTTTCACATGGTGTGGTTCAAATTAATATTGCATAGAAATTAAACTAGATGTCTGTATCAAAACATTTGCCTTACTTTAATGATCTTTGAGTTTCATCTCTATTTAAGCACGCGGGCAATATTCATTTGTACCGACATCATACGGATGCACTGTTTTTGCAGTGCTCTCAAACCAATATTTTGCATCCCCCATGGATATTCCATGTTTTTATAGACATTTATTAATCAGTCTCTGACATTTATTATTCTCCATGAAAGGGAAATATAGCGCATTGGTTATCGTGTAATTTATCTATGAGTGTTTTATATGACATGGCATCATCTCATATCATAGTTTCAGATCTTTTCAAATTGCAGATGGCTTTAGAGCTTCAATTTTCTTTTTTCCAAAATATATTATGTGTATTATAGTTTTATTCTACAATCTGATATTCACATTGCCACCCTTGAACTTTTGGTAGATCTTCTTTCAAAACTATTTCTAGCTCACCTGACTTGAAGGCTCACAGGTGAGCTTATAGTATAACCATGCTCTGGTGTCTGTCATTGTCGTCATCGTTCACAATGTTCAAACATCTTCTCCTCTGAAACCACTGGGCCAGTCAAAGCCAAATTTTATATTAAGCATCTATAGGAAGGGGGAACCAATGTATATGTGAATGATTTAGGTCACATGATCAAGATAGCCGCCATGCCCATATATGGTAAAACCCCTCAAAAATCTTCTCCAGAACTGATGGATCGATTAGCAACTTGGCATGTAGCATTGATGACTGAAGTGGGTACTACAATGTTTTTGTAAATCATGACTTTGTGATGACCTTGACCTATTTTATGACAAGGTCAACATAGGTCGCTTATGCATTTGAATGGGGAAAACTGTTAAAATGTCGTTTAAAGGGGAAACATTAAAGGAAATGGGCAGTTAATTGGGCTAAATATTTATGATTCTAAAAATGGACACCATCTGCCTCAATATATATGTACATTACCATAATATTCAAACATCTTCTCCTCTGAAACGGCCATGATATTCAAACATTTTCTCCTCTGAAACCTCTTAGCCAATCAAAGCCAAATTTTTATGAAGCATCTATAGGAAGAGGGAACCAATGTGTATATAAAAAATCCAGGTCACATGACCAAACGGCCGCCATGCCCATATATGGTAAAAACCCACTAAAATCTTCTATGAAACCGGTGGACCGATTTCATTGAAACTTGGCATGTAGCATTGATGACTAATGTACTACAATGTATTAATAAATCATGACACTGTGATGATGTTGACCTATTTTACGGCAAGGTCAAAATAGAGTGCATTTGAATGGGGAACACATGTACTGTTAAATCTACTGTTAAAATGTCATTTGCGCAGAAAGTCTTGCAGGAAATGGGCATTTAGACCTATACTATAAATTGGACCCTAAAGGTTCACCTAGTGACCCTCACCCTGGGGCAATACATATGTATAGTACCATAATATATTCAAACACCTCCTCTGAAACCGTTTTGGCCATTAAAGCCAAATTTTATATGAAGCATCTAGTAGAAGAGGAACAAATGTGTATGTAAAAAATCCATGTCAAATGACCAAGATGGCCACCATGCCCATATTTAGTAAAAACAAAACTACATGTACTTTCTCTCAACTAACTGCCTCTCAGGTGAGCGATTGTTGCCGTTTTGGCTACTTGTTACTCTAGTCCTATGACTACACTTTGTCAAGTATTAGATTTACAAGTATAAGCATTTTCAAAATGCTTGCAATTTCTCAGCACTATTTTCACTGAATGGCCACCTATAAACACACGGCGATAACCACAGACGAAAAAAACTCTGGCAGTTTGGTTAAACGTGAGCTTTCATACCTGAGCTGGCATGCGGTATTTAGTGTGACCCTATCGGAGCTGCCTCGTCCAATCAAGTACGACCGGAAGTCGGTGGTCGATTAACAACAATATTCAAGCCCTGTTCAATTATATATGCACTCTCGCCCTGGCGAGATCGCAATGAGTGAACTTTGTGCATGGTTTCAAAACAATGCTTATTTTTCTTTTTAATAATTACTCTGCTTGTTCAAATTGTAACTGTGGCTTCCAGATATAGCAGTAATTTGACAGATGAAACCTTGAGCAGCATTGTGAGAAAACCAGATTTTTGCCTAGGCGAAAACAAAGGCGCAGATCAGCTTCGCAGTAACTGCGAAGCTGATCAGCGCCTTTGTTTTCGCTATATGGATAGTACAATTTCTCTTCTTCTTAAATCCGAAATTTCAAGCTTCTAGCCTGCTTCTGTGACTGTACAGGTGGGTTTGTATCAGACCTGGTCGGAAACCCGGAAGACTGGTTTTCTCGCATCGCGGCTCCCCTAGGGTTGAAAATTCCTGTTTAGTCTGTTGATTAAAATTTCCAAATTTGATCATAAACATAAAGTTTCAGATCAACTGTGCTGCCACATATGCCGATCAGCACCTTTCTTTTATATAACGAATCTGAACAAAGAATTGTTTAAAGACCTTGTGGCTGAAAGTCATGTTTTTTTGTGGTGAAGACTAGGTCCTCTTAAATCGACATATTAGACAAAGTATAGCCTCTATTCTTATCACAGTATGTCCGTAGGAGATGTTTTTCTTGAAAAGTCACCCTGGTACCTGTTCAATATCTCATTGAAAAAACTAGAGAATCCCAGAATTGGATCCATTGACTGCAGGATTTCCCATCTCGGTTTTTGGAGTGGGAATTTTTATCTGATTGCGCCATTTCCTGGACATTGCCTACTTTTACTTTAGTGAGTAGCTTTACCAATACACCACTTGCATAGGATATGGTCATATATTCGGAAGGTACATGTGTATCTTTCTAGCCTGTGACCAGGCAAACATTCCAGCTCTCTTTTAATGCCAACGGTAATCAGGTAAATATTTCTGTTCTCTTTTTCAGTATGGGTTAAAGAAGAAGGTAGCTGGAGAAGACAATATGATGCAGCCCCCGGAAGATGCAGGGAGAATAGGCCGGAAGAAGAAAACGCCCGCAGAATTGGCGGCAGAAGCAAATGCTGATTCTGATGATGAGGATAATTTAAGTAAATTTTCTTCCTTATGTTGCTGTATGAACTTTGTATAGGGTTTACAAGATAGTTGGGAAGACAAATTATTGAGCCTTCGCATGAGAAAACCAACAATCAGGTTTTCCGACCAGGTCGACACAAACCAGCCTGTACAGTCAGAGAAGAAGGCTAGAAGCTCGTGCTTCTGGATTTAAGAAGAAGATGGATTGTACTGTCTGTTTAGCGAAAACAAAGGCGCTGATCAGCTTTGCGGTTACCTTTGTTTTCACTAATGCAAATTGTTTGTTTTCTGATGCTGCGGCTCAATTTGTGGTTTAATTAAACTGGGTATTTATTTAATGAAAATTAAGAAGTAATGTTGCTTATATCTCCAGTGTTTTGAATTCTCTTCAGAAGTGTACCACAAACTAAAATTATGAAGAAATAAGCTACATTGTCTTCTTGTTATCTAATAAAGGCCACCTGAATTTGGCTACTTAATAACACTTAGTACATGTACTATAAAACTGTAATCATCAGACATGTAAGAATTGGCTGTTATCATCCTAAAGTTTGCAGTGGCTATGTATGTTATATATGTAGTAAGGAAGAATGCAGAAAGGCAGATAGAATAATTGGTCTTCACGGTGTATTATTATACAGTAACTTAGCTAAAGCAACTTTGGCGCCCATGTGTACAGTACACTTATACTTAACAGGATGATAACAGCATTTTAAGATGTCTGAAAATTGAGAAGTTTTACAATGTAACATGTCTCACTGTGTTTCCCTGTAAAATGTACAGAGTTACATTATAAAAGCTGCTATGTTTGCATAATATTCTCATGTGCATTCAGTTTTTGACACATGATATGACTCTATTCCTGATTTTATTGTTATATTTGTTGATGTGCATCATTTATTGTCATTTCATTGCAATAGGAAACGGCTTTGTATGGAAATGGATCTTTCATACTTGAATCTCTTCATAGCAGATTTAGAGTTCATAAGAGAGGTGTGCTGCTAAAAGCATTGGAAAATTTAATCATTTTTTTTTCCTGAAAATTTAATCATTTTATGATTCGTAGCAGAAAAATAATATTGTTGAACCAACAAACTTTTCTGATTGAAAATGACAAGTTCCTAATATGTAGTTTAAATTAATGTGATGCTTTCTTTGGCACCTTTTCTTCTTAAAATTGCATTTGAATACAACATGGATAATTTAATGATGCATAAACTGCATTTTCATTTAAACTGTGTTCAGTTCCTGTACAGCAGGGGCCACTGTTGTTCAAAACTTTGTTAACATCATCGTTAAGACCTCAACTTGTTAAGTAAATGCTGACTACATAAGCAAATACACTATTATTTTTTGTTGAAAAAATGTGAGAATCCTTTGCAATGCAATGTGAGAATCCTTTGCAATGCAAAGGATTATGCAAAGGATTCTCACATTTTTTCAACAAAAAAATAACAGTGTATTTATAATATTGCCATTTGAAATTTTAATGAATCACTAACTAATGACCTCGTTAATTTTGAACAATTGGCCCCAGATTGATATGCAATAACTTATAATGCACACTCTATAAGCAATATTTATTTCACCTTATAATTCACCTGTCGGGAATGTATGCTACACTGAGAGGAACTAGAAACTAAAGTGTTTAACTTACAATATTTTGGATTTGGACCCTGTAAAATTGATTTAAGCCCTCCAGGATTACCTTGATTGCAATGTAAATATAGATCATAACATGGCCTCATTGGAACAGTCAGTAAAGAATTTAGAAATTACTGATTGGATACAGGTGATTTTACAGGTGCCTGAAACCAAATAATGAATGGGAAGTTTGACAAAGTTAAGTTTCTAGTTCTTCTCAGTATAGCACAAAACACAAGGGATACCTTATTCAAACCTAATGACCAATGTACTTTGGTCCTTTTTGAGGATAGAGCATCTAATATGAAACATTGCAACTGATTTTATTCAGGTTTTGCTGGCTTTTATTACTTTTCAAGAGCCAGTAGAACAGGAATTGAATAATATTTATTCAGTATGCTACAAACATTTTCCATTTTCACACATGTATCTAGAATGATTCAAGTATAGTTTGACATAATATTTTTCTGTATTTGACTTTTTGTACAAATGAAATGCATGAATGTTTTCAGCGAGCTCATGAGGTTATGTAGCTTAATTTTCTCAACGGTGATTACTGTAGATTGACGATTCACAAGAATCTACGCATCATAGCTTTACAATTTACAACCATATGCAAAGAATCTCAGCTACTCCATTTGAAGAACGCAAAAAAGTATCATAACCTCATAATGAGCCTAATTTGTTTCATAATCGATGAGAATATGTATAAAAAGGTTGAAACTGCTGTTTCTAAAAGATTAGCGGGTATTTGCTGTAAATGCTGCCTTTTATATATTTAATGTACAGGTGAGGTTATAAAACATCACCCTACAGAATTCCAGTTTTACTCATATTCCTCATGCTAGTCCCACTTTCAAGAGGATAACATTTTCCTTCTATATTCAGTCTATAACTTAACTTTGGTGTTTTTTTGTGTCCAATGGTGCTTTTGAAATGTTACCTAAAGTGTCAAAATCATCATCATTGTCATATAGTAATTTATTTTTAATCATATCTTTGTAGCCAGTGGTAGGTAAAATGAATGCATTATTGAGCACATTGTGAATGGTTCCTTGAAATTTCTAATCTTATAGTTCATTTCAAGATATTTCACCTCGTGCATTTTGTTTATTGTTGTTAATTTTATGAATAATGATATGACTTGTATATACTTAAGTTCCATGTATATCACTTAAAAATTCATAAAAATATGATATGTTAAAATAATTATTGTTTTAAGTGGAGATGTATAACTCATTGGTAGTGTACAAGCTCAGGAGCGGGAGGTCTGAATTTATTTATTTATTTTATTTTTTTTCAACAGATACATGATATTAATTAGGTTGCGATAATTGCTGGTGTCCTAGTCTTTGCAAATGTATCACTTGTTGTTTTGTGTTTTTTAAAGAATGTAAACATAAGCGTTGTTACAGCTCTTGAAAAAGGATAAAGTCATTTTATATTTTGATTGAGATTTTTAGCATATCCTGAGTGTTCAGAAGACAGCAGAATTTGGTTTGTAACTTACTTTGTCTTTGACATTTTGCAATTTTAGCACCAGATAGTTTGTTTTGATTTGTTTTGGTAATCTAGGTTTGGACAGATGGTATATAGGTAAAGATCAAAGTATATAAACTGTCATTTACAGTTCAGCTTTATTTTCTATCATCTTGTGCTCGGATCCAATAAATCCTGGATAGGTAACTACCGTATATTTATGGTATTTATTGGAAATATGTGGTCTCGGCTAGATTGTCAAAGCTGTAATTGATAAAGTTTAAAAGCTGATAATTTAATTATTTGAGCAAATATCCATGATATTTTTTCATAAAGCAATAGCCTGATATATTAACTTTAAGACGGTATTATTTTATTTCTGGAGAAACCAACATGTTCTGCACAAATCGTCAAGAAAACTAGGTATCAAATTTCCCTGTTTTCAGCTTTTTTGACAGAAAATCACCAGAATTTGGTAAAAATGAAGGGAAAAACTCCATTTACTTTCAAAGTAACTTAAAATTTTTGATCAAACATGATAAAAACCTCTTATTAGAGCCTTAGTTGTCACTTAAACTCATTTTAGACCATCCTTATGTGTTTTGTGATACTTAAAATCAAGCAGAGACAACATGAATTGACACTCGCTTCAGTGCCTTATCCGGGTTATTTTGGATCCGAGTCTTGTGACAACATTAATTCATGTAGGAATGTCTTATCACTCTCTGGAGGTACCCATTGCAAAGCAATCCTGTGTCCAAGGTGTTATATATTATTTTCTGTACTTTAATGTAGACAAAGTTTTGAAAGTATAATTTAGTGATTCAGCAGCTTTTATCATTTTAAGATTGCATTGGTCCCTGCAGCTTTACAAAAACTTGCCCATGCAGAGATTTTCAAAGCTGTAAAAATTGATTTTTTTTATATGTTTGTTTAAAACATTGATTGTGGATCTATGTTTTGGATCAGAAGTAAGGAAAATTGAATACCCCTCATATATTGGTGTTCAAGGTTTTCCTGATGATTGGTTCTTGCAGCATTTCATTTTCAATAGAAAGAGCTAATAATGATCAAATTTCCGGTAATATAAAACTGTAATAAAATATTGAAATTGGAAAATAAGATGTAATTCTAAAGATGAACAAATTGAAAAACGAGACATGCAGATAATGGATTGCATCTTGAAAAGGAAAGCATTACAATTTAACACGGAAATGAAATAAAGATAGTGCAGCAATTATAGATTCTACAAATTTGAATGTGATTACGAAAACATGCCCATGCAATATCCAGCGATTTTTAAAGTTGTAAAAAATGAAAATTTTCGGTGGAAAAATTTTGATATTTTTCTTATTCTTGCTCAAAACATAGATTGTGGGTACACGTTAGAACCGCCTCGTCGAGGCGGTTCTAACGAGTACCCACAATTTATGTTTTGGAGCAAAAATAAGAAAAATAGGTATACCCCTGCATACCCCAGTTTTACTAAATAAAAGTGGGGTTTGAGGGGGTATACTTTACACGGACATGTTTTCATGATGGAAGTAAATTTCTGTGGTTCAAAATGTTGTTTTTCTGATAGATGCTAAGACAGGTTTAGTTTTAATAGTGCTTATGGGGCTTTAGAGCTCAGACATTTAGGTGTTATTTAAAAACATATTTAATTTTGTTGAAATTTTGTGTTGAAAATGTTGCAAATCAAATTCCTTTGTCTGATTGTTTAGTTACTGTTAGTTTGGCCTAAATTAATATATGCGTGTATGATGTCAAGGCTACTGTGAATTCAACTTCCTTGGCCTGAATTCATACTTTTTTCTTCATTGAAAATACTAGTACCAGGAGTATAAATCTAAATAAAATATTTTGGTTGAAATCCATCATGTCTTTCTTCACAATAACAAAAAGCAGTTGGTTTCTTTATAACTAGGCTTAAAACATCCAAGAAGAGAGAGATTAAGAGCAAAAAGTCGTTGAAAAAAACAACAACAACAAAACACAAAAACAACAACAACAAAACATTTTAACCTGGAGTACAAACTGAATAGCATTCTAAAGCCTTTAATTTTGATATGACCTAGTTTTATCTCAACATTAATTAAAGGCTTTTTGTAATTTGCAGCGTGCCATTGATTGTTCTGAAAAGCTTCTCAGAATCACACTTGGAAATCTCATGTTTGAAATTGAATAGTTGAGTGATCTGCTTTATCAGGAAAATATGACATTTTTGTGAAGATGATTTTTATGACTTGTCAGATGCACACGCGATCACTGTAATCAAGTAGGCATGGTGACACCTTGTAGGGGTGTTTTAGATATAACTTGAGACACACAACAGCACGAATAAACGAAATATGTAGCCATTGAGCCATCCGGTTGAGGTTGATTGCAAATGAAAATGGCTGATTATTGCAGTTTCTCGTGACTTTCATCTATTATTAAGAGCATTTTCAGTTGCATGAAGCCCTTTAAAGATGTCTGCAAACACAAAAATTCTCACCAGAAAAACATGTCCATGAAATGTATACCCCCTGAAACCCCACTTTTATATAGCAAAACTGGGGTATGCAGGGGTATACCTATTTTTCTTATTTTCCCTCCAAAGCATAGATTGTGGGTACTCGTTAGAACGAGGCGAGGCGGTTCTAACATGTACCTTTAATCTATTTTTGAGCGTTAGAACGAAGTGAGGCGGTTCTAACGTGTATCTTTAATCTATTTTTTGAGCAAAATTAAGAAAACTATCAAGTTTTTTCTGCTGAAAATTTTCTATTTTTAAAGCTCAAAACATCTCTGTTTATTGCAAGGGCAAGTTTTCGTAATGTTATCTAAAGAGTTTTGTAGTTCAGGTTTTGGTGTCTCAGCTTGTAGTTCAGGTTTTGTTGTCTCAGCTTGTAGTTCAGGTTTTGGTGTCTCAGCTTGTAGTTCAGGGCCCAGTTGTTCAAAACTAACGACGTCGTTAGTTAATGTTTTGTTAACATTTCAAACATTAATATTACAAATACACTGTCATTTTTTGTTGAAAAAATGTGAGAATCCTTTGCACTGCAAAGGATTCTCACATTTTTTCAACAAAAAATAACAGTGTATTTGTTACTTTAGCTGATATTTGCTTAACAAATTTATGTCTTAATGATATCGTTAAGCTAACGATGCTTTGAACAACTGGGTCCAGGTTTTGGTGTCTCAGCCTGTAAATTTGAATCAACCAGTTGGAATCTTACCTATGTCAAGAAGTTTGAAGACAACTATAGCTAGCCAAGGTTATCTTGTGATCAGGTCTCCTTAAGTTGAAAGAGCTTGGCCAGACAGTAATCAATGGTTCACACATCAATTGATTGGCAATTTATCATGATCTAGTATTCTGTCTGAACATAAAACTAACATTTCCTTTTGGCACCGGTTTAAATAGAGACTGAGATTGCTTGATTGATCTAAAGAAAAGACAATCTTAATAGACATGTCATACACAGGGCAGCCACTGGCAATCAATGACGGCCAAATATTCATCTAGGCATCAATTTCCAAGAAAGACTAGCAATGGCATTTTGAAAACACGGCCGTGTAATATACAGATTCTTCTTAAGTTGTAAAAATTCAAAATTTTCAGAAGATTTTTTAAAATATTTTTCTTATTTTTGCTCAAAACATAGATTGCGGGTACACATTAGAACCTACTCGGCAAGGGGGTTCTAAGAAGTACACACTATGTTTTGGAGCAAAAATAAGAAAAATAGGTATACCCCTGCATACCCCAGTTTTACTACATGTATATAAAAGTGGGGTATAAGGGGGTATATATTACACTGACTTGTTGTCCTGATGGTAATGCAACTTCAGATTGTTACTTATGAGATGTACGTTGAAACTGAAAATCATGAATTCATAGAGTCGCTTGTCTTGCATCACTTTAAAACAAAATTTATGATATATTTTACAATAAATCTCTCTGAATGAAAATTTTGAATACACTTATCCTCTTAATAGTTCTAAAAGATCATGCCTTATGGGCCCCCATTAGGAACACCTCTCCAATAAAGACAGTAAGGTGGGCAGACAAAGATTTTATAGAAAAAGTAAAGACAGAAATTATGATTGGTCTCTTTCAAATGGCCAAGCTGTGTCTCCTTATCCAGCATCTTTTTTCCCTATATCTGACTTGGAACTTGATTGAGGACACTATTCCCATTACGAAAACTTTCCCATGCAATATACAGAGATTTTTTGAGCTTTAAAAATTGAAAATTTTCAGCTGAAAAAAATTGATATTTTTCTTATTTTTGCTCAAAACATAGATTGTGGGTGCAAGTTAGAACCGCCTCACCGAGGCGGTTCTAACGAGTACCCACAATCAGATGTTTTGGAGCAAAAATAAGAAAAATAAGTATACTCCTGCAGACCCCAGTCTTACTATATAAAAGTGGGGTATAAGGGGGTATTTATTTCACGGACATGTTTTCCTGATGCCAATTCACAGACATCTTTAGACCCTTTGTTGAGTATTGCTGTCAGTATGAGAAAACCGTTTTTTTTTTTTAGCGTATGCAAAAACAAAGTCGTAGATCAGCTGTGCAGTTCCTGCACAGCTGATCAACGACTTTGTTTTCGCTACACAAATAGTACAATCCCTGCTCTTGTTACGGTATATCCAAAATTTCAAACTTGTAACCTATTCCTGTTACTGTAAAGACTGCGGATTGTGTTGAACCTTGTCGGAAATTCCGGAGACTGGTTTTTCCTATATACCGACTCTATTGCTGTCATTATACTGTACCTCTTATTAGTTCACTTGATTACGTTCTTCCCCTAACTTTGTTATTCGCAGTTATTCTGAGAGCGCCCGCAATCTAATTATTCTCAAGAATTCACCATCTTTCTGAAACCACCATAAGACATTGATGCGCAGCTATGGTAATTGAAATAGATAATAGTCTGACATTTATAGATGAATGTATGAACAGACTAAAAAAATTCAGGAACAAATATTTTCTTTTAAAATATTGCTGCAATTATTTTCCAAAACCATCATAAGACATTGATGCACAGCTACAATAATTGAAATAGATAATACGTAGTCTGACGTTTATAGATGAATGTACGAGCAGACTTAAAAATTTCAGGAACAAATCATTTCTTTTTTTCCAAATCCTCCTGCAATTATCAGAGAACAGTAGACTTGGAGAGTATTATGCAAGTCTCATTAGATTAAGTCAGAACATGTTCCATTTTAGTCATAGCCATCAGGAAAACATGTCCGTGCAATGTATACCCCCTAAAACCCCACTTTAACATAGGAAAACTGGGATTTGCAGGGGTATACATTTTTCTTTTTTTTGATCCAAAACATAGACTGTAGGTACTCATTAGAACCGCCTCGCCAAGGCGGTTCTAACGTGTACCCACAACCAATGTTTTGAGCAAAAAAAAAATAAATAAATAAAAAATGCCAATTTTTTCTAATGAAATTTTCAATTTTTTTTTAAGGCTGAAAGTGTTTGTATGTTGCATGGCATGTGTTCGTAATGAGAGTTCCAAGTTATTTGAGACATCACTTGGGATATGATTTGATATTTTATAACTACAATAGTGGTTCTAGCAAGATATCTAGAAAATTTTGAGAAATGAATTTGAACAGTCAAACTTTTCATTAGGGTACATTTGTAGTTTTTGCATCTATACTGTTGTTGAGAATTTTAAGTTTGATGAAATATTTCCATATTTACTTTTTGAAGTATAAAATTTAGTATACAATAATATATATAAGATTTATTCTTTAAATATATACTTTGTTAGAATCTAGATGATGTGATTCCATTATTCACTGCAGAGACCAACAATCAATTCAGAATCTTTGAAAATATTCTTTCCATATTTGTTGACATTTGCATGCACAAATTGATTATTCCAAAAGTTTTATCTGTAATTGTTCAGACTGACGTAATAATTATTTGTCAGGAAAAGCTTGCTCAGGAAACTTTGATTATCTTTTGAGAAAATTAGTCATACATGTTCTCGGTATTTGCTGTTGCAGACCACAGATAAAGAAACAAAGAAAACTCGCCCATGTAGTGTAGAGATTTTTTGGCTTTGAAAATGAAAAATTTCAGTTGATTTTTTTTTATTATTTTTGTTCAAAACATAGATTGTGGGTACATGTTAGGGGTGGTTCTAACGAGGACCCACAATCAATGTTTTGGGGTAAAAATAAGGAAAATAGGTTTAGCGGTACTTTTGTAAACCCAGTTTTACTGTATATTACCCTGATCATTACAAAAAAACATGCCCTTGCAATAAACGGATATTTTTTAACTTTAAAAATTGAAAGTTTTTAGCTGAAAAATTTTGATATTTTTATTATTTTCGCTCAAAACATAGATTGTGGGTACATGTTAGAACTGCCTCGGCGAGGTGGTTCTAACGAGTACCCACAATCTATGTTTTGGAGGCGGTTCTAACGAGTACCCACAATCTATGTTTTGGAGCAAAAATAAGAAAAATAGGTTTACCCCTGCATACCCCAGTTTTGCTATATAGAATTGGGGTTTTAGGGGGTATACATTTCAAGGACATGTTATCCTGATGAGGGAGGAAACAGCTAAGGTGGTTTGCAGATAAGAGAGCATGATAGTGATAGAGCATCAGACTCTGAATGAAGCAGTCTTGATTTAGAACTCTGTTGGGTACTGTGTCGTGTCCTTGAGCAGGACACGTTTGAGCCGCCTCGTTAGAAAACCAACAATCTGCATATGCGAAAACAAAGACGCAGATCAGCGCCTTTGTTTTCACTACACAGATGGTACAATTACTCTACTTCTTAAATCCGAAATTTCAAGCCTATAGCCTGCTTCTGTGACTGTGCAGCCTGATTTGTGTCTGACCTGTTCAGAAACCATATTGTTTTTTTTTTTCACGAGATGGCTCATTTACTACCCATAGTACTGGTGGCTGCATCCCGTCATGACTGAAAAATTGTTGACATTTTAAAACCACAAAAAATAGAAATAAAATAAAAATAAAAAATGAATAAATAAATAAATTCATTGCAAAGAGACAGAATGGTTAGGCTGGTCAGCCTAAGGCTGGTCAGGAACTTTGGGTTTTCTCAACGGCAAATTGCAGTTTTCTGATATCAATGTTTTTAACGTCTTGGAGGAATGGTGCTCCTTGGCTCCAAGATTGAAATTTGAATTGCGTAATTATTTTTCTCTCTACAGTCAGAGTCCTGACATTGATCATTTCTCAAGTGTATTGTAAACTTTGGAAAAAAAATCTAATTTCTTTGATTAAATTCTCTGTTTTTGAGGCCAGCAAAATTGACTTGCATCTCGTTGATGATGTCAGAGTAGTCTGTATTCCTTGATTAAAAATGCAGTGCTAACCCATATATGACAAATGGACTTGCCCATCATTATTATTTGGGGAATCCACTGTCATTTTTTAGGTGCACTAGGAGTGATTTTGATTTTTTAATCCTTTTTCATTGAAATTCCTCTAGGCAAACAGAATAGCCCCAGATGGGACGCTGCTTTCTGCGGCGTCCCATCTGGGGCTATACTGTTTGCCTATGTCCTATAAAAAGAACGGCAGGCTTAAATGGGTTAAAAACCTTGTCTGCTGAACCACTTTTATATGAACTAAAAAAATAAAAGCCTGCTTGCATGATGTTATATTTTCAATTCTTGACATGAACATTTTTACTTACTTTGATCGTACAATTGCATGCTATTTTATTCTTATGTAATTAATTCACTTGCCATTTAAAAATTGTATGAAGGCGTTCTGAATACAGTGTCAGTTCACTTTTTTGAGACCTTGTGCATGCCGCATTTAAACATTTCCAATTAAGAAAAATGTGGAAGTATAGAATTTTCTGATTCCTGCTGTGATTTCCATTTAAATACCTTAGGAATCTTTTAGGTGGGCTCAGAAAATCATTTTTATACAAAATATATCCAGAAAGTTGGTCACAGAAGAAATTGTATATATTTGTACATACAGTGGTTTTACACTGATGACATAAAGGTCAAAATAGAATCAGACTGCTTTTAGAAGAGTACTACATAGATCTTAGCTGGAAGCGAGCAAACCAGTCTTCATGATTTCATACCTGCTTAAGCTAGGTCCAACACAAACTGGCCTGTACAGTAACAGAAAAAGGCTAATGATTCCTGTTAAATACATGTTTATAAAAACTTTGAAGATCCTGGTCACAGAGCTCTTTCCGCAGTCTCAACTGTCAAGGGTCATCTTATCTATGTCCTTTGAAACATTTAAATACTGAAATAAAAGTAAAACCAGCTCATTTGAAATCTACCATGGATACATCAGGCATTTAGGTGTCCAAATTTTTAGAGAAGCCAACTTGCTCAGAAAATCTCTCTGTGCAATTGCCTCAATTAAACAGTTGCTAAAAGCAGGAAATGTAGAGAAAGGCTTTCCTCATTAAGTCGGGCTCCTGCCACTTTTGTAAGGTTTCATTGAGCCGCGACGCGAGAAAACCGGTCTTCGGGGTTTCCGACCAGGTCCGACTCAAACCGGCCTGTACAAGCTCAGAAAAGAGCTAGAAGCTTGAAATTTCGGATTTAAGTAGAAGAGGAATTGTACTATCCGAGTAGCGAAAACAAAGGCGCTGATCAGCTTCGCGGTTACCGCGAAGCTGATCTGCGCCTTTGTTTTCGCCTAGGCAAAAATCCGGTTTTCTCACGATGCGGCTCCATTAATGGTTCACTTTATCAAAAATGTCTTTTTGCTTTGTAAGGTGGCCTGAATTTGCCATCGGCAAATGCCTAAGTAGGTTCATTATTATATAAAGGTGAATGTATGGTGTAAATGGTCTGCCATAATCTTTGGATATCACCCTAAGTCATATATGGTCAGCTGTTTGAAAATTACCGGTTTTAGGAGAATTTCTGAGCCTTTTTCGTTTCTTGTTTGTAAGCTCTTGCTTTTTAGATTATTACATAAACCTCAAGATGTGATATTTCTGCAGCTTTAGATTATTATGGTATATACAGTGAGTCTGTGTATTTAACTATGTTTTGCTAGATCGTCAAATAGTACTCTTGACATACTGTATCTAGTAATTCAAAACAAGTTGGTTAGAGGCTTACAATTTCAGATATGATACAAGAATGTCAAGAAGGTGAAACCATATAGACACTGATCTGCCTTCATGTCAGCACATTTGATAAGAACCATTGTTTATTTCCTGTATAAAAATACACAGTTCCTTTTGATGGGAGTCAAATGATCTGTGTCATGGGAAAACCGGATATTTGCCTATGAGAAAACAAAGGTGCAGATCAGCCTTTGATTTCACTACACGGATAGTACAATCCCTTTTCTTCTTAAATCCAAAATTTCCAGCCTCTTAGCTTGCTTCTGTGACTGTACAGGCTGGTTTGTGCCGGACCTACTGTACTGGTTTGTGTCGGACCTGGTCGGAAACCCCGAAGACCGGTTTTCTCACATCGTAGTTCAAATGATCTAGAAGAAGCAATTGCTGGCATACTATCTCTAACACAATCCATGTAATTGGGTTGTCTTAAAAGATTTAGTATTAGTCTGATGGCAGTTTCATGTATCTTGAAAATTTAAGTTGATTGGATTGACAATCTAATGCCCTCCTAGGGCATTTATAATCAGTTTTGTGCATCTTAAAGTGTTATTGCTTTGCTTCCTCAGATAAATCTTTTGCCTTAAGAGTTTTCAGCTCTTAAAGAACTACTGATATACTGTTCGCAAGAGATAACAAAATAATAGTTCTTACATACTGTTGTGATATGAAAAAATGTTAAAAACAAACATAATATACCCATCCTTGGAGCCTTGATGACCTAAATCATCTGTTGGATTATTTACAACTTATTACCTGTACATGTATTTGGTTAAAAAGTAACTTTTTCTTTATGTTAATATGAACTTATGGTCATTTTTTCAGTGTGCAAGAAACTGTTTGTATTTTCTGCTCATACTTAAAAAGAATATTATATTTCTCAGAATCTATTTTTATAAGAATAGTTTATGTAATAGTTTTGTTGAATGCCAGTACTTGTCATATATGGATTGTATGTATTACCTCCCTTGATCTTTAGCTACCCTCTTACTTAGACTTATCATGCATGTGAACTTTTGACACCTATATCTGTTCTAGCGCCCCTGTAAGTGTATGTCTCGTTTCAGAATTACCGGCAAACTTAGGGGAGCTAACTTCCAAAGTCTCTGAACTTCCACAAAAGCTGGCACAAGGCGTTGGTGGGGTCACAGAGAAGTGTACACTTCAGTGATACCCCAACACTCCAATAATGCTGTAAGTCAGCATGCAGAGTGATATTCATTTTTTGTACATTTTGTAGTCAAATGTTCTTATTTACTGGTAGCCTAATTTAGCAGAGTATTTGATTATGAAGAAAGGATGATGCCCATCAGTTCTCCATAAAAACCTCCCAATCATTACGAAAACTTGCCCATGCAATACATAGAGGTTTTTTCAGTGACAAAAATTGAAAATTTCACCAGAAAAATGTTGATATTTTTCTTATTTTTGCTCAAAACATAGATTGTGGGTACATGTTAGAACCGCCTCTATGAGGTTCTAACGAGTACCCACAATCTATGTTTTGGAGCAAAAATAAGAAAAGTAGGTATACCCCTGCATACCCCAGGGGGTATACATTACATGGACATGTTTTCGTGATGTTTATCCTGTTTTTATGGAGAGAGAAGCATTACTATCTTTTCCTCATCGTGAAATACTCTTCATAATTAGTCTACTGTTTTATGATCATCACACCTTTGCTTTTGGTAAATTTTGTATTCTTGCAGAGTTACCAATCACACTCTAAGCTCTCTGAACCATCCTGTGTGTACTGATATCTGATTGGTTAGGAATTTAGGCAGATGTACATCATTGGTTAAAAATTCATGCAGCCTTATGTGATTGGTTCAAAATATACCAGCCAATCACAGACACAGAAATTATCAAGAACCATAAGTTTTAGTAGGTCATCAAAAAATGCATCATTATATGGTTGAAAAAAAAGAAAAAAAAAAAAGAAAAAATGTTTTGAAAGTAAGGCACATTTGTAAATGATAATAGAACAAAATAACATAAACTTGAATATATCCGTAAATCGTTGAAAATCCAAATACATACATTGAAATAGGTTAAACACTTACAATGGACACTTTTTACAGGGGCGGTAGTTTAGTCTACCTTTTAATTCAAATTCTTTATCCTTCAGCATGTTTATACCTGTTACCTTACCCCCACACATTGCATCAGAGTCCCTCTAGACACCCACCACACCCTTGTTCCCTGGTATATGGTGTTATCTGTCTTTCTTTGTGTTGTTTGAGAAATGTTTTAGCCTCCTATCAAGCGGATGCTATCAAGACTGCTTTACCGAATTGGGAAAGCGTTTGGTTTACGCCACTAAAACCGAAGGTCAGAAGTACATATATGCTTTTGTTTCAGTCTCATGCAACTAAAAGTAATGTCCGTAAAAAATTATAATAGCATAGTTTACTTTACCTCCCCAGCATGCAAAGAAAGTGTTGGCAAAGCCCATTGAATGGAAGCTCTTGTTACCATTAAACCTTTTATCTTTTCTTGCATAATTTTGTCATGTCCTTTGAGAATTTGTCTGCCTGCTTAGTGTTGCTTAAGTAATTGTTTGTGTTTGCAAGTTTCCAATGCGTTGGCAATTTCTAATCCTATTTATCTTTAGCAACTAAGTGTTATTGATCTGGGAATTAAATGTTGAAAAATTGATATTATCCATTTATATTTCTGCAGCTGCAATTAGTTCTGCAATTTCAGGGAGAATTTTCGCAACAAAAATATGGACAGGAAATTTCTTTGGAGAACTGGAGTGGTAATAGTGCAAGTATGTTATAAACAAGATTTTTTACTGTCATTTGGCATCCAAGAATGCTTTTTGGTCCTATGGAATACACAGGACACTATGAAGGGGAAATAAATGACTCAATTTCCTGTCCGCAGCAAAGCCTTGTTTCTCTGCTCAGCTAGTGTCCATCAAATAAGTTTCATGTACTTAGGTGCCAGTTATGCCTGATTTTAGATAACCCAGAAATGATGCCATGATTTAGGGCCAGAGATTGTTTGCATGGTATCCATTTTATGATCCATTGATTGGTCAGTTCTTTTGTCTGTCACATGAAGGGCTTATCTTGGCTGTACTGAACTACATTTCACAGACCAATTCAGTAAGGCAGTAAGGCACCCCTGGTTCAGTAAGGCATCCCTGGTTCCGTTTGGTCAGAAAGACTCCCCTGTAATTCAGCTTTTGGTTTACAAAGCAGTTAGTATCTAAGGGTTCTATATATATTTTTGGATAAACAAGTTGATTAAATTTTGCTTCACCCAAGTTTGTGGTTTAGTATTTCACTTTCATGGGAGTCTGGGACTTTGTCGCAAGAAGACAGGGAAAATGGATTTTTGGTTCTATGTTCTCTGCATTTCGAAATGGTTGCTAAGTGCTCTAAAGGCAAGCAAAATGTTATTTCAAGTAATGTAGGGTTATTTCACCAATCAATCATTTGAGCCGCATCGTGAGAAAACCGGATTTTTGCCTATGCGAAAACAAAGGCGCAGATCAGCTTCGCGGTAACCGCGAAGCTGATCAGCGCCTTTGTTTTCGCTACACGGATAGTACAATTTCTCTTCTTCTTAAATCCGAAAATTCAAGCTTCTAGCCTGCTTCTGTAACTGTACAGGCCGATTTATGTCGGACCTGGTCGGAAACCCCGAAGACCGGTTTTCTCGCGTCGAGGCTCATTTGAATACCAAGGCCATATTGGAAACATTATTTACACATTAGAAAAGGATAGAATTTAGACTGCAGAAAAAGCAATATGAAAACGTCAAACTCACAATGCCTTATCAGTTTGGTTCAGTGAAAGCGACTACAATAAAAACAGGAAATGAGTTCAGAGAATGACAGTTTTAAGGAAATGAGCTTAGAGTGTGTTCCTCACAATAATAGCTTTCTACGTACAGAACGGCAGAATATGTTTTGTGTTTGTCGGGTGATGTTATTGAGAGATAACTTTGACCAATCCTGTGGCATGCTCATCAGAATCACATTGTTCAGGGATTCTAATAACTGCCACAAGCACATAGATCGTTCTGTAGAACAGGAACAGGCCAAGTTATCCTTTAAAAGCTATCACCAATAATCTTATCACTAGATGTCAGTTCCTTTATTTTCATTTTCGTTTCTGTCTTGCCTTCACTAGCATGAATTGCCAATGGTCTCTGAGTAGGCATCTTCTATAATTTGCTTTCTGTGTCATGTGAATTTCTTCCTTTCTACAAACAGAAATGGATGTCTGCCACCAAATTCCTGCATTAGAGCATGTGCACACTATATTAGCTGCAATGTGGAATGTGTGATTTTATACAAAACTGCATACCCGACTGCCAAAATTGGCGTTTTAGATTGCCAAAAGCACATGTTGGCAATTGAGAATGTTCAATTTACATTCTACATTGTCATTTTGGCAATCCGAAATGTCTTTTTATGGCAATATAGAACTCTTTTTGTTTACCAAATTGGTTGTTCGCGATTGCCGCTATTACGGTGTGATCTGGGACTTTTTAGCTCACCTGAGCCGTCAGGCTCACAAGGTGAGCTTATAGTATACCCATACTCCGTCGTCCGTCCGTCCGTCCGTCGTCCGTCGTCCGTCCGTCGTCCACCATTTTCAAAGATCTTCTCCTCTGAAACCGCTTGGCCAATCAAAGCCAAATTTTACATGAAGCATCTATGGGAAGGGAGAACCAATGTGTATATAAATAATCCAGATCACATGACCAAGATGGCCGCCATGCCCATATATGGTAAAAACCCTTCAAAAATCTTCTTCTCCGGAACCAATGGACTGATTTCAACCAAACTTGGCATGAAGCATTAATGGCTCAAGCACTACAATGTGTATATAAATCATGACCCTATGATGACCTTGACCTATTTTACGGCAAGGTCAACATAGGTCGCGAATGCATTTGAATGGGAAAAATTGTTAAATTGTCATTTAAAGGAAAAATCTTGCAGAAAATGAGCAGTAGGACTGAATATTAATGATTCTGAAAAAAATTGGGCACCAGGGGCTCATCCGCCCCCACCCCGGGGCAATATACATGTATATCTCCATAATATTCAAACATCTTCTCCTCTGAAACCGCTTGGCCAATCAAAGCGAAATTTTATGTGAAGCATCAATAGGAAGGGGTAACAAATATGTATATAAAAAATCCAGGTCACATGACCAAGATGGCCGCCATGCCCATATATGGTAAAAACCGTTCAAAAATTTTCTTCTCCAGAACCGGTTGACCGATTTCAACGAAACTTGGCACGAAGCATCGATGGCTCAAGCACTACAATGTGTATATAAATCATGACCCTGTGATGACCTTGACCTATTTTACGGGAAGGTCAACATAGGTCACCAATGCATTTGAATGGGGAAAACTTTTAAAATGTCATTTAAAGTGAAAGTCTTGCAGGAAATGGGCAGTAGGACTGGATATTAATGATTCTGAAAAAAATTGGACCCCAGGGGCTCATGTGCCCCCACCCCGGGGCAATATACATGTATATTTCCATAATATTCAAACGTCTTCTCCTCTGAAACCGCTTGGCCAAACAAAGCCTAATTTTAAGTGAAGCATCTATAGAATGGGGGAATCAATGTGTATATAAATAATCTAGGTCACATGACCAAGATGGCCGCCATGCCCATATATGGTAAAAACCCATCAAAAATCATCTTCTCTGAAACCAATAGACTGATTTCAAGGAAACTTGGCGTGAGGCATCGATGGCTAAAGTACTCCAATGTATATATAAATCATGACCCTGTGATGACCTTGACCAAGTTTATGGCAAGGTCAACATGGGTTGCCTGTGCATCTGAATTGGGAAAACTGTTAAAATGTCATTTGAAGGAAAAAGCCAACAGGAAATTGGCAAATGGACAGAATATTGAAGATTCTGAAAAAAGAAAATGGCCCAAGGGCTTATCTGCCCCTGCACTGGAGTTAAATACCATAATATTCAAACATGTTTATTGGTATATGCAGCTGATCTCAGGTGAGCGTTTACAGAACCATTGGTCCTCTGGTTTAAAGTGTTGTGTAAAAATATTGATACTGGCTTAGATTCAAAGACTTAAATATGCAAATGAACATTTTGAGCAGGCACCAGCGTTAGAGGTTAATTAAGACATACATGTATTTTGTTAAACTTTTAACAGATTTTTCTGGCATGGTTGCATGGTTTAACATTCTAATTACATGTAGTATTAATACAGGTCTATCACTTTTTTAGCTCACCTGAGCCGTTAGGCTCGCAAGGTGAGCTTATAGGATGGCCATGATCCGGCGTTCGTCCGTCCGTCCGTCCGTCGTCCGTCCGTCCGTCCACAATTTCAAAGATCTTCTCCTCTGAAACCGCTTGGCCAATCAAAGCCAAATTTTATATGAGGCATCTATAGGAAGGGGGAACCAATGTGTATATAAGAAATCTAGGTCACATGACCAAAATGGCCGCCATGCCCATATATGGTAAAAACCCTTCAAAAATCTTCTTCTCCCAAACCAGTAGACCGATTTCAACGAAACTTGGCATGAAGCATCAATGGCTCAAGCACTACAATGTGTATATAAATTATGACCCTGTAATGACCTTGACCTATTTTACAGCAAGGTCAACATAGGTCGCCAATGCATTTGAATGGGGAAAACTTTTAAAATGTCATTTAAAGTGAAAGTCTTGCAGAAAACGGGCGGTAGGACTGAATATTAATGATTCTGAAAAAAAATGGACCCCAGGGGCTCATGTGCCCCCACCCCGGGGCAATATACATGTATATCTTCATAATATTCAAACGTCTTCTCCTCTGAAACAGCTTGATCAATCAAAGCCAAATTTTATGTAAAGCATCAATAGGAAGGGGTAACCAATGTGTATATAAATAATCCAGGTCACATGACCAAGATGGCCGCCATGCCCATATATGGTAAAAACCCTTCAAAAATCTTCTTCTCCTGAACCATTGGACCAATTTCAATGAAACTTGGCATGAAGCATGGATGGCTAAAGCGCTACAATGTATATATAAATCATGACCCTGTGATGACCTTGACCTATTTTACGGCAAGGTCAACATGGTTGCCAATGCATTTGAATGGGGAAAACTTTTAAAATGTCATTTAAAGTGAAAGTCTTGCAGGAAATGGGCAGTAGGACTGACTATTAAAGATTCTGACAAAAAATGGACCACAGGGGCTCATTTGCCCCCACCCCGGGGCAATATACATGTATATCTCCATAATATTCAAACATCTTCTCCTCTGAAACCACTTGCCGAATCAAAGCCAAATTTTATGTGAAGCATCTATAGGATGGGGTAACCAATATGTATATAAATAATACAGGTCACATGACCAAGATGGCAGCCAGGCCCATATATGGTAAAAATCTTTCAAAAATCTTCTTCTCTGGAACCAGTGGACCGATTTCAACGAAACTTGGCTTGAAGCATCGATGGCTCAAGTACTACAAAGTATATATAAATCATGACCCTGTGATGACCTTGACCCAGTTTATGGCAAGGTCAACATGGGTTGCTAATGCATTGGAATGGGAATAACTGTTAAATTGTCATTTGAATTAAGGAAAAAGCCAGCAGGAAATTGGCAAATGGACAAATATTGATTATTCTGAACAAGAAAATGGCCCAGGGGCTTCATCTGCCCCTGCACTGGGATTAAATACCATAATATTCAAACATGTTTATTGGTATATGCAGCAGATCTCAGGTGAGCGTTTACAGGACCATTGGTCCTCTGGTTTTATTAATGTGCTAGAAACTTTTCCTTTCTGTGTTTTGTGTCTCTGTTTTGTACCATTTAATTTATCAGTTTGCGTAAAACAATGAATTTTATACTCTTTGTCTGGCCAACAGGGTTACTTGTATAACAATTTTATAAATTCAGTTTTATGAATTCGAAGAGTGAAAAATCAAATTAAGGTTGTAACATATTGTCATTTCAATCACAATATTTATACATGAGCATTAATTGTAAAAAAATAACATATTTTTAATATGCAGAATAAGTGAAGAGATTGTTACAAGTTCTCCATAAACAGCATAGTTTTTGGTGCTGCTGATGTTAAAATGAAGATTGAAGTACAGTGAGGTCTGAACTAAAGTATACATATTTTGTGCACTTGATGTGCATCACAAGTGAACAATTTCTGATATTTCTTTACCTGTAGTGTGCACCGTATGTGCTCAACAAGTGCACAGTTGTGTATACTTTAGTTCAGACTTAACTGTAGTTGTAGTATGGCAAAGTTTCTTAAACTATCTTTAGCTCCTCACCAGTATCACACCTATTATTTTCTTGCTTTTTCAGGACTCAATCAAAAACAGGAGTTTTGGGACATGTGGAAATTTGTTCAATTCTTATTATTTCTCAGGAATTCCTATTTCCTGTAATTTTTCCCTAAAAAGTTGGCAGTGTTTTGTTTTAACCCATCCATAGTTGTTTTTCAATGGTTGTGTGTACTTCTGTGGTGCACCCATTTTTGTTTGTAATCTAATTGGAGGATGTCAGTATTCAAATTATTTTGGATACTGATATTTTTGTAAGCTCATAATTATACTTCACGAAAAAGTAAGCTGTGCTAGGATATATATATAAATACCAGGAGAGTCTGTCAGGCACGCTTCTAATGTCAGTGCCATTTAACTGTGGTCCGTTTCAGTGCTCCACATAAAGTTACTACATGTTTAATTTCGATTACAATGCATAACTGAAAATGACGTTTTTCTTGTTGAGGATCAGATGACCGTTACAACAGTGGCACTTTTCTGGAATAAGATATGTATATGTACATGTATAAGATTAAGTGTTGGTTTAAACATTTTAATAGTATAAACATGCCCATGCAATATACAGAGATTATTAAAGTTGTAAAAAATGAAAATTTTCAGTAGATTTTTCTTTACATTTTTCTTATTTTTGCTCAAAACATAGATTGTGGGTACACGTTAGAACCGCCTCACCGAGGCGGTTCTAACGAGTACCCACAATCTATGTTTTGGAGCAAAAATAAGAAAAATAGGTATACCCCTGCATACCCCAGTTTTACTATATAAAAGTGGGGTTTAAGGGGGTATTTATTGCACGGACATGTTTTCATGATGAACCTAGAGGCTATTTAAGATATTTTTAAGATTTATTACCGTAGTTCTGTATCATTTCAAAATTGCATGAGATATTTTCTTACCAGGTCCGACAAAACCTGTGCTCTATAGCCACAGATGTCTTAGCTGAGGGACTGTGGTTAGCCACAACATATCTTAAAAGGGAATAATTTAGAAAATTCTCCACAGATCAAACATTGTCTAAGTTCTATGTTCAAAGCTCTAAGCCTGTATCTAGTTTACCGGTATGTAGACAGGTTTTAATTCTAAAACTGGAAATCCAGTCATCTTCTTATACATTCCGGATGGAATATACCCTTTTTTGCACCTGTAAAAATAAAGATACATGCTACATAGTAAACCATCAAATGTTTTACCATGACTTAATTGACATTTGAGCCTCGTCGTGAGAAAACCGGATTTTTGCTTAGGCGAAAACAAAGGCGCAGATCAGCTGCGAAGCTAATCAGCGCCTTTGTTTTCGGTACATGCAGGGATAGTAAAATTTTTATGCCCCCAACTTTGAAAAAGTTGGAAGGGCATATTGCTTTCGGCTTGTCTGTCTGTCTGTCTGTCTGTCTGTGTGTGTGTGTGCGTGTGTACGTCTGTTAACTTTTGAATGGTGAATGTTAGGGATTTGAAATTTCATGTGTGTATTCCTCATGAAAAAATAGTTGACCCATATTTTTTTTCTTGTCTGAGTTATGCCCCTTTTCTGAGTTATTTCCCTTTGAAAACAAAATTTGAAAATCTTGTGTGCAAGATATCTTGAAAAGTATTTAAGCTAGAGCCTTCATATTTGGTATACTGGTTGGGGCTGATGAGTAGATGACCTGATCAACTTTTTAGAACTTTCCGTCAAATTTTGACAAAAATACGGAATTTTCAAATTTTGATTGATTTTTCCACTTTTCGGTGAAATTTGAAACTTTTGAACGGTGAATGCTAGGGTTTTGAAATTTCATATACAGATTCCTCATGAAAAAATAGTTGACCCGTATTTTTTTTCATGTCCAAGTTATGCCCCTTTTCTGAGTTATTTCCCTTTGAAAACAAAATTTGAAAATCTTGTGTGCAAGATATCTCGAAAAGTATTTAAGCTAGAGCCTTCATATTTGGTATACTGGTTGGGGCTGATGAGTAGATGACCTGATCAACTTTTGAGAACTTTCCGTCCAATTTTGACAAAAATACGGAATTTTGAAATTTTGATTGATTTTTCCACTTTTCGGTGAAATTTGAAACTTTTGAACGGTGAATGCTAGGGTTTTGAAATTTCATATACAAATTCCTCATGAAAAAATAGTTGACCCATATTTTTTTTCTTGTCTGGGTTATGCCCCTTTTCTGAGTCATTTCCCTTTGAAAACAAAATTTGAAAATCTTGTGTGCAAGATATCTCGAAAAGTATTTAAGCTAGAGCCTTCATATTTGGTATACTGGTTGGGGCTGATGAGTAGATGACCTGATCAACTTTTGAGAACTTTCCGTCCAATTTTGACAAAAATACGGAATTTTGAAATTTTGATTGATTTTTCCACTTTTCGGTGAAATTTGAAACTTTTGAACGGTGAATGCTAGGGTTTTGAAATTTCATATACAGATTCCTCATAGAAAAATAGTTGACCCATATTTTTTTTCATGTCCAAGTTATGCCCCTTTTATGAGTTATGTCCCTTTGAAAAAAAAAATTGAAAATATTGTGTGAAAGATATCTGAAAAAGTACAGATTCCTCATAGAAAAATAGTTGACCCATATTTTTTTCATGTCCAAGTTATGCCCCTTTTATGAGTTATGTCCCTTTGAAAAAAAAAATTGAAAATATTGTGTGAAAGATATCTGAAAAAGTATTTAAGCTAGAGCCTTCATATTTAATATACTGGTTGGGGCCGATGAGTAGATGACCTGAACAACTTTTGAGAACTTTCCGTCAAATTTTGACAAAAATACGGAATTTTGAAATTTTGATTGATTTTTCCACTTTTCGGTGAAATTTGAAACTTTTGAACGGTGAATGTTAGGGTTTTGAAATGTCATATACAAATTCCTCATGAAAAAATAGTTGACCTGTATTTTTTTCATGTTCAAGTTATGCGCCTTTTTGGAGTTATGCCCCTTTTAAAACAAAATTTGAAAATCTTGTGTGCAAGATATCTGAAAAAGTATTTAAGCTAGAGCCTTCATATTTGGTTTACTGGTTGGGGCTGAGAAGAAGATCACCTGATTAATTTTTCAGGACTTTCCGTCAAATTTTGACAAAATAACTCCATTTTGAAATTTTTACTCCATTTCTAACTTGTATGCAAAAAGCTTACATTCTGTTTCTGGATCGAGGTCAAAAACACAGGCAACCGAACAGCTTCTTTAGGAAATTAAATTTCACATCATTCAAATGAAATAAATGAATCATACAGGTTTAGGGACAAGCATACAGTTGGGGGCATAGTGTTTTACAAACACGCATTTCTAGTTCTACTTTCTAAAAACAAAATTTCCACTCTCTAGTCATCTTCTGTGACTGTACAGCTCGGTTTGTGTCGAACCTAGTCGGAACCCAAATTGCCGGTTTTCTCACGCACAGACTCAATTAATGTGGATTCTAAGCAAGGTTGGTAGACAATGCTGGAAAATAAGTCGAAGGCAGGTTTTTGATGAAGCCACTCTCCGTACTTAGCAATATTCGTTAGTAAACTATAATTAAGGTATCTTCTTCAGAAGCTTACAGCTTTGAATCATATGTACTGCATCATGAGAAAACCGGACTTTTCCCTATGTGAAAACAAAGACGCAGATCAGCTGTGCAGTAACTGCACAGCTGATCAGCACCTTTGTTTTCGCTACATGGATAGTATAATGCCTCTTCTTCCTTAGAATCCGAAATTTCAGGCTTCTAGCCATCATCTGAAGTTACACAGGTCGGTTAGTGTCTGACCTGGTCGGAAACCCTGAAGACCGGTTTTCTCACGTCGTGGCTCATATGTATCATAATTGCCATGGTAACAGATAAAACTTCAAAAGGTCTTAATTAGGTATTTCAGAGGTGCTATAAACCTCAAGAGATGAGCCCCGTCGTAAGAAAACCGGTCGTCAGTATTTCTGACAGGTCCCATACAAATCGGCCTCTACACCCACAGAAGAAAGCAAGAATCTTGAAATTTTGGGTATAAATAGAGGAGGAATCGTTCTATCCATGTAGCGAAAACAAAGGCGCTGATCAGCTATGCAGTAACCGCACAGCTGATATGCGCCTTTGTTTTCGCACAGGCAAAAATCAGGGTTTCTTATGATGCAGCTCATATGATATTTCCGTTATTTTCACTCACAGATTGATGTACAGCTCAAAGGTTTTAAACAGGCATGCATACTGACTACCTTATATTGCAGTATATGGATTTTTCCTCTTTTACAAATAACGCTATGGACAATGCTGTGGCCTAGTGGTAGTTTAAAGAACACGACACAACCAGGAACGAGATGTCGGAGATCCAAGCTACATATATACCTCCGTTTGAGCAA
Organism: Rugalucina vietnamica; assembly: GCA_964017185.1. Classification (NCBI taxonomy): domain Eukaryota; kingdom Metazoa; phylum Mollusca; class Bivalvia; order Lucinida; family Lucinidae; genus Rugalucina; species Rugalucina vietnamica. Next base: position 39,797,818 of record OZ024870.1, read on the forward strand.
AACAAGTTTCTCATCACACTGGTTATAAGTACCCAAGAAGCGGCAACTCTGTTCAAACAGGACTAAATCATTGTTGACGGGCATTTAGCAATTTTACATTCTTTTAAGGTGAATTATCATACCTAGTATTGAAATACTTTCCAATAAAGTTTTTTTGATGTATGCATTCTAGCTCTTTATGCACCAGTCATTTGTAACTTCCAGGGATTATGACCTTTCAGTGTTTTCAGTGCCATGCTATAAGGCCCACCCCCAGGAGACATACTGGGGTTCAACACTATGCTCTTTGCCCTGCCTTTTGCCATAGAAAATCTCCATGGGGTAAAGATTCTAATGTCAAAGCCCTGTCATTTGGCCTGCTCTGGGGACAATCATAAATTTGTTGCACCACACTTTAGCCCGGCTATCCCCCACCCTTCCCAAAAGGTGAGGTGGGGGCTACAAATGACTGGTGTGTTATATACAAAAAGGTACACATACATATGAAAAGCATCTGCTACAAGCTTGAAATGATTGACAGCATTTATTTAGAAATTGAAAGCTTGTGTTTTATTTTTGAATTTATTGGTTTGACAAAGGACAAAAAGAAACAAAACGTTTTTGTTAAGAAAATTGCAATGATTATTAAATGCATACCATAAACAATGATACACACTGTATTTATTAGAAAATACCAGTACACACTGTATTAGAAAACGGTATCCGGAAACACCCAAAACATCTCGTTATAAACTACCAAACAAATGAAGTTGGAGTATGAATCAATAAGTAGTCATATTGTAGTTTTTAGAACACGATATATGCATTATATATGTTGTTATAAAAAGTGTCATGTAGTTTTGATCTCATTTAACCCTTGAAGTGCCAGACACAACATTCATATAGTCTTGGTCTGAAGTATTTGGCATGAGAAGAGTTTAAAAGTGCAGTCACATATTACCAGCTATGAATTTATAGCATGAAATACGTAGCAAATGGTCAGAAAATTTCAATAAACAACTCACTGCATTATTTTGACTGTGATAGATTGTTGCACAGTTTTGAAAATGTTAAAAGAAAAAATTGTTAAGATAAAATGGAAATCCCCTGACAGGAGCACATTCAACATTGAAAGAGGAACAGACCAGAAGAATTCACTGCAAGAAAAATGCTCAAGATATGCATTCATACAATGAGGAACTGAAAAAAAAATCAGACTGATAGCATATGATTGGAAGATTACATTACAAAAACATTCCCCTGTAATATACATGGTTCTTCTTGAGCTGTAAAAATTGAAAAATTTTATTTAAAAAAAAAAAAAATGATGTTTTTAATATTTTTGCTAAAAACATTGATTTTGGGTACAAGTGAGAACCACCTTGTTGAGGTGGTTCTAAGGAGTAGCCAAAATCTATGTTTTGGATAGAAAATAACAAAAAAAGTAGACCCCTGTGAACCCCAGTTTTACTATATAAAAGTGGGGTTTATTAAAGGGGTACAATTGCATGGACGTGATAGCGTGACGAATGCTAGTGTGTGATATATGACAGAGGCTTATATAGCGATGGCATGCCTGAAGAAGTTGTGTTGTCCACTTCCTTGGCATTTTAAGGGATAAAACTGTAATTAGTGTACTACAATGTACTGCAGAAACCATAAATATTTGGTACCTAATCCACTACAAGCATCATAGTTGACTCTGCATAGGTTGTTAATCTTTCTTTACAATTTTTGTAGAGCTTGTTTTGTCATGCACTAGGCCCCAATGTTATAAAACTATTTTCATGCTCAACTCAGCTGAGACTAAAAATTATCCTGCTCATAAATGTTAAAATGCCAACAATTGTTGGCATTTTAACATTTATTAGCAGGATAATTTACAGGCTTTGATGATCTAAACCTGAAATTTCAATTTGTTCGAGTTATTTTGGCATTTATGAGCAGTTTAAATTTTATGCTCAGCTGAGTTGAGCATGAAAAGAAACCCAGAAGACAGGTTTTCTCTAATCATTGCTAAAACATTTGTTTGAATCACCATCCGGAGTGAGGCTACATAAAAACTGTTGCAAGTTTGAATGGTAAGTCGTCACCTTCGTTTAGACAGTCAGAGTCTGATTATAATGCTTTGTGTTAGACTTTTAGATTTAATTTTTTGTAGACACATTATATTTGCCTTCAAAACTTTACCTATCCAGCATAAAATATTGTCTGCAAAGACTAGGATAAGCAAATGCATTTGTAAAATTCTTAATTTGATATAAATACATTTCTTACTGAAATTCCTACTTTTCAGCTTATATTAAGTATGTCCGAATTAAAACATTTTTCATTTATTATACATTATACATTCATAAGACATAAGTTGATCAAGTTTGCACATAAATTTTTATTTTCTGTCACTGAGTGATGCATCTCAGTCTCTTCAGTTCTATTATACCATCATTACTTCTTTGCAAAAATACATTTTACTTATTTTTTTTTCTTTCTCTCTTTTTCCTGATTCAGTAAGACTCATAAATTGCTTGCAAATTTCTTTTTTGTTCACATTTGTAGTAGAATTTTTAATATGTTTTTTCAGATGTTTAATTTATTTGTTATCATTTTTAACACTATTAGGTATATATGTTAAATATTTATAATAGTGGATCTGTTTTGATAGCTCAATTTTGACCTTCAAGATGTATAAAAAGTTTCTTTGTTTAGAGCGAGAAGAGTTAACCTGAATTCAGTTTTTCAGTTTTTTACAATCTAAACTACCTTTCACATGCTACCAAAAAAACATCGTCTTAACTTTGATCCAAGGTCAAAATTGAATTGTCCATTATACACAATGTATGAGCGGCACTAGCGAACAACCAATTTGATATCCAAAAGGAGTTCTAGATTGCCAAAAAAGGGCGTTTTGGATTGCCAAAATGCCAATCTTTGAATGTTAATTGAACATTCTCAATTGTCATCACATGCTTTTTGGCAATTTGAAATGCATTTTGTGGCAGTTTTGTTTAAAATTTTGCAATTTTGTTTAAAATCACACATTCTGGCGTGCCACTAATACAGTGTGATATAGAATATAGAATTATTTATTGAACATGAAAAGGAATTAAACATTATATCAGTAGATAGGAGACAAATACATGCATATGATTCTTTCAAAATTAGGAGAGGAAATTAAAAACACATTTATTCCAGAATATGAGTGATATGGGACCAACAGTTTAAGAGGAACATTCCAGTTATTTGCATTTTTTAAACTCAAGTAGTAGAAAATAGTAACTGTATGTTACTGTAGGAGTAGAGCACCATCACTGGTTTCGCATTAGAAATAGAAAAGATCAGGTGTTCACTTAAAATTTTACAGTACAGAAAATTTTGTGCATGTCCATCTCATAATGACTTCTGTTTGTAGAATTGCCTGGGATACAAAATTCACAAAACGCGGTGAATATAAGTCTCATGCTGGATTTACAAAGATAGTTTTGTTTTAGAGGTGTAAAACAGATCAAATGACTAGAATGTACAAGATTTTTTTCTTGGTACTATTTGTCGTAATTGCACAATTGTCAAATGGAGATTCACAGGAAAGCATAAATTATGTAAAAAACAACAACATAAAATTATCTTGCCATTTGAGCCGCCTCATGGGAAAACCAACAATCTGCATAGGCGAAAACAAAGGCGCAGATCAGCTTCGCGGTAACCGCGAAGCTGATCAGCGCCTTTGTTTTCGCTTATCGGATAGTACAATTCCTCTTCTACTTAAATCCGAAATTTCAAGCTTCTAGCTCTTTTCTGTGTTTGTACAGGCCGGTTTGTGTCGGACCTGTTCGGAAACCACATTGTTGGTTTTCCCACGAGGCGGCTCATTTTATGTCGGATACAAGTCTCAGATTGAAGGGAGGTAAATTATGCAGGCTTCAACTGGTAATTTGATTGTATTTTACAATGCTATGTATCATAATTATAGTGCAATAGTTTAATATGTAGTGTGGCTGACACTTTAAATGTTATGAATTTTATTTGTTCTTGTTTAGGATTATGAATAATACTTGATAAAATCTCAAACTGTGTTTCTTTTTCATTCTTATTACCGGACACAGTGAAATGTACATGTATGGTATGTCTGAACTCAGGACTGAGGTGCTGACAAGCATGGACTTACTACCAGCTGCAAAGATAGTGTGTCACTGAAACTCCAGATCCAGAGGTTGGAGGGTTTTGAATCCAACTTTCACTAGGCTCTGTCTGAGCAAGTCACATTACCGCCCCATCATACTGGTTTATACTCTGGAAATGGTGACTTCGTCCAGACTTGACTAAAAACTGCTGATAGGGGTATTAAACAAACACTTAGAAGCCTTTTTTTCATGAGTATTTGAGCCCATATGTGGTAAAGCTAAACAAACAGTCCTTTATTTCACATTATGAGAAATTATGCAGCAACATCTAATCTACATATGCATTGTTAATTAGAACGATCTTGGTCCACACTAACTGCATTGTACACACCCAGTGTTGGCATCTCATCTTGATAAAGGCTTTTACATACGAGCCGTCACATGGGAAAACCAACAATCTGCATATGCGAAAACAAAGACACAGATCAGCTTCCCGGTAACCGTGAAGCTGATCAGCACCTTTGTTTTCGCTACATGGATAGTACAATTCCTCTTCTACTTATCTCCAAAATTTCAAGCATCTAGCACTTTTCTGTGCTTGTGCAGCTCGGTTTGTGTCGGACCTGTTCGGAAACCACATTGTTGGTTTTCCCACGAGATGGCTCAAATGACTGAAGTTTATTGCAAGTTAATGTTGTCTTGAAAATTACTGAAAACTGTTTGTGTGTTAGTTAATAACCTTAATACTAAATCACAGCTTGTATACAGGTGGTAAAACAAAATTAACAAGACTGAAACATCAAATATTCATATTCAACAAAGGTACAGTATGGCCAAACATAAGTGCCAGAAAAGTAAAGTACAATAACAAAATATGGATGGCAGTACAGTTTTACATAAACAACAAAATGCCATTTAGTGCCCTAAATTTAGGTACATCACTTCTGTCCTTATGTTACGTCTACACTAGGCCAGGTTCTCACCACGTCCTTACTACATCCTAAAAGAATTAAGGACGCCGTAAGGACGTGGTACCGTCTTGTAGGATGTGGGAGTAACGTAGTAAAGATGTAGCGAGGTCTTGATGGACGTGAAGGTCTTGGTCAAACATGGCGAGGACGGGGTGGAATTAAAACACAGTAAGGACGTGGTAAGGACATAGTAGGAACTTGTAGGACGTAGTAAGAACGTAGTGAGGTTTTCATGGACGTGGTATACCAACCTGTTGCAGACCATCAAGACCTCACTATGTCTTCACTACGTCTGCGCTGCGTCCATCAGGTTCTCGATAAGACCCTACCATACTTCTCGTACGTCCATACCATGTCCTAGAAGACTTCACTGCGTTCTTATCACGTCCTTGTGGTTCCCAACACGTCCTCTGTAGGTTCTTATCACATCCTCCCCATTTTATTTTGTTTTAATTGACTCGTTCCCTAAAGCAATAGCTTGTGCGTCAATCATTTTGAAATGTTGTTATATGATTTGCAAATAAAATTAAGTCGAAATATAAAAAAATGAAAAAAGTACTCTTGCAATTTGCTCTCCTTTCATAATGCCAAAACTTACCCGTTGCTCTCGCAGAATAGGATGAGATAATTGCTGGATGCGCCCCTAGCTATGAGCTATAAAAATGGATATGATGATGATGAGGAGGAGGATGAGTATGATGATGAAAAAGGTTTCACTATGAGCATTACAACAGATTATTAGCAGCATTGAGGATGGAGTTTCAGTACTCATTCTTCAACTGAGCACAATTATTATAATACAAAAACAGAATGTGCTGAAAACGTAGTAAGCGCTTGGCGTGAACTGCTTGGTCTTCGCAAGGACGTTGTAAGGACGTTGTAATGACGTAGTGTAAATGGGATGAGCTTGGTGAGCTTGTAGTGAGAACCTAGTGGAAACGTGAAGGACCTAGTAAGGACGTGGTGCGGATGTAGTAAGTGGTCAGTGGCATGTCATGCCCTGAGATAGGTCCTCATCTTTCATGAAGATTCTTCCTTTTCCATTTATTGTGCAATTGTGTTGTGTCAATGAAAGAAATTGGCACTAAATACTGGTAATCCCACTCATAGGCTTGCCCACTAACTGTGTGGTAAAGGCAACTGACGAAACCAACATGACCTTAGCTGTTGGTGGTGGATCTAAGCTTATGAGCCACGTCATGAGAAAACCAACAATGTCATTTCCGAACAGGTCCAGCACAAACCAAGCTGTACAAGCACAGAAGATGGCTAGAGGTAGGAAATTTTGGATTTAGAAATTAGAGGAAATGTACTATCACATGTAGTGAAAACAAAGGCAGTGATAAGCTTCGCAGTGACTCAGTCACTGCGAAGCTGATCTGCACCTTTGTTTCGCATATGCAGAATGTTGGTTTTCTCATGACACGACTTGTATAAAGAAACATAATGCAGGATATTTAGCTATTATCATGAAATGAGCCGCGCCATGAGAAAACTGGATTTTTGCCTAGGGGAAAACAAAGGCGCAGATCAGCTTCACAGTAACTGCGAAGCTGATCAGCGCCTTTGTTTTCGCTACACGGATAGTGCAATCACTCTTCTTCTTAAAACTGGAATTTCAATGTTCTATCCTGCTTCTGTGAATGTGCAGACAGGTTTGTGTCAGACCTGGTCGGAAACCCCGAAAACCAGTTTTCTCGCGGCGTGGCTCAAATCCAAGAGTAACATACAGCCAATCAGTACTTTTGTATTCCTTCACACATAGCATAATCCATCAGATTACTGCATTAGGAAACTTAAAAATTCTTAGGTAATACAGTCTACATTGTGTCAGATCTGATATTACAAAACCTGCTGAATGACTGATTTTTATATCACATGGCTAAAATGAGCTGCATCATGAGAAAACAGGAATTTCGCCTATGCAAAAACAAAGGCGCAGATCAGCTGTTAAGTAACTGCACAGCTGATCAGCACCTTTATTCTCACTGCATGGATAGAACAATTCCTCTACTTCTTAATAAAGGCCAGTTAGTGTCAGACATTGTCCGAAATCTTGAAATCTGGTTTTCTCGCGCATATCATAATCGGTCGTCCACCAATTTTCTACACTTAGGGGCACTTCTAACGCAACACTTACCTTTTTTGACATAACTCATAAATCAATTAACCGTTCTTATTGAAAATTTCAACAAATTTAGTTCATCTACTCATGTTTACTTTGTGTAATTTTCATAACAATCGATGGACTATAATGCAATAAATTAGATGTTTATATCATATGACTGAAAAACAAAAAGTCACAATAATCCGGTTGGCCTGATAAGTAAATGCAAGTTATAACGGTATCATAGCAGTGAAGTTTATCATAGTCAGTTAATATCCTGTATATCCAGAATGGGACTGACACAGGAACACCTCCTCCCTATATACAAAACATATTTATTTCATAACAAGTCCTTGTGGGATGTTTCTCTACTCCTCAACAAGGATCTACTTCAGTTACTGCGGATTTCTTGAAACAACACTGTGACGGTGATACCACACACGCCTGTTTTTAAACGCATCCCAGAGGTGACCAATAACGCTACTTCTTGGACTAAACTCATCATATGATTTTTTTATTGCTTGAAAACTTATTTGTAAGCTTGTGGGGTTGGGGATATGGGATACGAGCTTGATATGATACTTTTTTGAGACACCGCTATGTTAGTATTAAATTCGCTAATGTCGTGGCCTTTTTGCGACTTTTCTTTTTTGAGTCTTGTTAGATAAATTTTATATTTTTTAAGTTGTGGACAACCAATTTCGATGAAAAATACAGACAACCCGCAAGCATAATTGATTTATGTTTGTGGAAAATTTCAATAAATTTGGTGGTTTAATTTTTGAGATATGATGAAAAATGTAAGTGTTGCGTTAGAAGTGCCCCTAAGTGTAATTCTATGTTCTTTAAGATACTGTAATGTATCCTCACAATTTGAAAAATAAACCATGATCTTCATTTATTTGAACAAAGAAAACACATAAATAGAAACAAAATTGAGACACAGGAAATCAAATCATTACTACCGCGCCAATACCAGCTTAGCAATTCACAAGTTTCAGACATCTCAAAATCAGTTGTCAAAGACAAGAACTTGACAGTCCACAACAGGTGCAATTTAAATTTAGAAAAAGTTGTTCATTTCTTTAAAATAGCCAAAAAAGCTTTTTTAACAATCACCTAGATCTGTTTCATTATTTTCAATCTACATCTTGTCAATTCCATCTTACTGTGACCAATCAGAGATATATAAGGTGATCATGTACATTTCAAGGCTGACACAAATATTGGGCAGGAAATGTCAATTTCATCTTTTGGACAACTATTTCAGAGATGTTTGAAACACCTGGATTGCTATGCTGCTATTCCCGTGGTTGTTATAGTTTCAATTATCACAGACATTATTATAAATAACAATTTCACACAGTTTCCCTCCATTCATATACATGTAGTCCTACTTTTGAACACATTTATCATGACTAGTGCATCACTGTTACAGTTCCAAACTTAAGCAGTGATATGAGTAAGTAGACTGTGACTTATGCATGAGGCAAAGACTTTGGACAGCCTTGACATCCTTCAGAGTCAACATGTAGAAACATTTGGTGATAGCTTATTAGCACTAGATAAAATGAGCTGCGTCATGAGAAAACAAGATTTTTGCCTATGCGAAAACATAGTCACTGCACAGCTGATCAACGCCTTTGTTTTCACTATAGTACACCGATAGTACAATTCCTCTTCTTCTTAAATCTGAAATTTCAAGCTTCTAACCTGTTTCTGTAACTGTTCAGCTTGGTTTGTGTCGGACCTGGTCGGAAACCCCGAAGACTGTCTTTCTCGTGTTGCAGCTCAAATGGTATTATGCACATTTCTCCACAAAACACAAGTAGTGGATACTCACTAGATGCCCCTTTTTCATCTAATTAATACAAGTTTATGTTGAATAGAAAACACATCCTTCAATTTTCATTAAATACCAGACTTAATAAGATCTCAAGCTTGAACAACTTTTCCAAGCTCAACTCTGACAGCTGAAACTGAAAATTTTCCTGCCCATAAGTGTTAAAACTGCCAGCAATGGTTGGCATTTTCACATTTCTAAGCAGGATTAAAGAATGTGTTTGGCAATCCAAACCTGAAAATTTCATCATGTATATAAAATTTTGTAAGCTATTTTCATTATATGCTCAGCTTAATTTAGTACAAAAAAATGTTTAATATCTTTGGACCAAGTCACTTTAATCAACTTATTCTGTTCTCCCTTTGAAGATGAATATTCTCCAGAAATTGGTCAATAGTGGTGGAATATCTCGCCAGATCTCAGATACCATTCTCCGAGTCCTGAAGAATATATCAAACATTAGGCAATAGAACACAAAATGCTTTTAAAAACATGATTTCAAACACTAAATTGACTATTGCAAAGAGGAAGAAAAATGCAAAAGTTTTGAATTTTTTTTTTTGTTTTTTTGAACGATTTTGTCATGTCCCGAACAAGCTACCACATCACACGTTTTTATCCTATACTATTGGGAGCCCAAAAATTGTTTGTTAATTTTATTAAATGGTGGTCACCAAACTCTCACTCTAAAGTGTGATGGTCTACAACTATGCCTTGTACATGTATCAGCACCAGTAAATTTCTTCAACTATCGTAACGCTGACTTCAGCATTACCAAAACTTTCCCATGCCATATACAGATTTTTCTGAAGCTGTAAAAAATGAAAAATTTCAGTATAAAAAGTTTGATATTTTTCTTGATTTTGCTCAAAACATTGATTCATTGTGGGTACATGCTAGAACCATCTTGGCCAGGCTGTTCTAATGAGTACCCACAATCTTATGTTTTAGACTAAAAATAAGAGAAATATGGTACACCCCTGCATACACCAGTTGTACTATACAATAAGAGCCATGCAAAGTATCAACTTGATCAATCTACATGTTCAAGAGATATACACTCATAAAAACATTAACCAAAACTTAAACACAAAACTTCCAAGTGCGTGACCCTGACCTCAAGGTCATCCAGGTGAGTTGTGATGTACAGCATAAAACCCAAGACCAATATATATCAACATGCCAGTATCAACTTTATCCATCAACATGTTCAAGAGATTTAGACTTTAACCAAAAAATTTAACACAAAATTTCTAAGTCTGTGACCTTGACCTCAAGGTCACCCAGGGTAGGTCATGATGGTACTGCATAAAACTTCAGACCAATATCTACCAACATGCAAAGTATCAACTTGATCAATCAACATGGTCAAGAGATATAGACTTACAAAACTTAAATCAAAAACTTAAACACAAAATTTCTAAGTCTGTGACCTTGACCTCAAGGTCACCCAGGGTAGGTCATGATGGTACTGCATAAAACTTCAGACCAATATCTACCAACATGCAAAGTATCAACTTGATCAATCAACATGGTCAAGAGATATAGACTTACAAAAACTTAAATCAAAAACTTAAACACAAAATTTCTAAGTCTGTGACCTTGACCTCAAGGTCACTGAGAGTGGGTCATGATGGTACTGCATAAAACTTCAGACCAATATCTAGCAACATGCAAAGTATCAACTTGATCAATCAATATGGTCAAGAGATATAGACTTACAAAAACTTTAACCAAAACCTTAAACACAAAATTTCTAAGTCTGTGACCTTGACCTCAAGGTCACCCAGGGTGGGTCATGATGGTACTGCGTAAAACTTCAGACCAATATCTACCAACATGCAAAGTATCAACTTGATCAATCAACATGGTCAAGAGATATAGACAGGCTGCCCAGTGCAGTTTGGTACAAAATATATATTTTGGGCTTCAAAAAATAGGAAATTTATGTCCAAAAAATAGGAGAAAAATAGGAAATTATCGGCCTAAAATGGCTTTTTTTAAAATATAGAAGCAAGAAGGCAAATCTTACTGGTGTAATTTTGGTATAGGTGTGTGATCCATTATTTTAAAACCTTACTCAAGTTGTAGAAGTAACTTACTTCACGGGATTATCTTGTTTTCTGATGAAGAAAAAATACTTTATTTATCAAGTTACAAGCGAGCGAAGCGAACGAGGAAAAAAATGAATGCCAAAACTGGCATTTCAAACCAAAATTCCATGATTTTTCCTTGATATTTCATTATTATCTGCAGCATTTTGAAAAATATAGGAATTTGATGGAAAAATATAGGATTTGGGATCAAAATATAGGAAAAAATAGGAAGCCCTGAAAATATAGGAAAAAATAGGAAAAATAGGAGCACTGGGCAGCCTGTATAGACTTACAAAAACTTAAATCAAAAACTTAAACACAAAATTTCTAAGTCTGTGACCTTGACTTCAAGGTCATCGAGAGTGGGTCATGATGGTACTGCATAAAACTTCAGACCAATATCTAGCAACATGCAAAGTATCAACTTGATCAATCAATATGGTCAAGAGATATAGACTTACAAAAACTTTAACCAAAAACTTAAACACAAAATTTCTAAGTCTGTGACCTTGACCTCAAGGTCACCCAGGGTGGGTCATGATGGTACTGCGTAAAACTTCAGACCAATATCTAGCAACATGCAAAGTATCAACTCAATCCATCAATATGGTCAAGAGATATAGACTTACAAAAACTTTAACCAAAAACTTAAACACAAAATTTCTAAGTCCGTGACCTTGACCTCAAGGTCACCCAGGGTGGGTCATGATGGTACTGCGTAAAACTTCAGATCAATATCTAGCTACATGCAAAGTATCAACTTGATCCATCAACATGGTCAAGAGATATAGACTTATAAAAAACTTTAACCGAAAGTGTGACGCGGACGTACACGTACACGTAAACGTAAACGGGGACGACCGAGGTGACTACAATAGCTCTATGCACTTCGTGCAGGCGAGCTAAAAATGGGGGCTTAGGGTTTATTCATTGCACGGACATGTTTTTCTGATGAAATGGATATGTTTCCAGGATACATGTATGTTTCTACCAGGGTTCAAGCTAGCCATGAAATTCAGGGAGAAGTTTTTTTCCCTCTCCTCAAGAACATTTGGGAGAAGTTAAGAATGAATTTCAGGTTTGCCTATGTTCTATACATTATCACCTTACCCTTGATTGAAAATAGGGAGAAGTTTATTTAGGGAGACAATTTCTCCCTGATGTCTCTGTAGCTTATTCCCTGTCTACTTTACCTTCTAAATGACTGTAACTGTCTTGTAATACCAAACATTCGAAAACTGCAATAGAAAAATGGTCAAACATACAAATTATTTTGTTATATACTGTAGGTCAGGGTTTTTAAATTTTGTCACATTTCAAATTGTTTTCACAGTTACGATTAATAGTGTTGTAACACAAAAAGTTGTAGAAACTTGCACTATATTAACTGACAACAGCTTCTCCATTTCTTGTCAAAATTATGAATACATGAACTGCCCAGAAAAAAGCAGCTTCTCTTATATCACTCAAATTTCAGACAAAATATTTAGAATGGTGTTGGAAGTTAATATAAACCATATCCTACAACAAGTGAAAACTAGAATTGTCAGAGAATCTGACTATAGCCCCGCTTCTCAGCTTTTTTTGCAGGGTGAAAAAACAATTACAGGTAACTATCATAAGCTATCACAAGCTAGATCTCGTCAATATTGATGCTCATACAAAATTTGGTCTGATTATGTCAATTCGTTCTCCGTCAAAATTTTGCGAAAAACGACGGGTAATAATCCCAAGCTAGATCTTGTCAATGATGATGTGCATACAAAATTTGGACGGATTCTGTCAATTCGTTCTCAAGATATTGAGCGGAAACAAAATTCTGAAGTCAATCAAGGGCTGTAACTCCGTCAAAATTTGCAAAAAATGACAGGTTACAATCCCAAGCTAGATCTTGTAAATGATGATGTGCATACAAAATTTGGTTGGATTCTGTCAATTCATTCTCAAGATATTGAGCAGAAATGAAATTCTGATGTCAATCAAGGGCCGTAACTCCATCAAAATTTTGCAAAAAATTACAGGTTACAATCCCAAGCTAGATCTTGTCAATGCTGGTGTGCATACAAAATTTGGTCGGATTCTGTCAATTCGTTCTCAAGACATTGAGCGGAAACGAAATTCTGACATTAATCAAGGGCCGTAACTCCGTCAAAATTTTGCAAAAAATGATGGGTAATAATCCCAAGCTAGATCTTATCAATGATGATGTGCATACAAAATTTGGTCCGATTCTGTCATTTAGTTCTCAAGATATTGAGCGGAAACGAAATTCTGAGGTCAATCAAGGACCATAACTCCATCAAAATTTTGCGAAAAATGACGGGTAACAATCCCAAGCTAGATCTTGTCAATGTTGATGTGCATAGAAAATTTGGTCAGATTCTGTCAATTAGTTCTCAAGATATTGAGCGGAAATGAAATTCTGACGTCAATCAAGGGCCATAACGCCGTCAAAATTTTGCGAAAAATGAGGGGTAACAATCCCAAGCTACATCTTGTCAATGTTGATGTGCATACAAAATTTGGTCCGATTCTGTCAATTCGTTGTCAAGATATTGAGCGGAAACGAAATTCTGACGTCAATCAAGGGCCATAACTCCGTCAAAATTTTGCGAAAAATGACGGGTAACAATCCCAAGCTACATCTTGTCAATGTTGATGTGCATACAAAATTTGGTCCGATTCTGTCAATTCGTTGTCAAGATATTGAGCGGAAACGAAATTCTGACGTCAATCAAGGGCCATAACTCCGTCAAAATTTTGCGAAAAATGACGGGTAACAATCCCAAGCTACATCTTGTCAATGTTGATGTGCATACAAAATTTGGTCGGATTCTGTCAATTTGTTCTCAAGATATTGAGCGGAAACGAAATTCTGATGTCAATCAAGGGCCATAACTCCGTCAAAATTTTGCGAAAAATGACGGGTTACAATCCCAAGCTACATCTTGTCAATGATGATGTGCATACAAAATTTGGTCCGATTCTGTCAATTCGTTGTCAAGATATTGAGCGGAAACGAAATTCTGACGTCAATCAAGGGCCATAACTCTGTCAAAATTTTGTGAAAAATGAGGGGTAACAATCCCAAGCTAGATCTTGTCAATGTTGATGTGCATACAAAATTTGGTCGGATTCTGTCAATTTGTTCTCAAGATATTGAGCGGAAACGAAATTCTGACATCAATCAAGGGCCATAACTCCGTCAAAATTTTGCAAAAAATGACGGGTTATAATCCCAAGCTACATCTTGTCAATGTTGATGTGCATACAAAATTTGGTTAGATTCTGTCGAGCCATTCTCAAGATAATGAACGGAAACAAAAATGTCGGAAGGACGGAAGGACGGAAGGACGGAAGGACAGAATAACGGAACTACGGAAGGACAGGGTGAATCCAGTATAGCCCACACTTTTTCAAAGCGGGGCTATAAATAGTAACATAATGTAAGCTGGGGAATTTTATAGCCTTATCAAAAATAAAGAAAATTTTATACAAGTAATCAATAAAAGCGCTGCAGGCATGCATGATACGCCACGCAAATTTAATTTAGTACAAATTTGGTCAAGAAATTCTCAAGATTAAGACCAGAATGGAATTTTGACATAAATCAAGGACCATAATTCTGTATGTATTTGATAAAATTTCCCCATCTTCAATCCCAAACAACTCCTTCGTATTATACAAAGTTTAAAGAAAATTAGTCGATAAATACACAAAATAGAGAGAGGAAAAAAACTTTTTAACATAAATCAAAGGTCATAATTCTGTACTTATTTGATGCAAATTTACCCATATTCAATCCCAAACAACTCCTTCCCGATATTAACTCCTATACAAAGTTTGAAGAAAATTGGTCAATAAATGCTCAAGATAGAGCCCGGAAACAAAATTTTAATGTAAATCAAGGGCCATAACTGTGTACTTATTTGACAAAATTTACCCATCTTCCATCCCAGGCCACTCCTTTCTGGTATGAACTCTTATACAAAGTTTGAAGAAAATCTGTCAATAAATGCTCAAGATTGAGCCCGTAAACGAAATTTCAACGTAAATAAAGGGCCATAACTCTGTACTTATTTGCAAAATTTACCCATCTTCATTCTAGTACCTCTTCTTTCTGATAATGAACTCCAATACAAAGTTTGAAGAAAATCTGTCAATAAATGCTCAAGATTGAGCCCGTAAACGAAATTTTAACGTAAATAAAGGGCCATAACTCTGTACTTATTTGACGAAATTTACCCATCTTCATTCTAATACCTCTTCTTTCTGATAATGAACTCCAATACAAAGTTTGAAGAAAATCTGTCAATAAATGCTCAAGATAGAGTCCGTAAACGAAATTTTAATGTAAATCAAGGGCCATAACTCTGTACATATTTGAAGAAATTTACCCATCTTCAATCCCAGACCTCTCCTTCCTAAATTGAACTCCTATACAAAGTTTGAAGAGAATCGGTCAATAAATGCTCAAGACAGAGGCCAGAAAGGAAATTTTAACGTAAATCAAGGGCCATAACTCTGTACTTATTTGACGAAATTTACCCATCTTCAATCCCAGACCTCTCCTTCCTGATATGAACTCCTACACAAAGTTTGAAGAAAATCGGTCAATAAATGCTCAAGATAGAGTCTGGAAACGAAATTTTAACGTAAATCTAGGGCCATAACTCTGTACTTATTTGACGAAATTTACCCATCTTCAATCCCAAACCACTCCTTCCTGATATGAACTCCTATACAATGTTTGAAGAAAATTGGTCAATAAATGCACAAGTTAGAGCACGGAAACGAAGCGCTGACGGATGGACAGACGGACGTTCCTACAGACAGACGGACTGAAGGACACTCAAACACAAATTTTTTTTGGAGGGTATAACATAATACCCTGCACTTTTTGAAGTGGCGGGGTATAAAAAGGACCCAAGCATTTTTTTTCTCCAAATCTTAGTGGTTTGATATGATGTTAATCATCATCTTCCCAAAGAGTCTTCTCACATATATATGAGCTGCGTCGTGAGAATACCAACATTTTGCATATGTGAAAACAAAGGAGCAGATCAGCTTCGAAGCTGATCAGTGCCTTGGTTTTTGCTATACAAATAGTACAATTCCTCTACTTTCTAAATCCAAAATTTCCAGCCTCAAGTCATCTTCTGCATTTGTACAGCTCAGTTTGTGTTGGATCTGTTCAGAAACCACATTGCTGGTTTTCTCATGACATGGCTTGTATGTCACTTTAATATGCAAACTGAGCTTTTTCAAGGTAAAAGACTTACAAGGCAGCAATTTTCCCCTTGACACTGTCCTGTTGTAACATATAGATGACTACAAAACCCAGCACTGTGGTGAAAGCTACTGTTTGTCTTCTTCTTCTTTCAACCTTCAAAGGAAAAATCAAGCTGACATTGCAAATATACTGCCTCACAAGAAAATGCCTTCTGTGTTTCTGACCAAGTCTTACATAAAACAGCCAGATAGTTTCTGTGCCCACATCCAAAAGGCAGTTTACAAGATTTTAGTACCAAACTCATACACCAGAGAAAGAGGATACAAAAAAATGTACCTGATGTGAGTGAACTCTGATCACAATAATATCAAAAGCAGCAAAGGACAAAGATGATCTGCCTGTCATCACTGATTTTCATATATGTACAAAGGTTTATAACTGAGCCACTGCATGGAAAAAACCAACAATATGCACAGGCGAAAACAAAGCCGCAGATCGGCTGTTCAGTAACAGCACAGCCCATCAGCGACTTTGTTTTCACTACTCTGATAGTACATACAATCCTTCTTCTTAAATTCGAAATTTTAAGCTTCTAGCCTGCTTCTGTGACTCTACAGGCCGGTTTGTGTCAGACCTGCTTGGAACCCAGATTGTTGGTTTTCTCACGCACATGCTCATTACAAATACTTTAAAAAGATGATTTCCTCTAAATACCAACCTCTTGTCGCTTGAGAAGTTTAGTGAGACAATCCAGGCTACAGGTCTGTTGGTGAAGTCTCACTGACAGTCGCATCACACTCTGTACCAGATTATTTATAGACTGGCCTTGCTGGGTCAAGGACATGTGCTGGGCTTCTATCAATGACTTAAAAATATATGAGTATATAACAAAATTAAACTTTCCAGCATCATTGTACATGTATAAGGCCTCGTTTCCAAGGAAAATTTTTCTTCGACAAAGTAGGTTTGTTGCAGAAAAATATGCTCGTGTAATTTAAATTCTGTGGCGACGTTTCACTGTCAAATATCTGTGACAAAGGTGAGCGAGCTATGTAATAAAAGTAATCTTTGCTGTGTGAACGCAAACTCATTGCCAAAGTGTCTGTGACAAATAATCTTCGTCAAAGAAAAATTGTGCGTGAAAACTTGGCCTGGCTGATTATGGCATGACATGCATAAAGGACAACAATTAGCTTCTTTCATACTGTCATATACATGCATGGAAACGATTCTTAATGGGTGATTATAACTGTCTTCTCTTTAATACCATATAAGGTAAACAAGTACAAAAAGCCTATCCATTTGTTTGAAAATTCATGGGATTGATGACTTTGATATTATGTGGTAGGTACTTTTTCATCCTATCATGGGAATGTTATGTAGATGTGAAATGTCCTGCTTATAGTTATATACTATGTTTTAGTTTAAACTTTAAGACCTCACAGTTGGAAAATATTATGATCCCTTAATCCATAATAACTGCCGTATGGTTACCTTTAGCTCTCCGAACTTGTTGGTCTGTAGCCTTATTATATAAAACATCAACTGCATCTCTGAGAGAAGATTTTTCTGAAATTAAATCATGCATCTAGATACATATTATGCGATACAAAGTTTAAAATACAAAACCAAAATCTAAATACATATATGAGCCGCCCCAGGGGAAAACCAACAATCTGCATAGGCAAAAACAAAGGCGCAGATCAGCTTTGCAGTAACTGCGAAGCTGATCAGCGCCTTTGTTTTCGCTAATCGGATAGTACAATTCCTCTTCTACTTAAAGCCGAAATTTCAAGCTTCTAGCTCTTTTCTGTGCTTGTAGAGGTCGGTTTGTGTCGGACCTGTTCAAAAACCACATTGATAGTTTTCCCACGAGGCGGCTCATATATACATGTAGATCATTGATGAGAGCATGGAGCACAATCTAAAATTTAATTTATAGTCACATGTGAAAGACAAACTATGTTTGTTACCTTCACACTTTCTCTTCAGATGTTGTCATAAAATGTATAAGACCTTAAGCTTCTCTTACCTAAAATTGTGAGTCTTGTCAAAATTAAGACTGAATAGGCATCTTGGAAATTATGTATGCCGCAATTTTCTTAAAGTCCAAGTTGGTAATACAAGTTTTTATCTTACTGTGTGTCTAACATGTCTTCTTTCTGTAAGGTCATCAATTGCATCTGTTTTGTCTCTGTCATAGTTCTGTTGCGTCAAACATTTCTGTGACTGAAGTGGTCTACTCTCATGTCTCCTTGTTTCTGACGATCTTTCAACACCACAGCTGCAGTCCACAACATCTGGGGGAATGTTTTCAGCATCTCTGTTAGAGATGGAAGTATCAAAAGTTAAGGTAGACTGATCACCTACGGATTCCAATGACTCAGGATTGTATGATGGACCATGTAGGTAACATATTGTGTAATTTCTTTTGTGTATTCCCTCACTTTGTGCACACAAGTTTTTATGATGTCCATCACACTCTACTGAGCTACAGCCATCTCCTGATGAACACCTAGATCTGGATGGTACAGTTGAAATAAGTGAACATGTTGAACATACAGATGTTGTGCAAGAGTCGGACCTTGAATGAACAAAATGCTTGTCTCTAACCGGTACGAAATTAGGCCCCAGTGCATTCTCTGTAGAAGAAGAGCTATCTGTATATCTTGATCGGGGAACAGGTGTGGGATTTTTTTCTGACGCTGACTTGGTATCAAACTCAGTGAACTGCTCACTGGGCAGAATAAGCTGTTCTATTCTACTTAGTCTTTCCTCATTCTGTTCTTTTGCATTATCATTCACACCTGCAGCATCAGAGTGGAGTTCAAGAACTTTGCCAAACTTTGTGGTGTCACTTCTTACATGTTCACATTCAAGTTGACTCAGCACACTTGAAACTTTATTTTCACTGTCTTTGGCACATTGTTTTTCAATTATTTCTTCTATTTCAAATGAACTGGCTTCAGCGGCATCCCCTTTCCCAGTCAACACATGACCTTCTTCCTTAGTGTCTACAATGGTTTCCCTATCTCTCTTTTTGAACCATGTTTGATCAATTGATATCTCTTGAACTTTTGCAGACAGGTTAAACTGGTTAGCCTCTGTTAATGGCTTTGGAGAACTGTAAACTGTTTTAGGTGTGATATGGGCTGGGTTAGTTATCAAATTCTGGGCAATTCTTGGTGACCAAGGAAAATATCCAAATGCCCCTGAAATAAAGATCCATATTAAAATTTCTACTAAATTAATTTTAGCACATAAAATCATTATGTATACAAAGTGCATAAATAAAAATTTAAACATTATCATGTTCTCAGTCCTACAATTCCAGTTTGTCAATGCAATTTTTAAATTTTCCACAAGGACCAAAACATATGACAACATCTAAATACTCTCTGCCTGTCCGGCAATTAGTTTCAGTTGTTAGCTTAAAACACCTCAAACGAAAAGAGTTAAACCATAAAGACTTGTCTGCTTGAGGCTTTTCTATCAAATTTTCCTGTTGAGGCTTTGGCTGACATAGCTGCACAAAATCCTCATAAGAGAAAGAAAACTTAAGATCTAAATAACCTGAATGCTGCTAAAACTCTTATTATTTTTAAAAGGAGAGAATAAATAAATTTTTTTTTATTCAGTTTTTATCCCGTTCAAGATTATTTCAGCCCATATTGGAGACAGGCCAATCGGTAGGTGGGGCCAAAAACAGGAGAATCCCGAGAAAATCCTCCTTGCACACCCCCAAGCAAAACTTGACCTATCTCATCTCACATGCTCAGTGTGCCACACCAGACACAGCGAATCTATGACAACCCAATGACAGACAATTGGCCGACATGACAACTCACCATCAGCACATATTACCTGACAACCAAGTGAACAAACTCACCGATAAGACTACTGACAGACTGGACAAGTCTACGACAAAGAATGAAAAAATTCGCCGAAAGAGATTGTCATGGAAATGGAATAAGAAACAGAACATATTTAGATACTATTTAGAAACAAAAACATTTCTATCACTGACTCACTTACAGCAGCATGAATGTTTAAAAAACCTAAAGTAAATGTAATAGAAATATAAAAGGTGTTTGTCATTCACTTGATCTGTTAGTGACTTGTCGTTGTATGTGAGTTGGTGTTTCCCCAAGTTTATTTCTATCAATGAGTTTTGTCAGCAAATTTTTAGGCTGAGGATTTCTGCACAATGGTCATGCCGATAACATGGCTTATTAAACTATTAATTTGCAATTATTTACATAAATTAATTATGTGTTTAGCTATTGAAGTATATTCAAAAACATCTTTTGTAAAAAAATGAATACTAAGGTTGAAGGAAGAAAACTAATTTGATTTCATAATTTCGTCTGATGTCAAATGAATTATCACAGTCGCAGTAGATTTTAACACGGATAAAAATATTACCATTGTAAATGCTAATTTTTGTCTTAATGAAATGTTTCCATACTCATCGGTCCAAATGTGTTCATTTTTATTAAATCAAACGTTGTTCATTCTTTTACACTAACTACTACATTATTTTATTATTTAGATGATACTATGTAATTGCTTTCTCATTTACACATACGCATGGCTTATTTTCACAGGTAAGCCAATTTCAGCAAAAATAATACTCGTGTTTATTAAAAGGTAAAATTTCCTGCACAGGTAATATTCTGTTTCAGTTTTGAAACAAATACATTATGTTTATCAACTAAAAATGTACCCTTTTTCTAGACATTTAACATTTGAAAATCGATTTTCCATTGAACATTGTGCCGATAATGCTCTGTCATGCTGATAGCCAGTTTTTATTCGATCAGTAGTCTGTCTGTGAGTTGTCGTGTTACTGACACAGCCGTGCAAATTGATCTGGTCTGCAAGCTACGCTTTGAAAGAGTCTCGATAGTGAGAAGAAATCCATATTAGTTAACGGAACTGCTCCTTTCCCGCCTTCTTGCTCATTCGGTCGATGGTATAACTTGGTCAATATGATTATGATTTAATCAGTTTTAGACGCTTATAAAATCATAAGTTGCCAGAAATGGTATGAGGTTCATACCTTAAAGTGAAGAAATGGTAACGATCTTAAATTAAGATATTTAACATATTTATAAATGACATTTTCTATTTTGTGACCAAAACTACCCTCTACAACTATGCTGATGACAATACTGTATCTTTCAGTGATAAAGACCTGGAAATACTCAAAGAAACACTTATATCTGAGTGCCTTAAGCTTCTGAGGTGGTTTGTGGACAACCAGATGCAGGCAAACCCTGACAAGTTCCAAGCCATCTCAGTTGGAAAGAAAACCCACTCAGCACTAGCAAGTCTTGAAATTGCTGATGTTAGCATACCATGCTCAGAAAATGTAAAATTACTAGGAGTTGAGCTTGATTATAAACTTGACTTTGATATTCAAGTAACCCAGATTTGTAAAAAAGCTGCAAGGCAATTAAATGTCTTACAAAGATTGAGCAAATTTTTAAATGAGAAATCTAGATTTTTAATATACAAATCTTTTATTCAATCAAACTTCAATTATTGTCCACTTGTATGGCACTTCTGCAGCAAAACTAACACTGAAAAACTTGAAAAGATCCAGTTTCGAGCCTTGAATTATGAGTCGGACTATGCAACACTTCTGAACAAAGCTCAGATGCCTACTCTTCATATCAGCAGACTGAGATGTATTGCTGCAGAAGCATATGTCACAAGGGAAAAATAGTAAACTATGCTTTTTCATGTAAAGTTGGTAAATCTACACATTTTAGAAGAGCAATGGTGGTACTACATGTAGTTGTCCAATATGAGCAGAAGTAGTAAACAGATGTACAATAATTGTTTAAGTTGAACTCTAAAGATACCTAATTTATAACATATAAGTGTTGAGCTATTAACAAAAGAAAATGTATAAAATACTAAATTATTCATAAGTGACAATCTGGACAGTATGTCCATTCTCCAAACAAAAGAAATCTTTGTAAAGAAAGTTTTACTCTCTGCATCAGGATCAGTTCTATGCTAGATTTTGAAAAGACAACATCTTATTTTAAAAAGGAGAAAATCATAAATACAAAAATGTGACAGTAAAGATAATTTAGATAATGCAAGGGCTTTGGCCCTTGCCTAGAAAATATGTGGAAACAGGACATGTACCACTACAAACAGATATCTGTGTTTAAAATGTTTTAAGATGAAGTAAAGTTTTATCACATGTATTAAAAGAATAAAATAAATGAAAACAGAAGAAAGACTTATGTCTCAATTCAACTTCATTGTCAGCAAAAATTGTGCAATTAGAAGAAATATCTAAACAAGAAGAAGATCTAAGGAAAAACTCTTTTATAAATTTTGGTGGATGAACCGTGGTCGAAAGACTTTTTAGCTCTTTCAACGATTCCGGGACAGCTCTACAAAAGGATAATCAAAACTTTTAATTCCCCAGGACTCAAAATTTTAAATGGTATTATGGCAGAACTCAGCAAAAAGATACAGAACTAACTCAGATGGAGAACTTGTCAGACATTTTAAATGATGGTTATGAGCAGTGTTATTTTGGAAACCAAGGATTCACCTTATTCAAGACAGAGGACATTTATATCTAAAATTGATAGAGTTACACCTACAAACATTCTTTGGACAAACAACTTGTGACTATTTTCGAGAAGAAATTCCTATTTTAAAGTGACATTTTCTCGGATGATACTGATGAGAAAAATCTAAGAAACAATTAAGAAACTGTTTAATACCTATACTGGAACTTTCATTTATAATTCTGTTATTCAAATTTACCAATGTTTTATCGTTTTCACACATGTATGCTTTATATCTTGTATTTTATGTATGTCTTATGCCTATGTTTTCATTTGTAGTTGTACATGTCGGACATGTCCTCAATGCCATACTGGAATATATTTGAAGTCAAAATAAAAAAGCAAACTTCTAAAATCAATTCTAACTTAACAAAACTAAATTTTTAACATGAATTAGTGAAATGCAGAATATATTAATAAGAAATGACAATATATAAACTTCATAATATGTAGTTTTAGGTTTTGAACGTGGTATAAGGTGATTTCAGCATATTTTTTTCATACCGGAGTGAAATAATTATGTTGTTATCTGAAATTAGGTTTGTAGAGGACTGATCATCCTGCCTATAAACTAAAATCGGTCCACCTTCATATCATGCGCAATAATTACATATATCGCAGAAACATCTTTTTAAGAGCAATTCCGTGTAAAAACCAACCAAAGTGTGGCCACGCATAGTCACAGATTTTAACGAAAACCTGATTTTCGGATAGAGGGTCAAAAACGATGTATTGAAACTTCCCTTCGTTTTTTGAAAATATGCATGGTTGCCATGGAAACCACACTAGAAGGTTTTGGGCTTCAAAACAGCATTTTTTGAGTGAAAATTGGCACTTTTTCAAACACAACCTAGACATCACCTAACTTGGTATCTTAATTTTGAATGCATACAGTGGTACAGATATATATACTAAAAATTACTGTAACTTAGCATCTTAGTATAGTGAACAGTCTTTTAGCTATGGTAGTCGTAAGGTGGGTGGGGTTTCCCATTTTTCAATTTTATCAAAAAAGTCATTTTTCAGCATATTTTGAGAACATGAAGAAAAAAATTGAGGTAAATTTAAGAGGCCTCACATAGTTGTCATGAAAGATCATTGTCAGCATGGCCAGTTAATATAAAATCTTTGTGGGCACTTCATAAACAAAAATTTCAGAGACATCTAAATCTACCTACTGGGACGAGACCCCATAAAATTGTGTTTTTATAATATCGAGGTTAAAGAATGAGGCTATCCAAATATTTTTGACTTAACACTAAATGAGAATTTTAAACAGTTATATAATGATATATAGCATCTAAAAATACTTATAAAGCAATGATTTATTGTATCTAAAGTGTTTAATGACAATGTAGAAGTACCCCACCCACTTAAATTAACATGGAAACTGGTACATTTTCAACCTGAAACAGAAATTATTATAAGTAAAATGTGATAAAATGCTATAGTCAAGAGACATATTGTATATTTAGTGCAAAACCAATGAATTGTTCACCAGTAAAACAATGGTTACCATGGTAACACTTAGAACAAACATACATGGTCGCATCTTAAATAGCAATGGCAAATAGACTTCATTGCTGGTAACTTCATACAATATATCAAACATCATTTTTTTTTATTATTTTTATGTTGTACATCATTAGCAAAATGTTTCAATACTCATAAATATGCTTTACTGTCTAAGGTACTCAGTGACAGGATAACCTTACCCCACCCACTTAATTAACATTAAGAGCAATTCTCTGTAAACACTTACATTTTTTCACAGTCCCGTGGAACGCATAATCACCGATTTTGCTGAAACTTTCCTATCTTGGTTATTTAAACACGAAACTTTTTAATCAACACTCATTTGGTCCAATTTCATACCCGTTGCCATGGAAACGGCAAATGAATATTTTGGCAAAATGTGTGTCCGAAAATCACTTAAACTGGGTATTTTCCAGCTGAAACAATTACTTTATCCAAATTCAGATCCAGCTTCTGGTCCCTGTTTATGAATATATAACACATTCTGGTTAGAAATACAAAAAACAAACATTGATTTGGAAAACCTCTGATTTTATCGTGGCCCTGCAAAGTGGGTGGGGTTTCGAAGATTTGAAAAATGTGATTTTGAAGCATTTTCGGGGACTATTTTCATAGTGAGTGCGGTCGGTTGCAGATATACGCACATATTTACGATATCCAACAATGTTTTGTTAACCAAGTTCTGAAAAGACATAATTGGGAAGTTAGGTCTGAATATGCATAACCATAGCAACAATGATGGTACTGTCACAAAACGCAAATTTGTGAGTGTCTGTCATTTTGGTCTCATAGAATTCTAATAAGAGGACATAATTGATTGTAAATTATTTGATGTGTTGCAATTGAAACTACTCTTTAGAAAATTTTGCATATAATCTTCAGTGACCTTCTAAAGGTCAAGGTCAAGGTCTCAGAATAGAGAAAAATGGCACAAAATTGGCCTTTTCCCATGTTCAAGTTGATTTATGCATAATTGAGGCTCAAATTTCTTACTTTATTGAATATTTATGCATATCACAACAAAGTATTTCATGTTGAGATATTTTTGTCCACCAGGTGACTTCAAGGTCAAGGTCAAATATCATTCAGACAATCCTCCTGCTGACCTTAAATAATCTTTTAAGGGTCAAGGTCAAGGTCAAAAATGCAAGAAAATGGCTTAAATTGGCATTTTCTTACCAGTATTTCGTTATGTTTCAAAGAGTTTGTTGCAAAATTTCCTTAATATTTGTTTTGAAAGCTTGAGATATGTTGTATATGAAACAAAGGTTAAGAAAATATGGCATTGAATCTACAGTGACCTTCAGAAAGTCAAGGTCAAGGTCACGTTAGAGAAAGATAACAAAAATTGTTTTTTTTTTTTGCTCATGTTATAGTTGATTTGGCAATAATTTAGGCTCAAGTTTTTTTCCTTATTGAATATTTATGCACATCACCACAATGTTTTTCACGCTGAGATATTTTTGTCCAATAGGTGACTTCAAAGTCAAGGTCAAGGTCATGAAAAGTTCAATTTTTCAGGGGGTAAAATGAAGTTTTTTGTTGAAGAAGTAAACAAATTAAAGTGTTATTTTTTATCGTATAAAGCTTTTTCATTTTAATATGTGTTGCTAAGTTCAATATCATTCAGACAATCCACCTGCTGGCCTTAAGTTACCTTTTAAGGGTCAAGGTCAAGGTCAAAAATGCAAGAAAATGGTTTAAACGGGCATTTTCTTACCAGTATTTTGTTATTTTTCAAAGAGTTTGGTGCAAAATTGCCTAAATATTTGTTTTGAAAGCTTGAGATATGTTGTATATGAAACAAAGGTTAAGAAAATATGGCATTGAATCTGCAGTGACCTTCGGAAAGTCAAGGCCAAGGTCACGTTAGAGAAATAGAGAAAGATAACACAAAAATGGCTTTTTTTTGCTCATGTTATAGTTGATTTGGCCATAATTTAGGCAAGTTTTTTTTCCTTATTGAATATTTATGCACATTACAACGAAGTTTTTCACGCTGAGATATTTTTGTCCACCAGGTGACTTCAAGGTCAAGGTCAAGGTCACGAAAAGTTCAATTTTTCAAGGGGTAAAATGAAGTTTTTTGTTGAAGAAGTAAACAAATTAAAGTGTTAATTTTTATCGTATTAAGCTTTTTCATTTAAAAATGTGTTGCAAAGTCCAATATCATTCAGGCAATCCACCTGCTGGCTTTACATTACCTTCTAAGGGTCAAGGTCAAGGTCAAAAATGAAAGAAAATGGTGTAAACAGGCATTTTCTTACCAGTATTTTGTTATTTTTCAAAGAGTTTGGTGCAAAATTGCCTAAATATTTGTTTTGAAAGCTTGAGACATGCTGTGTATGAAACAAAGGTTAAGAAAATATGGCATTGAATCTGCAGTGACCTTCGGAAAGTCAAGGTCAATGTCACGTAGAGAAAGATAACAAAAAATTGTGTGTTTGTTTTTTTGCTCAAGTTAAAGTTGATTTGGTCATAATTTAGGCTCAAGTTTTTTTTTCTTATTGAATATTTATGCACATTATCACGACTTTTTTCACGCTGAGATATTTTTGTCCACCAGGTGACTTCAAGGTCAAGGTCAAGGTCACGAAAAGATCAATTTTCAGGGGGTAAAATGAAGTTTTTGGTTGAAGAGGTAAACAAATTAAAGTGTTAATTTTTATCGTATTAAGCTTTTTCATTTAAATATGTGTTGCAAAGTCCAATATCATTCAGACAATCCATCTGCTGGCCTTAAATTACCTTCTAAGGGTCAAGGTCAAAGTCACAAATGCAAGAAAATGGTGTAACGGGCATTTTCTTACCAGTACATGTATTTTGTTATTTTTCAAAGAGTTTGGTGCAAAATTGCCTAAATATTTGTTTTGAAAGCTTGAGATATGTTGTATATGAAACAAAGGTTAAGAAAATATGGCATTGAATCTGCAGTGACCTTCGGAAAGTCAAGGTCAATGTCACGTTAGAGAAAGATAACAATTTTTTTTTTTTTTTTTTTTTTTTTTTTTTTTTTTTTTTTTTTTTTTTTTTTGCTCAAGTTAAAGTTGATTTGGTCATAATTTAGGCTCAAGTTTCTTTTCCTTATTGAATATTTATGCACATCATCACGTTTTTTTTCACGCTGAGATATTTTTGTCCACCAGGTGACTTCAAGGTCAAGGTCACGAAAAGTTCAATTTTTCAGGGGGTAAAATGAAGTTTTTGGTTGAAGAAGTAAACAAATTAAAGTGTTAATTTTATCGTAAAAAGCTTTTTTATTTAAATATGTGTTGCAAAGTCCAATATCATTCAGACAATCCACCTGCTGGCCTTAAATTACCTTTTAAGGGTCAAGGTCAAGGTCAAAAATGCAAGAAAATGGTTTAAACGGGCATTTTCATACCAGTATTTTGTTATTTTTTCACAGAGTTTTGTGCAAAATTGCTTTAATATTTGTTAAAACGCTTGAGATATGTTGTATATGGAACAGCAGTTAAGAAAAAAAGGGCATTGAATATGCAGTGACCTTCAATGGCATTGAATCTGCAGTGACCTTCTGAAACTGAATTCTTAAGGTAACAGAATCAAGAAAAAGACATGAAAATGTCATTTTTGGCCAATATTCAATTTTATGCTGCAATAATTGTTCCTTGACATCCGAGTTATCATGAATGATTATAAATGTTTACACAAAGTCTTTCAATCTGTGATAATTTTGTCCACCAGGTGACTTCAAAGTAAAGGTCAAGGTCTCAAAACGTTGAATTTTAGGGGGTAAAATGGAGTTTTTGTGTTAATTGTAAACAAATTAAATTATTAATTTCAATCATAGTACGCTTTTTCATTTAAATATGTGTTGCAAAGTACGATATCATTCAGACAATACACCTGTGACCTAAAATAACCTTTTAATGGTAAAGGTCAAGGTCAAAGATGCATGCATTTTGTCTTGCGCATGTGATCCGTATTTCATTCCCCTCACCTATAGAGGTTCTCCAGAGGTACTGTGAGGTTGGGGCCCAGTAAAACCGGTTTGTCCCCCAAGTAATTTTGTTTTACTGATCGTTCCAAGGCGGTGATTCTGTGTGTTTTTGTTTTGGGGTCGAATTTTCTGCTTTTTGAACCTATGTGGATTTACATATTTTTATTTAAGTTTGGGTAACTGAGTGGCCACCTGTTGAGAAATAGCTGCTTCTTCGGCTTACGATGTGTTTTCTGGTGCCTGGTTGTCGGTTTAGCTTTTTCCCACCTCGGTTTCTTTCTGATTGCACCTTTTCCTGATCGTACACAAATTTGAGAGGCCTTATACACTCCCCATGAAAGAACATTGCCATCTAAGGCAAATCTGAAAAAAAAAATTAGTGGGCACTTCATAAACAAAGTTTTCAAGGACAATTAAATGTGAGCACTAAAGCAAGATCTCATAAATTCATGTTTTCATAATACTGAGATTGGACCTGTGGTACTCCATACTTTTCTATATTGATACCTATATCTAAACATAAATCAGTTAAAAATGCATGATTATAGCTGTTTCATATGCTGTACATTATATTTCAAACTTTAAAAAACAAACATTAAACAGTTTCGCACCAAAATCGGAGGAAAATAACAAAATACTGGTAAAAAATGCCAGTTTCAGCCATTTTCTTACATCTTTGACCTTGACCTTTACCATTAAAAGGTTATTTTAGGTCAATTTTAGGTGTATTGTCTGAATGATATCGAACTTTGCAACACATATATATATGTAAAAAGCATACTATGATTGAAATAAATAATTTAATTTGTTTTCAATTAACACAAAAACTCCATTTTACCCCCTAAAATTCAAAGTTTTGAGACCTTGACCTTTACTTTGAAGTCACCTGGTGGACAAAATTATCACAAATTGAAAGACTTTGTGTAAACATGTATAATCATTCATGATAACAAGAATGTCAAGGAACAATTATTGCAAAATAAACTTGAATATTGGCCAAAAAATGACATTTTCATGTCATTTTCTTGATTCTGTTACCTTGAAGAATTCAGTTTCAGAAGGTCACTGCATATTCAATGCCATTGAAGGTCACTGCAGATTCAATGCCATATTTTCTTAACCGCTGTTCCATACACAACATATCTCAAGCGTTTTAACAAATATTATTACAATTTTGTACCAAACTCTGTGAAAAAATTACAAAATACTGATAAGAAAATGCCCGTTTAAACCATTTTCTTGCATTTTTGACCTTGACCTTGACCCTTAAAAGGTAATTTAAGGCCAGCAGGTGGATTGTCTGAATGATATTGGACTTTGCAACACATATTTAAATGAAAAAACTTAATAAGATAAAATTAACACTTTAATTTGTTTACTTCTTCAACAAAATCTTCATTTTAATCATGAAAAATTGAACTTTTCGTGACCTTGACCTTGAAGTCACCTGGTGGACAAAAATATCTCAGCGTGAAAAACGGCGTGGCGATGTGCATAAATATTCAATATGGAAAAAAAACTTGAGCCTAAATTATTGCCAAATCAACTATAACATGAGCAAAAAAGCGAATTTTGTGTTATCTTTCTCTAACATGACCTTGACCTTGACTTTCCGAAGGTCACTGCAGATACAATGCCATATTTTCTTAACCTTTGTTTCATATACAACATATCTCAAGCTTTCAAAACAAATATTTGGGCAATTTTGCACCAAACTCTTTGAAAAATAACAAAATACTGGTAAGAAAATGCCAATTTAAGCCATTTTCTTACATTTTTGACCATGACCTTGACCCATAAAAGGTTATTTAAGGTCAGCAGGAGTACTGTCTGAATGATATTTGACCTTGACCTTGAAATCACCTGGTGGACAAAAATATCTCAACATGAAATACTTTGTAGTGGTATCCATAAATATCCAATAAAGTAAGTAAGAAATTTGAGTCTCAGTTATGCATAAATCAACTTGAACATGGGAAAAGGCCAATATTTTGCCATTTTTTCTCTATTCTATGACATTGACCTTGACCTTTAGAAGGTCACTGAAGATTATATGCAAAATTTTCTAAAGAGTAGTTTCAATTGCAACATATCAAATAATTTACAACCAATTATGTCCTCTTATTAGAATTCTATTAGACTAAACTGACAGACACTCACAAATCTGCGTTTTGTGACAGTACCCTCATTGTTGCTATAGTTACGCATATTCAGACCTTACTTCCCAAACATGTCTATTCAGAACTTGGTTAACAAAACACTGTTGTATATCGTAAATATGCGCGTATATCTGCAACCGACTGCACTCACAATGAGAATTGTCTCTGAAAATGCTTCAAAATCACATTTTTCAAATCTTTGAAACCCCACCCACTTTGCAGGGCCACGATAAAATCAAAGGTTTTCCAAATAAATGTTTGTTGTTTGTATTTCTAACCAGAATGTGTTATATATTCATAAATAGGGACCAGAAGTTGGATCTGAATTTGTATAAAGTAATTGTTTCAGCTGGAAAATACCCAGTTTAAGTGATTTTCGGACACACATTTTGCCAAAATATTCATTTGCCGTTTCCATGGCAACGGGTATGAAATTGGACCAAATGAGTGTCGATTAAAAAAGTTTGTATTTATATAACCAAGATAAGAAAGTTTCAGCAAAAATCGGTGATTATGTGTTCCACGGCCCTGTGAAAAAATTTAAGTGGTTACAGAGAATTGCTCTTAATGTTAATTAAGTGGGTGGGGTAAGGTTATCCTGTCATTGAGTACCTTAGACAGTAAAGCATATTTATGAGTATTTTAACATTTTGCTAATGATTTACACAATAAAACTAATAAAAAAAAAATGATGTTTGATATATTGTATGAAGTTACCAGCAATATAGTCTATTTGCCATTGCTATTTAAGATGCGACCATGTATGTTTGTTCTAAGTGTTACCATGGTAACCATTGTTTTACTGGCGAACAATTCATTGGTTTTGCACTAAGTATACAATATGTCTCTTGACTATAGCATTTTATCACATTTAACTTGTACTAACTTCTGTTTCAGGTTGAAAATGTACCAGTTTCCATGTTAATTTAAGTGGGTGGGGTACTTCTACATTGTCATTAAACACTTTAAATGCAATTAATCATTGCTTTATAAGTATTTTTAGATGCTATATATCATTATATAACTGTTTAAAATTCTCATTTAGTGTTAAGTCAAAAATATTTGGATAGCCTCATTCTTTAATCTCGATATTATAAAGACACAATTTTATGGGGTCTCGTCCCAGTAGGTAGATTTAGATGTCTCTGAAATTTTTGTTTATGAAGTGCCCACTAAGATTTTACATTAACTGGCCATGCTGACAATGATCTTTCATGACAACTATGTGAGGCCTCTTAAATTTACCTCAATTTTTTTCTTCATGTTCTCAAAATATGCTGAAAAATGACTTTTTTGATAAAATTGAAAAATGGGAAACCCCACCCACCTTACAACTACCATAGCTAGAAGACAGTTCATTATACTAAGATGCTAAGTTACAGTAATTTTGAGTATGTATATCTGTACCATTGTATGCATTCAAATTTTAGAAAGCAAGTTATGTGATGTCTAGGTTGTGTTTGAAAAAGTGCCAATTTTCACTCAAAAAATGCTGTTTTGAAGCCCTAAATCTTCTATTGTGGTTACCATGGCAACCATGCATATTTTCAAAAAACTAACATTGAAAAACCTGTTTTTGTGTGGTCCCTAATATATCCGTAAAGTATGAAGGAAATCCATGACCATGCGTGCCGAGCCCCCATAAGGATTTGGCTGGTTTTTACACGGAATTGCTCTTAATATGTAATTTAAAGAACTGGATAGTTGTCTCATAATTTTTGTATATTTTATGAAATGTGATGTTCAAAACAATGGAGGGTGAACTTTACAGTAAAATTAAAGATGATGCCATTAATGCATTAGACCAATGATATTACATAAAAATTAAAAAGTAATGGTTTGTAATGCAGAGGATGAGCAGTCATGGGTTGATTAAAGGTGGCACTGCCGAGAAATGCCTTTAATATAAAATAAAAATAATTAATAAATAATGTGAATCACTGAAAGTTACCCTGAATGTCTTCAACGATATTATATCACAGACGATAGGACTATCCCTTCTAACAAGTTGCATAAAATGTATGTTTTGTGAAAAATATAAACGAATATATTTAATCAAATGCTGTTTTGAGGACAAAACATTTTTAAAAGGGGCGGGAAATTTGTCACAAGGGAAAAATAGTAAACTATGCTTTTTCATGTAAAGTTGGTAAATCTACACATTTTAGAAGAGCAATGGTGGTACTACATGTAGTTGTCCAATATGAGCAGAAGTAGTAAACAGATGTACAATAATTGTTTAAGTTGAACTCTAAAGATACCTAATTTATAACATATAAGTGTTGAGCTATTAACAAAAGAAAATGTATAAAATACTAAATTATTCATAAGTGACAATCTGGACAGTATGTCCATTCTCCAAACAAAAGAAATCTTTGTAAAGAAAGTTTTACTCTCTGCATCAGGATCAGTTCTATGCTAGATTTTGAAAAGACAACATCTTATTTTAAAAAGGAGAAAATCATAAATACAAAAATGTGACAGTAAAGATAATTTAGATAATGCAAGGGCTTTGGCCCTTGCCTAGAAAATAATGTGGAAACAGGACATGTACAACTACATTCAGATATCTGTGTTTAAGGATTTCAAGATGAAATAAAGTTGTGTTTTATGCATTAAAAGAAAATTGAAAACAGAAGAAAGACTTGCTACTCAATTCAACCTCAACAAAATAACAACAAAAACAAGAACTATGCAAAAACTCTTTTATACATACAAGTGTATATACAACTTATCTCCAGACTATATTAGGGATCTCGTGGAATTAAAACAGTCTTCTTACAATTTCAGGTATGAAAATACAGCAAAAGTCCCTAAAGTAAGAACCACTGCATATGGAAAGAAGTCCTTCCGCTTTGAGGCGGCCCGGGTGTGGAACAGCCTCCCAAATGAGATGAGGACAGCTGAAAACTTCCCAGAATTCAGGAGAATGGTCCGCACCTGGACCGGCCCATAGGTGTGGATGTGCCATATGCAGTTGCTCTGGAGGTTAGTCTTTCCCAGTTATTGCTTTATTATTTGTTCTGTTGCTCTTACACTAGCCGTATTGAGCGGTGTTTTCACTGCAATCAGTGTTTCTGTTTTTACTAGGCTGACTTGGGTGTATGCGCGTATGCGGGGTGCAGCAGCTTAACTGTTCCTTTGCATGGGTGCATACATGTACTTAGGCTCACCTCAGTACGGCAGTGTTGTTTAAACTGCTTCAGTTTTATGTTCTTCTTATTTTAATTATATCTTACTTTAGTTTTTAAGCCAGGATGGCTTATAATTTACTAATGAAACTCATTTAAAGAATTTTCCTAAATTAACTTTTAAGATTAACTTTTAAGATTATTTTTAACATACGCCATCTTCATTTCAGAGCTTTTGGTAGCTTTCGCTTTTCGGAGAGAGGCTCGTAAGGAGTCTCTTTTTGCCTTTCTTTCGGTTTTTCGACCTAAAGCTCACAGCTAGGGTGATGTATGAATATATATCAGTTTTTTCTTGCAATCAATCAATCCGGTGCGCGTCATTTCGTCGAATGACATTTGGTCGAATGTAACGTTACGTCGAATATAACAATTGGTCGAAAAAAATATCAAACTACGACATTTGGTCGATTTTTTTGGTTACAAACTGCGACACTTGGTCGAAAATTATTTTACCGTGATCGGACAGAAAAATCTCGGCTCAGACCTCGCTTGATTGATTTTTTGTTTATAAGTCGGTCATAACCAGTCATAGGGTTTACCGTTAGAAACATGAATGGACTTTTTTCCGTATTGTTTGTCCTTTCGTTTGAAGTTTTCTTTGAGCAGTGCATTGATCCTCATAAGCTGAACATTTTTCATGAAAAGGTAAGTACATTCATACATTCTTTTCTGATTTGTTTTTGAGTTTTTCGTTTTCATTCACCTGAAATATTTCATAGTGGACTGTTCATATTATTGGATTTTAATGATTTGATTCTGAAATGGCAGAAAGTGATCCAAGTTCCCCAGATTTGGAATTTTATACGAGTAATCGTGGTGCCCGGAAATTAGCATATAAAGGCTACCAATATGGGAAAGATAAAGAGGCTGAGAGTAAAATATATTGGAAGTGTCAAGACCGATCTTGCAAGGGAAGAGTTATAACGTCACCATCCGATCCAATCAGAGTCTTGAAGGAAACTCCCCACAATATGCATGGGCCCAGTATGGCAGAAATAGAAGTCAAAAAGTCATTAGCCAGAATGAAGGAAGTGGCATCTAGCAGTCAAGATGCACCTTCTAGAATTGTTAACAAGGAGCTTCAAAGCAGTCTGCCAGCAGAGTACAGAGCGTATCTCCCTAAAGAAGCTGCAGTGAAAAGGAAAATTCAGAGAGAACGTAGGAAAAGAGTCCCTGAGCCCCCCAAAACATTATCAGACTTGGACATACCGCAGTCATGGCAAACAACCTCTAAAGGTGAACCTTGGTTACTTGTAGACATGGAAATAGAAGGGTCTGACCGGATAATCATATTCTACACAGTCCCAGATCAGCGATCTTTCTCCAATTTTGATCATGTTTAGACATTGCAAGATAGTCGTTGATTTCAGGGTATGTTAAAACGTTGTCTCCACGTTACGTTTTACGTATTATTTTTCAGGCGTTGGTGAAAAAGTTTAAGAGGCCAACATTCCCTCCTGAGATATGGTCGGTTTACGACAGGACAGTGACAATCATGTGATAAATTCTACTTAATATTTTTTTTCTTAGTACATGTACATTCTGTACATATTTAGTATTCTTAAAATTCTGTAAATATATTAATAATTTCATATGATCTCAAATGCACTTCCTATATATAATTTGTACTCTTAAAACTATGAAATTTTTATGTAAATTCAAATGAACTTTACTGCAACAATATTTGTTTTAAATTATATATGTACGCAGTGCTTAAGCTAGAATAATTTAGCAGGGCGCAATGCCCTGTTACCCTTTTCCAGCGCCCTGTTATGCCCTTTTTCATGCAGTTGGCACCCTGCCCTTTATTTTGGTAAAAAGATCATAAAAATTGGACAAAAAATAAGAAAGTTACAGACTTTTTAAGTTTGAGGCTGGAGCAACCAAAAGTGCAGCTCTAGTTGCAGTGTGATTACTGCATGGCTGACTTCCTTCATC
The DNA here is from genome assembly GCA_964017185.1 of Rugalucina vietnamica. Lineage (NCBI taxonomy): Eukaryota > Metazoa > Mollusca > Bivalvia > Lucinida > Lucinidae > Rugalucina > Rugalucina vietnamica. The sequence goes on from OZ024870.1 coordinate 39,833,552, forward strand.
CTTTCTTTGTTGTCAATAATTACTCAAAATAATTTTGACACAACTTTGATTATGATTGCCTCAGGTGACACACTGCCAATGGAGTGTTGACTGAATATATCAGGTTTAGTAAAGAATTCAATTATCATGATTATGAAAAGAAACAAAGAAAACAACTTAAACTGTCTGTGAAGACTAGCTTCTTGAAACAGGATTATCATTGTTAGACAGATAAAGACTACCATAAGGCTTTCAGTGTTGTTCCCATCAAATATTCAATAGCCAAGAAAAGGTACACCCTGCAGCACACACAAAGAAAGAAAAGAAAAATAAAATATTTTCCTGGTAAAGATATTTGGATTAGTTATTTTATAGTACAATTAATTAGGTGATTATCAGCTTTTGGAATTTAAGCTATTTCAAAGAAGTGCCATGGTCCAAAAAGTGCCCTTTTTGCTTATTACCGCGCGCTGAAAGTGCCCTTTTTAGCATAAGTCTGTCCTGCCCTTTTCAAATCCTAGCTGGAGCACTGTGTACGTATTATTAATCATAATATTTTATCTTATATTCAATACTTATTATTAACTTAAATACCTTTTGTTTTACAGCTGCTATATTATATGTTATTCTACTATCATGTTTGTCGGAAAATAGCTCATGTAGCTAATGTTTATTGTTATACTCATAACCGACGTTAAATAAAGTTTCTTGTATCTTGTATCTTCAAAGCTTATATGAAAAATTTAATTTTCTTAGCGATAAACACCGAGTCATTCACCTCGTGTGAATGGCCAATGATGTCATTCTGACCAGTTCAATCGTATACGTTTAAAGAGGTCATCCATGTAATTTTACCACATGATTTCAGCTTTATAAAAGCTTTCCTTGTACAAAAAAGTCAGTTCTGTATTTGCCTCACAAGATAAAATTTATCGAAGCACAGCAAACAGCCGTGCCATCGTCGGCTTTTGTGTATAAATGATGTGGCTGGTGCAGCCAGGTAACGGTGTTCAGTTTTACCTGGGCTTTTGCTGTCTTGTTTGGCATTCTTTTCCATTTTATAGAAATTTTTCCTCTATTTTTTCCTAAAATTACAATCGGAATAACATTCAACGGCGTTTATGGTTCAGCCGATGGCTTGAATAAGGAAAATTGCCAAATATCTCCGAATGCTTGACTGGTTGACAGTTCATTTTACACCATTTAGAATGCAAGCATTGGGTGTAAAAATATGTCAACCAGTCCGTGTCCAGTGCGGGGTCAACTGGGTACCAGCAAAGGTCAATTTTTGTGTCGAGCATGAGTTCGTTGAAATGTGTTAGATCATTGATACCCGTCGATACTTTCTCCGCGTGTCACCCAAGTAAACGGTTGTGTCCGGGTGTAAGGCAGCTTTCAGGGATGGACGGAGCAACTATAGGGAAGTCAGCTGCTGCTAAAGCTGCTGTTTTAAACCATATCAAGGTTCTTGTTTTTTTATTTGACATTTTTGTACATGTACTTTCACTTTTCATTTTGTTTTTTTACATAGCACTACAGTCTACAGTCCATTCACCCAGTTTGACAGAACAAGCATAAGCTTTTCAAAAAGCTGTACAAACTTGAGCTTTTCACACTAACACATGCATGCTTAGATAGCGTAAAGGGACCAGTGATCGATCAAAAATAGCCATGTTTGATAAATTTGCGGATCAGACATGCACTGGAGAATGCATAAGTGCATACCATATCCAAGCTTGAACCTTTGCCATGTTTTTCAATACGTCAATTTATGACGTCATCACGTCACGTTCTCAGTGACGTCATTTTAACACACCCACCATCATACAGCGGGAATCAGGGCCAGGTGGACCAGTGATCGATCACCTTCTTTTTCTCTCCAAAACCGCGGCTTACTTGGAAGGTATGTACATTTTTAGGAAGAATAATTATTGTTTACCTCTAGCCACAAAACACAGTTTGAAAATTTTCATTGAGCTAAAAGAAATAAAGCAGCGAAATAAGGTGGTCAAAAAGCATAAAGGCCCATAGAAACAATGGAAAACTGTTGAAAAAATAGCTCGAAAATCACAGAAATCGTCCATTAATCGCAGCGTTATCCAATACAATTTGGAATGTGGATCAGATTTGTTTAGTATGCAGTAAAGTTAAAAAATTTAGCCAGTCGGAACGAATGCAGGTTGTTTCATCTTGAAGAATTTATTGAACATTTCCCGTACGAAATTGTCCAACAGGAACACAGCAGTATTACCACAGGAAAATGAGACCAGATTCCTGGCAGGAATCCCTTTGACTATTTGATTTTTCTTATAAAGATTACGACAGGAGTCAGTGTGGACTCCCTGTGGAATCTGGAGCGAAATATTTAAATTAGCAGGAATCCTGCCAGGAATCTGAACCAGATTCCTGGCAGGAATCCTGCCAGGAATATGAACCAGAAATTTTGGCAGGAATCCTGACAGGAATTTCGAGCAGATTCCTGGCAGGAATCGTGTTAGGAATATCGAGCCAATTCCTGCTATATGTCTGCATAGAAATGACCTCTTTGAAAACACATGCATATGAAAGTTTTTGAACAAAGGAAATGTAAGGGGCTAGTGTATCATATATCCATAGACGCAGCCATTATATTTTGTTATAAAAATGCTTGCATCAATGAGTAGTAATGATAAATGTCATTTTCAATTACAATTCTTAGAAACTTCCTTAAATAGACTGATTAAAAATTGTACATGATCAGAGGTGGGTGGGGAATATTTTGAAAACGAAAAGCATAAAGAATTTAGTTAATGATTACAAAGATCAATGAATGAATAAAATGGAAGAAAAACATACCTTACTTTTACTAAAAAGTGTTCCTCATTTATTTTTACCAAAATTTGATAGCAAACATAGTGTCAGTATCAAACAAATTGAATAATGACTATCTTGTTTAAAAAAAGCCCAACCTCATGGCTTCCTGTGTGCACCACCTAATTGTTTACACATTTATGAAAGACAGATTTAGGTCGGCAGTATTTTTGCCAAGCAGGAATCCTAACAGGAATTTTGTTTATTTTCCACATGGAAAAGTCAAAAATTCCACGTGGAAAATGCAAGCATCTCACTGTCCTGTTAGGAATCAGGCTGAAAATCAGATTCCACACTGACTCCTGTCTTTGTCCAACTGGACTACCAGTGGAATCCTGTTGAATTTTTCGTACGGGTATCACCACTTTTAAGCAGCACAACTAAGACCCCCTCTTTGTAAAGCGTCAGAAAATTCAAGATAGAAAAGCTTTCCAAATAAATTTAGATTAGTGTTTGTAAGGTGATATAATGTGCTTGAAGTTGAGACTAGCATAAGATTTACTTCAGATATCCTTTGAGAATTAATAGGTTGGGGCGATAACCAAATGTTGATCGATCACTGGTCCCTGATCGATCACTGGTCGCCTTACGCTACATCAGTCTTTGCATCCATAATGCCACATCAAACTATGCCATGACGGAGGCACTTACCAGAAGCCCGGATCTTGGCCAGGCCAGAGACCTACTGGACTTTATCCTGAGCAAGTCTGCGTCTGCCATACCCAAGCCTGCTAAAACTTAAACAGCTTAAGGTTTTCACGGGTACACAGGATAACAAATACTAAAATTAAGAAAACAAAATGACTGAGTAGTCTAGACAGGGCTGTTGTCCTTTATGGCTTCGTAGCCCTGTTCTTGGCAGACACGCTGACGATGACCCGACCATAGATATGAAGACTCTTCAGGGGATTTCTCTGTTGGGTTAACTCTAAGAGAGTTGAAAGTTGAATGATCAGTACAAGAATTCAGTTTGAACAAAAATTAAGGCATTTTTATTTGTACTATTATTTATATCTGACAGGTTAGAAGATCAACTTGACAAGGCAGATTAAGTGGTTCTGTCTGGCGGCCCAGGGATCTGCGGTTGCTATGCAGCATGTATTGTATTTGAAATGATATCAGTACCTTAACCTATTACAGGCTAAGGTTGTAATATTGTATCTGTAGAGTATCTGATGTCGGGTCTTCTAGGTGCATTTATTGTCACTGGCACTTACTGCATTATTTTAAGTATCATGGAAACATACTGATCATCTAATTAAAATTGAGTTTATGTGAAAACTAAGGTTGTAATTAGAGGTCTTGATCATGTTTCATCAAAATAAATAAATTATGAATGATAATGGAGTTTCTCCTTCATTTTTACCCCAAATCTTGTGATTTTCTATCAAAAATTCTGAAAACAGTGAAATTTGGTTTCTAGATAATTTTTACAGAACATGTTGAGTTCTCTAGAAATATAATGTTAATATATCAAACTATTGCTTTATGAAAAAATACCTTGTAAAAATATTTGCTGAAATAATTAATTTATCAGCTAACAAACTTTATCAGCATTGACAACCTACATGTAGCCAAGAGTTCTAGACAAAACGACAACATTGCTAATTTAGTACCTATCAGGTGTTTTTTGGATGTGAGATTCTTTTGATTTAAAGCCCATTCTATATTTGTTGTCAAGCTGTTTCTGAAAAATTGATGACTGGTACCCCGTAACCAACCCAAACCAATCTTGTAATGAAATCACTTGATTTGCATTGCTTGTATTAATCATGTTAATAGGTTATTAACTTAAATTGAAGAGGAGTAAATCTTCGTATTAGCCACTGGGTGAAAAATAATCAAGTCTTCATGGTTTCTGACAAGGATCAGCACAAACCAGACTGCACAGCCTTGAAATTTGGCTTGTGTAAGAAGCTTGAAATTTGCTCTTAAGAAGTAGGTGGGTATTTAGGAAAAATAAAGATACACCACTCCTGTTACTGTGCTGATTAGCTTATCTTGAATAATGATTACAAAAAGAAGAAAAAAAAAAAAAAAAAAAAAAAGAAAAGGAAAATCTCAAGATGTGGCTCATAGCTGAAGATGTATTGTAAACAGTAATTGTTTACCAAGGCTAATATTTTAAAAGATATTTGAAACTTTCTTTAAGAAATAAGAACAATCTTGGTGTATGTGTATCAGTGAACACTAAACTCTTTTTTAAATACATAGTCCTTGGCTAGAGAATTCAGTTTTAGCAATTTATCGTATTTACATTTTGATAAGACTAAAATCTTATGCTTTTACGTAAATGTGTAAAAGTTTTCCATTTTTATGCCAGTGAAATAGAGAAAAGAGAAACTATTAAAGATATTTAGACAAGTCTTGAGAGATCCTGCTTTCCCACTGTACAAACCATAAAAATTAACTTGCCCATCTAGTTAGTACAAACTGTATGAAGCTATCTGTAGGTCTACATTATAAATGCTAGTCTTATATTTCATACAAACCTAATTTAATAAAGAAAGTTCATTTTTATACCCCGTCTTTTGAAAAAGTGTGGGGTATTATGTTATACCCTCCGCAAAAGAATTGTGTTCAAGTGTCCGTCTGTCCATCCATCCGTCAGCGCTTTGTTTCCGGGCTCTATCGTGACCAATTTTCTTTATATATAGGAGTTGATATCAGGAAGGAATGGTTTGGGATTGAAGATGGGTAAATTTCGACAAATAAGTGCAGAGTTTTAGCCCTTGATTTATGTTAAAATTTCGTTTCCAGGCTCTGTCTTGAGCATTTATTGACCACTTTTCTTCAAATTTTGTATAGGAGTTGATATCAGGAAGGAGTGGTTTGGGATTGAAGGGGTAAATTTCGTCAAATAAGTACAGAGTTATGGCCCTTGATTTATGTTAAAATTTTGTTTCCAGGCTATATCTTGAATATTTATTAACCAATTTTCTTCACTTTGTATAGGAGTTGATATCAGGAAGGAGTGGTTTGGGATTGAAGATCCTGAGTAAATTTCGTCAAATAAGTACAACAGAGTTATGGCCCTTGATTTATATTAAAATTTCGTTTCCAGGCTCTGTCTTGAGCATTTATCGACCAATTGTCTTCAAATTTTGTATAGGAGTTCATGTCAGGAAGGAAAGGTTTGGGATTAAAGATGGGCAAATTTCGTCAAATAATTACAGAGTTATGGCCCTTGAATTATGTTAAAATTTCGTTTCCAGGCTATATCTTGAGCATTTATTGACCAATTTTCTTCAAACTTTGTATAGGAGTTCATATCAGGAAGGAGTGGTTTAGGATTGAAGATTGGTAAATTTCGTCAAATAAGTACAGAGTTATAGCCCTTGATTTATGTTAAAATTTCATTTCTGGCCGTTATCTTGAGCATATGTGGACCAATGTTCTTCAAACTTTGTATAGGAGTTGATATCAGGAAGGAGTGGTTTGGGATTGAAAATGGGTAAATTTTGTAAAGTAAGTACAGAGTTATGGCCCTTGATTTATGTTAAAATTTCGTTTCTGGGCTCTATCTTGAATATTTGTGAACTGATCTTCTTCAAACTTTGTAAAGGAGTCCATATCGGAAAAGGGTGTTTTTTTTTTTTTTTATTTGCGTGGCAGGGTATCATGCATGCATGCAGGGCTTTTATTTATTTCACTGAGACTAGGGGCTGATATTAGGATGACATCACATAATGATCAAATGGTTGTTATAGACAGTGTATGTCTAAAATGTTTGTATGAGCCGCGACATATGAGAAAACCGGTCTGTAGGGTTTTCGACCAAGTCTGACACAAACCTGTCTATTCAGCTACAGAAGATGGCTAGAAGCTTGGAGTTTCGGATTTAAGAAAAAGAGGGGTTGTACTATCCATATAGCGAAAACAAAGGTGCTGATCAGCTGTGCAGTTACTGCACAGCTGATCTGCGCCTTTGTTTTCGCATAAGCAATAATCCTGTTTTCTCATGACGCTGCTCAAATGTTTGTCTTCTTCACTTTATATGATCACCAAATGGTTGGTTTAGACAGTGATTTCTTGTATTTTTCAGGATAACCAGGTGGTTGGTATAGGCAGTGGTACAACCATTATTAGTGCTGTGAAAACACTAGGTGAGGACTGCTCTGTGGTGCCATTTAGAAAACTTGACCGGCATACACATTACCAAAACTTGCCCATGCAATATATGGAGATTTTTTCATCTGCAAAAATTGAAAATTTCATTAGAAAATTTTTGATATTTTTGCTCAAAACATAGATTGTGGGTACACATTATAACTGCGTCGCCGAGGCGGTTCTAACCAGTACCCACAATCTATGTTTTGGAGCAAAAATAAGAAAAATAGGTATACCCCTGCATACCCCAGTTTCACTATATAAAAGTGGGGTATAAGGGTTTATACATTTACATGGACAGTTTATCGTGACGAATACACAGAGAACTTTTCCAGCAGTAACAAATTGAAAATAACATTGGTAAAATTTTGATATTTAGTAATTACAGGTCAACCTCATTATAACGCTATCTTTGGGGTCCAAGGAAACAGACCATGTTATAAGTGAACCGTGTTATAATGAGGTTATTTACAATAGACATATAGCAAAATAATCATTTTGGGAGCCATGACATGGCCGTGTTATATTGAAAACCGCCTTATAATGAGGCGTGTTATAATGAGGTTGAACTGTACATTATTTTTGCTCAAAACATTGAACAAGTTCCCACAATCTATGTTTTGGATTAGAAATAGGAAAAATGGTATTCCCATGTGTTCCCCAGTTTTACTATAATTATAAAAGTGGGGTTGAAGGGGGTATTCTTTTCATGGACATGTTATCATGATGATAGGCTTTGTGTCTTTGTTTTTGCTATTAAAACTGCAGTTCACTAATACTAGGCTCACATAATGATAAACATGATGTTCAACAGGCTGTTAACATGGTAACAATAACAAAACTCACAAAAATGGCCTGCAGATATATGTTTCTGTTTTAATATTCATGTTCTGTTTGTTTAAATGATGTTGACATTTAGAGACTGTAAATAATACTTTTTCACTTGTACATAATGAATGATTAGTGAAGACAAAGCAATTTATAAATACAAAATGTAATCAATTAAGACTTGCAAACTGTCTGATCTGAAGGTTTTTCCTATCACACTGTGATCTAGAGCAAACTGATCCCTGCAGAGCTGTTTTCCGGCTTTGAAAGATTAAATGTTTGTTTGAATTGATGCTTTATGTCCCAGTCAACAGCAATGGTCATGTCGGGACGTTGTCTCCATTTTATGGGACTTTTACTCGACATTATGATGTCATGACACACGAAAGATTAGAGATGGTATATAGAGAATGCAAATATTAGTATGATAAGGCCTTTCCCAAACTGTATTGATTGGAAAATGGAAATGGTCATGTTTGTTTGTTTGTTGTTGTTTTTTTGCTCAGAATGGATCTGAATGTATATATGCAAATAAATATTCAAACATAATAGTTGAAATTTCATTTCAGCGGAGAGAGTATCGAAAGAAAATTTGAAACTTGTCTGCATTCCTACCTCATTCCAGGTAAGATATTGACAAAGAGGTTCAGCTTGTGAAGCGATTGACAAATGGGCCACTGCATAAGAAAACCAACAATCTGCATATGCGAAAACAAAGCAGCAGATCAGCTATGCAGTAACTGCACAGCTGATCAGCTCCTTTGTTTTCGGTCCATAGAAAGAACAATTAACACTTCTTAAATTCTTCTTAAATCTGAAAACGAACAAGCGAAAACAAAGGTGCTGAACTGCGCCTTTGTGTTCGCAAAGGCAAAAATTCTGTTTTCTCATGATACTTTACAAATTTAACAACATAAAGCGCTTGCTTGTTACATTGTAGCTTCGGTTTTCTAGGTTTAAATCATGAGACATAGTTGCGGTATTTTAATGTTGGCTTTCTGGTTTTTCAGTTTACCCCACCATATGACCATGTCCATAAAAACCAATAAAATGTAAATAAAATTGAGCCACGTCATGAGAAAACCAGATTTTTGACTATGCGAAAACAGTAACTGCACAGCTGATCAACCCCTTTGCTTTTGCTACATGGATAGTACAATCTCTGTTCTTTTGAAATCCGAAATTTCAAGCTTGTAACCTTCTTCTCTGATTGTACAGACCGGTTTGTGTCCGACCTGGTTTGAAACCCCCAAAGACCGGTTCTCTCGTGACGAGACCCAGTTGATGTTTGAAATAATCATCTGAATCATTATGATATTAACATCTTTTGTTTGAATAGGCTGATCAATATGTTTATTGTGATGACATGTGCTGTTCATCTTAGTTTACATTTGAGCCTGTGCGTGAGAAAACCAACAATTTGGGTTTATGACCAGGTCCGTCACAAACAGGTCTGTGCAGTCACAGAAGATAGCTGGAACCTAGAAATTTTGGATGAAGGAAGAAGAGGGAATGTACTATCCATGTAGCGAAAACAAAGGCGCTGAGCAGCTTCGCGGTTACAGCGAAGCTGATCTGCGTCTTTTCGCATATGCAGATTGTTGGTTTTCTTATGCAGCAGCTCATTTGAAGTACAAGAAAATGTTACTGAGAGACCCTCTTGAGAAAACCTGCTCTACCATAGTTTTTACTTTTAAGCATGGCTGTATTCACAACAAAAATGAGCCTGTGGGTGAGAAAACCGACAAGTTGGTTTCCGACCAGGTCTGACACAAACAAGGCTGTACAGTCACAGAAGATAGCTAGAAGCTTGAAATATGGGGTTAAAGAAGTAGAGGGATTGTACTATCTGAGTAGCGAAAACAGAGGCACTGATCAGCTTCACAGTTACTGCGAAGTTGATCTGCACCTTTGTTTTAGCCTATGCAGTTTGTTGGTTTTCCCATGCGGCAGCTCAAATATTTCAATGTTCAATTCCTTACTCTCAAATCAGAAATTTATGAAAGCGGATCGGGGATTGACCCTCAGGTTACCCACATCACTTTCATGAAGATTTGGTCATGAAAATATTTCCTCTGTGTCATTCTTCCTCTTTGGCTGATTCAAGAAAAAAGCATTTGTCAGTTAGTGGTGAAAGAAATAGGCAATGAGTACTGATAATATACCTGAGGAAGGCTCCTTCTTTGAAGCCTTTGTCAGAGATTGTATGATGTTGAAATATAATTTCAGGCTCGACAGTTGATACTGGAGCACAAGTTAACGCTTGGTAGTTTAGAACAGTATCCCGAGGTAAGTTCAGGGCCCCTAGGGGAACCTTTAAAACCTTTAAAAACCTTTATTTTAATGGAAATCCTTTAAAACCTTTATTTTGTTCCAAAATCCACAAAAAAGCCTATAATTTTACTCTCAAACCTTTATTCTGTGATAATTTTAACTAAATAGCCTTTATTTTACATATTGCTATCAGGAAATGCTGAAATTGTAAGGGAACTCGAGGCTTAGTATTTGGCTTCTGGGGGCCTAGCCGGCCCCCAGACCCCTGGCTTAATTAAGCTTTATGCTTCACTCATACTTTTACAAGGGGGGCCTCTTCTGGGTTATTTCACAAAGAGTTGAAGTGGTAAATAGGTGTTGCTGATCTCTGAAAACTATTTCACTGTGTTGTTAGCAGACCACACTGTGCTCTTTATTTTCTCAAAAATCTGTCTTAAAGACAGATGTACGTAATTGAAGGCGCTCAAAGGAACGTGCGTATCTAAGGGTAGAAATGTCATTTTTACGCCGCATTCGTAACGTCAGTTTCCGCTCGAAACGTCATTTCTAGCGTCAGTTTACGTTCGGAATACGAAACTATATCCATACAATTATGCAGAGGACTTCAGAAATGTAAAAAGTTTGATATTGTTTATTATTTTTGCTCAAAATATAGATTCTTGACATGTTATTCCGAAGAAAACAACATATTCGGGACAGTTAGCAATATTAAATACTAAACAGTGTCGGAAATTTTGGCGCAAAATCGACGTCGCGCGTAAAATGTACTGAATTCAGCAACGGCTACCTCTCTTCGCACGCTTATAGCAGGAAAACGAATCCGGTAACTAAGGACTTTCTTGTTATCTATATGTAGCTCAGGAATTTCGCTAATGCATATCAGTTTTTTAAAAAATCCTACCGTGGATTTTTTGAAATATATCAAGAAAATTAACAAAAGGGGGTCTAAAAATTGCATTTTACGTTGAGGTCAATGTATTTTCGCTCTCAAATTTGACGATTTTGAAGGCCGATATCTCGAAAACAAGCTCGGAACGGTATCGATTTCTTTACATTTTCGTATGTAGGACATCAAAATGCACTCACATGCAAAAAATAAAAAAATTCTACCGTGAGGTCAATTACGTACATCTGGCTTTAAAGAGCCTTTATTTTGGCAAAAATAGCCTTTATAAAAAACCTTTATTTTTCTTGGAATCTGCTAGGGGGCCTGTAAGTTTTTTTTTTTTTTTATGAAATGCTACAGGCTCTAGATAAAGATAGAAGTACATGTAGTAAAAGTATGGGTTGGTTAAAATACATGTACGTGTATGTGATGGTTCATGACCAAGCATGAATTGGTTTATTTTCTTTATGTTTAAAAGTAAACTGATCAAAATAATCAGTTTTTCAGAGTTGTCAGGTTTTACACATTCAAGTGTGATATCTACAGTTTCTACTCTAGGGTTCCTCCTTGGGGTTTTAAGTTAGGGGACCAGTGTCTCACACCTGGCAGCTTCTGAGGGACATTTTAACAATACTGTTGATAATTTGGGGGACAACTTGAGAAAGAGAAATATTTGAGAATTTTGGGTGACATCATTGTCCTCTCTCTAGAGTCTGGACAGTTTTTGTTGTCACTGGAGGTCAAAAGGGGTCAAAATGCACATTTTTGTGTGCCAGGAAAAACCCTGGTATCTTGCAGATTTTTCAGATATCTTTAGTATCAACTTATCTGCAGTTAGTTGTTGCCATATTCGGTGCTGAATAGATCAATAAAGACCTTAAGTGTATCCAATGAGGTGGTGGGTGTCAGATGCAGGAGAAAATTGTAGCCTTTAATTCTAAAAATCCATTATCAATTTATCAGGCATAAGTTTACACATTAGATCTGTTTTCTCTTTGTTTCTCCACAGTTAGATGTAGCTATAGATGGTGCTGATGAGATTGATAAAGACCGAGCGTGTATTGGGGTTGGTTGCCTCACACGGGTTCAAAAAATATTGTCGAAAATCCATTATCAGACATCAGTTTACAGACTTTAGTTCTGTTTTACAGTTAGATGTAGCAATAGACGGTGCTGATGAGATTGATAAAGACCTAGTGTGTATCAAAGGTGGAGGTGGGTGTCTCACACAGGAGAAAATAGTTGCGTATAATGCCAAAGAGTTCATTGTCTGTGTTGAAGAAAGGTAAGGTATAACTTAAAAACGAAAGGTATTTCAGGGTCTTTTTGAACTTTACTTGCTGTAAATCTTTTGTTTGTCAAAAAATTTTTAAGTGATTTTTGGTGGGATGAGTTTCGGTTTAACATCCCACCAAGTCAACAGCATAGATCATACAAGAGACGGATCTCATCTGAAAGACAGAGAAGGATTGAATTTGCCGCATCTGGTTTACAAAACAAGTAGTGTAACCTTTACAAAACAGACTCTGTTAATTAACCTTTCCAATCAAGATTTTTCTGATACTTCATCTGTGTTGTTAGGAAACTGATCTATTCTTTTATTTTCACTTCATGGATATTTTCATACCCTCAAGCCAAAATAACATGCCTATAACCATCATCTATAACTGAGCAGGGCTGGTCATTAGACACCCTGAAGACTTTCTCATAATACTGCTCATTGATATTGGAAGCATGACATAAAAAATTAAATATGCTGCCTTTGCTTTCAGGCTTATATAAGATAAATAGAATCCATTATGGGTGTTCAGTGGCGATAGGAAAATCCCAACCCGAGGGTCCACCCGTACCAGTGGGAAACGAGGCTCGCCAAGTTTCCCACTGGAACGGTAGCCTCGTTTCCCACTGGAACAGTGGACCCGAGGGTTGGGATTTTCCTTTCTACACTGAACACCAATGGTGGATTCTTTTTCTTGCATACTCCTTTTAAATTTCTTTTACCGGTAACGTCACCTGGTACCGTGCTTTACCACAAGTGACATGTATATTGCGGAAATGAAGTCCAATGTAAACAAATCGTTGTCACAGTCGATAGTTTTGTTTTTATCTTAAAACGAGCGTTAATCAAGAATATTCGGTGCGAATTCCACCTGTTTTGTCTGATTTTGTTGAGCACCATTACTGAAAGCAGTTGCTTTGGCTAGAAACGATCAAATTTAGCCTCATGTTTTTCTTATCTTTTATTAGAAACTTGACAGGACTAGCCATTTCTTGAGATTTGATAAACTGAAGAAAATCTCAGCTGATCTCAGCTGATTATAATTTAATTTCATTGTAAGTCATCTCTATGATATATTTTCCAGCAAAAATGTTCCAGAATTAGGTACCTATTGGAAGAAAGGCATTCCACTTGAAGTGATGCCACTCGCCTACAGACCTCTACAGCTGACTATAGAGAGCAAATTTGGAGGACATGCAGATCTAAGAATGGCTTCCAGAAAAATGGTAATGTATAGACATTATACATTCTTTTGCCCACCATAAAATAAAATCCAGCTTGCTTTTGGACAATACATACTTGACACCCGGATCAAAACAAAATGATGTGACATGTCTTATTGTACAAATAGAAGTCAGAAAACTGAGTTTGCATACAAAACTTATGTTTGCCATCAGAATTGCTACTGCCTAGGCAAGACATAACATCCTAGTGTTCGGTAAGGTCCCATAAAATGGAGGCAAAATTGAGACATGACCATAGCTGTTGACTGGGCTGTTACGCCACAAATAAAACAGACAAAACTTACACTTAAGTATGAGAGATTCTTGATAAAGTGCTGGACCTGAATATTGACAGTACAATATGTGCTGAATTGAGAAGCTGCAGAGTATAATATAATACAGCAAATCTTGCAAATATATAGGTCATTTAAGTTGCTGCTTGGTTGCTTTATGACATACCTTTTAGGAATTATTAAAGATTGCTTAAACTTGTTAAACTTTACTTTTAAGCAAGGATAAGTGGAACTTTAAACTTCATTTAGAAGTTTTAAGCAACTGCTTCCACTTAACTTTTAAGCAACAGTTATTCTACTAAACTGGTTAAAATAAGTTAAGCCCCATGTCATTTTTTCTCCATAATGTTAAATTGCCCAAGTTTAAATGTTTATTTCAAAAAAATCAAAAGAGATTGGAGGCTCTTACCAAAGTCAAGTTAGAAAACCACATCGTAAGCATCATTATACAATGTTTGAAGTTGAAATACATGTACAGATTTTCTTTCGATGTGCGCTTCATCATCTGAGAATGTACAGATTTTTGCCAATTTTACAATCTGGGGCCAGTTGTTCAAAACATCGCTAGCTTAACAGTGTCGTTAAGCCCTCAATTTGTTAGCTAAATATCGAATTCAAAAGCAAATACACTGTTATTTTTTGTTGAAAAAATGTGAGAATCCTTTGCAATGCAATGCAAAGGATTCTCACATTTTTTCAACAAAAAATAACAGTATTTGTATTTGTATTTGTAATATTCATGTTTGAAATTTTAACGAATCGTTAACTAACGACATTGTTAATTTTGAACAACTGGCCCCTGAATAATAGGGAGCTTTTCGTGATGTCTACTGAAACATGTGTCACTCAATAGAAAACTTACTGAAATGAATGAAAATCAATTCATCTGTAGGAGAATAATTCAAACTTTATTACTGAAAATTGCATTTTAAAGCATTTATTCCTTCAAAAGTTAAAACAAAACAAAGCAGGAGGTTTTTGCATTAAGTCTATGGAAAAATTTCAGTTGGGGCTTAACTTATTTTGACCAGTTTAGTTTGTCATACTGCTTAATTATGCTTCTGTTTCTTTTAAGCATCAAGGCACAACTCTTATAAATACTAAAAAGGTATGTCATAAAGTTTTTAAGTAACTGCTTAATATTGCTGTTGGTACTAAAATTGTCAAAGTTTTAAAGTGTTTTTTCAGTGTTTTGTGTTTTATAGAAACTTCTAAAGCATTTATAAACACTAGCATGATTTGTTGTGAAGTTTTTCAGTCATTGCTTATGGATGCTTTTTAGTCAAATCTAAATTCATTTCAGTGTGCTTATTACATGTACATGTATTTTACGATATGGAGTTGTGTTGATTAAGACATTCTCATATTACAGGGTTAGAAATAAGCAGTTGCCCCCTTGCCTGTCATGGGCTAAATTTATTGGGAGCAACCTGGTCTTACTGGGAGGTTGCCCCCGGGACAACTTGATATTTTAGTTTTTGACCTTACAATTCTTAGTGGAGCTATTTAAAGTACAAAACAACAATGAAAATTGAATCACATCTTTGAAGTTAAACCATAATAATATGCATGTAGATATATATATAGTAAAAACTACAAGACATTTGCTAGGGGCAAGTTCAAAGCTTAGGGGGCAAGTTCAGTTTAATTTCAGATTGTTCGCTGGACAAGTTGTTTCCTGGATCTTATTTCTAACACTGCACATATTCCAAATATACTAGTGAATCTAAATATTTGAAACAAATGCTGAAATTCCCTAAAAAAGTGCGAATGGGAGGGGCAGTAACCAGTGAAAAAAGAGGTATTTGTGAAGAAGTTTAGAATCCTTGTGGATACTTACAAAATGTTTTACAAGCTTTGGGATTGTTTACAATTCGTACTGGCATTTTTTTAGCCAAACATTTACAGATGAAGCAACTAAGGACAGAGTGCTTGCCAATTGTTTGCTTTGTCACTTATTCACAGGCATAAAAGCAAACAACACAGTATATCAATCAGTTACAGTATCACTCACTATGACAAGGGTCAGATGAAATTGATGTCAAGACTCATCATTCCATGGGCATACATACTACTTGGCTGAAGTGGTACAGTGTCCGCTACAGGATGGATAGGTTGCTGACTCAAACCAGGGCTGTGCCATGCTACCATTGGCTACCGTGCCTGGCACGCAGTATCAAGCAGCAAGCGCTGGCTTCTCTTTTTGTACATATACTGCAAAACTAACCATCACACAACTTACCGTACAACAAAAGAAAGTCTGATATAAGCCAAATTTTGTGGGGTGTGTCCATGGGTAGGGAGAATAAAGGTTTATTTGGGAAATTTGGATCACAGGGCAGGCTGAAGGTTGCCACCATGCTCAAAAGATGATAAAAAATAATCTCCTCAAGAACTATTTTGCCAATCTTAACTTAAAACTTGGTACTATTGATGTAGCATCTGAGACTTGGGCCCATATTCAAATGATGACCCTTGGATGACCTTGACCTAATGTACATCAAGGTAAGGTATTAAAACTTGGGCTTTTGGTGGGGGGGGGTGGGGGTGTGTGAAAATAACTGATGTGTCTGCACCCTGCAAACCGAGTTGGTAGATGCTGAAGACAAATGATTTTTTAAGGTCAGGGTTATTTCTTGACCTTGGCTCAAGGTCATTTACATATTCAGGTTAACATTTGCTTTTCTGAGAAAAGCAATCTAGAAAAGCAACTGTTCTGACTTTGAGAACTTCTCAGAAGTCACTCAGCCATTTGTAGTTAAATTTTTATGTAAAGGCTTTTCAACAGGAATAAGTGAAAACAATTTTTTTTTTTTTTTTTGTTAATTTCGGCAGTTAATTGATGCAGACAACAAATTGAGTTGATGAAGGTAGGTAAGTATTCAAGGTCATTTCATCAGTAACTGTTCCAAGGGCAGGTATCAGGTGAGCATTATCAGAGCCATAGGATTCTGGTTTAGTAGAACCCAATTCATGGGATCTTCGCTGCTGAAAATGTATCTAAGTGCAACTGTAATTGCTTGCTGAAAGAAATTGTTATTGCAAGTAAAACGAAAAATGACTCCTGATGCCCATAACAAAATAGTTGTCTCACAAAGCTGATGGGGATTAGAAGGTCTTCATTTTGAATTAGAGTTGACAAGGAAAGTACAGTGAGCTTTACAGAACAAAATTTGTTCAGCATACATGTACATGTATACTTCAGGGACCAGTGGTGTCAGACAATGGCAACTTTATCCTAGACTGGCGGTTTGACAAGGCCGGCGACTGGTCCAAGATCAACAATCAGCTGATACATATCCCAGGTAAGTGCTGATACAATTTGAACAAAGTTTAGCATATAGGAATAAACAAATTGAAGCATTTCTCCATAAGATATTTTGAACTATCAGGGTCAACATATATGATCTAAATCTGAATAATTACTGAAGACTCGCCAAAATGACAAAACACATGAAGGGAATTTAGCTTGGGTAATTTAGTCCACAGCTCTCAAAAGAGATTCAAACTTTGACACACATTCTGCTTACATTCCTTCAGTGGAATTGGTGAGATCATCTTCCACTGTAACACCATCATCATTGTCATTTTTTTCATCATCATCATCATCATCATCATCATCATCATCATTGATCATCATCATCACCACTACCATCAGCACCATTAGCATCATCATCATTATTATTCTCATCACCATCATTATCATCATCACCACCATCAACATCAACATCATCATCACCATCATCATCACCACCACCACCGTCATCATCATCATCTTCAGATTTATATGTGATTCATATGCTACTATGTGGTGGCCCATAATTGGAAATAAATTCTATTCTATTCTATTCTTCATCATCATCATCATCATCACCATCATCATCATCATTATCACCATCATCATCATCATCATCATCATCATCATCATCATCATATAAAATCAAAACTATATCAGTACCCAAAATTTCCATTCCAGGAATAGTAGAAACCGGAATATTCACAGGGATGGTTACAAAGGCTTATATAGGATCAGCTGATGGAACTGTCATTGTTAAAGACAGGAATAGTAACTCCCCAGGGAGTAACTCTTAATGAATAATCAATAAAATGGTGTTACCAAAGTTAGATCTCCGACATCAGGTCTAAGAAATCAGTAAAAATAAAGATTCTCCAATAACATCACCTCTTTTAGCAACTTTTATTTATGATCTTTGGTAAACCAAAAATTTTATTGCATAAGCAGGATAAAATATCTCAACTAAAATTTTTCTTCAGTGCTTGTCATATTAAATTGCTTTAAAATGTATTACAAATTACTAATTCTTAGACCTGTTAAGGAGAATCCATATCGCGGTATGCACATGCATTTGTCCTGCGATTGGTTACGTAATCTCATACATGATTATGCACTGTTTCCACTCCAGCGGTGGTTGAAACGGGGCTGTTCATTGGAATGGTCTCAAAGGCCTACATTGGACGAGGGGACGGAACTGTGATTGTCAAGGACCGCAACTGTAATGATGCGAGTTCAGGTGATGCTGGAAAAATTAACCCCCCTTTGTGATCTTCCGAAGAAGTGGTAAAATAATTTGATAACCCAGGGAAGTAATATATTCTATTCAAGTGACTAATATTGGGATATTCTTGAGGATTTTCGGTATTATGAGTTGTGAATTGTGGGAAGTAAAAATTTTGTACAAAAGGGGCACTTAATGTTGATAGATATTTTGTTTGGAGGCTGCTATTTAACATGTCAGTCAAACAACTACCTTTCCTAATTGGATTACTTCCCTTAGATTGCTAGTTTGCTATACCAAAAATGTCTTCTGTTTGATAATTAAAACTGTATCCATTGCTACATGCTAGTAGTCTGTATGAACTTTTTTTTTGTCATAATTTTGATTATTGCCCAAAGGTGACTGAAAAATTGTTGACTGGAACATATAACAAACTGAAGTAAAACTAATGTTTCATAGCTCACTTTTTGTTAAATAGAAGTCTTCTGTGGGCACAAAATCTTTGTTGTAATTTTTGTAAGAGGTTTATGCTGGTATCAGATTATCTTGGGGACAATTAATTCAAGTAGTGTCCATATTGCTAGTTTGGGATTTGACTAGATTAGAATATAAATACTTTACACATAAAAATGAGGGCATATACTCAATAATATATGAATGTACAAATGGCATAAATTTTGATTTCCTAAGATGAAAGGTATTTCACGTAATTTTTACTCTATTACTCGGGCCTGAACAGACAGCTTTACCTGGAAAAGCCTAAGAATTTAGATTGCTTGCATGCATAAATTTTTAATTTTTTAAAGATCAAGACCCACATGTCTAAAGCTGAGTATAAATATTGCATTTGATAATGTGGTCTTGTCTAAAGCTGAGTATAAATATTGCATTTGATAATGTGGTCTTGAGAGAAATAATATAAAAATATACTGTGTCAAAATGAACATTCATTTGTTGAATCGGAAGAGTTCAGCATTTTTGGTAGACTTTGAATTCTAAATTTCTGTATTTGTATGTACATGTATCATAATGTTTCCTGCTAGTGTTTAGATTCTGTGACTTATGCCTATTATTCTTTGAGTTTATTTAATTAATTTTTTCCATGTGAGAAAGATGTTATGACCACCTGAATGCATAAATGGTTACAACAGTAACAAAATAAAAGCGCACAGTAAGTGCCACGACATGAGAAAGTCTTATTTGGTTCCGGCTAGGTTCACCACAAATTAGAGACCTTTGAAATTTTAGATTAAGGAAGTAACAAAACAGAACATAATTGAGCCACATCATCAGAAAACCAACAATCTGCATATGTGAAACCAAAGGCGCAGATCAGCTGTGCAGTGACTGCACAGCTGATCTGCGCCTTTGTTTTCGCAAAGCGGATAGTACAATTCTTCTTCTTTTCAAATATAAAATTTCAAGCTTTTATCCCTCTTCTGTGACTGCACAGACTGGTTTGTGTCGGACTTGTTCAAAAACCCTATCATTGGTTTTCTCATGACATGACTCATATTTTTTTTACTTGAATACAGAACAGCTCATTGTCATCAGAATTGTAACAGGATTGTATTATGTGTATAGCGAAAACAAAGGTTATTTTCACATTTGCCAAAAGCAGGCTTCTTCATGACTTGGCTCATATGGCAATGTGGAGAGTAAGGTCTTCAGGTTCCATTGCCAAAGTATGAAATTGAAAGATAACATGCATTTATTGCAACAAAATATATCCACTTGCTTGAATGCTATGCAATATATTCATGTGTAAAAGAAGTTATCTGTAGATAAACATAATATCAGTCATGTTATACAAGTTGCAGAATTCATTGTATCCTACCAAAATGATTTTAATTCTAAGGTTGTGTGTAAAGTTCAATTTTGTTCAGAAGAAGAGATAAGGTGAATATATTGTGACAATGCGTATAATCAAAATATCATTTATTCCATTATCATAAGTCCTCTGATTTGGTTGCATCTCAGTCATGAGCACATAATATTATAAGTTTGTCAAAAAAAAAAAAATGATTAACAGTCCCATAATTGTCACAAAATCTTCACTTTCTCTGTTGTTCTAGGCCCAGTTGTTCAAAACTTTGTTAGCTTAACGCTGTCATTAAGCCCTCAATTTGTTAACTATATAACGACTTCAAACGCAAATACACTGTTATTTTTTTGTTGAAAAAAATGTGAGAAACCTTTGCATTGCAAAGGATTCTCACATTTTTTCAACAAAAAAATAACAGTGCATTTGTAATATTGCCATTTGAAATTTTAACAAATCGTTAACTAACAACATCTTTAATTTTGAACGACTGGGCCCTGTTTGTTACTGTAGATCTGGAAATATTCGCGAGAACTTAATTTTCGCTAATATTCTGGAATTGGTTGCCTCGCGAAGTCAAAGTGCTCACTAATAAAGAGTCACTATAAGCTTTATAGAGTACATGGACACTCACTCACGAATTCAAGAACTCGCTAATAATTCGGAAATCGAAAATTCGCAAAATAAAAGTCACGCGAAAATTTTCGAATTTACAGTATCTGAATGTTTGAATCTAGAATTGATGATGTTGTTTGTCTATTCTCAATTCAGCCATTCTCAGGGAACAAAATGAAATCCTGCATGAGAAAGTCAACAAAAGTCTTTGTAGTGAGCTGAGACTCAAGTCAGCCTGGAGGGGAGCGGGGTGGCTCATGAGCAGAGCATCAGACTCCGAATTTAGAGGTCCTGTGTTCGATCCCCACTGGTAGCACAGTGTTGTGTCCTTGAGAAAGGCACATTAACTCTCCAGGGTACTTGTTAATACCCAGGAAGCGGTGGCTCCCTCCTGAAAAATTGTTGACTGGGATGTTAAACCTCTATATACAAACAAATCAGCCTGGGCAAAAAACATACCTGATCAGTCATTAGCTTGAGTCCCACTACCCTGGTCAGTGAGCACACAACAATGTTAGATCAAGTACATCACCTCTTTATAACACTATTGTTGGGGTCCAAGACAATTTCCTTGTTAGCTAACTGTGTTATAAGACGAGTAAATTGTATAGTCTTAAATGATCATTTTTGGTCGACGGATGGTCCTTCTTATATCCAAAACCATGCTGTAACAAACCATGTTATAAAGAGATTGAGGTGTACGTCTTAGACTGATGATAGCTTTGCTGGGTGTCCATGGAATTCTTGTTGGCTTTGTCATGAAGAGTTTCTGTTGATGTATGTGTTGATGTTAGGATTACTGCGTCAATCATGAAGTCATCATGTAAAAATAAAATCTAACATTTGTGAACGCAAGGAACTGTTAGATCTATAGTATGATTAATTCCCTTTTTGGGTGAATTTCAAATGTTATGTCTTCTTCCTCCAGCTGTAAAGAGCAGCTAGTGAAACATGTGAAAACAGTCTGCGAAAAAAGCGGGTCTGCTGGACAAAACTAACAAAAATTCATTATGTCAAGCAGAAAATTTCGCGGCCCCTGTGGCCGAGCGGTAAAGAGCGCTGTTTCTTAATCACTCGATCATCTCACCACTGTGTCTGGTGTGGGTTCGAGCCCCGCTCTGGCCACATGTGAGACAAGCCAAGTTCTGCTTGCGGGTGTGCCAGGTGGTTTTTCTCCCGTTTTCGCCCACCAACTGATTGGCCCGTCTCATATGAGCTGAAATAATCTTGAAAGGGACGTAAAACTGAATTAAAAAAAAAAAAAAAAAAATGAAAATTTCATTTTGGCAGACAAATGTCCAACAGAATATTCAAGATTACAATGTTAATATTTAGGCTCTGTCCTGCAAAATAAGCTTTTGTCCAGCATGAAATAGAAATCGGCTGTAGAAAAACAGATCTTGTGAAGCATTGTAAATATTCAATGTTGTATGTCAAATAGGGAACCTGTGTATGTCTGACCTGGTTGATGACATATGGTAGGTTGGCATATGAACTAGGTCAACAAGACATTTGTTTCATGCTACTTAATCTTGGTTTAAAACAAAATGTGTTCTTGTATTATATAATTCCAGTGTGAAAGACAACAAAGTATTATTATTGTGAAGCATGTTCTGAAAGTTTTAACAAATATGAGCAGCATCACGAGAAAACCTACAGTTTGCATATGCAAAAACAAAGATGCTTCATGGTTACAGCACCTTTGTTTTTGCTACTTGGATAGTATGATTCTTCTACTTTTTAAATCCAAAATTTCCAGCCATCTCCTGTGCTTGTACAGCTCGATTTGTGTGAGACCTGTTCAAAAACCATGTTGGTTTTCTCATGACGTGGCACATATATTCCTCAAAATAATCCAAGGACCACTGCAGTATTTTAGGTATTTTGTAGTGTATAAATAACACCAGAAGTTTGATCTAAATTTAATGACTAACCACCCAGAATTTCATCTTCATTTGCACTATTTTAGATAATATCTTGAAGTCACTACCTACAAGAATTTTGATGAGTTAGGAAATGCCCTGTAAAAGTCCATAAAGAATTTTTTGAAAACTTAAATTTTGTTACTATAATGTCTCAAAATAAGCTCAAACCATTGCGAGTAAGTTTGATTTTCACACTTCCAGTATTTTCTACAATGCATTTCAAACTGGTGTTGACAGAAAAATGGAAACAAAATTTCAAACCATTTTTTGTGAATTGCTTTCAGAAAAATGCCATATTTTCACATTTTTATGTGAAAATAAAAGCGCTGCAGGCATGCATGATACCCCGCCACGCAAATTTAATTTAGTACAAATGCACATAATATCTTGACGACATCAATCTACAATACCAAACCACATCTTCCAGATATGAACTCCTTAACAAAGTTTGAAGTAAATTGGTCTACAGATGCTCAAGATAGCGCCTAGAAACAATATTGTAACATAAATCAAGGGCCATTACTCTGTATTTATTTGACAAAAATTACCCATCTTCAATCCCAAACCACTCCTTCCTAATATGAACTCCTATACAAAATTTGAAGAAAATTGGTCAATAAATGCTCCAGATAGAGCCCAAATTTTTTTATGTAAATCAAGGGCCATAACTCTGTACTTATTTGATCTTCAATCCCAAAACACTCCTTCCTAATAATATGAAATAAGGCACCACCTTTGGTGCTACGCTTTGCTCCTATTGCGCGTATGATTTTAAAAGCTGATAAGTTCCTCATCCTCACCCTGGGGCCCTGTCAGGTGTCTTGCAGATCTGGGGAGAAGGTAATTTATTTTCAGGGATCTGTGGAGCAAGCACTAACGTTTGGAGATTTAGGGAGCAGAGGAAATGGGCAATTAGGAAAACAATATTCTTTCAGAGAGCAGGCAGTAAAAAGACCCACCGGGTAGGACCTTACCCAGATGATCATGGACACACAAGGGCATGGACCATAAAATTGTTCAGTTTTTCTTTTTGCACAATTTACAATGATTTCCGTACAGCATAAAGTTCTAGATCTGTACTTTTAGGATAGACCATTCCGAAATAAGGGAGGTCATTTTCTTTCATACGAACCTTCGTCGCTCGGTGCGACAAAGGTCGTGCACTGTGCAGTTAACCGAACGCAACCATGTGACGTCATACTAAGCAAAACTGTGACGTCATGTTGTCATGATCTATCGGGAACAAAAACGACAGATATTCTTGAGTAAGTATCTTTGTTTAATTCGTCCATTTAGGGCAGCCGCAGTTGAACAAAAAGTTTGTCGACACAATATTTCGAATGTTTCGACGTGAAGAGTTGTTGCTATTCGCTACCCCGAATTCCGGTTCCGGCGACTGACGAAAGATTTTTTTTCTATCAATGTATCTAGAACAGAATAGAACAGAACATTTTTACCATGTTCTACCATAAGAGCGACGCAAGAGCGTCGCTATTAACTCCTATACAAAGTTTGAAGAAAATTGGTCTATAAATGCCCAAGATATAGGCCGGAAACGAGATTTTAATATAAGTCGAAGGCCATAACTCTGTACTTATTCAACAAAATTTACCCATCTTCAATCCCAAACCACTCCTTCCTACTATTAGCTCCTATACAAAGTTTGAAGAAAATTGGTCAATAAATGCTCAAGATAGAGCCCGGAAACGAAATTTTAACGTAAATCAAGGGCCATAACTCTGTACTTATTTGACGAAATTTACCCATCTATAATCCCAAACCACTCCTTCTTAATATGAACTCCTATACAAAGTTTAAAGAAAACTGGTCAATAAATGCTCAAGATGAGCACGGAAACGAAATTTTAAAGTAAATCAAGGGCTATAACTCTGTACTTATTTGACCAAATTTGCCCATCTTCAATCCCAAACCACTCCTTCCTGATATAAACTCATATACAAAGTTTGAAGAAAATTGGTCAATAAATGCTCAAGTTAGAGCACAGAAACCAAGCGCTGACGGACGGACGGACAGACGCACGGACGGACAGACGGACGGACGGACACTCTAGCGCAAATTTTTTGCGGAGGGTATAACATAATACCCCGCACTTTTTGAAGTGGCGGGGTATAAAAATGACGAATTGGCTGTGGCAGGACATTTACTGTTCAAGAGTAAAGTGACTTGGAGGCACAAGAGTAAAGTGACTGAGGCATCTTCTTAATGCAAATGAAGGGGACATGCAGCATGATTGGTCCTTTATAGAGTTAGTCATTAAATTTAACTTTGAGTTCTGGTGTATTATACACTACAATATATAGAAAACTCTGCAGTGGTCTTTAATACACAGAATATTTTGAAGATGTGTGTTGTATTCATTTATCTCTTCTGTTTGTTTTGCAGAATATCATTATAAATATAATATTAATTTAAAAAGCAATCATCTCCCTTTCATTGTTTCATATCAGTGGCGGATTTAGAGGGGGTTTAAATGGTTCGCTAAACCCCCCCCCCCCCCCCCCCCCTTTGGACCCCAATTATTTCATTTTCAGTAGAAATTTCGTGGGATTTTGTGTGGAATTAGGCAAAAGAACCCCATATTCTACATTTGAATCCCCTCTTCTGAAATCCTGGATCCGCCCCTGTATATAATCATCTCAGAGGTGATACCTTAGTTCAGCATCTGTTAAGTGACTGTCTACAGCAGATTTTACCTCAATGGAGCAGCATTGGTAAATGTTTCTTGAATCTTCTAATAGCACACCTTAGTCCCTTGGTCTACTCCATATGCAAACAGCCCCTAGACTGACTCCCTACTGCTGTCCACGTCTGTTTAAACCTCTTATCAATATTTGAGCCGCCTCATGGGAAAACCAACAATCTGCATAGGCGAAAACAAAGACGCAGATCAGCTTCGCGGTAACAGCGAAGCTGATCAGTGCCTTTGTTTTCACTTCTCGGATAGTACAATTCCTCTTCTATGTAAATCCAAAATTTCAAGCTTCTAGCTCTTTTCTGTGCTTGTACAGGCCAGTTTGTGTCGGACCTGTTAGGAAACCACATTGTTGGTTTTCCCACGAGGCGGCTCATTTTTGTGGCGGTGCAGTCAGGCTTGTGTCTAACCGAGTCGTTCCAGACATTCTTTTCTTGTTGGAAAATTTTATCTACCACCAAGAAGAGCAAGTTGTCTGTGACATCAGCTAAGAAATGGACACAAATTCCTGATAAACTGCTCAGGGAGGCTTAATCAGACTCGATGTGGTTTACAAGTGATTGGTTTGCACAGAAGAGGTATAGAAATAGGGTATCACCCTGTCATTACATTTTGTGTGTTAAAATGCTTTGATTTGACAATCTCTGTCATCCTTTCATGTTTATGTTTACAAATAAATTATGAGCCTGTGAGTGAATTTGGATGAGAATCTAATAATTTCTCTTGCTTCAAAAGAGTAACTTTTAGTGTGAAATGGCAAGAGTTTATTTTAATCATCAATCAATAAAGCTATCTTGTATGCATTAAATTACATGGGCATATACAAAATTGGCTGTTTGGTGCAAACTTTTTTTTTTTTCAATATTTTCATAAATGAGGGTCTGGATGGGGGGTCCTGGTATTCACTAATCACTAAAAATTTAGCCATTTATTCACTGTCATTAAAATGTTGGCTTATTCATTAAAATTAGCTCAATTATTCATTAAAATATGATAATTACTAGTCATGCCTTCTTCACCAAGCTAATATCCATAAGCAAATAGGTGTTCCCCACCTAAGGCATCCCCTATCTCAAGCTACAAGGACTAGTTTTATGATATTAAATTGTAGACTGCTGAGTGCGACCTTGATATTAACATTTTGAGAGAAGCATAATATTTTGCTAGACCACAAAGCCTCATAATTATAAACTTTCTGAAATAGTGTACCGATTTATTTTAGCAAATCCCCTTTTAAATCTGTTGGGAGTATAATCCCCTCCACCTTAGATACTAAATACGCCCTAAGTTTTACCCTGAATCTTTCTATTCAATTATGAATACCAAAGTCCAAAGGTTAAAGAAAAAATGTAATTTCAGGGGTAAAAGTTATAATAAAATGCTGTTGTTTTTATTTAGTAAACTATGTGATGTATGGATTTGTGTTTGTGCCCGATTGTACAATATATTTATATTATATACCGAGCGAGCGAAGCGAGCCAGGAAAAAATATGTTGCACCATATACGTGTAAATTGCCAGATAGATTTGCATTAACGTTCTTAGTGTTGCCTTGTTTCTGATTGCAAAAGACACTGTAACTATGTTTTGTCCTATAAAAAAAGCAAGATGATGTCCATCCACAGAAAAGATTGGAACATACAGAATAAGGACAAAGTGGGGTAATAGAATAAAAAGAAAATACATATAACATAAGCAAATAAAACAGTGAAATAGTATCTGGCTCAGTAAACATCCAGAATGATTTAAATTATTTTTCTCTGCCTTCAAATGACACATTTCTTTTTCAACAGGTCCTCGAGGTGAGTCCCTACATGGTTGGCTTCCAGACATATGTCTTTCCGAACATTCAAGGATTTCTTGAATATGAATACAACATTTGAACTAAATCGGGTCTGGGGGCGTCCAGACCCGAGAAAAAAAAATGAAATTCTGGAATGTCAGGGAGGCCATCTAAGACAATTCCATAGCCGAATTTTAGCATATTCATTATTCTTTAAAATGTTATTATTCACTATTCATTATATTACTCTGTTATTCATTATAAATTTACATTTATTCATTATTCTTTAGGACCTCATTATTCATTAATCATTAAATTTTTTGCTCTTTATTCACTCTCATTAAAAATTTTAGGCCATTATTCGTTAATCATTATACCCCATCCAGACCCTCATAAATGATCATGACTGTTCATTCATGGTCCTTAGAAAGGTGTCACAGTCATGTAGCTGCTCGCACAGACATTACTTCT
Source organism: Rugalucina vietnamica (assembly GCA_964017185.1). Classification (NCBI taxonomy): domain Eukaryota; kingdom Metazoa; phylum Mollusca; class Bivalvia; order Lucinida; family Lucinidae; genus Rugalucina; species Rugalucina vietnamica. The sequence continues at coordinate 39,861,119 of OZ024870.1, forward strand.
AATTTTATAACCATGATAGTCTATAATCATAAAAATCTTCTAAGACTTTACATTAATCTGGAGAATATAATGTAGCTATCAATGTTTTCTTCCAAATGGCTTGGGGTGGGATTTAGAAAACAAAATAACACTAACCCCTTGGAATTAGAGCAAAATGACCCAGAAAGGGGAAATCAAATGGTTTTCCAAGAAACTCAATCATATAGCTAAATTGATTGCCTGTCCTGGGGATTTTGGACTCAAGATTTTAAACCACATCTTTAGGGAAATAACCCCTAGTTTTTCAGAATTGTCTAATTCCCCCGTGGGTATCCCACTGCACCATCTCTGTGTGAAAGCATTGATAGGTACATATAATATGAGCCGCATCGTGAGAAAACGGGATTTTTGCCTATGCGAAAACAAAGGCGCAGATCAGCTTCGCGGTAACCGCGAAGCTGATCAGCGCCTTTGTTTTCGCTACACGGATAGTACTATTTCTCTTCTTCTTAAATCCGAAATTTCAAGCTTCTAGCCTGCTTCTGAGACTGTACAGGCCGGTTTGTGTCGGACCTGGTCGGAAACCCCGAAGACCGGTTTTCTCGCGTCGCGGCTCATATATTCTGAAAAGTATATCTGCCACATTAAATGAGCCGCCTCGTGGGAAAACCAACAATGTGGTTTCCGAACAGGTCTGACACAAACCAAGCTGTACAAGCACAGAAAAGAGCTAGACATTTGAAATTTCGGATTTAAGTAGAAGAGGAATTGTACTATCCGAGTAGCGAAAACAAAGGCGCTGATCAGCTTCGCGGTTACCGCGAAGCTGATCTGCATCTTTGTTTTCGCCTATGCAGATTGTTGGTTTTCTCATGAGGTGGCTCAAATTTTGTTTATTTCTTGCATTCTAAAAATTATCCAATTTTGTTGTCTGCATTATGAATTTCCTATTTCGCTAGATTTATTTTTTGATAAAACAAATAAAATGAATTTATAAAATTCGCAGAAGGTTTTATCATTTGTTCTATTCCTGACTAAGCTGGTACGTACTACCTTCTAGTGGTAACAAGCTCCAGAGAGAAGCATCAGGAAAACATGTCCATGCAATGAATACCCGCTTAAACCTCTTTTTTATCTAGTAAAACTGGGGTTTGCAGGGGTATACCTATTTTGTTATTTTTGCTTCAAAACATAGATTGTGGGTACTCGTTAGAACCGCCTCAATCTATGTACCCACAATCTATGTTTTGAGTAGAAATAAGAAAAAAATTAAGAAGTTTCTACTGAAAATTTTCATTTTTATAACTTTAAAAATCTCTGTATATTGCATGGGCTTGTTTTCGTAACGATTAGTGATGTACTGTTCGAGTCACTCATCCTGTAGTCCAGGGGTCACAAGTTCGATTCTGGATGACTAAATGCTCCAAGATCAGGTGAGCGTTCTCAGGAACATTGGTCCTCGGTAACCTTTTGCCTCACCCCTGAATAAGGACTCGGGGCTCGAAAGCCAACCCTTCAGGGCATTTACAGTCCAAGTATCAATACTTTCTAGTAATAAGGGTTTGTCAATATACAAACTTATAGAAAACTTCAATACAGAAAAAGGAATTTTTGTTCTAGATTTTAACCTCTACACCCACCCCGAAGCATGATGTCATGGAATGAAAGCCAACCCTTCAGGGTACCTATGGTCCAACTGGTCATTGGTTGTCAAGTTACGGACTTCTATAAAACCTTTAACGAAAGTGTGACACACAAGGGAACGTGGACAACTGTCACTACAAGCTAAAGACTGCTCACATTCCTTGAGAAGCATCATACTTTTCCTATTCATAAGTCAGTCTGCAATTTTATGAACAGAACCTCTATTGTGCTTTACCTTTATACTCTGTGGCTGTGCATAATCTTCATCACTCTTTATCCAAGTCGAATGGCTTTCCTCATAAGGGTGGTCATAGTTACTGATATCATTTCCGCTAAATCATTTCTCTGTTGTGTCCAGGTTCAAGCCCCTTGTGGGACATGAAAATCTGCTTACATGTGCGTTTGGTGAATTTTCTCTGGGTATTGCCATTTTTGCCACACCTACTGATTGGCTGGATTTTGTTAGCAAAATCTTGAGACTTTAAAATGAAACCAGAGGACCAATGGTCCTGTAAACGCTCACCTGAGATCTGCTGTTTATACGAATGTTATAGAAAATAGTCCGAGTGTAGGGGCAGGTGAAGCCCTTGTGCCATTATTTTTTCAGAATAATCAATATACTAGTGTCCATACAAGTTTTTCCCTTCAAATGACATTTTAACAGTTTACCCATTCAAATACATATTGGCAACCCATGTTAACCTTGCCTTAAAATAGGTCAAGGTCATCACATAAATTGTAGTACTTGAGTCATCGATGCTTCATGCCAAGTTTCTTCGTAATTGGTCCACCGGTTCTGGAGAAGAAGATTTTTGAAGGGTTTATACCATATATGGGCATGGTGGCCATCTTGGTCATGTGACCTTGATTATTTATATACACATTGATTCCCCCATTCTATAGATGCTTCACTGAATATTATGGTAATATACATGTATAATGCCCCGGGGCTGGGGCAAATGAGCCCCTGGGGTCCATTTTTTTTTCAGAATCATTAATATTAAGTCCTACTGCCCATTTCCTGCAAGACTTTCACTTTAAATGACATTTTAAAAGTTTTCCCCATTCAAGTGCATTGGTGACCTATGTTGACCTTGCTTTAAAATAGGTCAAGGTCATCCAAAGGTCATAATTTATATATACATTGTAGTACTTCAGTCCCCGATGGTTCATGCCAAGTTTTGTTGACATTGGTCCATTGGTTCAGGAGAAGAAGAATTTTAAACGGTTTTTACCATATATGGGCATGGCGGCCATCTTGGTCATATGACCCGGATTATTTATAAACACATTGATTCCCCCTTCCCATAGATGCTTCCTATAAAATTTGGCTTTGATTGGCCATGTGGTTTCAGAGAGACCTTTGAATATTTTTGTAATATACATGTATATTGCCCCGGGTTGGGGGCAGACCACCCCTGGGGTCCAAATTTTTTTCAGAATTACCTACCTTCAGTCCATTTGCCCATTTCCTGCAAGATTTGCCTTTCAAATGACATTTTAACAATTTTCCCCATTCAAATGCATGGGCGACCTATGTTGCCCTTGCCGTAAAACAGGTCAAGGTCATCCAAAGGTCATAATTTATAAATACATTGTAGTACTCTAGTCCCCGATGCTTCATGCCAAGTTTCGTTGAAATTGGTCCAGTGGTTCCGGAGAAGAAGAATTTTGAAGGGTTTTTACCATATATGGGCATGGCGGCCATCTTGGTCATGTGACCTGGATTATTTATAAACACATTGATTCCCCCTTCCCATAGATGCTTCCTATAAAATTTGGCTTTGATTGGGCAAGTGGTTTCAGAGAAGAAGATCTTTGAATATTTTTGTAATATACATGTCTATTGCCCTGGGGTGGGGGCAGACCAACCCCTGGGGTCCATTTTTTTTTTTCAGAATTACCTACCTTCAGTCCATTTGCCCATTTTCTGCAAGATTTGCCTTTCAAATGACATTTTAACAATTTTCCCCATTCAAATGCATGGGCGACCTATGTTGACCTTGCCGTAAAATAGGTCAAGGTCATCCAAAGGTCATAATTTATAAACTCATTGTAGTACTCTAGTCCCCGATGCTTCATGCCAAGTTTCGTTGAAATCGGTCCAGTGGTTCCGGAGAAGAAGAATTTTGAAGGGTTTTTACCATATATGGGCATGGCGGCCATCTTGGCCATGTGACCTGGATTATGTATAAACACATTGGTATCCCCTTCCTATAGATGCTTCATATAAAATTTGGCTTTGATTGGCCAAGCGGTTTCAGAGAAGAAGATCTTTGAAAATGGTGGACGGACGACGGATCATGGCCATCCTATAAGCTCACCTTGTGAGCCTAACGGCTCGGGTGAGCTAAAACAAGAACTCCGCGGAGGTCGATATCGCACCTGCATCGGGCAATGTCAATAGACCATGAAATATAGTTCAAGGGCACCGGGTCAAGGTGCGTGCTTGAAGGGCATGTCAAGGACAATTACTATGCAAGGTTTCAGACTCGCAGCTATCTCTGATGTCGAGAAAACCAAGCTTCGACGTAAAAACTTTCAAAGTCAGTGGACCGTGAAATATAGGTCAAGGGCACCGGGTTAAGGTGCGTGCTTGAAGGGTATGTCAAGGACAATTACTATGCAAGGTTTCAGACTTGCAGCTATCTCTGATGTCGAGAAAACCAAACTTGGACGAAAAATTATCAAAGTCAGTGGACCGTGAAATATAGGTCAAGGGCACCGGGTTAAGGTGCGTGCTTGAAGGGTATGTCAATGACAATTACTATGCAAGGTTTCAGACTTGCAGCTATCTCTGATGTCGAGAAAACCAAACTTCGACATAAAAATTATCAAAGTCAGTGGACCATGAAATATAGGTCAAGGGCACCGGTTTAAGGTGCGTGCTTGAAGGGTATGTCAATGACAATTACTACGCAAGGTTTCAGACTCGCAGCTATCTCTGATGTCGAGGAAACCAAACTTCGACGTAAAAATTTTCAAAGTCAGTGGACCGTGAAATATAGGTCAAGGGCACTGGGTTAAGGTGCATGCTTGAAGGGTATGTCAAGGACAATTACTATGCAAGGTTTCAGACTCGCAGCTATCTCTGATGTTGAGAAAACCAAACTTCGACGTAAATGTTGACAAAACTTCGACGTAAAAATTTTCAAAGTCAGTGGACCGTGAAATATAGGTCAATGGCACCGGGTTAAGGTGCGTGCTTGAAGGATATGTCAGGGACAATTACTATGCAAGGTTTCAGACTCACAGCTATCTCTGATGTCGAGAAAACTAAACTTCGACGTAAATGTTGACGGACGAACGAACAAACGAACGAACGGACAAACAAACGAACGGACGGACGGAAATTTGAACTCCTATATCGCACCCTGCTATAAGCAGGTGCGATAAAAATTAGGTATCTGAGTGGCCACCTTCAAAGGAAATAGCTAGTCACTCTGTTCACCATTTCTCTGTTTCAGTACCTATCTGTAATTTTAATGTTTCCTTCCTCAGCCAGCTTTTAGGGTGTGACTTTGGGTTCTGATTGCAGCAGTTCAAAACAAACACAACTAAATACAAATCTTTTTGGTTTATTTTAAAAACATTTTTTCTTCAAATGTAACAGCATGATACTATTCACAATGAAATGGAAAATTGGACCTATTTACAATTCGGTGTTATTGGTAAAATACTTTGACCGTGCCGCTAAACCTCTGACATAGATATGCATTTGTTGATCGGACTGCTAAAATAATTATGTTCTCAATAATGCAACTCTGTGACAGTAAACAATATATGACCACGTGCTTCACATGACATTGGAAAAATGTGTAGAACTAATAGGTGCCCCTTTTACCGTGTTTACAAAATTTCATCATGTGAGTTCAAGCGGCAGGTCAAAGTATTTTACCTATACTGTGTGACAAAACATTTGAGCCACGTCAGGAGAAAACTGCATTTATGCCTATGCGAAACCAAAGGTGCAGATCAGCTGTGCAGTAAATGCACAGCTGATCAGCGCCTTTGGTTTCTCTATACTTATAGCACAATCTCTCTACTTGTTACATCCGAAAAAGCAAGCTTCTAGCCCTCTTCCATCACAGTACAGGTTGGTCTGTGATGAACCTGGTCAAAAGCCCTGAAGATGGGTTTTTGCGGCTCATTTGTAGCCAGCAAAGATTCATCAAACCTGGCCTGAACCATCTACGGTCTTCAGCCTCAATGGAGAAACCTTTGGTCTTCTTTCGTTAAATGAGATACAGTAAAGTCTATGTGCCTTTGTAGATCAGTCTTTGATGGGTTATATTAGCAACAGTGTTAGTTTTGACACATATGGGTCAACAAAAATGTGACTTTGATGAACATAAAATGTATAGATACAAAAAAGCATCATATTTTAATCCAATTATCAGGAATCAGCATTAAGTTACACTGATAGTACAATATATTTTCCATTTTAAGTGTAGCCATATCCTGTGGTTGTGCAGCATAGTTTGTACAAGATCTTGGACACCGGCATATTTTCAATGAACAAATAATTCTTGATCTAAATGTGATAAAAATTTAGGTGTTAAAACCGCAACAAGAAATAATGACTGTACAGAAAGGTTATAATATTGTCTAGAGATTTCTAAATTGCTACTACTGAAGCAAGGTAACGGCTATTTCTTGTTTCATTGTGTAAATGTACATTTGTTTGAAGCAAAATCTCTCCAAAGAGCAATAATACTTGTAAATTTACAACAGATTAGCCATGTTTATATACAGATGTTTGCTTTTTTGAATACATGGTTCTGTACCATTCAGAATAATTAAGGTACCAATTATCCAGGTTTCATACAGATTAACAATCAAGCAGTGTAGACCCAGACAAACCAGCTCTGATCAAACATGTGGTCTGCTTGAGCTGCAACTTATGGATGCATCCCTCCTCTTAGCGACTTTCTTTTATAACCTTTGAAGCAATAACTTGTGTGTCTGAAAATTTACACTTATTACAAGAGACAAAAGCAAAAGCAGGTACATGTATAATGCAAAAATGTTTAGTCAATATGCAGAGCTAAGTAATAAATTGTAATATTTCAAAATGGTAAAAAAACACCTATAAATTCTTCACTATTTGCATGAACTTGTCTACCAAGCATCACACTTATCACTAACTGCACCATTTCATGCTGGCCATTTTCAAACCGATACCTTTAGGCTAGACCTAAAGTGACTGTGGTTCAATGTTTCAGATGTCACAAAGCATATCAGAAAACAAAACGCTTAGGCAAAAACAAAGGCTCAGATCAGCTGTGCAGTAACTGCACAGCTGATCAGCGCCTTTGTTTACGCTACTTGGATAGTACAATCCCTCTTCTTGTTAAATCCGAAATTTCAAGGTTCTAGCCTGCTTCCAAGACTGTACAGGCCGGTTTGTATCAGACCTGGTCGGAAACCCAAATTGTTGGTTTCCTCATGCAGAGGCTCATATCACATCAACTGGTTTAACCTTTGTCCCCATACCAACTTTCCTAGGCTGTAAGTTTTACATTATCTCAGCAATCCCTGGGTTATTAAACAGTTTTCCAAGCTCAGCTCAACTGAGTATGAAATTTAATTTCATGAAAATTTACAAACTGTTAAGATTTCATCCAAAACCCAGTTGAGCATGAAAACATTTATATAACCTCGCGGCCTGATCATCTTGTATCCTATTTGTAAATCTATTCCACTTTATTGCCGCATCACCCTGATAAGTCATTGGAAGCAAACAAGTCCTGGTCATATTTTTCTGCTTGTACTATTCTACCACCAAAATATCTGCCATTTAAGGATGCACATGCTTTGTCTACCTCTGAAAAGACAAGATGGGGTAATCATAAGTATTTTGCGCAAATTATATGGCCCCAAATGATTAAAATATTTGAGACTATCATTTTTTTGTTTGGTGCAACCTTGAAACCTCTGCTCAGGCAGCTAAGCCTTAAATGTTAAAGTATAGGCAGATATGGCCAGACATCCATTGTCCAGGAACTGTGATAGTAGGACACTAACTTCCTTTTTGTATGACTGCTATATTTGAAAACTCAAGACCTTTGAAAATGCCAGTTTTAAAGTGCTCCCAGTCCTTAGGGCCACCCTTTTCTCGAAAGCCCAAGCCATTTTTCAGTCATGTCGGAAGCAGTACTTTAGAGTAAATGTGTCTTGCTCAAGGACACAACACAGCATCCCATCAGGGTACGAACATTGGTCCTCTCGATTCAGTCGGACACTCTACCATTAGGCCACCACCCTCCCTTGGAAATGGTTTTGGAAAATCCCTTAAACTAATAAGAGCTGTCGCAGGACAACGTAGCTCGCCTGACTTGTGCTTTGTCAGTAAATGACTCATGACCTTGACCTCAAGGTCTCTCAGGTGGGCCGTGATGGTACAGCATAAAACTTCAGACCAATACATGTATCTACCAACATGCAAACTATGAACTTGATCCATCTACATATTCAAGAAATATAGACTTATAAAAACTTCATAAAATGTTCAAACCAAAAACTTTAACACAAAATTTGTAAGTCTGTGACCTTGACCTAAAGGTCACTCAGGTGGGTCATGATAGAACCAATATCTATCAATATGCAAAGTATCAACTTGATCCATCTACACATTCAAAAGATTTGTACACCTAGACATCCAAAAACTTTAACCAAAGTCTGTGACCTTGACCTAAAGGTCACTCATTTGGGTTGTGATGGTACAGCATAAAACTTCAGACCAATATCTATCAATATGCAAAGTATCAACTTGACCCATCAATACATTCAAGAGATATAGACTTACAAAAACTTTAACCAAAAACTTTAACACAAAATTTCTAAGCCCATGACCTTGACCTAAAGGTCACTCAGGTGAGTCGTGATGGTTACAGCATAAAACTTCAGACCAATATCTATCAATATGCAAAGTATCAACTTGATCCACCTTCACATTCAAGAGATACAGACTTACAAAAACTTTAACCAAAAACTTTAACACAAAATTTCTAAGTCTGTGACCTTGACCTTGACAAGGTCATCTGTGTGGGTCGTGATGGTACAGAATAAAACTTCAGACCAATATCTACCAACATGCAAAGTATCAACTTAATCCATCCACATGTTCAAAAGACAGACTTATAAAAACTTTAACATCAGAGCAACGCCGACACAGACGACGACACTAACGCCGACGCCGGGGTGACTGCAATAGCTCTTCCTGTACTTTCGTACAGGCGAGCTAACAATGAAGTTGTTGTCAATAATCTGTCAGTGACAGTGTTTAAAAAAAGAATCTTACCTGTCTGGTCTGAGAACTCAACAAATATTTTCACAATGATCTCCGCATCGTCCTCCTCGCTCTGTTTCTCCTGGTAGATAATCACTCGGTTAACGTTGCCATATTTCCCGCACTCATCAGTCACCTCGGCCTCCAGCTCGTCGTCAAGATCCTCGGGACCGACCATGTTCTTTAATACCATAACACAACTCTGAAGGAAATAAACAAATATTATATTAAAATATCTTACACATGTGTCAGGCACAGATAGATAAATTTATCCCGAGGGTCACATTTTATCAACAGAATGCTCTGATGCATGCATTATATCCTGCAGAACAGATTTGTCAACTGGTATATGACGGATTCCTTTTTTTTTTCTCCTATTTATAGACACCAATATGTGACTTACACCAATTTTTGCTATGGGAAATGTAGCATAGATGAAGTCTTCACTTTCCTGTGTATTAAGCCTATTTAAAGTATCTTTCTCTAAAGGACACAACAAGGTCTACCACATTGATAGGCTATTTAATAAGAACTAGTCAGGAAAACCAATGATAGGTTATCTAACTTGACAAGACTACAGTAACATACCCCTTGCTGTCTCATTAACTTCTGCATCACCATATGTCTGGCATTACTCCCACTGATCTTCATCGTCTCCTGCTGCTCTAACGTCTGGGGTAAATCTTCCTCTAATTTCTTCTCTCGATCCTCTTTCTCTTTCTTTTCTTTCTTATCTTTCTCCGCCTTTCTGTCGGCGGCTCTGTCGGCGGCCATGTTGGCATTGACAGCAGCAGAGATGGCAGACTTGAGAGAATCTCGCCCGTGACTAGATACTGGTGGCATCATTGAGGAAACTAAGACATAGAACAGGGTTAAGTTTCATTAGACCATAAATGGTTTTAAAGTCCATTCAAACCTCAAGACCAGTGCATGAAAGGTTAAAAGATTAAAGTTAATTCTTGCTAAGGATTCTACTTTCGTTAATGTGCACCTTGTGAGCATTGTACACCTATATCTGATATACAGCACTTGCCTTCTATTAAGCAATGAATTTTCAACAATTTAAATTTAAAGCTCTACTTTAAACTTTGCAGATCTAACTTGCTTTCTTTACTTTTTTTTTTTTTTTTTTTTTTTTTTTGACACAAGGTCAGTTTGCAAACAGTTATATTACATGAATTAGAAATGTGTAAGTATTTAGCTAAGAAGATTACCTTTGGGTAGTGACTTTGGTATAGCTGTGGTAGGGTCTATAACTGTAGGAGGTGGTATAGCCGCAGCCCCTAGACCCTGAGGCACAACTAAACCAGGACCCTGGGGCTGTTGACCTAGCTGGGTTGGTACTGCCACACCTGGAGGCTAAAACACAAAAAGAATATGAGTAGCATTAGAAAAGCTCTAATCAAAAGTTTTTCTGGAGTCTGATAATGGTTTCAAATTGTCTGAGTGAGGATGAAACATATTTTTTTTTTTCAGTACTAAGCTCTCAGTTGGTCACAAAATATGCAAAACACAATTTTCATGAATTTGGTGCCTCTGGAGTTCTAAGAAAAAAATTGCATGAGCTTTTAAATATGCACAAGTACCCTATTGCAAATTCAATAATAATTTGGTTGTGATATAAAAAGTCACATGAAAATTTCTGAATTTACGGTAACAATTCTTCCAGAGATAAAAACAACTCTGTTGAAGCCTTAATTATTTCAAAAGTTTTTTAATTGCACAAAATCAAGTAATTACATACCATGATCTGTATTTGAGCATCCATTGCTGTTATTTTTGCTGTCACCGCTGCTGCTGCTACTGCTGCTGCTGTTGGCATACTGCTGAGACCTGTAGCAGGCTGCATCATCAATACATCTGGAGGTGTGATAGCCTGGAATTGATGGCATTGTTTTCTTAATTCAGTTTAATGTCACTTTTCAACATTATTTCAGCTTATATGAGGCGGGCCAATCAGTAGGTGGTGCCAAAATGGGTGTACCCCAAGAAAAACCACCTGGCAGTTTGGCTTGTATCACATGTGCCCCTCACAGGGCTCGAAACCAGACAGACACAGTGTGATGATAGTGTACAGAAAGAAGGTGTGTAATAATAGAGCCTCGACGCGAGAAAACCGGTCTTCAGGGTCTCCGACCAGGTCCGACACAAACCGTCCTGTACAAGCTCAGAAAAGAGCTAGAAGCTTGCAATTTCGGATTTAAGTAGAAGAGAAATTGTACTATCCGTGTAGCGAAAACAAAGGCGCTGATCAGCTTCGGGGTTACCGCGAAGCTGATCTGCGCCTTTGTTTTCGCCTAGGCAAAAATCCGTTTTTCTCACGATGCGGCTCAATAGCAGTCTGACTACACTGCAGTAAAACAGATCTGAGAAGCTGTATGCTCAATGAGAAGTGAAAGTCCAGAGTTGAAATTGCACGAGTTAGCATGGGTTTACTTCTTCCTTTCTTATGTTTGCTTCAAAACTGTGATAGTTTGAGGGTACTAATTAGAACTAACTTGGCCAGGCAGTTAACTTGAGTACCCACAATCTATGTTCTGAGCAAAAATAAGAAAAATATCAGGAGTTTTCAACTGAAAATTTTCAATTTTTAGTTATAATGCTTCTATGTTTTTGTAATATGGATACGATTACTGATGACTCACCCGTCCAACTCTGAGATACTGTCCCCCCAGATCAAAGAGGTTCATAGATGACACAGCATCTGACGCTGCCTGAGAACTGTCATACTCTATAAAACCATAACCTCTGAAATACAACAATAAAGACTTTTATCAGGGGTAGGTAACTTTCTTTACTTTACAATGTGTGGACGTTCCATCTGAATAGTGAATTTTTTTTTTTTCAACACAAACGGGAATATGAATGACCTCCTTTTTGTAACAGAATTATGTCACAAGTCCTAATATTCAGGTGGTATAGAAATTGTGCATCTTTTCTGACATTCCTTTGTTTACAAACATCTCTCAGTTATGTCACTCACATATTTTCATTGATCATTCTTAAATTTCTCTGAAAAGACCAGGATAGGGTAATAGATCAAGCACTAGCTTGTGATCTCTGTGGCCCAGGTTCCAATCCGGGTCAAGGCTTGTGGCAGGGTAGTTCGTGCCCGTCCAAGTTTTCTTCCACATGTGACCACATTACCCAACATCTGCGCCTTCAAGAATGCATTAAGTTCCATGAGCATTTTTGTGTTTGAAGTAAAATAAATGTTAAATCATCTCTGAAACAACCATGCCTGTGAAATTTTGATCCTATATTAATTTTGTTTGTATTGAGGCTTAATGTCCCAGTCATCAATTTTTCAGTCATGTCGGGACGGAGCCAACTCTTCCTGGGTTTAACCAGTACTGTAGGGAGTTAATGTGTCTTTCTCAAGGACACAACACTCGATTCGGAGTCCGACGCTCTACCACTACGCCACTGCGCTCCCTTGATCCTATATTAAACTGAGACAATGTCTTACTTGTGCTTCTCTGGTTTTCCACCATCTCCCACTAGTGTACACTGGAGAATCTTACCAAACGCCTCAAACACACTAGAAATACAAACAAATAATACATGAAGTTAGTCTCTATAAAATGAGTCGCATCATAAGAAAAATGGATTTTTGCGAACTGCGAAGCTGATCAGCGCCTTAGTTTTCGCTACACGGATAGTACAATATCTCTCCTTCTTAAATCCGAAATTTCAAGCTTCTAGCCTTTTTCTGTGACTGCACAGACAGGTTTATGTCGGACCTAGTCGGAGACCCCGAAGACCTGTTTTCTCGAGTTGCGGCTCATATGATTACAGCCTATACAAAGTACAAATGTATAGAGGTTGTGCCATTTAAGGCATGTCTATGTTTTTTGTTTTTTTTTGGTTGTTGTTTTTTTTCTTAATCATTCTAGTTCTACTTGCTTTTGCTTTAGAAACATATTTACAAAACTGGAAACTCAATATTGAACAGAATCCCAATTTGTTATGATTTCACTCTTCCATATGAACTATAAAACTTAATTCAGGACTTGACAAGAATGAATTATAAGAGCTGTCACAGGACAGCGTAGCTCGCCTGACTTGTGCTTTGCCACTACATCTGTTAAAATCTATGACCCATGACCTTGACCTCAAGGTCACTCAGGTGGGTCATGATGGTACAACATAAAACTTCAGACCAATGCAAAGTATCAACTTGATCAATCTACATGTTCAAGAGATATAGACTTATAAATACATTAACCAAAACTTAAACACAAAACTTCCAAGTCAGTGAGCCTGACCTCAAGGTCATCCAGGTGAGTTGTGATGTACAGCATAAAACCTGAGACCAATATCTATCAACATGCAAGTATCAACTTTATCCAGCAACATGTTCAAGAGATTTAGACTTTAACCAAAAAATTTAACACAAAATTTCGAAGTCTGTGACCTTGACCTCAAGGTCACCCAGGGTAGGTCATGATGGTACTGCATAGAACTTCAGACCAATATCTACCAACATGCAAAGTATCAACTCGATCAATCAACATGGTCAAGAGATATAGACTTACAAAAACTTAGATCAAAAACTTAAACACAAAATTTCTAAGTCTGTGACCTTGACCTCAAGGTCACCGAGAGTGGGTCATGATGGTACTGCATAAAACTTCAGACCAATATCTAGCAACATGCAAAATATCAACGCAATCCATCAATATGGTCAAGAGATATAGACTTACAAAAACTTTAACCAAAAACTTTTAAAAACACAAAATTTCTAAGACCGTGACCTTGACCTCAAGGTCACCCACGGTGGGTCATGATGGTACTGCGTAAAACTTCAGACCAATATCTAGCAACATGCAAAGTATCAACTTGATCCATCAACATGGTCAAGAGATATAGACTTATAAAAAACTTTAACCGAAAGTGTGACGCGGACGTACACGTAAACGTAAACGGAGACGACCGAGGTGACTACAATAGCTCTATGCACTCCGTGCAGGCGAGCTAATAATTATAAAGGAATCAATGATTATTTAAATGTCAGATCAATGAAATGTAAGAATATTTTTTTTCACCTTTTTATATCATTTTCTGTGAGATCGCTGTGTATTGATGCTATGTAGATCCTGTTGTAGTTCTTGGCTTCACTGGCTAGCTGTTCAATGATTGGCTGAGCCTGGGGCATGTTGCTAGGACGACCCACCTGAAACGTCATTTATATTTTGTAATTTTTCGCTCAATGGAAATTTTAAATGACAGTTTTAAAATATCAATGCATAATACTTATAGTAATACATATTTTGCAACCAAAAATGGCTAATTTCTTTTATTTTCATTCTTAACTCAAATGAAATGGATCTTCAATTTAAGTATAGGAATGATATTCATCTCCAATATGTGCCAACCTATGAAGGGTATATATATTTGGAAAATATTTTTTGTTTGTTTTGTGGTTTAACATCCCAGGGAACAATTTTTCAGTCATTTCACTCAGGATAGAGCCACCTGGTGCCCCACAAAAAACCAGGGCCTCTCCATTCGGAGTCTGACAATCTACCACTAGCCCACCAAGTTCGTCTGAGATGATCCCTGAAAGGTCATGTTAAAATAGCTTCTAATATTTTGATTATATGGCTGACTAGTTCAGAGCCTTGTACTTTAATAGTCTGATTAGTTTTGTCATCAAAATAATAAGCTTTTCTATCCCATTCTGTGAACACCTTATTAAAAAGAAGCAGAGGGTGCAATATAGGTTCCAGTGGTAAATCTCATCTTTTTTGTGTGTTTAGTTGCAGGAATTTGATCTGGAACAAGATGAGGTCTATATATTTACTTACATGTAAATAGAAATAGGAGTGATACGGTACTCTAATAAAATATAAACACCTTGCAGGAGGTGGAGTGATGCATATTTAGGAAAAGTCAGAAAATAGTTCAAAATACAGTAAACTGTTAAGGTAGACCCTGATGGTGCAAAGCCAAGATAAAAGCTGATGCAGAGTTCTCACTAGGATTTTGAAAACAGGATTCTAAGAATCCATCACTGGAAAAAGTTGGAGTCAGAAATGAAAACTTGGAGTTTGACCAAGAAAACTTGGAGTTTTACCTTATATATATATTTCAATAACTTTTTTCTCAACTAGGATTCCACATAAAATTTGTACATCTTGTACAAAACGAAAAAAAAAAAAAAAAAAAAAAAAAAAAAAAAAAAAAAAATATATTTTTTTTTTTTTTTTTTTTTTTTACAAAAGCCAATACTTGTTTTTCCAGACGTCGCAAAATAATTGATAAGATTCTGTCAACTTTACTGAAGTTGAAGCAGCCAAAATTTATAAATGAGTATTTTTTATCACACATGAAGGCAATTCAGGCCAATACCGATGCCAGAGACTGCTCTATAAAAAATATGCCTGTGTTTTAAGGGGACCGATGTAATGTCATAAGTTTTCGTGGCGGTAGAAAGGTGGTTTTTTTCTCTTCTTTTCTGCCAATTTCTCATTCGGAATTTCTTAGAGGCAATTGAAATTGTGTTACATTCTCTCATTCAGAGAATTTCTATGCAAATAGGGTTGGAAATGAATGCAAAAAAACACAAATCGCACCAGAAAACGATCTCTCCATTGTGTACATTGTTCCGATTCCGTAGCGAGTTTTCATACCGAAATTACGACGAACATATAGATCTGCGAACACTTTCTTCAATGATCGCTAATAATATTTTTCAACAAAATCTTGTTTTCCTATCATCCCTTTGTGTAGATAAGGACCTGACAATAAACATCCATTGAATCGACACAAATTTGTGATCCGTGAAAATTGACCTGTCAATCTCCATCAACAAAAACTTGATTGTCAGTTTACTGCGCTCTGATTGGATAAGGGCACAATTAGTTCACGCCTACTTGCTTCCCCACATCAGTGGCACCTGTCAGTCACTTGCTTGTCTTGTGGCTATTCTGCCTTGATCTTTCCGCGGTAGCTCATTTTTTCACGTAATTTATGGAAAGTTTTGGACGCGTCACCAGAAAAAAAACATGGCGTAAGCGAGAATCCATGGCAGTGAATTTTAGGCGTACGAAATGAAAAACACGCGTAAAAATACGCCCAGATTGGAGTTATCGAGAACTCTGCTGATGACAATCTTGTTCTTTCAGTTCTATCTAAAGTACCTGTGAAGTATAGAGCCTAAAATTAAGCATATATAAAAATAGCTAAATGTTTAAGTACAGCGATGCTGTTTGTTTTGACATACAGTCTAAGTTTGATAATTCAAAGTTCCAGGGGCCAAATTAAATCTTTCGACTGGGGCAGATTACAAAAGCGTGGAAATAATACCATGACAGACTTTCATTTGCTCGGGTCAGCTGTGTAGTGAAAAGAGCGGATTGCGTAATCCATTGAAAAGTGATTATTTACAAGGTATTACAGGTTAGCGCAGGTAAAACTCAAGACATATTGTGACACATGTTAACATTTCTAATATTATTCTCAACAAAATTGCTGACTATCTGTGTACAAATTATGTGCTAAAGAAAACTATTTTGTGCTATGTTGTGACTCAATGCTACACATAAAACTGATTAAAATGTTATCCATAAAATGAAAATCCACTGTAAAAAAAATCCCAGCGTTTCACCACAAACTGCCCATGCTTTTTGTAAAAAATTCTTCACGCTTTCGTAATGCACCTTTCGAATAATTGAGAGATCGTACTTTCAAAAATAACAAAAAAATTGTTAAAAGATCTAAAATGAACTATACCCAGGGTTTGCGCTAGCGATCGCCATTTTCGCAACTTGCGACATACCAGAAATTTTAGTGAGCAGCAGACATCTTTGAAAAATCTGGTATTTATAAAAAACTGAATTTGGACTGTAAATTCTGCATCAAATGCATTTTTGTCCCATGCAATGAACCTAAACACTAGCACAACTTGTTTAGAGATATAATTAAATGAGCACCTTTTGGTGCTTGGGCCATTTGCACTTGTCTTCATAATGCTACTATAAAAAGTTGACAAGTGCAGTTATATCATTGTCAAATGTTTGGTTGGTTGTGTCCATGTTTTACTTCCCACTCAACAGCTACGGTCATACAGAGATGGGACATAAGGTCTGAAGATACTGGACAGGCCTACATCCAATTTATAACCACTGGCCACATGGAGAGTGGCTAAACCACGGTGGTTTCTATCACACAGTCAGAAAGCAAACATGACCCAAGAGTTTTGTCTTGATTTAGGCCATAAGTAATGCTTCTTTCCTTATAGCGAAAGGATCAGTCTGGGTTTATCTCAGATCTGCTTTGGGTCATTAGACTGCAAAGGTGCTACTGTTTTGTCACAATGTGGCTCTTATACTTGGCTTATCACATGTAATTAGTATGTTTATCATGTATGTATAATTGCTCTCTAATGCCATTCATGGATGACCTGAGTTTATATGTAATAAAGTTATGTTTATGTTCAGCAAGTGTAAGTATTTTATAACTATTACAGAATACTGTTTGAACAGATGCACAGGCCTAAATGCAGGCTCTAGACAATGGGTATTCCAGACGAAACTTAAAAGCTTAAGTCAGCCGCCGGGTGGCGAGAGATTATACCTTTTTGATACAGGTAGAGATAAGCTACTGTGCAGCTTCTGTCATATATATTGTCTTATTGATAATCCACTAGACCCTATCTGTTTGAATTAAGTGCAATAAATTAATCACAGGTATGTGCATGGGTATTTATGGTTATCTGTTTCACAAGGGAGCAAATATCAGTTATTTTACAGGTAGCAGCAATAGCCAATCTAATTGATTAGCTGCTGGAGATGTTAATCCTTTGGTCACAGTTTGGTGTCTAGACAAATACCGTGATAAGCTACCTAATTTTGCCTTTTATAGTCCGCCTAGGTCTTTAAAGAACAAGATTGTTTTCATTTTTGTCTCTGCTTTGCACCAACAGTACCCAGGTTTGAAGATTTGCAGTACAACTATTCCCAGTTTTTGCTTAATGTGCCTCACATCTTCTGCAGGGTGATCAAGTTAGATCCTAAACTTATTTGAGCCTGTGCGTGAGAAAACCAACAATTTTGGTTCTGATCAGGTCTGACACAAACCGGGCTGTACAGTCACAGAAGATGGTTAAAGGCTAGAAATTTTGGATTTAGAAAGCAGAAGCATTCTACTATCCGTGTAGCGAAAACAAAGGCGCTGATCAGCTTCGCAGTTACTGCAAAGCTGATCTGCCCCTTTGTTTTTGCCAATGCAGATTGTTGGTTTTACCATGCGGCGGCTCATTTATTAAAAAAATTAAAATATGGAAACACCAAATGCTGAAATATGATATATACCCTGGCAAATACAATTTCCTGTAAGCATTTTACAAAGGTTAAATACAGACTCCATTTAATTAATGTTCTAGGTCACACACAGGAAATTAATAATCATTTCAAAGAACTGAGAACAAAGACTGACCACAATAACTTCCTATATTGCAACCCCTGCCTGACACACAAGGGAGGTAATTACCTTAATATTTCTGCCTCCTATCATGACTCCGTTCATCTGCTCCAGAGCTAGCTGTGCTGCCTCGGGGATATCATACTCAATGAAGGCAAACCCTTTATGTTTGTTAGTGATAGGATCCCAAGAAAGGCTCACACTCTTGATGGGACCAAATGGTAAAAAAGCTTGTTTTATCGTGTCCTCCTTAATCTCAAAGTTAATACTGCCAATGTAGATCCTGCAATACAAATTATATAACATTACGAAAACTTGCCCATGCAATATACAGAGATTTTTTTTCAGCTCTAAAAATTGAAAATTTCATTGGATTTTTTTTTTTTTTTTTTTTTTTATAGTTTTCTTATTTTTGCTCAAAACATAGATTGTGGGTACACGTTAGAACCGCCTTGCCGAGGCGGTTCTAACGAGTACACACAATTTATTTTTTTATAGCAAAAATAAGCAAAATAGGTATACCCCTGCATACCCCAGTTTTACTATATAAAAGTGAGGTTTAAGGGGGTATACATTTCATGGACATGTTTTCCTGATGAGTTTTACAATGGCGCAGTATTATAGGGGTATTCCTTGTCATCATTAGTAAGTTGTCCCAAAGTTGGGCTACTTAACGACTGTTGATATCCCTATAAGGCACTGTAGAACAAGCTTTTTCTACTGTTTGGTCCCATGAAGAATGAGAGTCTCTCTTTCAAACCCACTCGCTAACACACACAAAGGGTTTAACTTAGTGTAATAACCCTTTTATTAGACATCTACACATAATAGTTACTACAACACTTCACAACACATATTACAATAAATTCATCAAAAAGATTCAAAAATTTACATTTACTTTTAATCACATACTTTCATAATTTCAGCAGATTTTACGATAGAGGATGGTGGTACAATAGTATATAAGGAAAAAAGGGTTTATCTGCTATTAAATTTGTTAAGTGTCTTCAAAAGAAATTCTTCATCTTGCTGCTTTGGCTAGGCAGTATTTCATTGTGGCACTCCTTGAACATTCAATATTCACGATTTTGTTTTTAAATTTTGGGTAACATATCAAGTAAGTTAATTGTTTATCTAGTCACACTGGCCCTTGTTCTTGGTTTATGAAAATCCCAACAATATATGAGCCGCGTCATGAGAAAACCAACAATGTGGTTTCCTACCAGGTCAAACATAAACCAGCTTGTGCAGGCAAAGAAGATGGCTAGAAGCTTGAAATTTCGGATTTAACAAGAATAGGATGTGTACTATCTGTGTAGCAAAAACAAAGGCCCTGATCAGCTTCGCGGTTACCGCACAGCTGATCTGCGCCTTTGTATTTGCATAGGCAATAAGAGCTGTCGCAGGACAGCGTGCTCGACTGCTTCTGACTTTTGTCAAACATAAGGTCAAACCCGACCAGTAACCCAAAGCATTATGCTCATACATCTTTTTGCCTTGATGCAATAAGGCAAAATCACTGAACTATGAAAGTTAACTATAACTACCTAAGATTTAGAGGTCTCACTCATATTGTGAAAGAAGTGTGTTCATATACCAACTGAGTGCCAAGACACAAGGCAAAATCACTGAACCGTGAAATAAGGTCACACTGACCTATAAGTATTTCAGGGTCGAAGGTCTAGTGATACTTACTCATAATGTGAAAGAAATATGATAATATACCCATTCAGTGTTGAGATATAAAGCAAAATCACTGAACCATGAAATTAGGTCATAGTGACCTATATATGTTTGGGTTAAAGGTCTGGTCATTCTCATTCATAATCAGAAAGAAGTATGAAAAAATACCAACTGAGTGTCGAGATATAAGGCAAAATCACTGAACCATGAAATTAGGTCACAATGACCCAGGAATACTTTACGGTCAAAGGTCTTGTCATACTCATACATATCGTGAAAGAAGTATGTCCATATACCAATTGAGTGCCGAGATATAAAGGAAAATCACTGAACTGTGAAATTAGGTCATATTTACCTAGGACTACTTTAGGGTCAAAGGTCTTGTCATACGCAAACATAGTGTGAAAGAAGTATGTTCATAAACCACTTGAGTGCTGAGATATAGGGCAAAGTCACTGAACCGTGAAATTAGGTCACAGTGACCTATAAGTATATTGGGGTCAAAGGTCTGGTCATACTCACTCATAATCTGAAAAAGTATGAAAAAATAAACTAATTGAGTGTCAAGATATACGGCAAAATCACTGAACCATGAAATTAGGTCACAGTGACCTAGGACTACTTCAAGGTCAAAGGTCTTGTCATACGCAAACATACTTTGAAAGAAGTTTGTTCATAAACCATTTGAGTACCGAGATATAAGGCAAAATCACTGAACCGTGAAATTAGGTCACAGTGACCTATAAGTATATTGGGGTCAAAGGTCTGGTCATACTCACTCATAATCTGAAAAAAGTATGAAAATATACTAATTGAGTGTCAAGATATTAGGCAAAATCACTGAACCATGAAATTAGGTCACAGTGACCTATAAGTATATTGGGGTCAAAGGCCTGGTCGTACTCACTCATAATCTGAAAGAAGTGAGAAAATATACTAATTGAGTGTCAAGATATAAGGCAAAATCACTGAACCATGGAAAGTAGGTCAAACGACCCTTACCGTCATGACACACAAGTCAGTGTCACAAAGTCAAAAGATGAATGACCAACCATCTTCCTAAGTTGTTTCTATTAAGAAATAAAAAGAAAAAAACATTCGGGGAGTTCTAGATTTTGACCTCTAGCCCCGCCCCCCTGACTCCGACCCAGAGGTCCGATGTCATGGAACCTAAAGTGTATGAAGTATGAATGCTTTATGATAAATTGTTGTCAAGATATGGACTCCTTGTAAAAGTTACACAGCAGTACATCTATTTTTACAGTGTTCTAGTTTTTAACCTCCAGCCCCACCCCCCAGGCATGGACCCAGAGATCCGATGCCATGAAACGAAACGAAACCCTACAGGGTACCTATGGTCCGAGTATGAAAGCCCTCTAATAAAAAGTTTTCAAGATATAGACTTCTAGAATACTATATCACAGAAAAGCCATTATTATTAATGGTGTTCTAGATTTTAACCTCTAGCCCCACCCCCTGGCATGGACCCAGGGATCTGATGCCATGGAATGAAAGCCGACCCTACAGGGTGTCAATGGCCCAAGTATCAATGCTTTCTGATGAGTGGTTGTCAAGATATGGACTTCTAGAAAACTTTAACACAAGAATTGGCATTTTTGAAGGTGTTCTAGTTTTTAACCTCCAGCCCCACCCCCTGGCCTGGACCCAGGGGCCCGATGCCATGGAATGAAAGCTAACCCTACAGGGTATCTATGGTCCAAGTATGAATGCTTTCTGATGAGTGGTTGTCAAGATATGGACTTCTAGAAAACTTTAACGCAAGTGTGACGCGCACGGGAACGGGAACGGGAACGCACACGGGAACGGGAACGTGGACGACCGGGGTGACTGCAATAGCTCTATGCACTTCGTGCAGTCGAGCTAAAAATCCATTCTCTTGATGCGGCTCATATACATATACATGTAATACAAAGATTAAGACAGAGCTTAGCTGAAATTTATAGTAAACATGTTTGAAAACTGTAAGTGAACAGCTCACTACTATCAATGTTGCAGAAAGCCAAACTAAAGTACTTTAATAATCTTTGAAACCAGGAAAATGTATTGATGTTCATGTTTAATTTCCACTCAACAGCAAAGAGGTTTAAAGTCACATCGGAAGGTCAGGCTTAAACTAGTGACGCCTGGATTACAAGGTGTGTAGCTTAACTGCTAATGAATTAACAGTAAAACCACAAGAAAAAACACTGGCACACCCACATGCAGAACTTGGCTTGTCTCACATGTGCCTTGTTATATGTTGGGCTTCTACACATTCGGAGAAACTAATCTTTGGAGACTGCAACATTGCGTGTATACCTGCACATCAGAGCTAAGGCTTGTTGTCTCTGTACCGTGTTCTGGAAATTCTGCATTTGCTGCAAAGAAAAGTAATAACCTTTAACTTAACTGAAGATGAAGTAAAAATCACAGAACCAAAAAAAAAAACATTTTCTTAATCAAATCATACCTTTCCAACTTTTCTTTTTTTTTTAATCAAAATCACATATGTAACAGTTTAAGAAATTTATAACATAAAACATGTACTCATGTTTACAATTCACTGCATGTGTCAACATTAAATATGCAGCATGAGAAACCTGCGTTTTTTGCATACATTGTATATGAAATAAAGCTTATGGCAGAGTGCTAAACCACTTTCATCTTCACTACAGACACTATACTCCCTTCAGCTCCTTTAATTTTGAGCATTCTCCTGCAGTGTTAAACTGCCAGTTATTTCACTTTGCAAACCCAAAAGACAAGTTCAAAATGAAATCAGCAAGCCTACCTGATGTTGATGAGCTATAGTCTGTTTCACAAGAACACTCTTGATGCTCACTTCCATCGCATACTTCTTGGCCGACTGTATAGCATCTTGTTGTGATGATGACAGTTTGGGAGGGGTGAATGGTTTCTGATCCTTCTTGGCCCCAGGACCCTCAATGATGGTCCCACTCTGCTCCTGCTGAGGGGACAACATCCCTCCTGAGGGATCTGTAAAGCAAGAACAGGGGTAAAAACCATGCATCAATAAGAAACCCAAGCTTTCTCTTGATTTGCAGACTACTTTATTATGTTTTTCTTGCAACAGCCTAAATATGAGACACACTTGTTCAGCCAGCAGTAGAATCTGATATGCAGAAAAGAGGCAACATCATAAACAATTTAGATAATACTCAAAGGTTTACAAAATGGCAAAAAGGATATCTCAAACCTTTTTATTTCAATAACTTACCTGGTATTCCAGGACTCAGTGTTCAAAACATGTAAGGTCAAATACTGTGTTTGATTTTTGATTTTAGATTATTACAAAAAAAAAATCATGTTCTTCTGAAATTTTTCATTGTGGTTATACAATATTGTGAGACCAATAATGTTTTGAACAAATAGCCTAGTGTTGTACTTAAGACACAAATCATTTATAATAAATGGTTTTTGTTGAAGAATACCATTAAGTAAACTTCATGTCCTTCAGTCATCTACTTGACGAGTGAAGCACATTATGGGCTTTTCTTAAAGTCACCGCCTCTTATCAACTTCATTATTCACTCTTAAGTTGACAGAAAATTATATGCAGACTGTATCATAAAATGCCAGGCATGGCTGTGAATTTTTAGCATGTGGGAAGCATTAAAATCAACAACAATTATTATTAAAGGGCTGCATTATTTGTCAGAACTAGGATTTGCTGAGTCAAGATTTACAAAGAAGGGTTAAATGGCCTTTAGATATTTATACAGAAAGGAAACTGTTTCTCACATAGTTCCTCAAATTAAAGTGAATTATGAAGTTGAAAGGCATAATTGTCTACTTTTGAAAGCTTGGATTTCTGAATAAGTTAGAGAAGCTAAAAATAAAATTACAAAATTCTACAAAGTCACATGGAACAATTTTTACCACTGGTCCAAGGATGAGCTTTGATGTCATGTCACGCGGTAGACATTTTCCTCAGCTATGTAGGGTTCGAAATGTGCCAACATTTTCACTAGTACATAAAAATACAGAAAAGAAAGAGAACATGTACTTCATATGTGTAGTGAAACACTTTCCTTAACACCCAATCCTGAACGGTATATGTATGTTCATTCAGTTGATCTAGATTTAAAGGACTTATCAACTTTTTCATTTTGTTTTCTCTGTGTTGTGAGAAAACAAAACAGCTTTTTGCATGTTAGTGGGTTTAACATATAGACATTAAAATGTTATTTAATTTGGGGAAAATTACATTAGCCTATCAATCTTAAAAATCTAGATCAGCTGAAAAATGCATTTAACACATGCTGTATAATGAACTTTGCTAGAACAAGCTTCAGGCTTTCTCTCTTCCTATATACATATGTAAACAAGTATCTTTCTGAAATGAAGTTAATGTTTCAAACAATCTTCTTCTCAAAACAATCTAAAGAATGAGATTTAATAGCAAAATAGCAAATAATATAAATCCAAATATAAATCAATTTAGAATGAGATGTTATCAACATGAGCATTTGCTTTCAGATGGCATATCAAAAGATTGCTTAAATACAAAACAAGTTCAGAAATCACTCAGGCGTAAACATTAATTGATTTTCAGGCATAAAAATACAGTGTGGACTGATACATTCGAAAAACAGCATGACCTTTCCCTCAAAATTCTCTCACACACAAAACAATTTCTTCCATACAGACATTCATATCAATATTATTCATATACTTTCATAACTAAATGATAAAATAATCTCCTATAAAGAGTCTGATTAAAATCAAATAAATGTGTAATATGTGTCCCCAAGTCTTATTTTGATTTGTTTTGTTGAAGTATAAAGTGATTTGTTTACTAGTTTCATTCATTTTGAGAAATAAAGAACTAATTTTGATGCATTTAAGGTCATTTTATTACCTACATGATCCTTTTTGCCTTTTGTTGGAAAGAAATATGTGACCCTGTTTGGATCAGTGACACATTCATGATTCAATATCTTATCTATTTCAAAAAGTGAAATCTGTCAAGGCTACCTACATGTATCATTCCTTATACTTTCTTTGTCATAAAATATTCACAAAATTACCATAATACAAAACAATTTATGTATTACAAAATAACTGTAGCCTAGACTATATTTAATATGGCAGCATAAAAATGAAAATTTGACACATTAGACTGAGATGTTATATTTGAAAAAGGTATGTTCCATTCTATGTTCAGCTAAAATTTATGTTTGTTTGATTTGTGGCTTAGTGTCCCAGTCAACAGCTATGGTCATGTCAGGACATTGCCTCCATTTTTATCAGACTTCTACCAAACTATAAAATGTCATGACACTCAAAATGTGCTTGAAAATATAACCACCCATTCAAACAACTAAGGGCTTATATGCATGGATGGTTTGACTTGAACCACTTTTCCTGGTCAGGCCCAGGCCTTCTGAGAACTTAACAAGTAACCGGAGGGTCAGTCAGTAGTAAATAAGCTTTGCCTGAATGCACAAGCAACCCAACTATTTCTCACGGTCCCAATGGCAAGGGGCCCACTAACTTTTTGGTAATCATATGTCTGAAAGAAACGAAAATAAAAGTTTTCAATCCATTAAACAACACCTGAAATGAAAAATGAAATATGATTAATAAATTTGCTGAAATTAAGATACTGAAAAGCAATAGACACTACACATTGCTTGCTGTTTGTGGCCAGCCACTGACCATTTGCTCAACATCTCGCCACAAAATGTTGAGCTAGTTTGACTTTTGTCATCAACTTGTATCTGGATCTGAAAATAGATAAAAAGAGTTTTTTCCACCCCATACCCAATGCTTATCATTTATCATTGAATAGATACACGCTTTCTGTTTGAAAACCCATTTCAATCCCATTTTGTAGCTTACAAAACATATTTTGAACAAAATAGCCAAAGAAAATCAGTTTTGGACATTACCTTAATGTATAAAACTGACCACCTGCAAGCAGAGCATTTTAAAATAAAGTTCATTACTCAGTCATTTAAATTATGCAATTGTTATACACACTGTGACAGTATGTAACCTGGGAAATGACATAACAGAATGCTGTAGAGTGTCCAAGACACAATTTAAGCAAACCTCTGAAAGCTTTCATTCACAAGATCAGCACAAAAGCTAGGACCTGGAAAACTCTTTGGTCTAGAATGGCTAAACCATCACTGAATGGGCAAAATACAAGCTATGACCAAGAAGAGCAATCAAAACCAAAAGCCTGCCAAAAACAAAGATAAACCAATCAATAATATCATCTGAGCGTAATTCTAAAGGTGGAACTGATAACTGAGTGTACATTCATAACAATGCTCATGGCATAAATCAATTGATTTCAAAGTATCAGAATAATGTGACACAAATCAAGTGAAAAGTAAGCATAAGCAATGATCAGAAACTGATTAAATCAGAACCAAAAATCCATCCTTAACCATAATCTTACTGTTAACGTCAATTGCCATTTTGGAGGGGTAGTAAACCTTTACAGATTGCCTAGCTCAAAAGGAAAAAGGTACAAGTAGGCAAAGATCAGGAAAAGGCGCAATCAGAAAAAGATTCCCACTCCAAAAACCGAGGTGGGAAAAAACCAAACTAACAATCAGGTACTTATACCATGAAACAATCGTAAGCCGAATGGGCAGCTATTTTCCCAATAGGTGGCCACTCAGTTACCTTAACTTAACTAAAAATATGAAAACATACATAAGGCGCCAACAGCACAAAAAATTTTTAAACACCAAGACATAAAACAAAAAGAACCACCACAGAAGTATCGACTTGGAACGATCAGTAACACAAAGTTACTGGCGGGCTTAAACCGGTTTTACATGGCCATAACCTCACCCTCAGCTTCTGCAGTGGTTCATAACATTTAGTTAGTTATTCGGTCCTCGTGGTGAATCTCTAACTAGTCAATGAATCATCAAGAACAAACAAATAAATCATGATAAACATCCTGATGAATCAAAAACCAGGACTCACAGACTGAGTAAGCTGCCCGACGATGGAGATCCCTGGGCGCCGAATAACCTACTAACTCCGGAGCAAAAGAAAAACACCAGTTGGACCCCGGTGGGCCAAGCAACAGACAAGAAGCTCCGGCCCCAACCAACTAAAATGAATAGCTTTATGTCGGGGCCATCATAGAGTCTGACGCCCGACCCACCGGCGTGCAATTAAAGAAGGCAGCATAGTTATCAACCATGATTGGGTTAAAAACTAAGCATGCAGACTGTCGCATAACATTCAAGTTATAACCTATACGTTTGTAACGTGTTATGATTTTTCTGAACTGAAAAGAAAAATCATTAATTCCTTTAAGTTTCTTAAATTTGTAAACCAAGTCACCATAAAATTCAGGTTCCAAAAGGCCCTCACTTAAAAGCGTCTTTAACCCAACATTATATTTGGAAATCAATTCATAGTGTCTACGATAAAATTTAGAAAATGTTTTTCGAAGTTTATGATACCGATAGCCCTGTTGGAGAAGTTTTGCCGTTAAACATTTATTTCGAGCGTTGAAGTCTGTAACATTTTAAACCACAAACTGTGCATCTTGCAATTCAAGAGAAACCCTTGTTTGACAACAGAAATACCACTCTCATGGCGGGTGTTCCGAGGTGGAAGATGGAACGTCCAAGAAATCCGGACCGAAATGACCTGGATCCAATATGTTCCTTTTTGAGGAACTCCACTAGCAATTTTGACCGGATTTTGTGGAAACCTGGCCTGTCACTCAGATATCATTACTAATACACAGGTTAATATTATTTCTATGAATTCAAAAGGAATTCATCTTCTAGATGCCACAATGTCCAAGCAATCTAAGTTTTGATATACATGGCAACAGAATACAATGGGAATATAAAGAAATTCCTACAAGTGTTGCAGCTGCTACAATTGTACCTGTTTGTCAGATCGTAATGGATAAAATGGAAGTGCAAATTTTTACAAAAGTAATTTCTATGGACTAAAATACCCCGAATGATATTCTGTTTATTATTATTATGTCTGAAATTCCAGAATCCCCTTTTGTATATCTCAATTTTCATTTAAAATAAGGCGTGCAAATGTTCAATTATGTTCATCTGCATTATAATTTAAATTGATGAAGCACAAACACAACAATCAGAATATTGGACACTTTGCCAATATAGTCTTTATTGTATATGTATTTCTCAAGCATTTTGTACTTTTTCCATCCACAATTGGCATGCCTTTAATCATGTGCACTAGAACACTCAAGATGGTCTCACACTGAAAATACACAAAAAGAAAAGAGACCCAATTAATGACAAATGGAAAATGGTAAAACTATATCTCAGAAAAATAAAATATTTCTTTTTATTATTTCAGTAAATAGTAGGTTTACTTTGTTTTATTTTTTGGAAATTCCCTTATGACCAAAACAAATACATGAAAGGGATCTAGAGAGACATTATTTTTGAAAAGTCATTAATTTTATAAAAAAAAAAAAAAAAAAAAAAATTGTCTAATTAAAGCAATGTGCAATTTAGATCAAATTTCCTACAAAATTTCTTTCATATTGGATATTGATAATTTTCTGTGAGAGTTGACAATTTCAGGAGTAAGTCCTTCATTGTAGTACATGTCCTTCTAACAAATGCAACTCTCTGTGTTTTGGTATTTTTGCACTATGCATCTGAAAGTATACAGAAAACAGAAATGATTTTTGTAGTTTCATCCACAGCAATGAAAATCTAAATGATGCATTACTTCAGGACTTCTAAATTGTCAAACCACTCAGGACTGATTTAAAAGATGTGATGGTAAAAGGGAACAATATAATGTGACTGTTGTCAGTGTAAATAATCATTGTTCAACACCTTGCCGTGAAGTACAGTAAATTATGCCCTATTTTGCATTGTTTTCCCAAGCCTTTCATACTTCTTTATTTACTTTTTTTATACAGAATGTGTATGAATATGACATACAATGTAATGTACATCTTTTACAATGTAATGTACATTCACCAGTTCATTATAATTTATTTACACACCATCTTTTTTAAAACACTTACTGCCAAATAAACCAGCAACAAAGCTTATTATGGTTCTAAAATTGTTAAGGACAACAACATTTTCAAAATTAAGTAGTATCGTTTCAACAAAATTGAGGCTTTTCCTTCTTTACATGCTGCTGGTGATGACAAACCTCTGAAATGATAAAGAAAAGTAATTCCTCTTTGAAAGCATTTTTCAATGTGCAGGCCTATATCCCATCTTATTTACAAAATTACAAGCTTCCCCCCCCCCCCCCCCCCCCACAAATATCATTTTTTGTCTTTACTTGCTTGATCTTCAGTTTCATCTGCAAATATTGTGCATTTCCATTTTTTCTTATTTACTGGGCCAAATATATGTGCACATTCTGTAACTTGTATGATTTAAAACAAAGCAGACCAGTAAGAAATCCTTACATCCGACAATTTTCTTTTACGCAGATTTGTTCATGAAAATACTTCTACTATCATTCTTCCTCTTCCACTAATTCATGAAGAGCATGTGTCAATTAGCATCAAAAGTAGGGCTGGGACAATACGGCTATCATCCAATACAACACGTATCGCGATTCAAGCAATGTGATACGTTGCGCATCACGATATATCGAAACTAGTATACAGCAACAAGTACAAGCACAAATTTTGTACTCAATAAATTCAAAAATTGCATTTTTTCTTCTGTTTTGCTGAATATACACATTTTACAAGCAAATCATTCAGAAAGACAGATTTTTGAACCAATTTTGTTAACTAGAGTATTTAATGTTTCAGGTACATGTACATTGTATACTGAATTGTAATTACATAGATTAATGAGGAATGTAATACATGGTATTAAGACCAGCATGCTGCTACTAAAATAATAAAATCGTCCATATGTTGTGTGAAAAGCATAAGACCTGAATTAAAAGTTTTTGTGTTTTTTTTTGATGTTTTTACAAGAAATTTTTTAAGCAATGTTCAACAAATTATGAACAATTTGCATACCGTTGCCTTATACAAATGGGCAAGAATGAAAATAAAATTTTTAGTTTCATTTTTATGTTTTTTTACTTTGTTGATCTTGGAAATAGCAAATAGCATAATAAAATGCACCAGAACTTATTTTAAGGTAAAAATGAAACAAAATTTGATGTTATAAACATGATAAAATCTCTGAAAGTATCGCAATACGGTACCAAGCGTATCAATTTGAGTATTGGCCAAGTCCGTATTGCGAAACATCGGCGTATTGAATTTGATATATCGTCCCAGTCCTAATCAAAAGATTTGTAAAATAGGTCCTGGACTGTACCCAAGTTCCAGAGACGACTTACGTCACCTTTGCTGTTGAATGTGGATGTAAAGTTCTTTATTTCAAACAAACTTAGCTATTAATGTCAAGGGGTCCATACATTGTACTTAACCATTTTAGCTGAACATGTTCACAGTTTGTACATGTATATATACCAAAAAAGGAAATGCATGTAACAGAAGCTCATGGATCATTTAGTTTAATCGATTAACAACTGGTTTCATCATCATCAGGGTAATAGTATGGCGCTGAATTTATATATATATGTGACAGAAAAATTGTGTACAGTTGAACTGATCAAAAAAGTGAAGCTGTTGGGTTCAAACCATGTATTCTTTAGTAATCATTGAGTGAGTCCATCCCATTTTAAAAGCAGAGAATGCCTGAGATCAGATTATCAGACAAAATATTGGCTTTCACAAAAACAAGTTTATACATAAAATTGTTTATTCAGGCACTCTGCAAAATGGTATTTTCTTAAGTGGTTGAGTGGCAAAATGGGTAAAAAATAGTTCACATAGAGTGAAAAAAAAAGACCACATTAAAATGTAACTATGTTTATGACAAAATACAAGCATTAAATCCTAAAAAAATGACATTTTTCAATCCTACAAGAGCAGAGCTGTCATTCCAAACCAATATGGATCCACACGTCAGCACCTCTATACATGTAGTTGGAAGCTGGCACAACTGGCTGGCAGCTAGACACTTGCCCACTTCTTGTAAAGCATCTCAAATGATACAAAACAGAGAGAAAACATACAGATTTAGTAGTGTTACAATAATAGCTATTCAATAATACAGTACAAATATAGAATGATATGCAAACGCAATCTCTCCCTCTCTCTCTTTCTTTAGATGTCAAGAAAACTTTTGCATTTTTAATGAAATGAAAAGATTTCTTGACACTTTACAATATCTACACTTTTGCTCTGTATACTTGACATCCATACATGTAATATCCCCATTTACAAGTCTTGCAATCAGACAGTTACTATGATCCAGTCTTCCATTGCATCCTCTTGCAATTCTCCTTGGACAACAAATTGGCAAAGTAATCTATTATAGTATACTTACCAGTATTCACATGTCTTATGGTATTACATGAACAGTGTACATGTACTTGTCAACTTCCCTTGCATGAGTATACACACATTTTTTTGTCAATTGACATAGCAATTCTGGTTGTAATTTCCTTTGATGGTACTTTGATGGTAATCTACATGAGAAACCATATGTCATGAAATAAACATGGCCTCTATTGATGTCTTTTTTAACAGGTACCACAGGTACCACCACCATATGCAGTAAAATGTTCATTGCTTAATTATCTTTTCTGTTGAACCAAAATGAAATAATTCAATGGAAACTGCAAGCTTAAAATTTGACTTAATTCTGTGTTGTGTTCCTGACTACTATAAAGAATTGATCCAGCACTTTTTTTCTTCTTCACATTTTTGCAGTATCAGTTTTGATAACTTTCTTTTGTCATTGAATAAGAATTTTACCTCTTTTATAGTACCCAGAATATTGTGTAAAAAGAAAAATCCACAGAGACTTTCTCAGCTCTGATACAGCCTGTGCAGTCATTCTTTTTCACACAATATTTCAGCATTACACACCAGCTTATTTCTGACAATGGTTTCACAGAGAGTTTACCACCCCATTGTGCTCAACATACCTTCTAACTTGATCTTTTTAGCCAGAGTCATGGAATCAATCGTAATCACCCCTGGGCCTGGTATCTGAAATGAAAGAGACAAGTCATGAAACATTTCAAAAATTACTGACCCTGCAAACAAACCACACTGTACAGACAGTGGAACATCAATCACTGTTGATCTATCATTGACAGTCATCATCGACTGTCAATCCATCATGGACAGTCATCATCGGCTGTCAATCCACCACGGACAGTCATCATCAAATGTTGATCCATCATGGACAGTCATCATCGGCTGTCTATCCATCATGGACAGTCATCATTGACTGTCAATCCATCATGGACAGTCATCATCGGCTGTCTATCCATCATGGACAGTCATCGACTGTCGATGCATCATGGACAGTCATCATCAAGGTATGATGCGTACTCCTATATGTGGCTATGCCTGAGGCCACATTTAAAATTACTTCTGTTTGCCCTCTCCCTACCCTGTCTAGAAAAGTTGGGTAGGTAGGTGGGCTTTTTTTTTTCATGAACTACTGTATTATGCATTATTTTGGTCAAAGAAATTAGCTACAATTTTGTCAAAGCTACTCACAATTACAGGTGCATTTCATGTTTTTAAGTGCTTGAACATAAGAACAAAATATCCAATTAGTGAGAAGGATCATGGTTTAAATGAAAACACATTACTTTCTAGGGAAAACAATTTAAATATCTTCTGAAAGAAACATTTAAAAAAAAACTAGAAATGCGTGTTTGTAAAACACTATGCCCCCAACTGTATGCTTGTCCCTAAACCGGCAGCCTGTATGATTCATTTATGATGTGAAATTTAATTTCCTAAAGAAGCTGTTCGGTTGTCTGTGTTTTTGACCTCGATCCAGAAACAGAATGTAAGCTTTTTGCATACAAGTTAGAAATGGAGTAAAAATTTCAAAATGGAATTATTTTGTCAAAATTTGACGGAAAGTCCTAAAAAATTAATCAGGTGATCTTCTTCTCAGCCCCAAATGAAGGATCTAGCTTAAATACTTTTTCAGATATCTTGCACACAAGATTTTCAAATTTTGTTTTAAAAGGGGCATAACTCAAAAAAGGCGCATAACTTGAACATGAAAAAAATACGAGTCAACTATTTTTTCATGAGGAATTTGTATATGAAATTTCAAAACCCTAACATTCACCGTTCAAAAGTTTCAAATTTCACAGAAAAGTGGAAAAATCAATCAAAATTTCAAAATTCCGTATTTTTGTCAAAATTTGACGGAAAGTTCTCAAAAGTTGATCAGGTCATCTACTCATCAGCCCCAACCAGTATACTAAATATGAAGGCTCTAGCTTAAATACTTTTTCAGATATCTTTCACACAATATTTTCAAATTTTGTTTTCAAAGGGACATAACTCATAAAAGGGGCATAACTTGGACATGAAAAAAAATATGGGTCAACTATCTTTTTATGAGGAATCTGTATATGAAATTTCAAAACCCTAGCGTTCACCGTTCAAAAGTTTCAAATTTCACCGAAAAGTGGAAAAATCAATCAAAATTTCAAAATTCCGTATTTTTGTCAAAATTTGACAGAAAGTTCTCAAAAGTTGATCAGGTCATCTACTCATCAGCCCCAACCGGTATACCAAATATGAAGGCTCTAGCTTAAATACTTTTCGAGATATCTTGCACACAAGATTTTCAAATTTTGTTTTCAAAGGGAAATAACTCAGAAAAGGGGCATAACTCAGACAAGAAAAAAAATACGGTTAAACTATTTTTTCATGAGGAATCGGTATATGAAATTTCAAAACCCTAGCATTCACCGTTGAAAAGTTTCAAATTTCACCGAAAAGTGGAAAAATCAATCAAAATTTCAAAATTCCGTATTTTTGTCAAAATTTGACAGAAAGTTCTCAAAAGTTGATCAGGTCATCTACTCATCAGCCCCAACCAGTATACCAAATATGTAGGCTCTAGCTTAAATACTTTTCGAGATATCTTGCACACAAGATTTTCAAATTTTGTTTTCAAAGGGAAATAACTCAGAAAAGGGGCATTACTCAGACAAGAAAAAAAATACGGGTCAACTATTTTTTCATGAGGAATCTGTATATGAAATTTCAAAACCCTAGCATTCACTGTTCAAAAGTTTCAAATTTCACCGAAAAGTGGAAAAATCAATCAAAATTTCAAAATTCCGTATTTTTGTCAAAATTTGACGGAAAGTTCTCAAAAGTTGATCAGGTCATCTACTCATCAGCACCAACCAGTATACCAAATATGAAGGCTCTAGCTTAAATACTTTTCGAGATATCTTGCACACAAGATTTTCAAATTTTGTTTTCAAAGGGAAATAACTCAGAAAAGGGGCAAAACTCAGACAAGAAAAAAATACGGGTCAACTTTTTTTTCATGAGGAATACACACATGAAATTTCAAATCCCTAACATTCACCATTCAAAAGTTAACAGACATACACACGCACACACACACAGACAGACAAGCCAAAAGCAATATGCCCTTCCAACTTTTTCAAAGTTGGGGGCATAAAAATCTTGTGAAAGGGCAATAAAATTTTTTGATTAGGCCCCATTTTTGGTGAGTAGGTAGGAAGAGGGCAGACAAACAAATTTTTATTTTTGGCATGAGAATGCAGTAGTCCTGGACTACCAGGAGCAGTGATTAATCTACCTTTTGAAACCGATGAGTCAATCTGACTCACCAGCATAAAATCTGTGAATCAAAATAAAATCAGTTCATAGAGTCAAAATGACCAGGACTGTTGTTGTTTCATGTCACCTTGTTCTTGGGTCTTTCTAATCATACACATGTTTAGGAAGTCTTTTACACTGTATTGCTTTAATGTTTCGGCACCTTTATTTGAAATAGATAATAAATTATTACATGTATTTTGTTTTCACCCTGGCACTCTGACCTGTCATTTGCATCAATTTTGTTGTTGTTTTAAAGCTCTTTTTATATAATACCAAATTACATAAACATGTGCATGTAAATAAATATACAACAATACAACATTGTACATGCCTCTTTCACTTTCACTCATCCATCTTCAAATATTGTATGCATATCAGACAATAACAAGCACAGGCACAGTGTAATTTATGGGATGGGTCCATGGAGTAGTTTTGGAATGGAGTCAAGGTTTGGTTCAACTAAGTGGCTGAACAAGACATTTGTAGAAACAATCATAGCACAATACATACAGTTGACTGATATAACTGCTCAGTCGACTCTGGAATGTTCCCACTGACCTGTCTTAAGTACTTGCAAAATCATGAATGTTACTGTAACAGTAAACATGGTAAATGCACAAGTCCAAAGATTATTGAGTTACTTATATGGATTTCAACCGTATAAACATGTTTTTGTAGGTTTTCATAAAGCAAACCAAGAGGATACCACTTGCTGGCTCAGTAACAAGTCAGTGCTGGCTAGACTCAGACCTTCAGCTGTTGTTTACAATCTCCATGTTGCTCGCTAGACTAAGACCTTCAGCTGTTGTTTACAATCTCCATGTAAACACAGTAGCATTCCGAATGTGTCACACAGCCTCAGTACCATGTCTGTACTAACCAGAAAAAATGTTTTACTTTACACATCACATTTTCAAACATGAAATTCACTGTGAAAAACCCTCCTGGCGTATGAAACTTGATTTTTTTACATAAAGTGTTGTGTTCCAGGTAAACCATAAAACCAATTAGGCCAAATAAAAAAAATATCTGTGCTTAGGGTTTCAGTCTGAAAATTACTAGGTAGGGTAGGTAAGCATTTTTTTTTTTTTATCACTGAGCACATTATCCCTTGTTTGAGTTGGTGCTTTCAAAATAAACATGGGCATGTTAGTTAGGATAATCAGTTATCCTCAGTATTCAAAGCCAGGCTACAAAGCCAGGCTACTTAGTGCACAAGAGGACGCTTGCAACTACTGTACTGAATATTTTTATCGATTTTTCGGTGGGCCTCTTTAACAATGAAGAAAAATGTTTCTGGTCATTTCGCTCCAAGAGCGGATCACAAAAGAACACAATTTATTTTTTTTTTTTTGGAATGGCCAAAAAAACTTTAGGGTCGGCGGATTTTTTTAGGTAGGGTTGGGAAACCCGAAGCACAGCTATTTTTTTAATAGGCCTTATCCCTAATTGACTTGCCTATTCAATAGCATAGTAAAATGTTTTGAAAACATGGTCAATTGGTGCATAATAAAGCAAACTAGAAATGCGTGTTTGTAAAACACTATGCCCCCAACTGTATGCTTGTCCCTAAACTGGCAGCTTGTATGATTCATTTATTTCATTTGAATGAAGTGAAATTTAATTTCCTAAAGAAGCTGTTCCGTTGCCTCTGTTTTTGACCTCGATCCAGAAACAGAATGCAAGCTTTTTAAGTTATAAATGGAGTAAAAATTTCAAAATGGAGTTATTTTGTCAAAATTTGACGGAAAGTCCTCAAAAGTTAATCAGGTTATCTTCTTCTCAGCCCCAACCAGTATACCAAATATGAAGGATCTAGCTTAAATACTTTTTCAGATATCTTGCACACAAGATTTTCAAATTTTGTTTTAAAAGGGGCATAACTCCAAAAAGGCGCATAACTTGAACATGAAAAAAAAATACGGGTCAACTATTTTTCCATGAAGAATTTGCATATGAAATTTCAAAACCCTAACATTCACCGTTCAAAAGTTTCAAATTTCACCGAAAAGTGGAAAAATCAATCAAAATTTCAAAATTCCGTATTTTTGTCTAAATTTGACAGAAAGTTGTCAAAAGTTGATCAGGTTATCTACTCATCAGCCCCAACCAGTATACCAAATATGAAGGCTCTAGCTTAAATACTTTTTCAGATATCTTGCACACAAGATTTTCAAATTTTGTTTTAAAAGGGGCATAACTCCAAAAAGGCACATAACTTGAACATGAAAAAAATACGGGTCAACTATTTTTCCATGAAGAATTTGTATATGAAATTTCAAAACCCTAACATTCACCGTTCAAAAGTTTCAAATTTCACCGAAAAGTGGAAAAATCAATCAAAATTTCAAAATTCCGTATTTTTGTCAAAATTTGACAGAAAGTTGTCAAAAGTTGATCAGGTTATCTACTCATCAGCCCCAACCAGTATACCAAATATGAAGGCTCTAGCTTAAATACTTTTTCAGATATCTTGCACACAATATTTTCAAATTTTGTTTTCAAAGGGACATAACTCATAAAAGGGGCATAACTTGGACATGAAAAAAAATACGGTTCAACTATTTTTTCATGAGAAATTTGTATATGAAATTTCAAAACCCTAGCATTCACCGTTCAAAAGTTTCAAATTTCACCAAAAAGTGGAAAAATCAATCAAAATTTCAAAATTCCGTATTTTTGTCAAAATTTGACGGAAAGTTCTCAAAAGTTGATCAGGTCATCTACTCATCAGCTCCAACAAGTATACCAAATATGAAGGCTCTAGCTTAAATACTTTTCGAGATATCTTGCACACAAGATTTTCAAATTTCGTTTTCAAAGGGAAATAACTCGGAAAAGGGGCATAACTCAGACAAGAAAAAAAATACGGGTCAACTATTTTTTCATGAGGAATACACACATGAAATTTCAAATCCCTAACTTTCACCATTCAAAAGTTAACAGACGTACACACGCACACACACACAGACAGACAGACAGACAGACAGACAGACAGACAAGCCGAAAGCAATATGCCCTTCCAACTTTTTCAAAGTTGGGGGCATAATAAATGGTACATTTAATTACAATAATTTTTAGATATTATAAAAGAGAAAAGACTGTAGAATAATATTATCATAAAATTATTTTAATTTGATAAAGTTTAACCCTCTTAATAATGATTTGAAATACAGTAAAAATTGAAAAAAGTACCATCCAACAGTACAATTTTGGTGTTCAATACTTCTCTTAAAGTTAAAATATTATGTCAATAAAATTTACACTGTTGGAAAGCTAATTAAATTGTGCACATTCTGCACTAATTTCAATGTAAACCTATAAATAGAAATCTTAACTTCTGTATTTCAAACAGAAGGTTTTAAGTATTTTCAGGGCTAATTTCCACTAATTTCTGCCAATATTGATTTTTTCTGACCACATTACCTGGATTTTGACTGGACCACGAATAAGCAAAAATTATAGACAACTGTATTGGAGATTCAAATCCATCGAAAAATATTAATCCAAGGAAAAACTAATTCCTGCTCACCCACACTTCATATACAGTTCATTGAGATATTAAATTTTCTCTCCAGATGATGTTCCATAAGAAAAGTCTCTGATTTTCTGCTTTAAATCCATACAGTAATTTCTGGGTGTGTTCCTTTACCGGAATGGACATAATTACTGGAATGGACTACCGGAATGGACATTATGCTGTGGCTTTGGGTGCTTTAAATGTATTTTATCTGCATAAAATATACTTATGGAGTCATACTTTGTATAAAATAACTTCCATCTTAGTATAGCAAAATTGACTTCCCAGGGTGGTTAGGGTAGCCCAGTGGTGGGGTACGGGATGTGGCCACTGTTCAGAGGTTTCTATGATTAAAATATATAGAAATCACAAGTGAATGTTTTACTGCAAAAACAGGGGTGAATAGAAGTAAAAATGAGTAAAATATGTTGGAACTGTGACAGTGACCTATAAGCATATGTGAGTCTCTGACCTTAGGCCACCCCATCGTATGGAACACATTTTAAACTACATGATTCTCAAATTAATCACTGTCTGTGTATATTCTAGGCAAATAAGTCCTAAAAACCAAAAGCAAAATACTCAAGGACACAATTAAATGTCCATCCCGGTAATCCATTCGGGTAATCATATTTCCCAAGGACCATCAGATATTGGAATAGTCTCACATACAGCATCCGAGCCAGCACCACTTTGTGCGATTTTAGCACAGGTCTGGCCACCGTAACATTTTAAACTCATCATATTGTTTTTAGCAGTAGTAAATGTAGGTCTTTTAAAATCATCATCATTTTCATTCATACATGCCTTAACATCACCCATTTTTCATCATTTCTAGCTGTTTCCCGACACAGCCTTCCAGTTATAGTCAGCAATGGACTGTTGGAAGTACAAAGTAGAAGTAATCAGGTCCATTCCGGTAAAGGAACACACCGGTAATTTCTGTGAGATTTACATATTCAGCTAGCGCATTTGCACCCATTTTTGAACCAATGCAAAGCCAATCAGAAAGCATCTCTCCGTGCTCATGTGCCAAAGCGCCCCTACGTCAAGGCAATATATTGTCAAACAGGCATCTCAGAATTGACAACTGAAGTCCTTTTAGGCATCAATGACAGTGACCTTAAGAAAAACCACGAATGGACCATACTACCAGCTCCGGGTGACTTCATCACCCAGACCGCACGTTTTTAAGTTCCGCGCCCTCCATAAAGTACCGGGAGATAGTTACGAAGAAGAAAATTTTTCCGCGAGATCTCAACTTGCCGACGAGACACTACTGTCGTTCCGACATTGAATCAACGAGGGCAATCCCTGTGACGTCAAGGTAGAGTTTGGATGCACTCACCACTTGTCAACCATGTGTAATCCTGTTTTATTCAATCAGAAATTGTTTTGATCAAATAGGACCATCAAGGTCCACAATGGAAAGTGGTTAAGTGAGGTTTCACAATGGTGAAAGGACCTGGGTGCGAGTCCGGTTTAGGCCAGGTTCTTTATCAGCCCCTGTGACAGATTGAGATGGCTAGACTAAATATATGGGGTTCAATAATTTGTCACGTTTTAATTGTGATCGACTGATCGTGATATAACGAGTTTTTAGAGGAACATTTCATGATTTTAAGAAAAAAAAAAGAAATTTAAAAAAAGATTTTAACCATTTAAGCATAAGCTTTCTGAATATTTATCTTACTGTTTTGACTATATATCATTTCAGTGCTAATAAACAAAAAGAGAAAACATCAAAATCGAATGTACCCCGTTATAATTTGGCTGTGGTTCTTGTTTCACGCCAACAAAACCTAAAGACGCCATTTTCGTTAATTTCTCGCTGGTCTCGCTGGCTGTCGTTTCCTTCAGCCAAACCGAACCAAACAAAAATAAATTAGAGTCGTTTCGGCCTATGTGTGTTCGCAGTGTTCCGCCGTGGACTTATCGGTGCACCTTGCATAACGACGAGTAATCACCATTTTTGCATTATCGGCTGGTCTCCTGCTGACAGAAATCAATATTGGAAAAACAGGTAACCAGGTACCCCCCTCAGGGGGTTTCTGGTTACCTGTATTTCCAATATTGATTTTTTTAAGCTGGGAACCAGCGGATAATACAAAAAAAGGTGAAAGGATGTTACAATCACCAGACTTCAATGATAGAACTACACTGCGGGTCGGACTTATTACCGCAGGATACTGCAGGATATTGCAGGATACCGCAGGATTGCTCAGGATACCGCAGGATAGTTTTATTACATATTATATTTCATCTTAAATGATTATAAGTAAAGTATTTGAAAGTTTTTTACCCTAAAACATTGGTATTGTCATATAATTTTGGTCTATTAGGTTTGTTTTTAGTATGAATCACCGTGTCGAAGCAAAGACTACCGCAGGATAGATAATCATACTACCACAGGATAGATACATAATAATCGTATTTTATTTTATTGATCATTATTGATCATGTTTAATTGCTATAAGTTAAAATAAAACTGAGATCCTTTAAGAGCAGTGAACATATTAATGAGAAAGGAGATGGGCCATACCGCGGTTTCGGCTACTCAAGTTTCTTCAGTGATTCCATAGATTAAAGTTTGATAAGATTTTAAGCCAGTATATTGTTCCTTTCATTTTTGTATAATTTTCTAAGATGAATATAATTTTGTTTATTTCTAGCATTGGCTACTATACCAAGAACGGAACCCTTTTTGAGACGCCAAAGGATAAAATTTTATTCTAGTTTCCAGCTGGCACCACATAAAAGGATTTACTCGTGACTTCAAAGTTGCATCAAAATATGTACTAATTTCTTTAAGTCTGAAAAGTCTAAGAGTTTGTTTCGACCACTTTTCACGGGTACATGTACAGTTTTATTTTGTTTACTAAATAATGTCATTTAAATCAAGTGAATTTGCATTAGGCTAAAACGAGGTTTGAATTTTCTAATAACGTTCCGGAATAATTAACCAGTACATTGTTCGAATGTCGTTCATGTTTGATTCCGTTTTTGCTACATGTAAGTGAACAAATGCGCATGGCGCACTCAGTTTTCAAAGTTGTATCAAAATAAATAGAATTTCTTCTAGTCTAAAAGGTCTAAGCTTTTGTTTCGGCCATGTTTCACGAGTACTTCACGGGTACATGCACATTTTATTTATTTTTTTTTTGTTCACTAAATAATGTCCTAACCGTTCCAGGGTGATACTTCTGTGGTGGTTCTTTTTGTTTTATGTCTTGGTGTTTAAAATTTTTTGTGCTGTTGGCACCTTATGTGTGTTTTCATAGTTTTAGTTAAGTTAAGGTAACTGAGTGGCTACCCATTGGGAAAATAGCTGCTCATTCGGCTTACGA
The DNA here is from genome assembly GCA_964017185.1 of Rugalucina vietnamica. NCBI lineage: Eukaryota > Metazoa > Mollusca > Bivalvia > Lucinida > Lucinidae > Rugalucina > Rugalucina vietnamica. Next base: position 39,902,692 of record OZ024870.1, read on the forward strand.
TATGTTTCATGGTATAAGTACCTGATTGTTAGTTTGGTTTTTTCCCACCTCGGTTTTTGGAGTGGGAATCTTTTTCTGATTGCGCCTTTTCCTGATCTTTGCCTACTTGTACCTTTTTATATTTATAATATTTCTTTAGTCGTTTGATTTTTCCTTTAACTATAATGACACCTCAGTGATCAAACAATTATCGGCATTTTGATAATTCGATTAATCTGTCTATTGTCGGTGTCATAAGCGTGCCGTATTACGCAACTATGCGTTGATTGATACTTAAACACGTGTTTGTGTTTCTTTATGTATATATTTGACATTTGAAAATGGTTGAATCTAAGCGCAAAAACTTATAATTTGAATTTTTGTTTTAGGACTGGTCTATCAAATGCATTTTATGAGTCAATATATTTTTTCGTAACCAAATCCTGTCCGGGTACGTTTTTTCTGAAAACCGTTTACTTCTGGTAAATGTTTTATACTTGGAATGTGGTGTGAATCGAGGTGAGTATGGGTCATCCAAAACAAAATCGTTAAAGTGCTAGCAAATATAAAAAAATGTTACTCAAAGTGTCTAAAATGGCATATTTTCGCTGTCTGCAAAATGATTTTTTTTTATATCTGTCTCCGATTCAATGATTTTTTTTGCTAAGGTGGTTGTTCTAAATACTACTCCATCTTTATTCAATCATTCATGCACGACATAATACATTTTGATGCAAGTATCCATGGTTTTAATACTAGATTTACGTGTTCAAACTTTGTACCTAGCATTTTGTCCCTGATGTAACAATTTATCTAAAAATACCAAGTACAAGGTGACTCCCCTTGGTAAAGCTGGAACATCTATCTGCATTTTGAAGAGCTACATTGAAATTAAATATGGCTGACTGCCATGATGACACATCTATAGAGTAGATCTGAAAAAATAATAATTACAATTTTCAGGTGAGTGAGTATATTTGTAATAAGTCCCTGATGTAACAGCCTCTACTGGTTATTTGTTTCAAGCGACAATATGTAGGTACTATTCATAAAACGTGTTTAGTGGTTGTGTAAACATTTCACCATAACAATGAACACACAAGTATATTGGAAGCAATTTACAGGTGATTTATCTAAAATATGTCCCTGATGTAACGGTCCGTGATGTAACGGTGAAAAGTGTTACATCAGGGACAGAAATCGTTACATCAGGGACAATATTTCGAGGAAAGGATATTTATTTCTTATATGCTTTGATTTTATGAGTTTCATTGTATAACACAGAGCAACACAGCAATTCCAATACAGCCAGAGAGTCTGAAGACTTTATAAAGGGACACTGATGAGGATTCAGTACCCAAAATTGCGCAATACGGCCAATACTACCTGCATTTGAACGTTTTTGCTACTTCCAAATATCAAACTTTTATAGTTTATACAATTTCAACAAATAGATGTCAAATATGTCTGTCTATCAAACACACGTTACATCAAGTAATATTTAGGGTAATTTGGGGGAATATGGACCGCTTAAGCACAAAACGAATCAGTTCAACCACAGGCTATTAACGTTATTATTGTATATCGTGTCTATTTTTAGGCAGGCATCTGTAACCCATTTTAATATAAATTTTACATCATTTTGTATGCTAGTTTTTAGTTGCGTATTACGATAAACACACCCACTGGGTGGTCCAAATTACCCCAAACATTTGAGGTAATATGGACCACTCTACTGGGGTAATACGGACCACAACTTTAAAATGCGAGGGGAAGCGAGATAGCCGAGTGGTTAGCGCACTGGCTTCTTGTGCTAGAGGTCCCGAGTTCGATCCCCGCCGGCGGCGAGGAAAATTTGTTGGTCCGAGCTTGCTTCCCTTCGTGTCATTTGCAGGAATGACATGATACAGTGCGCCGTCCTTCGGATCGGGACGTTAACTGGAGGCCCCCTGTGCAGGGACAGCCATCCCCTGTGCAGGTTAAAGATCCCTACACAGGTTCTATCCTCATGCATGTAGGCTCATCCTGCAAACACACCGGAGTGTACAATGTACACCTCCCAAGAATAATCAGAAATTGATTGATGGGAGTAACAGGAAAACAAAAACAAAACAAAAACAAAATGCTGACGATGTCAATATATAAATTCGGAAAACAAAATGAAACTTCTATTTAAAAGTCTATTTAGCATAAGATAAACATAGATGTTCACGAAGCAAATTCACTGGAAAAATAATTCGCATCAAAAATCAAAACACCTTGACAAACTTACAAAACGGACATTCGCAAAAATGTCACGGATTTCAAAATATGTACACTTTGCTTATAAACTTCACTTGTAAAACAATCTATTTTCAAAGATAGCTTAAAACATGTCACGCAAGTGCAAAAGTTAAAATTCTAAAGACATGTGGTATCAAATGTTCAGTGTATCACTTTCAGAAAGAGTTTGAGACAAAATTCTTAGATGGTCCATATTACCCCAAAAGGAAAATTTACATTGGGAAATTGATGGTCCAATTATTACCCAAGACACGACGGTTATGTCAATGGAGAAATTTTCCAAAACTGAAAAATAGCTCCTGCGGTATCCTGCAGTATCGTGCAGTATCCTGCGGTAATAAGACTGACCGCTACACTGCCAACCACCACCTTATCATATTTACGGTATTCCCATCATTGAAGTTACGGTGTAGTCCGGTAACATGCCAGATCTAACGTCAAATATAAACACTGATTAACATCACTTACCTTGAGACGTTTTAGCGATTCAATAATTAAAATATCATAAAATGAAATGTTAGCAATTTCTATCAGCTTAAGTAATAATTGTGGCTTCATCACATGCACCTCATTGAAAAAAAAAATGGAGGCAATCACACTTGTCCCCCAGATCCATTAGGCGAAAACAAAGGTGCAGATCTACTTCACAATAACTGCGAAGCTGTGCAGCGTCTTTGTTTTCGCTACACGGACAGCACAATGCCTCTCCTTCTTAAATCTGAAATTTCAAGCTTCTAACTTTCTTCTGTGACTGTACAGCCCGGTTTGTGTCGGACCTGGTCGGAACCCAAATTGTTGGTTTTCTCACGCACAGGCTCAAATAGATACTGCGACACCCTCATTTCCTCATATTGCTCTAAATTTCAGTGTTGTTGATTCTCTGGTTCGTCATTAATTTCGATTCTCATACATTTCAGTTTCGTTTCCTATACATGAATGTCGTTTCTTGTAAGAAGCTTGACCAGTGTGTGTATCTGTTGCTCAAGGCAATGACAAAATATTTTGATGTTATGGAATCAAAGCCGATACTAAAGGGGGCACGATTACAATCAATATGTCGATTTGTAGAAAACCATTTTGCAGTGCAATCAATTTGTGACAGAATTCTGAATTTTGACCTGTGCCACACTACCAGAAACAGACCCATAGTTCGATGTGATGGACTAAAAGTCAGCCATATAGAGTTTCTGTAGTTTCTGTACCCCTCGTCAGGGTATATACGATGTAATCCTAGATGCGCTATGATAAGCAGTCACCACGACCGAGATTGCTTGCTAGATATTTACCGCTATTTGACGGGGAGTGTCAACAATTGATAAATTAAATTGATTGTGGTGAACTGTCTAGTCCCTATAGACGGGTTCACTAGGGTTTAATAAGCGCTTTATGTGACAAAATGCGTAATTGAGGGAGAGCAGTCGATCATGGGTACAATTTTCTTCATATTCAAAGTAAACACTGTGGAAAAGGTCCTGAGGGACCTTTTCCAATTAAAAGCAGGCTAAAACAATATTTCTCTCTATGGCATTGAATAGTCGACCTTGCTCACCTCCAAATTGAAGGATTCAAGGTCAGTTAAAAAAACAATTTTTGCTGGGAGCCAGTTCCATAAAACAATCGTCTTGGGATAGAACAAACACCTGTAAAAATCAGTACTTTAATTGCACGCCGGGGGATCGGTCGTCATAGGATTAAAGCAATCAACAACTGTGAGAGTCATATTGAAAATTTTATCTTTGTTACTGCAGTACTAAAACAAAAAGATTTAGAAACCTCATTGTCTGATTTTGACAATTTTTTTTTTCAAAATATAGGGCACAGAATGTAAATGAAACCGAAAATAATGTTTATGATTTACTATTCAGGAAAAATGTTTTCAATTGTAATCGTTAATCGTAAGATTGAAAGTAATTGTAATCGTTAGTGATTAAATTTAAAAGTAATCGATAACAGGTCTGTTGTCTTGATTCTTGAAGACTGCACACTCTGCTAGGAAATGTTGGCGTGTCTCTGGCAGTGATGAGTACAGCTTACAAGTAGAGTCCACAACAAACTGATTAAATGCAGCGCGGTTACCTTGAAGGATATAGGTGCCAGTAAGTAATCTACACTTAACTTGTGCCCTTATACTATCATGCACATTATTCCTAACTGTAGACCATATATGGTGTGGAATACCCACTTTTAACACATCTGCATTTAAGTACTTTGTAGAAGACTTAGTTGCAATATATGATTTCCAGGACTGTTCGACCATTTCATGTATTTTGCGGTTAAGAATATTTTTCCACTCCAGCTTGGGTAGGGTATTGCTCATCAGTTCGAATACCAATGGCAGATTATAATGATCTAACAAACATTGTATATGAGTGAACATACTATTGTCAGGGAAATTTTTCATTACTATTTGTCTTTGAGCTATTTCATATTCAATTGATTTTTGATCTCTCATCATAGTTGTAAACAGATTAAGGAGAGATTTGTGTATGACTGATTCAATTGGTGGAATGCCAAGCAACGCTAGAGGTATTGTCAGGAAGGCCCTGAAGTTGTTTCAGGCATTTTCTATCTATCTATCTATCTTCATATACTGAGTCGATCATTTTCTGATCATCATCTCAGGTTCTCTGAAATTTCTTTCTTTTTGAGTAGTTGGCACTCTATGCCATGTAACAACTTATATGGCCATGTACTAGTTAGAGATTCACCACGAGGACCGAAGAACTAACTAAATGTTATGAACCACTGCAGAAGCTGAGGGTGAGTTATGGCCATGTAAAACCGGTTTAAGCCCGCCAGTTACTTTGTGTTACTGATCGTTTCAAGTCGATACTTCTGTGGTGGTTCTTTTTGTTTTATGTCTTGGTGTTTAAAATTTTTTTTGTGCTGTTGGCGCCTTATGTATGTTTTCATATTTTTAGTTAAGGTAACTGAGTGGCCACCTATTGGGAAAATAGCTGCTCATTCGACTTACGATATGTTTCATGGTATAAGTACCTGATTGTTAGTTTGGCTTTTTCCCACCTCGGTTTTTGGAGTGGGAGTCTTTTTCTGATTGCGCCTTTTCCTGATCTTTGCCTACTTGTACCTCTTTAGGTACGACAAAGGTTGACCAGACATGTCCATTCCGTACAGCCTTTAACCCAGTCCTCCCATGGAATCCAGCCCCCATCAGTGGATAGGCAGTTTTTCTCCCTAGAGATATTTTACCCTCAATATCAACTGATTGAGATGTTGACCTATTTATCCCTAAGTGTGTAGCCGAAGCTGAAACATCCACCCTTGTATCCCCCAGAAATACATTCAAGTCTGAATTGTCTTTTTTCCGAACTTGCACCACAAGATGTTGCTTTTCGCCGGATGAGAAGAACTAGAAAAAATATAACAAGTCAACACTGTTACAACAGTGTTAAATTTTTGACCGGTTTGCTTTCAAAATGTACCGATGTCATTGTAATAATCTGTTGCCGAAATCGTTGAAGATGGCGGACGCACAATTTCAGCGGGGGGGGGGGGGGTGGATTTAATAAAATATGGACTCAGAGGAAAATTCTTCTGCCAGTTTTATTCCAGAACACCTCCAAAAGATTCTCAACGTCATCGAGAGCGGTGAAACACGGCACAAAAGGAAGCTGGTCAGGAATGCAGCCAGCTTTACTTTGATAATTAACTTTCCCGCCAAAACAGACAAAGCCAAAGGACAGGGTCAAGGGAATCAGCCGTCATTGAAGAAACAAGCTTTTGGAGTGTTGGCGTGTCAACATAAGTACAAGAAACAAAAAGCTTCTTCCGATGTTCGACTAGCTGACCACCCAAAGCCAAAGAAGAAGAAAACCCCATCTCGTGTGGCCAGGGATCGGAGACGGCGCAGTGAGTTCTGGAAACGTATGAAAGTTGCCAGACAGCTTAGAGCTGAGAACCTTGCTGCACACTACGCCAGGCTACAAGAAACAAGGACGGTTGCCAGTCCACAATCTACTGCGGTCAGTCACTCGGAGAATTCCAAGTGCCGTGTGAATCGAGGAGGATTGCCAGTCCGCAGTCACCAGTGGTCAGACATTCAGAGGAATCTGGGTGCTGGGATCGTACACCCTTAGTTTCAGAGTCTTACAGTCGTTTAACCATTGAAAGAAAATCAAACATTCAATCGGATCTATTAAATGAACTGGCTGCCGAGGAGGCAGATACAGACAAATCAGTGAATCCTGATAGTGACGATTCTCAGTTCAAAAGGTGTTTGTTCAATCAGATACCTGACAGTGAACAAGACATTGAATCGCAAAATAGCTGTGCAAACTGTTTAGCAGAAGGAAACTTCCAAAAGTGTTCTGCATGCAGATATGTGAGATACTGTTCGAAGAAGTGCCAAGCAGAAGACTGGCCATCTCACAAACAGCTCTGTAAAGCTATCAGAACACTGCCCCGTGTCGAAGACAGCCTGTAGATAAACTTTTAATTCACAGACTTTAATTCAACGGAACACAGTTATTTTATCCACATTTTAGATAGACATCACCAAGATAGTGACTTTGTATAGTGCAAAACTTTTATAAAAAAAATCCCCCCTTTTTACCGGTTTTACCGGGTGCGCCGATAAGTGAACGGCGGAACTCTACGAAGCAACAACAACAACAAATAGTGCGTGCGTTCGTAGTTTTTTTCCAATGGTAAAAATGGTACCATTGGTAGACAAGGTTTTACCATTACCAATGGTACCAATGTTACCAACATACGGCAGCAAATGCTGCAGACAGACTACAGCGTGGGCAATTCTACCAACGCGGGAAAAGTCACGTGATTCAATATGGCGAGCCTAAACTATATAGGCTACGTTCGGGGTTCTCCCAATGGTAAAATCTGTAAATCTACCAATGGTACTGTTGGTAACATTTTTACCAATGGTAACCAGGAAACCCTGAACGATTTCTGCTGCCAATGGTACCATTGGTACCAATGGTACTATTGGTAGATCACATGGTGGAATTTTTATCATATTGATCAATACACCTCACTTGTTTTTGTCTTTCTTATTTACTTCATGTATATCGTGTTGTTTATAACATTTACATTTGCATGTATGACAAAAATATTGCTTATTTACGAAATTCATGATATATTTTTAGGCTCGCCATATTGAATCACGTGACTTTTCCCGCGTTGGTAGAATTACCCACACTGTAGTCTGTCTGCATCATTTGCTGCCGTATGTTGGTAACATTGGTACCATTGGTACCGATGGCATTACCAATGGTACCATTGGTAAAACCTTGAACGGAATTTGTCTACCAATGGTCCAATTTTTACCATTGGAAAAAACTACGAACGCACGCGTAATGAATTTCATAAATAAGCAATACTTTTGTCATACATGCAAATTGAAATGTTACAAATAACACAATATACATGAAGTAAATAAGAAAGACAAAAACAAGTGAGGTGTATTGATCAATATGATAAAAATTCCAGCATGTGACCTACCAATGGTACCGTTGGTACCAATTCCATTGAGTCTTTGTTTGTGAATGAGAATTATTAACGGTCATGATTGGCGAGAAGCCGTGAGGTTCACTAGTGAGTAAATAATTAATGGTTATAATATTATAGCTGTGAAAAACAACGGTTACTTACTCGTATTTGTTTCTTATGAGTGTTACCGACAAAACGGGTTCATCTTCGGAAGAAAATCACAACACGGCCATGTTATATACGATGAAATGATGATGACTTTAATGATTCATGACCCCAGCATCTGGAAAATATAATATACGAAAAATATATCATAGGTCACAAACAAAGCGTTGGAAATAATTCACAGAAAAGTGTAAACCTTATCTGTTCATAGCGTTAATGGCAAGTGCACTCATCCATGCAAGTGAGCATGCATATGGATTATAATTTAATGCTTTATTTCTTTAACGAGGATTCCTAACAACCCGTGGGTCACTGGTAGGTCTCCTCACAAACATATGTACAGATACAAACAGAAAACAAAACATAAATACACACAGTAACAACGAATATCTACATTTGTACAAGTCCGGTGGGATGTATCAGAGAGAGAGAGAGAGAGAGAGAGAGAGAGAGAGAGAGAGCAATATGTGTACTCATGTGATTGTATTTGTTTCAAACTAGATATGTAGTATCAATATTTCTGTATATGTATACTAGTTGCAGCGGTATCAACGTTTTGATTGAAACGCCCGGATTCGTCAATAAACCGAAAAACATGCTTAAATATGTCTTTATTTGTTTCCAGACTTAATGTTTCTGATCCTTTCATCAGAACACCGCAAAGATATTCAGGCATAAGGTTAACAATTGTATTTTGGTCGTTTAGTGTCTACGGAGAGGTTATTCCATTCCCGTATTGTTTTAGGAAAGAACGACAGAGAAGATTTCTTTACGTATAAAAGGTACAAGAAGCGAGTTGTTTCTTCGTAGATTATACGCATCGGTGTTGTGAGGTATGAGATTACATATTTACCTTAAATACGGGGGCGAAAGAGAGTTTACAATTTTATAGAATAATGTTTGTCTGTGAACTGTTCGACGAGTTTCCATTTTTTCCCAGTCTAGTTCGTTTAAGAGGCGCTCACTGCTAGTGATTCGGAAGGCACCTGTACATACTAAGGCAGCTTTGCGTTGGAATTTTTCATTAGCTTCAGATTCTGATTTTAAGCAAGGGTCATATATGTATCGCCGTAGTCTAAGACTGGACGGATGGTTGTTTTATATAACATTTCTTTACAACTTCTTGGTAGGATGGTTTGACATCTACGAATGACAGATAGCCGTTTATCTGCTCTTGCAATGGCTGCATTTATATGGAATGACCAACTGAGTGTATTACTAATAGTCACGCCTAGATGTGTATGTTGATCAACCTCTGATATAACATCACCATTTAGATATAAGTCAGGGTGATTGAGCCGGTTTCGCCTTCTTGTAATGATCATGTATTCTGTTTTAATTGCATTTAATATGATTAACCATTGTTTTCCAAATCTAGACAGACGCAAAAGATCCCTATTGACTGCATCAAAAGAGGTTATATCAATTATTTTTTGTTGCACAGAAGTGTCGTCTGCAAAAAGATTTACAATACATTCCATTTCATCAATGATGTCATTAACAAATATTAAAAACAACAGCGGTCCTAATATCGATCCTTGGGGTACCCCGGATTCTAAATAACACATGTTTGATTCCATACCGTTTAGCACAACTTTCTGATAACGTTCAGAGATATAGCTTTGAAGCCAGTCAAGTAAAGAGCCGGTGATACCCATTTGTTTGATCGTAAACAGTAACCCCTCATGCCAAACCTTATCGAAGGCCTTAGATACATCTAGGAAAACCAAGCACGTATCGTTACCATCATTTACATCCTGATAAATCTGGTGAATTATTTTAAGTAACTGGTTTATTGTGGAATCATTTTTCTTAAAGCCAGAGTTATGCTGTGTTAGTAGATTATTATCCATTAGATACTCATAGAGACGTTTGTATACTATTTTTTCGAGAATTTTAGACATATTTGATAATAGCGATATTGGTCGGTAATTTGTTTTATCAGACTTGTCCCCTTTCTTGAATACTGGGCAGACATTGGCTTGTTTCCATACCGATGGGAATATGCCATCTCTTAGAGACTTATTAAACAATGTAGTTAGATGTATACTTAAAGAAGTAGAACAGTGTTTAAGGACCCAATTTCCAATACCATCAGGTCCGGTTGATTTATTTGCGTTTAGCTGCGACAGCAGACGTTGGACTTCGACCTCAGAAGTTTGAATATTTTCGATTCGAGAATCTGTCAAAAACTGAAAATTGGGTAAGTTATAATTAGGGAGGGGTTCCGAATGATCAAATGAAGCTATGGATGCGAAATAATTATTAAATATGTCTGCCTTTCTGTCGTCTTCTGTTATCAAACTATCATTTTCAAATAGATTATTGGAGATGCCATAACGGTCAATGCATTGTATAGGACAAAGGTACGAATTACAGACAACTCGCCCCAAAGACAACTCGCCCCAAGACAACTCGCCCCACATAAAACTCGCCCCAAGACAACTCGCCCCACTTTCAGAAGACAATTCGCCCCACTTTAGAAGACAACTCGCCCCACATTGATAGACAACTCGCCCCACTGTCTTAGACCCCCCTATGGAATTTGCTCCATATTATTAGAGAACTTACCAAACTAATGTTTTGTTGCCTCAATAAGTCTTTGTTTTCTTTCTGAAAGTAAAAAATCTACAAGGAAAACTCGACCCATCACGCCTATGAAAAAGTTTATAATTCTAATAAGATGTTGTACATATACACACATACATGTAAGTTGTTGTACATATATTTACAACATACCTTATCATAGTTTGCAGCCGGTGCCACACCCATCACACTGGACTGGCCATAGCACTGCATGTTGTCTGGCCGATACATTCTTGGCACAATATATACATTAAAAAAATCTTTTCTCCATTATTTAGAAACAGTAAGATATGAATTATTGTCTACGCGCCAGCGCGTAGACTACTCTAAAGTTTGAGATTGACCTAGTTTTAATTAAATTACAAGACAACTCGTACACCTCTACAACTGCAACTGCACGCTTGAGTCTAGTGGCTTGACCATCGTGTTAGTAGGATTCCGGGTCGTTTCGCCAAGGACCGTGTAAAGACCCAAAACACCCAGGCAAACCTCCCTTTGGTAACATGTGTACCAGTGGTGCAGTAGGTATCAAAATGGGGCAAATTGTTAATTCGTGGAACTGGTGCATGACTGCATTCTATCTAAAGCAACAACGGAATGAAATGAACCGACGGTATTGTGATGCTATATGGTCAGGCCGTGTAGCCAAGTAAACATTCTATCCAAGCCACAACGGAATGAAATGAACCGACAGTACTGTGACAGTCGATTGTCAGGTATGAATGCTTTGACCGCGCAGCGTTTTATTTCTGTTCAGTCACATGAACCATGATGAAATGGGAGTACGGTCAGATTCTTTGACATTCAAGTTTATATATGCGAAGCGTAGACCAAGCTTTTTGTAAAAGCTTATACTTGTTAAAGATAAGGTATGATCAGGTATGTGGATGGAGGGAGGGAGTAAAACCCGGGACCAACGCCCGGGACCAGGGACCAAAATCCGGGACCAATTCTTATTGGCACCAAAAAGGCATTATGCATGCAGATAACTATATGAAAATTACACCATATATAGTTGAAAGGGTCTTCTCAAAGATCCAAATATTTGTTTTCCAAAATCATTCGAAATTTTTGGGATTTTGACCAAAATATAGGACCCATCGAGGAATTTAGACCCGGGACCAGTTTTTGCGGTATTGACAATGTTAGGAAAATTGCAAATTTTGTCATTTTAATCTTATGGTAAACAATTATTTTTATGTTTTGCTATCTTATAATATATCAAAGAAAGCTAGAATGAAAAATCCGCAAAAAAAAATCTCACAAATGTTTCAGAACATTAGCCCGGGACCAACCCGGGACCAATCCGGGACCAAAATTTCTATAATCATTGTTTGTGCGTTAGTCATTGTCATAGCATAAATTACTTTCAATCCCATAATTGTTTGCTAAGTAATTTGTTTATCATTTGAAATGTGTGGGGGTTAGTAAGGGTCAGAAATGCTCATGGGTATGTATGAGGGTATGAGAAGTGTACAAAATAACATTCGTTCAGTGTCCAGTGAATTTAGGCATCATGCAAATATACATTATATAGTGTTACAAAATTAGGAAATACGTAATTTTAAAACCGGATTTTTGGTCCCGTATAGATATTATCATACCATATTTGCAATAAATTTCAATTTTATTTTCCTTGGTATCTCTGAACATGACAAAACATGAAATGAAATATTTTGACTAGACATTGCTCACAATAAATTATATCTAAATAAATTGTATGTTCAGTATCACAATAAATCTACACGTTGTGGTTATTTTGGTCCCGTGTTTGACCCGGTCCCGGGCTGATTTCCTCCATAATTTTAAAAAATGTCAACGGTGATTTTGCATCTTATCTTCTTTAATAGCATAACAGATGGAAACTAATGAAAATGAATGTATTTGAAACGATTTTTAAGGGTAAAATTGAGATTAAATTGACATCGCAAAGAATTAATCATGAAAAGTTTGGTCCCGGGTTGGTCCCGGGCTGACTTTCTCCTACATTTATGAGATCTCTTCACAGATTTTTCCATTATAGTGTTCTTTGATATGTTAACAGATGGCAAAACATAAAAATAGTTGTATATGAAGAGATTATAATGGCCAAAATCACGATTTATCGGACATCGTCAATATCGCAAAAACTGGGCAAAAACTGGTCCCGGGTCTAAATTCTTGGATGGGGTCATATATTTTGATCAAAATTTCAAAAACGTCGATTTTTTTCGGGGGAAAGATGATATACATTATTGAAAAGACCCTCTAAACTACACATGGTCCAATTTTTATCTTAGTTGTTGCACACAAAATGACTTTTTTGATGACCTAAAAATTGGTCCCGGATTTTGGTCCCGGGTTCCGGGCGTTGGTCCCGGGTTTTACTCCTACCCGTGGATGGACGCTATGGGAAAGGGAAACGAAACCTAAACACGCTATATAAACGCAGTGACGCTTATACGGAGGTTGCCACGGGGAATGAACGGATGTTATCGCTAAAATTAAAATATACCTTCGCACTATCATATAACGCTAAACCCCATACTATGGCATGAGTTTTAACGTCCCAGTCAACAATTATTTTACAGTCATGTCGGGACGGAAGAAATTTCAGTAGAAAAGAAAATGATTTTTTGGTTATTTTCATTCAATACATTGAACAATCTATGTTTTAGATAAACATGATAGAAATGTGTAACCCCCTCCCCCCGTACTATATAAAATTGGGGAATGAGTTGAGTTGACTTCTTGACCGAGAGGGACCAGGGATAAAGAGGCGAGGTAGGAAGGTCGGTTTTAGACAGCGGGACATTCTTCAAAAGTGGGGCCAGTTGTCTTCAAAAGTGCGGAGATTTGTCTTCAAAAATGGGGTGAGTTGTATTCTAAAAGTGGGGCGAGTTGTCTTTGGGGCGAGTTGTCCTGATTCCGTGTCTAGTGACCTTTTTTCCGGTTCGGTACGGACATCTTTTTCCACGCACCTTGACAACTTTTCGGAATTTATCCTTGAACTTTAAAAGATGGCCAGCTCCTCCTCAAGGTTTTGCGATATTCCTAAAGCACCTGGAATAGAGGTGTTTGATCTCATCGCAAAGTTCAAAGAATCTAAACATCCCCAAAAAGTTAATTTAAGTGTAGGCGGTAAGGAACGTTGACTACTTCATTGAACTGGATAGTCTTCCATATTGAATTCACCTTCGATTCGGCAGGCACATGAATTCGGTAGTTTAAAGACTGCAAATACCTAGGAAGGCACTAGCAATCTACATACTCGGTTCCTACTGTATCGCAGTAGCTACTGTATCGCGGCATTTGCATATCGTGAATTTTTGAACCTAGCGACCCCTACGTTCGACATCTTTCACAGCCAACGTCTTACTCTCGATTAGACTCGCACACTCAGCTGATGAGTACAATCTCCATGGAGCGAAACGTCTCTTCACCATTCTGAATGTACTTTCAGCCTCGCGTCCATCCGTAAATCTAGATGGTGAGAATAAGCCGTTTTTACACATCGATTATTTCACCTAGAATTCCACCGTTAATACAAAGAAATGCTGACCGACACTTGGCTATTGGATGAAACACACATTTAACTTTCTAACAATCAAGTTTTCTCCACAAAATTCTGCATCTTCTTTAACAGATTCATTTTTCAGCTGTTTGTCAATCGTTTTCACTCGTGTGTGGCCGTTTCTGGAACGAACCGAACACATATGCCGACGTTACGGAAACTGACGTCGAACAATAATTTATTCCAGTTGAAAGGTCAAGATTTGGCCTTGTCCAATGATATGCACGTATTTCTACAAATGACGTCAATCAGGTCAGCCATTTGATTTCGGCGCGCGGCGTTTGACGTCATCGTGACGTTGCACATGTGCCACATTATACTAATTGATCAATTAAATATTAATTGAACAATTAACTTTCCATATAAGGAAATGATCGGAAGTCAATTTTCGGCGTAAACCTACGAACATATACGGACGATTTAGTGCACTGAAAGGATGACAGCCAGAAGTTTTCAAACGAGAATAAAGCCGCTAAAAACGGAGAAAAAAAATGTTTTTTTTTTTTTTAAAGCACAATAAACATGTTAGTAATGCATCGGTGAAGTGTATTCTTCTTGATTTATCTTGAAAAGGTTGCAATTATTGACACTACTTTTCACCATTGAACAACCAACTGGGATCGCAACGAAGAGATATGGAACATATAATGTGTAATATAGCGTAGTGAGATCTCGATATGGAACATATAATGTGTAATATAGCGTAGTGAGATCTCGCAACTAACTCTCGATTCTAGCAAAATATTGTGTTTATTGTCATGAATAGCGGGAAGTAAATGTATACTTTCCAAAAAATATCTAGAATACATATTTTGCACATACTGGTTACCCCCTTCCCATAAAATGTCCCCTCAGTACCTCAAACACCCGTTGGTTTTATTTTCTTCAAGTCGGGATCTGTCGTCTGGACGTCACAGATCACACGCCATTTCTAGGTCACGTTATCTCATTAAATGGTAACTTTTGGATTCACATTTTAGGTGAGCGCCGCGATACAGAAGTCACTTTTGCCACATGGGTACATAACAACAGGCAGCACAAATGCGTTAATGACAAAATATTAACAAATGTCTTGTAATTTTCATCATAATAGGCTTACAGGGGAAGGATTTTAGAAATTGCTAAGGTAGAATAAATTTCAATTATTGACCATGTACGTTTGCTTTTTCCTGTTTACAAATAAGGGCTGCGATACAGTAGGAAGCCAGTATATATACAGTAGCAGTCCGAATGTGCCACACAGCCTCAGTGCCATGCATTAATCATTACATTCAGGAAAAAAATCATTTTTAGCTCGCCTGCACGAAGTGCATAGAGCTATTGTAGTCACCTCGGTCGTCCGCGTTTACGTTTACGTATACGTATACATTTACGTTTACGTCCGCGTCACACTTTCGGTTAAAGTTTTTTAGAAGTCTATATCTCTTGACCATGTTGATGGATCAAGTTGATACTTTGCATGTTGCTAGATATTGGTCTGAAGTTTTACGCAGTACCATCATGACCCAACCTGGGTGACCTTGAGGTCAAGGTCACGGACATAGAAATTTTGTGTTTAAGTTTTTGGTTAAAGTTTTTGTAAGTCTATATCTCTTGACCATATTGATGGATTGAGTTGATACTTTGCATGTTGCTAGATATTGGTCTGACGTTTTATGCAGTACCATCACAGGGTTCGCGCTAGGATATATTTTTCTTTCGCCATCACTTTCGCCATTTGAGATTTTTTTTCGCCATTTTCTTGAAGTTTGAGCCAAATCTTGGCCATTTTTTCGCCAAGAGGACACATCTCACTCAGCTCCTTGCTCACTTAAACCCCCAAATATTTTGTTTGCCCTTTTTAACTTGGTCTCTCCAGTTCCCTAAAAATACATATTGCTCTTCTCACCCAAGTCCCATACATGCTACATGTACTAATTATATATTTTAACAGTAGATCCAGGTAATGTAATGATGAATTTCCAACTGATTTGAATGGCAGGTGTAGACTGAGATCCCTATACATATAGTTTGGGAAAATATGTTTTATAAAGCTTGTTCTTGTATTTGTAAACAAGGGGAACAACTACTACAATTATTAGTTTATGCTTGTACAAAATCAAGAAACAAACTTTTAAGATTAGTAGACAGATTGAAATATTAAAATTCATATACTTTAATAGACAAAAAATAAATGACACTCTACAAAATCAAGAGTTAAAACTATAAAATAAATGCATGGGTAAAGTTGAGTTGCTGATTCTAAAAAGAATCTGTTTCATTTTTAAATGGTATATATTGAAATTCCCCCCCCCCCTCACTTGCATTCAAACATTATTTCAAAGCTAACACGCTGGTGACAGTCTACATCTTTACCGGACCACATGCGCCAAGGTGATATGCAGTACATGCCTGAATCTGAATACACAAGGTCAGAAATGACACCAGGTCCTGTCAATTGAATGTGTTAGCAATACACTGCAACACTTGAATAAACACCGATAAAGAATAGGATTATCTCTTATTGTAGGTGTGAATATACATGTACAGGTAATCAAATGATGGTTTTCAGTGGAAAACAATGGCTTTTTGGCTGGACAAAGTGGCTCTATATATTCGCCATTTATTTTCGCCAAAGTCAAATTTTAGGAGCCAAAAAATAAAAATCTTCGCAAATGGCGACGATGGCGACCGCTAGCGCGAACCCTGCATCATGACCCACTCTCGGTGACCTTGAGGTCAAGGTCACAGACTTCGAAATTTTGTGTTTAAGTTTTTGATTTAAGTTTTTGTAAGTCTATATCTCTTGACCATGTTGATTGATCGAGTTGATACTTTGCATGTTGGTAGATATTGGTCTGAAGTTTTATGCAGTACCATCATGACCTACCCTGGGTGACCTTGACACTGGGTGACCTTGAGGTCAAGGTCACAGACTTAGAAATTTTGTGTTAAATTTTTTGGTTAAAGTCTAAATCTCTTGAACATGTTAATGGATAAAGTTGATACTTGCATGTTGATAGATATTGGTCTCAGGTTTTATGCTGTACATCACAACTCACCTGGATGACCTCGAGGTCAGGGTCACGGACTTGGAGGTTTTGTGTTTAAGTTTTGGTTAATGTTTTTATAAGTCTATATCTCTTGAACATGTAGATTGATCAACTTGATACTTTGCATTGGTCTGAAGTTTTATGTTGTACCATGATGACCCACCTGAGTTGTTGTACCATGATGACCCACCTGAGTGACCTTGAGGTCAAGGTCATGGGTCATAGATTTTAACAGTTGTAGTGGCAAAGCACAAGTCAGGCGAGCTACGCTGTCCTGCGACAGCTCTTATTAATCGTAGAGTTGACAGGTCGCAGATTCGTACAGTTAAAGGATTCGTACACTCGGCAGTTGTAGGCTTCTGTAGTTAAGTAGTAGGCATGCGCATAGCAAGATAAATGAGCCGCATCGTGAGAAAACCGGTCTTCGGGGTTTCCGACCAGGTGCGACACAAATCGGTCTGTACAGTCACAGGAGCAGGTTAGATACTTGAAATTTTGGCTATGAGTAGAAGAGGAATTATACTATCCGAGTAGCGAAAACAAAGGCGCTGATCAGCTTCCCGGTTACCGCGAAGCTGATCTGTGCCTTTGTTTTCGCCTAGGCAAAAATCCGGTTTTCTCACGATGTGGCTCAAATGATATTGCACCAATATTTCTGTCAATCATTTCAGTGCAAATATGCGTGTGCATGCCAGCTCTAGCGCTGCAGACGATTTTATACGGCAAATGAGGCAGTTTTGATGGTTTCATACTCCTTTTCATTCAAAGAATAATATTTGAAACAATAAAGGGCTTATCAGGCAGTTTATGGTAAGAAAATAATGGTACTTTGTGGCTCAGATACTTACGTTTATGCCAAATTGCTCAGTTGTTTACATTTTTGATCGATCTGCTGACCCCTGCCACTCAGCTGTCATCCTAGCGTTTCACTGAGTGACCTCGCTTGGGGAGACTTCATTTGTTTTGTCTGATGGGTCATTACGATTTCGTTCCATTCATGGTATTTTACCACACCATACTCAATTTTTTGGTGAAAATCCTGTGCAGACAGGTTGTTTACACAGTTAAAATTTTACTTATTGCTGTATTCTACCAGCTGCATTCAAGTGCTCAGACCATACTTACCTGTGGACAAGAAGCTATGAAACGTTGCATGACAGGGTAAAATTGATCTTTTTCCATCTATGAAACTGTTTTTTAGAGTTGTTCCTCAGCTTATATGATGCACGAATTTTTCGGATTTCCATCCAATAAAATAATGATAGCTCCCCAGCAAACACCAGAAGTCCCGAATATGAAAGTAGGTCACCAAAATAAACAAGGGGTGTGCATTATTTTGACCCTGACAGATGAAAGGGCTAATTCAAAAGGTTAGAGAATCAATGAATCATGATGAAAAAACTTACAAAACTGTACGAATCTGCAACCCGTTGCTCTAATTGTTTATCGTAAGATTGAAAGCATCAGATAATTTTAATCATTAGTGATTAACTTTGAAAGTAATTGTTAACTGACCTGATCAGTTCTTACTCATGGGTTGGGGTGGTGGGTGGGGTGGGAGAGCGCAGAAATGGTTGATTTTTGTTTTGAGGTTTTGCTACAAAGGATTTTAAGTTTGCAATAAGCGAAAATGATTTGGACACACCCCTGAATTTATATACAGACTAAAGGACTAAATATGTTTTGAAACATATACAGACAAAACACCCCACGGACATAACCACCTCCACACCAATTATGGTATACATGGACAAAACCCCCCACATGTTTTGAACATGGACATAAACCCTGCCCAATATTATAACATGTAAAAATAGGACCCCCCTCCCCCTAATGTTTTACTTAGTTCCCCATATGACATGACTGAAAATTGATGGCTGGAATTATTAAGTCATAATCAAATCTTATGTATTTCTTTATCAAAGTTAGTAATAGTGTTTTACTGCGAAGCTGATCTGTGCCTTCGTTTTCGCATATGTAATATGTTGGTTTTCTCATGACACGGCTCATTTTAATCTTTTCAGCTTACCGAGATGGGGATGGTAAACCTTGGGTGTTGCCTGTGGTGCGTACAGTTGAAGCCCAGATGGCGGGGGATGAGACCCTGAACCACGAGTACCTCCCAGTGGCAGGGCTAGAAGACTTCAGAAACAGTGCCATTAAACTGCTGTTGGGGGACAGCCAAGCTCTCAATCAAAACAGGGTATTTTTTTCAACATCATAAAAATAATGTTTAATCTGTAATTACATGTATATATTCAACTAAAGCTTAAGGTCTGCATTGACCATCTGTATAAGATCTGGGACCAGGGACCAGCATTACAGACTAATTTACAGTCCTCCCTCAAAGTTAAGGAAGACCCAAAATGATGCATATAAAACATACTGAAGTCATACTTAAAGGTTTTTCGATATGTATGAAACCTAATTTTTATCGCACCTGCTTATAGCAGGGTGCGATATAGGAGTCCAAATTTCCGTCCGTCCGTTCGTTCGTTCGTTCGTCCGTCAACATTTACGTCGAAGTTTGGTTTTCTCTACATAAGTGATAGCTAGGATTGTGAAACCTTGCATAGTAATTGTCCTTGACATACCCTTCAAGCACGCACCTTGACCCGGTGCCCTTGACCTATATTTCACGGTCCATTGACTTTGTTAATTTTTACGTCGAAGTTCCGTTTTCTCTGTATCATTGATAGCTGTGAGTGTGAAACCTTGCATAGTAATTGTCCTTGACATACCCTTCAAGCACGCACCTTGACCCGCTGACCTTGACCTATATTTTACGGTCCATTGACTTTGTTAATTTTTACGTCGAAGTTTGGTTTTCTCTGCATCAATGATAGCTAGGATTGTGAAACCTTGCATAGTAGTTGTCCTTGACATACCCTTCAAGCACGCACCTTGACCCGGTGCCCTTGACCTATATTTCATGGTCCATTGACTTTGTTAATTTTTACGTCGAAGTTCCGTTTTCTCTGCATCAGTGATAGCTAGGATTGTGAAACCTTGCATAGTAATTGTCCTTGACATACCCCTCAAGCACGCACCTTGATCCGCTGACCTTGACCTATATTTCAAGGTCCATTGACTTTGTTAATTTTTACGTCAAAGTTCCGTTTTCTCTGTATCAGTGATAGCTGTGAGTGTGAAACCTTGCATAGTAATTGTCCTTGACATACCCTTCAAGCACGCACCTTGACCCACTGACCTTGACCTATATTTCACGGTCCATCGACTTTGTTAATTTGTAAGTCGAAGTTTGGTTTTCTCTGCATCAGTGATAGCTGTGAGTGTGAAACCTTGCATAGTAATGTGTATTTTGCCCGATGCAGGTGCCATATCGACCTCCGCGGAGTTCTTGTGTCATTATTAATAGCAAAATATTGAAATCATAGTCTTTTTATTGCCCCGCTTTGAAAAAGTGGGGCTATACTGGATTCACCATGTCCTTCCGTCGTTTCGTCCTTCCGTCCTTCTGTCCTTCCGTTATTCCGTTATTCCGTTATTCTGTTATTCCGTCCAAATTTCATTTCCACTCAATATCTTGAGAACCAGTTTACAGAATCTGACCAAATTTTGTATGTACATTAACATTGACAAGATCTAGCTTGGGATTGTTGACCGTCATTTTTCGCAAAATTTTGACAGAGTTACTGCCCTTGATTGACGTCAGAATTTCGTTTCCGCTCAATATCTTGAGAACGAATTCACAGAATCCGACCAAATTTTGTATGCACATCATCATTGACAAGATCTAGCTTGGGATTGTTACCCGTCATTTTTCGCAAAATTTTGACGGAGTTACGGCCCTTGATTGACGTCAGAATTTCGTTTCCGCTCAATATCTTGAGAACGAATTGACAGAATCCGGCCAAATTTTGTGTACACATCAACATTGACAAGATCTAGCTTGGGATTGTTACCCGTCATTTTTTGCAAAATTTTGACGGAGTTACGGCCCTTAATTGACGTCAGAATTTCGTTTCCGCTCATTACCTTGAGAACGAATTGACAGAATCCAACCAAATTTTGTGTGCACATCAACATTGACAAGATCTAGCTTGGGATTGTTACCCATCATTTTTCGCAAAATTTTGACGGAGTTACGGCCCTTGATTGACGTCAGAATTTCGTTTCCGCTCAATATCTTGAGAACGAATTGACAGAATCCGGCCAAATTTTGTGTACACATCAACATTGACAAGATCTAGCTTGGGATTGTTACCCGTCATTTTTTGCAAAATTTGGACGGAGTTACGGCCCTTGATTGACGTCAGAATTTCGTTTCCGCTCAATATCTTGAGAAAGAATTGACAGAATCCGACCAAATTTTGTGTGCACATCAACATTGACAAGATCTAGCTTGGGATTGTTACCCGTCATTTTTCACAAAATTTTGACGGAGTTACGGCCCTTGATTGACGTCAGAATTTCGTTTCCGCTCAATATCTTGAGAACGAATTGACAGAATCCGACCAAATTTTGTATGCCCTTCATCATTGACAAGATCTAGCTTGGGATTGTTACCCGTCATTTTTCACAAAATTTTGACGGAGTTACGGCCCTTGATTGATGTCAGAATTTTGTTTCCGCTCAATATCTCGAGAACAAATTGACAGAATCTGATCAAATTTTGTATGCACATCAACATTGACAAGATCTACCTTGGGAATGTTGCCCGTCATTTTTCGCAAAATTTTGACGGAGTTAAGGCCCTTGATTGACGTCCTAATTTCGTTTCCGCTCAATATCTCGAGAACCGATGGACAGAATCTGACCAAATTTTGTATGCACATTAACATTGACAAGATCTAGCTTGGGATTGTTGCCTGTCATTTTTCGCAAAATTTTGACGGAGTTATGGCCCTTGATTGACGTCAGAATTTCGTTTCCGCTCAATATCTCGAGAACAAATTGATAGAATCTGACCAAATTTTATATGCACATCAACATTGACATGATCTAGCTTGAGATTGTTGCCTGTCATTTTTTTTGCAAAATTTGGACAGAGTTATGGGCCTTGGTTGACGCCAGAATTTCGTTTCCGCTCAATATCTCGAGAACAAATTGATAGAATCTGACCAAATTTTATATGCACATCAACATTGACATGATCTAGCTTGAGATTGTTGCCCGTCATTTTTCGCAAAATTTGGACGGAGTTATGGCCCTTGGTTGACGTCAGAATTTCGTTTCCGCTCAATATCTGGAGAACAAATTGACAGAATCTGACCAAAATTAATATGCGCATCAACATTGTTAAGATCTAGCTTGGGATTTTTGCCCTTCATTTTTCGCAAAATTTTGACGCAGTTATGGCCCTTGATTGAGGTCAGAATTTTGTTTCCGCTCAATATCTCGAGAACAAATTGATAGAATCTGACCAGATTTTATATGCACATCAACATTGACATGATCTAGCTTGGCAATGTTGCCTGTTACTTTTCGCAAAATTTTGACGGAGTAACAGCTCTTGATTGACGTCAGAATATAGATTCCACTCAATATATTGAGAATGAATTGACAGAATCTGACCAAATTTTGTATGCACATCAACATTGACAAGATCTAGCTTCGGATTATTGCCTGTCATTTTTTGCAAAATCTTAGAGTTTTGGCCCTTGATTGATGCCAGAATTTTGTTTCTGCTCAATACCTTAAGAACAAATTGTCAGAATCTGACCAATCTTTTTATGTGCATCAACATTAACAAGATCTAACTTGGCATTGTTGCCCGTCATTGTTTGTCTCTCCCTAGCAAAAAGCTCAGAAGCGGGGCTATAGTCAGATCCTCTGACAATTCTAGTTCATTTTGTGTTTTAAATTTAAAATTATTCAATGTAGGCTTTTAATCTTGGGCTTTACCCACAATTTTCAACTCTTCTGTGTGTCCTTGCAAATACTAATGAATGAACCAGTATGCTTTATGACCCTCTGTCATTTTCTCCCACAGGTAGCTGGTGTCCAGGCCCCAGGGGGTACAGGGGCACTTAAGCTGGCAGCACTATTCCTCAGTCAGAACCAGGGCTATGAAATAGCATATGTCTCAAAGCCTACTTGGGGTAAGGACTAACTAACATTGACAAGTTTATAAGCAATCCTTTTTATTAGAAGAAAATTGTGACATCAGTGTTCACAAAATTCTGATCATATTACTGGCATGTCAAACAAAAGATGCCTCTGGTCAGATGAAAACCTTGCAACATAATGTCATTTGAGCCATGTCATGAGAAAACCAACAATTTGGTTTCCGAACAGGTTGGATGCAAACCAAGCTGTACAAGCACAGGTGATGGCTGGAGACTGGAAATTTTGGATTTAGAAAGTAGAGGAATTGTACTATCCGTGTAGCGAAAACAAAGGCACTGATCAGCTTCGTGGTTACAGCGAAGCTGATCTGCGCCTTTGTTTTTGCATATGCAGATTTCATTTTGTGTTGTACTGTATGTGCAGCTCTTTATTTCTGATATTCTTCAATGTGTGTTGCTTTATTATTGATCTTTTGAAACATACGAGCCGCCTCGTGGGAAAACCAACAATGTTGTTTCCGAACAGGTCCAACACAAACCGTCCTGTACAGTCACAGAAAAAAGCTAGAAGCTTGAAATTTTGGAGTTAAGTAGAGGAGGAATTGTAATATCCGAGTAGCGAAAACAAAGGCGCTGATCAGCTTCGCGGTTACCGCGAAGCTGATCTGCGTCTTTGTTTTCGCCTATGCAGATTGTTGGTTTTTCCACGAGGCGGCTCATACAGTGAGAGAAGATTTTAATGCAAACAAGGCTTTTCCATACACTTGTACCCGGCATTCACTGCTATCATTAATCTGTAGGTAACCACAAGACGGTGTTCAAGTCGGCTGGGTTTAAAGAGATTCGTGAATACCGCTACTGGAAGGCGGAGACGAGAGGATTTGACTGTGAGGGCATGCTGGAAGATCTCGAGGTAATTATATGAGCTGCACAAAAAAAGGTCTTCAGGATTTCCGACCAGGTCCAACATAAACCGGGCTATACAATCATTGAAGTAAGCCCCCTACCCCCCAACACATGCAGAGACATTACTTTAGCAAGACAGGCTATTTCACTTGTCCAGGGATGAGCAGAACATAAAAATTCACTTCCCTGTTCTTTTCTCTCAAGTATCAGGTCTGACAAGCCGGGCATGCTACTGTAAATTCAGAAATGTTCATGTTTCTTTTATCTAGCGAATTTTCTATTTCTGAGTAATTCACAAGGTCTTGAATTCATGAAAAGAGTATCCATGTAGTCTTTACAATTTGTAAGTGGTTCTTTATTAGCGAGAACTTTGATTTTTTGAGGCAACATAGTCACAAATATTCGCAATAATAAAGTTCTGTCAAAACACTGTTGAACTCACACTATTTTCACAGGCCTGTGTTGGTTTAGGTGTGGAAAGAAAAAAATGCTTCTTTATGTTGTAATATGCTGAACCCAGGTCCCAAGGTATTAAAACTTTTTTGATGCGCAACTCAGCTGAGAATAAAATTTAAACTTCTCATAAATACCAAAATAGCACAAATATGTTGAAATTGAAGGTTTAGAACTCCAAACTTTGAAAGCTTGTAATTTATCCTGCTCATAAATGTTAAAATGCCAACAATTGTTGGCATTTTAACATTTATGAGCAGGATAAATTTGAGTCTCAGCTGAGCTGAGCATGAAAAGAGTTTTATAACATTGGGGCCAGGTTTTCACATAATACTATTTGCTGTGTAGAATGCACCATCCAAGTCAGTGGTAATACTGCACGCTGTAGCTCACAACCCCACCGGTGTCGACCCAACCCCAGAACAGTGGAAATTGATTGCCGATAAGATCAGGGAGAAGGGCCTGTTTGTTGTGATGGATATAGCGTATCAAGGCTTCACCTCGGGAGATGTAGACCAGGATGCAAAAACAGTACGGTTCTTTGTTGAGGAAGGATTTGAATTCTTTGTTGCACAGTCTTTCAGCAAAAATTTCGGGCTCTACAGTGAGTACATTGTATTTTGTGTTCTGTATATACAGCATAAATGAAAAAGCGTGCTCATTCAATATCTAATTTCAGACAAAATCTTATGACTTTGCATCTAATCTTCAAATTTTGTATTTTTTTCGCATATACAAAAAAACAAAACCACAAAAAACCCACACAAATGAGCTGAGCAGTAAATGCCCAATTGATCAACACCTGTGCTTTTGCCTAATGAGTAGTACAATCCCTCTCCTCCTTCAGTCCAAAATTTGAAGGTTCTAGCCATCTTGTGCTGCTGTACAGGCCAGTTTTTGTGGAGCCTGGTTGGTAACCCTGATGAGAAGTTTTCTTGTGTTGTGGACCATTTTTCTATTGCTATAAATTTACAGATGAGAGAGTGGGTAACCTTTGTATCGTCGCAAAAGATCCTGTCAGCAAGGCCAATGTCTTCTCGCAGATGGAACTCCATGTACGATATGCCTGGTCCAACCCACCAAACCACGGGGCAAGAATTGTAGCAACTGTTCTCAACAATGATACTTTATACGCTGAATGGTAGGTATCTGCCATAAAACATAGTTTGCCATTTTAGAATTATCATGAATTTGACTGTCACACAGGGAAAAATAATTGTCAAATAGTACATTCTTACCAATTTCTTCACTAGAAAAAATAATTAATATTTGAACCACCTCGTGGAAAAACCAACAATGTAGTTTTCGAACAGGTCTGATACAAACCGGCCTGTACAGCTTCAAAAGCAGGCTAGAAGCTTGAAGTTTTGACGTTAAGTATAGGAGGAATTGTACTATCCAAGTAGCGAAAACAAAGGTGCTGATCAGCTTTGCAGTTACTGCGAAGCTGATCTGCGCCTTTGTTTTCGCCTAGGCAGATTGTTGGTTTTTCCATTTGGCGGCTCATTTATTACCCTGTATGCTTTTGATTTGATGGGGCTTACTTTATTCTTGAATGAAAAATATTTTAAAAAACAACAACATTTTTTATAAATTGTTTGGTAGAAGAATGTTTTCGCATGCATTGTATTCACCTCAAACAGATTTTTAAAATGACATGTGCTGCATGGCTAAGATTATCTAGAATTTTATTGTAATTAGAGAAATATTTTTTTCAGAATCTCTATCATGCAACAGTAAGGTGTCTCCTGACCAAATGCTAGATAATGAAACAATCTAGTATTTTAATTATTAAACAATACTATCTAAACAAGAGTGTCAGTGATAAGAAATACTAACCAGCTTAAGAGTGTTTTATATATTTAATGAAGCTAATTCTTGCATGCAATTTAGGCGGTAACTCCTAGTAGTTTATAACCTTTTTAATATGTATCTCTTGAAAGGTAAAAATAAATCTTGCTCACATGGGCATGATTGTTCTTATAAATTAGCAGGGTTAAAATCATTTATATGGAGTATGATAACAGTTTTGAAATATAGTGTCCATTTGAAATTGTTTAAGTTTTAAATAATGATAGGAAGTCATTTGGGCCCATGAATATTTGGAAGGGCATAAATTTGTCACTGGATTTCACTTTGGCCTTTTAACTATACACGCTCAGCAAAAGTGAAAATTGAAGATTTAAAAGCAAAAGCAAGCATCTCAGCGCTTGCCTTCTTAGAAATTGAGCATCATTATCTGAGCCGCATCGTGAGAAAACGGGATTTTTGCCTATGCGAAAACAAAGGCGCAGATCAGCTTCGCGGTAACCGCGAAGCTGATCAGCGCCTTTGTTTTCGCTACACGGATAGTACTATTTCTCTTCTTCTTAAATCCGAAATTTCAAGCTTCTAGCCTGCTTCTGAGACTGTACAGGCCGGTTTGTGTCGGACCTGGTCGGAAACCCCGAAGACCGGTTTTCTCGCGTCGCGGCTCATCTGTAAATGCATGTTATTGAAAAATAGTGCTAACTGACATTAAAGAATATTTAAACAGTCTTAAACTGAGCATCCACATCAGAAAACCAACAATCTGCTTATGCGAAAGCAAAGGCGCAGATCAGCTGTGCAGTAACTGCTGCACAGCTGATTATGGCCTTTATTTTCGCCCCATAGATAGCACACTGTTGCTTCTTTCTTAATCTGAATTTTGAAACCTCTAGCCTGCTTCTGTACAGGCCGGTTTGTATTGGATGTGGTGGGAAACCATGATTGTTGGCAGTTCAACTGGTAGGCATAATTAATGTTTGTAGGAAGGGGAATATCAAGACAATGGCAGACCGTGTAAAGCTGATGAGAAAAGAACTCCTCCAGAGATTGAGAGCTCTTGGTGTACCAGGGAAATGGGATCATATCACCTCTCAACAGGGGATGTTTAGTTACACCGGCCTCAACCGTGAGTACTTGTGCTTTACATGCAGGTCAACCTCATTTTAACACTGTCTTCAGAGTCTGTGGAATCAGGCCATGTTATAAAGTGAAGCTGTGTTATAATGAGATGTTTTACAATGGATATATAGCTATTTGGGAGGGCCATGTTATACTGAAAACAACAATATAGTGGTAGTTGTAATGAGGTTGAACTGAATCAGATACTTGTCATCCCTACCCAGCGGGCTCATGACTTCAAAATGACGTCATATCAGTGTCGCATCGACGTCAATCTGACGTAATTCTGACGTCATGTGCCTGCTGCTCGGTACAAACACAATATTGTAAGAGCTGATGTGTTAAGATGCACTATTCAAAAACATTTTTAAGCAAGTATATTGACAGCCGTGTTTTATACATCTATGTGCTTGATGGGAAAGTCATCTATTATACTAGCATTTAAGAAAGGAAGCTTAAAATTGAAAATTCCAAATCTTAAAGATGTGGGATGTGGGGGCCTTATGGTAAATCGACAGACTCTAACCTGGGTTCAAACACTGTTGACACCAGGTTTGCTCCTTTAATATCAAATAGTACTTGTTAATGCCAAAAAAAAGTGATGACTCTGTCCCAACATGACCGAATTTTTTCTCACAGGAATGTAAAAAAAGGATCTGAATAATGCGCTTAAATAACTGCTATTTTTCCCCCTCCAAACAGAAGCCCAGTCTCAGCAGATGGTTGACAAGTATGCTATCTTCATGATGAAGTCTGGTCGAATCAACATGTGTGGCCTCACAGAGAAGAACCTCGACTATGTAGCCAAGGCCATTCACGAGGTGGTGACCGGTAGTGAACAACAACAACAACAGCAGGGGAGGTTATAACAGAAACAAGGGAGATTATCGTCAACAGAAAACTAGATAATGCACAGAAATTGGTAACTTAAAGATAATTTTTATTTGTTCTTCATATAAACTTACATTGTGGGTACTCATTAGAACCTCGGTGAGGCAATTCTAATGAGTACCCACAACATATGCTTTTATTAAGAATTATATAAAAATGATCCCTTAATTATCATCAATTACTCCACATTATCTAGTCTTATGAATTCTTGGTAGCATCTAGTGTCATAGGCAGTTGTTTTTTACGTTTAAAGAGACTTTTTGATTCAAGTTGCCAAATTTTGTAGGTCAAGGTTATACAAAGGATCTTTGTGTGCTTTGATATTAAGCAATTTAATGCCAGAACATATAAAGTGGTTGACATGATGATAAATAGGATTTTTGACATCAGATCTCCGTTAGAACATGTGTTATAGCTGGTAGATATTTACTGGATTTGCCATGTTTTGGGAGACTGAATAAATTGCTCCTTTTCATCATAAATTATATTCACCAAACATTGGTATATCGGCATGAAAACTAAATATTTAAGCACCAGTATCATGTACTAAAGTCTATTTCCTACCATCTGATAATGGTTTTTCGCAGATAGTTTGCAACTACTTACACGCAGATAGTTTGCAACTACTTATCTAGATGAAATATTTTCATGGCACAATTAGTTTGTCTCAAAATGTGCAGTAAAAATTTTGAAAATTGGTTAATAAATAAAAAAAATCTGGTCAAAAACATTTTTAAAATTTAATAGGGATTTTCTGTACAAAAATCTCATGAAAGGGAGGTGGATATTTTTCTGCAAAAATTTGAAATTCTTGGTATTTCATTATGATTGCTCAAAATCATTATGGAACGACACAGATGACTTACCAGAGACAACATCTTCATGACTGAGTAAAATCTTTTGAAAAATACCCATTTTCATGATCATGGATCGTCTCCCTTGCCAATGCAAAATCCCTATTCAAAAATCATTTGGCCATTTAAACTTTATCTGTTAACCGATTTTCAAAATTTTTGCAGGTCCTATTAGGACAAACTAAGATCAAGCTTTTGACATGAAAATAACTTTCCTATTGTCCACCACACAAAATTTTCTGCAAAAAAACATTATCAGAGGCAAGTTTTTAGACTTAAGTTGTTTTGCATTTATTTAAAGTATTGTAAAGCAGGTTATAATTTTGAAAATTGTCGAGTGAGTTTGTTTTTATATAGACACACTTTTTTATCTGTGTATGATTTTTCAAAAGTTTGTATAGGTAGAAACCTTATTTCTTTTCTGTTTACAAGCTGCAACAAACAGATGTTTGTTGTACACCATACATTAGACAGAAGCTTTATGTTGATGGATCTTAATCTCAGAAAAGACATGAGTGTCAATAAGGAAGAGCAGCCTTATCTTTGACTCTCTTATTGAATCACTGTTTGAGATAAAAAAAAAAAGGCTGTTTCGTAAGGTAGAGCAATTCAGTAGCTAGATAGCTTACAGCCTTGGTGTAATTGGGAAAATGCAAGTAGCATCAGGAATTTTTAGGCTGGCAAGCCAGATTTGAAGAACTTACAGAATAAGACATTCAAGAGCTTTGTTATGTTTGTTTCATAGATGTGTGTAGCTTGATATATGTGCAGTTTAAAACTTAATGTGTCTGCAGGAAAGAAATATACACTGACATTTACAGATTCAGATTTCAGTATTGTTATACAGGGTTTGAATTATAGCACTTGATTGGTAGAGTCAAATGTATCTCATAGTGACTGCAGGAGATTAATTTATTATCCAGATGAGATTTATTCTGTAAATGAATTCAGCAAAATGAGATGCACACTGAAGGTGACATGGTATATTATACATGTATCATGGCGGCAAGCATTCTTGTTGCAAGTTAAGGCTTTGTCCTTTGTGTTCATGAAATCAGAAAAGTGTTTGTATTGAAAACTGACAATAAGAATGGATCATGTGAAGTTTTTTTTCATGTCTGTCAAGTATTACTCGTAAAAGTCCTTGATTTTTTGGTTTCAATCTGTTACATGTTATCCATTTAGTGTATTACCCATTGTAATCAATGTGTCAGAATTTATCTGGAATAAATCCACCAATTTGAATCAATCAACGATACAATCACAATTTTATTGTGTAATTGTCAGTGTGTTTTAAATGGTGTACAAATCCTTAAGAACCCTTATAACTAAGTGATTGTCTGACCTGAATAATTTTTGTATATGTGTGTTTATAGACCATATGTGTGTTTATAGACCAATTATTTTTCTCAACTCTAACCATATCAGCTCCATAAGATACATATACATAATTTATGGATGTTAATTGTTTTGCTCAAATCTTGAGCCAAGGCAATCTTCATTGGTTTATATTAATCCAATATGTATATTATGAAAGGTTCACTTCAATAGACTGCGTCTAGGGCAAAAGCAAATCAAAGTTACAGCCTGCCTTATACTTATGACCCTAGCCGTAGCACCAAGTGACAATCGGTCATAAATAACATATTTTTTCTATGAATGAACAGCCAGATGAGGAGAATTTTGGAATTTTACATTATTAATAGGTGGTTTTCTAGTATTATTAGCTCACCTGAGCAGAAGGCTCACAAGGTGAGCTTATAGGATGGCCATACTCCGGCGTCCGTCCGTTGTCCGTCGTCTGTCATCTCCACAATTTCAAAGATCTGCTCCTCTGAAACCACTGGGCCAATCAAAGCCAAACTTCATGTGGAGCATCCTTAGGAAGGGGGAACTAAAGTTTATATAAATGATCCAGGTCACATGACCAAGATGGCCGCCATCTCTAGAACCGGTGGACCGATTTTAACGAAACTTGGTATGTAGCATCGGGGACTCTGGCCCATCATAGTTTATATAAATCATGACCTTGGGTTGACCTTGACCTATTTTACGGCAAGCTTAATTTTGGTTACATAGGCTTTTCAATGGAAAAAAGTGAAAACATTGAACTTTTCAGGAAGTTTTGTAGCCTGTGACCTGAAAGTTGGAAGATACGGACAACATGTTGAGGTTATGAAGTGATGTAAGTATTAAAGGTCAATGTCATTTCTTGACCTTGGCCAAAGGTCATTTACAAATTAAATGTTTAACTTAATTTTCTCAGTAAACGCTCAACCAATCAAAGCCAAATTTTTTTCTGTAGTACCCTTAGGATGGGGGAATGAAAGTTAATATAAATAGTTAAGGTCACATGACCAAGATGGCCGCCATGGCTAAAAATAGCAAAAACCTTTAAAAATCTTCTTCTCCAGAACCAGAAGGCATATGATTTTGAAACCTGGCATGAAACATTAGGGGGAGGAGCTCTACAAAGTTTATATAAATCATGACCCTGGGATGACCTTGACCTATTTTACGGCAAGGTCAACATAGGTCACCCATGCATTTGAATGGGGAAAATTTTCAAAATGTCATTTGACGGGAAAAACTTTATGGAAATGGGCAAATGGACTGAATATTTATGATTCTGAAATAAAGGACCCCAGGGGCAAGTCTGCTCCCACCCCGGGGCAATATATATGTATATTACCATAATATTCAAAGATCTTTTTCTCTGAAACCGTTTGGCTAATCAAAGCCAAACGTCTTGTTGAGTATTCTTAGGAAGGGAGAATGAAGGTTATATAAATGGTCAAGGTCACATGACCAAGATGTCTGCCATGGCTATAAATAGCAAAAGCCATTATAAATCATCTTCTTCAGAACCAGAAGGCCTTTGAAACTTGGCCTGAAGCATCAATGAATACAGCTCTACAAAGTTTGTATAAATCATGACTCTTGGATGGCCTTGACCTATTTTACGGCAAGGTCAGCTTAGGTTGCATATCCCAGTTCTCAGGTGAGCGTTTACAGGACCATCGGTCCTCTTGTTATTGAGTTGGTATATGTGTGCTACTGCTACTTCTTATGAAACAGTTAAAAACAATAATCTTTGAGAAGGGAGTTCAATTTTAAATCATCTGTTAGATCACATCTTGTGTGTTTAGCCAGTTAATTTCACTTTCCTTTTTATGCAAAATGAGTTGCTTTGCTTTTCTATGTTAATTGAAGCCACATCATGAGAAAACCTACCCTCAAGGTATCTGACAAGCTCTGACTCAAACTCAATTTTGCAATCAAAGAAAAAAGGCTGGAGTCTTGGAATTTGAGATTGAAGTAGTAGAGGGATTTCAGAAACATTGTAGCAAAATTCAAAGATGCACATCTAACCTGTACATTTATTCTGTTCACATGCAATAGCTTGATTTATAGCTGGTTTTCTTATGATGTGGCTCATTTGTTATTGTTTACTTGAAATCAGGTATAAAGAAAAGTGCTATGATAGTTTGTTTTTGTTATTGTTAAGACTGGGGTAGGGGTAGTTTGTTTACATGTAATAATATCTGAAGACAGAAAATGTCATTGAGATTCTTATGAGCCTCGACGCGAGAAAACCGGTCTTCGGGGTTTCCGACCAGGTCCGACACAAACCGGCCTGTACAAGCTCAGAAAAGAGCTAGAAGCTTGAAATTTCGGATTTAAGTAGAAGAGGAATTGTACTATCCGAGTAGCGAAAACAAAGGCGCTGATCAGCTTCGCGGTTACCGCGAAGCTGATCTGCGCCTTTGTTTTCGCCTAGGCAAAAATCCGGTTTTCTCACGATGCGGCTCTTATTATGGTGATAATCAAATGGTAAGGCTTTTGTGAATTATCTGTGGAAACATGTTACTGCTACTGCAAATAATTTTGTGAAGAATTAAGCAAAAGAATAATTTATATTTGAAACACCTTAAATAGAAATTATAGCTGTGTTGATAAATAATGTAGGCCCTTCTTAAACCTACCACCTAACCGTTTGTTAAGATTTGTATTTTTATAACTTTTCAAATGTAACTTATTCTTTGCTGCTGGTTCGTGTATCATATGAGCTGTGTCATAAGAAAATGCGAAAACAAAAGATGTTCTACAGCTTAGCTGATCTTTGTTTTTGCTACACAGTCTTTACAGTCTGTTCAGATTTTTTTAAAGATACATTTTCATATGCCACAGCTCAAATGTGTTAGATTTGAGCCATGTCATTAGAAAACCAACAGTCTGCATATGCGAAAACAAAGGCGCAGATCAGCTTCACAGTAACTGCGAAACTGAACAGGTCCTTTGTTTTTCACTACAAAGATAGTACATTTCCTCTGCTTTCTAATTCCAAAATTTCCAGCCTGTAGCCATCTTCTGTGCTTGTGCAGCATGGTTTGTGTCGGACCTGTTCGGAAACCACAATGTTGGTTTTCCCATGACGTGGCTCATATATGTTTTACTTACCATCCATCAATCCAAGAGCTTTCCCCCTGTGATATCTTATTACAGTATTGTGCTATTTGTTGGCTTGAGATCATGGGCATTTAGAGCCTTTTGTGCCTCTTCATTACTTAAATCAAGTGTGAAAACCAGAACAAGTGTGGGTGTTAAAATTCCCATCAGATTGGGTTTGATTTTACTAGTGTTACAATAATAATAGTGATATGGATACAGATTTATGCAAACTATTTATTACAATTTTGTCTCAATTTTGTCTTAGCTTTTCTTTCTGTTTCCTGGGTATATCTTGTGTGACATAATGGTGGAATTTGTGAACAAAATGCAATAAATCTGGGCTTTTATGGCTACTTTAACTAGAATGGCGGTGTACAAAATTAAAAGAAAAGTGGCATGTGTTGCCATTCCACCACCCAAAATTTATTAATTCAGACACATTGAAGTAGCCAATACCATGGATTTGGTTTGGCTCAGAAATATAAGTAATATTTCTATTTACTATAGTATTGTGAGCCGAGTGAGCAGCTATTTCCCAATAGGCGGCAAATCTGTTACCCAAACTTAACTGAAAACATACATAAGGTACAAACAGCACAAAAATTCAAGATCAAGATTACCCCGCGCAACCGATTTTTAAAATATAACTTCAGTTGCTCGGGGTAATCTTATAAACTACAGGATGCATAAAACTTGCAGTTGTAAAACAGTTTGGAGCATAAAATGCACTACTGCATGATGTTTCATCCAGCTTAAAGAAAGTTATGACCGATTTGCGTACTGATTCTGTCCGAAAATATACAACACTATATTTGTCACATGATTGTCCACCTTGTTTTAGAAAGAATAGTTTATTCAACAACTAGATCATTATCATCATCATTGCAACCACCACTGCCATCATCAGCATCAAATACTAGAGGACCAATGGTCCTGATACGGCGCATCTGAGAATGAGTATTTGATAAATGACCTTTGACTAAGGTCCTGTTAGTCAAGGTAAAAAGTAAATTTGACCTCGAATACTCACATAATTATTAACACTGCATCTACTTATTCAGGCCACAGGCTATAAAACTTTCTGGAAAATTCAGTGTTTCCACTTTTTCCCATTGAAAAGCCTATGTATCTACATGTATATTTGACCTTGCTGTTTAATAGGTCAAGGTCAACCCTAGATCATGATTTATACTGACTATGATGAGCTAGAGACTGCCATGCTACATACCAAGTTTCAATGAAATCGGTCCACTGGTTCCAGAGAAGAGGATTAAGGTTTTTACCAGTATGGGCATGGCAGTAATCTTGTTCATGTGACCTGGACCATTTATGCAAACTTTGGTTTCCCCTTCCTAAGGATACTCCATATAAAATTCGGCTTTGATTGGTCAAGAGCTTCTGAGAAAATTAAATTTTATCTTAATATGTACCTTTGGCCAAGGTCAAGAAATGACCTTGACCTTAAATACTCACAACTTTATTAGCTCAATATTTTTTAAGGTTTTTACCACATAGGGGAACGGTGGCTATCTTGGTATGTGACCTGGACCATTCTCGTATATAAACTTTGTTTTCCCCTTTCTAAGGGTGCTCCACATTAAGCTTGGCTTTGATTGATGAAAGCGCTTTTTGAAAAAAAATAATTTTTATCTTTAATTTGTAAATGACCTTTGGCCAATGTCAAGAATTGACATTGACCTTGAATACTCACACAACTTCATTAGCTCAATATGTTGTCTGTATCTACCAACTTTCAGGTCACATGCTACAAAACTTCCTGAAAAATCCAGTTTTCACTTTTCCCCATTGAAAAACCTATGACCGAAATCGACCTTGCCGTCAAATAGGTCAAGGTCAACCTAAGGTCATTATTTATACAAGCTATGCTGGGCCAAGAGTCCCCTATGCTACATACCAAGTTCCGTTGAAATCGGACAACCAGTTCCAGAGAAAAAGATTTTTAAGATTTTTACCAATATGGTATAGCCATGCATCTTTGAATTATCTGTACAATATGTTGCCCGGCATCATAAAATCGGCAGCATAAAATCCAAATAAAGATGCGAATGCGTGTACAGTTCTGAAAAGGGCCACGGACAAAATTGTCCATTTATTTTCAAAACGGCCCTTCATTTTGCAAGTATGGGCCCATTTTATGTTAGACGCTAGGGGATAATGTTTCTAGATGAACGTTTTTTTTCTAGATGGCCCATTCCATAGATATTAATGAAGCTAACAATACACCTGTACACCTGCAATGTTTAGGATCCATAGTTTTAAAATAGGTAGTGCTTTATAGATAAAATACGTTAGCGCAAGGGAATCGTCTGTGGATACAGAATCAGGCAATTCAAATCCTTGCTGAAAACGGTATTCTGATCCTTTAATGTGGTCTCTGAGAAATTTACTCTATTTCTTTGGCTTTTGATAAACATGACTTGCATAATTTTTTGTCTACAAACAAGTGTCTTTGCTTTTATGCGTAATCTGATGACGTGACGCGCGAAGTTCGTACATTTTAAAATAATGCTTGCTGTATCAGTAAAAACTCAATTAAAAACTCAATTTCGGCCCGATATGTATGTATTATATATCAAAACAATCCGCTTCATATGGACAATTGCATCACAACAACCATCCATGTTTTTGATTGCGCAAATGATAATACGATACAAATAAATGTAATTTTTGCTCCAAAACAGCGTGTCACGCTTAACAAAAACGCATTTCAAAAAAGGTTAAAAACGTGTATCTCCGAAGGTTTTTAACCAAATACCATCAAAATACGGCGGGATAATGACAATACATGTATACTGACCGACAAAAGAAACCCGACACTTTTTCATGTTGTATAAAAAGTTTATCCCTTGTGAGGGGTGAATTATTTTTCGTATGTAAGCATCTCTTACTATTGTCTAATGATTCCGAAATCGTTTTTGGCGACAATCATTTGATAAAAACTGTGAACTTGTTAACTGTACTTTAAGCATTATTTGCTCGTGCAATGTAATGGTTGAATGGTTACATGTGAAAGTCTATACATGTTAAGTCTAATGTTAGTCGGACATTTCGCCATGATTATTTCTTTGGAATTCTTTCTGCCACAATTTTTTATCGATCAAAGAAGTCCGGCCGTTTGAACATTTTCAGCCGGTCTTGCAGCCTAATATTATTCGACGTGTTTTTTCAACCTGCACGGTCTCGTTACGACGCCGTAATTGTTGATTTAGGTGTCCAGATACACTTTGGAGAATTTTACCACTTCCACTTTGGACGATTCGTTCGTATCACGTGTTTATCCATTCGGGGCGGATTTCTTATTTTCACGTGTTTTTCCATGTAACATGCCTTTTTTGAAGTCATTAGAAGAAATTCAGCATGCGGTCGCAACGACCAATGCATAACAATTGTTTTATTTCCGCTTAAATTTACTGCGTAATGGTTACGACTTAGATTTGTGATTTTTGAAATGACCCCCTTGATTTAATCTTTGTGCATTACAGA
Source organism: Rugalucina vietnamica (assembly GCA_964017185.1). Lineage (NCBI taxonomy): Eukaryota > Metazoa > Mollusca > Bivalvia > Lucinida > Lucinidae > Rugalucina > Rugalucina vietnamica. Next base: position 39,939,776 of record OZ024870.1, read on the forward strand.
AAGGGAATTAATTGAAAACGCGGATTCTTGCAACCAAATGGTGTGGAAATGATTTGCCTTCCATGCTGTATAAATATGTATTTTATTGCACATCTGGTTTTGCGATTATGAATCCAAATGTAAGTGTCGGGTTTCTTTTGTCGCTCAGTATAGATATCACTGACATAATTTAGTTAACTTCGGACTGCATTTCCAATTTTGGCAGTTAAAAACCGTCGGTTCCAAAAGTGTCACGCCTTGGGGAAAATCAAGGGTGCGCTTGAAAATAAAATAAAATATTATTACACCAATGTAACGAGTAAGACAATGTTTATACCTAATAAATGCTCATATAAAGCTGATTGAAATGTATGCAGAAATACTTATAAAACTTTGAATAGTAAACTCTTATAAACGTTTGCTTTGGGCTGAAAAAATGCCACACGTGCGATTTTTGCGTTGTTTTTTGAGTGGGTTATCTTCCTTATTGTAAGATAAAGAAACTTTAATGCAAGAAAACAAGACATACGGTACTATTGCTAAAATGCTCATTTTCTAAGCTTTAAAATCATATAATTTCCATTGCCGTGCGACAAATAATGTTATTTTTATAAATTATTTGATTAGGCTGAATTCTTGTCACACTTGACGTAAACGCATGTTAAAGTACGTCACAGAACGCCGTACCGTACTTTTATTAAAACACACATTTCAGCTTTTTTAAAATAGAACTGCCCGGTGGAGAAAGAAACTATATGAATAGTTTAGAAGAATCACTTGACAAAAAGAAGAAATATTAAATTTTGACTCTCAAAAGTACAAACATGCAAGCGAACAATCAAATAACCTTACACCTACCCGCGGCTCAGCGCGAAATAAATCAACGTTAACGTCGTGTCACACAAATTTGTACGAACATCGTGCGTCACGTCGATATTCTACTTGATAAAATACATCGACATTTATTTCATCGGTTTCACACAGAACAACCGGGTGTCTGATACATGTAGCTACATTTTGCAACCATCAATCGACTTTACTTTGGACTGTGGTGATTCAGTCTATGCTAGCGTTTCTTAATAATTATTGTGGTTCAGTCTATGCTAGCGTTTCTGAATAATTATCTACTGAAACTATGTCACTTGTTCTGGCTGTATCAAAGCCAGACTCGCTAGTTGCTGCATCAGTCATTTCTGGTAAAGTGCAACTAATTGTCAGCGTGTGCTCTTTCGGTTTTTCTGACGTCACTACTGAGGTCACTTCTGGCTGATGGAACGTGACTCTAGCTGTTGCTAGCTTTGTTTCAGTTCCCTGTGAAACGGCGTCAGTTTTTGTCACTTTCTCATTGCCCTCAGATTTGTTTCTTAGTAGATCAAAATTTCCTATCATTGGCTGTTGAGGATGTTTTGTTCTTTGGTTGGTGGCGGCAAGCGCAATGTCTGACGGGACACCTGTTACAAGCGCGAGCTGGAGCTCCACGCGACACATGTAACACCGGCACGATTCCAGTTCCTTTGTACTGTAGGCATGCTTCTGACTAGGCGTGCGTAGATAAAACTGTCTGTTGTGAAGTTTTGATCGCTTGTTCATCCTTATGTAATCATTTGGGCTATCAGGTCTGCCGGGACTAGATGAATCCGGGGAAGGGGGCCGGGACGGAGCGCCTGTCAGACTCAGTCCTTTGATCGGGCTTCGTCTGGCAGACGTAGGGCGTGATCTGTCCGGGCTAGTTATATCTCTGTTCGATTCTTTATCAGAATAATACTGAAGAATACGTTCAAGTCGGTCATTATAATTAACTCTGTCACTTGCGATTACTCTAGGGTCTGTTAAACTTTGCTTATAAATTCTGCCGCTGGGTACCTTGTTACTAAACTTTGGATGTTTTAGGTAGTCTTTCCTTATCTCAGCCAAGAAACAATTACCTCTCTCAGCACGAAGGGTTTGGGTTTTTAAAAGGGCTGTTAAGTCATGTCGCGATTTCTTAAAATAAGTTACTTTCCCATTATCGACATACATTATAGCATCTTTCGTCTCTTGTACCAAATATTTCTTAGGGATAGATTCCGTTTCACTTTGTAATTCTACACTTCTAACTGATTTGCTGTCGTCAAAATTAAAAACATCTTCTCGCGTGACACCTGGCTTACCCCGCGACTTCTCCCGCGCATGCTGCAATTTATTGTTATTCTCGATATATCGTTCTATATCTCGTCGTCGAATTTGTTCTTCCTGGAATTCTGCACTCGTGACCGGAAATGCTGGAGCCGTCTGCGCCCTCGTTCCAGGGTGGCTTCCAGTTGGTCCATGTATAGCTGGCTGTGGAGGCGCCTCTGCAAGTCGTCTGCGTGCAGAGCTTACCCGACGCTGTGTCTTGTAGTGACTAACATAATCTGAATTTCTCCGCGGAAATGACGCCGTTAGAGGATTTTTCCGTCTGAAAGTGTCCAGCAGTTTGTTTTCTCTGTCATCATGTTCATGCTCGTTTTGATTGGCTGATACACGGTCACGTGCTGACGCTGACTGAGCACGAGCTGACGCTGACTGAGCACGTGGAGTTGGATACAGTCGTGGTGATGGAGTATTTTCAGGGTTGTTGCTAGATACAGCAATGTCGGCCTGGAATTCCTCAGAATAGCGTGCTGTCAGTTGATAGCGAGGCGGGAGACGCTGCCAGAGCGTCCAGGCATGACCAAACGGCATGTCTGAAATTAGATAAGAGCGAGGTCTGTTAAATCAATAAGTTAAACCAATGGCAGCACCGTCTTCTACAGTGTAACTTGAAATGTCCTGTGTCATTTTTTTTCAGTAAATGCAGCTCTGGTTGCAGATCAACAAATCATTGATTGATGCCTGTTTCTTAAGACGGGTCGATGCAGTTTGACTGACTAAACCAGAGGACCAATGGTCCTGTAAACGCTCACCTGAGATCTGAGATATATACCAATAAAACATGTTTGACTATAAAGGTCATATACATGTACATGTATATAGCCCCAGGACAGAGTCAAAAAAAACCCTGGAGTCAATTTCTTTTTCAAATTCAAAAATATTATGCCCACTTGCCCATTTCCTGGTAATTTTTCCCTTCCGTGTCATTGCGTATGTGAATTATGTTGACTTTGCCATAAAATCTGTCATGGTCATCACAGGATCATGATTGTTGTACTTAATTGCTACATATCAATTTTCGTTGCAATAGGTTCAGCAGTTCCAGTGAAGAAGATTTTTGAATGGTTTTTACCATATATTGGCATGGCGGCCATCTTGGTCATGTGACCTGATTTATTACAATCACATTGGTTCCCCCTTCATACAGACGCTTCCTATGAAATTTGACTTTGATTGGCCAAACGGTTTTAGAGAAGAAGATCTTTGAATATTATGGTTATATACGTGTATAATGCCCCGGGGCAGGTGCAGAACCACCCCTGGGTCCAAATTCTTTTCATAATCTTAAATCTCCAATTCGTTTACCCATTTCCTGCAAGTTTTGCCCTTCAAATCCCATTTCAACAATTTGCCCCATTGTTGAACAATGTTGACCTTGCCGTAAAATAGGTCAAGGTCATCACAGGGTCATGGAGAAAAAGATTTTTAAAGGTTTTTTGCTATTTGAAGCCATGGCGGCCATCTTGGTCATGTGGCCTTGACCATTTATACAAAGCGGTTTCAGAGAAGAAGATGTTTGAATCTTATGGTCAAACACGTGTATATAGCCCCGAGGCAGGGACAGATAACCACCTGGGACAAATTTTTTTATGAACATAAATATTCTGTCCATTTGCCTATTTCCTGCAAGTTTTGTCCTTCAAATCACATTTTAACAATTTTCCCCATTCAAATACATGTGCGACATATGTTGACCTTGCCGTAAAATAGGTCAAGGTCATCCCAGGGTCATAATTTAATCAAACTGTGTAGAGCTTAAATGCCTGGTGCTTCATGCCAAGTTTCAAAATCATAGGCCTTCTGGTTCTGGAGAAGAAGAGTTTTAAATGTTTTTGCTATTTATAGCCATGGTGGCCATCTTGGTCATGTGGCCTTGACCATTTATACAAACTTTAATTCCCCCGTCCTAAGGATGCTCAGAGAAGAAGAATATTGAATATTATGGTCATATACATGTATATAGCCCCGGGGCAGAGGCAGACAGCCCCCTTGAGACAAATTGTTTTCATAAACATAAATCTTCTGTCCATTGGCATACTCCAAGCGAGTTTCCCCCCATTTCCATTTAACTACTTTTCCCCATTCAAATGCATCGCCAATCAAAATTGACCTTGCCTTAAAATAGGTCAAGGTCATCCCAGGGTCATGATTTATATAAGGCTTTGTAGAGCTCCTCTCCCTAATGCTTCATGCCAATTTTCAAAATCATAGGCCATCCGGTTCTAGAGAAGAGGATTTTTGAAGGTTTTGCTATTTATAGCCCTGGCGGCCATCTTACTCATGTGACCTGGACCATTTATAAAACTTTGGTTCCCCCTTCCTAAGGATGCTCCACATGAAATTTGAATTTGGTTGGCCAAGCGGTTTCAGAGGAGAAGATGACTGAAAAGTGTGAACAACGACAACGACGACGACGGACAACGGAGCATGGGTATACTTTAAGCTCATCTTTTGAGCCTAACGGCTCAGGTGAGCTTAAAAAGCTTGGCGTGATGTATAGGAAACGGTAGCGTGATCTTTCCTGCTTTGGTTATGTTACATAATTGTAAGGATGTCTTTATGGTGGGTTTAATTGATCTGCATTACATAATTTGCATATCGGTTCAACCAGCATCTGAGTCTGATCGAGTAAATTCGCCTTGTTCTGTTATATAAAAGAACAGCATGGCAAAATCAAGGACCAGCAACGTTATGTTTTAAGGAACAATAACGTTAGTGGCGCTGTTGCAGCTAATTTGACAGAGCTGTGCGACAGACTTAGTTAGGTTACGAAATCAAAACCAACAAAAATGAAATGCCCTGTGAACAAAATGCTTCCTGTTTCGTTCTTTTGCATTTACATCTATAAGTGTAGACCTTTTGTAAAGGATATCATAAAGATGATAAGAAAATTATATTTACATTTAGTACAAAGCAATGCTGTGACAAGTGTCAAGAGATTATAATATGGCTGAAAATGTTGCTATTTAAACATTAATACCTTACTTAAGTAGAGAATAAATCAAAGAAAATAACTCATAAACCTACTAAAAGGCAAAATTATAGGTTGTACAAATGAATAATCATTGAAATTTAACATAGACTTTACTTTTATTCTAAGTTTGTTCTTTTTTCTGTAATTCTAATTTGTCTCATATGATAAGCGGCTCCGAAATTCTGAAAAGAAAAGTGACTGCAATATTGTCAAACCAAAAGGAACCATGCCGTGTTATACAAAGCCCCAAATCCGCCCAAATTTTGAATCGATTTTCGTTTTTTTTTACATGAGGCCAAACGTAGTGAAATTAAGCCTTCATTCATCTTCCGCGATTTCTTGAATGTCGCCAAATGAAGATAGAAAATGAAATTTTTAATCACTGTAAATAATATCTACATTTCTATAACTTTAAACGACTTTAAAGCTTGAAACAAAACTTGAAACCAAAATTGCCCTAATTGTCGTCGAATGAAATGTACAAAGCTATACAAGCTATAAGCACAAGAAAAACGTTAAAATACCTTTATAGTACAGCATGGTTGTGCCTGGTCCGGGGATTTTAGGACTAAACATTTGTGGTCGGACAGACGGACGTTTCAAGATTCTTTCACTCATATTAAAAAAAAGTTTCTAACATTCCACATTCAAGTTCACAAAAGTTTGGTTTAAGTTAAAACATTACTATCCGAAAGTGACTGTCGCATTATCATAATTTATGGCATCTATTCACCACACAAAAATAAACGGTTCTCCCGTGACCGTCAAAGACAGCATCATTAATTTGGAAACAATAAATAAGAAAACGCCTTTCATTTAGTGTCACAGTATCCGCATCGAACTTGAAATGATTTACAATGAAATTGCTCATGGCGATGGCACGCACATAGAAATATTCATTTATTCCATTTTGATTTGCGTAAGTCAATTTAATAAAGTTCCACAGGTAGGCCATATATCAAATGAAGAACTTTAAGCAATAATCCGTCGTAATCCAATGTTTTAGTCAAATATTGAAAATAAATCTTGTGAGTAAGACACTGGGCATTAAACTAATCCAATTGTAAAGGTAAATTTATTGCCGTTTCATATTATTAGATTAATTTGTTATGAGAGAGAGAGAGAGAGAGAGAGAGAGAGAGAGAGAGAGAGAGAGAGAGAGAGAGAGAGAGAGAGACTTACCCTATACATTAGTCAAACATAAATGCCACTGATACATATGTTCTACATTTTTAAACTATACTTTACTAAATTCACTTGTTGAAAGAAATGTATGACAATGCTCACTGCCAGTCTGTGGTTGTCAGTATTATTTGCGCTTTTCAAATTCGTTTTTGATATTTTATCTTTTATTCTTGATATATTTCGTTACTAATATTTGTGGGTATTTGCTCATTGATTAAACCTTTCAATAGCATGAATGCCTATCAGAACATGCTGCCCCAAAGTCGATAGCAATTTTCGATGGATTTTCTATTAATTATACAGATACTGGCTCGAGTTTCTAGTTATATGAAATACGAAGCTTCTCAAATGTTTATGATTAGTGCAGAAATTTCTGCTACATTGACCATGAGACAAGAGCTTCTGTTGAAATACATGTACGCCGAATTCTATATTAAAACAACAGCCACAATGCATCCTTCTTAATAAGTTCATATAACACCCGTATTTTTTGTCTTGTTTCATTTATCGGTATAACAATGGTTTAACTTTCATCTGTTATATTTCCCAATGCCGTGCTTATCACGTCCCATCGAGACGTGATTTAAAACTTCCTGGTTCATGTTTTCACGGGGGTAATACAATAGGTACTACCTGTGTTGTCGACCGAGACGATACTGCATATATGGTTGTCGACCGAGAATTCCGGCTTCCGACCGAGAAGTACGGTTGTCGATACACGACACAAACTCAGTGTGTAGTGAACAGGACATAAAAAACCAGAGAAAATAGATTTTTAATCATCGCCGATCGTCAAAGAGGTATTAAACTTTACGTCTAATACTCTTCTGTACTTTGTTACACAGTGATAACGACAAATATATGAAAGATACTAAAAACATACCTTTCCAAGGTATTTGTGAAACTTGCAGCTATCAAAAACCTCCTAGACCAATGAGACTGCTTCAGATATTTCCTCTATAGCCGAGTTCTTGAAAACTAGTAGAATGCACTCATTTCTTTACGCCATGTGCATTTTATGAACGTTTTTAAAAAGTCATGATACGGCTGTCGATAACCACCGATACGGTTGTCGATAGTTAAATCATGTCTACGGTACGACTGTCGATAGTAATTGCTAAGGACATATGAGTGAATTAACTGCAAGATCACTCGTTTTGAGAATTTGGCAAGAGTCTGAATGTCTGCATTTGTCTGTACACACTGGCATTTGACATTATGAGCAGCTTCACGAGGGCGAGAAAATCATTAAAATCCGATATAAACATAGATATATAGATTTTAGCCGGGCAAAATGAAAAGTTAAAAGCCCGGCTATTCCCCGGCCCCGTAGGAGCCGAAGATACAAATGACTGGTGCATAAAGCATCCAGCCTGTCTATTATAATATTTCTGACTTCTTTTGAGCGTGTCACAGGCTGGCTTGTTTTATGCATTCATGTGCAGAACAGCTTACAGTATCATACAATGCAGTCTTATTGCTTATTATTGCATAAATACCCGTGTCACACGATATCAACAGCCATTTATTAATGAAGAGAAAGCTATTTATCAATATTGCAATTCACGCGCGCACGTGCTGTTAATATAGGCTTTTACTTATGCTCGTTACCGGGCGCCCCGCAAAGCACGTGCTAGTAATAAGAAACTGAAGTCCACCAGGAACGAGCATAAAAACGAAAGCTTTTACGCGTATGAAAATGCGATGAGGCTGTAAAATATAGTGCACCACATTTCTTTCATTTCTGCACCTTTTTCTTTCGTTTCTGCAGAATTTATGCAATAATAACGATCAAAAATGATTTTGTCATACGCCCTCGGTTTTCAACACTCCCCTCGGGACCTAGCGAATGTTAATGAATGGAAAATCATGTTTGATCCCTATATTATTGCATAAATACCCATGCCACACGGTATAAACAGCCGTGTTTTAACGAAGCAAAATCCATTTACCAACGAAAGCGCACGTGCTGTTGGTAAACGGCTTTTATTTATTCTGATTGCCAGGCGCCACGCTTCGCCCTCGGTTTTAAACACTTCCCTCGGGACCTTGCGAATGTTAATGAATGGAAAATCATGTTTGATCCCTCTGTTGTCAAGTATCATGAGGTAATTTATTTCCGCAGCAAAAACTGAACTTATAAAACGTCAAAGAGCAAGTCCCCACTACGCCCATGACCAGCGTTTTAACATTAGCCTTGAGCCATTCGAAACCCGGTAATATTCGCATGTGCGAAAACAAATACATTGCTCTTCTGCGCATGAACTGCGCAGCTGATCACATTATTGGTTTTAGCTACATACTTCCCCAACACGAAATTATCGGCTTATATGGTTGTACAGTCCGGTTTGTGCCTATCCTGGTCGAATACGCCGAACATGGGTTTAGTCGCGCTTAATTAATCAAGCTTGAATTGGTGCTTGACCAAGATAAGGGTCTCCCAATGTCTGACAATTCATGGAAGCTCTCTTCAGTTGGGATTTGGATAAACTTTTCCATTTCGGTCTGCAAAAATAAAAGTACGTTATACTTAAAAACAAAATAAAACATCTGGTTTAGTTTTAGTTCAAATGGCTATGCACAGCGTTACTAATCGGCCCGCAGCTAAGATCCATGAGGCAAAATACGAGACTGGTTACATGTCCATTCTGGTCAGAGTATTTGTTGCATTATTTACGTTTAACTAATCGTATTTACTTCCTTGCTTGCAACACATAGTTGTTGTTAAATGATAAAATTGGTGATTAAATAGGAATGTTTTTGTTGTCGCTGACCGCATTGCATCATAATTGTGTTGTAGACGGTCTGGATAATTCAATTTCGACACCCTGGCCCGAAATGTCTGGAATAAAGCTTTGAAAACTGATTTGATCGTGCTGTAAATACATGTCCTAATCTTCATAAATCGTCGACATCCGTATCAGGCTACATCGACAACAGTATCGCATACATTTACATGTCATCGACAGCTGTATCAATAAAAATAAAACAGCCTTATAACATAAACAAGCAATGCATTTTCTGACGAATTCTGGTGTCTTTGTCTTTGCAATGATGCATACCACATCTTTCATTACTTCATAAGATATCGGATAGGCTAAAAAACATAGAATCTGCATTTTTTCTGCATTCTGCTATTTTACGATGAAATATCTTTTCATGAGAAATCTAGCGACGCAACAATTCGCTGGAACACTTTGTAGGCCAGGAAAATATCTAACAACAGATTCGGGCAGAAAAATAATAAAAATTACCTTAAGATTTTATCACCGTCTACTACACACTACATTTATGTCGTGTATCGACAACCGTACTACTCGGTCGGAAGCCGGAATTCTCGGTCGACAACCATATATGCAGTATCGTCTCGGTCGACAACACAGGTAGTACCTATTGTATTCCCCCCGTGGTTTTGCTTCTGGAATATATGTTGTAGGATCAGTGTTGCAAAGGTTTAACTTACTTTAGTACAGCCTTATGTGGAATCAATACTGGACAGAGGGTTTTTTAAGTTTGATCATGCCGGTAGAACGCATGATCACGGTAATACAATAGGTACTACCTGTGTTGTCGACCGAGACGATACTGCATATACGGTTGTCGACCGAGAATTCCGGCTTCCGACCGAGTAGTACGGTTGTCAATACACGACATAAGTGTAGTGTGTAGTGGACGGTGATAAAATCTAAAGGTAATTCTTATTATTTTTCAGCCCGAACCTGTTGTTAGATATTTTCCTGGCCTACAAGTTGTTGCGTCGCTAGATTTCTCATGAAAAGATATTTTATCGTAAAATAGCAGAATGCAGAAAAAAATGCAGATTCTTTGTTTTTTAGCCTATCCGATATCTTATGAAGTAATGAAAGATGTGGTATACATCATTGCAAAGACAAAGACATCAAAATGCGTCAGAAAATGCATTGCTTGTTTGTATTGTAAGGGTGTTTTATTTTTATTGTTACTGCTGTCGATGGCATGTAAATGTATGCGATACTGTTGTCGATGTAGCCTGATACGGATGTCGACGATTTACGAAGATTAGGACATGTATTAATAGCACGATCAATTCAGTTTTCAAAGCTTTATTCCAGACATTTCGGGCCAGGGTGTCGAAATTGAATTATCCACGCCGTCTACAACCACAATTATGATGCAATGCGGTCAGCAACAACAGAAACAGGCCTATTTCATGATCACCAATTTTGACATTTAACAAGGACTATGTGTTGCAAGCAAGGAAGTAAATACGATTAATTAAACGTAAAACATGCAACAAATACTCTGACCAGAATGGACATGTACCCAGTCTCGTATTTTGCCTCAAGGATCTTAGCTGCGGGCCGATTTGTAACGCTGTGCATAGCCATTTGAACTAAAACTAAGCCAGATGTTTTATTTTGTTTTTAAGTATAACGTATTTTTATTTTTCCAGACCGATTTTTCACTTTGAACGGTCACTACAATTACATCCGAATTCTCTGATTTAATGGTTTTTCCTTTTACTTCAAGCTCTAATGGAATCAGTTCATTGTACAGTATTCGCGAATATCCAAACTTGCCACTGGAGGGATGAACTACTACTTTTCGAAACTGAAGAGGCTCTGACTGGTGGTGTCTTGAACACGCGTCGGCTCAATTATCATAGGATGCGTTTCACACTTGAATGGACAGTAAGAACATAATTATATATTCGACGGTTGATCAGGAATCACTAAATCTGAAAAATAAAATCATCCACTAGGTTATAAAAAATCATTAAATTTGTTGTACATTGTACATCGGCTTAATAATTGAACCTTTTTTAACCTGGTCCTCAAGCAGTTTGTGTTTTAGGCACAAGTTCGCTTGTGTAAGAGAGAGTGGGACTATCTTGGGCACAGGAGATGCATAAAGAAGTCTATGTTTATATCGGATTTTAATGATTTTCTTGCCCTCGTGATTATTTAAAGCTGCTCATAATGTCAAATGCCTGTGTGTACAGATAAATGCAGACATTCAGACTCGTGCCAAATTCTCAAAACGATTGATCTTGCAGTTTATTCGGCAATATGTCCTTAGCAATTACCATCGACAGCCGTACCGACAACCGTATCGGTGGTTATCGACAGCCGTATCATGACTTTTTAAAAACGTTCATAAAATGCACATAACGTAAAGAAATGGGTGCATTATACTAGTTTTCAGGAACTCGGCTATAGAGGAAATATCCGAAGCAGTCTCATTGGTCTAGGGGTTTTTTGATAGCTGCAAGTTTCACAAATACCTTGAAAAATGATGTTTTTAGTAGCTTTCATATATTTGTCGTTATCGCTGTATAACAAAGCGCAGAAGAGTATTAGAAGTAAAGTTAAATACCTCTTTGACGATCGGCGATGATTAAAAATCTATTTTCTCTGGTTTTTGATGTCCTGTTTACTACACACTGAGTTTGTGTCGTGTATCGACTCCCGTACTACTCGGTCGGAAGCCGGAATTCTCGGTCGACAACCATATATGCAGTATCGTCTCGGTCGACAACACAGGTAGTAACTATTGTATTGATGATACTGGTTCGTTTACATCAGCAGAGCTGTATCTAGTTGTTTCAGACATTTCCGAGTGTCGTGTGGATCACGTGAACATGTCTGAGACTATCTTCACTAATACAAAGTTTTCTGATTAGAATCTTGAGGCTTGTTTAGAGAGAGGGATAGGCAATATCCCATATCCCAAAATAAACCGTCCAAAATATCCCATATCCCACCATTAATTTAACTCGTATCCCAAAATAAGTTCCAATATCCCATAATCCCAAAATTCCTCAATATCCCAAAATAAAAAAGAACACAAATATCCCAGTATCCCATAAAAAATAGGCCAATATCCAGTATCCCAAAATACCCTATACAAGCCTCAATCTTATTGCTTTTTGAAGCTTTTCATCACCAAAGATGTCCGTGTAATGAATATCTACTTATAGCCCACTTTGAGATTGTGAAACTGGGGTGTTCATGGGTATACAATGTTTCTTAATTTTTACCCAAAACATAGATTGTGGGTTCTCGTTGGAACCGCCACAATCAATTTAATTCTTAATACATTTTAGCGCATCTACAAAACACGTAATTAAACAAGGTCTTGTCAAACAATTACATAAAGGTTTTGAACAAAAAAAAATATTAAAAGTGTCACTTTTCTTCGAATGAAATTTTCAATTTTTACAGCTGAAAAAAAAAAGCTGTATTTTTGTTAATGTTGATCAACGAATGCATATCAAGTAGCATAAGTGAGCCGACAAAGGGTCAAAGACTCAAAGTGTTTTAACAATAATGGTGATGGTTTTGTTTTGATGTAGTTTCCTTCCGAGACGTCTTTAATTGCTAAATTTCTTTCTAATTGCACCTTTTCCTGATCATTCCCTACTAGTACCTTTTGATTTAGGCAATGTTTTCTTTCTGGTGTCCTGAATTCTTTCACTGCCTTTGCATTCAATGCTTTACTTCCGTTGTCTTTAAATTGACACTCAAATCATTTTATTGAAGCATTGCCTTTGGTATTCAACAAATTTTATTAAGTCTTAAACTGATGCCTTATATGATTGACTTTGTTTGTTTTTATTTAATTTTCTTTCTGTATGAAATCGAGGATGTCCCCAGAAAGTTTTCGGCATTGTCCCCAGTAAAAAACGATAAGCGGTGTCCCAGGAGAGGTGTTTTATCTTCATTATACTTGTCCCCAGTAAAACGATAATCGGTTTCCCAGGAAAAGTGGTTTATCTTCATTATACTACTGTTCATTGTGCCTGCCTTTCTGTCGTGCTCGTTGCCTTTCGTTCCTGTTGAAACTTAGCCGAATGGCTACCTTGTTGGGAAAGAGCTAACAATTCTGCTCTTCGTGTGTATTGTCGGAAAAATGTTTTGTTGTGTTTTATGTATTTACTTTCCCACCTGGTGTCTATGTTGGGACTTTAAATTTAATTGCATCGATTTATGGCCCCTCTATCCTTACTTTTTATACCCTGGATATCTACATTCTCTAAGAAAATTCCATCTGGAAATTAATACCTAATACTAGTACCATGGTACATTCATAACGAGGCCATGAAAGGGCTTACATGGATTAAAAGAAAATTTACATTATTTGTGGCTTTTTTATTTAGCAAAATGCATACAACATATACTAATAATAAAATAGATTTTAAAGGTTCTATAAAGGAAAAAATCTTATTTTGGCACTTTTGGTTAAAATAAAATCCCGTAAATGTGACACACCCCCACACACACTGAATCTTGTACATTATTCCTACACAAATAGAAGTGCATGAAATAATGATCAGTAATACTAAAACAACTTGACAGCCTATCACACTGACAGACTCTACTGAAATATGAAATTAAATTGTCTTTATTTGCAACTCATCATGTCAGAAATTAAGCAGCACAGCCAAAGAGCGGTACTAGTGGCTTGAAAGTTCAGCTTTTGGAAGTACATTAAATAAAACTGAGATCCTTTAAGGGCAGTGAGCATATATATTAATGAGAAAGGGGATGAGCCACACCGCGGTTTCGGCTCGTGACCCTATAGATTTGGCAGCATGGAGCCAAAGAGTAGGGTGTGTTCTATCAATGATGATCTGCAGAATTGGCATTTGCAACCACGGAGAGTAGGTCTTCCAGTGACACAGCTCAGTGAGGTAAAGATGAGAAGGTATACCAAATGTACTACTCAAAAGTTTGATAGGGATCAAAACTTTTTCGTTCATAATCTGAGACCCAAAACTTTGCTAAAGATATGTTGCAGAACCATCACTGTGCAAGCATTCCATCATTTCATTGCACTGCCTTCAAGCTCTTCTCGCAAACTTGCAGGAACAATGGAACCCTCCCCTAAACTTGAAGTTGTCACTACTGCCAACCCTATCCATTTTTGTCATTCATTCTGTCATCTGCAAAATGGTTTTGATGATTGAAATGTCGATACTTTATGTCTAATACGCACCTTCGATTTGTGAATTGGGGTTAAAAACAGAACAGAAAACCGGTTTTAGCTACAGGCATTGCTTTAGATTTTGCTTTGATCAAAGCAACATTTTGATTTTTAAAACTTTTTGGCCGTTGAATGACCCAGTAAAAAGGGTTGAATGGCAGAACTGGATAGGGTAGGCAGCATTGAAAACTTCAATTTTGGGGTTGTTCTATTGTTTCTGCAAGTCTGCGAGAAGTGCTCGCAGAAAACTCAAAAGGTTGAATGTTTGTACAGTGATGGTTTGGCTACATATCTGTAGGAATTTGTTTTGTGTTAGATAACCAGTATGTCATGTGAACCAAAAAAGTCTTGATCCCTATCAAACTTACATTGTACATCTGTTAAATGCATAAAATCTAAGTATTAGAAACCATAAATTCGAAAATGATAAATGCAAAAACATAAATACATGTAATACAAAATGACTAGAAAAGGACATGTGTAAATAGCACCAAAGTTAATTATTAGCACCATAAACCATCAACTTAACATAATTCTGCAATGTTCATATCTGATATAATTTCTTACTGGCTTTAGTAATACACTGCCATGAAAACATGACCTATATCTGAGGGTATCAACAGGGTTTACTGATCAACAATATGTAGCACTTGAGGCCGTATCTAGGTGTCAATTTTAAAGAAGGCTGTATCTAGGGGGTCAATATCCTGGTTGTTCTAGGAGTCAATAAGCCTTTCATCCTGTCTGTCTGTGGCAGTTGGAGTCACAGGACTGGGTTGAATATCTGAGTACTCCACCCTGAAACATTCCGAAAACTCACCCATGCAATATACAATTTTTGAAACTTCAAAAATGATGAAAATTTCAATGGAAAAAGTTTGATAATTTTAATATTTTTGGCTCAAAACATTGATTTTGGGTACACGTTATATCTGCAATGCCAAGGCAGTTCTAACGAGTATCCACAATCTATGTTTTGGATTAGAAATGTTGAGCATGCAACCCCGATTTCACAAACAAAATTTCATTCTCCCTATGCATGAATGCTTCAAAATAAAATTTCACATTCATAGGCTGAGAGGTTACTGAGAAAAACAAGTCTTTAATTTTGATATTTTAATGATCTTGGGGCCCAGGTCAATAAACGACCTTGACCTTAATTAATCACATACATGTACCTTCATTAGTTGTCTGCTTCTGCCAACTTTCAGGTCTCAGGCTGCAACAGTTTCCAAATTATCCATTGTTTTCACTTTTTCCCATGTACAAGCCTATATTTCCAAAACTGACCTTGCCATAAAATTGGTCAAGGTCGTCCTAGGGCTATCATTTAAACCACAAACCATTAAGGCACAAGGTTTGCCATATGCACTGATTGTCTGGCACTGAAGCTAGCTTGTCTGAATGGGCAGGTCAACCGAATCTCCAGGCGATAATATAGCCAATGCCCAAAATTGAAATTTTCAAGAACATGTGTTTACTTTTTGCTACAAAGACAGTACATGTATAGGTGTAAGCGTAATTCATTTTACTTAATTTAAGCGACACCTTATTAAATCATGTTGACATCCTTTGTAACTCAAGTCTGACCTAACTGGAAAGTAAAAGGCAATTTTTCATGACCATCAATCCTGACTAGTCAAAAGCATGCAAGAAGACGGAAGATCTAATAGAATGATAAATACCCAGATCCAAGATTTATCTCCCCTACTGACTGATACCCTGGTGAGGTCCTGTAGCCAGGGGGGAGTAACTCTGAGTGCCTGTCCTGGTGATGGCGGTGACGTCGATCTCGGTCTCTGTGGAAGATAAAGCAGGGAATATTGATGTGAAATTTCCATATAATGCCACTGGTAAAATTACTAGTTACAAATTTGACTTCTGACAAGTTATTGTCTTTTTATTACCCCTCTTTAAGCTTTTAAAAGGTAAATGAAAATATAATTTTCTACTTTTGACATATTTGAAAAACTATCAAAATGCACATTCTTTTGAACAATTTTAGTTTAAAATGAGACAATATTATACAGTTAGTGTTTCGTGTTCAAAGACAAGAAATATAAATGTTCCTGTAATTTCTAGTAAACCTACCTTTGAAGTGTTCCTGGAGCTGACTCTGTACCGTGATGTCTATGCTGGTACCTCTGGTCTCTATCTAGGTTCAAGGATGCTGTACGCCGGGCTCGAGCCTCTCTACTGGATAACAAAGGGGTGTCGCGATTGTGGGACAACTGGCGCAGACTGGCTGACATTCGTCTTATGGAGTTGTAACGCATCATCAAGGTGCTGAAAGAGCAAATGAGGGGCCATGACATGGTAAACCTTAGGTTGTAATCACAGTAATGTGTAACAAATTTAGACTAAGATCAGCAGCTTTTTTTGTTTGAAATTAAGCTAACGTCAATGTCAACAGCTATGGGCATGTTGGGACATTGCCTCCATTTTAAAGGACTTTTACCCAACAAAAGGATGTCATGACATCCAAAAGGTGCTTCAAAAATATTACCACCCAAGCTTTATGTATAGGTGGTTTGACCAAACCATTTTACCTGGGCAGGCTCAGACCTTAGCATTTAGCTAGTAATCAGGAGGTCTGTCAGTCGATTATAAGCTTTGCTTGGAAGCACAAGTAGCCCCTCTATTTTGCATGACACAAATGGGTGGCGAAATTCCAACCTGTCACCCTTAAGGGCCATCATATCTGTAAATGCTTAGATGGATTAGCAGGTATATCCTCATGCAATAAAATGAATTATCTGACCTTTTCTATGGCCGTGTAACTTTGAAACCAGTATTGCGCAGTTGGCAGAAAAATAAAATCAAAAAGTTTCAGTACACTCTTAACCATGTGTTAACCCTTTTAAAGCCAGATGTACGTAATTGACCTCACGGTAGAAATTTTTTATTTTTTGCATGTGAGTATATTTTGATGTCCTACATACGAAAATGAAAAGAAATCGATACCGTTCCGAGCTTGTTTTCGAGATATCGGCCTTCAAAATCGCCAAATTTGAGAGCGATAATACATTGACGTCAACGTAAAATGCGATTTTTAGACCCCCTTTTTGTTAATTTTCTTGATATATTTAAAAAAATCCACGGTAGGATTTTTTAAAAAACTGATATTTATTAGAGAAATTTCTGAACTACATATAGATAACGAGAAAGTCCTTAGTTACCGGATTCGTTTTCCTGCTACAGGCATGCGAAGAGACGTAGTCGTTGCTGAATTCAGTACATTTTACGCGCGACGTCAACTTTGCGCCAGAATATCCGACACTGTTTAGTATTCAATATTGCTAACTGTCGCAGAAATGTTGTTTTCTTCGGGATAATATGTCCATAATCTATATTTTGAGCAAAAATAATAAACAATATCAATTTTTTTACATTTCTGAAGTCCTCTGCATAATTGTATGGATATAGTTTCGTATTCCGAACGTAAACTGACGCTAGAAATGATGTTTCGAGCGAAAACTGACGTTACGAATGCGGCGTAAAAATGACGTTTCGACCCTTAGATACGCACGTTCCTTTGAGCGCCTTCAATTACGTACATCTGTCTTTAACATTACGAAAACTTGCCCATGCAATATAGAGTGATTTTTAAAATTGTAAAAAAAAAAAAAAAAAAAAATGAAAATTTTCAGTGGATTTTTTTTTTTATATTTTTCTTATTTTTGCTCAAAACATAAATTGTGGATACACATTAGAACCGGCGAGGCGGTTCTAACAAGTACCCACAATCTATGTTTTGGAGCAAAAATAAGAAAAATAGGTATACCCCTTCAAACCCCAGTTTTTCTATATAAAAGTGAGGTACATTGTATAATGGGTATACATTTTACAGACATGTTTTCCTGATGCTTTTAATGAAATTATAAGAATACATATGTCATGTAAATATATATTTGTCTGATACTTACTCATCAACAGGTGGCTCCTTTCTTCTTCTGAAACAGATAATCAGAGATATGATGGTGAGTATTTGATTGTATATAAATGTAAAAGGTGGCCTATGTTACAGCGAACTGAATTATAGTGCCAACGAAAATCGGGCCTTTTTCAAAGTTATTTTCATAGTACTGAATCCAAACTTAAGATATGTATATACAAAAATGCTAATTTCTGCATAATTTTCCAAATTTTTTACAAAGATATAATTCCATTGAAAGTATAGTAAGTTTGTCAACTCTTCACAGAATTACGGGTTGTTTATCTTGTGAGACAGTGGATACTCATTTCAGCACAGAAACTTGTTAATCACAACTTACACACCCGGTTAACTCGGTATATATTGCAGGCGTTAATTTACGACCTGCGGTTAATTGCCTTTACGACTAAGTGTGAGAGGCCTTACTACTAAGTATATGAGGTCATCGGACTAACATACAACTCGAGCGTGTTTACACATTTCCTAACACAGTGCGTAGTGATAGATTATTGACTTGTTGAGAGATAACAGGGAAAATGAGGTAATTTGTTTGTAGTGTTTTATGCATTATGTAATTTGCTCATAATCTGAAGGAAACAAGAATTATAACTGAATAAAAGGGACTTTTGACTCTAAACCGCATTAAATCTCCAGCTGACCACACTAAATGCTAAATTTTCAACATCTTTTGGTATTTGTTACTTTCTATGGTTCTTTTGCTTATATTTTGGCTTTAAATGGAGTCATAAAGTTAGTGAGAAAGTGACAGGTTATACGTTATTAATAGTGACCCAGTTTACTTGTTGTGTGTTGGTTCCTTTACGACCTGTATGACCGGTGTATTGGAGTCTTGCATACCATGTATATGTTACATTTCGACCATATGTACATGTTTCTTTTGTACTTTTTAGTGAAACAGACTGGTTCGTGCAGGAAATTTCAGCAATTGAGGAGAGTTTTGAGGAGGGGCAGCTGCCAGTCCCCCTGCCACAGATTCATTTGTGGACGGTAATTAGTATTTTAATACATTTAGCGCTCTGTCCCTGGATTTGAACTGTAAAGTAAGAACAGAAAGCCTAGGGATCAACACAATTCCCAGGAAGCCGCCAGGCGAGAGATCCAAATTTTTTCGCACTAATAAATTATGTAAAACTTAAAAATAATGCACCAGTCATTTGTATCTCCGGCTCCCCCGGGACCGGGGAATAGCGGGGCTTTTAACTTTTCATTTTTAAAGCCCGGCTAAAAGCCCGGCACTGCCGGACAAGAAAATCCCTGCTAAAAGCCCCGGCTCCCCGGAGGCTGACAATAACGTGGAACAACAGCTTGGAGTTGTTCTGATGAATATGAAACATGAGGGAAGGGTTTCAATTTGTGCATAGGAATGTTAAGGTGTATTTTCAAATTAAATGAATACCATAAAAGTAATTAAATGTTAAAATACCATTAATATCTAATTTGAATTAATGTGACCGTGTATTGGCGGGAAATCAAAACCCCGGCAAATCCCCGGCACTGCCGGGATGCATCAGAGGTCAAAGCCTGGCACTTAAGCCCCGCTATGTCCCCGCTATGCCCGGTCCCGAGGGAGCCGGGGATACAAATGACTGGTGCATAAACAACAAAAAAATAAGTGACCCAAAAATATATGTGCAAAGATATTAATACTCCCAAAATCGGCAGGAAGATCTATCACGCACTTGTATGTCGCGTATCTGGGAAATTCACGTGGGTTGCTCTTGCTCTCCCATTGTTTAGGCAAAATCATAGATATCCCATATTGTAAAGGGTCATATGTGAGAGATACAGCAGAGAAATCGTCAAGATCTTGCGACAATGCAAATTTTCTTTGGTTTACGAAAGTGGTTACGAAATGACCTGAATCTATCTGTCGTATCGGTAACAATCCGTATCTATACTTAAGGAAACTTCCAACGCATACAGTAAACAATTTCTTATAAAAACTCAATCACTTCAAAAATATTCAATTTTCTGCCTTTAAACATAAATCTAGTATTATTCACATGATCTGTGAAAATTCCAGAACAAACTGATGTGTATGTCTCAAAATACAGTTTGTTAAACTTGAAAGGGTCAAAACCGAAAGTCACAAAAATGGTGTTTGTTTACGTTTCGGTGTAGAAATTGTATTTTCATATCATGATATGCCATGTTAAAATATCTTAAACACACACACACACACACACACACACACACACACACACACACACACACACACACACACACACACGCACGCACGCACGCACGCACGCACGCACACAAAGAGAGAGACAGAGACAGAGAGAGAGAGAGAGAGAGAGAGAGAGAGAGAGAGAGAGATGCATGATGACATTTGCGTGGTTTTGCTCATTAATTGGGATATCCACTCTGTAACAATGGCAAGGCTTTTTATTGCATATGCACACAGAAATTTCGCAGGCGTGCATCTGATCAATTCTTGGAAATCCTTTAGCAACTTCTCTTCGTGCAAATACCTTACATGAAACGCAATGCTAAAATTATGATCGGACTGTAGCACAAAGACGGCACAACACTTGCAAGGAAGGAATTTGTAACGCCATTTCTTTTTTATTAAATTACTGGTGTGTTAGAGGGGGTGTTCTGTGATTTTCATTTTATGAATGATGGAATTCAGATTTTTAACTAATGTTTGGAAATAAAATACATGTCTCTAAAAATGTTATAAAATGGATCACATTAACAAAATTTGTTTTATTTTGTTTGGTATGTTGATGCCGTATCTATTTTTGTTTTCCAAAATGACGGCTAATTTGTGACTTAAGTCTTTCGATTTTGGAAGTTTTTACTTCAAACTGCACTGATTTGATTATTTTATGTCTAATTTCTCTGAAAATTGGTAGGGTCTACGCACAACCTAAAACCAATCATCTAATGACTTTCAAAATTGTTTTTAAATCGAATTTCTAGTTTTCAAGAAAATGCCAAAACAAAAGTGTATGCGTTAGAAGTTTCCTTAGGTGTAGTCCGTAATGTCAGTAAGTTACACATATTTATCCTCAACTATTTACATCTATAGGTAACTGCTTACAATTACATATAGATGCAATTAGATGTGAATGAGGACAGATAGGTGTTACTTACGGACATTATGGATAAATATTGTAAGGAAAATTCAAATTCTTAATGTAATACTTCTTTTAATACCCCCACAAAATATGTTCCATTGCTGTTTTACAGTTTAGAGACGTAGAATCAGTTTATTACCTGTAAGTATTCAAAGTTAAGCCCATTGCAAAGACTATGATGTGTCTCTGACTACACTTTTAACCGTAAGGCCACCTATACAAAAGTCGTAAATTATCAATCGTGCACAGTTATGTGGTAGTAAAGGCACCAACACTTGGTACGCATGTAACATATACTTGCCAAGTATGGATGGTTGTTAGAATTTAATAAGTTTTAAACGATAAGCGACTGTTTTAGGCTATTTTGATTTACACATGAAAAAAATAAAGGCCACAAAGTCCAATAATCGATTATTCTTTTTTTTTTTTCAAAAAATTAAGAGAAATGCAGCTTTCATGTTTAAACCCAAAGGATGTAGAAATGTAGATGGTTTTCCATGTTTTTTTTGGATCCCCCCTCCTAAAATGTTCAGGAAGTATTCATGAAACAATAAACTAATAAATAATAACTCGGATCATACCATATTCGCGTCCATTGTCTGTTAAATCTGCGAAAAAGGCACTGAGTTCATTCTCGCCCAACCTTCAGCAATACACACCGTAAAGGAACACATACTTAGTAGTAATGCCTCTCATACTTAGTCGTAAAGGCAATTGACCGTAGGTCGTAAATTAACGCCTGCAATATATACCGAGTTAACCGGGTGTGACTTAAGTAAGTTGTGTCTAGTTTCTTCTTATTTTTGAAATAAATTCATTTTGTTTTTCTTGTATGCAGGATATAGGACTGACCTTGTGCATAACATGTAGTCCCTCTGTGGTTTAAGCACTGAAGCAGTGACTTAAAAATTTCAAAACATTGACTCTGATCATCTTAGTTAAATGTTTGGCAGTGGCTATTTTGCCGGACCCGGCAAAATAAGGCAAAATAGTCTGTAGGCTATTTTGCCGGACCCGGCAAAATAGCTATAATATACATATGGGCTATTTTGCCGGACCAAAAACTTAGTAAAATTTTTATTTCATATTTTTTTTTTTTTACCTTCATTTTCTTTTATTTAATACCTATTTATTTGAGATAATTATGTTTTTAAAAAAATGCACATACTGAAAATGTTGATAAAATACTTTATTCAGATACAAATGGAAGTATGTCTGGCATTCTGGGACACTTTAAAAGGGAATCTCTTAAGAAAAGGAGAAAAATTGTAATGAAAAGGTCTGAAGATTAAAGCCAGAATACACAAGAATATATGCATTGTAGAAATCAACACTCATTGGCATTGCAGATATGTTTAGCTAGCAAAGAATATTTCAAAAGCAGTTTCTTTCCACAGACTATCAGGGACTGGAATTTTTCACCCATCAGACTGTAACATATTCTTTCGTGTGCCTGTCAGAAATTTTACTATCTCAGTACTGGTAATTGTCAGTTGTCTCAAAATGTCATTATACCCCCGGCATTTATGCCAACAGGTATATAGCTTTTGCTTTTCTGTTCGTCCGTTTGTATATTAGTTAGTTCGCATGTTTATTTGAAATTCCGGAACGTTTGTAGAATCTATGTCAAAGCTTTGGTTAAAGTTTC
Source organism: Rugalucina vietnamica (assembly GCA_964017185.1). NCBI lineage: Eukaryota > Metazoa > Mollusca > Bivalvia > Lucinida > Lucinidae > Rugalucina > Rugalucina vietnamica. Next base: position 39,962,740 of record OZ024870.1, read on the forward strand.
TTTAGTGGTGTATATCTTATGAACCAATGATCAGAAACCTTTCATATTTGGACCATAGGTACCCTATAGGGTACCCATGAGTTCAGATCTGAGGATCCATGCCCGGGCTGGAGGTCAAAATCTAGGTCACCTTTAAAATGTGCTATTTGCAATGTTCTTCTCTAAGTTCATATCTTAGTAAACGGTCATAGGAATGTATTCCTATATAGATCATATATACCCTGTAGGGTTTGCTTTTAATTCATGCCACCAAATCCTGGGTGCCTTCCCCAAAGGTGCAGCTAGAGGTCAAAATCTAGGACACCTGTAGAATTTGATAGATGCCATGATAAGTTTTCTGTTAGTCTGTATCTTGACATCCACAAAGTCTTGTCAGAAAGCATTCTTAGGTAGTAGGTACCCTGTAAGTGTCAGACTCTTGTGTCCATGTGTGGGGACTGGGGGTGGGGCTAGAGGTAAAAACATGTAGAACATCTGGTAATCCAGGGTAGCGGGGTCTGCGCTCATGTTTCCTGGAACTAGCCATGATCAGCTATAAGTCTATTTAAAATTTGAAAACTCTAGCATTCACCATTCGAAGATTTAAAAAAGTGACCAACAGACCCAGCCAGAGGTAACATGCCCTTCCAACTTTACCAAAGTTGTGTCGGCACAAAAAGCAACCTACTGATTGAAAAACATCTCAAATAAATAAATAGATAAATAAAACAAAAATGTAGATTAGAATACCTTACAAAATATAAAATGAAATTTTTAATAAGTATTTGGTCCGGCAAAATAGCCTATAAGTCCAATATAGCTATTTTACCGGGTCCGGCAAAATAGTTCCTAGGGACTGTTTTGCCGGGTCCGGCAAAATAGCTCCTAGGGGCTATTTTGCCGGGTCCGGCAAAATAGCCACTGCCTAAATGTTTACACCATTTATCTTATATAAAATAAGTTTCAAGGCTGGACTTGCATAGATCTATGCGCATAACTCACTGTGACATATGCATCACTGTGTTCCATAGAAACAACATGGCCTTCGGCCTTGTGTTCAAACACCCTCCTTGTTATCCAGCGAATGTTTGAACACTGAAAGCCATGGTTGACCCCTATATTCTTAGTACCAGCTGGACCTCTTTATAACATGCTTCGTTACAACACGGTTTTGGATATAACACTGATAACTGTTGGACCCCAATTGCTCATTTAAGATTATTTTTGCTATATTTCAATACATTTTACTCTCGTTATAACACAGTTTGGATAGCTTACACGGAAATTGGTCTGGATCCCAACAATAGTGTTATAGAGAGGCTGTGGTGTATATAAATACAATACCTTTTACAAGAACTGCAGCACATAAGAATGCTGATGATTAGCACTGTGAGGAAGAGAACACCCCCAGGTATCACAATAATGTAGATAGAGTCCCAAAACATGTCCCGACACCTACCATCCCCACAGTCTGGGGGAGGCTCATACTGCACTGATAGGTCAGGAGTCATCACTGAAAATACACATAAAACATTGATGATCTAGAATGATGTAGATAGAGTCCCAGAACATGTCCCAACACCTACCATCCCCACAGTCTGGGGGAGGCTCATACTGCACTGATAGGTCAGCAGTCATCACTAAAAATACATGTAAAACATTAATTATATAAGCTAGCTTCATATATTATATATACTTCTACTCAAGTTCAAGTCAATTGTTTTCTGATCATCACCTCAAGTAGGGTGGCTATATTTTGAATTGAGCAAATAAAGGCAATACATTTAGATTAGTTAAGAACTCAAATTCCTCATCATATTATCTAAAGAATAGACAGAATGAGAAAATGATGGGCTGGGATGTCTAGTCATTTTTTATTATTGAGCCTTTGCATGAAAAAAACATCAATCTGGGTCTCCGACACAAACCGGGCTGTACAGTCACGGAAGAGGGCTAGAAGCTTGAACTTTAGGATTTTAGAAGAAGAGGAATTGTACTATCCCTCTAGAAAAAACAAAGCTGCAGTTATTGCACAGCTGACCTGCGCCTTTGCTTTCGCATATGCAGATTGTTGGTTTTCTAATGCAGCGGCTCTGTTAATACAGACTTGATCAAAATGGTTACTTTTCGAAAAGCTATTACTTGTACATATATAGTATGGTTAAAACAACTGTAGACTATTATTTAAAGAACAGACAAAATAAGAAAATGATTGGCTGGGATGACTAGCAACAACAGATTTGAACAAAATGGTAATTTTTCGAAAAACTAATACTTGTACATATAAAATGTCGACCCATGTATTTTCGCATAGACTGTTCAGCCATTGACTAATCAGTGCACCTCGTTAAACCCAGAATAAGGGTATTACCATCACCAGACTTCAATGATAGAACTGCACTGCCAGCCACCAACAATCCCCTTAACATATTTACTGTATTCCCCGGGAATTTCCCCTCATTGATTTTTTTTTTTTTTTTTTTTAATCTTTTTTGAGAGAAGAGAAGCCAATGCTTGCCTCATGAATGCTGAGCGCCAAGCAAGGTAGCCACTGATACCATTTGAACGGCTTTGGTGATATTGTGAAATAAGGCCACTTCCAACAGCCTCGCTGTTGGGCTAGCTCTTTAGCGACATGGTTAGAGTGGTTGCTTGTCACGCAAGAGATCGCGGTTTGATCCTGGGTAGGGACATGGTCTCTTTCTCCTAAAATACTTCATTGGCGACGAGAAAATTTGGACAGAAAAGGTCTGGCAAGCCATTAAGTTGGTGGTAGTGGCGGATGCAGGAGCAAGGCTTATAGCCAGCTCTGTCTGTGGAATTCTGTGAGCATAGCTCTTAAGTTATTAATTCTACTTCTCTACATGTCGACGGGTAGTACTCGGCAACTGCCAAGACCTCAAAGATAAAGTGGGGAGGAATATTGTGAAATAAGGCCACTTCCAACAGCCTCGCTGTTGGGCTAGCTCTTTAGCGACATGGTTAGAGTGGCCGCTTGTCACGCAAGAGATCGCGGTTCGATCCCGGGTAGGGACATGGTCTCTTTCTCCTAAAATACTTCAGTGAGGTGGCCCAGATTCAAACCCGCTTCAAGAAGTGGACACTCTAACCATTACTCTATCTGGACCATTATTTAAAGAAAAGACAAAATGAGAAAATGATGGTCTGGGATGTCTAGCAAATACAGACTTATCAAAATGGTCACTTTTCGAAAAGCTTATACTTGTACATAAAAAGTAATAAGATTAGCTGGCTCAAATAAATCATGGTTAACGACTGCCGACTACAAAATACATTTACTCTTATTTTGCAGAATCTTATGCGTTTTATGTGTCCCATAGTTAGTGCTGTTTTTATTTTCGCACAGTTACCTTCCAATTAATACGGGATAATTAAAAATTTTGACACTGCAATATATACAACTGTAGTGTAGACGGTATAACTGCAACTGCAATCAAATTACAAATAATAACTACAACTGCAACCAAAATATAACAGCAACTGCATTTCGTAAATATTTGGGGATGTCTAGCAAATACAGATTTGATCAAAATTATCAAAGCGTAAAATGGGTATGTCTATAGAAATGCTTTTTTCCCATTTTTAAAAACTGGTCGTTTGTCTCTCACGAATTAGAAGTGTCATCTAGATATCTTGGTTGGAATGTAGGAAAAAAAGTCACAGGAAAAAAAGTCACGGAAAAAAGTCACAAATTTGGGTAGGAAAAAAAGTCACAGGAAAAAAAGTCACAAAAAGAATTATGCTTTTTCTCAAATTTTTGTTAGGAATAAACATTTTTTTTATATAATTTACCATTGATTACCATTATTATCACTTTATGTTTTGTTTGGGTTTTAGCATTTTTATCTCGGATCCCACTTAACAATGTTCGGTCATACCAGGATTGAGCTGATACTTCCTGGGTACTTGATAAGTTATTTTGTAGCTTAAAACAGGCTTGCTCAAGGTAAAAGTATTCGCTAATAAAGCCGCACATTTTGTTGCAAGCTGGTATAGGCCGCCCCATAGTGATGAAAACTTGACACCTTTGGAAGACCTACAGAAATTTGATACTTTGTTCAGAGAGCAGCTTAACAAAATTAGGGATAAACATAAAGGAAATAAACCCCCCTCAGTTCACGTTCTAGGGGATTTCAACTTGGCCGGACAGACACAATAAATGTGGGTCACCATTGAGTAGGATTGAAGGTCAAATTTTGGTTGACATTATTAATGATCATGGATTTGATCAATTAGTCCACTTCCCTACCAGAGAAAGAAATACTTTGGACTTGATTATCACTTCTCTTCCCAATCAGTTTGTAGACATCCACTCCCCAGATTGTCTCAGTGATCATGATATTGTTTCTGGAACGCTGAAGATTGTTGTTCCCCCCATTAAGAAACCTCGGAGGAAGGTGTATCGGTACCAGAAAGGTGATTATGAATCTATGAGGGCAGAAACATTAAAATTTGCAAAGGAAAAGTATTTCAATGGCTACTCGGATACCCGTTCGGTTCAGGAAAATTTCAATCTTATTACATCTTTCATTCAGGACTCGGCAGATAAGCATATCCCATCAAAAACAAGTCGCTCTGTCTCTTCTGTCCCATGGATAACTCCTGAGATAAGGAGGAAGATTCGCAGGAAAAATATAACTCATGCAAAAGCTAAGAAAACTGGAAGTGCAAAAATTAGATCTAAATTTGAAAACTTAAGAAGGGAAATCAAAGCTGATATAAGGAAGCAGCATGACCTTTATGTCAATAACTTGGTAGGGGACGTTAAGGCTAATCCCAGGGATTTTTATAGGTATATCAATAGTCAGAGGAAAGATACCCAAGGCATTCCCCCTTTGAAAAAGAAAAATGGAAGTGGTATTGCTCAATCAGATTTCGAAAAAGCAGAAGAATTTAATGGACAGTTCACAGATGTATTCACCAAAACGGTACACAACCAAGTCCCACTTCTGGATAGGTCGGCCCCATTCATGGATGAAATTGTTGTAACAAAGGAAGGAGTAACAAAACTCCTTAAAGGTCTGAACCCATCTAAAGCCTTAGGACCTGATGAACTCCATCGAGTCCTTAAAGAATTGGCAAAAGAATTAGGACCTGTATTTGCACATCTCTTCCAGCAGTCAATCAATACGGGTGAAATCCCCAAGGAATGGTCACTTGCTAATATTTGTCCACTTTTCAAGAAAGGTGACAGGTCCCTTGCTTGTAATTACCGCCCAGTTTCTTTGACTTGTATTCCTTGCAAACTTCTAGAACATATTGTCTGCTCAAATATCATGGGTCATCTTGACCAGTATAATCTTTTGTCGGACAAACAGCATGCATTCAGGAAATGGCATAGTTGTGAAACTCAGTTAATTACAGTGATAAATGATTGGGCAAAAATATTGGACAAAAAGGGTCAGGTTGACACTTTTATTTTGGACTTTGAAAAAGCTTTTGACACCCCTCCACATGAACTTCTTAAAAGCAAATTGTTTAGTTATGGTATAGGTGGAAAGACATTGGAATGGATAAATGCTTTTTTGTGCTTCAGGCAGCAAAGGGTAGTAGTTAATGGTGTTAAATCTGACTGGGCCCCTGTTGTGTCTGGTGTCTCTCAGGGCACCGTTCTCGGTCCATTGTTGTTCTCCTTGTACATAAATGACATACCCGTTGGCATTGACTCTCAAATCAGGCTTTTTGCTGATGACTGTGTTTGTTACCGTGAAATTAAAACAGTAGAAGATACATTGAAACTTCAGAAAGACATTGACCTTTTAGGGAGCTGGGCCCGAAAATGGGGCATGAGATTTCAACCTGTCAAATGCAACATGATGCAGCTGACAAATAAGCGGATAAATAAAATTGAGGCCTCGTACACCCTCGAGGGAACGGTTTTGGAAAATGTTGATAGCATTAAATATCTAGGTGTAACAATTACAAATGACCTCAAGTGGAATACCCATATCAATAATATCTGTACTAAAGCCAACAGAACACTTGGATTCTTGAGGAGAAACTTATTTTCTTGCCCCCAAGATGTTAAAGAAGCAGCTTATAAAGGACTGGTGCGCCCAGTCCTGGAATATGGAAGTTCTGTTTGGGATCCTCATACTAAATGCCTCCAGGAGGAATTGGAGAAGGTTCAGAATCGTGCCGCTAGATTTGTAACTAGGAATTATACTTTCGAGGAAGGTAGTATGACTGGCATTCTTGAACAACTCAGATGGGAATCTCTCAAGAAAAGGAGGACGGATAATCGACTTATATTACTATACAAAGGTCTGAAGGGTAAAGCCAGAATACCTACAGATGACCTTATCCCAAAGACTAGGCGTTGTAGAAATAGCCACTCCAAGGCATTTCAGCTTCCATCTGCTAGTATAGAGGCCTATAAATGTAGTTTCTTTCCCCAGACTATCAGGGACTGGAATGACCTCCCTGACTCTCTGTTTTCTACTGCTGAAATGTCAGATGATTGTGTGTCCAAGTTCGCTTCACTCGTGCGTTCAAGGGACTAATTCCCCCCCCCCCCCCATCCGAACCCCCTGGTGAAATAATGTCATTTGGCGTGTCACCAGTAAACTATTCTGATTCTGATTCTGACACTGCATGGCAACAATTTGTTTCAAACAAAGTTCAAAACTCTACCATAGTGCCACCATGCTCCTCGTATTGGGTGGATTCTCATCCGTTCTATGTTTCCCATTCTAAGGGCATGTTTTGATTCTGATTAACACATTTCCTCACCATTGCTTTCTTCTAACATGAAAATCGTGCCCTATTACATTTATGTACAGATATACATATTTTCTTTTGGTCTTTTATTACGGAGTGGCTATTACCAGTCAACTGTCAGTAGCCAAAAAACGTTAAAATGGCTATTACCAGTCAACTGTCACTAGCCAAAAAACGTTAAAATGGCTATTACCAGTCAACTGTCACTAGCCAAAAAACGTTAAAATGGCTATTACCAGTCAACTGTCACTAGCCAAAAAACGTTAAAATGGCTAGTTACAGTCAAGTTCAAAAATAATTATTTACTTAGTATGTGGTAACATGTTTCTGACAAACTTGGGACTGAAACTATATTTTGAACATTAGATCTAAGCCGTATTTGTATTCTTAATATTTTATTTTATTATATGAACTTATCAGGAATGCATTGCCTGACAATGCAATACAATTTATATATATATATTAGTTATGATATTTACGTTGCTCTTGTTTCGTTGGTCGCGTGTTTAGGACCAAGCAACACTGACTTTCATAATGAGGCGTTGAATTTTTTTTCTTCATCCCAAATCAATGCAAACTGCTTAAAAAATGACTTGCCAGCTACAATTTTAAGTTACTTTTTTAACTAAAAACTTGATAAAATTATAAAGATTAATGCATAGTTAAGTTTTGAAAGAAAGAGCAACAGTGTATTTTTTCATTTATAGTTCAAACTAATTGTACATGTTTATATACATGTGCATAAGAATTTTGCAATCGTAGACTGAGAAAAAACATGCGAACTGGCTGGCAACGTTTATGAGTACCGCATCAAAGTCATAACATGTGCGCGCGTGTGCTTGCATGTGTGTTGCCAAATTGAAAAATGCTTTTTCTGATTGCGCCTTTTCCTGATCTTTGCCTACTTGTACCTTTAGACCAAAATCGCGCTCGACTACTATGTCCGCACATTGCGCATACTTGTTTATGAACATATTTAAAGTGTATTTTAATTTTTCCTCTTCCCCTGGCCAAGATCGGTGGTCTAATGTGCATTAAGTTGGCAATCTGCGAAGATGAAGGTTTTGTATGAATTGATGCTTTAAGTCCCTGTAAACAGTTAAGGTAATGTCGGGACGTTTTATCCAACATGTTGATGACAATCAACAAGTGCTTGAAACATAACCATCAAACTAAGCCACAAAAGTTTTATACATATGGATGGTTTGACCTGAACCACTTTTCCTGGGCAGGATCGGACCAGAGCTGAAGCAACATGGTGTATCGAACGTCTTTTTGTGTGTCCTTTCCTGATTCAATGACACATCTATATGCGATCACGTCATGAAACTGTAGAGCCGCGTCATAATAAAAAGGCCTTCGGTATTTCTGATTAGCTCTGAAGCCGGACAGGACAGACACATTAATGTATGGCGGTTTGAGAATCAGGATTAACAGACAATGCATTGTGATTAATAAATAACAAAACAGGAGCGTAGACTAAAAGCTGTATAAAATGCACCTTTGTTTTGTTTAAAAAAAGTTAAATATATTTTCTTGTGGTGCGGCTCAGGTGTCACAAAACACACAAGAATACCCATAAAATGTTTCTACATTACGCGTGGTTGAGCTTCTCTTTTCACACCTTGAGGCATTTTTATGACAACTTATCTTTGAGGTGTATTCGTGTGCGCCAGTCTTTGATTAACCGCGAAGAATTACAGAATTTAACTAAATATGTATTTTGAAGATTTAAAATCAGTTACGCATGCCGCGTATAAAACACTAAATGTATTCGACTATTATTTGAGCCGCATCATGAGAAAACCGGATTTTTGCCTAGGCGAAAACAAAGGCGCAGACCAGCTTCGCGGTAACCGCAAAGCTGATCAGCGCCTTTGTTTTCGCTACTCGGATAGTACAATTCCTCTTCTACTTAAATCCGAAATTTCAAGCTTCTAGCTCTTTTCTGAGCTTGTACAGGCCGGTTTGTGTCGGACCTGGTCGGAAACCCCGAAGACCGGTTTTCTTGCGTCGCGGCTCATTTGGTCCATGAACAGCTGGGACTGACTGACTGACTCAACACATATCAGGTGTACTTAGCCACTTGAAGTCGTTTTAAAAACTCTTTCTGATATTTTTTACTCTTTACTCTTCCAATGGCGCCCGGTGACTTTTGGTGTAAAACATATAGGTCAGGTTCAAAAATATAGGCTTTTCGAGGCCAGAAATATAGGATAAAATAGGATGTATATAGAATGAAGAAAACAAGCTGAATTAATGTTTATCAACCACCAGTCTTCTCTTTTACACAGGTGACATATCTGGGAAGCCAAACAGATATATTCCTCTTTCCAAACAGAAAGAAAGATTGATAGAAAGAAATTCTTGATGGCTGGAATTCTTGATCTGAAATTCTAAATCGAGAGGTTTATATGATATTACTTGGAAATTCTGAAATTCCAAATGGGGAGATTGTTTTCAAAGTAGGAAAAAAAAAGGAAATATCGCATGCTGTTTATCAATAATACAAGAAAGAGAAATGAGTACATAAGAAGTATGTTAGGTTTGAGTAAAAGATTTCATGCTTTCAGAATTTCACTGTTCTTGAATTTTTGTAAACATCTTATGATTCTTGTCATGTTGTGAATAGTAAAAACACTATCACTGTAACTATAAAGACCTTTGAAGGAAATTATAATGTAAGCACTTAAAATTAAATTTCAGTGTCTATTGTTGATATGTTCAGAATAAGTATTTTTTGCTATGTTTATACAATCTGCCTCATCTCATTATGATGAAATGATATGTTTAATATTTAAGGATAACACATCATTCCTGTTCAGCTTTATTGTCATCACAGGACTTGGCCAACAGGTAGCAAAGTTTGGATTCTATCAAACAAACCTATCAACTTTGGACAGTTAAATAAGAATTTAAAGGTCTCTCCTCTATCTTCTATGGCACTAAATCTTAAATTCTAAAGAAAAGATTTAAATGCCCACAATTACAGTGGAAATGGCACATTTCAGGGCAGAACTTGAATATGCCTTTGGCATTGACGTCAAAGACGACAATTACTTCTTTGAAATTGTGCCACCACTATGGAAACAGCAGTATTGCTTTTTCACTTGCTCAACATACCTGTCTAAGTCCAGAATGACCACAATTAGTATTCTATTCCATTTTGTTTGTCCAAATACACAAAGGTTTAATGAAGGTAAGTATGTGATCCAGGGTGTTTGTAAAAAAAGTTCTTTTGTTTATTATATACAAAAAGTCAAAATCATTATAGTAACATTTACAGTATTAACTAAAACAGTCAATACACTTGCAAGGAATATTAATTCATAAAGACTGAATTCAAATTGAATTACATGCAATTAGGCAGCTCCACTTATATGACATCTTGTTCTATAAAGTGACTTTATTCTATCTTTTAGTTTCTTGTGTATCCAAAATCCAAAAATATAGGTTTTTATAGGTATTTTGGAAAAATATAGGATAATATAGGTTTTTATAGGTAAACCTAAAAAATATAGGATATTATAGGTTTTTATAGGTTACCGGGCGCCCTGCTCTTCCTTTATTTTTATTTCGTTTTCAACATTGCATTTTAGTTGTGTTTTTGTGTGCGTCTTGAACTCAAATGATTTTGTTGTTATAGAGCCACTCGTATATGTATTTGAGGACCCCATGGAAGATTGGTGAAAACTTAATTGGTCAACCGCACAAAATAAAGAAGTTAATTTCCTACTAAAGATTTTTTTAGGTACATGTATACAGCGATTAGAAATGCAAAAATAATGAATAATTACATCCGTGGGCACAAGGTAGGCAACTTTTTGGGCAAGTAATTACATTTTCTACTCTAACATGGTTATCAAATCGGCTTCACTAGTTTTCTTTCTTTTAACTGCATTTTTTTTTATGTTCATTGCATTATTTAAGCTTGTGAAATTAAATCAGTGTTGTTTGTCTTTCAAAACTCAAGTTTGATCGGACACCATCGTTACAGTACTTTAAATTTCACGATTTATAAGGTTTATCTCTCGTATGTATCGTTGTTGAAAATGTTGTCAATCCCCTAGAGCCGCTACGTATTTGAACAAATGCGGATAAAAGAATAAAAAAAAGAAAGAGTTTTTATGAAAGACTTAAAAATTCAGTCCTTATTTTGTTGAGTATTACATTTGAGAACTGACATACGTGCCAAGATTTCATTTTATGTCATTCCCCTACATTACATTTGTAATTCTGGATTGCATATTTTTGGAGCTTTGATGCTTTGAAATGAAGGTCATAATTTTGCATTATGTGTCTGTTCTGTAACTTGGAAACCAATCAGAGTTTCGTGTTGAAACAATATAGCATTATTTACATCCGCGACAATGCACAGAACACAAAAATCATAACTCTGGAATATTGAAATGTTTGCACTTAGAAAGAGGGAAGACATGAGTTCTCACAGTAAACAAATTCTAGTAGGGCCTGTCTTAAAACACATGGTAATAGTACTAACAACAAGCTAGGCAGTGCATTGAAGTCTATGATTTAAGAGGATACAGGCAAAACATTTGAAAATCGTATTTTACGCATTCCGTTTTCTTTGGAAGTTGATTGTCACCGTAGTTTTGTGGTGTTTACGTAATACACTGACTTCCGTGTTACATGCACATGCTACCCTTAAAATGATTCAAAGATATTCCCTTCTTATTTCTAAATTATACGAAGTCGTCCTGGTTAGGAGACACATTATACATGCTACAAGTAAGAGTCCAGTTACGAAAAATGCCAGCAGCGAAGGCACTATCCGCACGTTCGTGCTTGAATATAACCAACACAAACCAGGCATGCTTGTTCGTATTTGTCAAAACAAATATTAGTAGCATTGACTGGGAACTAACGCTTTACATTGTACGTGTACATTTACTCAAGGAACAAACTGCTGATTTCTGCGTTAAGATTTAGTCATGTACATGTATACTCTCAATATTTCAAGTCATTCTTTCTCTCCTGCTTTGCAATACGAGTTGCTGCCAATTCGTGATCTAATTGCTGGTAATCTCCGAACGTTTTATACAGGAACAGTGTGGTTGGTATAGCAGAACACCCGGGCATGAGATCAGCTGTTAACCGTGGTTAGCAATGTATTTATTCAAATGATAAACATTAATTCGAATTTCAGCCTGTCCGTCATCTGACTTGAGTTAAGCCGAAATCCATGAGGACTGGGTTCCGTCATTGGAAGCTGAATTAATTTGTCACATCATTTTAATGGTGAAAGAAGATAAGAGCCAAAAAATAGAACACTTTTCAAGCAAAAATAAAATTTCAAGTCTGACTGTAAATAGCCATTTTAACGTTTTTTGGCTAGTGACAGTTGACTGGTAATAGCCATTTTAACGTTTTTTCGCTAGTGACAGTTGACTGGTAATAGCCATTTTAACGTTTTTTTGGATAGTGACAGTTGACGGTAAATAGACTCTTCCCTTTTATTATTGTGATTTTTTTTTCTTTATTTCCTGTGACTTTTTCCGTGACTTTTTTCCGTGACTTTTTTTCCTGTGACTTTTTTCCCGTCCACCCTTGGTTGTGTGTCGGTCACATTTTTGATGACTGTCAACGAGGCCAATTTTATCTTTAAACTGTCAGTTGCAAGAGGAGCGGAGTCAATGTTAAGCAGGCAATGATTAGGAAATGGCACAATCAGAAAGAAATTCTCACTCCAAAACCGAGGTGGGAAAAAACTAAATTAACAACCATGTACTTACATGCATAATATACTAAAAAACAGATATAAGCTGAGCAGCAGAAATGATCCATCTCGTAAAGTTTTCGCAGAAATTTGGATCTTCAAAGTCTTCCGATTTAGCAGGAAGTATGCTATCTTTTACAGATGTTGCATGACCCGTCATCCCAGAGCAAAATCGTATCGAGGAGTATGAGCTACGCATGCTCACGTGACGTACCTTTCGTATCTTGATACGCCGTGGATACTGAGTCGACACGCAATAGTGTGTGACACGTTAAAGCAAATTGATTGCGAAATGACGAGGTATCAGTTAAGAATATCACAGATCCAGAGCAATGAACAAGATGCCAAGTGGTACACTGCTGCAATATCCAGCTTCACTAACATAATAATGAGCCACCCCATGGTAAAACCAACAATCTGCATTGGCGAAAACAAAGGCGCAGATCAGCTTCGCGGTAACCGCGAAGCTGATCAGCGCCTTTGTTTTCGCTACTCGGATAGTACAATTCCTCTTCTACTTCTAGCCAAAATTTCAAGCCTCTAGCCTGCTTCTGTGACTGTACAGCCTGATTTGTGTCAGACCTGTTCGGAAACCACATTGTTGGTTTTCCCACGAGGTGGCTCATATTTTGTTTCCAACGGCTACACTAAATGAGTTGTACTGTCATTGTCAAGTATTTCAGCAAAACTCGATGTGGCAAATGATCTGCTAGGAGACATTGACCAACACGTACGATGATCAGAAGAAGAGATTGCCCAACTGGGCAATGCCATTTTTTTCAGAAGGTTTACAGCAAACTGCTCATTTTATCGCATTTTGTTGCCCAAATGGGAAACAAACTGCCTTTTTTTTTTTTGATATCTCTCATAAAAACGATCGGTGAAAAATGTTAATTAATATACACTGAAAAAAGTTATAAGAGGCCACTTTTCAAACTAGTCCGGCACAAAATCAATTTGACCTGGAATTGTGGTATAAGGTTTTTTTCTTTACAGATTCTTGTAGGTTAGACATTACCATTGAGGATTCTGGATGATGACAGCCTGTCATCATTGAGCATTTTGAGAAATTCAAGATGGCGTCCAAGATGTCAGAAAATAATGAAAAAACATGTATTATTGTACAATGTGCCCGTTAAAATGAATAAAAATGCTATGTTTCCTCACAACTTAAGCAAGTATTATTATATCTGACATAAGTTATTGTTGCCTGGTTGAAGGATCAAAATTGACATCCAAGATGGCCGCCAGAATAAGATTTCTTGACGAATACAAATGTCTGCACAGGATTTACATATTTGAGCTTCTTATGCATACATATTTTGATCAATTAGGCCTGAACATGACATATTAAGTTTTGTTTTCTTTATAAATCCATGCATGTAAGACCTTGTCAATATAGAATCCAACTTCTGACAGCCTGTCAGCATTAAACAATTTGATCAAGATGATATCTGAAAATATTTTAATGCTGTTTTAAAGTTTGCCTCTAACTGAATGAAAAATGCTGTTTTATCCCACCATTTAATACATATTGACATATCTAACATTAGTTACCGTTTCTAGGCTTGAGTACAATATGGAATCCAAGATGGCTGTCAGAACATTTAAATATTATAAACATTTTCCTAATACATGTACACTGTTAAACCTTTTGTATATTTCTGATTTTAATGCACCATAAAACACGTTTAATTCTTAGGAATACTAATGAAAAAATAACAAGAACTCCGCTGTATAGTTGGCGCTCACATAGTCTGTCTGGTCAATATTCATTTTATTGTTGTTCGCTGTTACTGAGAACAAACAGCAGCTTATTAAATCTATAGGCTATGGTCTTACACAGGATGCTTAGATTTATAAAGGGAGCAATGATATCCACAAACTAGTTGATACAGGGAACAAAGCGAACAAAATGTGTAAAAATGTATTTCAATTGAAAGTATTGACATAAACACACTTAAAAGCAGACAGATAATATCCTTGTATACCATAATAGTCACTTCTGTACTTCATGAAAATCGAAAAGGAGTTTCAATTGTTGCGGATGACACTGATGTACTTTTTTGTTACTTTAAATCTCAACACCTCACGATTCCTGGTATCATAAGAACTGTCATAAGCCGATAGACTAGGTATAAAAGATTGGTGAACTAACACTTGATTTAATTAACGCTGACGTTCTATAAAGATTGGTCACTATTGCACGCTTTTATACGTTGACCTCCTGTATAACTGAAATTGTCAGTCATGCCTTTTAAAATCAGATCTGCGCTAAATGTGTTGCCAGAGTCATTTTGGTGGCTGACAAATGAGGCGAAACTTGAACTGTACCTCTGACCACCAAATCGCCTTCTTAAATCAACTGAATTGTATTTTTGGAAGTGAAACTGAAAGTCATAGTGCCACATAGTGCTGTGGTTAGGCTTGTAGGAAATAAATTACACAAAACTGCGAGACAAATGGTTTTTAGACTGCGTCCTTAGCTGCATAATTGTGGTTTTATTGCATCTGCTTATAGCATGGGGTGATATAAGAGCTCAACTTTTCGGATGTAATAATTTTCTTTGGCTAAATATGCTTTCAAGTATGCATATTGACCAGGTATCATTGGTCTATTTTGACTGTTGAATGTTTTGCCAAAGTATGTTAAGTCTAGCATTAAAGGGTGTTTATCAGAAACTTAGCTGTAATTGTGAAACCTTGCTTATTTTTTTTATTATTAATTAAGTATTTGTCCTTTATATACATGGACATGCTTCTATGTTTCAAACACATACCTTCTGCTGATGCCATTGAAATATATTTCATGCCCCTCTGACTCTGACTCTGGCCAAATTAATGTCACATTACTTAGCTGGCTGATAGTGTAACTGTCTTTGAACTATTCTTAAGCAAACTCTTACACCTGGAACCCTTGATTTCATGCCCGGCCATTGATATTTTAAGTAGAGGCTAACATTTGGATTGTGTAGTCGTGTCTGTTAATTGTCATTGATATACTTTTAAAGCATGCACCATAGCCTGGTATTCCCCTTGATCTGCTTTTCATGCTCTGTTGACATTGACAAAATTTATGTCATGGCTTGCACTAAGGTGTGTATTTCTGCACCATTGTTAGACAGCTTGGAGTGAATCCGTAAATAGTAATTTCCCCAGGACATTGATCTATATTGTACAGTATGCTACCTAGAGTTCGTTAAAATTTACATAGATTTTCGCATTTAAGTGTGTTTCCTGTAACACCGATATCTGCAGATATATAGATCCTTAGATATAAAAGGTCCTTTGTACATCCTTCGGCTGAAGCACCCCTTGTACACATGACCTACACTGTGTTTTGTAATTATTTCATCCACTGCAGTTGCAATATCGTCAAGGACGTTTTTATCATCAATGCTGTTGATTTTTGACAGTATATATCTTCTAGATCTTAATCCTGTCCATTTGTTCTGAAGTTATATAAATCAATATACTTTCAGTAAAAGTAGCTAAGCTTGAGTATATAACAAGTCATACCCGATACGACTTATTAATAAGAAAAAAAAACTGTACAAACGTCTCCACTGTGCACTCAATATGTAAGCTAGTTTCTTAGCTTTATTTGTGTGGAGGAAATGCATCTGATTATATTGGTATTCAATTCAAGCGCAAATATTTTTTTTATACTATTATAAATCTTATAAATGCCAATTTGATGATTTTACATGTATCATGCTGCTGATGAATCTATGAATGAATGGTAATGCAATTTTCATCATCATTTTACACTGTGACCATTTATTATGGATCCTTTTCATAATATATGTAAAAATAAACTGAAATTACAGTAATAGAATAACAGCAATGCAATGTGTTAAATCTGCACTTTTAATAGCTTCAAAGATAATTCAAAGCGATTAATTACTTAAAATATATTCAAAGCATATGCTTAGATGAACCATGTGGTATTTTCGTGTCTATTTCACAGCAACAATATACAGAAAGAGAATAAATTGTGGTGTTGTTTTTCTGGTGGCCATTTTGGATGCCATCTTAAATATGATAATTTTACAGCTTGCAAAAATATGTAAGCTTCAACAGTCCTATAACTTCCCTTCCAGATTTGATCAAAATGCAAACAAACATTCACTTTCAGATCAGTGTAATTGACTTTTTAGTTCTAAATCTGTATCTGGTGGACATTTTGGATGCCATCTTGAATTTCTGACAAGGTTCAATGATGTCATGAGTTCATTATTTTGATTCTATAATGTCAGTGTCTAATCCAGAAGAAGCTCAAATATGTATACCGTATAAATATATGGTAAAACAATTCAAATCTTTAAAAAATCTTATTTTGGCAGCCATCTTGGATGCCATCCTTGGTTTTCAAACCAGAAATCATTAACTGAAGACAGTTGAGTTAATACCTAATAAAGTTGTGAGGCAACATAGCATTTTCATTCGTTTTATGGACAAAATGTATAGCAGACCATATGTATTTTCATCATTTTAGACATCTTTGACGCCATCTTGAAATTCTCAAAATGCTCAATGATGACAGGCTGTCATCATCCAGAATCTTAAATTGCAATGTCTTACCTACAAGAATCCATCAAGAAAAAAACTTTATACCCGACTTCCAGGTCCATCGAAAATATGCCATATTCGCGCCGGACTAAACTCATTTTTAATTTATAAGCCTTGTTCAAAACTGAATGATTTTTTGCCCAAAGACGTGTGTTTCAAAGTTGCAAAGTGTCTTTCACTAAACGCTTTTTTCGTGTAAAAGTGCAAAAATCAATAATTTTTTTTTTTTTTTTTTTTTTTTTTTTTTTTTTTTTTTTTTTTTTTTTTTTAATAAATATTGGTTAAAGCGCACAATTTATTGAAATGAGGAACGGATGTCATCAAAGGGGCCATTCCAGGTTAGAAAAACATCAAACATTCGAATTTTCTTAACTTGTAGATTTTTACGCATTTTTAAAAAAACGCTTTTTTCGAGATTTTTGGAAAAATCAACAATGTGCCTCTTAAACATGTTAATCCCTGTGAATTCACTTGATGATGCATGGAAATGAGAAATATATATTATACGATTTTCGAGGACAAACTGGTCTCGACTGCCGCACACTTCCGGTTTCAATTTTAACGACCAAAATAACAAAATCTTTGGACGATTTTTAAAATTTTCAAACTCTACCAGAGTCAAGTATTAAACATAAATAATCGCTGAAAATTTCAATGCCGTGCTGTTGCTAATAATCCAACCGGAGAAGAACAAAGTTTGTATGCAAATTGCATACAAACAGCAGAATTCCTGTTATTCACGTTGCTGTCTTCTTGCATTTACAAAACTGAAACGAAAATTCTTATTGCAGCAACACCTCGTCTTCGTTTCAGCAAGAACCCTATATCGCGATATAGGGTCCTTGGTTTCAGATATGCCCTGAGAAGTAATCGCCCATGTTGCCGGCAAAAGCATGTGGAAGCGGCAGCAAAATGTGAAAAATGTCTATTACAGAATTAAATTATCATGTGAAAAGTCATTTGTCTTAAACAAGCACAAGATAGTGAATTACTTCTGACATGGGTCTAAATGGGAAAGCCGCTGAGTTAAAATACAAGAGACACGTACAGCGTCGGAAAAAAGGACATGGCTGCAGCCTTAACTGATCACGGATAAAGCCCAGCATCCCCGTCACAGTAACAACATGCTGGGACCATGAATCGTTGCAAAACATGATTAATATTGCAAGTAGTTTATAAATGTTGGGTGCAGTTAGGTTAAATGTTTTGATAAGGTCAAATGGACGGTTGAAAAGTCATATTGTATACACATTCAACATAAGTTTTGAGTAGATTATGAAGATATACTAGCTGTAGATTCGAAATTTATTACTGATATCGTATACACAGCTACTGTGCACATATAGTCGAAGTGAAAAGAAAATCATTTCACTTTTGTTACATTTGGAATTACTATACATACACTACAGCAAGTAAGTATGTTTGACTATGAACAATAATTGGAAACATAACCGAGCACATCAAGTAAAAGTAGGCACTACTCAGGAAATGACGCAATCAGAAAGAAATTCCCACTCCAAAAACCGAGGTGGGAAACACTAAATTAACAATCAGGTTCCTATACTAAGAAAACATATCGTAAGCGGAGTAGGCAGCTATTTCCCAAAAGGCCACTACTCAGTTACCCAAACTTAATTAGATAGATATGAAAACATACACAATGTGCAAACAGCACAAAAATTCAACACCAAAACACTACACACCACAGAAGCATCGCATTGGAACGATTAATATAAAATTACTGGGGAGGGAGGCGGGGGCTTAAGCTAGTTTTACAGGCGCCTAACCTCACCCTCAGTTTCTGCAGCGGTTCACAACATTTAGTTAGTTGTCATGTTCTCGTGGTGAATCTCTAACTAGTCCATGAATCATCGTGGAAAATCAAATACATTATGATAACCACCAAGATGAATAAAGTCGAGGACTCGTTGCCTGGCGATGGAGATCCCTGGGCGCCAAACAACTTATTGAAATCCGGAACAAAAGAAAAAACACCAGTTGAACCCCGGTGGGCCAAGCAACAGGCAAGAAGCTCCGGCCCCAACCAACTAAAATGAATAGCTTTATGTCGAGGCCATCATTGAGTCTGATGCCCGACCCTTCGGCGTGCAATTAAAGAAGGCAGCGTAGTTATCAACCATGATTGGGTTAAAAACTAAGCATACAGACTGTCGCATAACATTTAAGTTATATTCTATACGTTTGTATCATATATAATGATTTTTCTAAACTGAGAAGAAAATCATTCATTCCTATAAGTTTCTTAAATTTGTAAACCAAGTCACCATAAAATTCAGGTTCCGAAAGGACTATATTGAGTCCTTGTATCAAACAATTACATGTATTGCAGAGCTGTTTCGAGGTCGGTCAGGGAATTGGATGTATGAATTTACAATTAATGCATTTACATGTAGCTTTAGTATTTAGACTTAGCACTTGCTCCATGTTCAAATAACCTCTTCAGACCATTATAAATTTGAATGATTTTAAGTGAAAAAAGGACCTGATATGCTTTGTTATAGGGGTACATTTGCTTTTAGCAATATGATTTGTGTCAACATATCATATTTCCTTCACATCATTGTTTTCATTTAGCTAATTCACGGCTGTTTATGGATGGTAATGACAATATAATGCGGAAGATAATGACGGAACAATAGAAATTTATTGCAGGATTATTTGTGCATTAAACTATGGCAGAAGGGGTAGAAGATGAGCGCATGAAGCTACTGGACCCGAATGATGACATCAAACCACGGGTCTCTAAAGACATTGTGCCGGATCTAGTGAAGCGACTGTATGGCTTAAAGGTTTGATCATTCATAATGACATAATGACAGGAAATGTTGATGAAACAGCATTATAATACTTTCATTGATGTATTTTCAAACGAAGAAAAAGTCCAACCAGGCAATGATCAGGAAAAGGCGCAATCAGAAAGAAATTCCTACTATAAAAACCGAGGTGGGATAAACTAAATTTACAATTAGGTACTTATACCTCGAAATCACATCGTAAGCCGAGTGAGCAGCTATTTCCCAATAGGCGGCCACTCAGTTACCCGAACGTAAATAGAAATATGAAAACGTACATAAGGTTCAAACAGCAAAAAAATCGACTCCAAAACATAAAACAAATAATACCACAACAGAAGTATCGCATTGGAACGATCTGTGATATAAAATTACTGCGGGGAAGGGGATGGGGTGGGGGGCTTAAATCGATTTTACAGGCACCAAACCTCACCCTCATCTTCTGCAGTGGTTCGTAACATTTAGTTAGTTGTTCGATACTCGTGGTGAATCTCTAACTCGTCAATGAATCACCAAGGACAAACAAGTAGATCATGGTAACCACCATGATGTATCAAAAACGAGGACTCAAAGATTCAGTAAGCTGTCAAAAGACAGTAAAAGAACGTATGGCTCCATCTCGCGACCCATTTGTCTCAACTTATAAATGAAGAGACAAAGGAATTGACAAGCAAATTCAGAATACTTTTAAAATACATTCATTGACTAGTTAGAGATTCACCACGAGGACCGAACAACTAACTAAATGTTGTAAACCACTGCAGAAGATGAGGGTGAGTTTAGGGCTCTGTAAAGCGGTTGAAGCTACCCCCAGTAATTTTATATTACTGATCGTTCCAGGACAATACTTCTGTTGTGGTTTTATTTGTTTTACGTTTTGGAGTCGATTTTTTTTGTGCTGTTTTCATATTTAAATTAAGTTCGGCCGGGTAACTGAGTGGCTGCCTATTGGGGAATAGCTGCTCACTCGGATTACGATATGTTTCTTGGTATAAGTACCTAATTGTCAATTTAGTTTTTCCCACCTCGGTTTAAAAGCTGAGTCTCCTAACTACATGCGATCATCCATAAGTGAGCTTTTTCTGTAAAATTTAATGATTCATCTTCCTTAGGTGACAAGTATGAAAACGCTTCCAAGCTACGATGACCTGAACTTCTTCATAACAGTTGACCAAGATAGCATTGATAACAGCAACATCAATGAGACATGTTCTGACGGCTATGTTTTTAAGATTCTCAACTCGTTACAGTCATCACAGCCAAAACTAATCGGTAAGCTAAAACCCTGGAATTTTACAGTTGGAAAGCGACAGCGCAAGACATCACATAAAAGATCAGCCTCCTCATGAGAAAACCACCAATCTGCATATGCGAAAACAAAGGCGCAGGTCAGCTTCGCAGTAACCGCGATCAGCTGCGAAGCTACTGATTGTTTTCGCTACATGGATAGTACAATTCCTCAACTTTTTAAAATTTCCAAAATTTCCAGCCTCTAGCTATCTTCTGTGCTTGTACAGCTCGGTTTGTGTCGGACCTGATCGGAAACCACATTGTTGGTTTTCCCACGAGGCGGCTCAATTTTAATATAGATCATTACTTGTGAAAAGCAAGACGACTCTTCACTCACAAGGTGGCTTCCCGGCTGGTACCTACTAAATCAAAGATGTTGTCTTATGAAATTGTGTTTGTCATCATGAAAACATGTTCGTGACATGTATACCGCCTTGAACCCCACTTTTATATAGCAAAACTGGGGTATGCAGGGGTATACCTATTTTTATTATTTTTGCTCCAAAACATAGATTGTGGGTACTCGTTAGAACCGCCTCGGCGAGGCGTTCTAACGTGTACCCACGATCTATGTTTTGAGCAAAAATTAAAATTGAGGAAAAAAAAAATCAAATAATTTTTTTCAATTTTTACAACTTAAATGAAATCTGTATGTCACATGGTCGTGTTTTCGGAATGAATTTCTCAACTCGTTGCAGCCTTTCGGGAGAGACTTTAAACTGAATCACCCTCCCCATATGACCTTCGCTGTGGATGGAACGTTAACCTTCGACACAAAATAATTAAGGCGAGCGAGATGGCGTAGTGGTAGAGCATCGGACTGCGAATCGAGTGGTTCTGGGTTCGATCCTCACTGGCGGCACCGTGTTGTGTCCCCATGCAAGACACATTAATTCCACAGAGTACTGGTTAATACCCAGAAAGCCCAACACGACTGAAAAGCTTTGTTGACGTTTAACGACAATACAAACAAACAAACGAAACAAAACAAATATACTGAGCCAAACTTATATGACATTTTCTTCGCATTTTAATGTAATTCAAGACGGTCTGGCAGACATATGCTGGTCAACAATCGCCAGGGCATAAATTGGGTACAAAAACTTTGGTTTTCAGAACATGAGTCTCTGAGCTCGAATCTGATAGGTCAAAACGGTTATTTCGGTTGAACGCGCCTCCTGCGAGATTCTGGAAGTCAGTTTTAACACACATTGCTTCTTTATAGATTGTCCAGTAATTTTAAATCAAAGTTTGCATTCATAATTGAAAATTGAACGTTTACCGAGCATTCCATTAAACACAATAGAAATTGTGAAAATTCTAAATGGCGCGTGTTTTTAATGAAACCTTTGTGGAAACATGTTCATTCCCTCATTCAGTATTGTTAGAAAATTCAATTACATCCAATTGTTGGGTCAGGAGCGCCTGTAACAAATGTTAAAATGTGAGTAAACTCGAATGGTTGAGGGCGAAATGAGTCTTCAACTCTGCTCAAAATTGAGCAAAATTGGTCTTTGGGCATTAAAAGTATTAATTGTCTTTTATATAATATAATAGTGGAGCAGGAGTAATCCTGAAAACCGACATTAATTTGTAGGGTGCGAAAACACGTCACATGTCGCGTCCTGGAAAATCACAACGCATTTCATTTTTTGCCAAGACACTACCTCTGAAAAATAATTAATGTCTTGACCCGCATAACACAGAATGTTACAACCAAGATGGTGTGAGATGAGTCGATTGTCCTGCAATCTAATTCAGTAGAAACAAGAATTATTTGATTACGTTTCGGAGTTTAACATTAAAAATAAACCAATGTTGCGTTATAATTTTGGTTCAGTATATTAATACTGTTTATGGTCAGTAGTTTCGTGGCTACATTTCTCTCACAATGTTTTATTCAGTGGAAGATGGATTGTCCCAGTAATTGTGATGGATGGCTCAGAGTAATATGAACTTTCCCAAACAGTTGCTAAAATATGTAAATGCGTGAGATAAGCTAATTTAGGATGTATTTTCACAAGAATTCGACAAGAGAAACTCTGTAACTCGACATAAACTAAAAGTGCAGAAAGACTACAAACACGTACAATGAAACCCGAAAATCTGATAATGAGAATGCAGTTGTGATATAAAGAGAAACTACGTTTACCAAATGGACATTTCTTTCTCCATTTGCATCTCATACTACACAGCTAACTCGATACAAAACTATTGGGGAGCGTGGTGTCCTACTGGCCCGGGATGGGTAGGTGGGGTGGGGGATACTCTGAACTTCTGCGTATACATAGGTTTGGCCCCAGCATTACATGTAGCTCTGTACCCCCAAAAACACCTTAAACTAACGGACCCCCAAAAATACCAGTGATTTCTAGCATACCCAAACAATATGCAAAATTTTAGTAAAAACTCAGAATAATGCCTATTTTGTTAAAATGAAACCCATAAAATAACTAAATCTTTAATTGACCCCAATAATATCCCCAAAATACCCTAACCCAAATAAATATTTTCTGAACCCCCCCCCCCAAAAAAAATACCGAAATTCAAAATTTTGACCCCTACCCCCCCCCCCCCCAAAAAAAAAAAAAAAAAATAGCATCGACTATGTATGCAGAAAATTTCAGAGTATCCCCCTGGGCGTTTCAGTAGAGTCAGACTGCTAATAAAGAGGTCCAGGAAACAAACCTCACTTGCATCGAAGTTTGTCCGAGCGAGGTACATTATCTCCGACTGTGATGATTACAACTACTCAAGAAGCGATGATTTAATCCCAGTATGACTGAAAAAATGTTGACCGGGACGTTAAAGCCAGTACTTAAAAATAAACAAACATAACATAAATAAAAAAAATAAACTATTTAGGACTTGGGCTGTGTTACATGTACATGTACCATAATTAATATGCTTCAAAATTTTCATTCTCTGTTCCTCTTATTGCAAATGGAAGACTACACCCCGACAAGAAATTGAAGCTGCATGCCAAGCTGACAAATAATTCAACAACAATATTTTGCTTTATTTGTAGAGGCCCAGCATGCTCTCAAGAAGTGTATTCGTGACCATGGTATCCCCACTCAGGTCCCTATAGTCAACAGAAGTGGCGCGGATTATAGTATCGAAACATTCAAACTTCCGGACGAAAAAGGTAAACATACAAACATCAATCATGGCCAATTACATTTTATGGTCACACAGTAACTTACTCTTTCAAAATTAATTAAAGTTTTATATTTAAGGAAAAAAAGTACAAGTAGGCAAAGATCAGGAAAAGGCACAATCAGAAAAAGACTCCAAAAACCAAGGTGGGAAAAAACCAAACTAACAATCAGGTACTTATACCATGAAAACATCTCGTAAGCCGAATGAGCAGCTATTTTCCCAATAGGTGGCCACTCAGTTACCTTAACTTAAACAAAAACATGCAAACACACACAAGGCGCCAACAGCACAAAAATATTTTAAACACCAAGACATAAAACAAAAAGAACCACCACAGAAGTATCGACTTGGAATGATCAGTAACACAAAGTTACTGGCGGGTTTAAATCGATTTTACACGGCCGTAACCTCACCCTCAGCTTCTGCAGTGGTTCATAACATTTAGTTAGTTCTTCGGTCCTCGTGGTGAATCTCTAACTAGTAAATGAATCATCAAGAACAAACAAATAAATCATGATAAACATCCTGATGAATCAAAAACCAGGACGCACAGATTCAGTTAGCTGCCCGACGATGGAGATCCCTGGGCGCCAAATAACTTACTAACTCCGGAGCTAAAGAAAAACATCAGTTGGACCCCGGTGGGCCAAGCAACAGACAAGAAGCTCCGGCCCCAACCAACTAAAATGAATAGCTTTAAGTCGGGGCCATCAGTCGTGCAATTAAAGAAGGCAGCATAGTTATCAACCGTGGTTGGGTTAAAAACTAAGCATGCAGACTGTCGCATAACATTCAAGTTATAACCTATACGTCTGTAACGTGTTATGATTTTTCTAAACTGAAAAGAAAATTCATTCATTCCTATAAGTTTCTTAAATTTGTAAACCAAGTCACCATAAAATTCTGGTTCCGAAAGACCCTCACTTAAAAGCGTCTTTAACCCAACATTATATTTGGAAATCAATTCATAGTGTCTACGATAAAATTTAGAAAAGGTTTTTCGAAGTTTATGATACCGATAGCCCTGTTGGAGAAACCTCAGCCTATTTAGAAGAGTAACTGATGGCACTATTTGTTTTAGCACAAGTCAAAGTATCTATTTAGTTTATCAACTTTTACATCAAGGGCAAAAGCAGACACAGTGTCTGCTAAGAAATGTTTCATTTCTCAGTACTGTAGATGCGGACATTCAAATCTGGACCTTAGAAATTGGGCTTTAAAAGTGCCAATATGGATGAAAGAGAAACCTTTAAATACTTGTTAAAGTGTCCAAATAGATTAAGAATCCAATGCAAACTCTGCTGTCTTTTGTATATTTGGCTATGCCTTGTGGTGGCTATATTTAATTTGAACAAGTATATAATTTCAGCAGAATGAGATTATAACTTATGGCTGATTGTATGAACAAAATATAACAATAGTAACATACTGCTTCTGAATATAATTTTGCAATACCAATATAATTTCTAAAGGGATTTATGTTTTAGTATTCACATGTAATTGAAGATATCTATAGAATATCAAGAACCCAAATAGGGCTGTCACACTATTGCGTATGACGGCGTATCAAGATACGAAATGTCAGGGCTGGGTCGATTACATTGCAATGTACTCGATTAAATTACAATTACATACGTACTTTGCCCAAAAATGTATTCAATTACAACTGTTTAGTTTTAGATTTGAATGTAATCGATTAAATTACAATAACTTTGACAAAGTAATCAAATTACTTCCGATTTCTTCGGTAAGATTACAATTAATATCTCTTCTAAATTGGTTTCTTTAATGCAAATGTTTGTTTCTCAATGGCATTTTATGTGGAAACAATAACAACTCACTAAAAGTATCATTTGAACTCATTAAATAATTAAGAATTTAGAACCAGACATGATTCGGCGAACCAGAATCAAAATTTAAACCAAGGTACCACCTCCATGCCCTTAGTTATTGGATATTTCATCATATATACTGTTCAACGAATTGTGAAGTTTTGTCTTTCATTGAGTTGTTGTTATTTTGCTGAATTTTATCAAGAAGGCAAGGACGATAAATTGCATATTCATGAAAGTCCTGCAAAATATAAACCTGCATATAATGCATATTTGTTTTCTAAAACACAGTAAGAAGTGAGTTCACGAGTAAAACAATAAGCAGTGACTATGAATGGACACGATTATAAACAAGTCCTTATCCTTGAAAACCAAGCTGCAAGAAGCTAAAACTTTGGTTAATCACTAACTTAATTATCTTTGGTTAACTTAACATGTCCAGGGTTGCCACTCATTTTGTATTTCAAAATTCCCTAACTTTTCCCTGACTTGTTACAGTTTTCCAGACCCTTTTATCGGCATCGGGACTCCATTTTTCAGCTCTCTGAAGCCATCTCACATTCTATAAAAGCATAGGCTGCAATGATCTTCTTACAGCCAAAGAAGACAAACTATTGCCAAAGTGACTGAATGGTATATTGTGTAGTTCTTAATCTTTAAATTGGTTAGGGTGACCATCTCAACAGCCCATTATTCCATCCCAGTACAGCTGGTTTGTACCAACCATGGTAGTATTAAAACCGCAAAGGATAAACTTGTCTGTTCGGGGTGTTGAAGATAGATCATGTAAAAGTAAAAGTATGCAATGATCAGAAAGAAATCTAAAAACCGAGGTGGGGAAAACTGAATTAATTATCAGGTACTAATACTAAGAAAACATATCGTAAGCCGAGTGAGCAGCTATTCAATTCCCAATAGGTGGCCACTCAGTTACCCAAAAACTTACGAAAAGTTAACGAAAATAACTTGGCTTTCACCTCCTCCATCTAGGTCATTATATGTGTTAAGTAATGACGAAGGTGGCATTTGTATATGTATCGAGTATCAAAGGAAGTCTCAATGTCATTTGATGGCTTTGAACAATCCATACAACTATGCAGCATGTCTGGATTTTATGTAAAAGCCATAATTCTATTCATTCTATTTCTGTCCCATTTTTAAAAGGTTATGCATGTAATAAATTGGACGTCAGTAAAATGGAACGCCAGTGAAATAAGTTCGCGTTTGAAATATTAGCTGGCTTTTTATATTCTATCTATTGCATTTTATTTGAAAACTTAAATATGTGTTGCTTAATTAGCATGATGGAATTTGATGGTTTCTTTTTTGAAAGTCTCATCTTAATTAACTTTAGTGCAGTTGAAGCGGAATTCTAATCTATCAGTTCTTTTGATAGAACTTTATTACTCGGTACATTTAAGATATTTTCTCCGTTGAGACTTTTAAGTAATTATGCAACAGAAGATGACAGAAACTGCAAATTGCACGCCTCGGTATAAGATTCTGCCATACAAAGCAGTTGAGAGGCGATGCGAGAAAATAGGTCTTCGGGGTTTCCGGAACTGCCCGATAGAGCAAAAAGAAGATGGACAGATGCTTGAAATGTCGGCCGATTTTGAAACTCGAGAAATCGTACTACGCGACTAAAATAACAGCGTTAACCAGCTTCGCAGTTTCTGTGCGTTTCCGTGTTTTGGCGCAAGTGGTAAGCCTGCTTCCTGAGGATGAGGCTGAGATGAAAGTAAAGGCAATTTATCCTTAATCAATCACAGAAGTAAGCCATGCGGTATAATCGCGACGCTTGATGACATGTTCTACGTATTTTCTACATGCTGTAACTCTATAGCATGTGCAATTTAGTTTCAGATATGCGTGCGCATTATAATGCTGAACGTTATTTGAAACTATTTTGCATACATACCTGTCACAGGGGAAACTCCAATCTTCTAGTAATAAGTCGAACGAAAAACATCTTTATCATCGTCGTTGTCGCCTGTTATAGCGACGATTAGGCTTATGTGAAAGTCATTTTTACAGACGTCCTCCACACTCTGAATATGTTTGGGCCCAGAGCAATATATGTTCCTAGCTACTTCTTGACACTCACACGCTTGATACGCTACATCTCTTAGCAACTCCGGGCAACTTGCGATGGTCGTCGAATATGCTAACAGTTGTGCGTGTTTACAATGACACCGGTTAATGTACGACATGCAGTATCAGCAATCAAATTCTATAAACACTTAGTTAAACTTCTAAGCGGCGACCTTAAAGTCACAAAATTGTACTATTCTATCAAGCTATAGTCATCGTGCTTCAAATTCTGGCTATTTAGATGAGGCACACCTGTAAATGTTATAACCTATAGGTATACACGCCACAAAGCACATTTTTTAGAAATATCAGATTCACTGTACCCCGTATAACCAGTTATTGAAACCTGGTGTTTGGACAAAAGCTGCGAGATAACGGTAATTTATTTTTTACATGTTTTCTTGTAATCAGATGCCTTCCGTATGCTTCCACGAACATCTTTTGCAGTTTCTCGACCATAAGGTGACGCCAAAAACATGTATCAAATATTGCACAGAAAGAAATCCCATTAGAAGAAAACATGCAAAATACTTACAGCTATTTTGCAACTTTTGTCCAAAAAGCGCTTAATAACTGTTATTGTTTTAATAACTGATTCTACGGGCTACAATGAATCTGTATTCCTGGTGATTTCTTAGCGGATAAAATTGTTTTAATTGCAGAGGTTGAGTATATTATCCGGTTGGTGTCATTTGTTCCCGGCAAGACATACGTAAATACGCCGTATGTACCAGGGTCGTTCGTCAATGTTGGGAAGTGCTTGGGAAGATTCCACGCAGGAACAAAGGTGGATTATTAACATTGTAATAAATCAATGTCAAGAGCGTTTGTAGAAAGTAACTGTTTATTCAGAAGAATACATGGCAATGAGAAATTGTGGTTTTCTTTTAGTTCCATTAAAATATGAGAAGAACCGCGTCATCTTTTATAAACATACAATTCCATTGGCATACGGTCTGTTAAAACCCCAAAACTTCTTAGATGTGTTTCAATACAAGCAAATCGTGGTTTAGAACGGAAAAGTGTTTTACGAAAAGTTAGCTGTAGATGATTATAGCATGTAATACGACAATTCTCGCTTGATCATCACAATTGTTGTTGATTTGTTCTCTAGGAATTCCGTAGCTCCTTTTACGAAAGCTACAATACCGTTTGGAGCTTATCTGAGGTGCCACAACTGCACAACTTCCTTCATGCAGTTAAAGACGAAAATGATGTAACTGTAGTGAAAGGCGTGTTGAAAAACTTTGAAGAACAAATTATGCCGAAGTTTGAAAAGTTTAGAAAAGGTATTGATGTAAATGAAATAAAAAACGTGGTGTATTGGATTTACCTCTTATTTGGTTTGAATGATAATTTCCGGGTATTAGCTATCTCTTACAATGCATACCTGTATGATATGACAAGATTTTAGAATCTGTTAAATTATAACGTAAAGAGATTAATAAAAAATTTAAAACATCAATTTAGACAAACTGAAACAAAAATGTTCATTGTGCTAGTTTTTATACATACTGAGTAATTGAATCATTTAAGTTACAAAAAAAATCATATTCATTTGAAAGTTATTTCTTTATTTCGTCTTGAAACTGTTTGTCGCCGCTGTAATCAAAATTATATTGAGTTATTTCTATTCAGGTGTAGTACACGGTGACATAAACGAACAGAATCTCGTTATGAAGGAACTTCCGGGTCAGGATGATGTTCTGGTTGACCAGCGTGTTCACGATGTTGCCTGTATCCTGGATTTCTTTGACGCTATGTATAGTTACCCAGTGTTTGATGTTGCAATCTCCATCACGTACATGTCACTGGATGCACCAAAGGATATCCAGTTAGATGTTGGAGGCTACATTCTTGCCGGTTACCAGCAGTTTATGACGCTGAATGAGGATGAATTCGATAGTTTGGTGGTACTTGTTTGTGCGAGGCTGTGTCAGTCGCTGGTCTTTGGCGCGCATGGATATTTATTGGACCCCACTAATGCTTATTTACTTACTACAGCAAAACGTGGATGGGAATTCCTCCACCGTCTATGGAAATTACCACAAGATGATGTAAAGATAAGATGGAAAAGTATTATGACGAAACATGCAAATGCAGACAGTAGACAAAGAAAGTAGAGTGAACAAAAAATGAACTACAAAATACCAATGTATATATAATAAACAAGTTTAACCACTATAGGCATATTGACAAATAATATCCGTTCGAATAACTATTCTAAGCTCTTAACCAGTAGTTATCGGCCAGTCAGTCGATTATAAGCTTTGTCTGGAGTCACAAGCAGCCCATCTGTTTCTCACGGCCCGAATGAGCAGAGGCCCAAAATATCCCACTTTTGACACAAATTTTTGACACCCGTCCATCGGGTTGGGAGAAATAGATACCCTGCTTGTGCCTCCAGGCAAATCTTATATTTGACCAACCGGTCACCGCTTAGAAGGTCTCAGCCTGCTCAGGAAAATTGGTTCAGTCAAACCATCCATACATAAAGGCCTTAGTTGATTTTTGGTAGGTTACACATGTTTGTTTGATTCTGAAAGAACAGTATTACAAGCGAATAGAAGCCAAATTTTATATGATTAAAATATAAAAGTTTGATCCTTTGGAAGCAGTAAAACGATCAAGGGAGGTAGTATGGGCCATATTGAAGAATCTATAGGAAGGGGGAACCAATGTGTATATAAAATCCAGGTCACATGACCAAGATAGCCGCCATGCCCATTTATGGTAAAACCCTTCAAAAATCTTTTTCTCCAGAACCGGTGGATCGATTTCATCGAGACTTGGCATGAAACATTAATGACTAAATCAGTACAATGTGTATAAATGCATTTGAATGGGGGGAAACTGTTAAAACAATAGGTTTGAATATTAATGATCTGAACAAATAGACCCAAAGGGTTCATCTGCCTCCACCCCGGGGTAATATACATGTATATTACCAAAATATTCAAATATCCTCTGATACCGCTTGGCCAATCAAAACCAGTTCACATGACCAAGATAAAACACTTCGAAAATCTTCTTCTCTGGAACAAGTAGACCAATTTCAACGAAACTTCGGATGTTGTATTGATGACTTAGGTACAACAATGTGTAAATAAATCATGACCATGTGATAGCACTGACATATTTTGCGGCAAGGTCATCATATGTCACGTATTATGCATTTGAATGGTGAAAAATGTTAAAATGACATTTAAAGGTTAAATCTTGCAGGAAATTGGTAATAGGACTGAATTAATGATTCTGAAAAAAAAATGGACCCAGGGGCTCATCTGCCCCCACCAAAGGTAATATACATGTATATTATCATAATATTCAAGGATCCCCTCTGAAACTGCTTGCCCAATCAAAGTCAAATTTTGTAGGAAGCATCTATAGGAAGGGTGAACCAAATGTGTATACAAAATCCAGGCCACATGACTAAGACCCCAGCTACTTTTCTTTTGTCTGTTGACTGTGCTTCTTGACGCGCTCCTGCGTGAGAGCGATCTTGCTCTTTGGGCTACTTGTTTGAATATTCGACAATCCACTGAGAAAATGTCACGCTATAGGACCCGGACCTTATGGGATGATTTTTTTCGAGCAAACCAAAATGGCGGACAGGAGGCTAAATAACGAAGACGCAGACATTTTTCCTGATGTAAATGGAGTTTATTTTCACCTAGGGCAAACTTGAATACATGTGCAGCTCGGTATGTATCTTGTTTATGTTAGTGGCAGCAAAGTGTGTCATTGAACATTCAACATTCTCATTTTTGACCACCAGCCTTCTTCAGGGGTTTTCAGATTCACAGCTATGTGACATCCACGTTCAACAAGTGAATTATATATACAACACGTGCTTCAAGTTCTATATTGTTCACTTAATATTCAACATTGTAACTTATTCAACAAGAATGCTACTTAGCTGTGAATATTAAGATTCCATTCTTAAAGAAGGCAAGGTGGAAAAAAGGGTGATTTATATATGCAAAATGATTATGTATATATGCTTAAGTTATTGTATTTGTAAAATAAAAACATTATACCCATTGATCATGACTGATTTTGACTTCATCCACTGTTAACGTAATTGATTTCCGTTGCTCTAGCTTAAAATTTTGCAGGGTACAAGTAGGACGGCGCAATCAGAAAGAAACTCCCACTCCAATAACGAGGTGGAAAAAAATAAATTGACAATTAGGTACTTATACTAAGACACAGTTGATAAACACGTGGTATGGAATGGGTGACGCACAATGCAATTCTGCCCAAAGTTGAGATGAAAATTCGATTTTCTATTTCTCCTATGCCATTTACTCTATCGACTGATTGATAGGCGCAGTTATTTATCTGGAGGCACAGTTAACGGCAGAGCCTCATGTAGTATGAGCGAAGAATTCAGTTTATCCGTACACGTACCGTTTACCGTTTTATTCTCTGATACTCAGAGGCTGTCTTTGCTGGACAAACATAGAATTACGTTGGTTTTATTGTTGCCTATAAATGCTATTAGATCATTGCAAAATTTAGGTGAAATTTAACATTTATTGAATGAAAGTAACACAAGAAATCCAGGTTATTTCGTTTTCGCAAACACTTCCGCCCCATGAACATATAGTGCTTCCAACACAATAACAGTGAAGTGTTTGCAAAAACGAAATAACCGGGATTTCTTAAATAAATGTTCAATTTCTGCATTGATTGCACCTATCTATCAGTCAGAAGAAGAAAAGCTGTAAGACAAAACTCGAAAATCTAACCTCAGCTTCGTTCTTAACTGCAGTGTGTGTCACCATATCGGTTTGTATGTATACAATACCACGGCGATTGTCAGTAGTGCTAAGAAAACATATCGTAAGCCGAGTGAGCAGCTTTTCTTCAATAGGCGGCCACTCAGTTACCCAAACTTAACTAAAACTATGTAAACGTACATAAGGTTCAAACAGCACAAAAATCGACCCCAAAACATAAAACAAATAGAAACACAACAGAAGTATCGCCTTGGAACGAACAATAATATAAAATTACTGGCGGACGTAAACCGGTTTTACAGGGCCCTAACCTCACGGCCCTCATCTTCCGCAATGGTTAGTTGTTCGGTCCTCGTGGTGAATCTCTAACTAGTCATGGGCCTCCATGTCGTAGCTGATTTATTTTAATACTGCTACGAAAGAGATTTCATGGATCCTCTTAACCATGACGATCAAGCTGATGTTATCGAGGGCTTTAATTCGACCTCTAGGTACCTCGATGACCTTTTGAACATTGACAATCCATATTTTGAAGGCATGGTCAATCAAATTTATCAACCTGAACTACAGTTGAATAAAGCCAACACAACAGATACCGAATCGCCCTTTTTAGATTAACATCTTTCTATTGCAAATGGATTTGTTTCTTCTAAGATTTTTGATAAACGCGATGACTTTGATTTCGATATAGTAAATTTTCCGTTTTTGGATGTTGACGTTCCTCGCCGTGCTTCGTATGGTGTATACATTTCGCAACTTATTAGGTTTGCTAGAGTCTGCAATCATTTAGCGGACGTCAACATGCGAAATAAATGTTTAACAGCCAAACTTCTCCAGCAGGGCTATCGGTATCATAAACTTCGAAAAGTATTTTCTAAATTTTATCGCAGACACTCCGAGTTGATTTCTAAATTTACTGTTGGGCTAAAGACGCTTTTAAGTGAGGGCCTTTCGGAACCAGAATTTTATGGTGACTTGGTTTACATTTAAGAAACTTATAGGAATAAATGATTTTTCTTTTCAGTTCAGAAAAATCACAACACGTTACAAACATATAGGAAATAACTTGAATGTTATGCGACAGGGGTTCAACTGGTGTTTTTCTCAGTTTGCTCCGGGTTTCAGTAAGTTATTCGGCGCCCAGGGATCTCCATCGTCGGGCAGCTTACTGAATCTGTTGAGTCCTCGTTTTTGATTCTTCAGGGTGATCCGTTTGTCATTGATGATTCATTGACTAGTTAGAGATTCACCACGAGGACTGAACAACTAACTAAATGTTGTGAACCACTGCAGATGAGGGTGAGGTTAGGCGCCTTTCAAACCGGGTTAAGCCCCCAGTAATTTTATATTACTGATCGTTCCAAGGCGATACTTCTGTTGTGGTTCTAATTGTTTTGTGTTTTGGAGTCGAGTTTTGTGCTGTTTGAGCCTTATGTACGTTTCATATTTTAAGTTCAGTTCGGGTAACTGAGTGGCTGCCTATTGGGGAATAGCTGCTCCCACGGCTTACTATATTTTTCCTTGGTATACGTACCTAAGTGTCATTTTAGTTTTTTCCCACCTCGGTTTATGGAGTGGGGATATCCCTCTGATTGCGCCTATTCCTGATCATTGCCTGCTTGCACTTCTTTAAGGTGGTACTTCTGTTCTGGTGTTTCTTGTTCCTTGTTTTGGTGTGTGTTTCAATTATGTTTCTACTTTAAATATCATTAACTTTAATGTGAATGTCTAATTAACTTTGCATGAGAAAACAAAAAATCTGGGTGTCCGACCAGGCTCGATACAAAATGGCTTGTGCATTCACAGAAGCAGGCTAGAAGCTTGAAATTTCAGATTTGAAAAGAAGAGACAATATATTATCTTTTGGGCGAAAACAAAGACGCTGATCAGCTGTGTAGTAACTGCACAGCTGATCTGCGTTTTTGTTTTCACAAATGCATATTGTTATTTTTCTGGTGCGGAGGCTCAATTTTTGGTTGTTTCTCGCGTTTGGCTTTGCCTATGCTTGTTTCGGTCTTGTAATTTAGTGATATGCAGTGTAGAAAACGTTTTAATAATTCTTTTCAGTCTAAGCGTACTATGAAAATAAGAGAAATTGTGTGTTTTGTGCGTATATGATACTTTGTGAAACTGGCGACCATGTGAGAAATTCTTATCTCACCCTCGTTATCTCACCCCAGTCGCACCCCACATTCAAGTGTTACAAGTAACATTGGTTGTAAAGGACGTCACGTAATTTCGTCGCTAAGCGCACACGTCACAATGACGTCAAAACGTTTAAATTCAAAATGGCGGACGCCGCGATTGTAGCATTTTTCTAGGTAAATAGTATGAAAATCAAGCTTTGCCTCGTGATGCCAAAATGTGACCCTCGGGACAGATTTGTCTATCCATACCTGACACTCATGTAAGATTCTTATATTCTTGCACACCAGATAGAGAAATCCCCCGTTTTACCCCATGTGAGAAATTCTTTTCTTGCACACCAGATAGAGAAATCCTACATTTTACCCCATGTGAGAAATTCTTATCTCACCCTCGTTATCTCACCCCGGTCGCACCCTGCGTTCAAATGTTCTTTTTTAACACTGGTTGTATAGGATGTCACGTAATTTCGTCGCTAAATGCACACGTCACAATGACGTCAAAACGTTTTAAATTAAAATGGCGGACGCCGCGATTTTATCATTTTTCTAGGTAAATAGTATAAAAAATCAATCTTCGCAGCATTAAGGTGAGCAAGAAAAAGAATCCATCATTCGTGTCAGGTATGGATAGACAAATCTGTCCCTCGGATCACAATTTGGCATCACTCGGCGAGCCTCGTGATGCCAAAATGTGACCCTCGGGGCAGATTTGTCTATCCATACCTGACACTCATGTAAGATTCTTATATTACGTCGCTATTTTCCAGTGGATAACATCATGTGATAAAAAGTGTTCTATGATGGCCCCGACATAAAGCTATTCATTTTAGTTGGTTGGGCCGGAGCTTCTTGTCTGTTGCTTGGCCCACCGGGGTCCAACTGGTGTTTTTCTTTTGCTCCGGAGTTAGTAGGTTATTCGGCGCCCAGGGATCTCCATCGTCGGGCAGCTTACTCAGTCTGTGAGTCCTGGTTTTTGATTCATCAGGATGTTTATCATGATTTATTTGTTTGTTCTTGATGATTCATTGACTAGTTAGAGATTCACCACGAGGACCGAATAACTAACTAAATGTTATGAACCACTGCAGAAGCTGAGGGTGAGGTTATGACCATGTAAAACCGGTTTAAGCCCGCCAGTAACTTTGTGTTACTGATCGTTCCAAGTCGATACTTCTGTGGTGGTTCTTTTTGTTTTATGTCTTGGTGTTTAAAAAAAAATTTTGTGCTGTTGGCGCCTTATGTATGTTTTCATATTTTTAGTTAAGTTAAGGTAACTGAGTGGCCACCTATTGGGAAAATAGCTGCTCATTCGGCTTACGATATGTTTCATGGTATAAGTACCTGATTGTTAGTTTGGTTTTTTCCCACCTCGGTTTTTGGAGTGGGAATCTTTTTCTGATTGCGCCTTTTCCTGATCTTTGCCTACTTGTACATTTTTATGCCCACACGTGTATTAACACTTTTGCGGGAATGTGTAACGTCGTTGACGACGTCCATTACAACAATGTAAATTTTCATTGAAAGTATGTCCACTTTGATGGCGAAAAAATCTTGTTTCATGATATGATAAAACGAATCTAACACTCGTGGTCATTTCGTATGAAATTTATTAAACTCGCCAAAGGCTCGTTTAATAAATTTCATATGAAATGACCACTCGTATAAGATTCTCTATATCTGTCATGGCATATATCTGTCATTTACAAGATCAGATATGTTTGCTTCTGACAGCGGATTTGTTACTACAAGTGATTTGTCCGGAATATGCTTGTGAGAGATTACTTACGTTTGCTTTGCAGTTGACAGTTATTTTCTCTTTGAAACGTTTTGATGACGTATTTCATCTGGAACTGAACTATGGCGTACTTTACGTAAGAGTTAAAGTACCGAGTAGAAAAAAATAAGTAAAACAAAGCGAGTCGAAGACGAGCTGTTTTTACTTACTTTTCTGTGAGGTCTTTAACTAGCTTGTAGTATGACAGACAATTAGTTGACAGTTCTGTACTGTAACTTCCAATATCAAGAAGTTACAGTACAGTTTACATTCTGCCTCCTTCCTGAGTATCAATATGAAGGCCCGCCGCCTTAGATAATCACTTGTATTGAGTTTAATGTTACAAAAACTTCAAAGGAAAAACAGAAAGTCATACTACAACTCTAACTTAAAGTACCGAGTAGAAACAATTAGTAAAATAATGCGAGTCGAAGACGAGCTGTTTTTACTAATTTTGTTTCTAAGAGGTCTTTATCTAAGTTGTAGTATCACACAACACAATTGGCAGATCCGCACTGTAACTTCCAATATCAGGAAGTTATTGTAAGGTTTTCATCCCGCCTCTTTGCTTAGTATGTTGGCCCGCCTCTTTTGATATTGACTTGTATTGGATTTAATGTTACAAAAACTTCAAAGGAAAAACAGAAAGTCATACTACAACTCTAAGTTGTAGTATGACTTTCTGTTTTTCCTTTGAAGTTTTTGTAACATTAAACAGTACAGTTTACATTCTGCCTCCTTACTGAGTATCAATATGAAGGCCCGCCGCCTTAGATAATCACTTGTATTGAGTTTAATGTTACAAAAACTTCAAAGGAAAAACAGAAAGTCATACTACAACTCTAACTTAAAGTACCGAGTAGAAACAATTAGTAAAATAATGCGAGTCGAAGACGAGCTGTTTTTACTAATTTTGTTTCTAAGAGGTCTTTATCTAAATTGTAGTATTACACAACACAATTGGCAGATCCGCACTGTAACTTCCAATATCAGGAAGTTATTGTAAGGTTTTCATCCCGCCTCTTTGCTTAGTATGTTGGCCCGCCTCTTTTGATATCGACTTGTATTGGATTTAATGTTACAAAAACTACAAAGGAAAAACAGAAAGTCATACTACAAGCGAATTCAATGTCTAATTGCACCCGTCTTTTGGTTCATTGCTTACATTTGGCAATATAAAGCAGCATATTGGGTTTAATAAAAGCACAAAATGAAACAAATTCATAGACCACTTTAATACAACAATAATACCATATAACCACATGAAAATTATTATTATTGTAATACTTATTCTCTGTAGAGTGAAATTAGACATAATTTGCAGTATATTTAATTTTAAGAGACCTGTGAAAAAAGAGGTTAGAACCGTCACATCGTAGATGTGGCAATGGAAAATCTTTTCTGTCTTCCAACATTCCTTTGGAAACATATTATTTACATATTAACAACATAGAATGATCTTATGGTACACATGTATGTAGTTTTATACTTGACGAACAAAAATAGTCTTCACAAGGGCACTGAAAATACAAGCAGGCGAAACCGCTTATTATCAACCAACAACAACTAAATGAGCTGCGTCATGAGAAAACCAGCATTTTGCATACGCGAAAACAAAAGCCCGTTCGATAAGGGATAGAACAATACCTCTGCTTTCTTTCTAATATGTCCAGCCATCTTCTGTGCGTCTACAACTCTGTTTATTTCGGGGTTGTTCGGAAATCACATTGATAGTTTTCTCACGACGCGGCTCAAATGCTCAAATGCTTAACAAAGTTCCATCAATATTCGAGCAAGATTTACAAATTTCCTAGATTTTTTGTTACTTCTAAATTTTTAACTGTCTCCCTTGTGCCAATCTTTGTTCTATGTTGTATTTTCTCACATCTGCATACAAAATTGGCATCGCACATACGACACAATTACGTTGCAGAGCTGCAAGTTCAACAGCATCGAGGAAAAGGTACAAGTAGGCCAAGATCAGGAAAAGGCGCAATCAGAAAAAGATTCCTACTCCAAAAACCGAGGTGGGGAAAAACAAACTAACAATCAGGTACTTATACCATGAAACATATCGCAAGCCGAATGAGTAGCTATTTTCCCAATAGGTGGCCACTCAGTTACCTTAACT
The DNA here is from genome assembly GCA_964017185.1 of Rugalucina vietnamica. Taxonomy (NCBI): domain Eukaryota; kingdom Metazoa; phylum Mollusca; class Bivalvia; order Lucinida; family Lucinidae; genus Rugalucina; species Rugalucina vietnamica. The sequence continues at coordinate 40,001,757 of OZ024870.1, forward strand.
TAAATAAAAACATGAACACATACATAAGGCGCCAACAGCACAAAAAAATTTAAACACCAAGACATAAAACAAAAATATTTAAATGCTGCAAATCAAAAACAAGTTGGTTTAAAACAACAAAACATCTTTTTGACTAAGATAATGTACTATTTGTTTAAAACAACGATCGATTCGATGGTTTAAGTCGCACATTTAATTCTGTCAGAGTAATTTGCGATTTTAAAGATTTTCCACGTTTTTTAGACACATGGGCCAGGAAGTACAAACACTTCACCCATTTTAGCTCTCGAAGGTCTTGTTCACAACTCTTTCAAACACAGCAGGTGAATTATTTATACCAAAAATAATCACTTTAAATCGATACAGGCACCTGGCTCTTCATAAATATGAATACGTACCATGGATGCTGCAATTTCAAGAATTTTCATCAGTATAGTCTAAATCAAAGACTTATATTCCCAAAGGGGCCAAATATGCAAAATTCTGTTAAGATGATGATCCTTAACGTACAGTATATTTAAAATACTCCAAATATCTTCACTGATCTCAAAGGATCAAAAGAAAAATATAATCTGCACTATGGATGATGTACGGGGAGACTTTTTAGGGCCGCCACACGGCACAACACCAGCTGCAGTAATAGCAAATAAAATATAATTGTAAGATCCTTTGAAAGCAGTAAAAACATTCAAAGAGAGGTGGCATGGAAGCTGTTACTCTGTCCCGACATGGCCAAACTTTGTCAACTCGGGCGTAATGCATCATCATAAACATCCGAAGCATTTATACCGGTACGACATGTATACCACAATACTCGTAAAGTACGACCTGCAGTAGCAAATAAGATGCCGCGCCACAGAAACCCCTGTATAAATGTTTACAGCCATGTCTATCTTATCTTAGTCTTTTATTTTCTGTTTATTAACTCGGGTATTAAGAGATTGTTTGTTTGTATGGTGGAATAATGTTTTACGTCTCAGCATCTATCGTCATGTAGGGACGTTGCCGCCATTCAACTGGCCTTTTTCCCAACACTAGGGTGCCATGACATCCAAAATGTGCTACAAAAATAAAACGATTGGAGAAAACAACTAATGTTTAGGTGGTTTGACTAAAACACTGTTCATGGGCAGGTCGTGGTGGATCAATAGTTTATCAGCCAGTCTATTTTTCACGGAACCATTTGGTGGAAGCCCCTCTTTCATTTTCTTTTTATCAAATCAGGCCATAATGTAACAGCGATACAAACAGGTTATTATAGCCAAACTAATTATGACAGATGTTTAGTTTCCGGTCTTGGGATGTCAAGAAATTGTATAATGGTGACGCGGCTCACATTTTGTACATTGCGAATTCAACAGAATTTATGCGACAAGGAGAGCAACTTACCTTTTGTTGCTGGAACAGCTTTGAATAATATCGAGTTTTATAGGCTGAAAACCTACATCAAATGCCTTGATAAAACTGAATGAGACAAAACTTGCAAGTCTTCGTTACAAAGCAAAAGGAATTATACGCCCCCAAAGCCGTTCGAAAAGAATGCCCAGAATGAATACTGAAACATGATTTTTAAAGTGCAGCAATGGCCATGAAATGATCAAAAGGATGACGTACATGTAGCTATTATGTTTTAACATTCTAGAAGATGTATGTTGTACCGAACGCAGACAACTGTGCATGGCTCAACGAAATAATTTTCCAAATCTTTGGTCATTGAAAACCATGTAGTCTTCTAGTTATGAGGTCCAAGTTTAAATTCTTCACAAAATATGCAAATTGAAAATATAGTTCACAATACAACTTTATAACAGCATATCATCCGCACTGAGAAGAACTGGAAATATCAAGTCTAGTCTTCATGGACCAATGCAAATTCTTAAAAAAGCTACTTGGAAAACGTCTAGAAACATACTTCTAAGCAATGTTCAAATTATTTGACCCCGTTTAGGAATGTGTCTTTGATTTGACTTCTCGTGTAAATTTTCGAAATTACAGTACATTAGTCTGGCTTTCGTTGCCGGTTTTAAAAGGGCTACTGATGAGGGTTCATTACCCGAAATTGCGCAATATAGTCCATCCTATCTCCCTCTTAATGTTTTTATTGCTTCCAAAGGATCGAACCTGTACATTTTATTGGAGACTCATCAAACATTGGTCCATACTAAATGAATAACCATATTCAGCTGTATAAGCTTCAAAGACTTGAAGCCCCCGAGGTTTTTGTCTTTCATTCCGCCTTAATGGTCTGTTCACATTAGCCGTTTCAGATGAAGCTTCATTATTTGGCATGTAATGACAGAAAGGCTTTTTTCACTTCCTCTGACCAAAGTCGGTATACACTTTGGTCATGTCAGAATGTATGCGACGCCTTATCCTATCTCCTTGATAATATTTATATTAGATTTGGGACCAAGTTATACAGACAAATTGTTGGAATTCCGATGGGTACAAATTGCGCACCTCTCGTAGCTGATTTATTTTTATACTGCTACGAAAGAGATTTCATGGATTCTCTTAACCATGATAATCAAGCTGATGTTATCGAGGCTTTTAATTCCACATCTAGGTACCTCGATGACCTATTGAACATTGACAACCCTTATTTTGAAGGTATGGTCAATCAAATTTATCCACCTGAACTTCAGTTGAACAAAGCCAATATCTCAGATACTGAAGCCCCCTTTTTAGATCTACATCTTTCTGTTGCAAATGGATTTGTTTCTTCTAAAATTTATGATAAGCGCGATGACTTTGATTTTGATATAGTAAATTTTCCTTTTTTGGATGGTGACGTTCCTCGTCGTGCTTCTTATGGTGTATACATTTCGCAACTTATTAGGTTTGCTAGAGTCTGCAATCATGTTACAGACTTCAACGCTCGAAATAAATGTTTAACGGCAAAACTTCTCCAACAGGGCTATCGGTATCATAAACTTCGAAAAACATTTTCTAAATTTTATCGTAGACACTATGAATTGATTTCCAAATATAATGTTGGGTTAAAGACGCTTTTAAGTGAGGGCCTTTCGGAACCTGAATTTTATGGTGACTTGGTTTACAAATTTAAGAAACTTAAAGGAATTAATGATTTTTCTTTTCAGTTCAGAAAAATCATAACACGTTACAAACGTATAGGTTATAACTTGAATGTTATGCGACAGTCTGCATGCTTAGTTTTTAACCCAATCATGGTTGATAACTATGCTGCCTTCTTTAATTGCACGCCGGTGGGTCGGGCGTCAGACTCTATGATGGCCCCGACATAAAGCTATTCATTTTAGTTGGTTGGGGCCGGAGCTTCTTGTCTGTTGCTTGGCCCACCGGGGTCCAACTGGTGTTTTTCTTTTGCTCCGGAGTTAGTAGGTTATTCGGCGCCCAGGGATCTCCATCGTCGGGCAGCTTACTCAGTCTGTGAGTCCTGGTTTTTGATTCATCAGGATGTTTATCATGATTTATTTGTTTGTTCTTGATGATTCATTGACTAGTTAGAGATTCACCACGAGGACCGAATAACTAACTAAATGTTATGAACCACTGCAGAAGCTGAGGGTGAGGTTATGGCCATGTAAAACCGGTTTAAGCCCGCCAGTAACTTTGTGTTACTGATCGTTCCAAGTCGATACTTCTGTGGTGGTTCTTTTTGTTTTATGTCTTGGTGTTTAAAAATTTTTTTGTGCTGTTGGCGCCTTATGTATGTTTTCATATTTTTAGTTAAGTTAAGGTAACTGAGTGGCCACCTATTGGGAAAATAGCTGCCCATTCGGCTTACGATTGTTTCATGGTATAAGTACCTGATTGTTAGTTTGGTTTTTTCCCACCTCGGTTTTTGGAGTGGGAATCTTTTTCTGATTGCGCCTTTTCCTGATCTTTGCCTACTTGTACCTCTTTTTTTTTCAAACCGTATATGAATATGAGCCTGTGCGTGAGAAAACCAACAATTTGGGCCACGGTTTCGACCAGGTACGACACAACCGGGCTGTACTGCGAAGCTGATCTGCGCCTTTGTTTTCGTCTAACCAGAGTGTTGGTTTTCCCATGCGGCTGCTCATATAATGTTTATGCCTTCCAACCCATTCCGTTCCTTTACATTTTCCAGCAAGAGAATTTTTGTCAACCTCACAGAGTACACGTATCTCCGTTAGCCTGAACATATACGTATTGCAATAATTCATCTCCATATTCACTTGTACATGCGCCTCAGCAAGAGTGTGCGCATTTTAACATGGCCGCTCTTCTCCGTGGTAAACCGTCTAAAATCAACATAGCTCAGAAGTCCAGATAAGGCTCTGAGGTTATAAAACTTTTTTCATGCTCAGCTCAGCTGAGACTAAAATTTATCCTGCTCATACATGTTAAAATGCCAACATACATGTTAAATTGACAACAATTGTTGGCATTTTATCATTTATAAGCAGGCTAAATTACAGGATATGGTGATCCAAACCTGAAATTTCAATTTACTTGGGCTATTCCAGTAATTATGAGCATTCAAAATTTTAAGCTCAGCTGAGTTGAGCATGAAAAAAGTTTTTTAACCTTGGGATAAGGTAGCATTTGATGCTCAATCATAGTACTGAAAAATAATTTTAGTTAGTTCTTCACTATACATGTAGTTCTGCCTTGGGAGCATCCCATCCAAAACATAACTTGGGTTTGGTGAAGAAATGAGAAAAAATATTCTTTGACTTTTTTGGGAGCATCCCATCCAAAAGATAACATAGGTTTGGTGAAGAAACGAGCAAAATTATTCTTTGACTTTCATTACGTTTCATCGAATACTACCTTGACCTGGTCTTTTAACAGTATAGTTTTTTCTACAGATGAGTCTCCAAGTATCGTCAATCGGAAGGTTCCATTTCAGAATTAACATTCAACCGGACCTTCTCCGTTTCCGAATCGAAGTAGGCCTTTGAGTCAGACATATTGTCATTACAGGCATTCTTCTGTGGAGATTTATTCATAATTACAGAAGGATTCGTCTCCACGTGTGTGTATTGTGTGTAGTTTCTATTCACATTTCTATCAGCGCCTCTCCGGAACAAGCAGGGCAACACGAACTTAAACTCACTCTTAAAATTGTCATTCATCCACGCGTATAAGAATGGATTGTATATGGTAGAGCTCATAGCTATCACGTGTGCTGAGAAGAATATTAAAGTTAAGTAATTGAATTCATCATCATACTCTGCAACTAACAGTACCATATTCAAAGGCAACCAACAGCAAACAAAAATGGTTACCATAGCAATTAACATTTTATTTGTTCTTCTTTTTCTCCTAATCTCCATTTCGTCCCTTTCTTTGCTAGCTGTACCGCTTCCTATACGGGTTTTAAATCGTCTCCGTAGAGCAAGAGATACTTTAACGTAACAGTATGTTATAATGGTGCAAGGCACTAAGTACTGTAATACAAGACTTGTAACCGTGAAAAACTGTCGGGCTTGGTCCTTCGGCCATACCTCCTCACATATCCAGGATCCTTGGTGATCTTCGGATACATTATGGTATATTCCTAGCGGTAGGGAGATCGAAACAGAGATGATCCAAATGGCCACTATCATCAGAAGGCATACGCGTGTCTTCATCCGGGGCTTATACGGGTAAACGATAACGAAGTAGCGGTCAATGGCAATAGCGGTTGATGTAAGGGTGCTGACGTAAACGCATATACAGAGTGACATCGGCACTATGTGACACAGCGCCTCGCCGAAGACCCAAGTGTTCATGAAGAATGCTAGCGGTGTGAACGGAACGGCTAGCAAACACATCATTATGTCACTGAAGGCGAGGTTTGTGATAAATATGTTTGTGATCGTCTGCATGGTCTTATTTCGCATCACCACATAGACAACGAGAGAGTTACCACTCACCCCTATCAGGAATATAATTACATACAGCGTGATAAAGATACCTTTTATTTCAGGAGTTTTCATCACTTCAAAGTTAGGCCCAAGTTCTGTATCGTTTCCAGAATCATTCGCAAAAGCTGTAGTGGTTTCCAACACGTCGGCCGCCATGTTTTCAATATTGTTCGTCGGTTACTCGCTTATTATTTGTTCAAAATGAAATTATGAAAGCGCGAATGTCATCAATTTTGAGATTGTGTCACTTTTTGTTTGCGATCTAATTCTGTAGACTTATCTCCTTATGTTGTGTACAAAAAAAACGCTGACCAGTTCAAAAACACAAATATCATGTGCCGCAATAATTTTCAAGCTAGTCCTAAGGTTCCCCTCATAATATTACAGAATAAACACTGACGAGATCAAAACGCGAATGTATTCGGTTTTTAACACCGAGTCTCGTCAATGACTTGTCTGTTGTTGTTTTATTTCTTATTAACAAAACAACATCTGGTGGCCTGTATTCAACATTGAATCATTCAAAGTAATAATTGCTATCACAGTAATAATTAAATTACTCTCGGTAAATTCAATTAGTCTGTCTCATTTCAAATAATGAGTCCTCGTTTCTCTCCCTAGTTTTCATCTAAAATCCTCGGTAACCCTCATTTTTGATCAATAAAATATAAACTTGTCTAATATTGGACCAAACATAAAAGTAATGCACCAAACAGGCTTGGGCAATGCATTTAACTAATACCAATGCATTAGCAATGCATTAGCTATTTCTCAACTAATGCTAATGCCAATTCTAATATAAATTTTGGCGTCAGAACAATGCTTATTCTCAAGTTGCATTACTTTTGTAAATTTTGCTAATGCATCAGTATTAGATAAGGCATTAGCTACATCTTTTTCAATGATTTACTTACTTCGTTTAAATTCATTAATTAGGATCCTGTTTACAAACTATTTCCAAAGGTTTGATAAATTGCCAATTTAATACATAATTAAAATTGTGTATTATTTGATAATGATCACTTCCCCTGACCAAAGTCGATATACCCTTTGGTCATGTCAGAATGTGTGCGACGCCTTATCATATCTCCTGGATAATATTTATATTAGATTTGGAACTAAGTTATACAGACAAATTGTTAGAATTCCGATGGGTACAAATTGCGCATCTCTCGTAGCTGATTTATTTTTATACTGCTACGAAAGAGATTTCATGGATTCTCTCAACCATGATAATCAAGCTGATGTTATCGAGGCTTTTAATTCCACCTCTAGGTACCTCGATGACCTTTTGAACATTGACAACCCTTATTTTGAAGGTATGGTCAATCAAATTTATCCACCTGAACTACAGTTGAACAAAGCCAATATCTCAGATACCGAAGCCCCCTTTTTAGATCGACATCTTTCTGTTTCAAATGGATGTGTTTCTTCTAAAAATTATGATAAGCGCGATGACTTTGATTTTGATATAGCAATTTTTCCGTTTTTGGATGGTGACGTTCCTTGTCGTGCTTCTTATGGTGTATACATTTCGCAACTTATTAGGTTTGCTAGAGCCTGCAATCATGTTACAGACTTCAACGCTCGAAATAAATGTTTAACGGCCAAACTTCTCCAACAGGGCTATCGGTACCATACACTTCGAAAACCTTTTCTAAATTTTATCGTAGACACTATGAATTGATTTCCAAATATAATGTTGGGTTGAAAAGGTACAAGTAGGCAAAGATCAGGAAAAGGCGCAATCAGAAAAAGATTCCCACTCCAAAAACCGAAGTGGGAAAAAACCAAACTAACAATCAGGTACTTATACTATGAAAACATTTCGTAAGCCGAATGAGCAGCTATTATCGAGGCTTTTAATTCCTTTTAAAGACGCTTTTAACTGAGGGCCTTTCGGAACCTGAATTTTATGGTGACTTGGTTTACAAATTTAAGAAACTTATAGGAAGTAATGATTTTTCTTTTCAGTTCAGAAAAATCATAACACGTTACAAACGTATAGGTTATAACTTGAATGTTATGCGACATTCTGCATGCTTAGTTTTTAACCCAATCATGGTTGGTAACTATGCTGCCTTCTTTAATTGCACGCTGGTGGGTCGGGCGTCAGACTCTATGATGGCCCCGACTTAAAGCTATTCATTTTAGTTGGTTGGGACCGGAGCTTCTTGTCTGTTGCTTGGCCCACCGGGGTCCAACTGGTGTTTTTCTTTTGCTCCGGAGTTAGTAGGTTATTCGGCGCCCAGTGATCTCCATCGTCGGGCAGCTTACTCAATCTGTGAGTCCTGGTTTTTGATTCATCAGGATGTTTATCGTGATTTATTTGTTTGTTCTTGATGATTCATTGACTAGTTAGTGGTCCACCACGAGGACCGAAGAACTAACCACTACAGAAGCTGAGGGTGAGGTTATGGCCATGTAAAACCGTTTGAAGCCCGCCAGTAACTTTGTGTTTCTGATCGTTCCAAGGCGATACTTCTGTGGTGGTTCTTTTTGTTTTATGTCTTTGTGTTTAAAATTTTTGTGCTGTTGGCGCCTTATGTATGTTTTCATATTTTTAGTTAAGTTTAGGTAACTGAGTGGCCACCTATTGGGAAAATAGCAGCTCATTCGGCTTACGATATGTTTTCATGGTATAAGTACCTGATTGTTAGTTTGTTTTTTCCCACCTCGGTTTTTGGAGTGGGAATCTTTTTCTGATTGCGACTTTTCCTGATCTTTGCCTACTTGTACCTTTTGATGCAGTGGCTCATATGCAAAGATCGCATATGCAAAGATCCGGTTCTCTCATGATACGGCTCAGAAAATATTTTGGGTAGCATACAACTGGCTGCACTCCGTCACATTTAGACTGAGAGTGAGTTTACCAAAATAAACTATGTTGCTTTGCGAAGCCTATCTTAGTTTAAGCGAATTCAATTTCTCTTTTGGTTCATTGCTTACATTTCGCATTTACTATATTTGACGAATGGATTCTCCCATCATTATTAATTGGATGAGTCCACTTTAACTTTTAGGGGTGTTAGGAGTGATTCTTATTTTTTTTATTTCATTTTTCGATGAAATTTCTCCGTGCAAACAGAATAACCCCAGATGGGACGCCGCGTTCTCATCTGGGGCTATTCTGTTTGCCTAAGTCACACAAAAAGGACGTCAGGCTTATATGAGTTAAAGCACAAAATGAAACAAATTCATAGACCACTTTATTACAACAATGATACCATATAACCACATGAAAATTATTATTATTATAATACTTATTCTCTTTACAGTGAAATGGACATATATAAATTTGCAGTTTATTTAATTCTAAGAGACCAGTGAAAAAAAGAGTTTAGAACCGTCACATCGAAGATGTGCTGATGGAAATCTTTTCTGCCTTTAAACATTTCATTGGAAACAAATTATTTACATAAATAACAACATAAAATATGATCTTATGGTATGTACAGCTCCGTTTCATAAGTTTGATACATACCGATTTGTTTCATAAGTAATGGCATAGCAGTACCAGTACTTGAATCTTGTCCAAATTTTACTGGGTGTTTGCAGATTTAAACAGATTTCGCTATGTCCAACCTAATACATAGCCCTATTCACTGATTGTAACATTTTAGATTTTGATTGATTTATAAATAGATAATAGCACATAAAATATGATAAAAGAAATAACACAATTTCTGTGACACTGATATCAATGTTAACATTGATTTCTCACACTACAGAAAAATTTGAACTAAAAATTTATTATTCCAATAAAATGAAAGAGCTTCGAGTAGACAACACCTTACATAATATTTGGTCTACCCTATGTACAGTCGAGGTTATCGAAGCTTGAAATCTTGCATCCTGCAATACTGCCTTACCTTGTTTGGACTGTCTTTTTGTCATTTGTGTCCCAGAACCTTTTCGAGTGGCATCCTTGGGATCAAATATTTACATGCAACTGTTTGACCAGTGTTATGTGTAAATACAACCGATTGTGTGTGTTATTATGTATCAAACGCTTACTGATTGTATAATATAGTGTACCAGGGCTAGTAGGTGCAATAGTTCAAGCTCCAATAAACTTGAATATATACAGGGTAGACCAAATATTATGCCAGGTGTAGTCTACCGGGCAATATGCCAATTTAACAATATAATATGTTTTTGGTTAAACATGTCATCAATGGTATGAAATCAATGTTAATGTTGATATTTGTATCCCAGAAGTTATGGTATTTTGCTTGTCATTTTAATGTGTTGCAATTTATAAATTAATCGATCAAAATCTAAAATGTTACAATCAGTGCATAGCTTTATGTATTAGGTTTGACACAGCGAAATCCGTTTTAATCTGGAAACATCCAATAAAATTTGGCTAAGATTCAAGTACTGGTACTGCTATGCCATTACTTATGAAACAAATCGGTATGTACTTAACTTATGAAACGGAGCTGTAGTATTTCTGGTAACATCAGTCTTGAAAATCAAACATTTTCACAAGTAAACACTTGACGAACAAAAAAAAAATCTTCAAAGGGGCACTGAAAATGCAAGCAAAAGAATCTGCTTAATTTAAATGCTGCAAATAAAAAACAATAACAACTTTATGAGCCGCGTTGTGAGAAAACCAACATTTTGTATATGCGAAAACAAAGGCGCAGATCAGCTTCACAGTAACTGCGAAGCTGATCAGCGCATTTGTTTTATAGCATATTATATTTTAAAAAAGGGAATAAATCTTTTTTTTAGAGATTCTATATAACGCTTGAAGTATTTTGGTTAAAATATTTTCTTGACAATTACTTCTAATGATGAGCAAATCTAAATAAGACATTTTCAGTGGTTGATGAAAAGGGTTGAAAATAGAATGTTTCTTTCCTTCCACCAGAAGTGAAGTCGTCGCAATTTCACTTAAAGGCATCGTCACACATAAGCGAAAATCACTTGACGCAGAGTTGCGTTTAATAGTTTTTGTTTGTTTGATTCATATTTTTACGTCCCAGTCAACAGTCATTGTCATGTCGTCGGGAAGTTAGCTTGAAATGGACGTAAAGCAATAAATCGAACAAAGAAAAATTCTTTTTGCAATAAAATGCGTCTTCGCAAGTCTGCGTGAGGGATTTTCGCTTCTGTGTGACGGGGCCTTAATTGTTAACTTAAGATCCTCAAAAGATGACACTAAATTTTTTAGATGCATGACTGCCTAATCATCTGATAATAAACTTTGCCTATTCGGGAAAATCTTTGTTCTATGTTGTATTTTCTCACATCTGCATACAAAATTGGCATCGCACACACGACACAATTACGTTGCAGAGCTGCATGTTCAACATCATCGAGGAATGTTGGTTTAAAATAACAAACCATCTTTTTGAAGTTGATAATTTTTCAAACTTTTGTTAGACACATGGGCCAGGAAGTACAGACAGTTTACCCATTTTAGCTCTCGAAAGACTTTTTCCAAAAGACTTTCAAACATAGCAGGTGCTTTATCTATACCAATCAAGATACCTTTTAATTGATACAGGCACAAGGCTCTTCATAATACCACGGAAGCTGTAACTCTGTCCCGACATGGCCAAAATTTGTCAACTTGGGCGTAATGCATCATCTTAAACAATCGAAGTATTTATACCGGCACGACAACAAGTATACAGCAATAAAGTACGACCTGTATGAGCCGCGTCACAGAAACCACTGAATAAATGTTTAAAGCCATGTCTATCTTATTTTAGTATTTTATTTTCTGTTTATTAACTCGGGTCATAGGAGGTTGTTTGTTTGTATGTTGGAATAAATGCTTTACGTCTCAGTCAACAGATATCGCCATGTTGGGACGTTACCGCCATTCAATTGGACTTTTTTGTCAACATTAGGATGTTTATATGTTTGGGTGGTTTGACTAAAACACTTTTCATGGGCAGGTCCAGACCAATAATCATGTGGTGGATCAGTAGTTTATCTACCAGTCTAGTTTTCACGGCTTCATTTGGTGGTAGCCCTTTATCTTTTATTTTCTGTTCATCAACTCGGGCCATAATGTAACAGCGATATAAACAGGTTTCTATTGCCAAAATATTTATGACAAATGCTTAGTTTTCGATCTTGGGGTGTATAATGGTGACGCGGCTTATATTTTGTACATTGCGAATTCAATTCATGCTACAAGAAGCGCAAGCGTACCTTTTGCTGCTGGGACAGCTTTGAATAATATCGAGTTTTATAGACTGAAAACCTACGTGAAATGCCTTGATAAAACTGAATGAGACAAAACTTACAAGTCTTCGTTACAAAGCAAAAGGAATTAAACGCCCCCAAAGTCGTTCGAAAAGAATGCCCAGAATGAATACTGAAACATGATTTCTGAAGTGCAGCAATGGTCATGAAATGATCAAAAGGATGACGTAGCTATAATGTTTAAACATTCTAGAAGATGTATGTTGTACCGAACACAAACAACTGTGCATGGTTCAACAAAATAACTTTCCAAACCTTTGGTCATTGAAAACCATGTAGCCTTCTAGTTATGAGGCTCTAGTTAAACTTGTTCACAAAATATGCGAATTGAAAAATATAGTTCACAATACTTTATAACAGCATATCATCCGCACTGAGGAGAACTGGAAATATCAAGTCTAGTCTTCATGGACCAATGCAAATTCTTAAAAAAGCTACTTGGAGACTCATTAAACATTGGTCCATACTAAATGAATAACCATATTCAGCTGTATAAGCTTCAAGGACTTGAAGCCAACGAGGTTTTTGTCTTTCATTCCGCCTTAATGGTCTGTTCACATTAGCCGTTTCAGATGAAGCTTCAAACCGTATATGAATATGCGCTTGTGCGTGAGAAAACCAACAATTTGGGTTCCGACCAGGTACGACACAAACCGGGCTGTACAAGCACAGATGATAATTAGAGGCTAGAAATTTCGGATTTAGAAAGTAGAGGAATTGTACTATCCCTGTAGTGAAAATAAAGGCGCTGATCAGCTTCGCAGTTACTGCAAAGCTGATCTGCGCCTTTGGTTTCGCCTAAGCAGAGTGTTGGTGTTCCCATGCGGCAGCTCATATAATGTTTTTTGCCTTGCAACACATTCCGTTCCTTTACAATTTCCAGAAAATGATTTTTTGTCAACCTCACAGAGTACATGTATTTTCGCTAGCCTTAACATATGCCTATTGCCATCATTAATCTCCATATTCACTTGAACACACACTTCAGCAAGAGTGTGCGCATTTTAACATGACCGCTCTTCTCCGTGGTACACCGTCTAAAATCAACATACTTCAGAAGGCCAGATAAGGTAGCATTTGATACCATTACAAAAACTTGCCCATGTAATATATTGAATTTTCCTTATTAAAATAAAAAAAAACCTTGATTTTTTTATATTTTTTTAATTTTTGCTCAATACATAGATTGTGGTACACGTTAGAACCAGAAAGAGTTTCTAACGAGTAACCACAATCTACAGTGTATGTTTTGGAGCAAAAATAAAAAAAATAGGTATGCCCCTGCATACCCCAGTTTTACTTTATAAAAGTGGGGTTCAAGGGTGTATACATGTTTTCCTGATGGCATTTGATGCTAAATTATGATAATTGAAAAATAATTTTAGTTAGTTCTTCACTATACCTCTGCTTTGGGGGCATCCCATCCAAAATATAACTTAGGTTTGGTGAAGAAATGAACAAAATTATTCTTTGACTCTGTTTTGGGAGCATCCCATCCAAAACATAACTTAGGTTTGGTGAAGAAATGAGCAAAATCATTCTTTGACTCTGTTTTGGAGATTCCCATCCAACAGATAACTAAGGTTTGGTGAAGAAATGAGCAAAGTTATTCTTTGACTCTGTTTTGGTAGCATCCCGTCCAAAACATTATTTAGGTTTGGTGAAGAAATGAGCAAAATTATTCTTTGACTTTCATTACGTTTCATCGAATACTACCTTGACCTGGTCTTCTTATAGTATAGTTTTTTTTTCTACAGATGAGTCTCCAAGTACCGTCAATCGGAAGGTTCCATTTCAGAATTAACATTCAACCGGACCTTCTCCGTTTCCGAATCAAAGTAGGCCTTTGAGTCAGACATATTGTCATTACAGGCATTCTTCTGTGGAGATTTATTCATAAGTACAGAAGGATTCGTCTCCACGTGTGTGTATTGTGTGTAGTTTCCATTCACATTCCTATCCGCGCCCCTCCGGAACAAGCAGGGCAACACTAACTTAAACTCTTTCTTAAAATTGTCATTCATCCACGCGTACAAGAATGGATTGTATATGGTAGAACTCATAGCTATCACGTGTGCTGAGAAGAATGTTAAAGTGAAGTAGTTAAATTCATCATCATACTCTGCAACTAACAGTACCATATTCAAAGGCAACCAACAGCAAACAAAAATGGTTACCATAGCAATTAACATTTTATTTGTTCTTCTTTTTCTCCTAATCTCCATTTCGTCCCTTTCTTTGCTAGCGGTACCGCTTCCTATACGGGTTTTAGATCGTCTCCGTAGAGCAAGAGATACTTTAGCGTAACAGTATGTTATAATGGTGCAAGGCACTAAGTACTGTAATACAAGACTTGTAACCGTGAAAAACTGTCGGGCTTGGTCCTTCGGCCATACCTCCTCACATATCCAGGATCCTTGGTGATCTTCGGATACATTCTGGTATATTCCTAGCGGTAGGGAGATCGAGACAGAGATGATCCAAATGGCCACTATCATCAGAAGGCATACGCATGTCTTCATCCGGGGCTTAAACGGGTAAACGATAACGAAGTAGCGGTCAACGGCAATAGCAGTTGATGTAAGGGTACTGACGTACACGCATATACAGAGTGACATCGGCACTATGTGACACAGCGCCTCGCCGAAGACCCAAGTGTTCATGAAGAATGCTAGCGGTGTGAACGGAACGGCTAGCAAACACATCATTATGTCACTGAAGGCGAGGTTTGTGATAAATATGTTTGTGATCGTCTGCATGGCCTTATTTCGCATCACGACATAGACAACGAGAGAGTTACCACTCACCCCTATCAGGAATATGATTACATACAGCGTGATAAAGATACCTTTCATTTCAGGAGTTTTCATCACTTCAAAGTTAGGCCCAAGGTCTGTATCGTTCCCAGAATCATTCGCAAAAGCTGTAGTGGTTTCCAACACGACGTCTACGATATCGGCCGCCATGTTTTCAATATTGTTCGTCGGTTACTCGCTTATTATTTGTTCAAAATGAAATTATGAAAGCACGAATGTCATCAGTTTTGAGATGGTGTAACTTTTTTGTTTGCGATCAAATTCCGTATACTTTCCTCTTATAATGTGGACAAAATAAACGCTGCCCAGTTCGAAAACACAAATATCATCACTTCTGAGTTTGTGTCAGCAAGTTCTAAGGTTCCCCTCATAATATTACAGAATAAACACTGACGAGTTCAAAGCGAGAATGTCATTGGTTTTTAACACTGAGTCTCATCAATGACTTGTCTGTTGTTGTTTTATTTCTTATTAACAATCCAACATCTGGTGGCCTGTATTCAAACATTGAATCATTCAAAGTAATAATTGCTATCACAGTAATAATTAAATTACTCTCGATAAATTCAATTAGTCTGTCTCATTTCCAATAATGAGTCCTCGTTTCTCTCGTCCTAGTTTTCATCTAAGTCCTCTGACGCAGATACCGAGATTGTCTTTGACTGTCTGTGGCATATGTCTGAAACAGAAAGAAAGTTTCAGCTCCTCCATGAGAAAACCAACAATTTGTGGTTCCGACCAGGTCTGACACAAACCAGGCTGTACAGTCACAGAAGCTGGCTAGACGCTTTAAATTTTGGATTTTAAAAGAAGAGAGATTGTACTATACGTGTAGCGAAAACAAAGGCGCTGATCAGCTGTGCATTTACTGCACAGCTGATCTGCGCCTTTGGTTTCGCATATGCAAATTGTTGGTTTTCTGATGCATTGGCTCAAGTTAATTTATTGAAAGGCATGTCCGTCAATTGCAGGGTATTTTCTTTGTTCTGAATAATAATGTCAAAGTCAGTAAAACTTCCAGTGTTGACTTCACCTATGTCATATACTGGATACATGTAACCCTCATTTTGATCAATAAAATATAAACTTGTCTAATACAAACATAAAAGTAACGCACCAAACGAATAATGGTAATCAGCCTGAGCTATATTTTCGCTAAATCTAAGATTGATAGTGCGCACACGGCGGTGATTCTGATCACAGTGTGTTTTCACCAGCATGGTTATTTCCCAACATCCTCTGTTTGTTACGAGGTGGCTGTTTTTCTTAGATTTTATATTAACCCATATTTGACGATCCATTATCAATCGGATGAGTCCACTTTCATTTTTAGGGGCGTCAGGAGTGATTTTTAAATTTTATTGAATTTTTCGATGAAAATTCTCTAAGCAAACAGAATAGCCGCAGATGGGACGCCACATGGGACGTCACATCTGGGGCCATTCTGTTTGCCTGTGTCCCTTAAAAGGGACGTCAGGCTTAAATGAGTTACGATTTGCACGAACATTTCTTCAGTTTAGCAATTATGTGTCAGAGATGACAGTGCTGAGCTGTGTCATAAAAAACTATCTTAGAAGTTGCTAATAAGGCCTGACCTGAACCGGTCTTTATAACAAAATAAGCTAGAAGCTAAACATTTCGAAGTAATGATAAGAAACACAATTACTGCACAGCTGGTGTCTCTTCTCAAATGCTAAGGGCAGATCTTATTAAGACTTCACTCGTACTATTTATTGTCAGATTTACTAACTCGCAACATGTGCTTATCGCACCGCTGTGCTAATATAAATGGCACAATGTCATTATTTTAAATATGTGGCACAACACATAAATCCGTACTATTCTTTTCACTGATTTTAGAATCAAAGAAACACGAGGCTTGTATAGGGTATTTTGGGATACGGGGTATTGGCCTATTTTTTAAGGGATACTGGGATATTTGTGTTTTTTTTATTTTGGGATATGGGATATTCAGGAATTTCGGGTTATGGGATATTGGAATTTATTTTGGGATACGAGTTAAATTAATTTTGGGATATGGGATATATTGAACGGTTTATGTTGGGATATGGGATATTGCCTACCCCCCTAACCATACCTCAAAAATGCCTCTCGAATATAAATTGAAGTGCAGATGCAATCATACAGAAAAGAAGTTTCCAGTAAGAACAGAAAAATGGGGTTACATATTACCAATTGTTAATGATAATTCCCGAAACAAATACGATGTAAAAGATGTTAAAGATGACCTAAAATAACTCAAGACAGTTATCACTGAGACATAACCACACCAAAATCAGATATTTCCTATAACCATTAAACACCATTTGTCGGGGTATTGTTTCAAAAGAAAAAAGCGAAATTTTCAACATTTTCTTTAGTACTACTATCAAGTTTCCTTTTCTCTCTCTTTCTGTTTATATTGATACAGTACAATACCTTTAATGCATCGGACATGCGCTTCCTTATTTAAATTCCAAACTTTGAAACAAAAGAAAAAAGTGATGTCGGGTCTTTGCAAGTAAAGCACATCTCCCTTCGAACAACACTTATTGTGACAGAAGCTGTAGATATAAGCATAACTTAGAGGCGCTTACGCATTATGACTCGCGAACGCACGCGTCCCCCACTGAGCATTAACGCAGACGTCCCCCACTGAGCAACTTCAGCCGCCGTATCTGGAGAAACGAGATGGACAGGGACACCTCGAAGATGTTCACAGCAGTCAGAACCTACATAAATATGTAAAAGCAATCAAGGTCCATATTGAAGGAAAAGTCTGATTTGATCCATTCCGTTGAGCTTATTCATTAGCATTTGACGCTTTTGTGTACCTTGTTTTGAAGGGGCGTCAGAGATTTTTTAATGACGGGCCCATATGTTCCTTAATCCATGCGGACATTTCGCAAAAATACTGTCATAAACATATATACAATTGTCGAATGACTCAACTGTTGATAACCATTGCGAGTAATAAACAACAGCGCAGAAACTGAGTATTTTGTTAGCTGACTTCGCCATTCTATGATACACTGTGACTATGCAATTTGATAGGCTAAAGATTTAAACTTATCCATGCAACATTCATGCTTTGACTTGAACTGTAAAGAATGAAAATTTTCAATAGAAAAAAAATGATAGCTTAAATACTTTTGCTCAAACCATTGATTGTGGGTACATGTTATAACGAGGACCTACAATCCACGTTTTAGATATAAAATTATATATGCATGTAACCCCTATTTTCACCACATATATGTGGGGTATAAGGAGGTACCCTTTACATAGACATGTTTGCTTGATGAGTAATGACGTTTCAACGTTTGAATTCTTAACAAAGTTCTACTTTTGATTTTGTAGATTGCGATATTTAACGTTATTTTGCGAAATGCTTTGCGGCGTTTAATATTAGTTCGAGATATTTCCTGTTTAAAAATTCAAAAATTAACATACCTCTATGTTGTTGTTACTATATCACGGCTTCCTTTGCCATCTGAACTTAGTTCTCCTTCGAGCAAGGTAGTCTCACATCTTACTTTGTTAAGATGTGTTTTTAATCCGTTGGTAGAAGCTGAGGTTGCAGCATATGTTTTCGATTTTCGTCAATAAGAATGTATAAATCACAGATGAAATAGTTTGTTTTGATTCCCGATCAGACTTCTAATACCAAGTCTGTTAGTTAGAATAAATATCACCAGTCATTAAACAAACAAAGAATGGAATGTTTTCATCATCATAAGAAATCAAATAGAACTATTCGTTTTCTCTCTATTGTTAGCACATATAAAAGTAACCATTTATCTGTTACTCACGCTCCGTTGTTTCATCACTGACGTACACAGAAATGCACGTAATCAGAAGAAAACAACAACTGGCTGAAGATGTCTATGTGATAATAGTTTCAGTGTGATATCGACGTCACAGTTGTACCACTGCAGGAGGTACAGACACCATCTCTGTGTTGATCACCTGAAAGTAGATATAATTGAGCCGTCTCGTGGGAAAACCAACAATGTGGTTTTCGAACAGGTCTGACACAAACCTACCTGCATAGTAACAGAAAAGAGCTAGAAGCTTGAAATTTCGGATTTAAGTAGATTGAAGAGGAATTGTACTATCAGAGTAGCGAAAACAAAGGCGCTGATCAGCTTCGCGGTTACCGCGAAGCTGATCTGCGTCTTTGTTTTTGCCTATGCAGATTGTTGGTTTTCCCATGAGGCGTAATAAACATTATTGTTAGTATTGAGAGAGAGAGAGAGAGAGAGAGAGAGAGAGAGAGAGAGAGAGAGAGAGAGAGAGAGAGAGAGATGGGCATCTTGAACCACACGATATTTTATTTCCGATTTTAGATAGGAAAAAAAGATGTTCCAGGGGATGAAGCTTTTCGACGGAGCATTTGGTATATATATTTTGACAATTTTAAATCTAAAAGTGCAACTGGGTAAAATCTACAACTTATCGGAGTTCCAACGGGTACAAAGTGTACTCCTCTTGTAGCCATTTTACTTTTGGGCGAGAAAAAATAAACACGAATGTCCTTGATTATACTAAGCAATTTTTATTGAATATTTTGAATTGCAAATAAGCACCGACACCCAAGGCCATTTCGTATCATTATATTTTCTGTTTTATGAATGAAGTTCATATGCTTGTATACGTTGAATATGGATTGGGGATACTAGCTTTGTTCATCCAGACGAAGTGTATTACATTCCCACTTTCATGAAAGTATATAGGACATATGAGCCTCGTCACGAGAAAACCAACAATGCGGTTTCCGAAAAGGTCCGACACAAACCGTGCTGTACAAGCACAAAAGATGGCTATAGGCTGGAAATTTCGGATTAGTAGGTAGAGGAAATGTACTATCCGTGTAGCGAAAACAAAGGCAAAGCTGATCTACGCCTTTATTTTCGCATATGCAAAATGTTTGTTTTCTCATGACGCGGCCTATATCTTTGTCCTGTATTTAATGCATCACTTAATGACATTGCTACAGATGTGACTATAATTAAGGGATGTCCGAAAGCAAAAAAATCGTTCCAAGTCGATACTTCTGTGGTGGTTCTTTTTGTTTTATGTCTTGGTGTTTAAAATTTTTTGTGCTGTTGGCGCCTTATGTATGATCATGTATGTTTTCATACTTTTAGTTAAGTTAAGGTAACTGAGTGGCCACCTATTGGGAAAATAGCTGCCCATTCGGCTTACGATTGTTTCATGGTATAAGTACCTGATTGTTAGTTTGGTTTTTTCCCACCTCGGTTTTTGGAGTGGGAATCTTTTTCTGATTGCGCCTTTTCCTGATCTTTGCCTACTTGTACCTTTTGATGATAGTGGGGTCCTGATCAGGCTGGGAACATATCCAGACAAACTGGTCCGGGTCCTTGCTTTGAATGCATTTTACTGCGATATATTGACATGCTACGGCTCATTATTGTGCATCGTCAGGATGAAACCCAAGGTTTATTACCCATGAGTCTGTCGCATATGCCGTTTATGATAACTAGGTACTTTATGATTACATTACATTTCCCTGGGGGTAATCTCAAACGGATTTGCACAATTTTGACCGAACCTGAATTCCACACACAGAATATTTGATCATTAGAATACATGAGACGCCCTTTAGGGAACCAAACATCTTGTTGTGCTACCGTTAGACGCAGATCAGCACCGACTTTGTAGCCTGTTATGATGCGAGTTCATTGAATGTTTAAAGACCCAGCGTAAAGGGAAGCCTAGACTGTATGTATAAAATCAGCCGACTGTTCCCGATGAGCAGTCGATATTGCTTGGATTTCCTACATTGCTTCTTATTCCGCGTCTCCGACTATTTCATTGCTGCCATGGGGATGGATATACAAGAGATGCATACAGTTAGTGTGTATGCAAAACCTTGAAAACCAAGGTCACATCAGGAAAACATGTCCGTGCAATGTATACCCCCTTGAACCCCACTTTTATATAGCAAAACTGGGGTATGGAGGGTATACCTATTTTTCTTATTTTTGCTCCAAAACATATATTGTGGGTACTCGTTAGAACCGCCTCGGCGAGGCAGTTCTAACGTGTACCCACAATATATGTCTTGAGCAAAAATAAGAAAAATGTTTTAAAAAATTCCAACGAAATTTTCAATTTTTAGAACTGGAAAAAATCTCTGTATATTGCATCTGCAAGTTTTCGTAATGATCCTGGAATACGTCAACATGACAATCTTTGGTTTATTTGAAATGTATGTTCTAAAACTGAATGGACTCAACGCAAATTGCCCCTATCGCGAGGAAAATATTTACTAAAGATCAGGTACCTAAGTGACCACCTTTAGGGAAACAGCTCCTTACTCTTTGTACCAGTACCTAATTGTATTTTTGTTGTTTGTTTTTCCATCTGGGATTTTAGGGCGAGACTTTGGCACCAGTTTCTGATTATTGCTTACTTTTACCTTTCCTTACAGGCCTAGAAAAATCCAAATTTATTCTTGACGTCTTTCACAATCAAGGTAGATTCCTTAATGACAGGGGGCATGGTGCCCAATCGTCAAATATAGAAATATTTTTAATATATGATTACTCGTAGGATATATTATGCTTCAAAAAAGGCTCAAAATGATATATGCATTCATAGAAATATAGACTAAATGTATGACATCGATATTTATAATTTTCCCACGCAGAAAGATACAAATCAGGCTGTTCAGCCATGAACGATGGCTTATTTAATAAATCATATATGTCCGGAAAAAAGTTCAATTTTAGTCATCAGTGTGGCGAAAAACAATGAGCCTAACAGCCTATGGTATATATCAGTTTTCGTTTTGCTTTGGTGTTCGCAATTATTTCAGTAAGGAGATATTCTCATTGCGTGGCTTCTATTTTCCTAAACATATTCAAAAGCAGTGCTGCAGGACTTTTATTCTAATCTCTAGGGACAGATACGTCCAATTTGCATAAATGACAATTGTTATTTGATTAGGTTTAGTTCATGGTGTACCGAGAGGTCACTTGTCCTTCTTAGAAACAAATGAATAGAGGCTGAGATTCGGAGAAATACTGCCGCACCAACATGAACTTCTAACATGTTACACGCGCCAAGGGAGTCTTATATTCAGCGTTTTAAAAATTGTATGTTTAGAGCCATCTTCTAAACAATGTTTTAATCATTTTACTCCGTTTAGGCATGTGTCTTTGATTTACACTTCTCTTGTGTAAATGTTTGAAATCGCAGTATATTTATCTGGCTATCGTCGCAATATGGCCCATACTACCTCCCTTCGAACGTTTTCACTGCTTCCATAGGATCAAACTTCTATTTTTATCCAAAGGATGTCCAGTCTGATAAGTCTCTGTGTTGGGCTCTCATTTGAAATCTATTTAATAAAGCTTCAGAAGCGATGTTTATGTTATATTCTGAAGAACTGGGTGACATTATACAAATATGGATAAAAAGGTACAAGTAGGCAAAGATCAGGAAAAGGCGCAATCAGAAAAAGATTCCCACTCCAAAAACCGAGGTGGGAAAAAACCAAACTAACAATCAGGAACTTATACCATGAAACATACCGTAAGGCGAATGAGCAGCTATTTTCCTGATAGGTGGCCACTCAGTTACCTTAACTTAACTAAAAATATGAAACATACATAAGGCGCCAACAGCACAAACATTTTAAACACCAAGACATAAAACAAAAAGAACCACCACAGAAGTATCGACTTGGAACGATCAGTAACACAAAGTTACTGGCGGGCTTAAACCGGTTTTACAGGTACCTAACCTCACCCTCAGCTTCTGCAGTGGTTCATAACATTTACTTAGTTCTTCGGTCCTCGTGGTGAATCTCTAACTAGTCAATGAATCATCAAGAGCAAACAAATAAATCATGATAAACATCCTGATGAATCAAAATCCAGGACCCACAGATTGAGTAAGCTGCCCGACGATGGAGATCCCTGGGCGCCGAATAACCTACTAACTCCGGAGCAAAAGAAAAACACCAGTTGGACCCCTGTGGGCTAAGCAACAGACACGAAGCTCCGGCCCCAACCAACTAAAATGAATAGCTTTAAGTCGGGGCCATCATAGAGTCTGACGCCCGACCCAACGGCGTGCAATTTAAGAAGGCAGCATAGTTATCAACCATGATTGGGTTAAAAACTAAGCATGCAGACTTTCGCATAACATTCAAGTTATAACCTATACGTCTGTAACGTGTTATGATTTTTCTGAACTGAAAAGAAAAATCATTTATTCCTTTAAGTTTCTTAAATTTGTAAACCAAGTCACCATAAAATTTAGGTTCCGAAAGGCCTTCACTTAAGAGCATCTTTAACCCAACATTATATTTAGAAATCAATTCATAGTGTCTAAAATGTTTTTCAAAGTTTATGATACCGATAGCCCTGTTGGAGAAGTTTGGCCGTTAAACATTTATTTCGAGCGTTGAAGTTTGTAACATGATTGCAGACTTTAGCAAACCTAATAAGTTGCGAAATGTGTACACCATAAGATGCACGACGAGGAACGGCACCATCCAAAAAAGGAAAATTTACTACGATATTTACTATATCAAAATCAAAGTCATCGCGCTTATCATAAATTTTAGAAGAAACAAATCCATTTGCAACAGAAAGATGTAGATCTAAAAAGGGGGCTTCGGTATCTGAGATATTAGCTTTGTTCAGCTGAAGTTCGGGTGGATAAATTTGATTGACCATACCTTCAAAATAAGGGTTGTCAATGTTCAAAAGGTCATCGAGGTACTAGTACCTAGATGTGGAATTAAAAGCCTCGATAACATCAGCTTGATTATCACGGTTAAGAGAATCCATGAAATCTCTTCCGTAGCAGTATAAAAATAAATCAGCTACGAGAGGTGCGCAATTTTTACCCATCGGAATTCCAACAATTTGTCTGTATAACTTGGTCCCAAATCTAATATAAATATTATCAAGGAGATAGGATAAGGCGTCGTACACATTCTGACATGACCAAAGTGTATACCGACCTTGGTCAGAGGAAGTGAAAAAAGCCTTTCTGTCATTACATGCCAAATAAAGTGAACCATAGTTTTTTTAATGCCCTTTTGAAGGTCCACTCTATCAAATCATGTAAAAGATACAGGCCGGGAAAGGGTCCTTGAAAATGATAATAACTCTCAAGTACCTAACAGTCAATTTAGTTTTTTCCCACCTCGGTTTTCGCAGAGGAAATTTCTTTCTGATTGCACCATTTCCTGATCATTGCCTACGTGTACCTTTTAATACATTTATGGTAAAAGGAACAGAAGCTAAAGATGAGCATAAAAGATAACTAAATTCTACCAGTACAATAAAGAGCATGTATTATTTCCCTGTCACCATATTTCACAAAGAAGTTCTTCGTGCTTACATTTGCTCTTGACTGCCTATAACCATATCTTCTCTACGGCTTGTGAGACCTGAAATGTTTATGCCTTTTTTTTTTCTTTTTTTTTTTTTTATCTCATCATAGTTTTTTTCTTCTCTTAAATGATGCCTTAGATTTAGTTCAAAGAAGCTCCCACCTGAGCCCAGAGCATTTTATTAACTTACAGAAAGAGTCATTTTATACTGTATTATAAATCACATCTTGGGAAAAAATGACAACAAACATGGCTTGGCTATAGGATCATAATATAAGATCTTGGGGAGAAAATGGACAGTGTCCTACTGATGTAGTGAGACCAAATGCGCCGATAAATTCTGTGGTTGCCATTTGAAATATACGGCTTTCTTTTAGCCTAGTATGCAAAAATTGCATTTTTTTTATGACGCGGTCCTTATTGTTGTCATTTCAATCAGTTTTATGGATCACATGACAAATACCATCCTTGGATTTTGATAATAAAACTCCAATTTCAAGCTAAGAAATACGGTTAATGTACGTGAACTTATAAAAAATATAGTATTTTGTAATTGAACTTTTTTTTCTTCACTTTTATTGTATAGATAGCTTAGATGTTATAACAGAAATACTATCTTTACAATTGAAATGAAGAAAAAGAGTATGTATGTACGTATGGAATGTACTTAACCGAGGTGGAGAAAAAACCAAATTGAATACTCGTACTCAGAAAACATATCGTAAGCCGAGTGAGAATCTATTTCACAATAGGCGGCCACTAAGTTACCCGAAGTTTTTAACTAAAACTATGAAAACGCACATAAGCTGCAAACCATCAGCACAAAAATTCGACTCCAAAACATAAAAAAAACCCCATCAAACATTACAATAAAGCCGACTTCTTCAATTAAAACTCCTCTGATAATGTCGTCGTTTATCATTCTAAAGAAGTGCATACTTAAACAATATTGTTAAAGTTCAAGGTAATGAAGTATTTAAAATTCTACTACCTATATTCTGCAACGCATTTGCAATTCTAACATCAATACTGAATACCAGTTAATGAACTTCCAAAATTTCATTTCGGAACAAAAATGGATAGGCCGTAAAATGTAATGCATATTAATGAGATGAAGTCAGCGCTTATCGCAAATAGTCAAGAATATCTGCATCAAAATAAAAGAAATGTCGGATTTTCATCGCTATATGTATGAGGTAATTAAAGGGGTGCCTTTCGGAATGGATTCATGTAAATTAAGTAGGATTTGGAAGATTTATTAAGATCTTGAAATCCAGTATATAGAAGACTGTTCCACTTGAGAATTCCAAGTTAATTCGACCTAAGATTGGATAACTTATTTTTCTGTCCACGCAGCACATCAGTGCTTCGGATTTGCTATTTAATTATTTCACATGCCTTACACAAACGCGACTGTACGGCCACCAAAAGTCTAGCATATTCTAGTTTTATAGTGATGATATCCTGCAAAATGTTTCCAAACTATAATACAACTTCAAAATTAATCGATTTAACAAGGAAGCATATCGTATCAAAGAACAAAAATGACAGTTTTGTCTCGGCTTTCAGATTCTGAAAAATGTTGGATAGGTTTATACGAGTACGTAATGCCTTATTTCAGGCGTGTCTCTTGATTCTGAATTTTGCACACCGTACGCAACGCATAAAGAAAACATGTCCATGAAATGTATACCCACTCAAACCCCACTTTTATATATACTACTCAAACTTTGATAAGCATCAAAACTTTATTTTTGAGTACAGGACATATTGGTAATCTAACACCCGAAATTTTGCTATAGATATATAGCAGCAGCCTCACCGTGCAAACATTCCATCTTTTTTTCGCACTGCCTGCGATCCCTTCCCGCAGACCTGCAGAAACAATGGAAACCCCCTAAAATTGAAGTTGTCACTGTTGCCTACCCTATCCAATTCTGTCATTTATCCTCTCTTACTGGTTCATTCAACTGCAAAACTGTTTTGATAATCGAAATGTCGATACTTTTGTGTCCAAATTGCAGTTTTGGAAAATTTCAGAAATCTGTGATTTTTGGTTAAAAAAACGATTTTTTACCCAAAATTTTTTTTTCGCTTAAAATGCTGTCCTTTGCATGGTGAGCATGAATCTGAAAACCGTTTTTGAATACGCACTCTGGTTAGCTCTAACCAGCATGTTTAAAATTTTGTCTGAGATGTTTTAATCACATTATGCAAATTTCCATTAAGAAAACTTTCAGTCCAATGACAAATGTTTTAAAACGCTGTAAAATCTAAACCAATGCCCGTAGCTCAAATCGGTTTTCTGTTCCATACTCGCAGCCTAAAGGGAAACATTTTAAGCGAAAAAAATTTTTGGGTAAAAATCGTATTTTTAACCAAAAATCACAGATTTTTGAAATTTTCCAAAAGTGCATTTTACACACAAAGTATCGATATTTCGACTATCAAAACTGTTTTGCAGTTGAATGAACCAGTTAGAAGGGGTAAATGACAGGATTGGATAGGGTATACAACAATCAATGAACAATGGCAACTTTAATTTCAGGGGGTTTCCATCGTTTCTGCAAGTCTGCGAAAAGCGCTTGCAGACAACGCGAAAAAAAGATGGAATGTTTGTACAGTGATGGTTCTGCTTCATATCTATAGCAAAATTTCGGGTGTTAGATTACAAGTATGTCCTGTGAACAAAAACAAATTTTTGATGCTTATCAAGTTTTGAGTAGTATAGTAAAATTGGGGTATGCGGGGGTGTACCTATTTTTCATATTTTTGTTCCAAAACATAGTTTGTGGGTACTCGTTAGAACCGCCTCGGCAAGACGGTTCTAACGAGTACCCACAATCAATGTTTGAGCAAATATAATAAAACAATCATTTTTTTCCGACAAAATTTTCAAATTTTTACACCTGAAAAAAATTCTCTGTATATTGCATGGACATGTTTTCGAAATGGTGAACGAAATTCACCCCAAGTCAAAGAAGAGTATGTTGGAAGGATCTGTTACATACAAAGCCTGAAGAACTGACATTTAGCACCTAACAATTCTAGAACGAACAAGCAATGTTAAACATTCTGAACACAAGTTTGTTTTTAAAGATCTCTAATGCCCATGTCTTAAAAGACAGGGTTATAATGTCTGCACCAGATTATTATTCTATCTGTCGCCTACAGATTTTTTAATAACTTTCTATTTAAAATACTGAATTTACTGTCGCTTACAGATATATAGTAACCCATAGACGAGGGTTGATTGAGGATTGATAGAAAAGGTTTAAGAGGTAAAATAATTGCATGAACATATCGTAAGGGTCTCCAAACGGGTGAAAATGCGAGAAAAAAAGGGTCCAGTCGTCGAGCGCCTGTGATATATATCTGCTTCCTCTTTGGCAAACAATTATGTTAAACTTTTAGCGGAGAGTATATTTTAGAGGTACGTGTAGACAGGATGAGGTGCACTAAACTGTGAGGATACCAAGGAGATATTAAAGGGCGGTCGGATGTGAATATGGCCCCGTCCATAGGGGTCCGCAGAAATAGATGGGCTGCTTGTGCCTCCATGCAAGGTTATAAACTACATACTGACTATCTGAATGCCGGTAAACCGATCAGATGGTCTGAGCCTTCACAGGAAAAAATAGTTCAATTCATAAGCTTTTTAGGTTTACTTGGGTTGTTATATTTAAAGCAAAATTAGGGCGTCATGACGTCTAAGTGTTTGTCAGAAGTCCCATAAAATGGAGCCAACTTCCCGACATGGAACATAAAGCATCAATTCAAACAAACAAACAAGAAGATACTAGTAGGCCATCTGTAACAGTACAGCGATCAACAAACGAAACGTTAAGTATATATTTGAGCCGCATCATGAGAAAACAAAGGCACAGATCAGCTGCGAAGCTGCGAAGCTGATCAGCGCCTTTGTTTTTGCTACACGGATTCTTCCTAAATCCCAAACTCTCTTCTGTAGCAGCATAGACCGGTTTGTGTCGGACCTGGTCGGAAATCCGAAAACCGGTTTTCTCGAGTCGCATCTCATATAGGATATCCATTTTTCGTTTTCATAAAAAAATCATTATTATACCTTATTTC
Source organism: Rugalucina vietnamica (assembly GCA_964017185.1). Classification (NCBI taxonomy): domain Eukaryota; kingdom Metazoa; phylum Mollusca; class Bivalvia; order Lucinida; family Lucinidae; genus Rugalucina; species Rugalucina vietnamica. The sequence goes on from OZ024870.1 coordinate 40,030,136, forward strand.
TTTCTTATTATCTTAAATATTAAATCCCAGATGTGACAAAACAAAATAAGATATTTTTCTCAAATAATATGTTAGAACAAAATCTTTTCTAGCAAAACCTATTTTAGATTATATCTTATATTACAAATTCTCACGAGGATTTCGTGTTTTTTTTTTTTTTTTTTTTTTTCTTTTTTTTTCTAAGCAATCAACAGCAAAGCTTCTACTGTCTGAGACGACAGGAAATGTTGAACATCTTATCTAAAAACATGCTAATAGTCACTTCTTTCGGTTAACCTCTTTATGGTGGTTCTAACCCTCCATTCTAACAGAAAGAGACGTTACAAATTGTGAAAATAGTTAATTCCGACAAAAGGGGGGATGTATTGATTCTTAAATATATGTTTTAGTCGGACAGCAGCTGAACGATATTTCTTCTTCAAAAGGACAATGTAAAGATCTTCACAACAGGTACAAACAAACAGCCATGTACTTCGTAAAGTAAAAATAGAAAGTCAAGGAGTGAAATAGAAAATACCAACCCAAACATCATACATGCACACGATGTTGGATATCACACACAATATAACAAGACATATGACGAACAAGATGACTAGCACTACTAAACAAGGTGACACATCCGGTTAGCATTTCTTTAACTCATATAAGCCAGGCGTTCCTTTTGTGGGACACAGGCAAACAGCATAGCCCCAGATGTGACGCCGCAGAACGCGGCGTCCCATCTGGGGCTATTCTGTTTGTTTTAGGGAATTTCATCGAAAAATGAGATAAAAATAGCACTCTTAACACCCCTAAAAATGAGAGTGGACTCACCCAAATGATAATGATGGGAAAGTCCATTCGTCAAATATGGGTTAAAACAAAGATTGCGTGTACAACAGAGAAGACGGCAGCCACAATGGACAACGTCATGATAATACATGAAGCTGAGCCGCAGTGAAACAGTCCATTTCCGTTCTTTTTTGCCTACTTGTACTTTTTTAACCCATATATGACGAATTTTCCCATCATTATCAAGTGGGTGACCCCACTTTCATTTTTCGATGAAATTCATTCAAGCAAACAGAATAGCCCCAGATGGGACGCCGCGTTCTGTGGCGTCACATCTGGGGCTATGCTGTTTGCATATGTCCCATAAAAGGGTTAAATGAGTTAAAATAATAGTACTGCGCAAAATAGTAGAATATAAAGGGCTTATAGCAGAGACAGTTTTTCTGGAAACGAGTCTCAAGTGCGAATGAAACAATTTCAGTGCCTTGCACTTTATAAAGGAATCAACGTGTGAGGAAAGTGTTGTTTTCAGTTTCAAATTTCCCAGGAGCGTTGCAATTAACCTGCAAAAATCGTTCGTTTTTATGTACATGACATTAATATAGGCACAGAAAACCAGCTGCGCCACAAATAATGAATACAAGCCGAGAGAAAATTTTGCGTAAATGCCTTATTCACTCTGTCCCTGTTTAAGGTGCCAGTAAATTCCGGTTAAGTGAACCGGGATAAACCGTGCGAACTGGCAGCACGATGAACATACGTGACGAACCGATGTGCCGGTTTCAGGCCTTTTTTTTTTTTTTTTTTTTTTTACATATTCGTTTATGTCAAATACCAGCTGTTATAGGGGGCGATGCAGTAAGTTTAGTACGTACATAACGATTTGTTTCATAAGTAATGGCATAGCAGTACCAGTACTTAAATCTTGGCCAAATTTTATTGGATGTTTGCAAATGTGAATGGATTTCACTATGTCAACCATTCACTGATTGTCATAACACTTTAGATTTTGATCGATTCATTTATATAAATAGTAATACATTAAAATGACAAGCAAAATATTATAACTTCTGGGATACAAATATTAACTTTAACATTGATTTCATACACTTCAAGAAAATTTTAACCGAAATAGATTATATTTTTAAATTGGCATATCACCAGGTAGACTACACCTAACATAATATTTGGTCTACCCTTTGTATTCACACGTTTCTTGAAGCTTGCAATATATTGCACCCTACTAGCCGTGGTACACCATATTATTCAATCAGTCAGCGTTTGATACATAATAACACATACAATCAGTTGTATTTACAAATTATACTGGTCAACAACAGTTGCATGTAAATATTTGATCCCAAGGAAGCCGCTCGTAAATGCACCGGGACACAAAATGGCGAAACAGTCCAAACAAGGTAAGGTGGTCTTGCAGAATGCAATATTTAAAGCTTCGATAACCTCGACTGTACATAGGGTAGACCCAATATTATGTAAGGTGTAGTCTACTGGACGCTCTGTCATTTTACTGGAATAATAAAGTTTTAGTTCAAACTTTCCTGTATTGTGAGAAATCAATGTTAACATTGATATCTGTGTCACAGAAGTTATGTTATTTCGTTTATCATATTTTATGTGTTATTATCTATTTAAAAAATCGATCAAAATCTTAAGTATTACAATCAGTGAATATTTCTATGTATTAGGGTTGACTTAGCGAAAGCCGTTCAAATCTGCAAACATCCAATAAAATTTGGCCAAACTTCAAGTACTGCTACTGCTATGCCATTACTTATGGAACAAATCGCTATGTACTAAACTTATCTATCGAAACGAACCTATAATATGAAACAATATGCTAATTAACCATTGAAAAAAAAAAAAAGTTTTGCAAATCACTAACCTTACAAAAACATCCAATCAGCATTTTGTTCTGTGCATAAAATTCTCAGCAAACTTAAATTTTGAGATTTATAACAAAGCAGCAGACTACAATTACACTAGTGAACTTCCTGAAATTAACACATTTTAAGTTAATTTTTGTCACTGACAGTTGACACTCAGCTTATCAATTCCTTATGAGGAAGTATACTTAAAGATGTAAATTTCTATTGGCTAAATGCAGTAATGACTGGCATTTTGAGACAGCTGAACTGTGCTAGTACTGAGTTAGAAATATTTCGGACGGGCACACAAAGGGATATGCTTGTCTGACGGGTGAGAAATTGGTTTACCAGATAGACTAAATGGATCAGGTTAAACCGAAACAATTTTCGACCAAAAAGTGGTCAGTTTGGCGTATCGACGGTAAACTATTTTGATTCTGATCTGATCTGCCATGATACTTCGTTTTGACAGGATATTCTCGGCGACTTGATGCAAGGTCGGGTCTCAACGTCCCACACCGGAATGAACATTAATAGCAACAAAAATGGTATTATGCATAGCAGGTTTAACGTAATACCCATGATGACTTCTACAAATTTAAATCGAATGTAAGCGGAAACATTCTTGGTGATACAAGTTCAATAGTTCAACTACTTTCTAAATCATGGTGTTTAATGTAATAATTATATTATGAACTCCATTAATAATTTACAAAACACCAAAGGGATTCAATTAGTACAAATATGCACGTGACCGATTCCATTTGCAACCAAGGTCGCATATACTACAAATTTAATGTCTCTTGCACCATTGATGGTATATTTACGCTTGAGACTTACTTACTGGGAGGTATTTTGAGCACGCATATGGTCTTATGCAGGGGTACCAACATGAGGCGGCTCATTTATCTCGCCAATACATGGCATGAGCTGTCCAGTTCCCATGTTAAGTAACGGAACACGGGACAAATACATGAACTCAACTTAATCACAACACGTTTCTTTATTTGATTAATACATGGTTTCATTTGACTCCATGAACGTTTATAAATGCAATTAATGTCTTACAGACTTACATGTACACTGTTTAATCAATCAACATGTATAGAATTTGCTCTTTTAGCACTTTCATAAGAACTAATCAGGAGATCCGATTAAGCTCGGTGTTTGTGTTTCTTCGGGTTTCAAACTATACCCATGAAAAAAAAGTAAGTTGACATCTGGCTTTCAAAGCTTAGTTTTTCTTAACGACCGAGTCAAGATCAGGGTTGCATTTTGTGTTGCACTTGAGGCAAAAATCAATATTTTCATTTTTTTTTTGTTTATTTAAGACCACTCGGGTGTATATCCCAGTGATAATTCTTTTGGTTCTCATGTGTTTTGGAATTTCACCATAACAGGTAATAGGGATAGTTCAGTACAGGAGCTTCTAAACAGTGTTTTGGACTGCTTAAATGAGATCATATGCAGCCTAGATAAGTCAATGGTCCTTGTTGCAGCTAATTTTATGCAATAGTATATGTGTGGTTGCATATGAAAATTTGGAGGAAAACTTGACTGCCACTAACATTTGATTTCTAAGATGCATCTTACCATGGGGCTACGGACTCTGCAGGCCATGCAAAAAATATATACATTTGATTATATTATTTCTTGACAAAACCTGCAGTTATGTTTTACTTGTCCTTAGACTGAAAAACAATAAGACAATTTTATCCCTGTTAATAGAAAACTTGCTTTGTACTTTCATTTTGAAAATAGATGCTACGGACTCTACATAAAAATGATGATTTTTAAAGAAGTAAGTACTCTGCAAGGTGACTGATAAAATCAGCTTCCATTGATTTTAAGATTTCCTTTGTCTTAACAACGAAAGACTAGATATCGAAAATCATGTTCGAATCATAGTTGTAATTTGTTTGGTCTGCCAACAAAAGACCAAGAAAAATTGAAAAACATAATAAAAGTACAGTTTAACTGCCTACGCCATATTTTTTGTTATTGTTTATACAAATTAAATTCCGTAAAAAAGTATACTACATGGGAAATATGTGCCTTTAATATTACATGAATATGGGACCTTACTTATTTTTAAACAGAGCAGCAAACTAGCTTACAAAACACCCAAAATAAGAGTGCAACATTAAAACATGTGAAAAGTAGTGATTATTGGACATATATTATTGCCTTGCTATAGCAATGTTATATGTCGCAAGAAAGCATATTGCCAAAGTGTTATGGTAAAAAACAACAACATTTATTCTTGGATAATATCCTTTTGAATTACACGCGCATAACATGGCCTTGGTAGTAAAAACAACCCTTATCTGGACTCAGCAGTTAAGGAAATGACAGTTCAGTTCCGTAATGCCAATGACTGCAACCGAAATCGTACTTCATCCTCTGTCATTACGAATAGACATTTTAATGAAGATGCCACATCTACATTGCTTATTTGCGTTTTAATTGAGTTGATTTCAGGTTAAAGGTTAATATCTATACACCATTTGTTTGTTTGATCAAGATAATACGTCCAAGTCAACACTCATGGCCATGTCCGTGCATTGTACATTATCGTTTGGTTCCATGTTCCGTTACTTCAACAGGCAAACGGGACAATGCAGGACCCGTGGAGTCGTCATGTGTTAACAATTCAGGTAAATCAGAAAATGTCATTGGTATAAAAATGGCATAGGAACCACAAAAAGTCTGTAGGTAAATTAGTATCGTTTCTGGAGTTGGCACCATTTCTGGCCGATGCAATAACCCAGAATAATAATTTCAATGTGGTTTGTGATTACTAATCACAGTTTTAATTAACATATAATATTATTCATATCTATGCAAACAAACCTGACTATGTCTTTGCTGCTTTGGGTATGCAGTCATATAACCTTATGACCTTAATGCAAATATGTGGGCATACTTATCAACTATTACAATTGAAAAGTGATATTTCTTCGAAGAAAATAAATAAATTATCTAAGGTATTCCCTAACCTTTTACCATGAGTATATAACTCTAAGAGAATCAGTGGTGACAGAAACATAAGACTTTCGTATTTTCGCAATCAGTCTCTAGGATTACTTCGTTCTGCGATCAAACTTTAAGTTCCGAAAGTTCACCAGCTGAGCAAACAACAACACGGTTATTGTCCAATATATCTAAATGTAAATGATTTGATATATTTGCCAGACATTTTTGCTAGAATATTCAATAAAATGACTGGGACGCTAAGCATAAATTTAAACAGACAAACAAACAAAATAAATGGTCGCCTGGGTGTACTATGCTGAAACATTTGAAAATTCATCGGCGGAGGTCGGAATGGAATTGATGCATACGCGAGTTGGATTTTGTAGAAATTGCATACTTGAGTTGGAATTTTGTAGAAATTACATTTTACAGCGGTGGAAGGTAAAGCACTGGATAACTCAGGAAGTGACACAATAAAAAAGATTCAAAATTCCAAACCAGACTAGAAAGAAATTGCACAATTTTTCTACAGCCCTAACGTCCTTGAAGAAAGAAATTCAGCCGAATGTCGCATAATTTAAGTTCTGTCTTGTCAGCATTTATCAGGCTACGTTCTAGAAACGTGTCATTGTTGCAATTCCGGGATTCTGTTCCGATAAATGGTAACTAACCCCGTAATTATTGCAGATATACCGGTGATATTAACTGATTAAGCCACGTCAGAATAAGCTATATCCCCTTGCAGTAACAAACGGACACAGCAGCAATGGCGTTATAGTGGCCTTGTTTGACGCATTGTTGATTGTTGCATGAAACTTTTATTGACCTGCCTAAATCATATAGGTACATGTAGGTATATTGCATCCCATTTCATTGGAACAATCTGGTTATGTCTTACATTCAGATAAGCGAGTTTTCCCAGACGGGCTTAATTTCTCGTCCTTAATTGATTATGGGCTATAATTTTATACGTCTATTGTGAATAGATCTGAGAATGAACCACCGCATAGGCGAAAACAAAGACGCAGATCAGCTGTGCAGTTACTGCACAGCTGATCAGCGCCTTCGTTTTCACTTCACGGATAGTACAATCCCTCTTCTTCTTAAATCCGAAATTTCAAGCTTCTAGCCTGCTTCAGTGACTGTAGAAGCCGGTTTGTGTCGGACCTGATCGGACATCTAGATTGTTGGTTTCCTCATGCGAAGTCTCAGAATGTCTTTGATTCGGGATTCACCATCTTCCTTATAACGCGCTATTATGTGGGCGATAATAACGTCGGCAATAAAGACCAGCCTCGTTTTGAGAAAATCTGTTATAGGGGTATGTAATCAGATCATGGCGACCTTGCTGGAGACTTTGAATGTTGGGTTGTTTGGATCAAGGAGTTCAGAATTGAAGTAACGCTTTCAGCACAACAATGACTAGAGATATCTATCAAATCGCACATGGTTTTGTAAGTCTTCCATACCCTATGCTCATAGGAGGTTTCGAATAAATCAGTATTCGGATTAAGTTAATAACATCCTTATACTAGGAGTCTTTGAGACGTCCAAGGTTTTACAGATACCGTATATGAACAAGGTTTTAAAATATATGATCTGTATCACTGTTTACAAACCTTTGCTCCGACCCAATGCAATGCTGGTTTCGTTTTGACCGGTTTGAAAACGGCTTCTATTTTGTTTCCTATTAAATGTAATCGTATTGAATTCCCCCCTTTACTTCATAGGCAGCCGCTTTCGGTGTAGCATAGGACAAAGTCATCCCTGGACGACATTTTAAGCATTCGAGACTCCACAAAGCTTTATACTGTACACAGGCTCACTGGTGTCCAGCGGACCATTTCATCTGGTGTATTAAGATTTTACAGGTTGTATCATATATGGGCATGGCATCCACCTTCATGACTGACATTATACAGAGGCAGACATCGGATGTATACAAACTACATGTATAAGTATCGTCGAACTAAAAAATAGGCAAAGGTCTAACAAGAATCTATTCAACACAGTGAAACTATAAAAAATCTTTGACTTTCAACACGTTTTCGGCATCACAGTTTCCGACATCCCCCTTCTCTTAAATATGCTCACTACTCTTAACGGATCTCAGTTTTATTTTTTATTTATGAGCTATTTTGAAAATAGCTTGTTCCGAAATAAAGCCTGATGAAAAATTGGATTGCTCTTTCGTTCACCTAAGCCGAATGCTAAAAATGTGAACATATAGGATAGGACTCGATCCGATGTCCGTGCATCTGTGCTTGCGTACGTCCGTAAATTCACAAATATCTCAGACCAGCTGGTCAATTGCAATGAAATTTTACAGAAAATATCATTGGGGTGAGGGTTGCCTGCCTAAAGTTTTGAAGCAGATCTGGTGAGAACTGTTGTTTCAACGGCAACATGGATAGACAACCCTAATTTCTCAGATGAGTTCGAATTTCGGCTAAATTCGAGCTCAAATTGCGAAAGTAACTGCTCTTGGGCATTTGGGAAAATCCCTATAGAAATAATAGAAAACATGTTGCGGCAACTCTAGCGACATTTTGCAGCGAATCTGTTTCATTTTTGCAGGCTGACCCCCAACATATTGTCCCTTCTTTGGATTAGACGGTACAACATTTCGACCGTCTTAGTGAAAAGACAGCGCAAACTACATCGTGTGCCGGGGTAATTTAATGAACATGGTCGTGTTTGCATGCTTTTCGCTAGCATGTTGACGTTTCCTTCCTATGATTAGACACAGAAGAATTGGAATTATTTGTCGATAATAATAACAGTAGACTGAAATGCAGTGAAGGTTATTGCGTCAATGAAAACGTCTGATCATAGAAATTAAAGCTTATCGATGTATTGATATTTCCTTGGAAATGTCAGCAAGATACAGGATATATAGTCTTGTCTTGGCTGTGTTCAGTCGATCAGTTGTCAATACCAATTGTAGAATTATAAAACGTATTCATGCTCATAGGAAGACAAAAGTACAATATGCAACTCGCAACCCTACTGGCGCTTTCAATATTTCAATACTGTTGTAATGTTCAAAAAAGTAACCAGCATGTGTGGAAACTTGTCTTTCGCAACCACTCCGTTATGGCACTGGAGTTTTACAATTTATTTGCAGAACCATAGCAAAATTTTAATTAGAGCCATATGGCAAGAGCATATCGAGTAACCTGAGAATTTCCTGTTGATGACCGGTAATTAGAAGCGCTGTAAGATGAACCCAATTTCCTTTTGTGGCCTTATTGAGTAGTTAGGACATATTCTACACTGAAGAATACTGACATAGAAAATCTACAACTTTCTTCAGTCATGTACTTGATGATATGGCGCAACTATGGAAATGATTTTTTAGACAATATAGGGCTAAAAAGAGAAAATTCATTTAAAGACGACATGGCAGTATACTACAATTAACATAAGCTCTAATGAGCGTTTGACATTTCTGTCCAAAGGTAAACGTATGACATGGTCATGAAATAATATTCGGAAAGCTACAACAACAGAAAGTTGGCACACTTGTCGCGTTTGCTTGGCATTTGCTATTGCAATGGTATTTGCTTCGTCGAACTCGGAAAAAAAAAAACCGACGATATTAACGCTTGGCCGAAAAAGGACATGACATATTTACATTTCGATCTCATATACTCGCTAAGGACTACTAAGACTTATCAGAACATTAGCGTTTTGTGCAATCCAAGAGCTAACGAAGGACGACTCCTCGTAAATGTCAAAAATTATCTGAACCATTCGATACATATATATTTAATATGCTTCCGTAGCTTTGAAATGTTGCGGCTTTTCCTTATCCTTTCGAAATAACTGATACAATCATTGTATACTTTGATGAAATTGGCTTGATGGCATAGGTTCATCGTGTCACAATATAAACTGTCCGAACCTAAAAGCCTTTGAATAATAGCCTCATCGATTATGTCTAGAAGATAAAAGTCTATATGCTTATTTTGGCCATTTCCGGTGCAATATTAGTCTGAAGAAATCAAGCGTATACTTATACTCCCATAGATCTTTCTTTCAGGATATTTTCAGGATGGAAGAAAATTCCTTTCACTTGTTTTGGAACACTACAATTTCAATGACTGCATAGTCCATGTATGATACAGTTTTAACTCGTTCCCGTTGCCCTGTGCAACGTTTATCGGTCACCCTAAGCTTGAAATGTTTTATGTACATTGTACATGTAAGTCAGATGACAGTTTGACTTGTTTTTCGCCGATGTAAGTTCACCAGGACTGAAGACGCACCTCCTGACAGACAAAACATGTTTACTTCAAGTCCAAATGCAGTTTGACCACGTTAATGTTGTTTGGCTAAGGTACTAAATATGCTATATAACAAAACAAGAAATATCATATAAATAACTTTCTACTCGATGGCATTTATGTGATGTACTCTCCACAAACGTAGTTCTTGATTTTAGACGACAAAAATGATAAATGACAATTTTGTACAGAACATGTTCATATTTCAGCAGACAAATCGGTTTTAAGTTTAAGAATGGTCGGGATCGATAGCGACTTGTGTCTGTATCAATATGAAAGATAAGAAGGAGAACAATGAATTCGCTTTTAATTTTAAAATTTTGGACTGAGGAGACTAATCGAGTTTTGAAATTCCCTCTTAGTATCGCTTGTGGTTCTTCTTCATATCTGAAACTATTCTCAACATTCAGATCATTTAGCTGACTGACTTCATACTATATTTTATAGCGAAAAAAATTTTATAGCGAAAAAAAAAAAAAAAAAAAAAAAAAAAAAAAAAAACGGTTGCATTTGTAAAAAAGAATAAAAATGATAAGATAAAAATTAAACCTATTGAAGAGTAAGCTGTTTAACACTTACAGCGGGACTTTCTTTCTGACTGCGCCATTTCCTGATCATTTGTATAAGCTTTCAAATCGCGTAAAAATGAATGTAAATATCGTTTTTTTTTCAACATTCTAATCGCTACGACAAGGAAGATACAATGACTATGAATATTAGACGATTTGGTCGTATGAATGATAATTACTTTACACATTGAGCAAACAGTGTCCAGATACATACGAGTATGGATATTAACTTTATTCGTTGGACACAGCGGTCTGTTACAATTAATCAAAAGGTACAAGTAGGCAACGATCAGGAAAAGGCGCAATCAGAAAAAATCTGCTCACGTGCATAAAAAGAGACGTCTCTGAGTTTTCTTCATATAACTCGCATCAGGAAAACATGTCCGTGACATGCATACTCCCTTAAACACCACTTTTATATAGCAAAACTGGGGTTTGCAGGGGTAAACCTATTTTTCTTAGTTTTGCTCCAAAACATAAATTGGGGGTACTTGTTAGAACCGCCGCGCCGAGGCGGTTCTAACATATACCAACAGTTCATGTTTTGAGCAAAAATAAGAAAAATATAAGAAAATTTTCTACTGAAAATTTTCATTTTTTATAACTTAAAAATCTTTGTGTATTGCATGGGCAAGTTTTCTTCATATAACTCGGCTAATCATGAGCCTCGACATCTATGAATACCATATGTTTAACAGTTTTCCATGTTTATGTTTTAATAAATAAATAAATAAATAAATAAATAAATAAATAAATAAATAAATAAATAAATGAAGTTGTTTATTTTGTTTAGTAGTTAAGTTTAATAAGCATTTTTTTTTTGTTAAATCTTTATGCGTTCAAATCTTCTCTTCAGAGTGTTAAGATTTTTCATACGCCCGGCGCGCGTTTGTCTCACACGCAAAATTGTGTGACTGCACTTTTAATACTTTATCTTGCTATACAATCCATTAAAGACCGATGTCAGTGTTGCTTCCATTTTGATAAGACCACCAGACATGTGTGTGACACTAGACATCCTCTTTATTGCATTATATGTGAACAGATACATGTAAATGCGGCTTAGAACAGTGTCGTCGCATTTTTCTGATTTGCTTTAATAAAATATTCTCTTTTCCTGATTTAACAAAAAAAAAATGTATTTGATAATAAACATTACGAAAACATGTCCATTACATTTATAGAGATTTTTTTCATCTATAAAAATTGAAAAATTCATTGGATATTCTTTTTATATATTCTTATTTTTGCTCTAAACATACATGTAGATTGCGGGTATACGACAAGGCGGTTCTAAGAAGTACGGCCACAATCTATGTTTTGGAGCAAAAATAAGAAAAAGAGGTATACCCCTGCATACCCCAGTTTTGTTTTATAAAAGCGGCGTTCAAGGGGGTATACATTACATGGACATGTTTTTGTGATGGTAACGTAAGATAGCCACATGGTTTATGGGAAATAAACCACATGCAAGACAAAATACCACTTAAGCGCCTCGAAAATGAAATGCGTGACTTGAATCCAATGTCTTGTACAAACAACAACACTATCGCTTACCTTCCTACGAAGAAACTGCATTAACTAAAAAGCCACCAGACACAAATGTCACCTGAAAATAATGGAAGGCACATTAATTTTAGCCTTGAAAAATATCATTCGCTGGCTCAAGACTCCGAATATATCAACCCAGGAGTATAAACTAGAAATATTAGTCGTAAGACGTGCTATTTGACCATTATTGTATTTACTGTGCTGACATTTGCAGTTTGGAAGCAAACTGTTGTATTTTAAAAACGTCATAAAAATGATTATACAACTGATGTACCTTAAATGTCAAGATGGCCTTTTCAAGGAAATTCTGTCTTTTACTGGAAAATAATGTGGAATGAGGTTCGAGGGAGAGGGTGTTGCTTATTTAACTACTGCAAACTTGTATTCATAACGTAAACTTGCCCATGCAATATACAGAGATTTTTTTTCAGCTGTAAAAATCTAGATTTTGATTATATATACGAGTACGTACGAGCGTATATATATACATTTGGTTAAAACATTGATTGTTGGTACCCACAGTCTTTGATTTTGGATAAAAAATAAGAAAACAATTATACCCATGTACACCCAGTTTTGCTATATTAATGTGGGGTTCAGGGGTATTCATTACACGGACATGTTATCCTGAAGTATTGGCTGAAAAGTCTTCTGGATGCCAGAGGTTGGGTTTAAGATTTTAATGTAGCACCACCTTTCATTTCGCTGGTTTTGTGTGATATTAACGGTTCCTACTATCGCTAAAATACAGAAACTCGTCTTTTATAAGATGCTTATAATAGTCCGACCTTAGAAGCACAACAGAAAACATACGTATTCATGGAACGTATAAAATGTCATTGTAAAACCAGTAAATGAATTTCCTGGGTAACATCAGTGTGTGCGAGCGAAGACAAAGGGGAATCTTGTGTCACATTCGGAATATTTTTCTCTTAATGTGGCGGTATCGGTTTTCATCAAGAATTCAGCAAGAATCTCATTAGAAACCGCCATCAGATTGTCATCTGACCTAATTTAACCTATTTCTGACGAATTCACATGCCAATCTTTTTCATTGGAACTTGCTCCCATTGATTTTTAAGGGTATTAGAGGTTAAATTATATTTGTAGCAGAAATTCCTTTTATAAGCAAACAATGTACTCCAAGATGAGACACGTTTCTATGCTCATATGGGCTTATCTGTTTGCCATTGTGCAATAAAGAGAACACTATGCTTAAAGGGGTTAATGAACCGCGACGCAAAAAAAACCGGTTTTCCGACCAGGAAAACCGACATGCTCAGACACAAAGACAAGCTAGAAGCTTGAAATTTCGGATTAAAGAAGAAGAGGGATTGTATTATCCGTGTAGCGAAAACAAAGACGCTGATCAGCTTCGCAGGTACTGCGAAGCTGATCTGCGCCTTTTTTTTCGCAAAGGCAAATATCCGGTTTTCTCACGATGTGGCTTTAATTAAACCTTATAAGCATTGCTTCTCATTGTAAGATAGTGTCAATCTGGCAGAGGTAGAAAAGAATCTATTATCAGAAGGCTGCGTTGGTACTTCATGGACCTACTGTTTGCCTATTTACAAAAGAAAAGGATGAATATCAGCAACGTCTCTTAAACTGAAAACATACTGTTGTTTATTGATCAGGCCGAAGGTGTCGATGAACTCAGTATTCTCTATGATAATATTCAATTAAATAGCCGCCATCTCGAAAACTGTTTGGACACATGATGTTTCGGGATGAAAATATTATTGATAACTCCAACCCACTTTTTATACCGCATTTAAAGTTTTCGAAGCACAGTCTAGGCCAATACCCAAAGAGATCGCAGCTATGTTGGAATTCAGTTGGCAAAATGATATATTTATTAATCAGTGTAATGGACATTAGTAATAAACATTGGGGAACGTTGCGTGATGTTGAGTTTCAAATATTCGTTCTCATATTTGCACTGTTGTCAATGTTTAATGAGACGGTTTTGCTTACATATACTACTAAGTTCAACATAATCACCTCCCACGATATCGATCATTGTGTCCGATCGGCAGGTTACTAAGGATTCTTTAACGTCTCATTTCTTCTTTAAATTGAAGGCAGTGGTTAATCTCACTGACCGACTAAGCATCAGGAAAACATGTCCGTGCAATAAATACCCCCATGAACCCCATTTGTATATAGTAAAACTGGGGTTTGCAGCGGTATACCTATTTAGATTGTGGGTACTCGTTAGAACCGCCTCGCCGAGGAGGTTCTAACGTGTACCCACAATCTATGTTTTGAGCAAAAATAAGAAAAATATCAAAAATTTTCCAATGAAAATTTTCATTTTCACAACGAATTTTTTTCTGTATATTGCATGGGCGTTTTTTCGTAATAGAACAAGTCGCTGACGATGGCATCACAAACATGACAGACGAGCTCGTTCCAAGCAGGTTAGTTTATTGAACATTCACAGTTTCTAGAAATGCAATTCTCATTTGATTCCGATACGTCGTTATTGGCTAGATGTTTCATCTGATTTTATTTGTAATTGACTCGTAATCTGCAAATGTGTTCCTAAATGACATCAAACGAATCTGATAATGCAGAAACTGACTTCAAACTTCTAATAAAATATCGTCTCGAAGTACAATGCCAAAGAACAAAGTAAACTAAATTCATAACTAATTTTGAATATTAAGCATGTGCCACACTGCGAAGATCATAACTTCCTATTTGATTCAGAATTCAACTGGTTGCAGACTTCGTTTTAATAACTGGCCTTTTGAGCAAATACACGTTATACTTTTTCGACAACACAATCGATGCTTTGATTTATGATGCTAGTGAATAGAGGTTATTGCCAGTGATTAGCAGAGCAAAACTAAGACAAACTCTGCTGAAGTCTAGAGAAATTGCACGTCAAAAGTTCATAATTTTACTTTACCTCACTTTGATACGGAATTATTACTTATTCACGACCAAACATGATGTTACCATTCTTTCTTCTACATCTGTATACATGTATGTTTCCATACGTTTGTTTGCAAATGAAAGCAATCGCATCTTATTTATCTGAAAATAGACTTTTTCTACTGATCAGAACGAAGGTGTCTGTGAAAGTATTCTTAAAATTCAAAACACCAACCACATAGCCTGCATCTCAAAACCTTTATAGAATTCTGAGAGTTCAATATGACCATCAATTACTCCAATCAAGTAGCACATTAGACGAGAGCTATCAGGTACAATTTCAGGTCTTGCGGGAATGGATTATCTGATTGGTCAGGATTTCAAAGACCCCTTGGAACCATATCTAATTTTATCAAAGCAGGGCAGTTAGTCAGGAATGTGGCAAGTCATTAAGATCAGATAGACCGGCTGTTTTATGGCCACGCTTACCTGACTTATTACCTTAGAATACCTAACGTTTCAATCTGGAAAAGTTTTACATTGGATGTGTTGTTAAAATGCAAACAGCAACATGTCTTGATATATGCATCCTATAAAGGCAGCAAATATGAACAGATTGATCAGATTGCTAACAGGTTATCTCAAGACATGTTTTTCACTAGTGTATACATATCTTTATGACTTTACAGCACCACAAGCTGTCCTCGAAAGTGAAGCCTCCGTGGCGCAGAGGTTAAGCCACTTGCCTTGTAAACCAGGGGTCGCAGGTTCGATCCCGGGCTTCTCCAGTCCTTCGGATTGAGACTATAAACCGAGGTCTCGTCTCCATATGACCTTAGCTGTTGGTGGGACGTTAAACCCCAATCAATCAATCGAAAGTGAAAAAAAATCACAAATTTAGCATATTTAATACAGTATACTGTATTATCCTCCAAGAATCCTCAATTTTAAATCCTGATTATGGAATATTGCACATTTTTCAACTACTTTCTGCTTTGATAGTAAATCACAAGACAGATTCTGGTAGCACTACACAGGTTGAGATTAATTAATAATGTGGCAGATAGTGATAAAACTCTCAGCAGGGCCAGCAATATGATTTACCTTATGACTTCAATGTAACTCATAGGAAATTATTTTTCATACTGTATTGCAAGTGCGATGTTATAGTCAGTTATCCAGGTGGTGAAAGTTCTTTCACACCTGTCTGGCGGTGAGGGAAGCCACTTTCCTAACCCCCAGACAGGTGGTGAAAGTGACTTTCCTTATTTCCAGACAGGTGTTTCACAACGATTCCAATATAAAGATTTTAACTTCTTGTTTGAGAACTGATGCAAAAACGTCAAAGCTATCAAGTAAATAGCTGTCGACTGTGGGTGTTGGACACTGATCTGACTTAGCAGTTACGTAGAGCTGAGAGTCTTCTCTCGATGGAAGTTGGTTTCAGATTCGCAGATTATGGTTAGTGGGTTATTGTTGTGCAAGAACAATGAATCAGAAAGCAATTTCACATATTTTTGCATTGGGATTATGATCATTAGAAACAACCAACTGTATCCCTTAAATACAGCTGGGCATTTCGAACTCCGGTCCCCCAACTGACCATGTGGACTTTGGTAAGTTAGGTCCGAGGGTTTTGATTTTAAAAGAAAAAATGCTAAAGAGTACCAATAAAATTATGTCTCAATCATTTTAAATGCACAAGGGAAAATACTCCCGTATGATCTAGTTTTGACAATAGCGAAGCGGTACAGTGGACAAGCTTCCTCGTTTTGCACGTGCAGTGTTCGGTCAATAGTTACGCCGCGAGAAAAATCACTTTACCGGTGTTCATTATCGTTGCGTAGGTCTTACAACCTGCAATTTCACTCAATGGTGCCATAAGGTAAGTGAATTACCCGCTTCGTGACAGGTGGGCATGATATTTTCCTGACCTGTCCATGTTGATCCCCATTATAAACAGTACAGTGTTAATGTATGGAATAATCATGTTTGATCGTTTCTTGCATTTTCACAGCTATTTAATTGAAATTCTCATTAAAAATACATCAACGTAAAAATTCACAGAGGGATTTCTAGATGGTCGGTCATTTTGTTCCTACGGAAAACAGTGACGTCATGTTGCATTGGCCAATCCAATGATGTTGAAGGATAAAAGCAAAAGACATGTGAATTTCATCATTTGAACATGGTGTTTGCTATGGCGGTTTTTACGACGGTACCCACAATCTATGTTTTGAATAAAAAATAAGGAAAATAGGAATACACCTGTAAACCCCATATAAAAGTGGGGTATGAGGGGGGGGGGTAAACGTTGCACGGACATGTTATCCTGATGTATTTACAGTTTCTTAAAATGTAATTTTCATTTAATTCTAAGACATGGCTATTGGTTAGATGCTTCATAAGATTTTGTTCGTAAATTACACATAATCTGCAAAGGTTCTCCTTAATGACATCAAACGTATCTGATATGATAAAAACTGACTTTAAACTTCTAATGAAACGTCGTCTGGAAGTGCAATGTTAGAAAATTTATGGCATGATTTAAAGTTTATTTAGTTTTAACTTATAAGAGCCGTTAGTAACAGAACCATTTCGAAGAAAGTATAACTAGACTCGGTATATATTTTTATCATTCTGTGTAATGACGACTGGAGGTTTCTCTAACTAGTCAGTGACTCATCAAGGAAAACCAAATACATTATAATAACTACCATGATGAATCAAAACGAGGACTCAAGTATACAATAAGCGTTCTGTCGATGGAGAGCCCTGGGTGCCAAAGATATTACTGAAAATCTAGAGCAAATGAAAAACACCAGTTGATCCCCGGAGGGCCAAGGGACAGACTAAAAGCTCCGGCCTCAATCAACGTAAAAGTATAGCTTTAAGTCGGTGCCATCATAGAGTCTGACGCCCGAATTAAAGAAGGAAACCTATTTATCAACCATGATTGGGTTAAAAACTAAGCAAAATATTCATTTAAATTTTATTCAGAGGTCGAGATTACAAGTTCATAAAGGGACATGCAAGTGTTCTTCATTTCCCAGACCTTTTGTGCACATGTTTTATTATAGGTACAATTACGGCTTATCATTTCAAATACCAGAAAAAACGCTTGACTGAGTGGCCGCCTATTTGGGAAGCTGCTCAAAAGGCTCACTATATATTCTCTTAGTATAAGTACATGTACCTGGTTGTCTATTTAGATGTTTCCCACCTCGGAGTTTGGAGTGGGAACTTCTTTTTTATTGTGCATTTCTTGATCATTGCATATTTTTACCTTCTTAAATGTTACATAATTGATTCAAATTTATACGGAAACATCGTTTGGAGGTTAAATGCATTCTTATTTTTTCTTAAGTAGGTTTACCTTAAAAAGGAAACCACCCATTCAACATTATATTAAACCTACCTGTCCTAACAATTATGAATAAGAGTTGCTTTATTATCAGAAATAAAACTTTAATCAGTATTTATCGGTACTTTCAAGTTTGTTGAACCGATATCCGAGTACATCATGTATTTTGATGCCATCTGGTTTGACAGAAGGTGTTTAATCAAGCAAATTATCTCACACTTCGTACTTTTTAGCAGAGACATACGAGATAACGCGACAAAAATATTTGAGGCTGCGCATGGTAAACCAACAATTTTGGTTTCCAACCAGGTCGACACAAACCACACTGTTGGTTAGAAGCTTTAAATTTCATATTTAAGAAGAAGAGGGATTGCACTATCTGTGTAGCGAAATCAAAGACGCTGATCTGCTGTGCAGTTACTGATCAGCGTCTTTTTGCGTGTGCATTTTGTTGGTTTTCTTATGCGGCGGCTATTTTATTTTCACAAAGGGCACATATGATCTCAGGCTCACACTAAGTATAGAACTCGTTTACAGGAATTTGATTTTCAAGAGCTAGCAGTTTAAAAAATAATCAGTACACATGTACTTAGAGTACCATTAGGGTACGGTCAGTTAACTTTCTATTTAACCGGTCCACATTTTCGAGGACAGTATGTTGGATTAGCTGATGGTTTAGTTATTAGCAGTACAGAATATGACATTTTAGGATGGGAAAATGCTGCCATAGAGGTTGCTAAGCTACTCTGGTATTTATTAAACACAATTTAGGAACTTCTGACATTGGGTTTCAAAGCCGGGGAATCGTTAATGTGTCTATTCCTTAGTGTGCGTTAGTAAACAAGTCCATACCTGTTATATGCACTTCTTAAAAAGTGGACAACCTGCGTACGAGTGTCTTCTAGTGAGTTCTGACAATGGTCTCTATCTCCGAAAATCAGAATAATTTTGCTAATCAAATGTGGCCATTGACGTTGCCTACGTGTTATAAATATGAAGACTTTATCACAATTAGATCTGATATTGTAACTATAACAATTTGTTTTCAGCACGGTGAGAGCTTGTGGCCGGAAAAAATGCGATTTTCGATTTTTGTCTAAATTTGGTGGGGTAGGGTAAGCAAAAGCTGCCTGTGTTTCTTTTGTTAGTCAAATTAGTGGTTTTTGATGCTTTCTGAATACCCAAATGCTTTCTCAAAATAACTTGTTGCAATAACACTGGCTTAGAAGCTTTCAGGGTTCAGCGGTTGCTAGGCAACAAGAGAAAATTAAATAAACGAGTCCATATAACCACATTACTTTCTTACGTTTAGACCTTTAAACACTTAGTATGATAATATGTCTACATTCAATAGTATTTGCACATACCATTGCCAGGAGAAGATTCGTATAAGCTTCACTGAAGCTTGTTTTCTTATGTAAAGGGTGCCGTTTTACTATAAAATCCCGTTTTTTGATATCCGAAATTCAAATTTTTGATATCACAAATTATTTTTTGATATCAGAAATTCGATTTTGTAATATCAAAAATAGTATTTGATATCAAAAAAAAATTTTGATATCAAAAATAACCCTGATTTTTGATATAACAAAATCTATTTTTGATATAAAAAATTCGATTTTATTTTTTGATATCAATAAATAGATCTTTTGATATCAAAACTACTGATTTTATGGTAAAACGGCGCCTCATACGTATGGTCTTATCCTTTATGATCAATATTTGTTTGTTACATGTATGCATGTTACTATGTATTTCCTAGAATAAAATAGTGTTTAAACCAAGAGAAAATTAACAATGTTCCTCACTGAAGGTGTCACTGTATCTTTTAACACTTCCATAACCTATATCGACAGCAGGCATGGCTTTTGAAATACGCTGTTGTATGGCCTTCTTAATTGCAAATGAGCCGCCGCATCAGAAAACAAACGATTTGCAATTGCGAAAACAAAGGCGCAGATCAGCTGTGCAGTAATTGCACAGCTGATCAGTGTCTTTGTTTTCGCTACACAGATAGTACCATTCCTCTGCTACTTATATCCAAAGTTTCAAGCTTCTAGCGTTTTCTGTGACAGAACAGACCGGTCTGTGTCATATCTGATCGGAAACCCACTGTTAGTTTTCTCACGCGATGGCTCTAATAAAAATGACTTTTGAGGACTGCTATATACAAACTATAGTAACCTTTTTATATGGTACAAAATATGTTGCCAAAATTATTGTACATTGTGTATAGCGAAACCAAAGTCGCTGATCAGCTTCGCTGTTACTGTGAAGCTGATCTGCGCCTTTGTTTTCACCCAAGCATTTTTGGTTTTGGTTTTTCCATACGGTGGCTCCAATAAATGTCACACAGAGGCTCTGTCTGTACATGTAGCAACACATATCACTTACCGTTGATGACGACGGATCTACAACAATTCAAACACTTCAGACGCAATTCTCACCTGAAAATAGAATAAGGTACTTGTAGGCAATGATCAGGAAAAGACGCAATGAAATTCACACTCCAAAAACCGAGGTGGGTAAAACTAAATTGACAATTAGCTACTTATACTTAGAAGTGGGCAGCTATTTCCCAATAGGCCGCCACTCAGTTATCCGATTTTAAATAAAATATGAAAACGCACACAAGGTTCAAAGAGCACAAAAAATCGACTCCAAAACATAAAACAAATGGAACCACAACAGAAGTATCGCCATAGAACGAACAGTAATATAATATTACTTGGGGCTTAAACCGGTTTTACCAAAGCCGAACCTCACCCTCATCTTCTGCAGTGGTTTACAATATTTAGTTAGTTGTTCGGTCCTCGTGGTGAATCTCTAACCAGCCAATGAATCATCAAGGACAAACAAATAAATCATGATAACCACCCTGATGACTCAAAAACGAGGACTCTACAGATTCTGTAAGCTACCCGACGATGGAGATACCTGGGCGCCGAATAACTTACTGTAACCCGGGGCAAAAGAAAAACAAAAACAGTTGAACCTCGATGGGCCAAGCAACAGACAAGAAGCTCCGGCCCCAACAAATATATAGCTTTATATCGGGGCCACCGTAGAGTCTGACGCCCGGCCCACCGGCGTGCAGTTAAAAAAGCAGCATAGTTATCAACCATGACTGGGTTAAAAACTAAGCATGCAGACTGTCGCATAACGTTCTAGTTATAACCAATACGTCTGTAACGTGTTATGATTTTTCTGAAATGAAAAGAAAAATCATCCCTTCATATGTTTCTTAAATTAGTAAACCAAGTCACCAGAAAATTCTTGTTCCGAAAGGCCCTCACGTAAAAAACGTCTTTAGCTCAACATTAAAAAATCAATTCATAGTGTCTGCGATAAAATTTAGAAAACGTTTTTCGAAATTTATGATACCGATAGCCCTGCTGGAGAAGTTTGGCTGTTAAACATTTACTTCGCATGTTGAAGTCCGCAACTTGATTGCAGACTCTAGCAAACCTAAAAAGTTGATCACCATAAGAAGCACGGCGAGGAAAGTCATCATCCAAAAACGGAAATTTACAATATCATATTTCAGAAAGAGCCGAATATATTTCAGACGGTCACACCGTCAAAAAAGTGAAAAGAATACGTTTGGCGCTGTCTAACCATCTTCTAAGCTTCGCTGATATGCGGCACATGAAAACAATATTCGTACTGAGTCACGTGACATTATTCTACAACCACTTTAAGTGAAATGTACTACTCAAGAAGATGAAATGATCAGAAATTTATTGAGGGCCATTTTCTTAAAGTAAGTCTCATATTGCTGTCGCCATGGCATCATATGTTATTTTCAACTTTAATCTCCACATGCTGACAGAATAAAATGAGGTTTTCAATACCCTAAGCCTTTTATTCAAGGCTTATAGACAAGAACTCTTTTTTCTAACTTCGCAATTTCATGCAAAACGTCCATGAGCATATATCATATCAATCCGTTTTCCAGAAAACTAGCGTGCAACACGCCAGTTTCAAAGCCAGGGTCAATAAAAGTGACATTTATTTATTATCTAAGACATCGAAAATGCAATAAGTCAATGTAAAAAGCAGTAAAGAGTAAATATAGCCTTCCTTTTCGCAAAGATTACACAAAAGCTTACAATAGGTGAGGCGATCAGCAATAAGGTCTGCGTAACTTGAAATGCTGCAAGCATAATGTATTGTGGATATGAATATGATTTTGAAAAATCAAAGCAGCAATAGCTTGCGCCTTTGTAATATTTCTGTTCAAGAAAGAGACGGCATCGTTTATTTAAGACCGCAAAACGGGAAATGTTTTGTCCATACTTTTTTCCATTAGCATCGACGGGTTTCCGACCAGGTCCGACATAATCCGGTCTGTGCAGTCACAGAAGAGAACTAGAATCTTGAAAGTTTGGGTATATGTAGAGAAGAAATTGTACTATCTGTGTAGCGAAAACAAAGGCGCTGATAAGCTTTGCAGTTACTGCAACTGCGAAGCTGTAACTGATCTGCACCTTTGTTTTTGCATAGACAAAAATCCAGTTTTCTTATGACGTGGCTCAAATTATGGACAAGCTTTACTTCAATAACAAAATTGAAACGCTATCACTTGTGATTGCGTTGATATTGCAAAAATACTTAAGCAAACCCCATTTTTGAAATTCAAAGACCTGCAATACCGTATATTATGGGCGAAAAAATAGTTTTAAGCTAATGTAGTACTACATTTTCGAAAGCTTTAGGGACAATGAAAACGAAACAGGAATAATTTGGCTTTCTGGTGGCGTTATTATTGGGTACGTGACGTGTTTATATTGTGTCATTTAGTTCCAAAGCAACGCCACAAATCCAAATATTTTAATGTCAAAAGTAAAAATATTTTAATGTCAAAAGATAGCCCGCAGCACGTTGCATTCTGCACAAAAATGTTATAACCACGCATCACGCGTACCGGCGTCATTGTTAAGCATCGACTTTAACTCATTTAAGCCTGGGTCCCTTTTATGGGGCAAAGGCAAACAAAATAGCCCTAGATGTGACGCCGCAAAATGCGGCGTCCCATCTGGGGCTATTCTGTTTGCTTAACGAAAATTCATCGAAAAGTGGGATAAAAATCAAAAGTCACTCCTAACACCCCTAAAAATGAAAGTGGACACGTCCAACTGATAATGATGGGAGAATTCATTCGCCAAATATGGGCTAAAATCATGAACATGTGCATCATATTAGGCAGGTGCTTTGCAATCTTATATAGCTAAAGCGCTAGAGAAACCCAGTCAAGTGCTGAAAGCGTCACATACTTGCATCTAAATTTTGAAATACATCATTAGTTTGAAAAACAAAATCACCAAAGTGGTTCAGAAATGTAACTTTAATTGGCTAAACCTTCAAATTGCACATCAAATTGCACAGTAATTAGCTTACATTTGTAAAAAAAGGTTTGTCTCAAGAAAAACCCTAGTTTTCGTGACCAATTTGTCTTCTGTATTTAACTGGCACAGACAAGAAACTAAAATACTATAACAGAATACAGATAGTATAGTATATCAAGGCATAGAAAAGTGACAAATGTAACATAAATTGTGGGTTTGCTCACTGCGCCCTTAGATTCTGCACAATAATTCAAGAAGCATACACGGAAACAGGTCTTTTGTTACAAATAAAAGTAGCTGAAAAGCAACACTTTTTTACCTTTAACAAAGTGAAATCATTATACATTTGGGACCCAGTTAGAGGCTCAGGCGTTACAAACAATTCTGTCTTGCCAGGAAAATCTCATTAGTGCGTCTTTTTGTTCGAATTTAAGAAACAAGCGCTGATTAGATTCTGAGTGACTGAGTTGAGCCCTGTCAGGAGGAAACCGGATTTTTACATATGCGAAAACAAAGACGCAGATCAGCTGTGCAGTAACTGCACAGCTGAACAGCGTTTTATGGTTTTCGCTACACAGATTGCACACTTTCTATTCTTCTTAAAATCCGAACTTGATTGCAAGCTTCTTGTATTCTCCTGTGACTGTACAAGCCGGTTTGTGTCGCATGTGGTCGGAAGAGCGTTTTGTTTTTTCGAGTCGCGGCTCGGTTAATAATAGCATGTTGACAGGAAACTGTGTATGTGCCCACACGCACGACAGGGAATAAGGCAATAACACCTGTTCCAGGAATTGTTCCTGGAAATATCCATAGCAACGTCCTTGACCTAGGCTAAAACGTTAACCCTATACAGTTAAATGCATTCCCTTTTACCCGTTTCTGGCGAATGGACGTTCCCATCTTTATCAATTGATAGAGTACATGTACACTGTCATTTTAAGGGACACCAGATAAGAGTGATTTTGTAATTTTATTCCATTTTTCGATGAAATTCCTCTAAGAAGAAAGAATAGCGCCAGATGGGACGCCGCGTGGCTATACTGTTTGCCTTAGTCCCATTAAAAGGACGTCAGGCTTAAATGAGTTTTAAAAATAGACAGTGTGACGGCTGTAACCGATTAAGCTTAATATTGCTTTGACTCTCTGGAACAGGCATTTAGTCGAATCCATGCGAAACTTAAGATTTCCATTTGTTGGTAACACCATCTTATAGTTATTTTTATATCACTATAGACGACAGTGTGCTTTCACATTCACGACAAGAATTACATTTTCAATTAATAAGTGGACCTCAGAAAATGTGCTAACATACCTCACACATACAGGCTATAGATGTACATGTATCCAATAAAATGTCACCATGCTCTTAATTCGTCCATATAAGGAATGGAAGAATGGAAACCACGTTTCATTTAATTTCAATCCGAGCTGGTCAATTCATAGCTATGAAACATTAATAATGAAGCAAATTGTTATGCTATTGTACCACATCATTAATTAGCCGCGACGCGAGAAAACCGGTCTTTGGGGTTTCCGACCAGGTCTGAACAAACCGACCTGTACAGTCACAGAAACAGGCTAGAAGCTTGGAATTTCGTCTTTAAGAGATTGTACTATCCGTGTAGCGAAAACAAAGGCGCTGATCAGTTCCGCAGTTACTGCACAGCTGATTTGCGCCTTTGTTTTCGCATAGGCAAAAATCCGGTTTTCTCATGATGCGGCTCATTTGATTGCCAATATCACGCTATTCTTATTTCTCCACAAATGCCAACGTCCATTACTTTGATTAATTAATCAGTAATCAGACTCAACTAAGTCTGACCAGCAACTACTGTTAACATATACATGCTGCAAGAATATCCACTACAGTGGGCATTTATATCAAGAATTTCTGCTGATATAAGACTTTACGATGATCACAAGTCATCTGCATGCCACACATGCAAATAGGACAAGTGAAAAACATAGATGAAAACTTGTAAGCCGTTTTCACGAAGCTGTCATAGAACATGTCTTATCTTATGACCAAGACTGACCATATGGAAACCCTAAGATTAGCATAGTCATGACATGCATGTATGTAAGACATATCATAAGATCGCCATTTTTTTTAGATTACTAAGTAGTTTAATTAATTGCGCTTTATCACTTAGTCTAGGCTACAGAAGAAAATGTACATGTAATATTATCATTTTACTTTATCTTACACACGTTTCGGTGACTTTATTTGAACTATTGGATCTAAATTTAGAGCATGCAGAGTTAGGATATCAAAATGATGAGACATAATCAGAGTACAAAATATGTACTATGTTAGAACTTAGGGAAAAGACATGCTATAAAACCTTTAATGAAACGACCTGCTGCTCATATTTTCTGCTTTAAGCATTGAAGTAAGGGTAGCATAAGGATCAAAGTGATAGCATTTCAATACATAAGATTACGAAGTAAACAAACAACCTAAAATCGGAACCGTACAGTCAATAAATAGATGCTTGGTAATAAGGCTATACCTTTTTTCGCACGAAAAGGTAAATAACGGCAAATAAATGCAATCAGTAGAGGCGAACTCTAAAACGGGATAGCGTTGAACATTAAAATAAGCAATACTACCCAAAAGTTTGCAGTAAATAAGTCATATCTGTAAGCCCTAAAATGCGGGTGAATCGATATTCTTTGTTTATAATGGTTTCCTTAGATCTATGAACGATTTATAACTGATGTAACTATGTATAGCTGAATCATCAGGGTATTCTGGTTCTTACCGGGGGAATTCTGAGATGTTCTTAAAGGGGTAAGATCTCTTCTCTTTCTCGACATATTTCTTTGAATTTTTAGTACTCCCAGATGATCTCATTTTCACATTTTTCGTCGCTGTCAGACATTGTGTGCTGCGTGTTTACATGCCATTCAATATCAAAAGTCATCGCCTATTTGGTTAAGCCAGCTAGAAAGAAATCCAAATCGCATCAAAACAACTGTAATTACGCTTGGTTTCTTCAGATAGATGCTACAACGGAAATTGCCGAAATAAGAATGTAGACATTTTCTCGTTTCTCTAGACAGAATCGATAGAAATATTGCACGGTCTGTAAGTTCGGACGGTTTATATTGTCACACGATGAAGTGATGCCAATAAGCCAATGTCATCAAATGTAGAATGATGCTATCAGTTTGGTCAAAGAGAATTAGGCTGATGTCTGTAAAGAACAGACAGTTTCATTAGATGTTCTGGGATAAGGTCAAGCTTTGTGAGATTGTTTCTTGTTATTTCAGCTCTTAACGCTTCTTGTCTTTCTGAACAGATCAGTAGCATGATGATTACGATAATATTCTCGCATGTGGTGTAAATTCTACAGCTATTTTCAAAAAAGTACATTTTAAAAATTGTATGTTTGATAGGCGTTGTTTCTTACTTCTCTATACATTTGATGCGTTGTTTCTTACTTCTCTATACATTTGATATCATCGGCCTTTTAAAATGATTAAAAGAAATATTTTATGACGATTCCTGATAACCCAAATGGCAATTATATAATGTAGTAAAATTTATACACGATCGAATTACATGTTAACGGCCATGTCTATGATCAAAATCAGTTTAAAATATACATGTACCATGGTTAGTCGTAGCATGCTTATCTTCTAAACGTTGTTACTATACTTTAATTTTAATCAAAACATCAATCCATCAGGAAAACATGTCCATGAAATGTTTACCCCCATAAACCCCACTTTTATATAGAAAAACTTGGGTTTGCAGGGGTATACCTATTTTTTTCTTATTTTTGATCCAAAACATACATTGTGGGTACTCGTTAGAACCGCCTCGGCGGTTCTAACGTGTACTCACAATGTATGTTTTGAGCAATACTATTTAAAATAATACAATTTTTCTGGTGAAATTTTCAATTTTTGACAGCTGAAAAAAATCTCTGTATATTGCATGGGCATACTTTCGTTATGCTAAGATTGCTCGAGGACGGTGGTGGTGTCTTCTTGACCCGGCTTGTTAACTGACCCTATCTGCAGTTATTCCAAGGATTCCTAGCCCCCGAACAATGCGTTCCTTCATGCATTATGTGTTACGTAAGGTGAATGCATTGAAAGTGGTTTATTTTAAACTCTTGATGTTTAATGTCTTGTCAACATTCCAGGGAAACAAAATATACATGATAAATTGTGGTAAATAAAAATGAAACTGAGATCCTTTAAGCGCAGTGAACGTATTAATGAGAAAGGGGATGGGCCATACCGCGGTTTCAGCCACTTAAGCCTCTTCAGTGACCCTATATATTTGGCAACATGAAGCCAAAGAGCATTACTGTAATTTTGCAACATTCAAAAAGGATAGTCGATAAAAAGACTTATTGTCCAAATGGGGCAAATTTACTAAAGATTGGTTAGAAAATGAATCTAAACAGATAATTTTCTGACTTCTGAGATACCCTTGCTGATCTCAAAGGACCAAACGGAAAATGTAATCTGCACTATGTATGATGTACGGGGATACTTTTTAGGACCGTCACACGACACAACAGCAGCTGCAGTAATAGCAAATAAAAATGAAACTGGGATCCTTTAAAAGCAGTGAACGTATATGTTTGTTCTGCTTAACCTGTGTTGCATGTATTGGACAGATCATATATCTTAAAAATGATGCTTCCACATTTCTAGGGTTATGTGCATTGGTTTTTGATTGTCAATTCTTCTAGTCCGATATATACGTGTATAGATTTTACTTTGTACCAGCAGTGCACTGGAATTGGCGTAGTCAATCATAAGTACCAACTTCATTGGCAGAAACCTTTGACATTGGTAGTTTATCATTGTAATTGAATTTTCATGTCTTGGCATATCAGGTTCTTAAGGCAATATCTTGCTAAGGGAAAGATAATGTTGATTGACTGTGTAAGCTGGGCAAAAACACCCATACTGCCTATGGTGGCATATTTCTACTGATAATAAAGAGAAGTGGACCACTTGGACAGAATTTACAGTGACCAAACAAGTAAAAAATGTAAAATTCTCTCATCCACATTAAAATCAATGCCAGGTTTAGAATACTGGTGTTGTGAGTGGAATATAAAACACTCTGGTGAACAATGAAGACTTTTTATATAATATGAACATCTAAAAGTTTTGAATTCGCATGTGTCATGACTACGCTATAAAAGTGGAACGTGTTTGTCCCTCCTAAAGAGAGCCTTTGCAAATACATGTACATGTGTAAGTACATGTATATGTATATCATGGAGATATCCGTATTTGATATGTCAAGTGATTGATCATTTTCAAGTGTTTAAGGCAGACCAATTAAGTGTTAGTGGAATCTGATGTTATTGTCCTCTGGTGTCTTGATGCGACAAAAATCTAATGATAGTCCGATAGAAGAAACTAATGATTTTCTCAGGGCAAAATTACTTAAATATACAGAGCATTCTAAAACGCACATAATATAAAAGAGAGTAAAAATACGGAAACCCACAACAGACATACTTTTTTTTCTTTGTATTTTTTAAGACAAGCGACTTGGAAAGACAGACACTTTGCACAAACTTCCATGAAAATCCCAAGTGTTTAAGATAGAGATGTGTGATGTTAGGTCAAAAAGTTTATAGTGGCGGTCAATCAATTGTTTTGTCGGTGTTTTACGATGAATAGAAGAAACTGTCTTGTTTTTGCTAAAATGACTTT
Source organism: Rugalucina vietnamica (assembly GCA_964017185.1). Lineage (NCBI taxonomy): Eukaryota > Metazoa > Mollusca > Bivalvia > Lucinida > Lucinidae > Rugalucina > Rugalucina vietnamica. Next base: position 40,059,470 of record OZ024870.1, read on the forward strand.
TATTTACTAAGAACTAGTGTGGTAAATGATTTTGAGTGGTGCAATTTTAACTCATTTAAGCCTGGCGTCCCTTTGTGGGACATAGGCAAACAGCATAGCCCCAGATGTGACGTCACAGAACGCGGCGTCCCATCTGGGGCTATTCTATTTGCACAGAGAAATTTCATCAAAAATGAGATAAAAAAAATAAAAATCACACCTAACACCCCTAAAAATGAAAGAGGACTCACCAAAATGATAATGATGGGAAAGTCCATTCGTCAAATATGGGTTAAAGTGACTTAGTATAGAGTTTGTATTATGACTCGATCCGCACATTTTTCTTTTGCCGATGGTAAACACGATGCTATCTGATAAAATTCTGGGTTGATGACACCTGAACAAACAAATACGCTGGAAATATCTTCTTCTGTGTATCGTATTACTCTTATAATGAACGAAAATCGAAATTTTTACCTGGTCAAAGCACCGTGTAACTGGAAATCTAAATAACATTACGAAAACATGCCCATGCAATGTACAGAGATTTTAAAGTTGTAAAAAATGAAAACTTTCAGCAGAAAATTTTTGCTATTTTCCATATTTTTGCTCCAAAACATAGATTGTGGGTACTCGTTAGAACCGCCTCGCCGAGGCGGTTCTAACGTGTACCCACAAAGTATGTTTTGAAAAAAAAAATCAAAAAATTTATAATGACAATATTCAATTTAATTTAACAACATTAAAAATCTCTAAATATTGCATGGGCAAGTTTTCGTAATTTCTTCTGCGTATCATTTTACCCTTGAAATGGACGATTATCGAACTTATACCTGGTCAAAGCACCGTGTAACTCGAAATCTAAATAAAGGATGGTCTGCGATAGACGCATTATATGTGGTAAATATGGAAAATGTGGCACGGAACAGTGTCTTGTTTCATCCGTAACCTTTAAAACAATAACGTAGAAATGTTAACAGATGTTTGCTTAAAATAATTAGAACTCGATAGTCTGATCAATGTAATCAAACAGAAAAATTACAAGCTTGACCTGCGTAATAGAAAATGCATAATTGTAAAATTCGTATGTTAGCATTTCTAAGAATTGATAAACTGTAGTTGATTGCCCGAATTTCATAATCATCAGTAAAATGGATCATATTCCAATTAAAGTTACTTGTTTACTCTCTGAGATGGAAAGAATTGAAACTACTCAGTCAGTTGAAAAGAACTGAATATATGCATCAGTTATGACTGTTTTAAAATGTAAGCAATGAACATGGATCAGCTTGCCAATGCACATATACAGAGAATTTTAGATATGTAAAAATTACATTTTAAAGTTGATTTTTTTTTAATATTTTTCTTATTTTTGCTCCAAAACATATATTGTGGGAACGCGTTAGAACCGCCTAAGAAAAATAGGTATACCCCTGCATACCCTAGTTTTGCTTTATAAAAGTGGGGTTTGAGGGGGTACACATTTCACGGACATGTTTTTCTGATAAAGGATGGTCTGCGATAGACGCATTATATGTGGTAAATATGGAAAATGTGGCACGGAACAGTGTCTTGTTTCATCCGTAACCTTTAAAACAATAACGTAGAAATGTTAACAGATGTTTGCTTAAAATAATTCGAACTCGATAGTCTGATCAATGTAATCAAACAGAAGAATTATAAGCTTGGCCTGTGTAATAGGAAATGCAATATTGTAAAATTCGTATGTTAACATTTCTTGGAATAATTGATAAACAGAAGTTGAACGCCCGAATTTCATAATCATCAGTAAAATGGATCATATTCCAATTAAAGGTACTTGTTTACTCTCTGAGATGGAAAGAATTGAAATTACTCAGTCAGTTGAAAAGAACTGAATGTATGCATCAGTTATGAGTGTTTTAAAATGTAAGCAATGATCACGGACCGGATCAACTTGCCCATGCACATATAAAGAAAATTTTATATATATATATATATATATATATATATATATATATATATATATTCAGTTCATGTATTTTGATATTTTTCTCATTTTTGCTCAAAACATAGATTGTGGGTACAAGTTAGAACCGCCACAATCTATGTTTTAGAGCAATAATAAGAAAAATAGGTATACCCCTGTGTATCCCAGTTTTACTATATGAAAATGGGGTATAATTGGGTATATTTCGCTCATCCAAGCAAGCAGCTTGTTTCAAAAAAGTGACCATTCGGTTACTAAATCTAAATTCTATGTATTTGGATGTACATAAGGTAGAAACCTTACTGAAACTGTCAAAAAAAAAAAAAAAAAAAAAAAAAAAAAAAAAAAAAAAGGTTTGTAAGGAGAGTTTGATTACTTCATAAAAGTCACCACTTGGGGCCAGTTGTTCAAAACTTCGTAAGCTTAACGTCATCGTTAAGACCTCAACTTGTTAAGTAAATGCTGACTACATAAGCAAATGCACTGTTATTTCTTTGTTGAAAAATGTGAAGAAAAAAACAAAGGATTCTCACATTTTTTCAACAACAACAAAAAAATAACAGTGTATTTGCACTATTGCCATTTGAATTTTTAACGACATTTTAACTAACGACATCGTTTATTTTGAACAACTGGCCCCTGGTGTTTCAGCAGTAAATCTTGCAAGGGGTCTTGTAATTTGCATCAGAATCATAGAAAAAAGCAATGCCATATAAAAGTGCAAGCTGAAACATTGTGTTTAATGTGCTTTTAACGCAGTCTGACAAGCGAAGTATATTTTACAATTATCTGTCAAGTAAAACTACAAACATAGAGAATTAACAGTAATGGTTATGCAATGCTCTTTCCTTGTCCTAGATAATCCCTGTGTCTTTAATGTAACTATGGCAACACGAGAAAGAACAAAAATGTCAACGTTTTGCATTGATTTTTAGAAAATAAGTCGCCATTTCTCCTTATAAGACGATTAGGCTTTATGGAATTACCAGTTTCGCATCGGGAGCGACCAATCCTATACATATTATGAGACTCTTGGGTAAGAAACACACTTCACTTCTTAGGCTTTACATTGCGAACGAGAAAGGGTATTGACCAGCCTGTGTATCAGTGCACGCCGTCATATGCCTTTTTCGTTTAATGTCTATACAGGAACATACAGTGTTGACAAATCCTTGGATTTAATGGCCTTCGCGTATCCCTTAAGCAGTGGAACACCAGTTACCCTGGTCTATCTGGACGGACAAAGGACAGGTTTTGCAAGGGAAGAGGCGGATACTATCTTATATCTATCTATCTGATTTTATGAGAGTTTTCAAATGCATTAGTTATGTTTTTCACATCCCTGAACAGCTAAACATTAAGAAAACACGCCCATGTAATAAACAGATATTTTTTAGCTTTAAAAACTGAAAATTTTCAGCTGCTTACTTTTGTTCAAAACATAGATTGTGGGTACATGTTAGAACCTCCTCGCCGAGGCGCTTCTAACGAGTACCCACAGTCTATGTTTTGGAGCAAAAATAATACAAACAGGAATACCCCTGTGTACCCAAGTTTACTACATAAAAGTGGGGTATAGGGGGGTATACATTTCACGGACATGTTTTCCTGATGGTACCACGCCTGTCGACTATCAATGACATGAAACTCGATTTCAGATGATACTTAACGTCATTTATCTGGATTCACAGTTAACAGCAGAGCCTCATGTAGTATGAGCGAAGAATTCAGTTTGTTCGTACACGTACCGTTTACCGTTTTATTCTCTGATACTCAGAGGCTGCCTTTGCTGGACAAGCATAGGATGACGTTGGTTTTATTGTTGCCTATGAATGCTATCAGATCATTGCAAAATCATTTTACTCGAATGAAAGGCAACGGAGTGTAGTTCGTTTTTGTAGCTCAAAAGTCAATAAAGAAAATTACCTAATAAAAACATGTAAATAATTTTACCTGGTCAAAGCACCGTGTAACTCGAAATCTAAATAATGGATGGTCTGCGATAGACGCATTATATGTGGCACATATAGAATATGTGACATAGAACAGTGTCTTGTTTCATCCGTAACCTTTAAAACAATAACGTAGAAATGTTAACAGATGTTTGCTTAAAGTAATTAGAACTCAATAGACTGATCAAGGTAATCAAACAGAAGAATTATAAGCTTGGCCTGCGTAATAGAAAATGCATTATTGTAAAATTCGTAAGTTAGCATTTCTTGGAATTGATAAACTGAAGTTGAACGCCCGAATTTCGTAATGGAACATATTTCAATCAAATTAAAGGTACTTGTTTACTCTCTGAGCTGGAAAGAACCGAAACTACTCGGTCGGTTGAAAAGAACTGAAAAATAAAGAAAAATACGGTTTTGAGTGTTTTAAATTGTTGAGTGAATGTAAGTAATAATCATGGACCGGCCGCGGATCAAGCAGGAAGAATCAATCACCCGAGCAAGCAGGTCCTGCGGTTATAAAACATTTTTCATGCTCAACTCAACTGAGCTTGAAATTACAATTCCTCATACATACTGATCAAAAATAGTCCAAATATATTGAAATTGAAGGTTTTAAACTCAAAAGCCTGCAATTTATCTACTTATACATCTAAATAAGGGATGGTCTGCGATAGACGCATTATATGTGGCACATATAGAATATGTGACATAGAACAGTGTCTTGTTTCATCCGTAACCTTTAAAACAATAACGTAGAAATGTTAACAGATGTTTACTTAAAGTAATTAGAACTCAATAGACTGATCAATGTAATCAAACAGAAGAATTATAAGCTTGGCCTGCGTAATAGAAAATGCATTATAATAATATTGTAAAATTCGTAAGTTAGCATTTCTTGGAATTGATAAACTGAAGTTGAACGCCCGAATTTCGTAATGGAACATATTTCAATCAAATTAAAGGTACTTGTTTACTCTCTGAGCTGGAAAGAACCGAAACTACTCGGTCGGTTGAAAAGAACTGAAAATAATGAAAAATACGGTTTTGAGTGTTTTAAATTGTTGAGTGAATGTAAGTAATAATCATGGACCGGCCGCGGATCAAGCAGGAAGAATCAATCACCCGAGCAAGCAGGTCCTGCGGTTATAAAACATTTTTCATGCTCAACTCAACTGAGCTTGAAATTACAATTCCTCATACATACTGATCAGAAATAGTCCAAATATATTGAAATTGAAGGTTTAAAACTCAAAAGCCTGCAATTTATCCTACTTATAAATGTTAAAATGCCAACAATTGTTGGCATTTTAACATTTTTGAGCAGGATAGATTTTTGGTCTCAGCTCAGCTGAGCATGAAAAATGTTGTATAACCTCGGGGCCTGCTCTTTCCCAAAAGGTCGCCATTCGGTTACCTAAACTTAATTTAAAATATTTGGATGTACATAAGGTAGAAACCTTACTGAAACTGGCATAAAGACAAACAAAAAGTTTTTCTACATAAAAGTGGGGTATATGGGGGTAAACATTTCACGGACATGTTTTCCTGATGGTACCATGCCTGTCGACCATCAATGACATGAAACTCGATTTCAGATGATACTTAACGTCATTTATCTGGATTCACAGTTAACAGCAGAGCCTCATGTAGTATGAGCGAAGAATTCAGTTTGTTCGTACACGTACCGTTTACCGTTTTATTCTCTGATACTCAGAGGCTGTCTTTGCTGGACAAGCATAGGATGACGTTGGTTTTATTGTTGCCTATCATTGCAAAATCATTTTACTCGAATGAAAGGCAACGGAGTGTAGTTCGTTTTTGTAGCTCAAAAGTCAATGAAGAAAATTGTCTAATAAAAACATATAAATAATTCCACAGAAGTTTTTATTTATTAGTTTTTTTATTTTTATTATTTTTTATTTTTTGAAATGCAGCTTATTTACCAATGATGCTTTGTAAACTACACCACGTTTTTTCAAAGTAATTTTTGTTTCGTAGAGTGATAAGTCACAGATTCGTATAGTTTTGAAGGTTTTTTGCATCATAATTCTCTTACCTTTTTCAATAGCCCTTTCATCTGTCACAGCCAAAATATTTTGCCGACCTACATTCGTTTTCGGAACTCCCGGTTTGCTTGGGAGCTATCGTTAATGATGTTAGTGGATGGAAATAAGAAAAAGTCACGCATCACAAGTTGAGGATGCGTACACCACCTTTGGGGGAAAATAATGAACAGCAACTCTAAAAACAATTTTAGAGATGAAAATATATCACTTTTACCCCGTCTTGCAAAGTTTCTTGGATTTTTGTCCACAGGAAAGTAAGGTCTGAGCACTTGAATAGAGTTGGTATTGGAAAAAATTCGTAATAGAATAGAACAGAACAATAGGTAATTTTTTAAAACCCTATCTGCACAGAATTTTCACCAAAATTTTGAGTATGGTGGTTTGAATAATACCATGAATGGAACAAAATGGTGATGACCCATCAGACAAAAATTGAAGTCTCCCCAAGGGAGATCACCCAATGCAAAGCCAGGTAAGCAGATCGATAAAATGTAAACAACAGCAATTTGGCATAAATGTAAGTACCTCAGATACAAACTACGATTATTTTCTTACCATAAACTGTCCTGATAAGCCCTTTATTGTTTCAAATATTTTTCTTTGAATGAATAGGAATATGAAATCAATAAAACTGCCGCTTCGGTCGCCGTATAAAATCGTCTGCATCGCATTCGCGCTGGCATGCATGCGCAAATTTGCACTGAAAATGATTGACAGATATATTTAATTGATTGCTAGTGCAATCAATTATCTTCCTATGCGCATGCTTACTACTACAGAGGCCTAAAACTGCCGAGTGTACGAATCCTTGAACTGTACAAATCCTTGACCTGTCACTCTACAACTTGTTTGCTCTGTTTCAATGTTTTATCATCTGCGAATATGTAGGTTATTAAACCATAATATTGTATAATTATGGCTTTGTTTGTTTATTCACCACCTGAGCCGATGTTTTAGCGCCGTCAAACGGCTTTAAAATACAGGTCCAAGACGCAATATTTTATCGCAAATAGAAATAACTGGCAAGAATAAGAAGTAAAACTTTAGCAATGCCTAGGAACTGTACCAATACAACAAGCTCCCGGACTTTTTACCCAAAAGGGCAAAACCGAAGGATTCGCATTGCGGGTTGAATTATGAAGCTTACATTGAATCTGGAAAGCGAGAGAACATTGTTGGTAGTATAATTATCGATGCTGAGACAAAGTCGCCATGCAATGATAAAACGGTGGCAGCACATTTGCGCACATTTTTAAAAGAATGTGGTTCATTTGCGCACACAATTTTCCCAGGTAAACGTATTCATTTGCGCACAAAATTTCTCCAGGTAAATGTTACATTTGGGCACATCAGAATTTCTCAGGTAAGTGGTATGTTTGCGTTTGCAAGACTGTATAGACAAGCCAAGGGAATATACGAGAAAGGAGTTCGTCAGACAGATAGTAACCAAGACACAGCCTATGACAATTATGTGAATAATTATTAAAAACCTGAGAAAATATAAGGACAGTGCGTGATGATGCCAAATGAACACATCAAAGTGCCGCAATATGTAAATATGTTAAACTAGTAAAACTAAAAATTGAGTTTTAAATGACTAAGTAAGTCTGTTTGAACCCTTCCACCACCAGGTGCTTATATTTTATTTATCGTACCTTTTTATAATAAAATATATACATGTAATAAAATACCAGCAGCTGCACAAGGAAGAGGGGCAAAAACATGCGCGCAAATGTAACATTAAAATTGTGCGCAAATGATATACATTTCTGCGCGCAAATGAAAACTGTGCGCAAACGAAATTTTTGAAAAATGTGCGCAAATGTAATAGCACCGATAAAACACCTTTGGAATCTCAATGGTTTACAACAGGTGTTTTACTGTTATGTTCAACAACCGAAGACACCCTCAGACTATGGCACGGCTTTAATTTAACTCATTAAATTTTAAGCCTGGTGTCCCTTTTATGGGACATAGGCAAACATAATAGCCCCAGATGTGACGCCGCAGAACGCGGCGTTCCATCTGGGGCTATTCTGTTTGCTTAGAGAATTTTCATCGAAAGATTGAATACAATTTAAAACTCACTCCTGATGCCCCTAAAAATGAAAGCGGACTCACCCAAATGATAGTGATGGGAAAATCCACTAGTCTAATATTGGTTAAGATAATAATAAAATGGCTTACCTTTCAGTTACGTTGATTATGCAATAACTCAAGAGCCTTGGGCTACAGTTTTCACCTGAAAAAGATGATACAACCATTCATATAACTGTGGTCTTACACAAATCGGACTGTGCAGATTGAGTTGGCTAGAAGTTTAGATTTTGGGACTTAATACCAATAGGGATTTCACTATCTAAAATGTGGACACCCATTAATAGTGAGCAGCCACTATTTGTGTTATAGATCGTTATAGATATGAATGAAATGAATGTATTTGACCAATAGGAACTGGCGTGTAAGTCACTTTTATAATGGTTAGTCTAAGGCGGTAGTTTACAACGATAAAATATTTATATCTAAAACTCATTCTACAAATTAAGCGGACATTTGATTGAGTCTCACTTGTACATGTGTGAGCTTGTAAACATGCTTAACTATTTTGATTCAAGATCACTTCTAAGCACCCCTTAAAGTCACCCTCCTTCTTTGTGGCGAATTAGTTTCCTGTGGAACACACCACATGAACAAAATCACGATGACTGATTACATTTCATCTCCTGGCAGGAAAGTATAAGACACAAATTACATCCCGTTCGACGACTGATTAAAGATCAAACAGCATGAAGTCTGCCATCGATCTAGTTGTGTTCTTCAAGATTACGTTAACATGTCAATGAAAGCATGATGATTTTCTTTCCTATCTTATTGCTGAAAATTCATTTTTAAAGTCTGCGATTATAGTTTCTTTTTTTTAAATATATATTTTTGGTACGCTTTGTTGTCTCTTAGAAAATGTTCTAAACAGTATATACGCAATACTGTATATAATTTTATGTCGAACAAAGAATAACAATAACCACTTTGTACGCCCCATACCTCACACGTATATTTTACCCATGGGTTGGAATTGACCTCATGCAGGTAGTACTTGATAAGTTAAAAAAGTTAAGCGGAAAAACTGGGTCGACCTCCACTAACATATGATGGGGTAAATAATGTTCTTCATCTTTTACTCTTTTTCTTCGTCTTTTTACTAAGTTATTATTTTATACTTTCTCATTCTTCTTCTTCTTCCTTCTTCTTCTTCTTCTTATTGTTATTATATAAAAGATGGGTCCGTGGAGATTAAATTGACATAGATATGTTAGAGTGATACAAAAGTGCCAGATATATACCTAAATAAACCAGATATGGATAATCTGATATGCACGAAGGACATCTATGCCTTAGATTGGGATACTCCCTAATTGACAAATATGTCACTTTCAAAGACGAAAATGCCTTGTTCTTTATTATTGATGTGTTCTTGCATATTTTGATTGTCAAGGGCATAATTCATGTCAATTTTAACATTAGTTTGGGAATTCACATTTCTAAGCATTAATGCAATACGCATAGTTTGGAAGCAAGTTTACTTTTGAACCTGTACTGTATCTCTATAAATACAAGTACATAACCTAAATATACTCACCCTGACACCAGTTTGACAAGAAATATGACCATGCATGTTTACAAAACTACAGTTTATGTGAGACAAGCCATGTTCTGCTTGCGGGTGTGTCAGGTGGTTTTTCCCCGGGTACTCCGGTTTTCGCCCCACCTACCGATTGATTCGTCTCGATATGAGTGAAAAAAACTTGAAAGGGACGTAAAACTGAATAAAACAAAAAAAACAAAAAAAAACAAAACTACAATTGATGTCTTTAAAATTGTTGATAACAACTGTCTTGGTTTTAGTTCATAGAAAATTTCAGGAAACTATACATATTCGCCTTGCTGACCCCGTTCCCCCCTAAACCCAGGGCCCAGTTGTTCAAAACTAACGACGTCGTTAGCTAACGATTCGTTAAAATTTCAAACATTAATATTACAAATACACTGTTCTTTTTTGTTTAAAAAATGTGAGAATCCTTTGCACTGCAACACATCTAGAAATAAACTATAAGATTGTAAATTAAAGATCTTATGCACTAAGCTAACATTTCTTTCAAAATAAACTTAAAATTACAAAACAATAAACAATCAATGTATGTATATTGTTCAGCATTCACATGACAAACAAGCCCATATTTGTTTGCTTGAAAAGTGCTGTTGACAAACAAATGCAAATCCGTTCAAAATTTTATGGTTCATTTTTGCCAAAGTTGGGGTGGGTTGTGTAAATATTTAGTTGCATTGTCTGGATTCTGTTAAATCAGCCAAACTGTTTTGTAAACGAAAGTGTATATATTGCTTCTCTTATAAATGCTAAATTCAGCCACATAGTCATAATATGAAAATTTTGTCCTTCAAAATCTCTGAGATTTAGGGACTTTTTACATATAAGGCATAGATGTCCTTAATACAATATAGGTTCTACCAACTGGTGTGGTGAAACCAATTCCCCGTTTGTATAGATTTTCAAGAAATAAATTAGATAAAAGTTAAATAAATCACTTATTATGGGGTTAAATGTGCTGTCATGACAGTACATTACGTAACTACGATGTATTTCCATCGATATGATTGCTAGTTTTGATGTTAGTATCACTCGGAATTATTTTAAGGTGATAATTAGACATGTCAGATTGTGTGGTATATGGCGTATTTCTAATGCAATGTGCTCGAAGAGTTTACACGAATAGCAACATCTCGCCTATGCATCCAATGCTTTTGAAACATTATATCGTGCTAAAAAATCACAGATTTTAAAATCACATATTTTATGCTTACTCCCGCTTTTGGCTTTAAAGTGACACTTCTTTGGCGACAGAATGTGTCTGAAATGCCGTAAATATTTAATGGAAAATTCAAAACGAAAATGGTGGAAATGGCAAAAACTGAGCTGTGAGTCGCTGAATGCTAGAAATACATTTTCAACGTAATACATCAGCTCTACGCTAACCAGCCTTAAGTTGACCAGCACATTATCCTAAACAAAGGGCTATATTACTTTATTTGGAAAAAAAAAAAAAAAAAAAAAAACCTTGTTTGAAACATTCAATAAGGTATGTTCCAGGCCAAGAAAATTGAAGTCTAGCCTCATTTATATCAAAACTAACCATATATTTCTCCAGTCGTCCTATATCATTCACATTAAAGACGGTTTCATTTCGTGCACATAATTCAATAAATATTTGAACTATTCTTGGATTCTGCTAATCTTCTTTTTTAACATTTATTTGAAAGTTGTCTGGCAGCTAAAAGGACAGTGACTTATTAGTATCATCGCGAGAAACTGATCGTCAGGCGTTCGACCTTTTTAAGATTAATATTAAAGCTGACTTGTTAGGATTAGCTTAATAAGGGGCGAAATACCGTATGAACCACTAGCACTTTACTGGATATTCATTTTATGCTGCATTTTATACTGGTGCATCTTTGCCATTTCGTCAAAAAGGACATACCTGTGGAAGCCGGCATATATACGAAATGAAAAAAATGTTACTCATACCTTGTTTAGCAATCTATTGGGGTTATGTTAAGCGTAAATGATGACAGTGATCGGTTGCTTCGCACTCAAGATTATATTATACGAGTATTTGGCGCCTATCAAACAAAATGATTCGTTATTGTAAACATTCTAACAAGCCAGGGATGGTTATTGCCATTCGGAATTCCAGTGGAAGCTAGTGGGCATTTTCCTTGTGACACCTCATTTATTATTCAGCACAAAATACTTAGAAGACTTTTGCATGATCAATATGCGATTAAGACGTCGCTTGGACAGAAGCAGCGGACGCGACAATGAAAGTAAGTGTAAGGCAATAACAAATCATTCCTGGAAATTAGTCCCATCTCAGTCTTGACGGCAGTGTAAAATGTACGTGTAAAACTCCTGATTGTAGCTCATTTATTCATACTCTGATGAACTTATGTGTAAAATACTAAACAAAATGAAAATGCCCTGATTGCTTAGATGTAACTTGTTCCGATACTTGGCCATAGTAGAGCCGTGTCTTGAGAAATCCGGAGTTTTGCCTATGCAACTGTAACTGCACAGCTTATCAGCACCTATGTTTTCGCTGCAAAGGTAGCACTATTCCTATCCTTCCTATCTCCGAAATAACAAGCTCCTAGCATGCTATGGTGACTGTACAGGCCGGTTTGTCAACCTGATCGGAATCCTTGAGGACCGATTTTCTCGCGTCGCGGCTCAGAAGATAAGTCCCTATGGATCAAAGCGTTTGGTTAGCTTTAATTGACACCAGAAAGTGCTAGCGCCATGATCAGAAAACCAATGAGGGATCATTTGCGTCAGGAATATTGCCCATCTACTTCCTGCTGTCACCATAATGAGGCAATTAAAGAAAGTGTCTCTTTTTGGTCGCATTTCTCTTTATACTTATATCTCACGAATGTCAAATAAGATAAGAAAATCGGAATGATACGTCTTACAGTATTGTCGCAATGAATTGCACTGTTGTGTAGCGATCAAGTTGCAAAGCACTGGCATTTGTACACACTTATAAGCTTCCACAACTCAAACGAAAGAAAAAGCAGTTGGGGTACAAGTTAATTTACAGTCAATACTTAACTGGACAATTAAACGGGGCCACGGATTCTTGGTTTATTCATATGCGCTCAATATCACCATGAATCGACATTAAACTCAAGCAAATCGTTAGGTAATACTGACCTTTATCATATTTTATCCCAGTCTTTAATATTTTATCATAAATAATTAAAGTATAACTCTGCCCTAGCCTAGCAATAATATACGAAATAAGAAAATTATATAAGAAAATTCTTTCCCAAATCCTTGTAAGACCCTCAATAAACATTAACTATATTTTTTCACTTACGCAACTATACGAAATCTTAACCCTTTATATATTATAATTAAGCTCATCTAATAATCATTTTAATTTATTTTGTATATATGTTGCATGTTGTGATAGTTTCTTACTTAACTGATGATGTTCGTTATTTCTAGTATATATGTACAGTTTTAATAGCTCATGTTTGTCGATAAAACAGTCTAAGACCAATGTTATTCTGTTGTAAATCTGAAAGTCAACTCTAAATAAAGTTTCTAATATCTTGTATAAAGTTTCTGTAGACTCTATGATGGCCCCGACGTAAAGCTGTTCATTTTAGCTGGTTGGGGCCGGAGCTTCTTGTATGTTGCTTGGCCCACCGGGGTTCAACTGGTGTTTTACTTTCGCTCCGGATTTCAATAAGTTATTCAGCGCTCAGGGATCTCCATCGTCGGGCAGCTTACTGAATCTGTGAGTTCTCGTTTTTGATTCACCATTGTGGTTATCATGATTTATTTGTTTGTCCTTCATGATTCTTGACTAGTTAGAGATTCACAACGAGGACCGAACAATTAACTGTTCTAACTAAATGTGAACCACTGTGAGGTAAGCTCCCTGAAAAATCGAATTAAGCACCCCGAGTAATTTTATATTACTGATCGTTCCAAGGCGATACCTCCGTTGTGGTTCTATTTGTTTGTATGCTTCTGTGTGAATTGTTGTGCTGTTCGAACCTTGTGTACGTTTTCGTAGTTTTGGTTAAGTTCGGATAACTGAGTACCCGCCTATTGGGAAATAGCTGCTCACTCGGCTTACCATATTTTTTCTAAGTATAAGTACCTAATTGTTAGTTTTTTCCCATCTCGGTTTTTGGAGTGGGATTTTCTTTCTGATTGCGCCTTTTCTTGATCACTACCTACTTGTACCATCTTGTATCTTGTATTTTACATACGGGGTAGGGGATGTTAGTGTTAACCCCCAATAAGCCGTACTCTAGTAGATAACTTGTCTAACGCTGACCCTTACTGTGACCCCTACCTATCCAAGACTTACCTTATTATTTTAACTCAATGCATATATTATTGTTGGCTTTGCTTTTCTTGCTGAGAACTCGTGAAAGCACGGATGGCGAAACCATACATTAGGGGATACTATGCTTGTCAGAATGATTGAAAAATAACAACTTCATACCGCAATACATATATAGTCATCCTCAATGCTCCTTAACTACATTATTTGAACCTTTTCCATACTATTCGTCCCACTAGGCAGATGAAAGGCATCTCAATTTCCCGAGGTAAAGAATAAACCTGTCAAAAGCGGTTATATTTACCAAGCAATTTCCTTTGCTGCAAGATATTTCGAGCTGAACGAAGACTTTCAACAACAACAAATCTCAAAAAGCGGAGATTGGCTTGACAAGCCATATTCTCAGAACTGACGAGTCAAAGAAATCTGTCACACATACATTTTATATAGTAGCGCTGCTACTGAATTACTACTGGTTATAAAATCATCCCATTTTGGCGAGATAATGATGTCTGAAAAGGTAAGAAAGGGCATACCTGTTATATAATAAGTATGATGTACGTACATACTCAGGTATGTGGTTTAGCTGACTGCTTGCAAACGTAGAAGCGCGGCAAAATGCGTTCATTCAAATGCACTTACACCAATGCACAAGAGATAAGGGTGCAGCACATGGTTTTTACCCACGTCAATATAGAGGGGTATGGCTACATTTTGGTCTGTAAATGTGTGTAAAAATATTTTGAAGCAGTATTTGACTTTTATTTTACTCAAGCAGTTGTTATTGATGCTTTAAAATGATTTTGTCAGGTCACATGACCTATTGTATTTTTATTAGTGCAGAACTAGCTTGCTGGATTTTATCCTCAACCCCTGAAATCGGCTCTTCAACAATGGCTCTTTTTTGAAGTGGAATTTAGTGTGATAAGTCAGAGGCTGGCAAGTATTCGATTAGGGTTGGGTATGCAGTTTATGGTCATTGCAAGTGCCAGTGGCATGTCATGATTCAATGAAACTGTGTCTTTTTGTGCAAAATTGCCCTTTAAGTACGGGGGTGGGTGGGGTAATGCTAACATTTGCACAGAGCTTCTTCCAGTAAGCAGAAACTGTGTCTGTTACTGTAAGATTATTTGCTGGTCTATTTGTAATTGACTGTGAGTATATACTGTATGAAGGATTGTTAATGTTTTGTCTTGTTGCAAGGGGTAATTAGTTGAGTAGCCGTCATAAAAACTTTGGCCGGCCATTGGAAACCGTGTGCTGTCCCCTAACGTTAAATCTGCTGTATTCTGTTTGTTCGATTACATTTGAGATGGTGCTTAAAGTCACAGTCAACGTTTTTTTTTTTAAATTAACAAATACCTTATATACACGCAAACGATATGCTGTTACCAGTTGGTCGAATAATAGGTCCGTAAGGAATCGCTATATACATTTATTTCTTCAAGTCCCATCGACTCAGTGCAATTTATTTCTTATTACTTCTCCTTAAAGCAAGGATAAGAAATCTCTAAGAATTTGAAAGAGTGCTTTTGGCGTTACATAAAATATCCATTTGTCATCATTGAGAGGCGAACTGGAGTTTTTGATGTCTAAACGTAAAATAATGAAGGAAAAGACTGAAAAATAGCAAATCCTATTTGAGAAATGGCGCTCTTTTCACTTTTCTCGTTCCAATGTACCTTTAAGACATTATTATCTTCATTTAATAAGTGTAACAGCATCTTGTAATGACAGAAAGACATTAAAAGGCGTGTATTTGTCTTATTTGGCTTTATTTCGTTTGCGAAATTCGTATCGGACGCTATCATTAAACGAATAATGTTTCCTCAAAATTGCCCTAGGAAGCATTATTAAATAATTTAGAACATCACGCGCTATCCACTTTATACCGCCAATTTTATCCATTTCGACTGGGCAAAATTGCCTCTGGAAAATACTATATACTTTACATGTATTCTTGAGTGGTAGAGGATATTACTGCAATGTCTAATTGGAACTAAATATCAAAGCTGCATTAGCCAATTCCTTTATTTCCGTAAGCCATATGGTTAATTAGAGAGTACAATACAATATTTACGATTTGATGCGAGGAAAATTAATGCACTTCAAAGTAAGGTACAATTGTTTGAGCCTGTCTTTCTGAGTATTGTTTCCCCTATAGGTAGTGTCAAATCTGTTTTGTGAGCAAAATATCGTGTTTTCCATTAATCTCTTACTTTAAAAGTACATTCTTTAAAACCCTGGGCCGAATTGTTCAAAACTAACAACAACGTTAGTTAAAGATTCGTCAAAATTTCAAACATGAATATTACAAATACACTGTTATTTTTCGTTAATAAAATGTGAGAATCGTTTGCCATGCAAAGGATTCTCACATTTTATCAAGAGAAAATAACAGTTTATTTGCTTAATATGTAGTCAGCATTTACTTAACAAGTTGAGGTCTTTGATGACGTTAAGCTTACGAAGTTGTGAACAACTGGTGCCAGTTCTTAGAAATTTTAGGACAGTGTAACTGATATAAATATGATCAAACTAGTTTAGATGTGAGGGTAAAATGAAATATAAGTCCAGCAACAGAGTGGAAAGAATGTACAGCACAAAATGTCAAAACAATGTTACAACACGCATGAATAGCAGGATGACTTTCTCTTTCCCAACAAGGTAGCCATCCGACTAGCCGCAACGAAATACACAAGTAACGAGTACAAAGAGAGGTAAACAGAACTAGAAATGCGTGTTTGTAAAACACTATGCCCCCAACTGTATGCTTGTCCCTAAACTGGCAGCTTGTATGATTCATTATTTCATTCGAATTAAGTGAAATTTAATTTCCTAAAAAAGCTGTTCGGTTGCCTTTTTGCCTCCATCCAGAAACAGAATGTAAGCCTTTGCATACAAGTTAGAAATGGAGTAAAAATTTCAAAAAGGAGTTATTTTGTCAAAATTTGATGGAAAGTCCTCAAAAAGTAATCAGGTGATCTTCTTCTCAGCCCCAACCAGTATACCAAATATGAAGGCTCTAACTTAAATACTTTTTCAGATATCTTGCACACAAGATTTTCAAATTTTATTTTAAAAGGGCCATAACTACAAAAAAATGCATACCTTGAACATGAAAAAAAAAATGCCTGTCAACTATTTTTTCATGAGGAATTTGTATATGAAATTTCAAAACCCTAACATTCACTGTTCAAAAGTTTCAAATTCACCGATAAGTGGAAAAATCAACAAAAATTTCAAAATTCTGTATTTTTGTAAAAATTTGACGGAAAATTCTCAAAAGTTAATCAGGTCATCTACTCCTCAGCCCCAACAACTGTACCAAATATGAAGGCTCTAGCTTAAATACTTTTTGAGATATCTTGCACACAAGATTTTCAAATTTTGTTTTCAAAGGGACATAACTCAAAAAAGGGGCATAACTTGGTCATACAAAAAAAAAACGGGTCAACTATTTTATCATGAGGAATGTGTATATGAAATTTCAAAACCCTAGCATTCACCGTTCAAACGTTTCAAATTTCACCAAAAAGTGGAAAAATCAATCAAAATTTCAAAATTCCGTATTTTTGTAAAAATTTGACAGAAAGTTCTCAAAAAATAATCAGGTAATCTACTTCTCAGCCCCAACAAAAGTGCCAAATATGAAGGCTCTAGCTCAAATACTTTTTGAGATATCTTGCACACAATATTTTCAAATTTTGTTTTCAAAGGGACATTACTCAGAAAAGGGGCATAACTTGGCCTTACAAAAAAATACGGGTCAACTATTTTATCATGAGGAATGTGTATATGAAATTTCAAAACCCTAGCATTCACCTTTCAAAAGTTTCAAATTTCACCGAAAAGTGGAAAAATCAATCAAAATTTCAAAATTCCGTATTTTTGTCAAAATTTGACGGAAAGTTCTCAAAAGTTAATCAGGTCATCTACTCCTCAGCCCCAACAACTGTACCAAATATGAAGGCTCTAGCTTAAATACTTTTTGAGATATCTTGCACACAAGATTTTCAAATTTTGTTTTCAAAGGGACATAACTCAAAAAAGGGGCATAACTTGGTCATACAAAAAAAACGGGTCAACTATTTTATCATGAGGAATGTGTATATGAAATTTCAAAACCCTAGCATTCACCGTTCAAACGTTTCAAATTTCACCAAAAAGTGGAAAAATCAATCAAAATTTCAAAATTCCGTATTTTTGTAAAAATTTGACAGAAAGTTCTCAAAAAATAATCAGGTCATCTACTTCTCAGCCCCAACAAGTGTGCCAAATATGAAGGCTCTAGCTCAAATACTTTTTGAGATATCTTGCACACAATATTTTCAAATTTTGTTTTCAAAGGGACATTACTCAGAAAAGGGGCATAACTTGGCCTTACAAAAAAATACGGGTCAACTATTTTATCATGAGGAATGTGTATATGAAATTTCAAAACCCTAGCATTCACCTTTCAAAAGTTTCAAATTTCACCGAAAAGTGGAAAAATCAATCAAAATTTCAAAATTCCGTATTTTTGTCAAAATTTGACGGAAAGTTCTCAAAAGTTGATTAGGTCATCTACTTCTCAGCCCCAACAAGTGTACCAAATATGAAGGCTCTAGCTCAAATACTATTTGAGATATCTTGCACACAATATTTTCAAATTTTGTTTTCAAAGGGACATAACTCAGAAAAAGGGCATAACTTGGCCATACAAAAAATACGGGTCAACTATTTTATCATGAGGAATGTGTATATGAAATTTCAAAACCCTAGCATTCACCTTTCAAAAGTTTCAAATTTCACCGAAAAGTGGAAAAATCAATCAAAATTTCAAAATTCCGTATTTTTGTAAAAATTTAAGGAAAGTTCTCAAAAGTTGATCAGGTAATCTACTCATCATCCCCAACCAGTATACCAAATATGAAGGCTCTAGCTTAAATACTTTTGGAGATATCTTGCACACAAGATTTTCAAATTTTGTTTTCAAAGGGAAATAACTCAGAAAAGGGGCATAACTCGGACAAGAAAAAAAATACGGGTCAACTATTTTTTCATGAGGAATACACACATGAAATTTCAAATCCCTAACATTCACCATTCAAAAAAAAGGCGTTACACACGCACACACAGACAGACAAGCCCAAACCAATATGCCCTTCCAACTTTTTCAAAGTTGGGGGCATAATAAACAGAACACAAGAATATAGATCACAGCAGAACCTACATGGAACGGTCAGTTAAGAAATCGCTGGAGGGCTTAAATCGATTTACGTGGCCATAATCTCCATCTTCAGTATATCCTCAGAAACATCTGGTTACAGTGTAACAATAAGATATTCCGTCAACTGACAAAAGAAAAAAGATCTATTTGTGCAAGTATCGCCAAATAACGACAGCTACCGACGAATGACTGGAATGGTCGACTTTATATTTCCGCTTTATGTAAGCGACAATATATAACGGCACTACCTGTTGCAATAGTTGCCTTGGTGATATTCTCTCTGGGATTTGTCTTGCGACGCCCCACTTGATATAGCATGCTGTATCGTATAGAATTCGGATTATGTTTCCGAATTAAAACAAACCACCATATGGTGTCTTCTTTATGCGTCTATTTTTGTTACAGTTCAATAAAAATCTTTACCTTATCTCTCGGGCTGTTAATAAATATTAGAAAAGTGCATTAACGAAGATTTTAAACGCGGCCTTACTTTCTTGCCAACGTTACTATTAAGACGACAAGCTATTGTAATAATATTATACAGATTTTTCTTCAGTTGTAAAAATTGAAAATTTTCAGAACATTTTTTTTTAAATATTTTTAAAAGTAATTTTGCTCCAAACATAGATTGTGCGTACACGTTAGAACCGCCTCCGCAAGGCGGTTCTAACGAGTACCCACGATCTATGTTTTGGAGCAAAAATAAAAAAAATAGGTATACCCCTGCATACCCCAGTTTTGCTGTATAAAAGTGGGATATAAAGGGGTATACAATGCGCGGACATGTTTTCCTGATGCCATCAGTAAATATTTGCAGTGTAATGCCGGGAGTGTGAAATTGAAACTATTTAAAGATAAATGATGGCCGACTTCGATCATAAAATCATCCAAGTACCATTTCATCAATGTTTCAAGGGCGGTACTAACCGGATCTGGGACAATACTGATCTCCCCTGACTTTCAAGCGAAATACCTGAACAAAACTATTGACGGTGCGAATCCACAGACTGATAAAGAAATAAAAATTAAAGAAAACTAATTGTTCCAAGTCACTTGTATAAGGACAAATCAGCACCATGATATTAATTGCTGTTACACAAAATAAGCCATGTTTATTTTCCCTATTTCTAATAAAAGTTCTTCACGTCAGGACTGGTCATGTCAGTCTAGAATTCAGAACAAGCCGCCTGTTATCAATAGGATTGTGCAATTTCGTCTCTTTACCAGGATTAATTTCCTCTATTCAGTATTCTGCGCACACAAATAATGTCGCATTGATACATCAAGAATCACTCAATCTCTCTGAACGACCCTATTAAAAGTTATCAGGTAGTGAAACAAGATAAGACCGGATACATGGCGCGTGATCCTCATTCAATGTCGTTACGTATTGTGGCCTGTTTCACCGCATGCATGACGTGAATATGCCTATCATAATTATCAGTGCAAGTGCAATTGACGGTTGGGGTGGCTCATTTGAGATACCATACTTTTGGCATCTCGATATAGATGGTTCAACGACCTCTAAGAATTTTTAATTAGATGGATGCCCTTGTGTTTATACCCAGTGTTACCTGTGGCTGTGAAAAAAAAAAACATGTGGCTGTTAAAAGAAAGAAAGAAAGAAAAAAAAAGATCGGTAGGGTTCACTTTTCATGGGCATGGTAGCATAATGACTACTTGTTTGAACAACCGTGTACTTATTGAGAATTCCATATTGCAGGTGGATTGTCAAAGAAGATTGCACTGTTATCACGAGTAAGAACTTCCAGAAAACATTTAGGCAGCCGTACCCATGATATTGCGATCCCGTCATATAAACAAACGAGGGTGACATCGGCATAGTGATTTTTGTTTTGATAATTTATGGTTGAGACATTGAAAATGAACCGTCATGAGTTAAGAAACGACCAGACTGCAAGTTGCATGACGCATATGCTGATATTGTCTCAAACTGTTTCAAATGAATGAAGATGCGATGGGACATACATGTAACAACCCTAGCCCATTTCAAGAGAGTAATAATTTATTATTACCGATAGCAATATTGATCATTCAAACAGTGAATCATGAATAATCCCACTTTCCTGATGGGATTCGAATCCAGGGCTCTTGGACAGAAATCCTGTGCTCTAACCCTGAACAAAAGAGCCGACTCCCTGTCACAGCATGTCAGAGATTGTAAAACCTGCGCTATTTATCGAAATTACGATTAATTATATGATCTGCCATACCCAACCTTTCCAACCCGACGATGGCAAATTATTTCCAATGAACGGAGATATGTTGGGATATAGCATTATAAGATGTGATGGGACATAACATTATATAATTTTAGAGAAAAAAAAAACTGAACACAAACCTAATTGTACTTCTGATATATCTATTGAATTTAAGCAAATCTAAACTAGGATGCGATAGATAGTTAGGCAGTATATATATTTACTCTGTCTGGTAGCCTTACAAGTAGTAGCTATGGGAACGCTTCCGCTTCAATTAGTGATATTAAACCAGCAGACTCATTACAAAACATTTGTTTCGTGTTCGAAAACGTATCGAGACAGTGCATCGGCACCATTTTTTTCCCAAAAGATATAGAACAATCCTTTATCACTATAAATCTAAAGTTTTAAGTCTCCGGCAATCTTCCGTTACTTAAGAGTGATACTTGTATTGGATCTGGTCAGAAACCACGAATGCTGTTTTCTCATGACGCGGCTAAACCTATCTCCTAGACTGTTGATCGGGACGCTTAATGTCGCCATAATGGCTTCCCTACGACTAAATATATAGTAATTTGGCCCCAATATACGAAAGTGACTTTAGTGTTCGCGACCAACCAAGCGCAAACCGAGCGCCACTAGAATTGTCATAATCTCACAAATTGGACCTGTATTTGAAAAGAACTTTAAACGCTGAAATAAATGCACAGACGTGCAAGTTGGTTTGTCTCTTTGTTGTTCGCATTTCTTGATAGGTTCGCACATTGCTTAGCTCTAATCCGCAAAACGGCATCATTCGAACAGGCCATTGACTCGCATTCAATAATGAATCCACTGAGCTACACTCTTATCCAAACTCTTAGCCAAAAGGCGCATATCATTTCCCATCGCACTGTGTAATTGTCAATTTAGTCCCCCCCCTCGGTTTCTTTCTGATTGCTCCTTTTCCTGATCATTGCCTACGTGTACCTTTTTGAATCCTATAATTTTATATCTCATTTTAACGTAACCATGTGTCTTAGCAAACCCGCCAATTTTGAAAACTACTGTTTAATTATTTAATTCAATGTGCTTTTAAATGTTTTAGACTCACTCAAATGATTCCTAGGCTTAGATTTTACTGATCCATTTGTAAATATTTGTTTTGTAATGGATTGAATATGTATGTGTTCTATGTATGTATGATTCTGTATATAAGTTTTATGTATCTTTCATGTTTTACAGAGGACCATATGTTAGATAAGGTCATGTTTGTACTTAATATGTAATCCTCTCAAAATAAATACATTATTATTATTATTATTATTATTATTATTATTATATACACAGCTGAGAAACACGTGGTATTGTTTACATACAAACTGATAAATGATCGGGTGACGCACAATGAAGTTCTGTCCAAAGTTGAGATGAGAAATTGGAGTTTTCTCCTATAACGTTTACTCTATTGACTGATAGATAGGTGCAGTCAATGCAGAAATTGAGCATTTATTGAATGAAAGTAACATAAGGAATCCAGGTTATTTCGTTTTCGCAAACACTTCCGCCCCATGATTACACTTGTATATAGTACTTCCAATACAGTAACATTGAAGTGTTTGCGAAAACGAAATAACCGGGATTTCTTATGTTGCTTTCGTTGAATAAATGTTCAATTTCTGTATTGACTGCACCTATCTATCCGTCATTAGAAGAAACGCTGTAGGAGAAAACTCGAAAATCTAAGCTCAACTGCGTTCTTATTGTAGTGTGTGTAACCCGATCATTTATCCGTTTGAACAATACCACGTGATGGTCAGTAGTGATATAGATCCTTAACTGAAATCGATAAAAGCCCACAGTAACTTAATATTACTTGTCATCTAAAGTTGGTATTTCTGTTGTGTTTTTATTTGTTGCATGGTTTGGTGACGTTTTTGAGCTGTTTAAGCCTTTTCATGTGTATTTAGGTAAGTTCAGGTAACTCAGTGGCAACCTTTGGGCAAATAGCTGCTCTCTCAGCTAACAATATTATGTTCTCTTTATATCAGTATTCAAAACTAAAGTTAAAGGTAATGTTGAAGTACTATCCATCTTAAATGTATTCACCTCCTTAAACAATATGGTACAAGTTTTATTCAGATCAGATGAAAATTAAGAACGTTATGTAACTTTGAGTATTCCTAGAATAATGTTAAAGGAGGCGGCCATCTTGGATACTACAGAGGCTTTATGGCGTCATAAAGCCCTAATTGGAAATGCATATTCAAGATTAATGATCACTGCTAATATTTATCTGTTAATTTTGTTTTTATGTTTTCTTCTATTGATTTACTATCATTTCTGTCCATACTTAACCACATAACTATTGAAATTTAAAATTATACATTGTTTTGATTTTTACATTTTCTAATTAAATATTCAAAATGGCGGCCAAAAGTCACTTCGTTCCAAAATTCCAAATGCCAAGATCTCAATTATTCCTTCACCGATTTGAACAAACTTTGCGCCAAAATGTTTGCGTTGATCATATCTGTCCTTTTCAGAGTATTGTTATTGACTGAAGATATTTATAACATGTTCAAGTCCAAGAATCATGGAGTTTTTCCTAAAACTATGATTTGAAGTAATTATCTTCAGAAAAAAAGCAAACATATGAGCGTTGGAACTGATGCAGCTGCTGCAATCTAAACATTGCGTCATGAAAACTGTTGATGACGTTTCAGCGTTGATAATGTTAATGTCTTTATATCAATGTAAAGCTAAATAAACTACTAGGACTATAATTCTTGAAATTATGTGTGTTTCTTAAGTTTAGCAATCTACATCACTGTATAGACTTTGAATAGAACACTCATATAACTGTTTGCTTTGTGTTGAAAAAAATGTCACACGTGCAACTTTTGCGTTGTTTTTGAGTAGGTTATCTTCCTTATTGTAAGATAAAGAAACTTTAATGCAAGAAAACAAGACATACGATACTATTACTAAAATGCTCCTTTTCTAAGCTTTAAAATCATATTATTTTCATTGCCGTGCGACAAATAATGTTATTTTCATAAATTATTTAATAAGGCTGAATTTTTGTCACACTTGACGTGAACGCATGTTAAAATACGTAAGAGCGCCGTACCGTACTTTTATTGGAGCACACATTATAGCTTTATAAAATAGAACTGCCCTGTGGAGAAAGAATAAAAGTTTAGAAGAATCACTTTAAAAAAAAAAGAAGAAATTTCGAGTCTCGAAAGTACAAAACACGCAAGAGAACAATCAAATAACGTGACACCTACCCACGGCTCAGCACGAAATAAATCCAACTGTACGTTAACGTCGTTTTACGCAAATTTGTACGAACATAGCGCGTCACGTTTTGACATACACTATGTATGTAGTAGCCGCTGGCAGTCATCACATACATGTGAAAGAGAAACTTCCCTTGGCGACTTATCTGTCTTCGTGCACAATGAAAAAACTTTTCATTTTTCGTTCTGCTGAATATAAAGTAGAAAAACCAAACTTATTTGAATAATGACATGTAAAAAGTGCATTTGGCATTTGGGTCATGGTATATATGCCAATTACATCCGAGTTCTTATACAAGGATGCTGTAATTGTACGAACGTGACTGAATTAATGTTTATTCTCCATCTCTAGTAACTGACTAAATTATTGAAATGAAGTAAGCCTACTCCGTAACTCTAGTCTCCGAGGGTTAAACCAATGTCTGGTATGAAAATTTGTCTCCGTACATTATGTATAAATGCATGAGGTGAGCGCAATATTTAATTAAGATTCGAACTGTAGAAACATGCGAAGGTAACATGCAAAATCCTTATCGCTTACATGCCTTTATAATCCAGACATCTTATTTTCATTAGGGTACCATGTCTATGCAATGTAGAGTGACTTACAAAAACACGCCCATGCAATAAACAGAGATTTTTTTCAGCTGTAAAAATTGAAAAACAATATCAGAAAAAAGAGATTTTTCATATTTTTGCTCAAAATATTGATTGTGGATACTAACCACTAGTAACGTGTATCCACAATCTACATTACGAAAAACTTGCCCATGCAATTTACTACGTACAGAGATTTTTTCATCTGTAAAAAATGAAAATTTCACCAGAAAAGAAAATCAATATTTTTTATCAAAACATAGATCGAGGGTACACGTTAGAAATACCTCGCCACAGCGGTTCTAACGAGTACGTGTACCTACATGTACAATCTATGTTTTGGAGCAAAAATATCAAAAATAGGTAAATTTCAATTTTTCAGAACTCTCCAGATTGAACAAATAAATCAGTAAGATAAATATTAGTGCTTTTGGAGTTTTTCGTTGTCAAATCTGCATGACGACACACACAGAAAAGCAACGACAATAACCAGATTTACAAAAAAATCGATAGGAAAACATTATTTTATTCCAAGAATAATATAATCTTCCCTCTGACCCACGCATTGTTTATTTTGTTATCCATTATTGAGTAGAATCTTGGGCATTATTATTCTATTCTTATTGTGTCATTTATCGATTTTTAGCGCAGACTGAGATTAAATTTTCTCGAATTATATATTGCCTCTGGGTGTAAGTATTGCAGTAGGTTTCAATAAGTTTCAATGGTTTTGTACTTCAATGTAATATGAGCCGCAGCATCAGAAATTCAACAATTTGCATGTGCGAAAACTAAGGCGCAGATCAACTATGCAGGAACTGCACAGCTGATCAGCGCCTTTGTTTTCACTACATGGATAGTACCATTCCTCTGCTACTTTCAAGCTTCTAGCGTTTTTCTGTGACAGTATAGACCAATCTGTGTCGGACCTGGTCGGAAACCGACATTGTTGGTTTTCTGATGCGGCGGCTCATATAAAGCACCGCATGAAAAAAGTAACCAATTGCTTACATGTATGTCAGCAGAGTGGGAAACTGGTGGCATATGGGTGAGGAACTAATGACATCAAATGAATGTTAAAACAGAAAATTTTCAGCAGAATTTTTTTTTATTTTTCTTATTTTTGCTCGAAACATAGAATGTGGGTTCACCTTAGAACCTCCGCGAGGAGGCGGTTCTAACGAGTACCCACAATCTATGATTTGGAGCAAAAATGAGAAAAAAAATAGATATACAACTGCATACTCCAGTTTTACTATATAAAAGTGGGGTTTATGGGTGTATTCAATACACGGACATGTTATCCTGATGTTTTTTTTTTTTTTTTTTTTTTTTTTTTTTTTTTTTGAAAAGCATGCTCGAATTAAAATCAACTGACAGACCTTTTTGTCAAATAGGGTTTAAAATGGTCTCCAATGCCTATTATATCACATCCATCATAATAAATCTATATAATGTGACCAAGTCTAATCCCCAGGGAAGCAAAATCTAGCATGACTTTCCGCAGCAAACCGTTCGGCTTTTCCCTGAACCAAATCGTTACAGGGGTCAAGAGTCTTACATCCAGAACCTGCCTATCCACTCGACGCGCAAGGGTTGACGGGAAATATCTAGAATTTTAACATAGATATGAGTGGCATGTCAGGATAAATAGATAAGACATGTGTTACTTAAAACGTTTTACTTGTTATTTTGTAACTTTTCCGATCGTTCAAGGGATAAAGCCATTATCAGACAATAAGTCACGTACTTTTACTAGGATTTTCAGTCTGGCCCAAGTAAATGCGGTCCAATTCCCAGTAGGGTTCTTTTATACTCTATTTATGGTATATTTTCCTTTTAAACTGACTTAACAGTTATTTACAAGACCACTAAGCACGATTTAATGCGCATTTTCTGCCCATTATTTGCTGGCTAGAAGTCTAACGAAGTTTATTATTGAGTCCAGACTGTCTATTAGACCTGACATGTTACTGACTTCCCTTCAGGATAACATGTTTGTGTAATTTATACCTCCTGAAACCCACATTTATGAGTTAAACTGTGGTGTCCAAGGATAAACATTTTTTCTTACTTTTGCTCCAAAATATTAATTGTGGGTAGTCTTTAGTGTTGAGCAAAAATAAACAAATTCCGAATGAAATTTTCATTTTTACAACTGTTGAAGTTTCTGTATATTGCATGGGCAAGTTTTCGTAATGTCTTCACTTTAGAACGATTTAAAACAGGCAAAATGAATAATTTGGCAGTGATGGGTTCTTGAGACAAGCCAAGCTACATCATGTCTTGAAATGTGAAGCACTATTATTACCCAAAATATGTCTGAGGTCGGAAAATATAATACGTAATTAACGACGGTGCTACGGCCGTCAATACTCAGTCCACAGACTTGCAAGCTGTGCTTCCAAATCCCCAAATTACAATTAATTACAGACTGGTATCACCTTTGTATGTCATTTCCGTTACTAATTATGAACAAAATGCACATCATGTTTTGCATACCAAACTACTTAAAGTTTGATAAGGATCACTTTTTCAGCATAATATATGGAGGGCCACAAAAGCTATATTTCATTTTTTAAAAAACAATTGTGTAGAACAATTAATATTCCTGTAAAGATTTTTGAAAGCTTGATTCGCTTTCCTTTTCTCTTTTTGTAACACATGCGTTCTTTTAAGGACAGCCGTGAATTTTGCCACAACACAAAACCAAGTGGGTGTGCCTAGGCATCATGTAAACATGTGCATGAAAAGCTTACCCCATTGTACCCCACTTTTGTAGGGTAAAACTGGGGTAACGGGTATACTTATGACTAGGGCATTTAACGCCTGATTTTGGCCTCAGATTTTGTTAAAAAATAAATTTTGTAATTTAGGTGAGAAAACTATTCCTTAAAACAGTCATATATCTCCTCTATTAAAACGAGAACAAGTACTTCTTTTATTCTACAAGCGCTGCCATGGCAACGCCCAGAAGAACCATAGATGGAGCACATTTTGCACTTTTTGGTCTATTTTCGCCCATTTCTGAACACATTTTTTAATTTTTAAGTGCCAGCCCACGTGACGAACAAAATGATACTTAGCATACAATATCTCTGGATGATACTTCATAATTATTTCATAATAAGAAATTGTTCGTCGCGTGGGCCGGTAGTTGAAAATGATGTTGAAATGTGGAAAATAGACCCAAAATTGGAAAAAGTGGTATTTCCATGCTTTTCGGAGCGTTGTCATGGCAACATGTGTAATTTGAATGTGATAGTTGTGCTAGAATTTATAAGCAGGAACCTATACCTGCTATTTGTAATACTTCTCTCCTAAAAATTCCAAACTTAAATTTTTTACCAACACATGAGGCTGAAATCAGGCCTTAAATTCCCTAGGCCTTTATCAGCACCTATTGCTTGACCCTTTAGAAGTGATATATACAATTAATTAATATTCCTGTAAAGAATTTTGAAAGCTTGATTCGCTTTCCCTTTCTCGTTCTGGTGTCGTGAGACAACCGTATTTTGCCAAGGCGAGAACAAAGCCGCAGATCAGCTGTGTAATATTGATCGGCGTCATACACGGCTTGTACACTCCTCTTCTTTTTGAGTTCAAAATTGCAAACGTCTAGCCTTCATCTGTGACTATACAGACCGGCTTATGCCGGATCTGTTCGGGAACCAGAAAACGGGTTTTCTCGTCTCGCTGCTCATATAGTCTGATGTCGTCTCAGAAAGACTATCTCAAAGTTTTCCATACGTTTTAAATGGAAGACGGATGACATTTCGGTTTCCCTGGGGACATGAAAGAAAATTTGAAATTCTAAGACATCGCAAACAATAATTGAGTCGCCGCATAAACTACAGAATGGCACCGCATTCTAAGCCTGACTTAGCCGTTATGGTTATTATCTTGAATAGGTTACTGTTAAAAGGTGTCGAATAAACACGTATTTGATCAGTTGTGTTGCAATGATTCATGCGTTTTTGCTCTTTTCGGACGATGGCGACAACCAAAGCAGACTCGGTGGCTTCATGTGCCAACTGATGCATTTTATAGCGGTGTGAGGGTCCTTTCTGTCCTGAATTGTGAATAGCAAAGAGCTGTTTTTCTTTCTATAATTCGATTTGTCTTTCGAAGTCCAATATAGAGGTGCTCAGACAAGCCTTCGTTGACAAGGAACAATAAAAGCCTCTTTTCCAATGAGATTTGCAACTACTTAAAGAAAAATACTGAGATTTCCAGTATATAAAAACATTGTAAAGGCTAGATATTGTCATGCAATAAATAAGGTACTTTAAACATGTGCTGCTTTACGAAAGTGCAAAAACAGTAGGCACATGCATCCCTTAACTCTTGTTATAACGAAGCGAGAAAACCGGTCTGACACAAACCGGCCTGTGCAGGTACAGAAAAAGGCTAGAAGCTTGTGCATAAAAGTAGAATAGGAATTGTACTATCCGTTTAGCGAAAACGAAGGTGCTGATCAGCTTCGCAGTCACTGTTGCAAAATGTTAATTTTTTTATGAGGCGGCTCATATTATTTGTAGGTAGTTGGATCTTGATTTAACGTTTGTAATTTTCTTATTTTTCCTTCTTGCGACTATTGTATGAGATTGTCCTTCATCCACCCATTTATCAAAATTTTACAACGATTACAATAAAACAAAAAAGTGGTCAAATGACACAGACTAGCGAGACAAAATAGTCAAGGGACACAAATTATATAATGCAATTCTTGGCTCTGAATGTACATATAGCTGCCATCAGTTATTAATATATCCCTGCAATATTCAGAAATAAATTGACAATTCTTGTTTTTGAACAATCGTCACTGGCGATTTGTTTATATATTTGTAAATTATGTGGGTAAATATTTTCTTTGTATATTAAACTTCCAGATGTTGTGATACTTTTTGCCGAATTCGAGGTGACGACCCCATAGTGCTTAAAAAGTCCTGTTCTTGCAAAATAACAATAACGTTATAAATTGTAACAACCACTTTAACCACGAAATTCTAAAAGCTTATTGAATGGAAATCAGGGTGTAACTTTGTAATTAATGACCATAAAGGCACCAAATTTTCAGCCATAATACAAACTTGAATGGTAATTCTTTCATAAATAACAAATAGAATTACAAACCGTTAACCATGGTTCCTTGTAGAATCTTTGAAACTCAAATATCAGATACTTTTTTGAGACAAAAGATCTGGATTTTTTTTTATACAAAGTAAATATTTACCCTCAAATTTTTATCAAACATATAAATACTTCCCCCAAGTTGTCCATTTTTTGCCAACGGCAATTGTTCACAAACAAGACGAGTTGTCAATTTATTTTTGAATACGAGGATCGGTCAAAAAGTTCTGTCCCTCCCTTTTTTTCTCAGCAACTTACATTGAAATATATTTTTAAAGAACCATATCTGACCATGTTTCTGGCTATAACATGTGGCAAAATTTTGCGTGGCTCTTCGTCAGTGATATTAAATATATCACTCTAAAAGACGTGACTCTATCATATTGGCATAGTTTAAAGAAAACTATGCAATACTTTACAGAAAAACAACTTATCAATGTCATATATTTTTCAAATATTGATAAATATATCCAGCAAGAATCGAAATCATTCAACGGAATTTAATTGAATTATTGCAAAATGAAATACTGACATTGGCTTGTTTTACATACATTAAAATTAGTTTAAATTCAAAGGGCATTCATTGACATCTACACATAGACTAGGGAGCTTAAAATGCATTTAACCACTTCATTGTTTCATCCTAGTATGCTCTATAGTAAACTCATAAAAAAGCAAGCAATTATAATGGTTCAGCGGTACCAGAAATGCTATGGAGTACGTATTTTAATGACGTCACATATATGGCGTAATTATAAAGTCAGCATAGCATCGATTACGGTAATTTTGTAACACAGGTTTTCTAAATATACTATCATTCATAACTGTAAAGTTGGGGAAATTTGATCGGTAGTTATAAAGACGCACACAACAATATTCACAAATTCAAGAAAACGTTCCAGTGGTTTTACCCCATGTGTCTTTGAAGGCGTCTATTGCAAACTGTATTCATTTCTTTCGTGAATTCGTTTGGCATCATTATAAAAGAGAAATGCAGCCCTTTCAATCTAGGAATAATACAGCAACCTATCATGTATAACGCCTATCATCAAGAAAACATGTCCGTGAAAAGCATACCCCCTTATACACCACTTTTATATAGCAAAACTCGGGTATGCAGGGGTTTACCTATTTTTCTTTTTTTTTGCTCCAAAACATAGATTGTGGGTACTCGTTAGAACCGCCTCGACGAGGCGGTTCTAACGTGTACCCACAATCTATGTTTTGAGCAAAAATAAGAAAAAAAAAAAAATCAAAAATTTTCAGCTGAAAATTTTTAATTTTAAAGCTCAAAAAATATCTGTTTAATGCATGGGGACGTTTTTGTAATGGACAAAACTTTCTGACCCATCCTCGTATTGCAGGGGTATATTAATGATGGACGCAGCTGTATATTAGAGGCGATTACAATTACAAACCTGTACCCACCCAGTGTATAACATAACTGGTACGTTCCGATGATTAACATGACGCATTCATTACGAAAACATACCCATGTAATATACAGAGATTTTTTTAAGCTGTAAATAATTGAAAATTTCATCAGATTTTTTTTTTGGTATTTTTCTTGTTTTTACTCAAAACACAGATTGTGGAGGCGGTTCCAATGTGTACCCACAATCTATGTTTTGAGCAAAAATAAGAAAAATAGACAAAATAATGCTATGATAATTTTCATTTTTTTTTTTACTGGTGAAAAAAATCTCTGTATATTGCATGGGCATGTTTTCGTAATGGCAAATGTTCTTCTATTGAAAAGAAAGTTCGTTTCTCTACTTCTACACTAACCCGGTGCTATAGTCTCGAAGTGTTTCTCTATAAATCTAAGCGTGTTCCAGGCATATACATTATCTATTTTGCCAGAATTATTAAAGATTGATTGGCTCCAGTTTAGCCGACTAATTAAGGGTAGTCTGTCATTTTCAGAGATTTAGTTCACAAAACTTCCGGATATATAGTGCCCTGTATGATGTATTGAGTCAGTAATTCCGTTGGAAGTGAATTGGATAAGGTTGGTTCGAG
The DNA here is from genome assembly GCA_964017185.1 of Rugalucina vietnamica. Lineage (NCBI taxonomy): Eukaryota > Metazoa > Mollusca > Bivalvia > Lucinida > Lucinidae > Rugalucina > Rugalucina vietnamica. Next base: position 40,091,843 of record OZ024870.1, read on the forward strand.
TTCAAGCGACCGTTCACCGTAAGAATATGAATTGAGCCGCTGCATGAGAAAACCAACAATGTGGATTCCGAACAGGTCCAACAAGAACTGCGCTGTACTGATAAGCACAGAAGATGGTTATTGGCTGGAAAGTTTGGATTAAGAAAGTAGAGGCATTGTACTATCCATGTAGCGTGTCGCAGTTACTGCGATGCTGATCTGCGCTTTTATTCATACATGTACGTGTTTATGCAAAAAGTTGGTTTTCTCATGTCGCGGCTGATTAATTAATTGGAATGTTTTCCGATTCTGCTGTTGGCATTCAGCTTCCAGCAAATCTGCTTATGAAAGCCAGATATATTGTATTGACAGGTAACTTAAGTGGAAGCAATATCTATAATTCATACACGGATCAAAAATCGATACAATGTAAATTGTGAATGTTCTTGCAATACAGAAAACAAAATTTGTCCAAGCCTTGACGTTAAGATCAGATCAGCTATGCTGTGGTTGATATAGAAGGGCGTCCAGTAAGGGCGGAGCACCCTGTCCTAAATATAAAAAGTCGAATTCCATATTCAATTTGGCCTTTCGGTCTGGCCAGAGTGGTATCTTGCGATTTTTAGAACACCGAACCAGAGAAGCATATTATATTTTATATTTCTGATTCCATTGTGAACATTACGCTCTTTAGCTCGAAGCATTTATATGATAGAGATTCGTCAGGAAAACATGTCCGTGAAATGTATACCCCCCAACCCACCTTTATATAGCCAAACTGGGGTATGTATACAGGGGTATACATATTTTTCTTCTTTTTTTATCCAAAACATAGATTGTGGGTACTCGTATGAACCCCCTTGCAAAGGCAGTTCTATCGTGTACCCACAATCTATGTTTTGAGCAAACATAAAACAAATAATAAAATGTTTCAGCTGAAAAATTTACAATGTTGAAAGCTCAAAAATCTCTGTTTATTGCATGGGCAAGTTTTCGTAATGACAAAATGAAGCTTTCATCGCAAAGATTCAACTGAAGAATTGAATATTCTTACGCGGACCATCAGCACCTTAACCTTTCTAAAACTAAGCTCTACCACTGCCAAGTATATTTCACAAACATGCTGCAAAACAACGGTACCGTGATTCTGACAGGCTATTCACAGCATGCTTGATCTTCACATACCAAAGTCGCATGAAGCTTAAAACGACGTTCGATATCATTTTTGAGCTACATTAATAACGGACTTACAGCAATGAAGTAGACGTCCAGTAGACCTTAACAGTAGCGGTTCTGTTCACATAATGTAAACATTATTGTTTCTAGAGACATGCTGCTGTTGCAGAGTAATACATCAATCTTGACAACTAATCATGTGATAAACCAAGACTGAGCAGGTGGTGTGATTGTCATTGCGACTCCCGTGTCAATTAATACAGTCAGTAAAGATATAAATCGGAAATATGTGGTATATATACAGCTACATTGCAAATGGATATGCCAGGTTCCATGAAAATAAAGTAGAAAGAAAATTGCACGTCGATGACTGTCATAAAGAGTCAATGTAAATATGAGCATTTAAGTGGATACAATTGAGTAGAATCTTCCCCAAGAAAGCCATGCGACAAGAGATAGTTCATTTGGCACTGTGAACTAATTTTTCAAGCTACTAATAACTTCATGTGGTCAAAAACATTCATATTTTACTTTCTACATCAATAAAATACAAACACCAATTCAACAATGCATATTTGAAGTATGACGTTTTTGTACGTAGCCTATTTGTTGTATCGGTTTACATTTAGACTTAATAGATTTTATTCCCGGTTCCTGGCCATTCTACTACTTTAAGAAATTAACAATTATACGTCACCAGTTACAAATCACCGAAAAGATAATCCAGATAACCCACTGTAATCAAATAAACAAAAGATCATTTCAAGTTTCCTTTTTTTCTACAAATCCACTGGTCTGTCTCCTCGCTTGTTTTGTACCTGTAATAGGAAATAGTTTTATGGCCAATGTCATTGTATGTGATGTTATAAACACAGAACAGTTTCCGGACCTCTCCGGTCCTTTACTATTATTTGATGAAGGTCCAGAGCGGTCCGAAATCTCCTCCGTGCACTCAAGCTTTGTGTTGTCTATATCATCAGTCCATCTAGAGATCCGCCAACGGGATAGAGGTCTGAAATCTCCGCCTTGCAAGCTAGCTCACCGTTGTCTATACCAGCCCCTCTATTGGACCACCAACCTGATAGCTGTCTAAAAATCTCCGCCATGCACTCTAGCTTTGTGTTTGTTTGTTGTTGTTTTTTTTTCAATCTATCTAGAAGTCCTGGCTGGAATCTCCTCCGTGCAGTCTAGCTTTGTCTATATCAACCCCTCTAGAGGTCTATCAAATTGATGCAGTCATCTTTATTCTATTCTTCTCATACCTCAGCAAGTTACCACTTTGGTCCTTTCCATCCTAGGATTTGACGACAACCTTTGACCAGTTATCTCAGTAAACCTATACCAGCCATCCTTCTCATACGTTAGTAATTGAATAGTCTTTGTTACCCGACTCCTTTCTTTTAAGTACATATTATAAACCATTAATAGGCTTCAAAACAATCACCATATCCAAATACGAACTTGCCATAACTGACGATTCCCAAAAACTGTTCAGGTTTTGGTGGAACTTGGGAAGTTGTTTGTCAGAATCTTTCTGTCCCGAGTCTATATAACTCATGCTGCTAGCTCTGGCTACGAAACGGTATGTAATGAACTTATGCACTGTCTAACACAACATACTTATGGTCTCGTACCGCCTCTCACTCGCCAGTAATAGGTTATAGTTTGCAGGGAAAGTAATTCTTTAATCTCATCCATAATTTTAGAATTAAAGTTGTTTTTGTTTCTCGTCCTTGATGGCGTGGCTACGTCAATTACGCCTACAATATAAGCCGCCCCATTGGAAAACCAACAATCTGCATAGGCGAAAACAAAGGCGCAGATCAGCTTCGCGGTAACCGCGAAGCTGATCAGCGCCTTTGTTTTCGCTACTCGGATAGTACAATTCCTCCTTCACTTAACTCCAAAATTTCCGGCTTCTAGCCTGCTTCTGTAGCTGTACAGGCAGGTTTGTGTGAGATCTTTTCGGAAACCACATTGTTGTTTTTTCCACGAGGTGGCTCATATTATTACAAGCCTTTCTGCAGTTTACTTCCTCTGTGTAATTATGTTGTTAGCTACAAAAAACAAGTTTTCTGAAATAACCTTCAAATCTTAGTTTTTATATCTTAAACACGTTTGATGTCCTTGATGGTAAGCGGTTTGATATATCCAAAATAGGGTCCCTTTGATGCCTTACCAAGCGTCAAAAGTTAAGCAAATAAAGAGGTATTTGAACGGACTGTCGAACTTCAACATCCCAAAAGTGTTATTATTTAATTATTCAGTATTATTTGAATTTCAATACTATTTGATAAAAATGATGCTAATTGACAATTTGAATCAAATAAAATTCCTAAACATAAAGCCATCGAGAGATCTTGAACAACATCTCGAAGAAAAGCTGTTATAATGAAGCGTGTTAGACAGTGCAAAATGTAATCTAAAAATGACAACAATAGACAAAAATGCAAAAAGAAACGCATGCAGTCACCCCGTGGTGTCCTACCAGACGCTTGTAGGGATTTCAGTCGGACTGGTAGATGTTTTCACTGATAATTCTGTCCCCAGACAATTCTGTAAATGAGTTTGTGCGCGAGAAAACCAACAATTTGGGTTCCGACCAGGTCTAACACAAACCGGGCAGTACAGTCAGAGAAGAGCTTTAGAAGCTGGAAATTTTGGATTTAAAAAGTTTAGGAATTGTACTATCTGTGTAGCGAAAACAAAGGCGCTGATCAGCTTCGCATTTACTGCGAAGCTGATCTGCGCCTTTGTTTTCGCCTATGCAGATTGTTGGTTTTCCCATGCGGCGGCTTAATTATACTTTCTTTCATCCTTTACCACGAGATAGAAATCTGGACATGAAGCTCATTCTATTGATTGTTGGAAAGCAAAACTTCATTGCGTGCCGTCTGATTAGTTTTGTCACGGGCATACTAAAATTGCTTATATGTGAGCCATGGCACGACAAATAAGTGTTCGGGGTTTCCCATCAAGTACGACATAAGCAGACTTGTAAAGTCACAAAACAATGCTAGAAAAAGAGGAAGACGGACTGTAAATGCACGTGATGCGAAAGCAAATCTAACTTCTTAGCTTATCTCTGTCTGTATTTTCGAATACATAAAATCAGGTTTCCCCATGCTGCTGCTCATTTTCAGTTCATTGGAGGACATGCGACAAGAATAATAAAAGTCACATCATAAAAAATAATTACTTTTCGGGCGTCTAACCAGGTCCGACACAAAGAAGGCAATACAAAACAAAGAAATTGCAAAATATCATACATGCATTTGAAAATAAGATTTTGCCGCCAAAATATGAGTTCAGTGACGCAGATGCGCAGATGATCCCATCAGCAAATAAAACTCAAAAGCCTTCTTTCTCTTTCGGTGGCTTAGATTTATTCACCGGAATAATTTGGCAGAGATTGAAAAGCACCACGAGAAAGCGTGTTTGTTGGTGAATCCGGGCCCTTCATATTTCATGGTCTACATGTACATGTATTTTTATCCTGTATTCAAACCCATGTAGCCATAAGTCTTGTGAAATACCTACCGCACCACCAATCCTTGGCACATAACATAACTGCTATTCTCAAAATGATATACGTAACGACTCAAGAAGCCAGACAATTACTTTTTGCATTTTTTATACAAAATGGAATCGCTGTCCACTCTTCGTGTCTGTGCCTTATGTTAAACTTGTGGTTGGAACTTTTAAATACAAGCGTTAGCAATGTCGTGTCCCCATACAGCCTCAAAAATAGCACAATTAATTGAATCTCAAAACTTTCAGCAGCAGTCATATTTGTTTTTATTTTGACCATTTTACTTATTGGCTGATTATCTACTCGGCATGGCATGTACACTTTCATAGAGATGTTAATGTAATTAAAGAAATCTGAGCAGCCGCATAGGAAAAGCAACACCATGTCCAGAGGATAACAAAGGCGCAGATCAGCTGTTCAGTAACTGCACAGCTGATCAGCGCCTTTGTTTTCGCTAGACAGATAGTACAAAAACCCTTCTTCTTAAATCCAAAATTTCAAGCTTCTAGCCTTCTTCTGTGACTGTATAGGCCGGTTTGTGTCGGTCTTTATCGGAAACCCAAAGTGTTGGTTGGTATTCTCAAGCAAAGACTCATCTACAAGTTTGATTCATATATTTTATTTGTCTGGACATCTTTTAAATGATTGTATGGGTATAAGTAGACTGATTACAGCCGTAGATGTTGAAATATATTCCAAAGTACACCTTACCTTATTTTTATAGTATGGTGATATGCCATACCATACTTTACACTAAGCTGAGTCAAACATCAACTGATGAGATAGTCAAAGTTTCTAGAACCTCTAGCGTGCGACCAACTTCCAACAAAATGCAGATTTATAAACAATGGCTACGAACTGTCACAAACACAAACAAAACAACTTCAAATTATGCCTATATCACCCACAGATTATGCAGTGACTCAAACATTTAATTGGTTGTTCGGTGACGTTTTGTTTGGAGACATTGAATACATAATGATGACCAATGCATGGTGTAATTGCATAATTTCTCATTTTACTCACAAACTTATATTTTTGTTCTTGAAATCTGTTTATTGCATTCGATTCAAAAAGGAGAAAATTATCATGATAATAGCTACATGTATATCAAATTATATCTGACACCAAGAGCTGTTGGTCATTAGGGGAGGGTGCATAAATGTGCCCTATATTAATAACAGTATGTGGTCTTTTATGCGCCTTTAACACATGTTTCTAAAGAAATGCGTTACAAAATACGCTTATCATGGTACATCTTTTTTTTTCAAATTTATACAGTCAGACGAATGTCACGTTCGTGAGATATAAATTCTTATAATCCCTTAAATACCCATTATGTTTTAAAGAAAAATTGTTTCTGTCTGCATTTTATATTGCGTACTTTTCTTTAACGAGTAGTTTCTTTGTGAACTGGGCCTTAAAGTTTTACGTACAAATAGACCAATTCGGATCAATTTTCCGAATAGGCTCAGAACTACACCAATGTTTATCATGAAAATGCTCGAAACCTAAACATTATAAGTAAGTCATAAATATACGATTAGACACCAAATTGACAACTACGGCAAAGTAAAACACCGCCTACAGATTTTAGCTTTACTGAGACTGAATTGCATTGATTGAAACACCATATTCGTGTCGCACGTTGACATGTTGACAAAAGGTGTCTCCATTAAACAAAATAATTAAAGGGTCACACACGTTTTTAATTACCAGAAAGTGCCTCCATATATATTGATTATGCGTTTATGCATTGACAGTAATGTCTAAAGCGTACGCGTTATTCTGTTAACCAATGGGATTGATTAATCCTTAAACGCGTTTGCGTATACGTTGCAGATATGATTAGCGCGATTTATCTGACGACCAGTTAAATCAACGGTAAAAGTTCACTGTAATAGAAAATGAATTTGCGTATTTCATAACAACTTTTTAGTTACTATGTATGGAAAAAAATAGTCATAACTTTATTATTGTTCACACTTTTCAATGTTTTACTGCATGCATATCGCATAATAATTTATGATACTGACAACGCCATGGAACTCGTAGGCTTCGTGTTAAATAGGTGACTGAACTTCGACTAAATGCGCGTTTGCTAATGCGCGTTTAGTGGGTACGAAAACGAGAGCGGCAGTGTATATTGTATTATATCTAATACCATAGACGAATGTTGACACCTCCAATCACAATATTTTGGCATAGTACAAAACTGATACACATAGTACTATAGGAACACTAAATCAACAACAAATTTGCCTATACTGTACATCACTCGAAAAATTATACTGTAGAATACATTTGTATCTATTGCCTTTTAAGCTCATCCTCAGAAGTTTGAAATGCGTGTGGTCTGTTTATTATGACAATGGAAACAATCTCTTATTAATGAGAATAAAAAGAAAGTTTGAGGAACAGGTGGTGCATTCATGATATTATTTGTCTCTCAGATAGCAAGGCCATTGTGAAAAAAAGAGAAATTTTCTTGTATACGTCCTTTGATGTCTTTGCAACCAAAATGCAAGACATAGGTTAGTCTTCCCTAAATATTTCTATAAGCATCATGTGTCCACATGGAAATATAGTACAACTAGTTGGTCAGATATTTATTCTTACACTGCGGTCTCACTATAACAACTCATAATGACGATCGATATTTGTTTTGGTCTTAACTTGACCAAACATGTGGAAGGGATGCCAACGGATCCAAATATGGAAGTAGCCTGATTATGGCTGATATGTATGTTGCTAAGAGAACTTCATGTGGGGACAAAATGTTCGGGATGACGATAATGAACATTGGTTGGAAGTTCCATTAACTACACTATTACCTCGTCATTGTATATGAAACCAAGCCAGTAAAAGCTCCACCAGGAAAATATGTCCGTATAGAAAAACTGGGGTTTGCAGGGGTATACCTAATTTTCTTATCTTTGATCCAAATCATACATTGTGGGTACTGGTTAGAATGTGTACCCACAATGTATGTTTTGGGCGATAATATTAAAATGATAAAACTTTTTCCGAATGAAATGAAATTTTGATTTTTTTCTTCTGAAATAAAAAATCTCTGTATATTGCATGGGCAAGATAAACACGAACACACTATGACTCATTCAAATCAAGTAACTGATACGCTTCTTTTAATAAGGTTCAAGGAGACAACAAATATTGTCAGTAAAAAAATCAGAAAAACAATTTTTTCTTAATTTCTGTTTCTTTCAAAGCTCTCAAGTTTGTAATTTTACAGAAAATCTCGCGATCTTTAATTTCTTGGGCTTCCATGGAAACTGTACTTGTGCTCTACGGCATCAAGCTTTCTTATCGTGACTGATTTGATTATTTCTTTTTCCTTTCAAATCCCAAAGTCTCTTTGTGTTGTCTTCATTAAATGAGCCTTATTACGGGAGAAATCCGTATTTCTAGTTTCGGCAATGGAACCTGTCTCTATCCGCTATGGCATTATTTCTGGCTAGAAAGTAGGTGCGTTGAATTTTCACGTATATATAGTTGTAGAATTTTTGTATGTACATGTAAAAAGGCAACCGACAAAAGGTGCTGTTCCCCTTTATTTGCAATTCGTGATTGAATCTATTTTTGTTTGATTCAATTTTGACGAATCCTCCTGCACGCTTAAGAAGCAAAACTGTTCGATACAAAAGAAATTAGCACGCCGGCTTTTATCTGTTTTCTAAGCTTTTATTTTCAATCAGACTGACACATGATAGAGCAATGCAGTCATTATCATTTATTGTTTTAAAGCTACACTCAATCAAATGTCTGGTGCTTGTAGAAGCCTTCTGAAGTTTGCATTGACACGCCGATCGTAAATCATTTTGTATCTGAACTTTAACTTTAAATGTATACTGAGGCAGTGTTCTTTCAAACAAAAAAAAAAAAACAAAACAAAACAAAAAACAAAAACAAAAAAAAAAAAAAAACAAAACAAAAAAAAAAAAAAAAAAAAAAAAAAAAAAATGACATTTGTTAAACATGACATTTGTTACATGTAGTCCACTTTCATATGAAGAAATAAATAAGGGTAAATGGAAGAATTTTCGTAAAATCAATCCTCGTTTTGTAAGTTTTCATTATTTAATGAGCAGCATGACATATCTTAAAACAATAAGTTAAACGGAACTTTTCGTTTATTCATCAACTAAATGTCTCAAAACCTACTGAAACAGGACGAGCGCGTAAAATAAGCAGTAAACTTGTGTGAGATTCGAGTCGTCTAATACATTTCGATAGTACAAAAACTAAACATTTGTATACTGAAGGAATTAAAATACGCAACACACTAAATTTCATCTTTTGCGTATGTATCTGACATTTTGATAAAATCCTTTTATGAAATGACCTACTGACTGCTTTTTGCACGTGATGAAATAAGAAAACGTCATTTTATTGTCAAAATAAACGACAAAACGTCAAAAACTATGAAAAACGCAAATTGTGGCGTAAACGTCGGGGTGAAGGGGAAGATGGCAAATTCTTTGCATGTGGGTTACGTGACGTCGACTTGATAATGTGCAAGAAAGTCTAGGATCATTGTATACTTAGGTGCCGTCCCATGTTGCGTTAAATCCTGTTAACGGAATGCCGAAGTTTACAATAACGAAAAATGAGTAATTACCGTCATTTAAATTATTCGATTTTGGCTATTTGTACCTAAACGGTGTATATCGAACCAACATACGACATGACGTGCTTTTTAATCAACAGTGACGTCACAGGTACCGTAGAAATGGATAATCGGAGCGTTTGTTTTGACGTTCGTTAAACGGAATATCACGTTATGTAAAGAGCGAAATGGATTATATGCTTTGAGTAAACACTCGATTTACGCACTGTAATCAAACGTTTGGCAATTGATCATTTTTTTAATCAGAAAATTTGAAAAACATAATAAGAGTCTTTAAAATGCAGGATGTTGGATTTTGACGTTATAATGGACGTCTTATGGACGTATGAAGTACAAAGGTCATAATGTTACGTAAATAATCATTTTATTGAATATAACGCATGTCAAAGGAAATTTTACTGGCTTTTGACACATTTTTTTCGATTGACGTTGGTGACGTTAGACGTCAACTAACATAACCAAATGTTACCAACTGATCAATGATTACATCTGCAATCACTTTAGGGATTTCGGAAACAAAATATTGGTTTTCATTTCAAAATTGACATTTACTGATCATGGTTACAGGGTGTGCTACTGAAGGTCAGTGTGGTTACGCGTACGCCATTAAGCATACGTAACCGACATTGTGGCTCAACCTGTGGCAATTTGACGTTTAGATATTGTTTTCATAAAAGAAGCTCAGTTATACCGCAGACTTGCATTACAAAGCATGTTTTTAGTAACCCAAAGTATTTGTTGCGTTTCTTTATTCCTTAAGTATATAAACATTTCGCATGTTACAGTTTTCAACACACAAGAAGAAATATAGTTGGTATTTGAATATACATTCAATAACCTATGAATGAAGAAATACACATACCTTTGTTTTGTGCGTGTGTCTGTGCTTTTATCTTTGAATCTGCAATAAATAAAAACATCATGTTGATTTTTGAAAATTAAAATTATTCTGGTACCATTGCACTGGCATTCGTGACATTATGACAATTTTCATGTAAGAATGCTCAAATGTTTTATTTTTGTACAAGCATACAAATGTTGAAACGGGTTGTCACATCAATGTGTTTTTAGTTATTTGAAAATAAACATTTTTAAGCAACCCTAACCTCTTAAAAGTTACCATTTATCTTCATTGTAGCGAGCTTAGACGTTCTATCAAGAACATGTTGACCAGGGCCCAGTTGTTCAAAACTTTGTTAGCTTAACGTCATCGTTAAAGCCTAGGTTACATTTGCCCTGATCATCGTACGATTTTTCGGTCTGCGATTTTCTCTACGATTTTAGACATCGTAGGAGATCGTGGGCTACGACGTATGTGTTAACAATTCATACGGGCATCGTGCGATTTTTTTATCTGCCATTTGTCGACGTTCTCATACAAAAACGCAAGGCGATCGTACAGCAGTCGTATGTCTCCGCAGATAGTACGTAGATATCGTACGGATCCCGTGCGTTGTCCGTGCGGAGTCCCTATACGTTTTGATACAAAACGCAAGGAGGCCGCACGGTAGTCGTAGGGTCTCCGCAGACTGTTAGTGGATATCGTACGGAGTCCCTTGGACTTCTGACTGATGCCTTGGTTACATTTGGCCTACGATTAGCTTGCGATGATCGTACGATGCCATTTTTTTGCATTTTCGTGCGGCCTCCGCAGGGTGACCTTACGATGTCCCTACGATTCTACGACTTCCTACGATCTCCGTAGCCTCTACGATCTTGTAATAGTCTGCACTATTACAAATTTTAAAATCGTAAGACCGTAGACCGTAGACACGTCGTAGGGCATCATACGGGCACCGTACGGATACCCTGCGATAATCGAGCGGTCACCGCACGATTTTTTTATGATAATTTGGGAACAAAAATCGTAGTGATCGTAGGGAGGCCGCAAGGGGTCATGCCTAGTAGGTTACATTTGCCCCGATCATTGCACGATTTTTCGGTCCGCGATTTCCCTACGATTTTTTAAAAATCGAATGTGATCATGGGCTACGACGTACATGTAGGTGTTTACAATTCATACGGGCATCGTTCGATTTCTTGTTCTAGCTTTCTTCGATGTCCTGAGTCGGAACTGTTTTGAGATCGTAGGGAAATCAAAGGGTCTCCGCACACTTTAAGTTGAAATCGTACGGAGCCCGTGCGATGGCCGTGTGGAGTCCTTACGATTTCTTGCGGTCTCCCTACGATAGCCGTACGATGTTAAGTGTCCGTACGATAATAATAAACTTGTGATATAACCGTACGGATGCCGCACGATCACCCTAAAGGTCTACGATTATCTTATTATTTTAGTCCTCAAATTATCATAAAACCGTGCGGTGACCGCACGATCATCGCAGGGTTTCCGTAAGGCGCCCGTACGATGATGCTACCTACGACGTGTCTACGGGCTACGGTCGTACGATTTTTAAAATTTGTAAAAGTGCAGACTACTACAAAATCGTAGAGGCTACGGAGATCGTAGGAAGCCGTAGGAAGTCGTAGGAAGCCGTAGAATCGTAGGGACATCGTAGGGTCACCCTGCGGAGACCGCACGAAAATGCAAAAAATGGCATCGTACGATCATCGCAAGTTAATCGTAGGGCAAATGTAACCTAGGCTTAAGACCTCAACTCGTTAAGTAAATGTTGACTACATAGGCAAAAACACTGTTCTTTTTTGTTGATAAAATGTGAGAATCTTCTGCAATGCAAAGGATTCTCACATTTTATCAAAAAAAAAAAAAAAAAAAAATAACAGTGCATTTGTAATATTCATGTTTGAAATTTTAACGAATCGTTAACAAGCGATGTCGTTAATTTTGAACAACTGGGCCCTGTTCCCTAAATCATTCCGAGATCATATTCTTTCCCCCAAAAATACCCTAATGCCAACAGACACAGTAATGCCAACTATTCATACGTATTTTGCCTCTAGTGCATCCAGGTTAACTGGCAATTATTCTTGAGGTTAATCATTGAGAGAAACTCGAGGCTTCAAAGGCTTAGACAATGCTAGACAGGAACTCCATTTACTGATGAAACAGTCATAATAGACCGTAATAATGCAAAGTGCATTCAAGTATTTCATGAACTTTCATGTCTCGTGTCACGATAGGTATACTACAAAGAAAATGAAACGCACATGTAAAATATGTGAATAATGTTTGGGGGTTGGCCTTAAATAAAGTATTATTGATTGATATGAAGTATTCAACAGAATCTTTGCGATTTCACGTGTTCATACAATCGGGTACGCCTCAAATCGTGTGCGCCATCGCTTTCGAATCGCATTAGAAACAACGTATAATATCGTAAAGGCCAATTGCAACCGTATCGACAATTAAAAAAATATAAACTAACAATATGTTTTTGGGTAAGATAACGTTTTTGTAAACACGAATGACAAAATTATGACCCTGGCACACATTTGATGTGCAAAACAATTGGCTCTCAACATCGATAGGCAAATGAATGGAACTGATTGCACAATAAAATGCTGAACGGGCATTGAATGTAGGAATTGAAAACTACATGTACTTTTGCACTTCTTTTTTTTTCTTTCAGTATCAATAAGTTACATTGAAAATGGCAAATATCATTTGAGCCTGTGCGTGACAAAATCAACAATTTGGTTTTCCGAACAGGTCCGACACAAACCGGTCTGTACAGCCTCAGAAGCAAGCTAGAAACTTGAATTTTTGGATTTAGGAAGAGGAGGATAGTACTATCCGTATGGCGAAAACAAAGGCGCTGATCAGCTTCTTAACACAGGCTCGTTTTTCATTAGCACTAAAGCAATATGATTACACATGTATATAGCGCAAACATGTTCCGGTGTTCTATTAAATCAACTTCACCGCTGTTCCAGCCTACATCATTCTGTTTATCGCAGTCGATGGTGTGAAAGCATAGATGCGATCAAACCCCCTTAACACAGATCAAAAATGAAATGTTGAATAGATTGACAAATTACAGTCTCGAAAATGCAAATTATCAAAGGTTTCAAAATTTAACTGTCATTCTAATTTTCTAAGTAAAAAGGCAAGTAAAATTGAATTTAAAATCCCATTCCAGACACCAGGTGAGAAATAGGTATTGACAATAATGCCAAGCATATTACAGAGGCTTTGATTGTCAAGGAAGTGCCATGATTAAATAACACAGGCTGAGTAAAACAAACGTGAAAATCAAGAAGAAATATCTATACGTGAAAACAAAATCCTTTGTAAATAAAAATAAAACTAAGATCCTTTAAGAGCAGTGAACATATTAATTAGAAAGGGCATGGGCCATAGCGCTTAAAACGCGGATAATATGATTGAAGAATTAAGGATGATGTATCCTTATCGGTGAAACATTGAAACTGGCCAATAGTATTCCGTACAAATGAAAGAAATTCGGCACAAAAGAAGGAAATTCTGTTCAAATGAAAGAAATTCAGTACAAATGAAAGAAATTCAGTATAAATGAAAGAAATTCAGTATAAATGAAGGAAATTTAGTAAAAATGAAAAAAAAATCAGCACAAATGAAGAAGATTCGGTATAAATGAAAGAAATTCAGTATAAATGCATTTTTTAACAATTCAGTACAAAAGAAAGAAATTCAGTATAAATGGAGGAAATCTAGTGCATATGTAAGAAATTCAGTACAAATGGAGAAGATTCAGTACAAATTTAAGAAAATCAGTACAAATCAAGGAAATTGAACACAAATGTAGATTCAGTACAAATAAAAGAAATTTAGTATAAATGACGAAGATTCAGTACAAATCAAAGAATTTCATTATAAATGAAGAAAAGTCAGTACAAATGAATGAAATTTAGTATAAATAAAGGAACTTTAGTACGAATGTAAGAAATTCAGTACAAACTTCATTACAAATGAAAAAAATCTAGTACAAATCAAGGAAAACAATACAAATGAAATTCTGTACTAATGAAGAAAGTTCATAACAAATGAAAGCAATTCAGTACAAATGAGAGAAAATCCTTACTAATGAAAGTATAACGTCAAGTAAGCAGGGTTCAGTTTAGCTTTTGGGACTTATCATATTATCAAGAATGTTCTTCCTGAAATCAAATCTGTATGATGAATGGTGCACTGGTTAACGTTTGCTCCCATGCGCCTCATGGCAAAACAACAATTGATGCAAAAGTTAAAAGCAAGTTCATTTAAAAGCAACAGAAACTATAAAATCATAAAGATGAATGAAAGTATGGTGTAGTGCGCAATTTCGGGTAATAACCCCTAATAATCAATTTCAAACATTTCTCAGTTGGTGGTTTCTACTTAAAAGGAATTCCACGTATATATATATCTCTTATTTCATCTTAACATTATTTTCCTTCCTTTTCATGCTGCGACCACAGACTGCAAATGACAAGACGGCAAAGAAATGTCAAATCTGATTTCGTAATTTTATATAACGTATTCTTTCCAGCATTGAAGTCACAGACATTATTTCTGTTTCTTGGACACTGATTGATACTGTGACCATTTTCAATACACTTAATGCACAACATTCAGTCGCAAGAGGGACAACATAAGTCCTTTCACAGATGCAATTCAATCAAATTGAATAAGCCGCAACATGAGGGCATCAAGAGTTTACATTCTGAAAGAGAAGTGCATGTCAGTTATGCGGTAACTTAGCGGCTGATCACGCCTTTGTGCTTACTGAATTGTTTCGAACCACCTCATGGGATCGTACAGTCTTTTCAATGATCTAAAATCATCTAATAGAAATTTTCGAAGCCAGACCGTAATGACGCGCATCGTCTGTAATGTGTTCCGTGACATTCAAATACAAAAAGGTGAAGTCGGCTGTTTCCGTGATTGCAGACAGTAACACTCCTTCTTCTGCGCTCTATTGGGTCTAAGTATCAGTGAGGAGAGAAGAGTGACGAACCCATATTTTTTATCAGAAGTGATCCTTAATGAAGTTGATACGGTTTGAAATTGTACTTCCATTTCTTCGAGTCCATAACAAGGGAGCTTATTCGAAAATGACATATGAAGAAAAAAGACGGCGATCTAAACAAGTTGTATAAAGCGTGACTCAGGGAGGACCTTGACACTTTTACATCAAGTTTAAACTACCTAAGATCAGGTTCCGCGGTTATAAAACATTTTTCATGTTCAGCTCAGCTGATTTGTTTGTTTGAATTGATGCTTAACGCCCATGTCAACGGCTAAGGTCATGCCGGGACGTTGCCTTCTTTTCTATGGGACTTTTACTCAAAATCAGGAGGTCACGGCATCCATTAAGTGCTTCAAATATAACCACCCAACTAAGCCACAAAGGCTTATATGTGTGGATGGTTTGTCTTGAACCCACTTTTCCTGGACATGCTCACACCAGAGCGGTTACCAGCAATCAGATAGCCAATCACTAGCATATAAGCTTTACCTGGAAGCACAAGCAGCCCAATCGCTTTTTAGGCCCCAATGGGCGGTGGGCTAAAATTGATCTTGCTCATAAATGTAAAGATGCCGCGATTGTTGACATTGTAACATTTATTAGCAGAATAAATTACATGCTTTGATCTAAACCTAGAATTTTAATTTATTTGGACAATTTCGTCAATAATGAGCAGTTAAAATTTTATGCTCAGTTGAGATTAGCAGGAAAAAAGTTTAAAACCTCAAGGCCAGGTATGCGTTTCAGGACCTATGATCCTCTGTTATATACATGTATTTTATGACGCGTTCGCGACCCATGATCCGCTGTTATATCACAGGCGCTCGACGACTGGACTCATTTTTTTTTTTTGCATTTTCACCCGTTTGGAGACCCTTACGATATGTTCATGCAATTATTTTACCTTTAAAACCTTTTCTATCAATCCTCAATCAACCCTCGTCTATGGGTTACTATATAGACAAGGTCGGAAACGCGGTGTCCTAGTTAAATTGGGGTCATGGGATTCCCCGCATCTCGAACTAATACTTCACCCTTTACCGTTATTTCAATGCTGAGTGTCTACTTATAAGCGTCTTTGTAAAAGGTCTCACCTATTGCCTTCGTCAAAAATAAGCATAGTAGCCCGTAAACTTATATTTTATACCACCACCTGTCTACTTGGATGGGATCCCGAATGTTTTTGTATGGTGACCTGTCGTTTCTAGAAATCAGTGGAAGGTCACTGTAAATTACGTATGAAAGAATCAATCCTATTGGATAATTGTATTGCATTGTTGCCATGACACTAGATCACAAAGTGTTTTGACTGGATATTAAATCAAGCAACCTATGAAAACCAACGTAACACATATCACGCGCTGGCGTAACACGTCGTGTGACCAGTGTATTTATAGTAATGTCACGGCTAGATTGCCGATTTCATTCGGGATGTCCCCCAATTCTGTAGAATGCTTTAATTGTTAGATTTTACGGGCGGTTGTGCTTATTTTGAATGAATGCAATGGGGGAGACCTTTTACAAAGACACTCGTGTGTTGACAGCCAGCATTGAAATAACGGTAAAGGGTGAAGTATGAGTTTGAGATGCGGGAAATCCCATGACCCCAATTAAACTAGGACACCGCGTTTCCGACCTTGTCTATATAGTAGCCCATAGACGAGGGTTGATAGAAAAGGTTTTAAAGGTAAAATAATTGCATGAACATATCGTAAGGGTCTCCAAACAGGTGAAAATGCAAAAAAAAAAAAAAAAAAAAAAAAATGAGTCCAGTCGTCGGGCGCCTGTGGTTATATACATGTATTTTATGACTCGTTCGAGACCCATGATCCGCTGTTATATACATATATACATGTATTTTATGCCCATTCGCGACCCATGATCCGCTGTTATATACATGTATTTTATGACCCGTTCGCGACCCATGATCCGCTGTTATATACATGTATTTTATGACCCGTTCGCGACCCATGATCCGCTGTTATATACATGTATTTTATGACGCGTTCAAGACCCATGAACAGCTGTTATATACATGTATTTTATGACGCGTTCGAGACCATTATCCGCTGTTATATACATGTATTTTATGACACGTTCGAAACACATGATCCGCTGTTATATACATGTATTTTATGACGCGTTCGCCTTGTAATGCTACAATTCTTTTGCATCTATCAACCCCATATTTACAAATAAAGAAAGAAAATGATAACTCGATTCTGGTATTTGTTTCGACAATCAAGACATTAAAAGACTGATTTTGTGACATCGTAGACAATATAACGGCCATCGCAATTCTCATAAACATAATTCCCAGTCATTGAACGCTGATTGATGTTTTGGCCTTTCCAACTTTTTCATTTTGGTGTATTTTCTTCTACGACTGGGTATAATAAAGTTTGCTCTGGTTTGAATGCTCTCAGACAGTTACCACGGAGCTGGATTTATCTATAATGAAAGTCAGCCGACTCGTAAATCAAATTATTCCAGATTGTATTCCAAGATTATTCAAAAGATCAACACACTATATTTGCTGAGGAAATACATGTAAAAGCAAGAATATGACTACAAGCAGTGTTTAGTTTTAGTAATAATTTTGAGTTGTACACTGTCATTGGATGTTGGCAACCTTACACCTGTACGCTCAACTATGAAGAGCTGAAATACTCAACTCAAATTCCCGACCTTACAATCGAATCAATATATTGGTAAGGTAATACATTGTTTCTAGCCAAGTTTGATGTTCGTGGACTACACGATGAGCAAATGTTTCGTTTATTTTACATTTCAATTAAATGAAGATGCTAGACATTTAAGAAGCATTTACAGTTCAAGAAAGTCAACTATTAAAAAACGCCAGACATGATGCGTTACAAGTCCACATATGTTTACCTGAAAGTCTACTTTCAGACGAAATTACTGAAAAAACTATTTGATAAACATCAAACTATATTATTATTAAATTAACATCGAATCCTTTGATATAGCGAAGAAAGCTATGACAAAGATGACAAACACTATACCAGAACTTTGAGGCATGCGTAGGAAGATATATCAGTTTGTTTTCGCAAGTTTGAGGCGTCTTAATGTACTCTTTTACTAAGGACATGCGAATTGATTTACATTCTTATGGAATAATAAAAAGGTACAAGTAGGCAATAATCAGGAAACGGTGCAATCAGAAAGAAATTCTCACTAAAAAAAAAAAAAAGAAAAAAAAAAAAAAAAAAAAAAAAAAAAAAAAAAAAAAACACGAGCTGAACCCCGGTGGGCCAAGCAACAGACGAGAAGCTTCAGCCCCAACTAAAATGAAAAGCTTTATATGTCGGGACCATCATAGAGTCTGACGCCCGACCCACCGGTGTGCAATTAAAGAAAGCAGAATAGTTACTAGTATCAATCATGATCAGGTTAAAAAGTAAGTATGCAGACTGTCGCATAACATTCAAGTTATAACCTATACGTCTATAACGTGTTATGATTTTTTTGAACTGAAAAGAAAATTCATTCCTTCCTATAAGTTTCTTAAATTTGTAAACCAAGCCACCATAAAATTCTGGTCACGTAAAGCGTCTTTAGCCCAACACTAATTTTCGAAATCAACTCAAAGTGTCTGCGATAAAGTTTAGAAAATGTTTTTCGAAGTTTATGATACCGATAGCCGTGCTGGAGAAGTTTGGCTGTTAAACATTCGTGCGTTTAAGTCCGCTACATGATTTCTGACTCTAGCAAACCTAAAAAGTTGCGAAATGTGTACACCACAAGAGGCACGATGAGGAACGTCACCATCCAAAAACGGAAAATTTACTACATCAATATCAAAGTCATCGCGTTTATCATAAATTTTAGACGAAATAAATTCATTTGCAGTAGAAAGATGTAAATCCAAAAAAGGGGGCTTAGGTATCTGAGGTGAGTGGCCACCTATTGGGAAAATAGCTGCTCATTCGGCTTACGAAGTGTTTTCATGGTATAAGTGCCTGATTGTTAGTTTGGTTTTTTCCCACCTTGGTTTTTGGAGTGGGAGTCTTTTTCTGATTGCGCCTTTTCCTTATCTTTGCCTACTTGTACTTTTTTTATTCAACTGTAGTTCAGGTGGATAAATTTGATTGACCATGCCTCCAAAATAAGGATTGCCAAAGGGTCATCGAGGTACCCAGAAGTCGAATTAAAAGCCTCGATAATATCAGCTTGATTGTTATGGTTAAGAGAATCCATAAAATCTCTTTCGTAGCAGTATAAAATAAATCAGCTACGAGAGGGGCGCAATTTGTACCCATCGGAATTCCAACAATTTGTAAGTATAACTTGGTTCCGATATGTTATACATATGTATAACTAAGTATACATATGTTCAGCATTATGCAGACAATCTAAGATTGGATAAAGCATTGTTAAAAAATAGGTACAATAAAGTTGTAAACTGGTACTTCTCAAAATTTTCTAAAGACCTGGATTCTCTTATATATTCGATAAACTGTAGTGTGAGACACACGATCGTTAACCCAAATCAAATGGCATCCCAAAAGGAGCCAGACTTCTTCATATGTATTATTTTAGAGAAGTCACTGACTAAAATATGTTTGCACTACGAAGTAAATGTTCAGTGTATACCCGTGCAAATCTCGATATTTTGGGTTCGAGGTTTTCTTTGTCAAACATGCTTGTAAATTCAAGCAATCATGTTAATGCTATGATTATACTAGCTCTCTTTGCTGAAACTAAAATCTTTTCCAGCGAAATTGCAGTATAAATTAATGGGAAAAACTCACTGACCAATCCTACACGTAGCATAACAAATATATTCTTCAAATTTGTGCCAAAACAACCATATGTCTTTGTCGAATCGAGTCATGCAATGCGCACATTTCAAACAATTTTACGCAACATGATGATCTTTAGTGCTCAGACAACTATGTCTTGGTAAATAAATATACAGAATTCGAGCTGAAGTAATATTAAAAAAGAGAAGTATGTTGTTTGTCATACCAGTATTGTCACGCACTTTGTAATTTCAGTCTTACTTTGCTTCAAAGGATAGACTATTTCGTGAAGAAAGTAGTGTTCAAAGTTGTGATTGATTAAAAAGTACAAGTAGGCAATGATCAGGAAATGGTGCAATCAGAAAGAAAATTCCGCTCCAAATTCCGTGATGGGAATAAACTAAATTGACAATTAGGTACTTAGACTAAGAAAACATATCGTAAGCCGAGTGAGCAGCTATTTCCCAATAGGGGGCACTCAGTTACCCAACCCTAATTAAAAATATGAAAACTCACATAAGGCGCAAACAGCACAAAAATTCAACACCAATGCATAAAACAAAAAGAACCACAGCAGAAGTATCGCCTCGGGGCGATCTACGATAAAATAATCCATAATGGGGTTGAGACTGAGACCAGAAAATCTGTGGCAAGTTTTTAGATTATTCAAGTCTCATCCGAGGCTCTGCCGATGATGATACTCGAATAATCTGAAAACAAGCCTTAGATTTTCTTGTTGAGGCCTCTACACCATTACAGATTATTCGAGTCTTGGCAGAGCCTCGGATGAGACTTGAATAATCTGAAACTTGCCTGAGATTTCCTTGTCTCGGCCTCAACCCCCTCACTTTTAGTCTGATAAGTGAGAAAATTCAAACGTATATGTCACCACACCTGTCTGATGGAGCCCTCCATTCCAGTAGTCAAATAAATGTTGCCGTTTAGCACCAAATCTTAACTCATTTAAGCCTGGCGTCCCTTTTATGGAACATAGGCAAAACGCATAGCCCCAGATGTGACGCCGCAGAACGCAGTGTCCCATCTGGGGCTATTCTGTTTGCTTGGAGAAATTTCATCGAAAAAAGGAGATAAAAATTAAAAATCACTTATAACACCCCTAAAATGAAAGTGGACTCGCCCATTTGATAGTGATGGAGAAAACCATTCGTCAAATACTAGTTTAAATCACATTCCAGGGAAACCAAAACCAAACTATGACGCTCGAAAAAGAAGATGACGGGACAATGCCTGAACTTATACAAACTAACCGTTACAGTTTGTCGTTGAGCAATAACCAGGAACTTGCATGATAAGGACCAGAGTGCAAGCTGCAAACAATAAGAATAAAGCTAAAAGTTGTATAAAGACAAAAAAATCATGGCATAAGTTTCCGTAGCTCTTTGACACATACCTATGTTAGTCTTTACATTCATTCTAAAGGAAGAAACAGACAATACGTGTAACAATGCTAACTTGCTGTATAACTCTGCCTGCCCTGCACGCAATTACCTAAACAAACAAAAGAGAATGACATTTAATTTCCCCGACGGAAAATTTGTAATTCTGGTCATTAATTTGAGAAATGCTCGCATGTTCATTTTCTTTCGTGTCCTGTTCAGCTTTTAATTGTGCAGGCAGAAAATATGACAGCAGATGATTTTCCTCGGAATTGAAATGTTTTTAGATACAAGCGGGTGGTAAAAGCCTGAATTACATTAGAAACAGGAGTGAAATACACGTAATGCATTTTCTGCAATCAAACAGTGTGACCAACTACGTAAGAATACGTCAACCGAATTCGACAACCGAATTCGACTTAAAATATTTTTGTCTACGATTGTGGTTAAAAACAAACCATAACAAGTCAAATGTATTTGGGAAATTCAAACTAATTATTCTGTATCCCATTAGAAATATATACGAGTGTGTCTTAAATAGCTAGTGTTTTTTTGTTTACTTGATGCGCATTGAGACGAACTAGTAAATATATACGGTAACCGAGTTCGACTCATAAGATCTGGTGTAGATAGCGGTAAAACAAACCAAATTTATTCGGGAAAATCGTACAAATTATTCTAAATCACATTAGAAACCAATTTGTGTGTTTCTTAAATAGCGCCGATGGTTTTGTTTACTACGGACGGGGGTCTCTTTAATGACCTGAGCAGACCAATGCAATAGTATACCGAAATGCATTTATTCCATTTGTTCCCATTATCTTACATCAACAATCTGCAACAATATTTGGTCGCCTATTTGGTAATTTTATACGTGCTTACCGTGTTTGTACTATTTGATGGACTTGTTATTTTGTATAGGCAAACTTTCATTATCAGGAAAACATGTCCGTGAAATAAATACACCCATATACCCCAGTTTTTATAAAACTTTATAAAAGTGGGATTTGCAGGGTACCAATTTTTCTTATTTTTGCTCCAAAACATAGATTGTGAGTACTTTTTAGAACCGCCTGTGCGATGCAGTCTAACGTGTATCCACAATCAAAAATATTAAATTTTTTCCACTGAAATTTTCAATTTTTGCTTCTGAAAAAATCTCTGTATATTGCATGGACAAGTTTTCGTAATGAAACTTTCATTAAATAACTCGTCTTTAAACAAGCAGATGGATGTGTTTTTAAGGTAATTTTCATGGTAATGAACTTAATCTAAATGCAGACAATCCATTTCCTGGTAAATTGGTCACCGTCGTATTCGTAATGTCTACTTAAGATGGAAACCGCACGATTAAAATATACAACTTAGTGCGAAATACAGACGACCGACACGTTGCCCGAACAAAATGGCTGCAATTTATGTTTTCGTGTTCGCGGAGATATTAAATAATTATTTACTTCAGTCAAATTAACATTCTTTTTCGCAAAACAGGTTTATCTTGTATATTTGAAATTTGAACAACTGACTAAATGTTGTGAACCACTGCAGAAGATATGGGTGAGGTTAGGTGCCTGTAAATCCTGTTTAAGCCACCCCCGTAAATTCTTTATTACTGGTCGTTCCAAGGTGATACTCATGTTGTGGTTCCATTTGTTTCATGTTTTGGAGTCGAATTTTTGTGCTGTTTGAACCTTGTGTACGTTTTCATATTTTTTTTTTCATTTAAGTTCGTGTAACTGAGTGGCCGCCTATTGGCAAATAGCTGCTCACTCGGCTTACGATATGTTTTCTAAGTATATGTACCTAATTGTCAATTCGGTTTTTCCCACCTCGATTTTTGAAGTGGAAATTTCTTTCTGATTGTGCCTTTTCCTGATCATTGCCTAATTGTACCTTTTTAAAATGCACATGCAGAACTTTGTTTACCTGTACATTTAAGATGGTGTGACAACTTATCATGTAGATTTCTAGGCTGACATAGCTTTAAGGCGAATCCCCTACGGCCATGCCCGATACCTAGTTAACGTGTCTCAAAGATATAATTAGGGAAAATGTTTTGTTTTTCACGCATTCCCTTGAGTAATGGGAAACGTAATCAATGTTTAGTATTATTAAAAATAACACGATAGCAAGTCTTCTGTCAAACGTGACACAAATTACACAGAAGCTTTGATTTCAGTCAGTACAAACGAATCCAATCTAAAAGCTTCCGGATTCGGTTTATGCACTGCATGGATCTATGTTACCAAGCAAACAAATCATTTTCTTCAATGTTCACATTTCGCATAGCCATGATTTTCTTTTGCAGAATCTCACACCAAAAGAATCTCATGCGAATTGCACAGGCTGTGCGAAACCTAAGATGCGTGGTTAAACTCGTTATGGGAGTTTTGTCGTACTAGGACATGTTTGGCTTCCAAGAATTTGACTTCAAAATTTGTAAATTGATTATTCCACCCTATTTGACTGCTTCTTTCTCTTACGAATGAATCTAATCTGAAACCATATTTCCGGATAATTATTTGAAAAATCTTGATGACATTTTCTCTGTAACGCTTTAATGAGCTTTTACTGTCAAATATCTTTGAAAACCAGCAATGAATGCTTCCATGCGAAATAATCCGTGTTCTGATACATTTAAGTTCATTAAATACATGCACGAGATTACTGCCTCGAGAAGTGCACGCTGTACTTATAGAAGTAAAAAACCCACAAATATAAGGGTTAGTGCAAATATGTGGCTTAGTCCAATTTATAATTTCATTGAGATTACAAATGGTAACTTAAGCCCCCAACAGGAATTTTGTAACAAACGGTTCCAAAGCGATAGTTGTATTGTGATGTGTTCTGATAATTGTTTTGATGTCAATTGCGCTAATACACAGCTGATTAACACGTGGTATGGAATGGGTGACGCACAATGAATTCTACCCGAAGTCGAGATGAAAAATTCGAGTTTACTCCTACACCATTTACTCTATGGACTGAAAGATAGGAGCAGTCAATGCAGTCACTGAACATTTATTGAATGAAAGTAACATAAGAAATCCAGGTTATTTCATTTTCGCAAACACTTCCACCCCATAAACATATAGTGCTTCCAACACAATAACATTGAAGTGTTTGCGAAAACAAAATTACTGGTATTTCTTATGTTACTTTCTTTCAATAAATCCCATCTATTTTTCATTAGAGTACACGCTATAGGAGAAAACTCGAATATATAACCTCAACTTCTGTCTCAATTGCAGTGTGTGTCACCGATCATTTATCGGTTTGTATGTAAACAATACCACGTGATTGTCAGTAGTGTAATAATGTGAAAGAACACTAGTATATTATTGAGCCTTCGCATGAGAAACCAAACAACCTGGGGTTCCGACCATGTCCGACACAAACCAGGCTGAAAAGTCAATGCAAAGAAGCAGGCTAGAAACTTGAAATTTTGGAATTAAGAAGAAGAGGAACTGTACTATCCGAATAGCGGAAACAAATGCGCCGAGGCGCCTTTGGTTTTGCATTATGCAGATTGTTGCTGTTCTGATACGGCTGCTCATGTATTATAAATGTAAGGTCTACATAGCTGAGTGGCCACCTATTGGGAAATTACTGCATCCTTGGTCCAGATATAAGGTGTTGTCATGATTTTTTCTCTATACCCTGTCTATTTTAAGGCCGTATATCATTACTACGAAGATGACCTTTAAGGCCGAATATCATCAGTTACGGTTTCAGTATAACACGTTTTTTAGTAAAACACGACAATGTCACGGCTCCCGAATGACTACTACACCATAGTTTATATAGAAAATCCTCATTTTAACACGATTTCACTTATAACGCGGGCTATTTCTGTTGGCCCCAGAGATAGCATAACAATGCCGTCGGCTGAATATTAATAATAACTGATCAGAATCAATCACCTTCATTGATCAACAGTGATTTGTATCGTTTTATTGATTGATTGATTGATTGATTGATTGGAGTTTAACGTCCCACCAACAGCTAAGGTCATATGGAGACGGGACCTCGGTTTATAGTCCCATCCGACGGACTAGAGAGCCCGGAATCGAACCTGCGACCCCTGGTATATCGTTTTAAACAAAGGTAACCCGCCCAAGCCGGAAATATTTTGACTCAGTATGATGCCACATCAACGCAGGAACTACCACGTAAAATACGTTGATCGTGTAAAAGAGCAACCATTGTGAAAACTTTTCCATCCAATATACAGAGATTTTTGTCAGCTGTAAAAATTTGAAATTTCACCAGAAAAAAAAATATTTTTTGCTCAAAACATAGATCGTGGGTACACGTTAGAACCGCCTCGACGAGGCGGTTCTAACGAGTACCCACAATCTATGTTTTAGAGCAAAAATAAGAAAAAAGTATACCCCTGCATACCCCAGTTTTACTGTATAAAAGTGGGGTTTAAGGGGGTATTCATTGCACGGACATACATTTTTCCTGATGCGAGCTCGGACTTTATTTTGTTGGACGGACTTCCGTGATATTATGTTCAGATATCATTTTGTTTAAATGCATTTTCTGTTTGTTTTACTAAACTAGGCTTGCTGCACGCAATAAAACATTGATTATAACTAAATCCTGCTTCATTGCGATTACTAAATTGCACAAAAAGGAAATAAATCTTGATGAAATGCACGAGAAATGTGTTTCAGATTCCTATAAATATTTTCGCCTTAATTGCATCAATTAGCGTCTGTTTGCTTTCGTTGCATCACAAAAGTAAGAGTTAATGTCAAGCATCGCTTATAAAATATCTGTGTAAATGTAAAAGCATTGAATTGCTTCTTTCATATCCCAGAGGGCAATGAAAATATACTCACTGGCAAATGTTTAACATATTTTAGTTTTAAGGAGCAAGTTTATTGCGCTGAAATATATTTAAAACACTAGAAACAAAAAATTGACTTGGACTTAAGAAAGAAATGTTCATTTTGATGCTCATCCTGAAGATGAAAAGTAAGAATAAACGTAACAGAGATTGCGCAATCCAATTTAAAATCCCATTCCAGACAAAAGGCGGGAAAGAAAGTACAACACAAAACTGTTACATGATGACGGGCTCTTTCCCAACAAGGTGGCTATCCGGCTAGCATCAACCAAATATAAAAGTGAGAATATAAGAGAGGTACGCCTTATATTTCTGGCAGCAATTTTCAGTCATGGATGTACAATCAGTTACGGGTTAGTACGTAGTAGTAAGACATATAGTGATAGCCATGATAAAACGAGATTGTCCTGAACGTCATTGAACTATTTTAACTTCTATTTCGACAGACAATTGCATCACTTGAGTGTTAAAGGCTTAGCATCTGAAGGAGCTAGTTGTACCACTGTTTTTTCAATTTATGAACCCCACTGATGCAATATGGTCCACAGACCAAAAAGACTGTCATAATGAGGTGATTGTCTCATCTCTGCAGGGGGTGATAAAGAGACCCCTAATGAATAATACCTGTAGTGCCACTGTTTATAAGTTTCATGGTCCCTGCATAACATGTGCAATAAAACTTGCTTTTTCTGATTCATTGTCAGGCCACTAGAATTTTAGTGTGCAATCCCTTATCATTGATCAGCTAATGAAACTAAATAGACAGGAATGCATGTCGTTTAACACGTTTTGAAATGAAATTAGAGATTTTAATGTCTGAAATTAATTCAAGAACCTTACAAAACAGAATGCCGTTTTTAGGTATATCACAGTGTTAAGCAATGGAGGAGACTCATCAGGATAGCATGTCCATGGAACGTACTTTTTACCATATATGTTTTCTTTTTTCTTTTTTCATTAAAAAGCCTATGTGACCAAATTTGACCTTGCCATAAAATATGTCAAGATCAACCCAAGGTCACGATTTACACAAACTTGATGGATCAGAGTCCCTGATGCTCCATACCAAGTTTCGTTGAAATTGGTCCATGTGACCTGGTCCATTTATACAAACGTTAGTTCCTACTTCCTAAGGATGCTCCACAAGAAGTTTGGCTTTGATAGGCCCAGGTGAGCTGTTAAAGGTTATACATTACATGGACATTTTATGCTGGTGTGCACTCTTCAAATAACATTTCTTTTTCGGATCAGTCCAAAAATGTAATACGATCGCGATCCGATTGCCTTGAAAAAGTTGGCATCTGAAGGTTACAGACACATTTTTCATCTTTGCAGAAGTATATTTGTTAGTAAATTCTCCTGGTAAATATTCAGTCAAGGGTTCCCTTGTGACTTTTTTCCTTTTCAGTTTTACCGGTCAACTGCTTCTGCTGTCGTCGACAATGATAGATTTTTTTGCATCAAAGAACAATCTATGAACATTCATGGTCTGCTTTATTTAAACTTACATTCATATCTCAGGTAATTAAATTTCTGCAACAAGTTCAGAAATAGCCGGACGGTTTAAAATGTTCGGTAGTAAGTGTGAACAGTATATGGCAGCTACTTTGCATAAACTTTGAATACAGTGTCAAATAAAATATCATCGTCGGCGGTTTTCACAAAATTACAAAATATTCATTATTTTCATGCAAATAAACAAATAAATACCGCTTCTGGATTCGCTTTAGCATGTGTATAGTAGTATTTAGAAAACATTTGCCAAATCGTAGGGGAAAAAAACTCTTCAAGATTATTATTTAAATATAGGTCCTACTCGTACGTGTGGAACGATTATGCCACTGGTTATCGTAGGCATATCCTTCTGCGGCGAAGAGGTGAACCTTATTTGATTTGAAAGGACCATGATATCTAAGAACACGTGAGCCTAACGACAAACTATTTCAAATCCATCGCAACCAAAAGTCACACAATACTCATACGATCACTGTGATTAGTTAAAACTCACAATACTTGGATTACCTTCCTATAAAACGTTTACATGTACATGAAATCACCAAGCCATCAAGGAGCATGCGTTGACGCCATGGTCTGTCCGGCAGTCAAGTTCATTTCCATGGTTGTTCTTTTATATAGAATATATATTTTATGGTACAAGTTATAGAATATTCCAACACAGTCAATTTAGTATTGCTATTTTACACTGCTGGCGATATAATGATATTGAATATTGAGATCATTTCTAACTGACCGCCGTAAGACAACTAATGAAGAATATGCCAATACCGGCTGATACGGTGTTGCGCATGAAATCATAGTATATGTTTTACTATATGTGTTTAACTATCGCGAGCCTGCAAGTCTGCGCTGTTTCATTAGAATATTCACTGTTTGGTAAACGAAGCGCATGAAAAAGCAGGAATCAATATAATTTGATTGATGCGCGTGATTGTTAGTGTTCGATATAGACGAGAAATCAACGTGCCCCAATCCCACGATACGAGATTTGTCGCAAATCCAATTGTCGTGCTTGCAATAAGGACCGACACAGAGCAGCCTGTTCAATTCTAATATAGAGATGATGCGCTAAACAGTTTGAAAACCAGGATAAAATATCAGCTGGGTGATATAATATCAGAAAGCGTTGCAAAGCAAGCGCGACTGCGCAGTTGGCTTTTGCTGTAAACAAGAAGTTCAACGGTTTTCATGTAAGTCGGCTCAATATTACGGTTGATCTCCCTAATGCGTTCTGACAGGTTCGTTTGTCCATCTGTCGACAGCGAACACAGTGTTGAATAACAATGATACAGCGTCTTGAAATCTAACAGATAATCAATCTTTGTTCAGTTATGAAAACTTCCACGGGCGTCTCTAAAACACAAATTCCTAGACACGACAAAACAATATGCAAAATAGAGAACGTACAGATAATTTAAAGATGCACGGTTTTCCCACGGGTATGTAAATAACGGTAAATAAATGTAATCTGTACCGACGCACTCTAGCATTTGGAATAGCTTTTCTCAGTGAAATATTCAAAATATTTAAAAGTTTGTAGTACATACGTCATACCAGCAAACCCTAAATCGTGGATGTGTCTATTTTATTTCTTTATAACGGTTTTCATAAAACTTTTCTGATCTTTCACACTCGGCAAAATATATAACACTCATCAACGCAGTACCGTGCAATATGACAGTCATAATTTTTATGCACTTCTCATGTTGTTTGGCCCTGAGAACGCTCACATGATATTTGGTCTTTGATAAAGGATCTTAGGCTAAGGATTTGTTGGTCAAGATAAAAAATAACATTGTCCTTAAATACATGTACTAACACAATTTTATTAACAATAAACTGTTTGTATCTGCCATTTGATATGTTACAGGCTTAACTTGTAATGCATATTCGGTCATATTTGACCTTGCCGTAAAATAGGTAAAAGACAATCCAAGGTAATGATTTATATAAATTATAATGGGCCAGTGTTACTCGTGTTACTTACCAAGTTTCACCGAAATCAGTCCAACCGTTCCAGAGAAGATTTTTCAAGATTTTGACCATTTACGTGTATGGTCATGGCAGCCATCTCGGTCATGTGACATGGATTATTTAAACAAACTTTGGAGCTCTTCATAAGTATAGTGACACAATATTTGGGTGAGTGGTCAAACGCTTCTTAAACAACAACAACAACAACAACAACAACAAAGTTTTAAAATATGTTGGTCGGGGTTAAAAAATGTCCTTGACCTTGGATATTCACATAACTTCATTTACTCAATAAGTTGTCTGCAAATACCAATTTTTCAGGTCACAGGCTACAAACCTTCCTGAAAAATGTCATGCTTTCGATTTTTCCATTGAACAGTATATGTGACCAAATTTGACCTTGCATGGAGTTTAGATTTGAGAGGTCCAGTGGTAAAAGAGGAAACGTTTTAACATTGTCCAAAACGACAGACCATTGGTAACTATAAGCTCACCTATAAGCTTTCGGCTTAGGTAAGTATATCTTCACACTTTAGCACTTTATGCTCATACTATTCATGATTTAAGATTATCCTCCTAATTAATGAGAGGCGAACGATCTTCTTGCCCTTGGTGAATTTTACATTTTAATTGTATAACCATGATATCGGTCGGTCTGTTTAGGTCATGTTTCGATCTGACACAAACCGTTGCGCGGTGACGTTATATACAGAGGGTTCAAATAAAATAAAAATAAAACTGAGATCTTTTAAGAGCAGTGAGCATATTAATGAGAAAGGGGATGGGCCATACCGCGGGGTCGGCTACTTAAGTCTCTTCAATGAGCCTATAGATTTGGCAACATGGAGTCAAAGAGAATTACTGTAATTTTGCAAGTTTCAACAGGATCAGTTCTATCTGCAGCAAATCCTATAATACCTGGTAATATAACGCAGACACTGGCTTTCATTTCGAATAATAAATCTATTGAAAATAACGACTCGAAAGCACTCCAATGCAGACAAGATTTTAATTCTGGCAATAAATCAATAACTATTTACAAAATATTTCTTAAGAGGCTCGAAATGTAAGATTCGACACATTTAAAATCAAGCTCCGACGGCTTCGTGCGTTAAAGATGCTTTACAATAAACAGAAATGCTGTAACATTGTCAGACATTGAGGTTACTCCAGAAATACGACATTGTCAGACACTGAAGTAACTCCAGAAATACGACATTGTCAGACACTGAAGTTACTCCAGAAATATGACAGTGTCAGACACTGAAGTTACTCCAGAAATACGACATTTTTAGACACTGAAGTAACTCCAGAAATACGACATTGTTAGACACTGAAGTTACTCCAGAAATACGACATTGTTAGACACTGAAGTAACTCCAGAAATACGACATTGTTAGACACTGAAGTTACTCCAGAAATACGACATTGTCAGACACTGAAGTAACTCCAGAAATACGACATTGTCAGACACTGAAGTAACTCCAGAAATACGACATTGTCAGACACTGAAGTAACTCCAGCAATACGACATTGTCAGACACTGAAGTTACTCCAGAAATACGACATTGTCAGACACTGAAGTTACTCAAGAAATACGACAATGTCAGACACTAAAGTTACTCCAGAAATACGAAATCGTCAGACACTGAAGTTACTCCAGAAATACGACATTGTCCGACACTGAAGTTACTCTTGAAATACGGCATTGGCAGATACTGAAGTTACTCCAGAAATACGACATTGTCAGACACTGAAGTTACTCTAGAAATACGGCATTGTCAGACACTGAAGTTACTCTAGAAATACGACATTGTCAGACACTGAAACTACTCCAGAAATATGACATTGTCAGGCACTGACGTTACTCCAGAAATACGACATTGTCAGACACTGAAGTTACTCTAGAAGTACGACATTGTCAGACACTGAAGTTACTCCAGAAATAGACATTGTCAGACACTGAAGTTACTCCAGAAATACGACATTGTCAGACACTGAAGTAACTCCAGAAATACGACATTGTCGGACACTGAAGTTACTCCAGAAATACAAAATTGTAAGACATTGAAGTTACTCCATTAATACGACATTGTCAGACACTGAAGTTACTAAAAATACAACATTATCAGATACTGAAGTTACTCCAGAAATACGACATTGACGGTCAGACACTGAAGTTACTCTTGAAGTACGAAATTGTAAGACATTGAAGTTACTCCATTAATACGACATTGTCAGCCACTGAAATTATTCCAGAAATACGGCATTGGCAGAGACTGAAGTTACTCCAGAAATACGACATTGTCAGCCACTGAAACTACTCTAGAAATACGACATTGGCAGACACTGAAGTTACTCTAGAAATACGACATTGTCAGACAATGAAAATTACTGTAAATTCGGAAATTCGAGAATCTTATTTTCGCGATTTCGTTGCCTCGCGAAAATAAAGTTATCGCTTATAAAGAATTACTGCTGTATAAGCTTTATAGACTGCACTAGTAATCGCTCGAGAATTCAAGAACTCGCTAATACTTTGGAAATCGAAAATTCGCGAAATCAAAGTTTAACGGAAGTTTTGAACTTACAGTACTCCAATACGTCGAAAACCTGTTTGCGATGTTAATTGACCCACCAAACGGTATGTTTTACATATGACACTGATTACTGTATGTCTGAAACATGTTTTAAACATTGGTTTGGGTGTATGAAACGCGGTGCTGCAAGAATTCGTTAAACGCAGGTTTTAAACTGAGAGCAAATCATAAACGGTAATCACGATATATTCATATATTCTAGAGCTAAACCATTCGATTGCGAACACTGAACTTGCATGAAACCCACTTAACCAAATCGAAACAAAAAAGCAAAGACAAGACGTATTTGCCTTTCCTTTGGCAAAAAAACATCAATAAAACATCGGTAATAGCCTCTAATGAAGATTTATGCCACATATTAACTGTTGATGTCGGGCTATCTTCTCAATATATTAAATTTGCAGTAAAACAAACTGGTAGTCGTTGAGAAAATCTAGTCTGTTATGCCTAGGTCACACTAGGGCTTACGTACGCTGCGGACGCTGCGGACAGGTGTTCCGTATCTGTCCGTCCTATCCGTAACGATTCGTATCTCATCCGTAACTGTACGTATCGTATCCTCAGGGCGCGGTAGATCCGCGGGCAAATTTTCATAACTGTCAAAAATGCATGCGCGGATGGACGATCGGTAATGGTAGGCAATGGTACGTAACTGAAGGCATTTATTCGAATATGTCCGTATCTAATCGCATCTAAACGTATCATTCCGCGATCAAGCATTTGTTGCGGATCGATACTGTTACATACGTGTTGTTTCGTTCGGTTGCGGTCTTTGTCGTTTATACACACTTTTTGATACAATTTAAGCATGCCACACGTATGAAAACGGAATCAAACCAGGATGTAACTTGAACAATGCTAATAAGCGTGTGGCTGAGCCCTCTAGAGCTGAGTGTTTGGGCATAACATAATCTGTATCCAATGCTTGAATGAATCATACAAGAACGTTTCTGGAATATATAGTCTCCTTGACAAAAATGTCCGTCATTTTTCTATCATACAGGTAATTTATTTATTTAAGGATATCCATAATTCATTTATGGATATCCATAATTCATTTATGGATATCCTTAATTCATTTATGGATATCCTAAAATAATTAAAGATATCCATTAATATTTTTGGATATCCTAAAACGAATTATGGATATCCATAAATGAATTATGGATATCCATAAATGAATTATGGATATCCTAAAATACATTTTTGATATCCAAAAATCACGATGAATTATGGATATCCATACTTCGATTTTTGGATATCCAAAAATCGAATTATGGTTATCCTTAAATCAGCTCATTTAAGGATATCCTTAAATGTGTTTTAAGATATCCAAAAATAAGCTTGAATTTAGGATATCTATAATTCGATTTTTGGATATCCATGATTCTTTTTTTGGATATCCATAATGATCTGATTTAAGGATATCAATAAATCGATTTTAGGATATCCATAATTCATTTTAAAAAATATTTCTTTTCCATAATGATTTTTTCCCGTGTAATACGCATGCGCTAACTTAAACTGAACGAAACGGAAGCCAACGTAAATCCAACCACACCGGATGCCTCCATTCTCTGACTAGGGAGAAATCATTATATCCCATAGGCACGTATGGGGTGCCGTTTTACAATTTATTTCCTATTTATGGATATCCATAATTCATTTTTGGATATCCAAAATTCATCCATAATTCATTTTTGGATATCCTAAAATCGATTAATGGATATCCTTAATTCGGCTGAATATTGGATATCCATAAATTGATTTTAGGATATCCTATAATCGAATTATGGATATCCTTAAATACAATCCTATTTTTGGATATCCATAATTCGATTTAAGGATATCCTAAAATCGGGCTAATATTGGATATCCATAATTCGATTTATCCTTAATTATTTTAGGATATCCATAAATGAATTAAGGATATCCATAAATACATTATGAATATCCTTAAATAAATTATGGATATCCAAAAATAGGGAATAAATAGTAAAACGGCACTCCCTAGGCACGTACATCATTTTTTTGTGATTTAAGGATATCCTTAAATGAATTATGGATATCCTAAAATACAGTCCTATTGAAGGACATCCATTATGGGGTGCCGTTTTACTATTTATTCCCTATTTATGGATATCCTAAATTCATTTTAGGATATCCATAATTCATTTATGGATATCCATAAATGAATTAAGGATATCCATAATTCATTTATGGATATCCTTAAATCAATTTATGGATATCCTTAATTCTGCTGAATTATGGATATCCATAATTTGATTTTAAGATATCCTTAAATGAATTATGGATATCCTAAAATACAACACTATTTAAGGATATCCATAATTCGATTTAAGGATATCCTTAAATCGTATGAATATTGGATATCCATAATTCGATTTAAGGATATCCATAAATGAATTATGGATACCCTTAATTAAAATTGTATTTATGGATATCCATTATTCATTTTAGGATATCCTAAAATCAAAAAAATAATATAGGGCACAATGACTTTTCCCCAACCAGAAGTGACGTCCATCCTTAAATCGAATTATGGATATCCTTAAATAGGCCTATTTAAGGATATCCATTATTGAATTATGGATATCCATAAATCGAATTATGGATATCCTTAATTCCAGATTATTTCTGGATATCCTTAAATACATTTAAGGATATCCTTAAATAGGCTGATTTAAGGATATCCATAATTCGATTTAAGGATATCCTTAGATCGAATTTTGGATATCCAGAATTCAGCATGATTTAAGGATATCCTTAAATGCATTTATGGATATCCTAAATTCAATTATGGATATCCTATATTCATTTATGGATATCCATAATTCATTTATGGATATCCATAGTTCATTTATGGATATCCTTAAATCAATATAGGATATCCTAAAATAATCAAGGATATCCATAATTATTCAAGGATATCCTAAAATGAATTAAGGATATCCATAAATGAATTATGGATATCCATAAATGAATTATGGATATCCATAAATAAGGAATAAATAGTAAAACGGCACCTCATAATCCATAACTCATTTATGGATATCCATAAATCGAATTATGGATATCCAATATTAGCCCGATTTTAGGATATCCTTAAATCGAATTATTGATATCCAAAAATAGGATTGTATATTAGGATATCCATAGTTCGGTTTTAGGATATGCTAAATTTATTTATGGATATCCAATATTCAGACGAATTTAGGATACCCTTAAATTGATTTTAGGATATCCAAAATGAATTATGGATAAATTTTAGATATCGAAAAAAAATAAGGATATCCATAATTCATTTCAGGATATCCATAATTCATTATGGATATCCAGAATTCATTATGGATATACATTATTCATTTATGGATATCCATAATTCATTTTAGGATATCCAAAAATGTTAATGGATATCCTTAATTATTTTAGGATATCCATAAATGAATAAAGGATATCCATAAATAAATTATGGATATCCTTAAATAAATTATGGATATCCAAAAATAGGGAATAAATAGTAAAATGGCACCCATAGGCACGTAGATCATTTTTTGTGATTTAAGGATATCTTTAAATTATGGATATTCTTAAATACAGTTCTATTGAAGTACATCCATAACTCATTTATGGATATCCATAAATCGAATTATGGATATCCAATATTAGCCCGATTTTATAATATCCTTAAATCGAATTATGGATATCCAAAAATAGGATTGTATTTTAGGATATCCATAGTTCGATTTTAGGATATCCTAAAATCAATTTATGGATATCCAATATTTAGACGAATTAAGGATATCCATAAATCGATTTTAAGTATCCAGAAATGAATTTTGGATATCCAAAATGAATTATGGATATCCATAAATAGGGAATAAATAGTAAAACGGCATTGGTTGATGCGTTCATTTACGGTGTAGATACGTTTGTGTTACGGTTTAGATACGGAAAGATTCGAATCAACGCCTTCATTTACATGTCATTACGTACTATTACGGATGTTTCATCCGTGCCCAATTTTTGACTTTTTTCAAAATTTGGGCGCGGATGGAATCGGACTTGCATATACAATACGTTAAGATACGAACATATACGGAAAAGATACGAATTGTTACGGATATGACGGATAGATACGAAAGGTCAGTCCGCAGCGTCCGCAGCATCCGGATGTGCTAGTGTGACTGTAGTTTGACTAAAACCTGCGTTTTCTTGCATCAGATTTCACCGTTATATACGCAAGAAAACGCAACATTACGTATCTGAAGGTGTATGTCTGTATCTAAAAGTAACAGATGGTATCGAAAGGTATGTAGTCAAGTATTTTAACCGTATGTATTCGAATTTATCCGTAACTATCTTCGAACGTATGCGTATCTTTCCTGAACTACCCGTATTTATTCGTATTTAAAGGTAATAAATTCATTAACAACCGTTAGCCCCGCCCACAAAATTCTGCGGATCGCTACGTATAGTATTCGCAACTATCCGCAGCATCCGTAAGCGCTAGTGTGTCCTAGGCATTATATGAGTAGTACAGTGTACATGAATGAATAGAAGTTTGAAAAGGTCAAAATATGCATATGTAGCATCAATTGAAAGTGAATACCTGCAGCGTTCTGTCAGTCGCAGGAAAAGGCACAATAAAGCTTAGCAATGTACAAAATGAAACTATAATACGCATATAGTTTAATATGAGAAGGTAAAAGCAAGCAAACGTGTAACTGTCCATGCCTATGAAACATAATCACATATTAAGTTTGTAGGCTTTCGTACTCTCATAGGAGATCCTTGGCGCCGAATAACTTACTGAAATCCGCAGTTGAACCCCAGTGGGCCGAGCAACAGACAAGAAGTTCCGGTCCCAACCAACTAAAATGGATAGCTTTAAGACAGTGCCAATTAGGAAAAGCCGCAATCAGAAAGAAATTCCAAAACCCGAGGTGGAAAAACCAAAATGACGATTACGTACTTATACTTAGAGAACATATTGTAAGCCGAGTGAGCAGCTATTTCCCAATAGGCGGCCACTCAGAACTTAACAAAAACTATGAAACGTACATAAGGGTCAAACAGCACAAACTTCCGATTCCAAAACATAAAACAATTAGAGTCACAACAGAAGTATTGCATTGGAACGATCAGTAATATAAAACTACTTTGCACTTTTTTTACTACATCTTCTGCACTGGTTCTCAACATTTAGTTAATTGTTCGGTCCTTGGGGTGTATCTCTAACTAGTCCATGAATCATCATGGAGAAACAAATAAACCATGATGATAACAAAACCGAGGACTACAGATTCAGTAAGCTGCCCGACGATGGGGATCCCTTGGCACCGAATAAAATCCGGAGCAATTGTTGGTTTTCCACACACAGGCTCATAATATTTCATCACCACATGGTTAAAACTGCAACAGTGATAACGATAGTGTATGCATTCATGTGCGTTCATCGGCATTATGTGTAGATAGTGTATATAGGCTAATAGGCATCGGCGAGACGGTTCTATTTATATTTTGGTACAGGTACAAGAAATGAAAATTACGGGAAACTTTGTGGAATTTTTACGAGCCAATTTACTACTTTGTTTTCTTATTTTACAGCTAAATAATAACAGTTTACAGGTAAGAATAAAGAAGGAAAGTTACTTATACCAAGAGTCTTTTGATAACTAAAGACGAGCATTTTACATGGGATCGGTTGTCATGGCGTTTATTGGATGGTACTCTGTGACGCTTTCATCACACATTTAAATAATGTTCGTCTGCATACACAGTGCGTGACATTACGAAAACTTGCCCATGCAATATATAGAGATTTTTTTTCACCTGTAAAAATTGAAAATGTCATCGGAAAAAAATCGATATTTTTCTTATTTTTGCTCAAAACATACATTGTGGGTACACGTTAGAACCGCCTCGGCGAGGCGGTTCTAACGAGTACCCACAATCTATGTTTTGGAGCAAAAATAAAAAAAAAATAGGTTTACCCCTGTAAACCCCAGTTTTACTGTATAAAAGTGGGGTTCAAGGGGGTATACATTACACGGACATGTTGTCCTGGTGAGTACATGTAAGTTTCCGGTTCAGAATGTATGAAATAGGAATAAATGCATTTATTATATAACTATAAATAGACAGTATTTCAGACAATGCTTTCAGCCCATTGCATATTTTGTCATATTCTATAACCTGGGGTTTTTCCCATTGAATATATGTTACTAAATTTAGAACTCTCTCTGTCATTGGAAATGTACATTGATTACTGTCAAGCAGTAATGCCGATGAAGTACAAATGGTGTTTATTACTGTTTAGTTTATTTGAATTTAGACTTAATGTCCCAATGAACATTTTTCAGTCATGCTGGGACTATATGTAAACTATATGTATACGCTAATTCATTTACAGATAAAAATAGTTTTTTTTTTTTTTTTTTTTTTTTTTTTTTTTTTATCATGTTTGTATAAAAAGAGTGTTATATAATAAAACAATTGTTGACTATTGAGTCATTGAATATGATGTGATATCCAACAGAGACTACCCATATTGACCTCGGCTTCGCCTCGGTCAATATAGGTAGTTTCTGTTGCATATCACATCATATTCAATGACTCAATAGTCAATAATTGTATATTATCATATGACGTCGCTGTTTTCCAGTGGATAACGTCATGTCATAAAAATCGTATGACCACACGTGTAATAACAATAAATTTCATATGAAATGACCACTCGTGTAAGATCCTCTATAAACTTTAGAGAGTTATCTTATTACGTTATTCATATGTGAAGACAGTACATCGGTGTTTTATAACCAATATTTCAAATAGTACGGTTTTTCACCACATGTATCGACACTGTTTCGTTAGGTACACGCAGCTATT
The DNA here is from genome assembly GCA_964017185.1 of Rugalucina vietnamica. Classification (NCBI taxonomy): domain Eukaryota; kingdom Metazoa; phylum Mollusca; class Bivalvia; order Lucinida; family Lucinidae; genus Rugalucina; species Rugalucina vietnamica. Next base: position 40,131,109 of record OZ024870.1, read on the forward strand.
ACCTCATCTTAATTTTTATCACTTAGTAAATACATATACACAAATCTCTCTCCATTCTGTTAGCATAATCTGATGTCGTGTTTTTACTTTTTTAATGTTTCGTGTCACCTAATTGTTTAAGTAGTTTAAGAATTCTATATTAAGTATTATACATATATAAAACGATTATACGTTTGTATATAAAATGACACGTAAATAAATCACGAGTGTGATCATTTATTAATAAAGGCCAAAGTATAGCCACGTGGAATGTAATGACATCTGTCTAGCAGCTCGGTCTGAATAATGCATACGGAGTGCATGGAGATAACCGGATAATGTGATTTTAGAAATAAATACTTCAGCATTAAGGCCACAGTATAGTCACGTGGAATGTAATGTAGGCAAAGATCAGGAAAAAGTGCAATCAGAAAAAGATTCCCACTCCAAAAACCGAGGTGGGAAAAAACCAAACCAACAATCAGGTACTGATACCAAGAAAATATTTCGTAAGCCGAATGAGCAGCTATTTTCCCAATAGGTGGCCACTCAGTTACCTTAACTTAGCTAAAAATATGAAAACACAAATAAGGCGCCAACAGCACAAAAATTTCAAAACAAAAAGAACCACCACAGAAGTATCGACTTGGAACGATCAATAACACAGTTACTGGCGGGCTTAAATCGATTTTACATGGCCGTAACCTCACACTCAGCTTCTGCAGTGGTTCATAACATTTAGCTAGTTCTTCGGTCCTCGTGGCGAATCTCTAACTAGTCAATGAATCATCAAGCACAAACAAATAAATCAAGATAAACATCCTGATGAATCAAAATCTGTCTAGCGGCTTGGGAATCATATACAGCATTTTCATTTCTGAATAATGCATGCAGAATGCATGGAGATAACCGCAAAATGTGATTTTATTAATAAATACTTCAGCATTAAGGCCACAGTATACATGTAGCCACGTGGAATGTAATGTCTCGGTATATAGTAAATCTGTCTAGCAGCTTGGGAATTATATACAGCATTCTCGTTTCTGAGTAATGCATGCAGAATGCATGGAGATAACCGGATAATATTACACGAAGACAGGAACCATCGTGGAAGCGAAATCAGGATATATACACTGGCAATGATCAGCGATCCTTAAAACAAATTGAATGTACTTATCTAAAGCATGAGGCATGCTGAGCCGACAATTATTTCAGCTATCTTTCTCGACAGGATCGTTAATAGAATGGAAATTTCGTTTAAACCAATTTTGTCTTTGCTTAAGTACACTCTAACTCAATATTGATGTGGCCTTTAGAAACTAGTGTTAGACTTTCTCTTGAAAAACACTAGATCATCCATTGGAGACTGAAATGTTCCGCGCCCTACTGTTAAAATTCACAGACGTGATCAGTGTCCAGAAACTGGCACAATAAGATCATGTCCTAAACACCGAAACGAAAAATACCAAACAAGTGTACATAGGACTAAAACAGGGCCAGAAGACGTAAAATAGAGCCGATATGGTTGGCATTATTGGCTTGCAGCGTGTAGATTGGAATTCTATTTCCTGTTTAGACTGTAGTTGTTTTCAAGTTACTAGTCATGCTTTTGAAGATAATTAACTGTCAACCGTTCTAGATGTAGCTCTTCATGTGGAGGTTTGTTAACTCCTCGTCTTTGGGTGGGGTATGAAAGCCACATCCAAGCCCGAGCTGCCGAGCCCGAAAGCTCTGCCATGTTAGCTGGATATTTTGAATTCGTATTTTTGTCAAAGTTAAGATTTAGATTTTAAAATTAGCTGGATATTTAATTCCTTTACATTAAATAAAAGCTTCAGCAGTGGAATTTTATTAAATTTCTGGAAAATTATGCGTTTATTTTCATTTTCATCTACGTCAGGGGTATGAAAGACCCAGCGAACAAAATATTTATTTTCAGTCGAGCTGTTAAATACCTTTTTTGGCTGAGTTAAAATGTTAAATGTGTTAAATCCATCATAATCATCGCAAAAAAGTGCTTTCATTTTTAACACTTTTTACACCCAGTTTTACTTTTCGCTTCGATATGTTTGGCTTTTAAATCTGAGAGAGAACCAGTTTATGTTGGTCGGGTATGTAAGCCCGTGCCGATCCGACCTGTCGAGACAAGTTTTTGTTTAACAATAATCACTTGAAATAGGTATCTTACAAGATAATAAACTGACAGATTTCTTATCAAATTTTAAATTGTAATAATTTATTGGATGGATTTGTTAGGAAACTTTAAATTGTATTATTTATCAGATTGTTTTATTTGCAAAATATATTGAAATTGACAGAAATTCTCATTTTTCAAAATAGCGAAATATTTTCCTAAAAGTTAGTGTTTACATTAAACATGATGATAATATTTCACCATCCATATAACTTAATCTATTTATCACTTGGGATAATGAAGTTTATGTATCTTAAGTGTATATGGTCGCTTTTGTTAAAACGCTGCTCTCTTCTTGGTTTGTATTGTATTGTTTTGTGTGTAGGAACCCCAGCAAATATATGGCTCACTCCAATTTTTGCCACAAGGCCAAGTCTGGAAACTACACACCCCATGCCCAAGATATGGCAAACAATCCCCAAAAACTCAAACAGACTTTAGGGGTTAATCTATTTTTTCCAGCCATAACATGGTCACGGTTTTACATTAAACATGATGATAATATTTTCGCCATCCATATAACTTAATCTATTTATCACTTGGGATAATGAAGTTTATGCATTTTAAGTGTACACTGAGGGGCACTTCTAACGCAACACTTACCTTTTCGGACATAACTTAAAAATCGTTTAACCGATCTTCATGAAATTTTCAACAAATTAAGTTCATCTATTTACTTTCTGTAATTTTCACAAAACAAGGTGGACTATAAAGCAATAAACTGGATGTTTATATAATATGACTGAAAAATAAAAAAGTTAAAAAATCCCGGTTGAACTGATAACTAAATGCAAGTTATTCGGATATCACAGCAGTGAAGTGTATCATAGTCAGTTAATATCCCGTGTGTCCCGAATGGAAATGTACGACACAGGGACACCTCCTCCTCATGGACATAACATATTTATCAATTTCATACCAAACCCCTGTGGGATGTTTCTCCACTCCTCCACAAGGATCTACTTCAGTTACTGCGAATGTCTTGATACAACACGGTGTTTCCGCATACGCCTGTTTTTAAAAGCATCACAGAGATGACCAGTAACGCTAAATTTCTTGGAATAAACACGTCATATTTCTTTTATTGCTTGGAAACTTATTTGCAAGCTCGTGGGGTTGAGGATACGGGATATGGGCTGGATATGATACTTTTCTGAGACGCCGCTGTGATACTATTAAATTCTTCAATGACTTTTCATTTTTGAGTCTTGTTAGATAAACTAAATATTTTATAAGTCGTGGAAAATCAATTTCAATGAAAAAATACAGGCAACACGCAAGCATAATTGATTTATATTTACGGAAAATTTAAATAAATTTGGTGGTTTAATTTTTTAGATATGATGGAAAATGTAAGTGTTGCGTTAGAAGTGCCCCTCAGTGTATATGGTCGCTTTTGTTAAAAATGTTGCTCTCTTCTTGGCTTGTTTTGTATTGTTTTGTGTGCAAGAACCTCAGCCAATATTTTGCCACAAGGTAGATGGGTAATTGCCAAGTCTGAAAACTACACACCCCCATGCCCAAGATATGGCAAACAATCCCCAAAAACTCAAACAGACTTTAGGGGTTTAATCTATATTTTCAACCATAACATGGTCACGGCATGTGGTTGAGTCAGGTTGACTACTGGAGTCTGTACATAGGTGTGGAAGAAGAACACGAGTGCCGATAGAAAGAATTGCAGCAAGCTTGCTCTGTTTACAGACGAACCGAGTCAGACTAAGTGTCCATGAGGCGTCCAAGACTAATGGTCTGCTGACATGGGCCGGAACCCATGTCAAACAAAATGCTTTGGACTTGCCGGTGGCAGATATGGGGTAATCATAATCAGTAATTTAATCATCAGTAATCGATTACAATTTTTTGAATAATCATTGATAATCATTAATCACAAAATTTCAGAGTCATTTTAATCATAATTCAATCATAATCATGTTTTATTAGGCCAGTAATCATGATTATTTATGATTACTTTCATGATTACAGCAAAAATAAAATATCACAGTTCTAAAGGAAAGCTCAGTCTCAAGATTGTATTGAACTATTGATGCTGCTTCACACTGGGAGTTATGAACCTCTGTGTCATGCATTTTATATAGGAAGCACTGTTCAAGGCTGCTCTGATATAACCACGTTCCTAGGAAGGCTGTATAGGAACTCTGTAGCTTTTAACACATACATTGTAAGTGGTTTGCTCTGACAGTCATATAGCAGGTCATTGTTCAGGCATCTAAAAGCCCAGCAAATTCTCAGTCTTTGATGGACAGAGATGAAAAAATGAGACAAGGCAAACATTATGAACAAATGTTGTCCTGCTTAATTGTTCAAGTGTGAACAATCAACTATAAACTGCACAAACAGTCAATTATCTCTCATTACTCAAACTCTACTCAAAATTTCTCAACTCTTGAATAAAGAGTGTCTTAATTCACTGACAATGGCTTTGTGTATTTAAAGGTGATGTGTGCGAAAAACAGCAATGATTTTATGAAAAGTCTTTTTAAATGCAGACATGGGCCTGACTTTTTTCATGCTGGTGAGAATTTTTTTATCTTTATCACAATGCAGGAGGTTTGAACAGGTTATATTTGCATTTTTTGAGTCGAAAATTAAAAAAAAAAAAAAAAAAAAAAAAAGATGAAGAAGAGAATAAGGTTCGCAGATCCAGGTACTACTGTCCCTCTAATTAAGTACTTAACATCCCAGCATGATCATAGCTGTTGACTTGGACGTTAAGAATCAGTTTTAAAAAAAACGAACAAACAAAAAGTTAATTTTGAATTCAGTGGCAGAGCTGGGTAATTGCCAGGGCAGCGTCATGTGTTTGGTTTCTGTTGTACCAGAGAAAGTGCCTAGATCTGGGTAAACAACAAAAAAAAAAATACCCATTTCCGGATTAAAAATAATAACAACAAAATGTAATCAGTAATCATAAAAGTAATCTGATTACTCTGTCAAAATAATCATAATTTAATCAATTACTCTTGAAAAAATGAGTAATCATAATCATAATTTAATCATAAAGACTCCTGAATAATTGTAATTTAATCATTACTGATACCCCAGTAATCGCCCCATGTCTGGCCGGTGGGTCATACTGCTTCATCGAAAAAAAAAAAAAAGCCTGGCATGTACTTCCTTTCCGCAGCCTGTGTCATGAAGAGGAAGCCCTCACTTAACCATCTCTCAGTAAATTCAGTATTGTGGCGCACAGGTCGAAAAAAATATATTGTTCTTTTCATTTGTTTAAATTCCTTTTAAAAGGAAACTTTATTTAACAATACGCTCACTTCCAAACTGGTTCTGAAGTTTGCCTACACGGCCTCCCTGGCGAGCGGTTAAGAGCGCTGTTTATTAATCAATTCACAATCTCACCGCTGTGTTTTTTGTAGGTTCGAGCCCCGCACTGGCCACATGTTGGACAAGCCAAGTTCTGCTAGCGGGTGTATCAGGTGGGTTTTCTCGGGGTTCTCCCGTTTTCGCCCCACCTACTGACTAGTACGATTATACAGTCTGCCCAAGGCAAACTCTTTCACCATGTGGGAATGATAAAAGAACCATGAAGCTGAATAGGGAATTGAAACATTTAATTGAGTAAAACCCATCCTTCTATTTCCTCTCAATCAGAACTCATTTGTCTCTGTTGCGTTAAGTGCAGTCAATGAACTAATTTGAGCTTCGTCGCAAGAAAATTTGAGCTTCGTTGAGAGAAAGACTGTCTCAAGATATCTGATCCGGTATGTTGAAAACTGAAATGTACATTCTCAACGTATATGACGAGAAACTTGAATTACGAGAAACTTGAGTTCAGAAAAAGGGCTTACAAATAGCTAGGCAGCGAACAGAAGAAGATAGGATACATGGAACATTTCATTATTAAATATAGATACTTTGGATTGTCTCGTATAAGGTCGTATAACGTCTTAATGAAGTTTTGTTAGTTCTAAATCATAGGACTCAAATTTTCTAAAATGGAACCTGTGAAGCACGACATGTAATTTATACGGTAGAAACAGTCCTCCTGTATGAAACGTCGAATTACATGTGTAAAAAGACAATGCAGTTCGACATTGAATTAGTTTAAAAAGAGGAGGGTGTCACTTGTACAGCTGTAGTTTATTTTATGCTTGCAGTCGAAGCGAGGAATGCTTATGGCCAGTTAGCTTTTGCGGGTCTCAAACAGTCTAGGAAAATGAAACTCAAACACACCCTGTGCAATGGTACACGGCATAAATATTTTCTACAAAATACGTCACAAGTACTTTGCTAAATCGTTGGGTTTTTCTTGAGCAATTCTGATAATCATTGTTCTTCAAAGAAAGACTATACAGTCAGAAATAAATTAAGCATCACCTTTACATTTCTCTAGCACTGTGGTATTTTTCATAGAAATCTCATAACAACACTTAATTTGTAAGGGTCTTCAATCCGCGTTTGTACCTGATTAATTAGGCATACCATAATGGATGACCTGTAGGGTCTATGGTGTACAGTACACCTACCCCTTTTTGGGAGGTTTGCCATTAAAAGTTGCATAACTAATCCCCTTTTGTTGGCACCGGAACGAAACTAGAATTATGTCGTTTAAGTTCTCAGAAATGTTTTATTCTCGTCAATGTTTTACATCAGCTACAGGCAGTTACAGGAAAGGTTATTCTCTTGGTAATTAGCACGACGTTTTACGATATATGACATGTTATTCTTTAAATTTTCATATTGTTAATCAATCTGTATTTTTCAGTCTGATTATAGCTTTGAAATTGTTACAAAATGGTATAATTATTATTCTTCACTTTTTTGGGGTTTGAAATTTCACAAGGGGAACAGAGAATAGGGGTAAGTCTAAGAGTTAGTCAGCATAAATAATGCTTAGTTGTTAATGTTAAGGTTAATTTAATCAGGATTTGAGTTAGATTATTGCCCATGTATACAATATAACAAATTTTACAAGAAAATAATTCTGTTCTGACGTGTTCATTGTTTGTTCTTGGAAAATATTCCAGCGATGCTTAATTTTCGTCTGACTGTATATTTTGTCTATGAACCCTCTCTTGGAGGCAATGTACTTTAGAACAACATTTAACAATTTTAAACAAACAATAACAATAACAATAACTTGCATTTCAGTAACAGCGAAAGCTTGCAGATCCCAGTTGGATTGCATAAAGTGCTTTGCTGTTATTGAGAGTGACAGCAAGGTACTGAAACGTACACAACTGCAAGACAGTTTATGGTGCACGTACAACATGATTACAGAAACAATTATTCAGAACAGAAAAAAGTACACAAGTTGAATACATTGAAGTTGTTCCTGGCAGGTGTTATGCCAGTGTTCTTACTTCTATATACTTTGTCCGAATGAAAAGACAATACTTTGGAAGGGCAGCTTTCGGGACGTCTTCGGTAAGTAACAATGTCATATGCATTCGGCATAACATTAACGTGCCATAAAATGAAAGGCTGTCCATTTAATTCTTTCATATGACCCAATTGTCACAGATCCGATCGATGTTCTTATTTGCTTCAAACAGGGATCAATGGAATTTTTGGATATAGGGCGGTTAAAAATCATTCAATACATACTCTTTGACCGGGGGGGGGATGAAATTACATAATAATTATGATAAAATATGGAATTGATCATCTAGCTGTCACACCTCGGACCATAACATAATTATAGTGATAATAATCCGAAATGAAAATAAGTAATCGACCACACACTATTGTAAAATCAAGATACGTATAGCCAGTTTCATTTGTGTTTTGCAAACACGTATACTGAGTTAAATGCTGGAAACTGCACCCAGGTCAAAGAAACATTCAAAACTTATGTATCAGATTTTGAACGGCAGACTTCGAAGAAAATGTCATGATCAAAGTAAGTTTTGCCGGTAGTTTATTATCCATACACAATTTATTTTCATTGCAATATGTCTTGCTAATTGCTTTGTACAACTGTTAGCTTGATATTACAAATATATAATATGTTTGGAACTACAGTGGTGTAATGGCTAAAAACCCAAATTAGCCGTTTTAACGGCTAATTTGTTAACGGCTAATTGTAAAATTTCGCGGCGAAATTGTGTGAAATATAAAAGTCAGCGCGGAATTTCGCCGCGAAATTCCGCCGCGAAATTCTGGATTTCGCGGCGAAATTTCGCGGCGGAACACGGCGAAAAATATACCTGTCATTACGCATAAAAATCAATTGACCGGTGTTTCGCGGCGAAAAAGACGACAGTCACAAATGTTTTTTTTTTTTTTTTTTTTTTTTTTTTTGTTTTTTTTTTTAATGTAATTTCAATTTGGATGTTTTTATATTATTTCAAGTCGTTACAATATTTTGTTTTCGTTTCAGTTGTGTAAAATTATCGTTATAGTCCCGACAGTCACAAAAGTTTTATTGTTTAAATTTCATTTTAATTTGTATGCTTAATTTCTTTTCAAGTCGTATAGATATTTGTTTTCTTTTCAATTTTGTATGATAATCATTTAAGTTACGTGTTATTTTCATGCTTCTTTTTCAGATCAATCAGACTTACGCGATAATATTAGATCCTATTATCTAGTTTAATTAACAGAACAAAAGCTAATAGCGGCGTAACAATTTTCATAGGATGATTGCCCACAGATTTGTTTGTTTGTATTGAGGCTGAACGTCCCAGTCACCAATTTTTCAGTCATGTCTGGACGGAGCTACCGATTCCTGGGTATTAAGTAGTACTGTGTGTAGTTAATGTGCCTTACTCCAGGACACAACACGGTGTCGCCAGTGCGGATCGAACTAATGACCTCTCGATTCGGAGTCTGATGCACTACAACTATGCCACCGCGATCCAAACCCACAGATGTATACAAGTCTTTGGAATCAACATGATGAAGCAATCGGCTTCAACTCTTCTTTAGACATCGCCTGTGGTAATGACACTGCTAAAAGTATCAGTGAATTTTCGATTACGTCACGTGGACGCCGTTTCGTTGAAATCAATTTAGTCGAAACGCCATTTGGTCGCATACGACCTTCACCGGGTCGATACGATATTCGGTCGAATACGAGCAGTACAGCAACGTAAATGTACAAAACTGTGTCGAAATTGTCAATAATTGTCGGGGTTCTTTTGCTAACCGTTTTGAGTCAAACAGCGTGTTGTGTGCCTTCTAAAATCCACATGACTTTGTACGGATGGCTTGGAACACGTACATGCACGTCGAATTTCAAAACCTCATTGTATACAAGGCACAATACACAAGAAAAAAAGGAGGATATTGTGTTTAAAACAAAGTATTGTAGTTTTGTAGTTCATGCTTGTACAGTAATTTTGTGTAAGAAATGGGTCATATGGAGTTTTCAGTTTATTTCGGAACACATATATACAGTAAGGGCCACGAGTACGCACCGTGGCAATATGAGCGCACGTCGCATAAATCGATGGTGAATAGATTAATTATAACAAAGTTGAGCGCAGAAGCCTAGTGGTGGATTGTATGTATCGATCCTGTGTTCGATTCCTATATTCGTTGGATTTCGTACTTGAGCAAAACCGGTTAACATGTATTACCCTGAAAGTGTTGTCGCCATGGGACTGAAACAGTGTTGACTGTTAAACTGAACTCAGGATGATCTTCGCTAGGTGTACTTCTACAAGGCAAGTTCAATGTATAAATCGATATGATTGTGATTATTCTAGTGCTGGTATTCATAGAGGGTGATCAGAGTGGTAACCAGCAAGCCCAAATGTCAATATGTCTCTTTTTGTTTTGCCATTTTTACATGGTTGATCTCAAATTATTATCGTAGTTCACATCTTAAACGCTTTAAAGTAAAGAAATAGTGGAAAATGTTAAAAAAGAAAGCAAGGAATCTAACCGTTAATTGAGCAATACCCTTTAGACAATGTTTGTGCTACAAAACAAGGCACAAAGTTAGATGGCCCCTGCCCATTGGGACCTAAAGAAACACATGGGATGTCTGTGCCTCCAGGAAAAGCTTATACGCTATTGACTGATCATCTGATTACTGGTTTACCGCTAAGGTCTGTGCCTGCCTATGAAAAATGGTTTCAAGTCAAACCATCCATACACATAAGCAGTATTGGCTTAGAGGGATGGTAATATTTCAAACACTTGTTGTATATCATGACGTCCCATAAAATGGAGGCAGCGTCCCAACATGACCATTGCTGTTGATTGGGACGTAAAGCATCTATTCAAACAAACAAAGTTAGATTCAACGAGCTGGCTCATTACGCTATAAATATTTTCGCCTATCCGTGATTTCGCTATCGTACCATGTAATACATGTACCAATGGAAAAGTCGCATTATGCACGTTTTTCATTTCTTAACATGCATAAATGTACTTACTATTTATGTGCACGTAAATCACGATCTATACTATGAACAGATGAATCATAGTGTGGTCATTAAATTAAAAATAAATAATTTTATGCTAACATTTACAGGTATTTCGCCGTGTTTCGCGGCGAAATAGGAAATTTAAACTTACCTGTTGTAAACGTTAAAAAACGAATTTCGCCGCGAAACACGGCGAAATTTCACCGCGAAAATCGGATTTTCGCGGCGGAAGAATTAACCGATTAAACGTTTAAATTTTCCCTTGGCCGGTGAAATTTCGCGGTGGTTTCGCCGCGAAAAATCACAAGTGATCAGCGCGAACTGTGCAAAAATGGGTTTTTAGCCATAACACCACTTAAATACATTATCGGAGAGGATAGAATCATGTTTGGGACTAAATACATTAACAGGCGGGTTAGAATCATGTATGGAACTAAATACATTATCGGACAGGTCAGAATCATGTTTGGAACTAAATACATTATCGAACAGATCAGAATCATGTATGGAACTAAATACATTATCGGACAGGTTAGAATCATGTTTGGAACTAAATACAATATCGGACAGGTTAAAATCATGTTTGAAACTAAATACAATATCGGACAGATCAGAATCATGTATATAGCCAGTTTCATTTGTGTTTTGCAAACACGCATACTGAGTTAAATGTTGGAAACTGCATCCAGGTCAAAGAAACATTCAAAACTTATGGATCAGATTTTGAACGGCCGACTTCGAAGAAAATTCCATGATCACAGTAAGTTTTGCAGGTAGTTTATTATTCCTACACACTTTATTTTCATTGCAATATGTCTTGCTAATTGCTTTGTACATCTGTTAGCATGATATTGCAAATATCTAATATGTTTGGAACTAAATACATTATCAGAGAGGATAGAATCATGTTTGGAACTAAATACATTAACGGGCGGGTTAGAATCATGTATGAAAATAAATACATTATCGGACAGGTCAGAATCATGTTGGGAACTAAATACATTATCGGACAGATCAGAATCATGTATAGAACTAAAAACATTATCGTACAGATCAGAATCATGTATGGAACTAAATACATTATCGGACAGGTTAGAATCGTGTTTGGAACTAATTACATTATCGGACAGATCAGAATCATGTATGGAACTAAATACATTATCCGACAGGTTAGAATCGTGTTTGGAACTAAATACATTATCGGACAGGTCAGAATCATGTATGGAACTAAATACATGTACAATATCGGACAGGTTAGAATCATGTTTGGAACTAAATACGTTATCGGACATGTCAGAATCATGTATGGAACTAAATACATTATCGGACAGGTCAGAATCATGTTTGGAACTAAATACAATATTGGACAGATCAAAATCATGTATGGAACTAAATACATTATCGGACAGGTTAGAATCATGTTTGGAACTAAATACATTATCGGATAGTTTAGAATCATGTATGGAACTAAATACATTATCGGACAGACCAGAATCATGTATGGAACTAAATACACTATCGGACATGTTAGAATAATGTTTGGAACTAAATACATTATCGGACAGGTTAGATTCATGTTTGGAACTAAATACGCTCGGAGTTCTCTCGTTTTCGCCCCACCCACTGATTGGCCCTTCTCATATGAGCTGAAATAATCTTGAAAACTTTCTGAAAACTCAGTTGTTTACAAGTATCTCTATTAAAAAGCCTATGCGACTACATTTGCATTTGCATTAAAATAGGTCAAGGTCAACCCAAGGTCATGATTTATTAAAATTACGATGGACCAGAGTCCCGTAGGTGATATACTAAGTTTCATAGGAATCGGACAACTGGTTCTAGAGAAGATTTTGTTTAGTGTTTTTGCTATTTATAACCCTGGCGGCCGTCTTCATGTGACCTGAACCATTTATATCAACTTTGTCCCCACCCCCTTTCAAAAAAGAGGCTCCAGATAAAAATTGACTTTGATTGGCAAAGCGGTTTCTGAGAAAATGAAGTTTTAATCATGTAAATATGTAAATGACCTCTGGCCAAGGATAAGAAATAACATTGACCTTGAAAGCACACAGAACTTACTAACTAAATGAGTTGTGTGTATCTACCAACTTTCGGGTCACAGGCTATAAAACTGTCTGATATATCCAATGTTTACATTCTCCGTTGAATATCATCTATGACCAAATTTGACCATGCCGTAAAATACGTCAAGGTCAACCAAAGGTCATGATTTATATAAAATATGATGGTCCGGAGTTTCCAATGCGACATAAAAAGTTTCATTGAAATCGGTCGATTGGTTCCAAAGAAGATTTTTTGATGTTTTTGATATTTATAGCCCTGGTGGCCATCTTGGTAAAGATCAAGTAATGGCATTGAACTTAAAACACACATTATTTTAATAAGCCTACTCAAGGAGTATACGTTGTGTGTATCAACCAACAGGCAACAAAAGTCTGAAAAATCCAACGCTTTTATTTTTCACATTAAAAAGCATATGCGAACAAATTTTACCTTGCCGTAGAATTGGTTAAAGTCACCCAAAGGTCATGGTAATTCAAATTTTGATGGGCCGGAGTCCCCGATGCTACATACCAAGTTTCGTTGAAAACGGTCAACTGGTTCCAGAGCAGAAGAAGTTTTAATATTTTTCTTCAATTTATAGCTCTGGCGGCCATCTTGGTCATGTGACCTGGACCATTTATGCAAAGTTTGGTTTATCTTTTCCTAAGGATGCTCCACATAAAGTTTGGCTTTGATTGGCCAATGTGTTTCAGAGAAGATATTTGAACATTGTGGACAACGACGACGGACACCAGAGCATGGGCATAATAATTACATGTACAAGCTCCTCTGCGAGACTTCGTCTCAGGTGAAGTAAAATGACTAAGGAAACATACAACGAATCGATCCAATTAACACGCGGACTTACTACATTTTCGTTTCAATTCTGGCATCGAATTTGTCCAGATTCTCTTTCTTTATACTGCCTTTTTGCAAGTCCTTTCGCTTCGATTATACATTACTATCTAAAATTGTATCGCCCCCACACCATAACTTTTGATTCTCTCGTTTTCTGCTACGTTTTTGGTTAAAGCAGTGTTTGATTTAAAAAACACAATTTTCGGACGCTGGCGTCATAGAATATTTCACATCTGGGATACTCTAATTTTAATTTCATATGCATAGGCACGTTTCCGATCCCACCAAAAGCTATTTTCCAGCAGGAACACAATTTTCTTTAAATAATTATTGCTTTTCTATACAATCGTATTCTTTTCATGACAAGGTAAACGTACAAGCGGGTACACAAAATTGTACAGGTACATGAAAGCCATATAATTATGTCAACCATACAGCCATACCTGTCACCCCTGCCTATTTAGGCGTTATGTAAAACGAATACAATGTAAGTGGCATTGTGATTACTTTCGCAGCACGTTTACATAAGGGGTTGTAATTATTAATGAACCGTTTTTGCGATTATCCATAGCATCAAGGAAAATGTAAGTCTTATGTGAGCAATTAAAAGACACTTATGATTTATCGTTCGATTTGGTAGAAATCAAGGATAATTGAAGTTTTTTGGGGGCCTAAAGAAATAGATGGGCTGCTGGTGCCTGCATGCTAAGCTTATACGCTACTGATTGACCATCTTATTACTGGTTAACCGCTCAGGTCTAAGCCTGCCCAGGACGAAAAGTGGTTCAAGTCAAGCCATCTATATATCAAGCCTTTGTATCTTACTTGGTTGGTCATTTTTGAAGCACATTTTGGATGTCATGACATTCTTATTTCGGGTAAAAGTCCCATAAAATGGAAGCAACGTCCCTATATGACCATTGCAGTTGACAGGGACGTAAAGCATCAAATCAAATAATTGAAATCGTAGTAAGGAACGCAGTAGCTATCATGTGTCTGTCTTTCGACGGTCTATCGTATCATTTTGAAATTACGCCCATGTAATATACATTTTTTAACAGATTTTTTTTGGATATTGTTTCTTATTTTTGCTCAAAACATAGATTTTGGGTACACGTTAGACGAGTACCTACAATCTATGTTTTGAAGCAAATATAAGAAAAATATGTATACCCATATATACACCAATTTGCAATATAAAAGTGAGGTATATGGGGGCATCCATTACATGGACATGTTTTCGTGATGTATAGCACATGCAGGTACACGGGATATCACTTTTAAATTTCATGTTCGTTTTTTATCAACAGTATTTATTTCTATTGTCAAGTTTGATCCTTTAAAAACAGAAAACTGAACCGATTCCAAGTTAATGATAAGGAATAACCTGTTTCGCTTTATCTAAAGTTGATGTACGAGAGAAAAACATACATTTATCTTTTTTGAAGATTTATTAGAAATAAATTTGGATGCCAACATAACATATTTAGTACAAGGATGCATTAAGGGTAGAGCTTTGGTGCAGTTTTAACAACATTGTTTCAATAAATGAGAGGAAAAAAGAAAACTTTCGATAAAGGAAACTGCAGGTGGCACACATATACGCCTTCGGTAGACTTAAATAATCATAATTTGCATTTACATCGCATAACTATGCTGCGCTGAGTAACAAACAGAATGAAGTTAGTTTAGACGTTACCTCTGATTTGCACTAGAATACAGGAATACATGTAGGAGGGTCATTTGGTAAATAATAAACGGTAACCAAAATCAATGTTCGTACAGTACCTGTAAACCAACACAGAGGGTATCAGACTGGGTGGTAAAAATTATAGAGAGAGAGAAAAAGACAGAGACATACAGAGAGAGAGAGAGAGAGAGAGAGAGAGAGAGAGAGAGAGAGAGAGAGAGAGAGAGAGAAATAGCCATTCGTTCGGTGAGTTGCCAATGCGCCGTTATGGTATAGTGCGTCTTTTATGTTACTTTGATATATAAATGATGTGGCATCTTGCATGATTTCAGGAATATTTTATTTGGACTGACCAACTTTTGATATAAAACGCTTGAAATACTAAGCTAATTGATTATATCAATTCTACTATCAAAGCTAATTCTGTGGATTCGACACTGAAATACAGGTAAATATGTGACGTAGATCTACTCGTACCATCCAGTAATTGGCATTTGCTATGACCGCCCCCTGCACCCCATCCCATTCTTGAGTAGATCTCGCTTACCGTTATGGCCATTAAATTCTTGACTTGAAAAACTATACATGTACGTTCTTTCTAATATTTGATAAAGTGTTTCTACTTAGTAAGATTTGCACCTGTTCCAGATCATTGCTTTATTCTGGAATTTCATTACGAAAACTTGCCCATGCAATAAACAGAGATTTTTTTAGCTATAAAAATTGAAAATTTTCAGCTGAAAAATTTTGATATTTTTCTTATTTTTGCTCAAAACATAGATTGTGGGTACACGTTAGAACCGCCTTGCCGAGGCGGTTCTAACGAGTACCCACAATCTATGTTTTGGAGCAAAAATAAGAAAAATAGGTATACCCCTGCAAACCCCAGTTTTACTATATGAAAGTGGGGTTCAAGGGGGTATACATTGCACGGGCGTGTTTTCTTGATGTAAAACAAAATCTTTTGGACTCTCATCAAAGTTGAATCTATAATTATACAACCCAATGTTTTGTGGCACATGTATGACAAACATGCGTATGCTTCGTGATACACGTGGGCTATGATTGTTTCGTCAATGTAGAAGGTTCGATCACCTCTGACTGTATTATCAGCTCATTATCAATGTGTCTCAGTGCATGTAGATTTGTTGCAATGATTTTGCGTTCTTCAGGAAATGAATTAGTTTTACTATTTCAGTGCTTCATGTCGAGAATCAGAACTAGAACATTCTACAAGAAACTGCAACAGAACGTTCTACAAGAAATTGCAGAAGAAGATTACGTTCTAGCAGTTACCAAGAAGTCATTAAAGATCAGAATTGCATTTAATTCAACGGGAATATTTTTCATAATTATAGAATGCTATTAAATACATTTATGAGTATGGCACTCACGAATCGACGTCGTACTCAAAATGTTTGCAAAGACCTACATTTTATGAACAAATCAATGCGACATTATGCTAACCATAATTTGTTCTTTTTTAATATATATTTTTAATTTGTTTGAATTAATGTTAAACGTCCCGGTCAACAGTTATGCTCATGTGGTGATTTTACCTTCATTTTATGGGACTTTTACCCAGATTTAGGATGTCATGACATCCCAAAAGCGCTTCAAATATAACCACCCAAGTAAGCCACTATGGCTTATAGGTTATAGGCAAGGATGGTTTGACTTAAAACCCTTTTTTCCTGGACAGGAAACACCGTTTGTATTTGAACCAATGTTTAAAAGGGAATTATTCCAATATATTTTAATGTAGCATTAAATTCGATTTCAGTCACCAAATTCGACATCTCGGACACAGTAAGTTTTTTATTCTTGAAATTAAACGGTGTTGCCAGCATGTACTTCACAACAATGTCAACAGGAAAACATGTCCGTGAAATGTGTACTCCCTCTAACCCCACTTTTATATAGCAAAACAAGGGTATGCAGGGGTAAAACTATTTTTGATTTTTGTTCCAAAACATAGATTGTGGGTACTCGTTAGAACCGCCTCGGCGAGGCGGTTCTAACGTGTACCCACAATCTATATTTGGAGCAAAAATAAGAAAAATAGCAAAAAATTTTATTTTTACAACTTCAAAAATCTCTGTATATTGCATGGGAATGATTTCATATTCTTCATGGAACATGTTAATGTATGCCGAGTCTTGAAGCATTTAAACTCAAACATCGGAAATTAGAAAAAAAATGAAATGTACATGTACTCGCTACTTTTCAAGGAATCTCTGCGATGTCGATGTCAATTTGCGGCATTACCTCAAAGTACCAGTGACGATTGTTTTTGCTATTCCTGGTACATAAATTGTGTTAGCGCATATTATCAAGTGAGACTTAAATTGTTCTAATTGAAACTGATGGTTTGATATAATTTATACGCTCATTGTATTGATTATTCAAGATGGTTGCTGTCGCGAAGATCAAGTTTAGTTGTCACATATGCTCTGAATACACGGGAATCTAACCCCAATTAGGCTTCATATATAATAAAGGCTGTCACCATCGTGTGTATTTGTTCTCAATTTAAAGCGTCCAAATCAATTAGCATGATGAAAAGTCGATGCTGACACTGAATGTCTAATGTAAAAATCAATGTACAAAGCAGCAATGTAAACATTGTTAATAATTGATAAAATAAAAAATGATTCGTTTAATGTGCATGTTGTAACAATCATACGCACAAAACATGCATTTCAACAAGAAAAAAGGCACATACCTGTCTTTATCTCAGCTGAGCATCTTCCAACAGGTAAAGCATTTCCCGCACTTTCAAATCATTTAATGATCAAAACTAATATTGGCAACTATTAAAACACAGCATTCACCTGAAAAGTTTCTTCTGCCGGTTACATATCAGTATTTTATCAACCTACTACCATTTTCCAGAGTGATATTGAAAATTGAGCTAGCTATTTCACAGAGACGCGCTGAGATTCTGCGCCCGATATTTGCAGGACGGCGTCTTATAAGCTGAAGCAGCGATCGATTTAATACTGAACAAAATTACGTTACCTTGCCTTTGCAATACAGTGTGAGCTTTAAACTCAGTGTAAATAAATGACATTTTTTGTTAAAATGTTTTGAAAATATGTACATTTTGACCAGGACTCTCCGTCAATCGACGGGGATTTAACGAATGTCGACAATATTTAAAACAAACCATGCAGATCGCAATATTACAGTAAAGTTTGAAATTGCAGTTAGCGTAATGAACTCTTCAACAACAGGCAGTCTGTGGCACCAATATCAAGGATATCTATTTTACAGACTAAAGTGAAAGGAAAAGGGAGACTAGACAGTAAAGTGCAGGCTACACGGAATACCTTTGCTCTATAGACCTTGGAGTATATAGCAAAGGTCTTCCGTGTAGCCTACCTTAACCTTAAACCTTTTTGGAGCTTCATGAACCTTTTTTGAGAATAGAACATGTCCTGGTCCATACACCTTGACTTGTACATCTTTTTCATTAGCTGAATGACTCACCGGCAATGGACCAATGAAATTCCAGGGAATGGGTTGAAAGGGTTCGCAAAAAAAAAAAAAAAATAAATAAAATAAATAAAATAAAATAAATAAATAAATAAATAAATAATAGAAAACAGATTTGGCATACTGAGGGTTGGAGTAGTTGAAAGAAAGAGTTCATTCTATTGGATGTCAGTTTGGTAGATTATTCCAAGAAGGATGCGAGGCACAAAACACTCATTTTGAAAATAAATTCACATGAAAATGAGCTTTTTACTGTAATTTGTTTACTTGAATTAAAACAATTGTTATGGACTTGTGATAAAGAAAGTACAAAGGTCCATGCACCTAGGTGCATCGTGTAGTTCTACAAGGTCTATGAACCAAAAGTTGTATAGATCAAGATGTATACATATACAGCTCAGGCTTAACTCTTTTTTTTTTTACGAAAACAGGCATATGCAATGCATAGTATTTTGCTCTACTCAACCTGCTCAATTTTCAGCTATATTGTTTTAAATATTTTCGGTATGTTCGCTCAATACACGTGGGTACACGTTAGAATTCCCTCGCCGAGGCGTTTCTAACGAGTACCCACAATCTATGTTTTGAATCAAAATTAAGTGAATAGATTTATCTTTGTACACCCCAGTTTTACAATATAAAAGTGGGGTTTAATAGGGTATACATTTCATCGGCACGTTGACACTTGACAGTGCCCAGGAAATAACCACAATCTTCATGAACTTCCAAAATCAGAACTGAAACTCTGTTACTGATACAATTCCTTTTTTGTTCCACCCCTTGCCTATTAATATTTTTCATTTTAACTGCTATCTAGTTTGGTACTAATTCAAATTACTAATGGTTATACTACACTTAGTACACTGAGTAGTACATACACTCCCGGTAAAAAAATAACAACATATTCCGCGTTTCTCCGCAACCATGGCAAACGCGAAATTTTTATTTCTCGGAGAAACACCGCGAAATAAGCCAGGTAGACGAAATCGTCTGCGCGAAATTTCGCGGTGTTTCTCGATGAAATTTCTCGGTGTTTCTCCGAGAAAGGTAATTACCTGGATTTATCGATAAAACTCTTTTTCTCGGAGTTTCTCGGAGGAATATAAAAGACAAATGCATGTTTATAATTTTTGAATAAATATAAAACAATAAATTAAAAAATAATAAGTATTTGCAAGTATGAAACTTGCAGATGTTACGTATTTGTTTAGATGGCTTATAATCCACATAAATCATTATATTCTTGATTAAATTAAATTTTATGATGACCTTTGTCACTTGTGTTGCTTTTCACATCATCCATGATTATTCGATCTTTGAACAGAAGAATGGAAGCGAAAAAATCATTTACAAATCTAGGGCGTCATTAAAAATTCGCGCCTTGAGCATTGTCCTTTCCGACAAAGAATAAAATTACCACACTTCCAGTGACTATGTGGATAATCAGAATCATTTTCATTGAATGAATAAATAAGTTTAATGACATTTGATCAAAGGTATTTAATTATGTACAATAGCAATGATTTTACAGGCGGTTTACTTTAATTATGTCAGGATAAACACAAGTCATCAAAATAACATGAATATACCGGCCGGAGATCGAAATCGCAACTTTTGTTTTTCGAAGCGAACGCACTATCTATACATGTAAAACCATCGCGGCCTGTCTTATTAAATGTTCCGACCTTACTTGTCCGCCAGCATTTCTTGGTAAGCTGTTAACGTAACCGTTATCAAATATTCAGATTATGGTTCCATATAAATCGCAAATAATTTGAGCATTCGTACATGTACATGTACATGTATATATACTTGTATGTTTTAGATCGAGACTACATGTAGTAGGAAAGAATTTGCATCAAAAGTTATTCTCCATGAACAACCACAAAGCCGTTTAAATCATGAACTTATGGGATCGCCTAAATTGATGCCCTTTCACCCGTAATATTGCATGGTATTAACATACATAAATGGTCAACAAAATTTACAGAAATCACTGTTGACTGATTTGGCCAAGTGGTAGAATTTGCAGCATTACCAGGAAGTGTGTTTCGGCATACACAGTCATGTTCTTGTGTCACATTCTCTAATGAACACGAAGCTGACACTGCTCCTTCACATGATAAGGAAGCTGTCTGCCGTAAAGTAAAATAAAAAGTCAAGCAAATAAAAATGCCGACCGTGCAGCCAGCACTGTCATATGACTTACTCCCAATTGACGGCTAAATACATCACGTAGATATGAATGTACATGTCCATACATTGCTATTCACGCACATGCATTTGCATCATTAAAATCATTCTTGTTCAAACATTTTACATCAGGAAAATATTTCATGGAAAATGTGTATCCCATCAAAAGCAAAACTGGGGTATGCAGGGGTATATCTTTTTTTATCTTTTGCTCAAAAACATAAGATTGTGGGCTAGTTTGAACCGCCTCGGTGAGGCGGTTATAACGTGTACCCACAATCTATGTTTTGAGCATGAATAAGAAAAAGCAAACATTTTCTACTGAAAATTTTCATTTTTTCATCTTTAAACATCTCTGTATATTGCATGGGCATGTTTTCGTAATTTTGAAGTTACGGTATATGAAATTATTTCTTTAAAACATCACCGACACAAAAGGCAGCAACGCTTTCGGAAGGAGAGATCGGAAAACCTCATAAATACATTTACATGTTTGTTATACCTTGTGCAGAATTGCGGTTTGTATGGAACATTGTAAATGTACATGTATATACAGTCGAGAAATTTTAATGGTCTTAAATTTTTATTTCGCTCCCTCTTTAAATCTGATTGATATTATTAGATGAAAAATGCATTATGTGCAACAAATACTTTTGTATAGGATATGTCACACAGTGCATCAAAGTAAGTGGCTGAAATATACAAACGTTTCTTTACATGTACATGAATTTGGGACAATGTCGGTTATGATAGTATTTTTCTTTCATTTTTCTTTTACGTATGCACCATTATTTTGTCGTCATTTGTGTTACGACATCGAGATATAAATGTGGATGCATCAAACATATAAAACATACATACTCAAGTATCTGCAGTTCATAGCGTGTCGGATGCTGTTTCGGTAGTTTTTGTAAGTGAAGGGTTTACAAATTCGAATGTTGTGTAGCCCATTTCGAACGTCAGGAAATCCTAAACTTGAGATGGGTGAAGTTAGCCGAAGTAGCCTGACCAGCCGAGGTAGGCTACTTCGGCTGGCCGGAGTAGCCTGACCAGCCGAGGTAGGCTACTTCGGCTGGCCGGAGTAGCCTGACAAGCCGAAGTAGCAGAAATTGCTGGCATATGTAGCCGAAACAGCCGCATTGACGTGCGCGGAGTTTAGGGAGCAAGCGACCTAGTGGGATTTACAGTAGAAGGGATGTACTTTCAGACCACATAAGCGGCTATGTCGGGAAAACTTTGATGACCGAAAATGGAAATTTCTGTACAGTATTGCAGTGTGTCGGTACCAACTCGGGATGGTTTCTCACAGAACCCCACCGAGTTTAGGGAGTTCGAGACCCAGTGGGGCTTGTAGTCCATACAAGTGCCTTTACAGCCCATAGGTCGGTTATACTGGGAAAACTCTGGTTTGTCGGAAATTTCAACTCAAACATTGGGAAACGTGAACATTCATGGGTTTGGGGGTGGGGTATGAGGCACCCCTGTCATTGACGTGCGCGGAGTTTAGGGAGCAAGCGACCTAGTGGGATTTACAGTAGAAGGGATGTACGTTCAGACCATATAAGCGGCTATGTCGGGAAAACTCTGGTTTTTGAGAAATAGGGGTACAAAGATGACCGAAAATGGAAATTTCTGTATGGTATTGCAATGTGTCTGTACCAACTCGGGCTGGTTTCTCACAGAACCCCACCGAGTTTAGGGAGTTCGAGACCCAGTGGGGCTTGTAGTCCATACAAGTGCCTTTACAGCCCATAGGTCGGTTATACTGGGAAAACTCTGGTTTGTCGGAAATTTTAACTCAAACATTGGGAAACGTGAACATTCATGGTTTTGGGGGTGGGGTATAAGGCACCCCTGTCATTGACGTGCGCGGAGTTTAGGGAGCAAGCGACCTAGCGGGATTTACAGTAGAAGGAATGTACTTTCAGACCACATAAGCGGCTATGCCGGGAAAACTCTAGTTTTCGAGAAATAGGGGTACAAAAATGACCAAAAATGGAAATTTCTGTATAGTATTGCAATGTGTCGGTACCAACTCGGGCTGGTTTCTCACAGAACCCCACCGAGTTTAGGGAGTTCGAGACCCAGTGGGGCTTGTAGTCCATACAAGTGCCTTTACAGCCCATAGGTCGGTTATACTGGGAAAACTCTGGTTTGTCGAAAATTTCAACTCAAACATTGGGAAACGTGAACATTCATGGGTTTGGGGGTGGGGTATGAGGCACCCCTGTCATTGACGTGCGCGGAGGTTAGGGAGCAAGCGACCTAGTGGGATTTACAGTAGAAGGAATGTACTTTCAGACCACATAAGCGGCTATGCCGGGAAAACTCCAGTTTTCGAAAAAATAGGGGTACAAAAATGACCAAAAATGGAAATTTCTGTACAGTATTGCAATGTGTCGGTACCAACTCGGGCTGGTTTCGCACAGAACCCCACCGAGTTTAGGGAGTTCGAGACCCAGTGGGCCTTGTAGTCCATACAAGTGCCTTTACAACCCATAGGTCGGTTATACTGGGAAAACTCTGGTTTGTCGGAAATTTCAACTCAAACATTGGGAAACGTGAACATTCATGGGTTTGGGGGTTGGGTATGAGGCACCCCTGTCATTGACGTGCGCGGAGTTTAGGGAGCAAGCGACCTAGTGGGATTTACAGTAGAAGGGATGTATTTTCAGACCATATAAGCGGCTATGTCGGGAAAACTCTAGTTTTCGAGAAATAGGGGTACAAATATGACCGAAAATGGAAATTTCTGTATAGTATTGCAATGTGTCGGTACCAACTCGGGCTGGTTTCTCACAGAACCCCACCGAGTTTAGGGAGTTCGAGACCCAGTGGGGCTTGTAGTCTATACAAGTGCCTTTACAGCCCATAGGTCGGTTATACTGGGAAAACTCTGGTTTGTCGGAAATTTTAACTCAAACATTGGGAAACGTGAACATTCATGGTTTTGGGGGTGGGGTAAGAGGCACCTCTGTCATTGACGTGCGCGGAGTTTAGGGAGCAAGCGACCTAGTGGGATTTACAGTAGAAGGGATGTATTTTCAGACCACATAAGCGGCTATGCCGGGAAAACTCTAGTTTTCTAGAAATAGGGGTACAAAAATGACCAAAAATGGAAATTTCTGTACAGTATTGCAATGTGTCGGTACCAACTCGGGCTGGTTTCTCACAGAACCCCACCGAGTTTAGGGAGTTCGAGACCCAGTGAGGCTTGTAGTCCATACAAGTGCCTTTACAGCCCATAGGTCGGTTATACTGGGAAAACTCTGGTTTGTCGGAAATTTCCACTCAAACATTGGGAAACGTGAACATTCATGGGTTTGGGGGTGGGGTAAGAGGCACCCCTGTCATTGACGTGCGAGGAGTTTAGGGAGCAAACGACCTAGTGGGATTTACAGTAGAAGGGACGTACTTTTAAACCACATAAGCGGCTATGCCGGGAAAACTCTAGTTTTCGAAAAAATAGGGGTACAAAAATGACCGAAAATGGAAATTTCTGTACAGTATTGCAATGTGTCGGTACCAACTCGGGCTGGTTTCTCACAGAACCCCACCGAGTTAAGGGAGTTCGAGACCCAGTGGGCCTTGTAGTCCATACAAGTGCCTTTACAGCCCATAGGTCGGTTATACTGGGAAAACTCTGGTTTGTCGGAAATTTCAACTCAAACATTGGGAAACGTGAACATTCATGGGTTTGGGGGTGGGGTAAGAGGCACCGCTGTCATTGACGTGCGCGGAGTTGAGGGAGCAAACGACCTAGTGGGATTTACAGTAGAATGGACGTACTTTTAAACACATAAGCGGCTATGCCGGGAAAACTCTAGTTTTCGAAAAAGTAGGGGTACAAAAATGACCGAAAATGGAAATTTCTGTACAGTATTGCAATGTGTCGGTACCAACTCGGGCTGGTTTCTCACAGAACCCCACCGAGTTTAGGGAGTTCGAGACCCAGTGGGCCTTGTAGTCCATACAAGTGCCTTTACAGCCTATAGGTCGGTAATACTGGGAAAACTCTGGTTTGTCGGAAATTTCAACTCAAACATTGGGAAACGTGAACATTCATGGGTTTGGGGGTGGGGTATGAGGCACCCCTGTCATTGACGTGCGCGGAGTTTAGGGAGCAAGCGACCTAGTGGGATTTACAGTAGAAGGGATGTACTTTCAGACCATATAAGCGGCTATGTCGGGAAAACTCTGGTTTTCGAGAAATAGGGATACAAAGATGACCGAAAATGGAAATTTCTGTATAGTATTGCAATGTGTCGGTACCAACTCGGGCTGGTTTCTCACAGAACCCCACCGAGTTTAGGGAGTTCGAGACCCAGTGGGGCTTGTAGTCTATACAAGTGCCTTTACAGCCCATAGGTCGGTTATACTGGGAAAACTCTGGTTTGTCGGAAATTTCAACTCAAACATTGGAAAACGTGAACATTCATGGTTTTGGGGGTGGGGTAAGAGGCACCCCTGTCATTGACGTGCGCGGAGTTTAGGGAGCAAGCGACCTAGTGGGATTTACAGTAGAAGGAATGTACTTTCAGACCACATAAGCGGCTATGCCGGGAAAACTCTAGTTTTCGAGAAATAGGGGTACAAAAATGACCAAAAATGGAAATTTCTGTATAGTATTGCAATGTGTCGGTACCAACTCGGGCTGGTTTCTCACAGAACCCCACCGAGTTTAGGGAGTTCGAGATCCAGTGGGGCTTGTAGTCCATACAAGTGCCTTTACAGCCCATAGGTCGGTTATACTGGGAAAACTCTGGTTTGTCGAAAATTTCAACTAAAACATTGGGAAACGTGAACATTCATGGGTTTGGGGGTCGGGTATGAGGCACCCCTGTCATTGACGTGCGCGGAGTTTAGGGAGCAAGCGACCTAGTGGGATTTACAGTAGAAGGAATGTACTTTCAGACCACATAAGCGGCTATGCCGGGAAAACTCCAGTTTTCGAAAAAATAGGGGTACAAAAATGACCAAAAATGGAAATTTCTGTACAGTATTGCAATGTGTCGGTACCAACTCGGGCTGGTTTCTCACAGAACCCCACCGAGTTTAGGGAGTTCGAGACCCAGTGGGGCTTGTAGTCCATACAAGTGCCTTTACAGCCCATAGGTCGGTTATACTGGGAAAACTCTGGTTTGTCGGAAATTTCAACTCAAACATTGGGAAACGTGAACATTCATGGGTTTGTGGGTGGGGTATGAGGCACCCCTGTCATTGACGTGCGCGGAGTTTAGGGAGCAAGCGACCTAGTGGGATTTACAGTAGAAGGGATGTACTTTCAGACCATATAAGCGGCTATGTCGGGAAAACTCTGGTTTTCGAGAAATAGGGATACAAAGATGACCGAAAATGGAAATTTCTGTATAGTATTGCAATGTGTCGGTACCAACTCGGGCTGGTTTCTCACAGAACCCCACCGAGTTTAGGGAGTTCGAGACCCAGTGGGGCTTGTAGTCTATACAAGTGCCTTTACAGCCCATAGGTCGGTTATACTGGGAAAACTCTGGTTTGTCGGAAATTTCAACTCAAACATTGGGAAACGTGAACATTCATGGTTTTGGGGGTGGGGTAAGAGGCGCCCCTGTCATTGACGTGCGCGGAGTTTAGGGAGCAAGCGACCTAGTGGGATTTACAGTAGAAGGAATGTACTTTCAGACCACATAAGCGGCTATGCCGGGAAAACTCTAGTTTTCGAGAAATAGGGGTACAAAAATGACCAAAAATGGAAATTTCTGTATAGTATTGCAATGTGTCGGTACCAACTCGGGCTGGTTTCTCACAGAACCCCACCGAGTTTAGGGAGTTCGAGATCCAGTGGGGCTTGTAGTCCATACAAGTGCCTTTACAGCCCATAGGTCGGTTATACTGGGAAAACTCTGGTTTGTCGAAAATTTCAACTAAAACATTGGGAAACGTGAACATTCATGGGTTTGGGGGTCGGGTATGAGGCACCCCTGTCATTGACGTGCGCGGAGTTTAGGGAGCAAGCGACCTAGTGGGATTTACAGTAGAAGGAATGTACTTTCAGACCACATAAGCGGCTATGCCGGGAAAACTCCAGTTTTCGAAAAAATAGGGGTACAAAAATGACCAAAAATGGAAATTTCTGTACAGTATTGCAATGTGTCGGTACCAACTCGGGCTGGTTTCTCACAGAACCCCACCGAGTTTAGGGAGTTCGAGACCCAGTGGGGCTTGTAGTCCATACAAGTGCCTTTACAGCCGATATGTCGGTTATACTGGGAAAACTCTGGTTTGTCGGAAATTTCAACTCAAACATTGGGAAACGTGAACATTCATGGGTTTGGGGGTGGGGTATGAGGCACCCCTGTCATTGACGTGCGCGGAGTTTAGGGAGCAAGCGACCTAGTGGGATTTACAGTAGAAGGAATGTACTTTTAGACCATATAAGCGGCTATGTCGGGAAAACTCTGGTTTTCGAGAAATAGGGGTACAAAGATGACCGAAAATGGAAATTTCTGTATAGTATTGCAATGTGTCGGTACCAACTCGGGCTGGTTTCTCACAGAACCCCACCGAGTTTAGGGAGTTCGAGACCCAGTTGGGCTTGTAGTCTATACAAGTGCCTTTACAGCCCATAGGTCGGTTATACTGGGAAAACTCTGGTTTGTCGGAAATTTCAACTCAAACATTGGGAAACGTGAACATTCATGGTTTTGGGGGTGGGGTAAGAGGCACCCCTGTCATTGACGTGCGCGGAGTTTAGGGAGCAAGCGACCTAGTGGGATTTACAGTAGAAGGAATTTACTTTCAGACCACATAAGCGGCTATGCCGGGAAAACTCTAGTTTTCGAGAAATAGGGGTACAAAAATGACCAAAAATGGAAATTTCTGTATAGTATTGCAATGTGTCGGTACCAACTCGGGCTGGTTTCTCACAGAACCCCACCGAGTTTAGGGAGTTCGAGATCCAGTGGGGCTTGTAGTCCATACAAGTGCCTTTACAGCCCATAGGTCGGTTATACTGGGAAAACTCTGGTTTGTCGAAAATTTCAACTAAAACATTGGGAAACGTGAACATTCATGGGTTTGGGGGTCGGGTATGAGGCACCCCTGTCATTGACGTGCGCGGAGTTTAGGGAGCAAGCGACCTAGTGGGATTTACAGTAGAAGGAATGTACTTTCAGACCACATAAGCGGCTATGCCGGGAAAACTCCAGTTTTCGAAAAAATAGGGGTACAAAAATGACCAAAAATGGAAATTTCTGTACAGTATTGCAATGTGTCGGTACCAACTCGGGCTGGTATCTCACAGAACCCCACCGAGTTTAGGGAGTTCGAGACCCAGTGGGGCTTGTAGTCCATACAAGTGCCTTTACAGCCCATAGGTCGGTTATACTGGGAAAACTCTGGTTTGTCGGAAATTACAACTCAAACATTGGGAAACGTGAACATTCATGGGTTTGGGGGTGGGGTATGAGGCACCCCTGTCATTGACGTGCGCGGAGTTTAGGGAGCAAGCGACCTAGTGGGATTTACAGTAGAAGGGATGTACTTTCAGACCATATAAGCGGCTATGTCGGGAAAACTCTGGTTTTCGAGAAATAGGGATACAAAGATGACCGAAAATGGAAATTTCTGTATAGTATTGCAATGTGTCGGTACCAACTCGGGCTGGTTTCTCACAGAACCCCACCGAGTTTAGGGAGTTCGAGACCCAGTGGGGCTTGTAGTCTATACAAGTGCCTTTACAGCCCATAGGTCGGTTATACTGGGAAAACTCTGGTTTGTCGGAAATTTCAACTCAAACATTGGGAAACGTGAACATTCATGGTTTTGGGGGTGGGGTAAGAGGCACCCCTGTCATTGACGTGCGCGGAGTTTAGGGAGCAAGCGACCTAGTGGGATTTACAGTAGAAGGAATGTACTTTCAGACCACATAAGCAGTTATGCCGGGAAAACTCTAGTTTTCGAGAAATAGGGGTACAAAAATGACCAAAAATGGAAATTTCTGTATAGTATTGCAATGTGTCGGTACCAACTCGGGCTGGTTTCTCACAGAACCCCACCGAGTTTAGGGAGTTCGAGATCCAGTGGGGCTTGTAGTCCATACAAGTGCCTTTACAGCCCATAGGTCGGTTATACTGGGAAAACTCTGGTTTGTCGAAAATTTCAACTAAAACATTGGGAAACGTGAACATTCATGGGTTTGGGGGTCGGGTATGAGGCACCCCTGTCATTGACGTGCGCGGAGTTTAGGGAGCAAGCGACCTAGTGGGATTTACAGTAGAATGAATGTACTTTTAGACCACATAAGCGGCTATGCCGGGAAAACTCCAGTTTTCGAAAAAATAGGGGTACAAAAATGACCAAAAATGGAAATTTCTGTACAGTATTGCAATGTGTCGGTACCAACTCGGGCTGGTTTCTCACAGAACCCCACCGAGTTTAGGGAGTTCGAGACCCAGTGGGGCTTGTAGTCCATACAAGTGCCTTTACAGCCCATAGGTCGGTTATACTGGGAAAACTCTGGTTTGTCGGAAATTTCAACTAAACCATTGGAAAACGTGAACATTCATGGGTTTGGGGGTGGGGTATGAGGCACCCCTGTCATTGACGTGCGCGTAGTTTAGGGAGCAAGCGACCTAGTGGGATTTACAGTAGAAGGAATGTACTTTTAGACCATATAAGCGGCTATGTCGGGAAAACTCTGGTTTTCGAGAAATAGGGGTACAAAGATGACCGAAAATGGAAATTTCTGTATAGTATTGCAATGTGTCGGTACCAACAGTATTGCAATGTGTCGGTACCAACTCGGGCTGGTTTCTCACAGAACCCCACCGAGTTTAGGGAGTTCGAGACCCAGTGGGGCCTGTAGTCCATACAAGTGCCTTTACAGCCCATAGGTCGGTTATACTGGGAAAACTCTGGTTTGTCGGAAATTTAAACTCAAACATTGGGAAACGTGAACATTCATGGGTTTGGGGGTGGGGTATAAGGTACCCCTGTCATTGGCGTGCACGGAGTTTAGGGAGCAAGCGACCTAGTGGGATTTACAGTAGAAGGAATGTACTGTTAGACCATTAAAGCGGCTATGTCGGGAAAACTCTGGTTTTCGAGTAATAGGGGTACAAAGATGACCGAAAATGGAAATTTCTGTACAGTATTGCAATGTGTCGGTACCAACTCGGGCTGGTTTCTCACAGAACCCCACCGAGTTTAGGGAGTTCGAGACCCAGTGGGCCTTGTAGTCCATACAAGTGCCTTTACAGCCCATAGGTCGGTTATACTGGGAAAACTCTGGTTTGTCGGAAATTTTAACTCAAACATTGGGAAACGTGAACATTCATGGGTTTGGGGGTGGGGTATGAGGCACCCCTGTCATTGACGTGCGCGGAGTTTAGGGAGCAAGCCACCTAGTGGGATTTACAGTAGAAGGGGTGTACTTTCAGACCACATAATTGGCTATGCCGGGAAAACTCTAGTTTTCGAGAAACAGGGGTACAAAAATGACCAAAAATGGAAATTTCTGTATAGTATTGCAATGTGTCGGTACCAACTCGGGCTGGTTTCTCACAGAACCCCACCAAGTTTAGGGAGTTCGAGACCCAGTGGGGCTTGTAGTCCATACAAGTGCCTTTACAGCCCATAGGTCGGTTATACTGGGAAAACTCTGGTTTGTCGGAAATTTCAACTCAAAACATTGGATAACGTGAACATTCATGGGTTTGGGGGTGGGGTATAAGGTACCCCTGTCATTGGCGTGCACGGAGTTTAGGGAGCAAGCGACCTAGTGGGATTTACAGTAGAAGGGATGTAGTTTAGACCATATAAGCGGCTATGTCGGGAAAACTCTGGTTTTCGAGAAATAGGGGTACAAAGATGACCGAAAATGGAAATTTCTGTACAGTATTGCAATGTGTCGGTACCAACTCGGGCTGGTTTCTCACAGAACCCCACCGAGTTTAGGGAGTTCGAGACCCAGTGGGACTTGTAGTCCATACAAGTGCCTTTACAGCCCATAGGTCGGTTATACTGGAAAAACTCTGGTTTGTCGGAAATTTCAACTCAAACATTGGGAAACGTGAACATTCATGGGTTTGGGGGTGGGGTATGAGGCACCCCTGTCATTGACGTGCGCGGAGTTTAGGGAGCAAGCGACCTAGTGGGATTTACAGTAGAAGGAATGTACTTTTAGACCACATAATTGGCCATGCCGGGAAAACTCTAGTTTTCGAGAAACAGGGGTACAAAAATGACCAAAAATGGAAATTTCTGTATAGTATTGCAATGTGTCGGTACCAACTCGGGCTGGTTTCTCACAGAACCCCACCGAGTTTGGGGAGTTCGAGACACAGTGGGGCTTGTAGTCCATACAAGTGCCTTTACAGCCCATAGGTCGGTTATACTGGGAAAACTCTGGTTTGTCGGAAATTTCAACTCAAAACATTGGACAACGTGAACATTCATGGGTTTGGGGGTGGGGTATAAGGTACCCCTGTCATTGGCGTGCACGGAGTTTAGGGAGCAAGCGACCTAGTGGGATTTACAGTACAGGGGATGCACTTTCAGACCACATAAGCGGCTATGTCGGGAAAACTCTGGTTTTCGAGAAATAGGGGTACAAAGATGGCCCAAAATGGAAATTTCTGTATAGTATTGCAATGTGTCGGTACCAACTCGGGCTGGTTTCTCACAGAACCCCACCGAGTTTAGGGAGTTCGAGACCCAGTGGGGCTTGTAGTCCATACAAGTGCCTTTACAGCCCGTAGGTCTCGATCTCCCTAAACTCGGTGGGGTTCTGTGAGAAACCAGCCCGAGTTGGTACCGACACATTGCAATACCCCTATTTCTAGAAAACTAGAGTTTTCCCGACATAGCCGCTTATGTGGTCTGAAAATACATCCCTTCTACTGTAAATACCACTAGGTCGCTTGCTCCCTAAACTCCGTGCACGCCAATGACAGGGGTACCTTATACCCCACCCCCAAACCCATGAATGTTCACGTTTCCCAATGTTTGAGTTAAAATTTCCGACAAACCAGAGTTTTCCCAGTATAACCGACCTATGGGCTGTAAAGGCACTTGTATGGACTACAAGCCCCATTGGGTCTCGAACGCCCTAAACTCGGAGGGGTTCTGTGAGAAACCAGCCCGAGTTGGTACCGACACATTACAATACTGTACAGAAATTTCCATTTTTGGTCATTTTTGTACCCCTATTTCTAGAAAACTAGAGTTTTCCCGGCATAGCCGCTTATGTGGTCTGAAAAAACATCCCTTCTACTGTAAATCCCACTAGGTCGCTTGCTCCCTAAACTCCGTGCACGTCAATGACAGGGGTGCCTTATACCCCACACCCAAACCCATGAATGTTCACGTTTCCCAATGTTTGAGTTGAAATTTTCGACAAAATAAGAGTTTTCCCAGTATAACCGACCTATGGGCTGTAAAGGCACTTGTATGGACTACAAGACCCACTGGGTTTCGAACTCCCTAAATTCTGTGGGGTTCTGTGAGAAACCAGCCCGAGTTGGTACCGACACATTGCAATACTATACAGAAATTTCCATTTTTGGTCATTTTTGTACCCCTATTACTCGAAAACTAGAGTTTTCCCGGCATAGCCGCTTATGTGGTCTGAAAGTACATTCCTTCTACTGTAAATCCCACTAGGTCGCTTGCTCCCTAAACTCCGCGCACGTCAATGACAGGGGTGCCATTTACCCCACTCCCAAACCCATGAATGTTCACGTTTCCCAATGTTTGAGTTGAAATTTTCGACAAACCAGAGTTTTCCCAGTATAACCGACCTATGGGCTGTAAAGGCACTTGTATAGACTACAAGCCCCACTGGGTCTCGAACTCCCTAAACTCGGTGGGGTTCTGTGAGAAACCAGCCCGAGTTGGTACCGACACATTGCAATACTATACAGAAATTTCCATTTTTGGTCATTTTTGTACCCCTGTTTCTCGAAAACTAGAGTTTTCCCGGCATAGCCAATTATGTGGTCTAAAGGTACTTCCATTCTACTGTAAATCCCACTAGGTCGCTTGCTCCCTAAACTCCGCGCACGTCAATGACAGGGGTGCCTCATACCCCACCCCCAAACCAATGAATGTTCACGTTTCCCAAAGTTTGAGTTGAAATTTTCGACAAACCAGAGTTTTCCAAGTATAACCGTCCTATGGGCTGTAAAGGCACTTGTATGGACTACAAGCCCCACTGGGTCTCGAACTCCCTAAACTCGGTGGGGTTCTGTGAGAAACCAGCCCGAGTTGGTACCGACACATTGCAATACTGTACAGAAATTTCCATTTTCGGTCATCTTTGTACCCCTATTTCTCGAAAACCAGAGTTTTCCCGACATAGCCGCTTATATGGTCTAAAAGTACATCCCTTCTACTGCAAATCTCACTAGGTCGCTTGCTCCCTAAACTCCGTGCACGCAAATGACAGGGGTACCATACCCCACCCCCAAACCCATGAATGTTCACGTTTCCCAATGTTTGAGTTAAAATTTCCGACAAACCAGAGTTTTCCCAGTATAACCGACATATCGGCTGTAAAGGCACTTGTATGGACTACAAGCCCCAATGGGTCTCGAACTCCCTAAACTCGGCGGGGTTCTGTGAGAAACCAGCCCGAGTTGGTACCGACACATTGCAATACTGTACAGAAATTTCCATTTTTGGTCATTTTTGTACCCCTATTTCTAGAAAACTAGAGTTTTCCCGGCATAGCCGCTTATCTGGTCTGAAAATACATCCCTTCTACTGTAAATCCCACTAGGTCGCTTGCTCCCTAAACTCCGCGCACGTCAATGACAGGGGTGCCATTTACCCCACCCCCAAACCCATTAATGTTCACGTTTCCCAATGTTTGAGTTGAAATTTTCGACAAACCAGAGTTTTCCCAGTATAACCGACCTATGGGCTGTAAAGGCACTTGTATAGACTACAAGCCCCACTGGGTCTCGAACTCCCTAAACTCGGTGGGGTTCTGTGAGAAACCAGCCCGAGTTGGTACCGACACATTGCAATACTATACAGAAATTTCCATTTTTGGTCATTTTTGTACCCCTGTTTCTCGAAAACTAGAGTTTTCCCGGCATAGCCAATTATGTGGTCTAAAGGTACTTCCATTCTACTGTAAATCCCACTAGGTCGCTTGCTCCCTAAACTCCGCGCACGTCAATGACAGGGGTGCCTCATACCCCACCCCCAAACCAATGAATGTTCACGTTTCCCAAAGTTTGAGTTGAAATTTTCGACAAACCAGAGTTTTCCAAGTATAACCGTCCTATGGGCTGTAAAGGCACTTGTATGGACTACAAGCCCCACTGGGTCTCGAACTCCCTAAACTCGGTGGGGTTCTGTGAGAAACCAGCCCGAGTTGGTACCGACACATTGCAATACTGTACAGAAATTTCCATTTTCGGTCATCTTTGTACCCCTATTTCTCGAAAACCAGAGTTTTCCCGACATAGCCGCTTATATGGTCTAAAAGTACATCCCTTCTACTGCAAATCTCACTAGGTCGCTTGCTCCCTAAACTCCGTGCACGCCAATGACAGGGGTACCTTATACCCCACCCCCAAACCCATGAATGTTCACGTTTCCCAATGTTTGAGTTAAAATTTCCGACAAACCAGAGTTTTCCCAGTATAACCGACATATCGGCTGTAAAGGCACTTGTATGGACTACAAGCCCCACTGGGTCTCGAACTCCCTAAACTCGGCGGGGTTCTGTGAGAAACCAGCCCGAGTTGGTACCGACACATTGCAATACTGTACAGAAATTTCCATTTTTGGTCATTTTTGTACCCCTATTTCTAGAAAACTAGAGTTTTCCCGGCATAGCCGCTTATCTGGTCTGAAAATACATCCCTTCTACTGTACATCCCACTAGGTCGCTTGCTCCCTAAACTCCGTGCACGTCAATGACAGGGGTGCATTATACCCCACTCCCAATCCCATGAATATTCACGTTGTCCAATGTTTTGAGTTGAAATTTTCGACAAACCAGAGTTTTCCCAGTATAACCGACCTATGGGCTGTAAAGGCACTTGTATGGACTACAAGCCCCACTGGGTCTCAAACTCCTTAAACTCGGTGGGGTTCTGTGAGAAACCAGCCCGAGTTGGTACCGACACATTGCAATACTCTACACAAATTTCCATTTTTGGTCATTTTGTACCCCTATTTTTTCGAAAACTAGAGTTTTCCCGGCATAGCCGCTTATGTGGTCTAAAAGTACATCCCTTCTACTGTAAATCCCACTAGGTCGCTTGCTCCCTAAACTCCGCGTACGTCAATGACAGGGGTGCCTCTTACCCCACCCCCAAACCCATGAATGTTCACGTTTCCCAATGTTTGAGTTGAAATTTCCGACAAACCAGAGTTTTCCCAGTATAACCGACCTATGGGCTGTAAAGGCACTTGTATGGACTACAAGCCCCACTGGGTCTCGAACTCCCTAAACTCGGTGGGGTTCTGTGAGAAACCAGCCCGAGTTGGTACCGACACATTGCAATACTATACAGAAATTTCCATTTTTGGTCATTTTTGTACCCCTGTTTCTCGAAAACTAGAGTTTTCCCGGCATAGCCAATTATGTGGTCTAAAAGTACATACATTTTACTGTAAATCGCACTAGGTCGCTTGCTCCCTAAACTCCGCGCACGTCAATGACAGGGGTGCCTCATACCCCACCCCCAAACCCATGAATGTTCACGTTTCCCAATGTTTGAGTTGTAATTTCCGACAAACCAGAGTTTTCCCAGTATAACCGACCTATGGGCTGTAAAGACACTTGTATGAACTACAAGGCCCATTGGGTCTCGAACTCCCTAAACTCGGTGGGGTTCTGTGAGAAACCAGCCCGAGTTGGTACCGACACATTGCAATACTATACAGAAATTTCCATTTTCGGTCATCTTTGTACCCCTATTTCTCGAAAACCAGAGTTTTCCCGACATAGCCGCTTATATGGTGTGAAAGTACATTCCTTCTACTGTAAATCCCACTAGGTCGCTTGCTCCCTAAACTCCGCGCAGGTCAATGACAGGGGTGCCTCTTACCCACCCCCAAAACCATGAATGTTCACGTTTCCCAATGTTTGAGTTGAAATTTCCGACAAACCAGAGTTTTCCCAGTATAACCGACCTATGGGCTGTTAAGGCACTTGTATAGACTACAAGCCCCACTGGGTCTCGAACGCCCTAATCTCGGTGGGGTTCTGTGAGAAACCAGCCCGAGTTGGTACCGACACATTGCAATACTGTACAGAAATTTCCATTTTCGGTCATTTTTGTACCCCTATTTCTCGAAAACCAGAGTTTTCCCGACATAGCCGCTTATATGGTCTAAAAGTACATCCCTTCTACTGTAAATCCCACTAGGTCGCTTGCTCCCTAATCTCCGTGCTCGCCAATCACAGGGGTACCTTATACCCCACCCCCAAACCCATGAATGTTCACGTTTCCCAATGTTTGAGTTAAAATTTCCGACAAACCATAGTTTTCCCAGCATAACCGACTTATAGGCTGTAAAGGCACTTGTATGGACTACAAGACCCATTGGGTCTCGAACTCCCTAAATTCTGTGGGGTTCTGTGAGAAACCAGCCCGAGTTGGTACCGACACATTGCAATACTATACAGAAATTTCCATTTTTGGTCATTTTTGTACCCCTTTTACTCGAAAACTAGAGTTTTCCCGGCATAGCCGCTTATGTGGTCTGAAAGTACATTCCTTCTACTGTAAATCCCACTAGGTCGCTTGCTCCCTAATCTCCGCGCACGTCAATGACAGGGGTGCCATTTACCCCACCCCCAAACCCATGAATGTTCACGTTTCCCAATGTTTGAGTTGAAATTTTCGACAAACCAGAGTTTTCCCAGTATAACCGACCTATGGGCTGTAAAGGCACTTGTATGGACTACAAGCCCCACTGGGTCTCGAACTCCCTAAACTCGGTGGGGTTCTGTGAGAAACCAGCCCGAGTTGGTACCGACACATTGCAATACTATACAGAAATTTCCATTTTTGGTCATTTTTGTACCCCTGTTTCTCGAAAACTAGAGTTTTCCCGGCATAGCCGCTTATGTGGTCTGAAAATACATCCCTTCTTCTGGAAATCCCACTAGGTCGCTTGCTCCCTAAACTCCGTGCACGTCAATGACAGGGGTGCCTTATACCCCACCCACAAACCCATGAATGTTCACGTTTCCCAATGTTTGAGTTGAAATTTTCGACAAACCAGAGTTTTCCTAGTATAACCGACCTATGGGCTGTAAAGGCACTTGTATGGCCTACAAGGGGCCTGGATGGGGCCTGGATAGCGTAGTGGATAACGCACTCGCTTGTCACCACGGCGATCCGGGTTCGAATCCGGGTCAAGGCATGTGGCAGGGTAGTGGTCGCCCGTCCAGGTTCGGTGGTTTTCCCCGGGTTCTCCGGTTTCCTCCACCACGTTTGACCACATAACGCCAACATCCGCGCCTTCAAGAACGCGTATATAAGTTCAACGAGCTTTCTGTGTAATTGAAGTAAAATAAATAAAGTTTATACTTTTTTTACAAGACCCACTGGGTCTCGAACTCCCTAAACTCGGTGGGGTTCTGTGAGAAACCAGCCCGAGTTGGTACCGACACATTGCAATACTATACAGAAATTTCCATTTTTGGTCATTTTTGTACCCCTATTTCTCGAAAACTAGAGTTTTCCCGGCATAGCAGCTTATATGGTCTGAAAGTACATTCCTTCTACTGTAAATCCCACTAGGTCGCTTGCTCCCTAAACTCCGCGCACGTCAATGACAGGGGTGCCTCTTACCCCACCCCCAAACCAATGAATGTTCACGTTTACCAATGTTTGAGTTGAAATTTCCGACAAACCAGAGTTTTCCCAGTATAACCGACCTATGGGCTGTAAAGGCACTTGTATAGACTACAAGCCCCACTGGGTCTCGAACTCCCTAAACTCGGTGGGGTTCTGTGAGAAACCAGCCCGAGTTGGTACCGACACATTGCAAAACTGTACAGAAATTTCCATTTTCGGTCATCTTTGTACCCCTATTTCTCGAAAACCAGAGTTTACCCGACATAGCCGCTTATATGGTCTAAAAGTACATCCCTTCTACTGTAAATCCCACCAGGTCGCTTGCTCCCTAACCTCCGTGCTCGCCAATCACAGGGGTACCTTATACCCCACCCCCAAACCCATGAATGTTCACGTTTCCCAATGTTTGAGTTAAAATTTCCGACAAACCAGAGTTTTCCCAGTATAACCGACCTATGGGCTGTAAAGGCACTTGTATGGACTACAAGCCCCACTGTGTCTCGAACTCCCTAAACTCGGTGGGGTTCTGTGAGAAACCAGCCCGAGTTGGTACCGACACATTGCAATACTATACAGAAATTTCCATTTTTGGTCATTTTTGTACCCCTGTTTCTCGAAACTAGAGTTTTCCTGGCATAGCCAATTATGTGGTCTAAAAGTACATCCATTCTACTGTAAATCCCACTAGGTCGCTTGCTCCCTAAACTCCGCGCACGTCAATGACAGGGGTGTCTCATAAGACACCCCCAAACCCATGAATGTTCACGTTTTCCAATGTTTGAGTTGAAATTTCCGACAAACCAGAGTTTTCCCAGTATTACCGTCCTATGGGCTGTAAAGGCACTTGTATGGACTACAAGGCCCACTGGGTCTCGAACTCCCTAAACTCGGTGGGGTTCTGTGAGAAACCAGCCCGAGTTGGTACCGACACATTGCAATACTGTACAGAAATTTCCATTTTCGGTCATCTTTGTACTCCTATTTCTCAAAAACCAGAGTTTTCCCGACATAGCCGCTTATATGGTCTAAAAGTACATCCCTTCTACTATAAAACCCACTAGGTCGCTTGTTCCCTAAACTCCGTGCTCGCCAATCACAGGAGTACCTTACACCCCACCCCCAAACCCATGAATGTTCACGTTTTCCAATGTTTGAGTTAAAATTTCCGACAAACCAGAGTTTTCCCAGTATAACCGACCTATGGGCTGTAAAGGCACTTGTATGGACTACAAGCCCCACTGGGTCTCGAACTCCCTAAACTCGGTGGGGTTCTGTGAGAAACCAGCCCGAGTTGGTACCGACACATTGCAATACTGTACAGAAATTTCCATTTTTGGTCAGTTTTGTACCCCTATTTCTAGAAAACTGGAGTTTTCCCGGCATAGCCGCTTATCTGGTCTGAAAGTACATTCCTTCTTCTGTAAATCCCACTAGGTCGCTTGCTCCCTAAACTCCGCGCACGTCAATGACAGGGGTGCCTCTTACCCCACCCCCAAACCAATGAATGTTCACGTTTCCCAATGTTTGAGTTGAAATTTCCGACAAACCAGAGTTTTCCCAGTATAACCGACCTATGGGCTGTAAAGGCACTTGTATGGACTACAAGGCCCACTGGGTCTCGAACTCCCTAAACTCGGTGGGGTTCTGTGAGAAACCAGCCCGAGTTAGTACCGACACATTGCAATACTATACAGAAATTTCCATTTTTGGTCATTTTTGTACCCCTATTTCTCGAAAACTAGAGTTTTCCCGGCATAGCCGCTTATGTGGTCTGAAAGTACATTCCTTCTACTGTAAATCCCACTAGGTCGCTTGCTCCCTAAACTCCGCGCACGTCAATGACAGGGGTGCCTCTTACCCCGCCCAAAAACCATGAATGTTCACGTTTCCCAATGTTTGAGTTGAAATTTCCGACAAATCAGAGTTTTCCCAGTATAACCGACCTATGGGCTGTAAAGGCACTTGTATGGACTACAAGCCCCACTGGGTCTCGAACTCCCTAAACTCGGTGGGGTTCTGTGAGAAACCAGCCCGAGTTGGTACCGACACATTGCAATACTATACAGAAATTTCCATTTTTGGTCATTTTTGTACCCCTATTTCTCGAAAACTAAAGTTTTCCCGGCATAGCCGCTTATGTGGTCTGAAAGTACATCCCTTCTAATGTAAATCCCACTAGGTCGCTTGCTCCCTAAACTCCGCGCACGTCAATGACAGGGGTGCCTCATACCCCACCCCCAAACCCATGAATGTTCACGTTTCCCAATGTTTGAGTTGAAATTTCCGACAAACCAGAGTTTTCCCAGTATTACCGACCTATGGGCTGTAAAGGCACTTGTATGGACTACAAGGCCCACTGGGTCTCGAACTCCCTAAACTCGGTGGGGTTCTGTGAGAAACCAGCCCGAGTTGGTACCGACACATTGCAATACTGTACAGAAATTTCCATTTTCGGTAATTTTTGTACCCCTATTTTTTCGAAAACTAGAGTTTTCCCGGCATAGCCGCTTATTTGGTTTAAAAGTACGTACCTTCTACTGTAAATCACACTAGGTCGTTTGCTCCCTAAACTCCGCGCACGTCAATGACAGGGGTGCCTCTTACCCCACCCCCAAACCCATGAATGTTCACGTTTCCCAATGTTTGAGTTGAAATTTCCGACAAACCAGAGTTTTCCCGGTATAACCGACCTATGGGCTGTAAAGGCACTTGTATGGACTACAAGCCCCACTGGGTCTCGAACTCTCTAAACTCGGTGGGGTTCTGTGAGAAACCAGCCCGAGTTGGTACCGACACATTGCAATACTGTACAGAAATTTCCATTTTTGGTCATTTTTGTACCCATATTTCTAGAACACTAGAGTTTTCCCGGCATAGCCGCTTATGTGGTCTGAAAATACATCCCTTCTACTGTAAATCCCACTAGGTCGCTTGCTCCCTAAACTCCGTGCACGTCAATGACAGGAGTGCCTTATAGCCCACCCCCAAACCCATGAATGTTCACGTTTCCCAATGTTTGAGTTGAAATTTTCGACAAACCAGAGTTTTCCCAGTATAACCGACCTATGGGCTGTAAAGGCACTTGTATGGACTACAAGCCCCACTGGGTCTCGAACACCCTAAACTCGGTGGGGTTCTGTGAGAAACCAGCCCGAGTTGGTACCGACACATTGCAATACTATACAGAAATTTCCATTTTTGGTCATTTTTGTACCCCTATTTCTCGAAAACTAGAGTTTTCCCGGCATAGCCGCTTATGTGGTCTGAAAGTACATTCCTTCTACTGTAAATCCCACTAGGTCGTTTGCTCCCTAAACTCCGCGCACGTCAATGACAGGGGTGCCTCTTACCCCACCCCCAAACCCATGAATGTTCACGTTTCCCAATGTTTGAGTTGAAATTTCCGACAAACCAGAGTTTTCCCAGTATAACCGACCTATGGGCTGTAAAGGCACTTGTATGGACTACAAGCTCCACTGGGTCTCGAACTCCCTAAACTCGGTGGGGTTCTGTGAGAAACCAGCCCGAGTTGGTACCGACACATTGCAATACTGTACAGAAATTTCCATTTTTGGTCATTTTTGTACCCCTATTTTTTCGAAAACTAGAGTTTTCCCGGCATAGCCGCTTATGTGGTCTAAAAGTACATCCCTTCTACTGTAAAAAGGTACAAGTAGGCAAAGATCAGGAAAAGGCGCAATCAGAAAAAGATTCCCACTCCAAAAACCGAGGTGGGAAAAAACCAAACTAACAATCAGGTACTTATACCATGAAACATATCGTAAGCCGAATGAGCAGCTATTTTCCCAATAGGTGGCCACTCAGTTACCTTAACTTAACTAAAAATATGAAAACATACATAAGGCGCCAACAGCACAAAAAAATTTTATACACCAAAACATAAAACAAAAAGAACCACCACAGAAGTATCGACTTGGAACGATCAGTAACACAAAGTTACTGGCGGGCTTAAACCGATTTTACATGGCCATAACCTCACCCTCAGCTTCCGCAGTGGTTCAGTGATATACAAGAAATAAGAAAAATCATATTAAGAAAATAATAAACATAGATACCAACGTTTAACATGAATAACGGAAAGCAGGGTGAGCAGCTATTGAAGGTATAAGGTGGTCACAGTGCTAGCTTGGACAGAACAAGTAAAATGCAGAGGGCTAAGTGAACAGCCAAATTACAATCGGGTGGCCACAAAGCCATGCAACATGAAACTCGTAATAGGAATAACTTTGATAAGTGTGAACCACTTCAGTAGTACCGCCTTGGAACGGTCAGTTATAAATAACTGGGGGGCTTAAACCCTTAAAACCCACTAGGTCGCTTGCTCCCTAAACTCCGCGCACGTCAATGACAGGGGTGCCTCTTACCCCACCCCCAAACCCATTAATGTTCACGTTTCCCAATGTTTGAGTTGAAATTTCCGACAAACCAGAGTTTTCCCAGTATAACCGACCTATGGGCTGTAAAGGCAGTTGTATGGACTACAAGCCCCACTGGGTCTCGAACTCCCTAAACTCGGTGGGGTTCTGTGAGAAACCAGCCCGAGTTGGTTCCAACACATTGCAAAACTGTACAGAAATTTCCATTTTTGGTCATTTTTGTACCCCTATTTCTAGAAAACTAGAGTTTTCCCGGCATAGCCGCTTATGTGGTCTGAAAATACATCCCTTCAACTGTAAATCCCACTAGGTCGCTTGCTCCGTAAACTCCGCGCACGTCAATGACAGGGGTGCCTTATACCCCACCCCCAAACCCATGAATGTTCACGTTTCCCAATGTTTGAGTTGAAATTTTCGACAAACCAGAGTTTTCCCGGTATAACCGACCTATGGGCTGTAAAGGCACTTGTATGGACTACAAGCCCCACTGGGTCTCGAACTCCCTAAACTCGGTGGGGTTCTGTGAGAAACCAGCCCGAGTTGGTACCGACACATTGCAATACTATACAGAAATTTCCATTTTTGGTCATTTTTGTACCCTTATTTCTCGAAAACTAGAGTTTTCCCGGCATAGCCGCTTATGTGGTCTGAAAGAACATTCCTTCTACTGTTAATCCCACTAGGTCGCTTGCTCCCTAAACTCCGCGCACGTCAATGACAGGGGTGCCTCTTACCCCACCCGCAAATTCATGAATGTTCACGTTTCCCAATGTTTGAGTTGAAATTTCCGACAAACCAGAGTTTTCCCAATATAACCGACTTATGGTCTGTAAAGGCACTTGTATAGACTACAAGCCCCACTGGGTCTCGAACTCCCTAAACTCGGTGGGGTTCTGTGAGAAACCAGCCCGAGTTGGTACCGACACATTGCAATACTATACAGAAATTTCCATTTTTGGTCATTTTTGTACCCCTATTTCTCGAAAACTAGAGTTTTCCCGGCATAGCCGCTTATGTGATCTGAAAGTACATTTCTTCTACTGTAAATCCCACTAGGTCGCTTGCTCCCTAAACTCCGCGCACGTCAATGACAGGGGTGCCTCTTACCCCACCCCCAAAACCATGAATGTTCACGTTTCCCAATGTTTGAGTTAAAATTTCCGACAAACCAGAGTTTTCCCAGTATAACCGACCTATGGGCTGTAAAGGCACTTGTATAGACTACAAGCCCCACTGAGTCTCGAACTCCCTAAACTCGGTGGGTTCCTGTGAGAAACCAGCCCGAGTTGGTACCGACACATTGCAATACTATACAGAAATTTCCATTTTCGGTCATCTTTGTACCCCTATTTCTCGAAAACCAGAGTTTTCCCGACATAGCCGCTTATATGGTCTGAAAGTACATCCCTTCTACTGTAAATCCCACTAGGTCGCTTGCTCCCTAATCTCCGCGCACGTCAATGACAGGGGTGCCTCATACCCCACCCCCAAACCCATGAATGTTCACGTTTCCCAATGTTTGAGTTAAAATTTCCGACAAACCAGAGTTTTCCCAGTATTACCGACCTATGGGCTGTAAAGGCACTTGTATAGACTACAAGCCCCACTGGGTCTCGAACTC
This sequence comes from Rugalucina vietnamica, assembly GCA_964017185.1. NCBI lineage: Eukaryota > Metazoa > Mollusca > Bivalvia > Lucinida > Lucinidae > Rugalucina > Rugalucina vietnamica. The sequence goes on from OZ024870.1 coordinate 40,174,768, forward strand.
CCTAAACTCGGTGGGGTTCTGTGAGAAACCAGCCCGAGTTGGTACCGACACATTGCAATACTGTACAGAAATTTCCATTTTTGGTCATTTTTGTACCCCTATTATTTCGAAAACTAGAGTTTTCCCGGCATAGCCGCTTATGTGATCTGAAAGTACATTCCTTCTACTGTAAATCCCACTAGGTCGCTTGCTCCCTAAACTCCGCGTACGTCAATGACAGGGGTGCCTCATACCCTACCCCCAAACCCATGAATGTTCACGTTTCCCAATGTTTGAGTTGAAATTTTCGACAAAAACCAGAGTTTTCCCAGTATAACCGCCCTATGGGCTGTAAAGGCACTTGTATGGCCTACAAGACCCACTGGGTCTCGAACTCCCTAAACTCGGTGGGGTTCTGTGAGAAACCAGCCCGAGTTGGTACCGACACATTGCAATACTATACAGAAATTTCCATTTTTGGTCATTTTTGTACCCCTATTTCTCGAAAACTAGAGTTTTCCCGGCATAGCCGCTTATGTGGTCTGAAAGTACATTCCTTCTACTGTAAATCCCACTAGGTCGCTTGCTCCCTAAACTCCGCGCACGTCAATGACAGGGGTGCCTCATACCCCACCCCAAAAACCATGAATGTTCACGTTTCCCAATGTTTGAGTTGAAATTTCCGACAAACCAGAGTTTTCCCAGTATAACCGACCTATGGGCTGTAAAGGCACTTGTATAGACTACAAGCCCCACTGGGTCTCGAACTCCCTAAACTCGGTGGGGTTCTGTGAGAAACCAGCCCGAGTTGGTACCGACACATTGCAATACTATACAGAAATTTCCATTTTTGGTCATTTTTGTACCCCTATTTCTAGAAAACTAGAGTTTTCCCGGCATAGCCGCTTATGTGGTCTGAAAGTACATTCCTTCTACTGTAAATCCCACTAGGTCGCTTGCTCCCTAAACTCCGCGCACGTCAATGACAGGGGTGCCTCATACCCCACCCCCAAAACCATGAATGTTCACGTTTCCCAATGTTTGAGTTAAAATTTCCGACAAACCAGAGTTTTCCCAGTATAACCGACCTATGGGCTGTAAAGGCACTTGTATAGACTACAAGCCCCACTGGGTCTCGAACTCCCTAAACTCGGTGGGGTCCTGTGAGAAACCAGCCCGAGTTGGTACCGACACATTGCAATACTACACAGAAATTTCCATTTTCGGTCATCTTTGTACCCCTATTTCTCGAAAACCAGAGTTTTCCCGACATAGCCGCTTATATGGTCTGAAAGTACATCCCTTCTACTGTAAATCCCACTAGGTCGCTTGCTCCCTAAACTCCGCGCACGTCAATGACAGGGGTGCCTCATACCCCACCCCCAAACCCATGAATGTTCACGTTTCCCAATGTTTGAGTTGAAATTTCCGACAAACCAGAGTTTTCCCAGTATTACCGACCTATGGGCTGTAAAGGCACTTGTATAGACTACAGGCCCCACTGGGTCTCGAACTCCCTAAACTCGGTGGGGTTCTGTGAGAAACCAGCCCGAGTTGGTACCGACACATTGCAATACTGTACAGAAATTTCCATTTTTGGTCATTTCTGTACCCCTATTATTTCGAAAACTAGAGTTTTCCCGGCATAGCCGCTTATGTGATCTGAAAGTACATTCCTTCTACTGTAAATCCCACTAGGTCGCTTGCTCCCTAAACTCCGCGTACGTCAATGACAGGGGTGCCTCATACCCCACCCCCAAACCCATGAATGTTCACGTTTCCCAATGTTTGAGTTGAAATTTTCGACAAACCAGAGATTTCCCAGTATAACCGCCCTATGGGCTGTAAAGGCACATGTATGGCCTACAAGACCCACTGGGTCTCGAACTCCCTAAACTCGGTGGGGTTCTGTGAGAAACCAGCCCGAGTTGGTACCGACACATTGCAATACTATACAGAAATTTCCATTTTTGGTCATTTTTGTACCCCTATTTCTAGAAAACTAGAGTTTTCCCGGCATAGCCGCTTATGTGGTCTGAAAGTACATTCCTTCTACTGTAAATCCCACTAGGTCGCTTGCTCCCTAAACTCCGCGCACGTCAATGACAGGGGTGCCTCATACCCCACCCCCAAAACCATGAATGTTCACGTTTCCCAATGTTTGAGTTAAAATTTCCGACAAACCAGAGTTTTCCCAGTATAACCGACCTATGGGCTGTAAAGGCACTTGTATAGACTACAAGCCCCACTGGGTCTCGAACTCCCTAAACTCGGTGGGGTTCTGTGAGAAACCAGCCCGAGTTGGTACCGACACATTGCAATACTATACAGAAATTTCCATTTTTGGTCATTTTTGTACCCCGATTTCTAGAAAACTAGAGTTTTCCCGGCATAGCCGCTTATGTGGTCTGAAAGTACATTCCTTCTACTGTAAATCCCACTAGGTCGCTTGCTCCCTAAACTCCGCGCACGTCAATGACAGGGGTGCCTCATACCCCACCCCCAAAACCATGAATGTTCACGTTTCCCAATGTTTGAGTTGAAATTTCCGACAAACCAGAGTTTTCCCAGTATAACCGACCTATGGGCTGTAAAGGCACTTGTATAGACTACAAGCCCCACTGGGTTTCGAACTCCCTAAACTCGGTGGGGTTCTGTGAGAAACCAGCCCGAGTTGGTACCGACACATTGCAATACTATACAGAAATTTCCATTTTCGGTCGTCTTTGTACCCCTATTTCTCGAAAACCAGAGTTTTCCCGACATAGCCGCTTATATGTACTGAAAGTACATTCCTTCTACTGTAAATCCCACTAGGTCGCTTGCTCCCTAAACTGCGCGCACGTCAATGACTGGGGTGCCTCATACCCCACCCCCAAAACCATGAATGTTCACGTTTCCCAATGTTTGAGTTGAAATTTCCGACAAACCAGAGTTTTCCCAGTATAACCGACCTATGGGCTGTAAAGGCACTTGTATAGACTACAAGCCCCACTGGGTCTCGAACTCCCTAAACTCGGTGGGGTTCTGTGAGAAACCAGCCCGAGTTGGTACCGACACATTGCAATACTATACAGAAATTTCCATTTTTGGTCATTTTTGTACCCCTATTTCTAGAAAACTAGAGTTTTCCCGGCATAGCCGCTTATGTGGTCTGAAAGTACATTCCTTCTACTGTAAATCCCACATGGTCGCTTGCTCCCCAAACTCCGCGCACGTCAATGACAGGGGTGCCTCATACCCCACCCCCAAAACCATGAATGTTCACGTTTCCCAATGTTTGAGTTGAAATTTCCGACAAACCAGAGTTTTCTTAGTATAACCGACCTATGGGCTGTAAAGGCACTTGTATAGACTACAAGCCCAACTGGGTCTCGAACTCCCTAAACTCGGTGGGGTTCTGTGAGAAACCAGCCCGAGTTGGTACCGACACATTGCAATACTATACAGAAATTTCCATTTTCGGTCATCTTTGTACCCCGATTTCTCGAAAACCAGAGTTTTCCCGACATAGCCGCTTATATGGTCTGAAAGTACATCCCTTCTACTGTTAATCCCACTAGGTCGCTTGCTCTCTAAACTCCGCGCACGTCAATGACAGGGGTGCCTCATACCCCACCCCCAAACCCATGAATGTTCACGTTTCCCAATGTTTGAGATGAAATTTCCGACAAACCAGAGTTTTCCCAGTATAACCGATCTATGGGCTGTAAAGGCACTTGTATGGACTACAAGCCCCACTGCGTCTCGAACTCCCTAAACTCGGTGGGGTTCTGTGAGAAACCAGCCCGAGTTGGTACCGACACATTGCAATACTGTACAGAAATTTCCATTTTTGGTCATTTTTGTACCCCTATTTTTTCGAAAACTAGAGTTTTCCCGGCATAGCCGCTTATGTGGTCTAAAAGTACATCCCTTCTACTGTAAATCCCACTAGGTCGCTTGATCCCTAAACTCCGCGCACGTCAATGACAGGGGTGCCTCTTACCCCACCCCCAAACCCATGAATGTTCACGTTTCCCAATGTTTGAGTTGAAATTTCCGACAAACCAGAGTTTTCCCAGTATAACCGACCTATGGGCTGTAAAGGCAGTTGTATGGACTACAAGACCCACTGGGTCTCGAACTCCCTAAACTCGGCGGGGTTCTGTGAGAAACCAGCCCGAGTTGGTTCCAACACATTGCAAAACTGTACAGAAATTTCCATTTTCGGTCATTTTTGTACCCCTTTTTCTAGAAAACTAGAGTTTTCCCGGCATAGCCGCTTATGTGGTCTGAAAATACATCCCTTCTACTGTAAATCCCACTAGGTCGCTTGCTCCCTAAACTCCGTGCACGTCAATGACAAGGGTGCCTTATACCCCACCCCCAAACCCATGAATGTTCACGTTTCCCAATGTTTGAGTTGAAATTTTCGACAAACCAGAGTTTTCCCAGTATAACCGACCTATGGGCTGTAAAGGCACTTGTATGGACTACAAGACCCACTGGGTCTCGAACTCCCTAAACTCGGTGGGGTTATGTGAGAAACCAGCCCGAGTTGGTACCGACACATTGCAATACATGTACTATACAGAAATTTCCATTTTCGGTCATCTTTGTACCCCTATTTCTCGAAAACCAGAGTTTTCCCGACATAGCCGCTTATATGGTCTGAAAGTACATCCCTTCTACTGTTAATCCCACTAGGTCGCTTGCTCCCTAAACTCCGCGCACGTCAATGAGAGGGGTGCCTCATACCCCACCCCCAAACCCATGAATGTTCACGTTTGCCAATGTTTGAGTTGAAATTTCCGACAAACCAGAGTTTTCCCAGTATTACCGACCTATGGGCTGTAAAGGCACTTGTATGGACTACAAGCCCCACTGGGTCTCGAACTCCCTAAACTCGGTGGGGTTCTGTGAGAAACCAGCCCGAGTTGGTACCGACACATTGCAATACTGTACAGAAATTTCCATTTTTGGTCATTTTTGTACCCCTATTATTTCGAAAACTAGAGTTTTCCCGGCATAGCCGCTTATGTGATCTGAAAGTACATTCCTTCTACTGTGAATCCCACTAGGTCGCTTGCTCCCTAAACTCCGCGTACGTCAATGACAGGGGTGCCTCATACCCCACCCCCAAACCCATGAATGTTCACGTTTCCCAATGTTTGAGTTGAAATTTTCGACAAACCAGAGTTTTCCCAGTATAACCGCCCTATGGGCTGTAAAGGCACTTGTATGGCCTACAAGACCCACTGGGTCTCGAACTCCCTAAACTCGGTGGGGTTCTGTGAGAAACCAGCCCGAGTTGGTACCGACACATTGCAATACTATACAGAAATTTCCATTTTTGGTCATTGTTGTACCCCTATTTCTAGAAAACTAGAGTTTTCCCGGCATAGCCGCTTATGTGGTCTGAAAGTACATTCCTTCTACTGTAAATCCCACTAGGTCGCTTGCTCCCTAAACTCCGCGCACGTCAATGACAGGGGTGCCTCATACCCCACCCCCAAAACCATGAATGTTCACGTTTCCCAATGTTTGAGTTAAAATTTCCGACAAACCAGAGTTTTCCCAGTATAACCGACCTATGGGCTGTAAAGGCACTTGTATAGACTACAAGCCCCACTGGGTCTCGAACTCCCTAAACTCGGTGGGGTTCTGTGAGAAACCAGCCCGAGTTGGTACCGACACATTGCAATACTATACAGAAATTTCCATTTTTGGTCATTTTTGTACCCCTGTTTCTCGAAAACTAGAGTTTTCCCGGCATGGCCAATTATGTGGTCTAAAAGTACATTCCTTCTACTGTAAATCCCACTAGGTCGCTTGCTCCCTAAACTCCGCGCACGTCAATGACAGGGGTGCCTCATACCCCACCCCCAAACCCATGAATGTTCACGTTTCCCAATGTTTGAGTTGAAATTTCCGACAAACCAGAGTTTTTCCAGTATAACCGACCTATGGGCTGTAAAGGCACTTGTATGGACTACAAGCCCCACTGGGTCTCGAACTCCCTAAACTCGGTGGGGTTCTGTGAGAAACCAGCCCGAGTTGGTACCGACACATTGCAATACTGTACAGAAATTTCCATTTTCGGTCATCTTTGTACCCCTATTTCTCGAAAACCAGAGTTTTCCCGACATAGCCGCTTATATGGTCTAAACGTACATCCCTTCTACTGTAAATCCCACTAGGTCGCTTGCTCCCTAAACTCCGTGCACGCCAATGACAGGGGTACCTTATACCCCACCCCCAAACCCATGAATGTTCACGTTATCCAATGTTTTGAGTTGAAATTTCCGACAAACCAGAGTTTTCCCAGTATAACCGACCTATGGGCTGTAAAGGCACTTGTATGGACTACAAGCCCCACTGGGTCTCGAACTCCCTAAACTCGGTGGGGTCCTGTGAGAAACCAGCCCGAGTTGGTACCGACACATTGCAATACTATACAGAAATTTCCATTTTTGGTCATTTTTGTACCCCTGTTTCTCGAAAACTAGAGTTTTCCCGGCATAGCCAATTATGTGGTCTAAAAGTACACCCCTTCTACTGTAAATCCCACTAGGTGGCTTGCTCCCTAAACTCCGCGCACGTCAATGACAGGGGTGCCTCATACCCCACCCCCAAACCCATGAATGTTCACGTTTCCCAATGTTTGAGTTGAAATTTCCGACAAACCAGAGTTTTCCCAGTATAACCGACCTATGGGCTGTAAAGGCACTTGTATGGACTACAAGGCCCACTGGGTCTCGAACTCCCTAAACTCGGTGGGGTTCTGTGAGAAACCAGCCCGAGTTGGTACCGACACATTGCAATACTGTACAGAAATTTCCATTTTCGGTCATCTTTGTACCCCTATTACTCGAAAACCAGAGTTTTCCCGACATAGCCGCTTTGATGGTCTAACAGTACATCCCTTCTACTGTAAATCCCACTAGGTCGCTTGCTCCCTAAACTCCGTGCACGCCAATGACAGGGGTACCTTATACCCCACCCCCAAACCCATGAATGTTCACGTTTCCCAATGTTTGAGTTAAAATTTCCGACAAACCAGAGTTTTCCCAGTATAACCGACCTATGGGCTGTAAAGGCACTTGTATGGACTACAAGCCCCACTGGGTCTCGAACTCCCTAAACTCGGTGGGGTTCTGTGAGAAACCAGCCCGAGTTGGTGCCGACACATTGCAATACTGTACAGAAATTTCCATTTTTGGTCATTTTTGTACCCCTATTTCTCGAAAACTAGAGTTTTCCCGGCATAGCCGCTTATGTGGTCTGAAAGTACATTCCTTCTACTGTAAATCCCACTAGGTCGTTTGCTCCCTAAACTCCACGCACGTCAATGACAGGGGTGCCTCTTACCCAACCCCCAAACCCATGAATGTTCACGTTTCCCAATGTTTGAGTTGAAATTTCCGACAAACCAGAGTTTTCCCAGTATAACCGACCTATCGGCTGTAAAGGCACTTGTATGGACTACAAGCTCCACTGGGTCTCGAACTCCCTAAACTCGGTGGGGTTCTGTGAGAAACCAGCCCGAGTTGGTACCGACACATTGCAATACTGTACAGAAATTTCCATTTTTGGTCATTTTTGTACCCCTATTTTTTCGAAAACTAGAGTTTTCCCGGCATAGCCGCTTATGTGGTCTAAAAGTACATCCCTTCTACTGTAAAAAGGTACAAGTAGGCAAAGATCAGGAAAAGGCGCAATCAGAAAAAGATTCCCACTCCAAAAACCGAGGTGGGAAAAAACCAAACTAACAATCAGGTACTTATACCATGAAACATATCGTAAGCCGAATGAGCAGCTATTTTCCCAATAGGTGGCCACTCAGTTACCTTAACTTAACTAAAAATATGAAAACATACATAAGGCGCCAACAGCACAAAAAAATTTTATACACCAAAACATAAAACAAAAAGAACCACCACAGAAGTATCGACTTGGAACGATAAGTAACACAAAGTTACTGGCGGGCTTAAACCGATTTTACATGGCCATAACCTCACCCTCAGCTTCCGCAGTGGTTCAGTGATATACAAGAAATAAGAAAAATCATATTAAGAAAATAATAAACATAGATACCAACGTTTAACATGAATAACGGAAAGCAGGGTGAGCAGCTATTGAAGGTATAAGGTGGTCACAGTGCTAGCTTGGACAGAACAAGTAAAATGCAGAGGGCTAAGTGAACAGCCAAATTATAATCGGGTGGCCACAAAGCCATGCAACATGAAACTCGTAATAGGAATAACTTTGATAAGTGTGAACCACTTCAGTAGTACCGCCTTGGAACGGTCAGTTATAAATAACTGGGGGGCTTAAACCCTTAAATCCCACTAGGTCGCTTGCTCCCTAAACTCCGCGCACGTCAATGACAGGGGTGCCTCTTACCCCACCCCCAAAGCCATTAATGTTCACGTTTCCCAATGTTTGAGTTGAAATTTCCGACAAACCAGAGTTTTCCCAGTATAAGACATTTTTCACTTTTGAACGTAAATGCTGCTGGCGCTTGCGGTTATGACTTTCCGTGTGATGGGGGACGACTCGTGAGGGCATATTTGAGACGAAGACGAGGGACGATATGAAGAATTACTTAGTCAAAACTACCAATAGCCCGACGAAGACGAATTAAATAAGAGAGTCAAAAAATTAAATAGTCTAGGACGTGTAGCTGTGTAGCTCAGTAGGTAGCGTGCTTGGAATTGAAAGCGAAAGGTACTGGGTTCGAGTCCCGGACGAATCACTTTTTTCTTTTCTTTATTTGTCTCTCTTGTGACAAAAAAGCTTTGGAAATAAAACATAAATTAGCTGATTATATTTTTTGGCAAATGCAAGAATCATGAAATGCCCTACTACATTAAATGGAATTGAAGTTTGAGACGGCAGCCCATATATGTTTTCTCTTGTATTGGGAGCTCGATCTTATTTTTGGTATAAGAGCTAATCTATCCTCACGTCAATATTTCTTTCTGGGAGACATGAAAATATGAATATACTGAAGGCTTGTACAGACATAATGTGGCTAGGATAAGTTAGCCACCCATGTTTTCCGCGGACGTAGGCACTAACTCAAATAGTACACTGTATAGTGTACATGTAAAGATATATGTATATTTATTAGGTGTAAGACCTACTGTTCCACGTGCTGTCTCGTGAGAGAACATAATTTATTTTGGCATGTTTATACATGTATTTCAAACAGATACTCGAAATCTTGATGTTATTTCTTTGGTTGATGTTTCGTTTTGAGTCCATTAGACAATCATTTGCAAGTAATAAGTGCGATATCCTAGCTACATTTTGCATAGTCAAACAAATAATTTGAGGTTTTGTAGACCTTCCACAGTATTTCAGCATTTTGAATTACTATTTTTGGGATGTTTTTTCCAAGTCAAAGGCTTTCTTTCTGATCCTCATTTATTCTCTTGAATTATGCGTGATGTTTATCTGGTTGAATTCAAATAAATATAATTAAACTTCAAACTAAAACAATATTAGGCGGCCCCCGTGGCCGAGTGGTTAAGGGCGCTGATATTTCATTACCGCACTTAACCATTCGATCATCTCACCGCTGTGTCTGGTGTGGGTTCGAGCCCCGTTCTGGCCACATGTGAGACAAGCCAAGTTCTGCTTGCGGGTGTGTCAGGTGGTGTTTCTCGGGGTTCTCCCGTTTTCGCCCCACCTACTGATTGGCACCGTCTCATATGAGCTGAAATAATCTTGAAAGGGGCGTTAAACTGAATTAAAAAAAATATATATATATATATATATATATATATATATATATATATATATATATATATATATATATATATATATATATATATATATATATTTTCAAGATCATCAACCGTCATGATTGCCCGATTAAAGATACATTACGCGTTCAATGCGAGTCGGCCTTACAAATGCTTGGCGCGAATAAAACAGCTTCCAGTGCAGAATATTATTTCTTTTTAGACACTCGTGTGTATAACTAGGGATCGCTAGTTCAATTCAGAGCTGCCCATGCATGGCTTTATGGTGACATTATAAACCGAGATCCCGTCTGCATATGACGATAACTGTTGGTGGGAAAACAACTATCAACTATTTGTTATCGACATGTGACTTTTAACATACTGGTGCATGTATATACATTGGTTCTTTTAAGCTACATTTCACGTGTTTTTCGTGAACACACAGAATTTTTTTTACATGTAAACATGGCAAGATTTACGATTTGATACATTTAGTTGATCTCTAATTTTATGTGCAGTTTTTTTTATTCTACGCCTTACAACGTTTTGGCACATTTCAAGTAATATCGAGCATGGTCTGTTATCCTCATCAGGATATCATGTCCGTGACATGTTTACCCCATTGAACAACGCTTTTATAAAGCAAAACTTGAGTATGCAGGGTTATACCTAGTTTTAGCTCACATGAGCACTTCGGCTCAAAAGGTGAGCTTATCCCAGCGGGCACATGACGTCATAATGACATCATATCAACGTCGATGCGACGTCATGACCTTAACGCATGCCCTTAACACCAACTGCGTTCGGCTTGTCAAGCAGCACTGATCCGGCTTGATATGATCTTTGTTTTGTCGATGTGCCCTAGAACAAAATTTCAATTGCCAAACACAACACAAATAAATTTCCCCTGTTACATATATTAGAATCATGAATGGCGGTTCGTTTGTTTACATATAAAAGGTCGGTAAATGGACACGTGAAATGTCTGCGTGGTATACTGTACATGAATATGTGTATTCGGGTATTGTCTATCAGTGTCAGCACCATCGTATATGCTTGCGATACAATCAAAGTCCTTACAAAAAAAGTTTGATGCAACATCACACAACATGTGATAAAATGGATTAAAACAACCTTCAGCGCAGCAATATCGCTTTGGCAACTACCAACACCAAGACAATGAACTCTTCGCCGTAGGTTGCTGCGCAATTGATCAGTCTTACAATCACGGGTGGCACAAACCAAGTTCTGCTTGTGGATGTGCAAGTTCGTTTTCTCAGGGCTCTCCCCTTTTCCCCCTGTTACTAATTGACCCGTCTCATATGAACTAAAATAATCTTGAACGGGCCGAAAATTGTATAAAAACGCATCATTATGATCAGAAATGAGCACAATCAGACCCTTATCTGTAATCAAGTAACAATAGAATGACCAGGAATCTATACAATTAGATTTCCCATCCTAACATAGACACCAGGCGGGAGAGACATGGCGGTGCAACACATCACAATTTAACAACAACATCAGCAATTTAACAACACGCATAAAAAACAAAATTACTAGCTCTTTCCAAACAAGACCAGCGTCCATTCTCTTAAAGGGGACAATACACGAGGCAATAATCTTAAGAAAACACATGTGTCAATGTGAAGACTGTATACACCATTATTTGTGAAACAAATGAATAATTTTTGCACTTTGACAGAATATGTAGTGTCCAAAATTGCTTCTACGTGTATGTGAAAATGGCGAACATCAAAAGTAAACTGCGGCGAAGTGACGCGCGACCCGCTTTACGGGGCGACTGAAACACTATGCGTCCTCTACGGAAACACTTTAGAAACTCATGAAAATAATATAATTGTGTTAGTTTGATTTTAATTTATTTATTTGAATTCAACCAGGTGAAACAGCACACATGCTATCACACAGAATAAATGAGGATCAGAACGAAAGCTTATGTATTGCCAAATTAATTTTCTACATCGTAACCATCGCACTCGATATGGCAGAAATACTGTTGAAAGTCTACAATAAACAAAAACAGTTGTGTGGCTAGGCATATTGTAGGTACATGTAGGGTATTGCCCCCATCACTCTTCCTACTGTCGAATGGACTCAAAACGAGACATCGACAAAATAAATATCGTTCGCTCACGAGATAGCACGTGAAACTGTAGTTTTACATCTAATAATACACATATATCTGAACATGTACACTATACGTTTTGATTTGGTGTCTTGTGTATTTGTTAAAATTCAGTTTTACGTCCCTTTCAAGATTATTTCAGCTCATATGAAAAGCACCAAACAGTAGGTGGGGCGAAAACGGTAGTACCCCGAGAAAAACCGCCTGGCACACCCGCAAGCAGAACTTGGCCTGTCTCACATGTGGCCATTGTGGGTCTCGAACGCACACCAGACACAACGGTGAGATGATTAAGTGATTATGAGACAGCGCTCTTAACTGCTCGGCCACGGGGGACGCTTGCGTATTTTTTAGTCATTAGAGGCGATCAGCTTATTCTATCCACATTATCTGTACCAGCCAGTCAGGAAATAAATGTTGACGTTAGGATCGATCGCTGATCCGTTCTTCTGCCGAAAATGACGATCGAGTTCTCGGCTTCAATGGGTGAAAAATCAACAAGACCTATATAAAAACCTATACATGCGGTCTGCCTTCTCACTGGACAGTTTAATCCAGAAACTTACGATTTTAGTATTAAATGCAGCAGTGAATTTTGTGATTCTTGCATTTGCCAATAGATAAAATATTATTTTCTTTTTTCCTTTTTTCATTTCTTTTCTAAGCTTTATTGTCACAGATGCGAAAAAAGGAAGAAACAAAGAAAAGGAAAAATATTTTTTGTCCTACCCGGACTCGAACCCAGGACCTTTCGATTCTATGTCTTACACTCTACCTACTGAACTATTCAGCTAGGCGTCCTAGACAATTTCGTTTTTTCTTGCGTGTCTCATTTAATACACCTCCGTTGGGCTGTTGGTAGTTTTGACGAAGTAATTCTTCATATCGCCCCTCGCTTTCGCCTCAAATATGCCCTCACGAGTCGTCGCCCATCACACACAAAGTCGTAACCGCAAGCGCCAGCAAAATTTACGTTCAAAAGTGAAAAATGTCTATAACCGACCTATGGGCTGTAAAGGCAGTTGTATGGACTACAAGCCCCACTGGGTCTCGAACTCCCTAAACTCGGTGGGGTTCTGTGAGAAACCAGCCCGAGTTGGTTCCAACACATTGCAAAACTGTACAGAAATTTCCATTTTTGGTCATTTTTGTACCCCTATTTCTAGAAAACTAGAGTTTTCCCGGCATAGCCGCTTATGTGGTCTGAAAATACATCCCTTCTACTGTAAATCCCACTAGGTCGCTTGCTCCCTAAACTCCGCGCACGTCAATGACAGGGGTGCCTCATACCCCACCCCCAAACCCATGAATGTTCACGTTTCCCAATGTTTGAGTTGAAATTTTCGACAAACCAGAGTTTTCCCGGTATAACCGACCTATGGGCTGTAAAGGCACTTGTATGGACTACAAGCCCCACTGGGTCTCGAACTCCCTAAACTCGGTGGGGTTCTGTGAGAAACCAGCCCGAGTTGGTACCGACACATTGCAATACTATACAGAAATTTCCATTTTTGGTCATTTTTGTACCCTTATTTCTCGAAAACTAGAGTTTTCCCGGCATAGCCGCTTATGTGGTCTGAAAGAACATTCCTTCTACTGTTAATCCCACTAGGTCGCTTGCTCCCTAAACTCCGCGCACGTCAATGACAGGGGTGCCTCTTACCCCACCCGCAAATTCATGAATGTTCACGTTTCCCAATGTTTGAGTTGAAATTTCCGACAAACCAGAGTTTTCCCAATATAACCGACTTATGGGCTGTAAAGGCACTTGTATAGACTACAAGCCCCACTGGGTCTCGAACTCCCTAAACTCGGTGGGGTTCCGTGAGAAACCAGCCCGAGTTGGTACCGACACATTGCAATACTATACAGAAATTTCCATTTTTGGTCATTTTTGTACCCCTATTTCTCGAAAACTAGAGTTTTCCCGGCATAGCCGCTTATGTGATCTGAAAGTACATTTCTTCTACTGTAAATCCCACTAGGTCGCTTGCTCCCTAAACTCCGCGCACGTCAATGACAGGGGTGCCTCTTACCCCACCCCCAAAACCATGAATGTTCACGTTTCCCAATGTTTGAGTTGAAATTTCCGACAAACCAGAGTTTTCCCAGTATAACCGACCTATGGGCTGTAAAGGCACTTGTATAGACTACAAGCCCCACTGGGTCTCGAACTCCCTAAACTCGGTGGGGTCCTGTGAGAAACCAGCCCGAGTTGGTACCGACACATTGCAATACTATACAGAAATTTCCATTTTCGGTCATCTTTGTACCCCTATTTCTCGAAAACCAGAGTTTTCCCGACATAGCCGCTTATATGGTCTGAAAGTACATCCCTTCTACTGTAAATCCCACTAGGTCGCTTGCTCCCTAAACTCCGCGCACGTCAATGACAGGGGTGCCTCATACCCCACCCCCAAACCCATGAATGTTCACGTTTCCCAATGTTTGAGTTGAAATTTCCGACAAACCAGAGTTTTCCCAGTATTACCGACCTATGGGCTGTAAAGGCACTTGTATGGACTACAAGCCCCACTGGGTCTCGAACTCCCTAAACTCGGTGGGGTTCTGTGAGAAACCAGCCCGAGTTGGTACCGACACATTGCAATACTGTACAGAAATTTCCATTTTTGGTCATTTTTGTACCCCTATTATTTCGAAAACTAGAGTTTTCCCGGCATAGCCGCTTATGTGATCTGAAAGTACATTCCTTCTACTGTAAATCCCACTAGGTCGCTTGCTCCCTAAACTCCGCGTACGTCAATGACAGGGGTGCCTCATACCCCACCCCCAAACCCATGAATGTTCACGTTTCCCAATGTTTGAGTTGAAATTTTCGACAAACCAGAGTTTTCCCAGTATAACCGCCCTATGGGCTGTAAAGGCACTTGTATGGCCTACAAGCCCCACTGGGTCTCGAACTCCCTAAACTCGGTGGGGTTCTGTGAGAAACCAGCCCGAGTTGGTACCGACACATTGCAATACTATACAGAAATTTCCATTTTTGGTCATTTTTGTACCCCTATTTCTAGAAAACTAGAGTTTTCCCGGCATAGCCGCTTATGTGGTCTGAAAGTACATTCCTTCTACTGTAAATCCCACTAGGTCGCTTGCTCCCTAAACTCCGCGCACGTCAATGACAGGGGTGCCTCATACCCCACCCCCAAAACCATGAATGTTCACGTTTCCCAATGTTTGAGTTGAAATTTCCGACAAACCAGAGTTTTCCCAGTATAACCGACCTATGGGCTGTAAAGGCACTTGTATAGACTACAAGCCCCACTGGGTCTCGAACTCCCTAAACTCGGTGGGGTTCTGTGAGAAACCAGCCCGAGTTGGTACCGACACATTGCAATACTATACAGAAATTTCCATTTTTGGTCATTTTTGTACCCCTATTTCTAGAAAACTAGAGTTTTCCCGGCATAGCCGCTTATGTGGTCTGAAAGTACATTCCTTCTACTGTAAATCCCACTAGGTCGCTTGCTCCCTAAACTCCGCGCACGTCAATGACAGGGGTGCCTCTTACCCCACCCCCAAAACCATGAATGTTCACGTTTCCCAATGTTTGAGTTGAAATTTCCGACAAACCAGAGTTTTCCCAGTATAACCGACCTATGGGCTGTAAAGGCACTTGTATGGACTACAAGCCCCACTGGGTCTCGAACTCCCTAAACTCGGTGGGGTTCTGTGAGAAACCAGCCCGAGTTGGTACCGACACATTGCAATACTGTACAGAAATTTCCATTTTTGGTCATTTTTGTACCCCTATTATTTCGAAAACTAGAGTTTTCCCGGCATAGCCGCTTATGTGATCTGAAAGTACATTCCTTCTACTGTAAATCCCACTAGGTCGCTTGCTCCCTAAACTCCGCGCACGTCAATGACAGGGGTGCCTCATACCCCACCTCCAAAACCATGAATGTTCACGTTTAACAATGGTTGAGTTGAAATTTCCGACAAACCAGAGTTTTCCCAGTATAACCGACCTATGGGCTGTAAAGGCACTTGTATAGACTACAAGCCCCACTGGGTCTCGAACTCCCTAAACTCGGTGGGGTTCTGTGAGAAACCAGCCCGAGTTGGTACCGACACATTGCAATACTATACAGAAATTTCCATTTTCGGTCATCTTTGTACCCCTATTTCTCGAAAACCAGAGTTTTCCCGATATAGCCGCTTATATGGTCTGAAAGTACATCCCTTCTACTGTAAATCCCACTAGGTCGCTTGCTCCCTAAACTCCGCGCACGTCAATGACAGGGGTGCCTCATACCCAACCCCCAAACCCATGAATGTTCACGTTTCCCAATGTTTGAGTTGAAATTTCCGACAAACCAGAGTTTTCCCAGTATTACCGACCTATGGGCTGTAAAGGCACTTGTATGGACTACAAGCCCCACTGGGTCTCGAACTCCCTAAACTCGGTGGGGTTCTGTGAGAAACCAGCCCGAGTTGGTACCGACACATTGCAATACTGTACAGAAATTTCCATTTTTGGTCATTTTTGTACCCCTTTTATTTCGAAAACTAGAGTTTTCCCGGCATAGCCGCTTATGTGATCTGAAAGTACATTCCTTCTACTGTAAATCCCACTAGGTCGCTTGCTCCCTAAACTCCGCGCACGTCAATGACAGGGGTGCCTCATACCCCACCCCAAACCCATGAATGTTCACGTTTCCCAATGTTTGAGTTGAAATTTTCGACAAACCAGAGTTTTCCCAGTATAACCGCCCTATGGGCTGTAAAGGCACTTGTATAGACTACAAGCCCCACTGGGTCTCGAACTCCCTAAACTCGGTGGGGTTCTGTGAGAAACCAGCCCGAGTTGGTACCGACACATTGCAATACTATACAGAAATTTCCATTTTTGGTCAATGACAGGGGTGCCTCATACCCAACCCCCAAACCCATGAATGTTCACGTTTCCCAATGTTTGAGTTGAAATTTCCGACAAACCAGAGTTTTCCCAGTATTACCGACCTATGGGCTGTAAAGGCACTTGTATGGACTACAAGCCCCACTGGGTCTCGAACTCCCTAAACTCGGTGGGGTTCTGTGAGAAACCAGCCCGAGTTGGTACCGACACATAGCAATACTATACAGAAATTTCCATTTTTGGTCATTTTTGTACCCCTATTTCTAGAAAATAGAGTTTTCCCGGCATAGCCGCTTATGTGGTCTGAAAGTACATTCCTTCTACTGTAAATCCCACTAGGTCGCTTGCTCTCTAAACTCCGCGCACGTCAATGACAGGGGTGCCTCATACCCCACCCCCAAAACCATGAATGTTCACGTTTCCCAATGTTTGAGTTGAAATTTCCGACAAACCAGAGTTTTCCCAGTATAACCGACCTATGGGCTGTAAAGGCACTTGTATAGACTACAAGCCCCACTGGGTCTCGAACTCCCTAAACTCGGTGGGGTTCTGTGAGAAACCAGCCCGAGTTGGTACCGACACATTGCAATACTATACAGAAATTTCCATTTTTGGTCATTTTTGTACCTCTATTTCTAGAAAACTAGAGTTTTCCCGGCATAGCCGCTTATGTGGTCTGAAAGTACATTCCTTCTACTGTAAATCCCACTAGGTCGCTTGCTCCCTAAACTCCGCGCACGTCAATGACAGGGGTGCCTCTTACCCCACCCCCAAAACCATGAATGTTCACGTTTCCCAATGTTTGAGTTGAAATTTCCGACAAACCAGAGTTTTCCCAGTATAACCGACCTATGGGCTGTAAAGGCACTTGTATAGACTACAAGCCCCACTGGGTCTCGAACTCCCTAAACTCGGTGGGGTTCTGTGAGAAACCAGCCCGAGTTGGTACCGACACATTGCAATACTATACAGAAATTTCCATTTTCGGTCATCTTTGTACCCCTATTTCTCGAAAACTAGAGTTTTCCCGGCATAGCCGCTTATGTGGTCTGAAAGTACATTCCTTCTACTGTAAATCCCACTAGGTCGCTTGCTCCCTAAACTCCGCGCACGTCAATGACAGGGGTGCCTCTTACCCCACCCCCAAAACCATGAATGTTCACGTTTCCCAATGTTTGAGTTGAAATTTCCGACAAACCAGAGTTTTCCCAGTATAACCGACCTATGGGCTGTAAAGGCAGTTGTATGGACTACAAGCCCCACTGGGTCTCGAACTCCCTAAACTCGGTGGGGTTCTGTGAGAAACCAGCCCGAGTTGGTTCCAACATATTGCAAAACTGTACAGAAATTTCCATTTTTGGTCATTTTTGTACCCCTATTTCTAGAAAACTAGAGTTTTCCCGGCATAGCCGCTTATGTGGTCTGAAAATACATCCCTTCTACTGTAAATCCCACTAGGTCGCTTGCTCCCTAAACTCCGCGCACGTCAATGACAGGGGTGCCTTATACCCCACCCCCAAACCCATGAATGTTCACGTTTCCCAATGTTTGAGTTGAAATTTTCGACAAACCAGAGTTTTCCCGGTATAACCGACCTATGGGCTGTAAAGGCACTTGTATGGACTACAAGCCCCACTGGGTCTCGAACTCCCTAAACTCGGTGGGGTTCTGTGAGAAACCAGCCCGAGTTGGTACCGACACATTGCAATACTATACAGAAATTTCCATTTTTGGTCATTTTTGTACCCTTATTTCTCGAAAACTAGAGTTTTCCCGGCATAGCCGCTTATGTGGTCTGAAAGAACATTCCTTCTACTGTTAATCCCACTAGGTCGCTTGCTCCCTAAACTCCGCGCACGTCAATGACAGGGGTGCCTCTTACCCCACCCCCAAATTCATGAATGTTCACGTTTCCCAATGTTTGAGTTGAAATTTCCGACAAACCAGAGTTTTCCCAATATAACCGACTTATGGGCTGTAAAGGCACTTGTATAGACTACAAGCCCCACTGGGTCTCGAACTCCCTAAACTCGGTGGGGTTCCGTGAGAAACCAGCCCGAGTTGGTACCGACACATTGCAATACTATACAGAAATTTCCATTTTTGGTCATTTTTGTACCCCTATTTCTCGAAAACTAGAGTTTTCCCGGCATAGCCGCTTATGTGATCTGAAAGTACATTTCTTCTACTGTAAATCCCACTAGGACGCTTGCTCCCTAAACTCCGCGCACGTCAATGACAGGGGTGCCTCTTACCCCACCCCCAAAACCATGAATGTTCACGTTTCCCAATGTTTGAGTTGAAATTTCCGACAAACCAGAGTTTTCCCAGTATAACCGACCTATGGGCTGTAAAGGCACTTGTATAGACTACAAGCCCCACTGGGTCTCGAACTCCCTAAACTCGGTGGGGTCCTGTGAGAAACCAGCCCGAGTTGGTACCGACACATTGCAATACTATACAGAAATTTCCATTTTCGGTCATCTTTGTACCCCTATTTCTCGAAAACCAGAGTTTTCCCGACATAGCCGCTTATATGGTCTGAAAGTACATCCCTTCTACTGTAAATCCCACTAGGTCGCTTGCTCCCTAAACTCCGCGCACGTCAATGACAGGGGTGCCTCATACCCCACCCCCAAACCCATGAATGTTCACGTTTCCCAATGTTTGAGTTGAAATTTCCGACAAACCAGAGTTTTCCCAGTATTACCGACCTATGGGCTGTAAAGGCACTTGTATGGACTACAAGCCCCACTGGGTCTCGAACTCCCTAAACTCGGTGGGGTTCTGTGAGAAACCGGCCCGAGTTGGTACCGACACATTGCAATACTGTACAGAAATTTCCATTTTTGGTCATTGTTGTACCCCTATTATTTCGAAAACTAGAGTTTTCCCGGCATAGCCGCTTATGTGATCTGAAAGTACATTCCTTCTACTGTAAATCCCACTAGGTCGCTTGCTCCCTAAACTCCGCGTACGTCAATGACAGGGGTGCCTCATACCCCACCCCCAAACCCATGAATGTTCACGTTTCCCAATGTTTGAGTTGAAATTTTCGACAAACCAGAGTTTTCCCAGTATAACCGCCCTATGGGCTGTAAAGGCACTTGTATGGCCTACAAGACCCACTGGGTCTCGAACTCCCTAAACTCGGTGGGGTTCTGTGAGAAACCAGCCCGAGTTGGTACCGACACATTGCAATACTATACAGAAATTTCCATTTTTGGTCATTTTTGTACCCCTATTTCTAGAAAACTAGAGTTTTCCCGGCATAGCCGCTTATGTGGTCTGAAAGTACATTCCTTCTACTGTAAATCCCACTAGGTCGCTTGCTCCCTAAACTCCGCGCACGTCAATGACAGGGGTGCCTCATACCCCACCTCCAAAACCATGAATGTTCACGTTTCCCAATGTTTGAGTTGAAATTTCCGACAAACCAGAGTTTTCCCAGTATAACCGACCTATGGGCTGTAAAGGCACTTGTATAGACTACAAGCCCCACTGGGTCTCGAACTCCCTAAACTCGGTGGGGTTCTGTGAGAAACCAGCCCGAGTTGGTACCGACACATTGCAATACTATACAGAAATTTCCATTTTCGGTCATCTTTGTACCCCTATTTCTCGAAAACCAGAGTTTTCCCGATATAGCCGCTTATATGGTCTGAAAGTACATCCCTTCTACTGTAAATCCCACTAGGTCGCTTGCTCCCTAAACTCCGCGCACGTCAATGACAGGGGTGCCTCATACCCAACCCCCAAACCCATGAATGTTCACGTTTCCCAATGTTTGAGTTGAAATTTCCGACAAACCAGAGTTTTCCCAGTATTACCGACCTATGGGCTGTAAAGGCACTTGTATGGACTACAAGCCCCACTGGGTCTCGAACTCCCTAAACTCGGTGGGGTTCTGTGAGAAACCAGCCCGAGTTGGTACCGACACATTGCAATACTGTACAGAAATTTCCATTTTTGGTCATTTTTGTACCCCTTTTATTTCGAAAACTAGAGTTTTCCCGGCATAGCCGCTTATGTGATCTGAAAGTACATTCCTTCTACTGTAAATCCCACTAGGTCGCTTGCTCCCTTAACTCCGCGCACGTCAATGACAGGGGTGCCTCATACCCCACCCCAAACCCATGAATGTTCACGTTTCCCAATGTTTGAGTTGAAATTTTCGACAAACCAGAGTTTTCCCAGTATAACCGCCCTATGGGCTGTAAAGGCACTTGTATGGCCTACAAGACCCACTGGGTCTCGAACTCCCTAAACTCGGTGGGGTTCTGTGAGAAACCAGCCCGAGTTGGTACCGACACATAGCAATACTATACAGAAATTTCCATTTTTGGTCATTTTTGTACCCCTATTTCTAGAAAATAGAGTTTTCCCGGCATAGCCGCTTATGTGGTCTGAAAGTACATTCCTTCTACTGTAAATCCCACTAGGTCGCTTGCTCCCTAAACTCCGCGCACGTCAATGACAGGGGTGCCTCATACTCCACCCCCAAAACCATGAATGTTCACGTTTCCCAATGTTTGAGTTGAAATTTCCGACAAACCAGAGTTTTCCCAGTATAACCGACCTATGGGCTGTAAAGGCACTTGTATAGACTACAAGCCCCACTGGGTCTCGAACTCCCTAAACTCGGTGGGGTTCTGTGAGAAACCAGCCCGAGTTGGTACCGACACATTGCAATACTATACAGAAATTTCCATTTTTGGTCATTTTTGTACCTCTATTTCTAGAAAACTAGAGTTTTCCCGGCATAGCCGCTTATGTGGTCTGAAAGTACATTCCTTCTACTGTAAATCCCACTAGGTCGCTTGCTCCCTAAACTCCGCGCACGTCAATGACAGGGGTGCCTCTTACCCCACCCCCAAAACCATGAATGTTCACGTTTCCCAATGTTTGAGTTGAAATTTCCGACAAACCAGAGTTTTCCCAGTATAACCGACCTATGGGCTGTAAAGGCACTTGTATAGACTACAAGCCCCACTGGGTCTCGAACTCCCTAAACTCGGTGGGGTTCTGTGAGAAACCAGCCCGAGTTGGTACCGACACATTGCAATACTATACAGAAATTTCCATTTTCGGTCATCTTTGTACCCCTATTTCTCGAAAACCAGAGTTTTCCCGACATAGCCGCTTATATGGTCTGAAAGTACATCCCTTCTACTGTTAATCCAACTAGGTCGCTTGCTCCCTAAACTCCGCGCACGTCAATGAGAGGGGTGCCTCATACCCCACCCCCAAACCCATGAATGTTCACGTTTGCCAATGTTTGAGTTGAAATTTCCGACAAACCAGAGTTTTCCCAGTATTACCGACCTATGGGCTGTAAAGGCACTTGTATGGACTACAAGCTCCACTGGGTCTCGAACTCCCTAAACTCGGTGGGGTTCTGTGAGAAACCAGCCCCGAGTTGGTACCGACACATTGCAATACTGTACAGAAATTTCCATTTTTGGTCATTTTTGTACCCCTATTATTTCGAAAACTAGAGTTTTCCCGGCATAGCCGCTTATGTGATCTGAAAGTACATTCCTTCTACTGTAAATCCCACTAGGTCGCTTGCTCCCTAAACTCCGCGCACGTCAATGACAGGGGTGCCTCATACCCCACCCCAAAATCCCATGAATGTTCACGTTTCCCAATGTTTGAGTTGAAATTTTCGACAAACCAGAGTTTTCCCAGTATAACCGCTCTTTGGGCTGTAAAGGCACTTGTATGGACTACAAGACCCACTGGGTCTCGAACTCCCTAAACTCGGTGGGGTTCTGTGAGAAACCAGCCCGAGTTGGTACCGACACATTGCAATACTATACAGAAATTTCCATTTTTGGTCATTTTTGTACCCCTATTTCTAGAAAACTAGAGTTTTCCCGGCATAGCCGCTTATGTGGTCTGAAAGTACATTCCTTCTTCTGTAAATCCCAGTAGGTCGCTTGCTCCCTAAACTCCGCGCACGTCAATGACAGGGGTGCCTCTTACCCCACCCCCAAAACCATGAATGTTCACGTTTCCCAATGTTTGAGTTGAAATTTCCGACAAACCAGAGTTTTCCCAGTATAACCGACCTATGGGCTGTAAAGGCACTTGTATAGACTACAAGCCCCACTGGGTCTCGA
Organism: Rugalucina vietnamica; assembly: GCA_964017185.1. Classification (NCBI taxonomy): domain Eukaryota; kingdom Metazoa; phylum Mollusca; class Bivalvia; order Lucinida; family Lucinidae; genus Rugalucina; species Rugalucina vietnamica. The sequence goes on from OZ024870.1 coordinate 40,197,637, forward strand.
ACTCCCTAAACTCGGTGGGGTTCTGTGAGAAACCAGCCCGAGTTGGTACCGACACATTGCAATACTATACAGAAATTTCCATTTTCGGTCATTTTTGTACCCCTGTTTTTAGTAGAGTTTTCCCGGCATAGCCGCTTATGTGGTCTGAAAGTACATTCCTTCTACTGTAAATCCCACTAGGTCGCTTGCTCCCCAAACTCCGCGCACGTCAATGACAGGGGTGCCTCATACCCCACCCCCAAAACCATGAATGTTCACGTTTCCCAATGTTTGAGTTGAAATTTCCGACAAACCAGAGTTTTCCCAGTATAACCGATCTATGGGCTGTAAAGGCACTTGTATGGACTACAAGCCCCACTGCGTCTCGAACTCCCTAAACTCGGTGGGGTTCTGTGAGAAACCAGCCCGAGTTGGTACCGACACATTGCAATACTGTACAGAAATTTCCATTTTTGGTCATTTTTGTACCCCTATTTTTTCGAAAACTAGAGTTTTCCCGGCATAGCCGCTTATGTGGTCTAAAAGTACATCCCTTCTACTGTAAATCCCACTAGGTCGCTTGCTCCCTAAACTCCGCGCACGTCAATGACAGGGGTGCCTCTTACCCCACCCCCAAACCCATGAATGTTCACGTTTCCCAATGTTTGAGTTGAAATTTCCGACAAACCAGAGTTTTCCCAGTATAACCGACCTATGGGCTGTAAAGGCAGTTGTATGGACTACAAGACCCACTGGGTCTCGAACTCCCTAAACTCGGTGGGGTTCTGTGAGAAACCAGCCCGAGTTGGTTCCAACACATTGCAAAACTGTACAGAAATTTCCATTTTCGGTCATTTTTGTACCCCTATTTCTAGAAAACTAGAGTTTTCCCGGCATAGCCGCTTATGTGGTCTGAAAATACATCCCTTCTACTGTAAATCCCACTAGGTCGCTTGCTCCCTAAACTCCGTGCACGTCAATGACAAGGGTGCCTTATACCCCACCCCCAAACCCATGAATGTTCACGTTTTCCAATGTTTGAGTTGAAATTTTCGACAAACCAGAGTTTTCCCAGTATAACCGACCTATGGGCTGTAAAGGCACTTGTATGGACTACAAGACCCACTGGGTCTCGAACTCCCTAAACTCGGTGGGGTTCTGTGAGAAACCAGCCCGAGTTGGTACCGACACATTGCAATACTATAGAGAAATTTCCATTTTTTGGTCATTTTTGTACCCCTATTTCTCTAAAACTGGAGTTTTCCCGGCATAGCCGCTTATGTGGTCTGAAAGTACATTCCTTCTACTGTAAATTCCACTAGGTCGCTTGCTCCCTAAACTCCGCGCACGTCAATGACAGGGGTGCCTCTTACCCCACCCCCAAAACCATGAATGTTCACGTTTCCCAATGTTTGAGTTAAAATTTCCGACAAACCAGAGTTTTCCCAGTATAACCGACCCATGGGCTGTAAAGGCACTTGTATAGACTACAAGCCCCACTGGGTCTCGAGCTCCCTAAACTCGGTGGGGTTCTGTGAGAAACCAGCCCGAGTTGGTACCGACACATTGCAATACTATACAGAAATTTCCATTTTCGGTCATCTTTGTACCCCTATTTCTCGAAAACCAGAGTTTTTCCGACATAGCCGCTTATATGGTCTGAAAGTACATCCCTTCTACTGTAAATCCCACTAGGTCGCTTGCTCCCTAAACTCCGCGCACGTCAATGACAGGGGTGCCTCATACCCCACCCCCAAACCCATGAATGTTCACGTTTCCCAATGTTTGAGTTGAAATTTCCGACAAACCAGAGTTTTCCCAGTATTACCGACCTATGGGCTGTAAAGGCACTTGTATGGACTACAAGCCCCACTGGGTCTCGAACTCCCTAAACTCGGTGGGGTTCTGTGAGAAACCAGCCCGAGTTGGTACCGACACATTGCAATACTATACAGAAATTTCCATTTTTGGTCATTTTTGTACCCTATTATTTCGAAAACTGGAGTTTTCCCGGCATAGCCGCTTATGTGATCTGAAAGTACATTCTTTCTACTGTAAATCCCACTAGGTCGCTTGCTCCCTAAACTCCGCGCACGTCAATGACAGGGGTGCCTCATACCCCACCCCCAAACCCATGAATGTTCACGTTTCCCAATGTTTGAGTTGAAATTTTCGACAAACCAGAGTTTTCCCAGTATAACCGCCCTATGGGCTGTAAAGGCACTTGTATGGACTACAAGACCCACAGGGTCTCGAACTCCCTAAACTCGGTGGGGTTCTGTGAGAAACCAGCCCGAGTTGGTACCGACACATTGCAATACTATACAGAAATTTCCATTTTTGGTCATTTTTGTACCCCTATTTCTAGAAAACTAGAGTTTTCCCGGCATAGCCGCTTATGTGGTCTGAAAGTACATTCCTTCTACTGTAAATCCCACTAGGTCGCTTGCTCCCTAAACTCCGCGCACGTCAATGACAGGGGTGCCTCTTACCCCACCCCCAAAACCATGAATGTTTACGTTTCCCAATGTTTGAGTTGAAATTTCCGACAAACCAGAGTTTTCCCAGTATAACCGACCTATGGGCTGTAAAGGCACTTGTATAGACTACAAGCCCCACTGGGTCTCGAACTCCCTAAACTCGGTGGGGTTCTGTGAGAAACCAGCCCGAGTTGGTACCGACACATTGCAATACTATACAGAAATTTCCATTTTTGGTCATTTTTGTACACCTATTTCTAGAAAACTAGAGTTTTCCCGGCATAGCCGCTTATGTGGTCTGAAAGTACATTCCTTTTACTGTAAATCCCACTAGGTCGTTTGCTCCCTAAACTCCGCGCACGTCAATGACAGGGGTGCCTCATACCCCACCCCCAAAACCATGAATGTTCACGTTTCCCAATGTTTGAGTTGAAATTTCCGACAAACCAGAGTTTTCCCAGTATAACCGACCTATGGGCTGTAAAGGCACTTGTATAGACTACAAGCCCCACTGGGTCTTGAACTCCCTAAACTCGGTGGGGTTCTGTGAGAAACCAGCCCGAGTTGGTACCGACACATTGCAATACTATACAGAAATTTCCATTTTCGGTCATCTTTGTACCCCTATTTCTCGAAAACCAGAGTTTTCCCGACATAGCCGCTTATATGGTCTGAAAGTACATCCCTTCTACTGTTAATCCCACTAGGTCGCTTGCTCCCTAAACTCCGCGCACGTCAATGACAGGGGTGCCTCATACCCCACCCCCAAACCCATGAATGTTCACGTTTCCCAATGTTTGAGTTGAAATTTCCGACAAACCAGAGTTTTCCCAGTATAACCGACCTATGGGCTGTAAAGGCACTTGTATGGACTACAAGCCTCACTGGGTCTCGAACTCCCTAAACTCGGTGGGGTTCTGTGAGAAACCAGCCCGAGTTGGTACCGACACATTGCAATACTATACAGAAATTTCCATTTTTGGTCATTTTTGTACCCCTATTTCTAGAAAACTAGAGTTTTCCCGGCATAGCCGCTTATGTGGTCTGAAAGTACATTCCTTCTACTGTAAATCCCACTAGGTCGCTTGCTCCCTTAACTCCGCGCACGTCAATGACAGGGGTGCCTCTTACCCCACCCCCAAAACCATGAATGTTCACGTTTCCCAATGTTTGAGTTGAAATTTCCGACAAACCAGAGTTTTCCCAGTATAACCGACCTATGGGCTGTAAAGGCACTTGTATAGACTACAAGCCCAACTGGGTCTCGAACTCCCTAAACTCGGTGGGGTTCTGTGAGAAACCAGCCCGTGTTGGTACCGACACATTGCAATACTATACAGAAATTTCCATTTTCGGTCATCTTTGTACCCCTATTTCTCGAAAACCAGAGTTTTCCCGACATAGCCGCTTATATGGTCTGAAAGTACATCCCTTCTACTGTTAATCCCACTAGGTCGCTTGCTCCCTAAACTCCGCGCACGTCAATGACAGGGGTGCCTCATACCTCACCCCCAAACCCATGAATGTTCACGTTTCCCAATGTTTGAGTTGAAATTTCCGACAAACCAGTTTTCCAAGTATAACCGATCTATGGGCTGTAAAGGCACTTGTATGGACTACAAGCCCCACTGGGTCTCGAACTTCCTAAACTCGGTGGGGTTCTGTGAGAAACCAGCCCGAGTTGGTACCGACACATTGCAATACTGTACAGAAATTTCCATTTTTGGTCATTTTTGTACCCCTATTTTTTCGAAAACTAGAGTTTTCCCGGCATAGCCGCTTATGTGGTCTAAAAGTACATCCCTTCTACTGTAAATCCCACTAGGTCGTTTGCTCCCTAAACTCCGCGCACGTCAATGACAGGGGTGCCTCTTACCCCACCCCCAAACCCATGAATGTTCACGTTTCCCAATGTTTGAGTTGAAATTTCCGACAAACCAGAGTTTTCCCAGTATAACCGACCTATGGGCTGTAAAGGCACTTGTATGGACTACAAGCCCCACTGGGTCTCGAACTCCCTAAACTCGGTGGGGTTCTGTGAGAAACCAGCCCGAGTTGGTACCAACACATTGCAAAACTGTACAGAAATTTCCATTTTTGGTCATTTTTGTACCCCTATTTCTAGAAAACTAGAGTTTTCCCGGCATAGCCGCTTATGTGGTCTGAAAATACATCCCTTCTACTGTAAATCCCACTAGGTCGCTTGCTCCCTAAACTCCGTGCACGTCAATGACAGGGGTGCCTTATACCCCACCCCCAAACCCATGAATGTTCACGTTTCCCAATGTTTGAGTTGAAATTTTCGACAAACCAGAGTTTTCTTAGTATAACCGACCTATGGGCTGTAAAGGCACTTGTATGGACTACAAGCCCACTGTGTCTCGAACTCCCTAAATTCGGTGGGGTTCTGTGAGAAACCAGCCCGAGTTGGTACCGACACATTGCAATACTATACAGAAATTTCCATTTTTGGTCATTTTTGTACCCCTATTTCTCGAAAACTAGAGTTTTCCCGGCATAGCCGCTTATGTGGTCTGAAAGTACATTCCTTCTACTGTAAATCCCACTAGGTCGCTTGCTCCCTAAACTCCGCGCACGTCAATGACAGGGGTGCCTCTTACCCCACCCGCAAACCCATGAATGTTCACGTTTCCCAATGTTTGAGTTGAAATTTCCGACAAACCAGAGTTTTCCCAGTATAACCGACCTATGGGCTGTAAAGGCACTTGTATGGACTACAAGCCCCACTGGGTCTCGAACTCCCTAAACTCGGTGGGGTTCTGTGAGAAACCAGCCCGAGTTGGTACCAACACATTGCAATACTATACAGAAATTTCCATTATCGGTCATCAAAGTTTTCCCGACATAGCCGCTTATGTGGTCTGAAAGTACATCCCTTCTACTGTAAATCCCACTAGGTCGCTTGCTCCCTAAACTCCGCGCACGTCAATGCGGCTGTTTCGGCTACATATGCCAGCAATTTCTGCTACTTCGGCTGGTCAGGCTACTCCGGCCAGCAGAAGTAGCCTACCTCGGCTGGTCAGGCTACTCCGGCCAGCCGAAGTAGCCTACCTCGGCTGGTCAGGCTACTTCGGCTAACTTCACCCATCTCTAAACTTGTACAGTACCATAAAGCGACGAAAACGTACCGACATAACCGTGGCTGAGGACAAGGACGTTAGTAACAGCAATATTGCGCAGTGATTTTTCTATTCATGCACATGCATACGTAGACGGTCCCGGTAATTTTTAAAACTGACACCAAAATATAAGGCCATGTATTTGTTTTCGTGTAAAATGAGTGTATCCGTTCCTGCCTTCTACGCAAACATTAATAAAGGTTAAGTTTTAATGCGATTTAACGTGTAAATTTGATGTAAGATATCCATACGCCAGTTGACCTGTGTGCTAGTCGAGCTGCACATGTTTTTCGGAAACGATCAGGATGTGCGATTTTTGGAACAAGTGCACTTATTAGATCGAATACGGTGAACAATTCATATCTATACATCTTGATCATGTAACGGGATAGCTTCCCTTGGAAATATGCAAATTTCAAACTCGAGACTTTGTGAATCGAGTAAGTGTTAGGTATATAGCGCAGTAAACCACCCTTGGTGGATGAGCATGCTTTTCCATCGATGGGGTTTGCTGTGGCTTGGCTCGGCAGTACGTTACATGTAACGTGGCTGTACGTTACATGCTGTGGCTTGGCTCGGCTGTACGTTACATGTAACGTACAGCCACGTTACATGTAACGTACAGCCGAGCCAAGCCACAGCGTACAGAAATATCAGATTAAAGAAGTAGGGGATTGTACTAGCCGAGTAGTGAAAACAAAGTCGCTGATCAGCTGTGCAGATACTGTACAGTTGATTTGCGCCTTTATTATCGCATGAGTATAAGTCCAGCGTTCTCATGACGCGGCTCATATAAAAGTGGGGTATACATTACATGGACATGTTATCATGATGTGTGTAAATATGTTGAGGAATACCTCATACAATGTATATGGGTTTAAAGCACATGGACATGTAAATGCGTTTGTTAATTTACTCGATTAATATTAAATAATTTATCAATTATCAGTAATTGATAAATTGTCTTTACTTGTCATTTTTCACCATGTATCATGCACTTTCCTATGCACTTGATATTTCGGACCGCACCTTGTAAAAACAACATGCCGCCAGCACAAAATATTCATGGCGGAGTTGTCGTTATGCATGGCAATAGGTTTTGCGTTTATGCATTTAGCAAGAAAAACAGAATGATGCTTAAAAAAAGAAAAGTGTATAAATTGTTTTTTCGTTATCCGCCTTATTCTTATGTGAAGATTTGGTCATAAATTTGGTAAACTATGAAAAAAGTGTTTATGCGAACAGTGCCCCTGATAAACGAGTGATTTAGAGGTATTGAAAAAAAACTTTGTGCTAGTTAAATACTGTGTATCCTTATCATCGAGAATGTTGTAATGCATATTCATATAGGAGTTAGAAGATCGCTGCAGGGTAATCGGGTCAATAAAATTTTACAAAAATAGCTTGTTCCATAAGCTGACAATGTGATGAAATTATGCCATTTCATTCTACATGCACGTTTCCATAGCTTGACATACAACCAGAAAACATTTATTTCATTACAATATGAATTCAAGAATGCGCAAAATGGTTACTTATTATACTCGTACATGTTTATGGCCTATTGCTTTTATGTTTCCTAGCTCAAACAAATGAAACTACTTGGATAAAGACATAATTGAGATGAAACAAAGTACTTCTTAATTTGTATGTCAAATGCGAGTCGAGTCATGCCTGACCAACCGTAACGGAAACCAGTGAAGAAGATTGTGGAATGTTTGCTCAGTACTCATTAAAACGTGTCAAACTGTTAGAGGTGTCATATATAAAAACACTTATAAATACTGATCAGTTAAACGTCTAAAACTTCTTTAATGATTAAAAATATGGTAAAATCGATTTTCACAATCGTGCACAATATTTCTCCGAGAAACACCGCGAACAGGTAAATCTGGACTTACCTGTTTTCACCGGTTAATACCTGCGGTCGCGGTGAAATTTCTCGGTGTTTCTCCGAGAAATCGAACTGAACGAAACGCGAAATATCTTAATGAAAAGAGAAATTTAGCGTTCTTTCTCCGAGAAAAATAGCTTAGGGTCCTCCGAGAAAAGAGGAATATGTTGTTGATTTTTTACCGGGACTGTATACTTAACCAAATTCCCAACGCAACTTGTAAGGTTTTTAAGAATATTTCAAAAACGAATCGACCGAAAATGTTCAAATTCGCTGCATGATATGATACATCATTTTGAAACAATGTGGTGAAATTCATTGCGATCGGTGATTTCTATCGACATTTATTGCGCTTTTAGTTAGCACACCCATGGAAAAACATTGAAAACAACGGTAGTGTAAGGTAAGGGGAAATCGTACATAACTTTATAAAAATGATTTGCAGAACAATTTTGTTGTGTGATATTGAGAATTTTATCAATAATTGAAATCCACTGCTTAAGAAAGTTTCCTAAAATGGCACGTAAGCTGAACTTCGAATCTCTCAGTTCAATTCATCTAAACAAATTAATATCTTAGACTAGTGTTTCCCCAATTATTTCGTACCACTGCTAAAAAGCGCTGTCGCATGAATATGATGTGATTTCTTTTTACATTTTGTGGAATGTTAGCCCACTCAGCAACCAACACTTGCTCTATCTGGCTGCGGGCTTGAGGATTTGCATAAATTTATGGGCTATAACTGAGTCTTTGTACGGACGAACGGACGTACGGACGGACGGACAGGCTGAAAGTGAAAACGAATTTCACTTTCTGACAAAATGGTTGCCTTTCAAACTTGAACTCGAAAAAATACCAAAATGGCTGTGTTTAAGAAAGAAAAAACGACGAAAGTAAGACTTCCTTATTGCATTGACTTTAAACGTACCTGCGTAAAAGACGTAACCCCCTGAACTAAACCGATCGCTCTAGCCCTTTGTTAAACAGATAGACGAATCATTTTTATTGACTTCTATTCGATACATAACCAGGCTTCCAATACAAGTTTCAGAATGAGAAAAACTACACACCACAAGCAGCACGTGCAGAAAACATGTTTTTCATGATTTCCTTATTGCACGATTCCGAGAGAAAAATTGTGTGAAATAACCTAGTAGGTGTGTGTAGATGCTTAAGAGACAAGCGTGTACCAAATTTTAAAGTCAAATCTTTGACGAGAGTGAAGTTATTCAAATTTAAACAGTAGTGCGTTGGCATTTTTGCCAAGTGTATATGCAAAGGCTCCTTTTATGTACATGTACGTGTAAATATCATATAAAAAGTTTCATATGAAACTGATATAATGATCATATGACTTTTATGTGTGGCGAAATAGGTACAGGACGAGATAACGAGAAAATGTCGAGTACAGGCAATCTAAAACATATGAGCCGCCTTATGAGAAAAACAAACAACAATCTGAATATGCGAAAACAAAGGCGCAGATCAGCTTCGCGGTTACCGCGAAGCTGATCAGCGCCTTTGTTTTCGCTACACGGATAGTATACTTCATCCTCTTCTTAAATCTGAAATTTCAAGCTTCTAGCCTGCTTCTATGATTGCCCAGGCCGGTTTATGTCGGACCTGGTCGGAAACCACGAAGACCGGTTTTTTTCACGTCGCGGCTCAATTATATATATATAAGTCATGTAGGACTTAAGGTAAAGAACCATAAAATTGCTGATCCATAGAATTTTTTTATTTTTTGATATTTTAGAGAAAATATTTATATCTATCGATTCGTGTAATAAAACCAGAGGACCATTGGTCCTGAGAACGCTCACCTGAAGCCTGATCCTGGAGTATTAAGTCATCATGAAATGACCTTGACCTTGAATACTCACACACCTTTATTGAATTCATAAGTTGTCTGCATCTGCAAAGTTTCAGGTCTCAGGCTACAATAGTTTCAAAACCCAGTGATTTATGAGAAAACCATAATTTTAATTTTGATATTTAAATGACTTTGGGTCAAGGTCAAGAAATGACCTTGGCCTTCATTAATTACTTACCTCAATTGACTCCATTGGTTGTCTGCATCTAGCAACTTCCAGGTCTCAGACTGCAACAGTTTCCAAAATATCCATTGTTTTCGCCTTTTCCCGTGTAAAAGCCTATGTTTCCAAAATTGACCTTGCCGTAAAATAGGTCAAGGTCATCCTATGGTCATCATTTGATCAAACTATGATGGGCTGTAGTCCCAAATGCTACATACCAAGTTTCGCGAAAATTGGCCTGCCGGTTCTGGAGAAGAAAATTTTTGAGTGGTTTTTACCATATATGGGCGTGGCGGCCATCTTGGTAACGTGACTTGGATTTCGCGATCAAACTTTCGTCTCCCCTACCCATGGATGCTCCACATAAAATTTCACTTTGATTGGCCCAGCAGTTTCGGAGAAGAAGATATTTGAACAGTGTGTATGGACGACAAACTGGCCAAGGTCAAGAGATGACCTTGACCTAAATTAATCACATACCTTCATCTACTCCATTAGTTGTTTGCATCTACCACTTTTCAAGCATCAGGCTGCAATAGTTTTCAAAAAATCCATAGTTTTCACTTTTTCCCATGTAAAAGCCTATGTTCCCAAAATTGACATTGCCGTAAAATATGTCAAGGTCATCCTAGGGTCATCATTTTATCAAACTATGATTGGCTGGAGTCCCAGATGCTACATACTAAGTTTCATGAAAATCGGCCTGCCGGTTCTGGAGAAGAAGATTTTTGAGTGGTTTTTACCATATATGGGCGTGGCAGCCATCTTGGTCATGTGACCTGGATTTTGCGATCAAACTTTCGTCTCCCCTACCCATGGATGCTCCACATAAAATTTCACTTTGATTGGCCCAGCAGTTTCAGAGAAGAAGACCTTTGAAAAGTGTGTATGGACGACAGACTGGCCAAGGTCAAGAGATGACCTTGACCTACATTAATCACATACCTTCATCTACTCCGTTAGTTGTTTGCATCTACCACTTTTCAGGCATCAGGCTGCAATAGTTTTCAAAAAATCCATAGTTCTCACTTTTTCCCATGTAAAAGCCTATGTTTCCGAAATTGACATTGCCGTAAATTAGGTCAAGGTCATCCTAGGGTCATCATTTTATCAAACTATGATGGGCTAAAGCCCCAAATGCTACATACCAAGTTTCATGAAAATCGGCCTGCCGGTTCTGGAGAAGAAGATTTTTGAGTGGTTTTTACCATATATGGGCGTGGCAGCCATCTTGGTCATGTGACCTGGATTTCGCGATCAAACTTGCATCTCCTCTACCCATGGATGCTCCACATAAAATTTCACTTTGATTGGCCCAGCAGTTTCAGAGAAGAAGATCTTTGAAAAGTGTGAATGGACGACAGACTGGCCAAGGTCAAGAGATGACCTTGACCTAAATTAATCACATACCTTCATCTACTCCATTAGTTGTTTGCATCTACCACTTTTCAGGCCTCAGGCTGCAATAGTTTTCAAAAAATCCATAGTTTTCACTTTTTACCATGTAAAAGCCTATGTTTCCAAATTTGACCTTGCCGTAAAATAGGTCAAGGTCATCCAAGGGTCATCATTTTATCAAACTATGATGGGCTGAAGTCCCCGATGCTACATACCAAGTTTCGTGGAAATCAGCCCACCGGTTCTGGAGAAGAAGATTTTTGAAGGGTTTTTACCATATATGGGCGTGGCGGCCATCTTGGTCATGTGACCTGGATTTCGCGATCAAACTTGAAATGCCACTACCCAAGGAGGCTCCACATAAAATTTCAACTAGATTGGCCAAGCGGTTTCAGAGAAGAAGATCTTTGAAATTGTGGACGACGACGACGACGACGGACGGACGACGGACGACGGACGGACGCCGGATCATGGCCATCCTATAAGCTCACCTTGTGAGCCTTCGGCTCAGGTGAGCTAAAAACATGGTTACCAGGTTAGTTTTCCTGCAAATCGCTCCCCTAAAATGGCTAAAATTGCCTTTATTTGTACGTGACGTAATGGGAAAGTAATAAAAACGCGTCGCTTTTTGCACTTGAGCGCCGTTTACAAGAGAACTAATCCATAGAATTTTTTTAAAAACTAAATATGGTCTGGTTTTTGTATTGTGAGTCAAAAAGTTAAATAAAAGTCCTTGACTACCAGGTTGGTTTCGGCGGTATTTGTCAACGAATGAAGACAGGTAAGCTAAAAATCTTAATTTTCCGTAAGTGACGTTGACGTCATAAAATGGCGCCTTTTGACTTTTAGGACGTCTTTCATAAACGTTCGGCATTTGGTTTATTAGAATGTGCTTTAGGCGGCGAATTTAAGATCATTAACGCGTGCTTGTATCTGTCTGAGTAATTTTCAACTCGAATGATCTTTCAGTCATATCACGACCGTGAATGGTTCAAATTCGGCCCAAGTTCAACAGTATGTATACATAGAGGTACTGTTCAAAATATTTGACCCCAAATTTCAGTCAAACGTGTTTGTTTGTTAGTTTGTTTGGATTGATGCTTAACGTCCCAGTCAACAGCTATGGTCATGCCGGGACGTTGCCTCTATTTTATTGGACTTTTACCCCAAATTAGGATGTCAAAATGACGGCTTAACATATAACCACCCAACTAAGCCAGTAATGCGTATATGTATGGATGGTTTGACTTGAAACCACTTTTCCTGGGCAGGCTCAATCCTGAGCGGTTAACCAGTAATCAGATGGCATTCAATTAAACTTATCACAATTATTGTTCAACAAAACTATCATTTCATCAAACGCGCAATGCATGCGATGTAAGGTCTGTCTTTTAGTATAATTCATTGCTTGTAAAGGATATAAAGAGTCTGTTTTAGTTTTATTTCCCGTACGTTAAAAAAAAAAAAAAAAAAAAAAAAAAAAAAAAAAAAAAAAAAAAAAAAAAAAAAAACAGGATAATCCCGAGAAAAAACATCTGACACACCCGCAAGAAGACTTTGGCTAGTCTCACATGCGTCTGATGTGATGCTCGAACCAACACCAGACACAGCGGTGAAAAGGTCGAATGGTTAAGCGCGTTAATGAAATCACCACTCGACCATCGACCATGGGTCGCTGGATAAAGTTTTGTCAGCTGATTATGTTTCATATAATACATTTGGTCGGTCTTTCCTACATGCTTTTCGTTTAAATTATATAGTGTCTCTTAAACTTATGTGCGAGCCGCTGCTTCAGAAAACCAACAATCTGCATATGCGAAACCAAAGGCGCAGATTAGCAATGCAGTAACTGCATACCTGATCAGCACCATTGTTTTCGTTTTTGTTTTCGTACGGCCGCGGTGGTGTAATGTATAGCGTGTTCGCTTAGCAATCAAGGGGTTGCGGGTTCGAAACCTGGCTCAGTACATATGCCCGTCATAAAAGTCTAAAATTCAAAGCTTCTATCCTGCTTCTGTGGCTGTACAGTCTTGTTTGTGTCAGACCTGGTCGGAAACCCCGATTGTTGGTTTTCTCATGCATAGGCTCACTCAAAAGCTCAAGTTCCTTCCACGAGGCTTGAAAGCTCGATCGGATAAGCCACCAAAACACCACGAATACATAAACAAAATTTTAATAATAATAAAAAAAAAGAATATCAGGCGAATGAACAGATTGAATAAATAAATGATAATAATGAGGCTTTGGCGGGTTCGATCCTCGAGTCCCGCACATCACCTTCCACACGATAAAGCCGTCCGAAATGAATGAGTGTACAAAATAACGTACACCAGCTTTCCGGAAATTCTATAAATTCATTTTTGTCAGTTCTTTCGGCAGACTTTCTAAGCCAGGGCGTTGATGCTCGTTACGGAGAGTCACGGAATAAACTGCATCCAGAAAGTTGTTCCCCTTTACTCATCAGGAAAACATGCCCGTGAAATATTTACCCCCTTATACCCTACTTTTATATAATAAAACTGGGGTATGCAGGGGTATACATATTTTTCTTATTTTTGCTCCAAACCATAGATTGTGGGTACTCGTTAGAACCGCCTCGGCGAGGCGGTTCTAACGGCGAGGCGGTTCTAACGTATGCCCACAATCTATGTTTGAGCAAAAATAAGAAAAGTATCAAAAATTTTCTACTGAAAATTTTCAATTTTTACAGCTTCAGAAAATTCTTTTTATTGCATGGGCAAGTTTTCGTAATGAATAAACTAAGAAAATAATATGAAAATTAGGTTTATTGCGTGTTAAATATTTCATAACTATAAGTCTGAGAAATCTGGAGCGTGGGTGGGGTGGTAATATAGCGCCGGGAAATATATACGGAAATATACGAGCAGCAACGATCTTAATGTCACCAGGTTTATACTATAAACAGAAAGCACACGCTCGAAATCTAAAATAAAGAGATATGCATAAAACTGGAAAAGGGATTTGATTATCGCCGTTAGCATTTTCTGGACCTTCTTTTCTCTCCATTATAATATGCATCTGTTTTAACAATAAAAGCGACCCGTTTCTTTGCTTCTGTCGATATTTACTGTGTGTTCAGACCGCACACCTACAGCCGACGCCATCTTGAAAACGACGTCATTGGCGCGACGTTATGGCATTTCGTCCTTCGCGACGCACGGACCTTTAAGCGCCACGGTTTTTATGGTTCTTTACCTTAAATTCACTTGTAATATAAACTCACTCATCTGGGTAATTCCGAAATTATATAAAACTAATTTATCGTATAAAGTAACCTCATTTCTTGATTTATATATGTCTGTATCTGATGGATATGTCGGTTCAGAAATTTATGATTGGCGCGATGATTTTAGTTTTGACGTGCTTAGATTGATCTTTAAAGATTTATGTTTCTCAGTCATAATCATTTTCTATCTTGCTTTAATGCGCAAATAAGACTTTAACTCGAAAATGAATAAATACATTTATCGCTGATACACTTACAACAAATGAGAGAACCAGTGAGAGAACCAGTGCACAGGTCCTAATACGCCTCATTTGGTACTTGGAACATATTCTAATGTTTTATTCCTCCGCCCAGACATGACTGCAAAATTGTGGACTGGGACGTTAAACCTCAAAACAAACAAACAAACAAACAAACAAACAATGTTTATTCATGATAAAAATAACCCTAAAGAAGAACAGACAATGCACTGGTAAATACACATTACATACATGTATATAGTCCCAGGCCAGGGACAGAAGAACCCCTGGGGTCAATTTTAATTTCAACATCATAAATATGCTGTCCACTTGTCCATTGCCTGGACGTTTTCCCCTTCAATGACATTTTAACAGTTGGCTGCATATGTGACATAAGCTGACTTTGCTGTAAAGAAAGGCCAAGGTCACCACAGGGTCATAATTTATACAAACTTTGTAGAGCTCCATTTCCTAATGCGTCATGCCAAGTTTCAAAATTCATAGGCTTTCTGGTTCTGAAGAGGGAGATTTTTAAAGGGTTTTGCTATTTATAGCCGTGACGGCCATCTTGGTCATGTCACCTTGACCATTTATACAAACTTTCATACCCCTTTCCTAACGATGCTCCACATAAAGTTTGATTGGTCAAGCGGTTTCAGAGAAGATGTTTGAATATTATGGCCATAGACATGAATATAGCCCCGGGCAGGTACAGACAGCCCCCTTGGGGACAAAATGTTTTCACAAACATAAAATCTTCTGTCCATTTGCATCCTCCCAGCATTTTCCCCCTTATTTAATTACATTTTACTAATTTTCCACATTCAAATGCATTCAATTTGGTGACCTAAGTTGACCGTGCCGTAAAACAGGTCAACGACATCCTAGGGTCATGATTTATATACTGTAGACTCCATAGAGCACCGCTGCCTGATGCTTTATGCCAAGTTTCAAAATCATATGACCTCCGATTCTGGAGAAGAAGATTTTCATGGTGTTAGCTATTTATTGACATGTCGGTCATCTTGGACCATTTGTACAAACTTCCCCTTTCCTATGCTCCACATGAAGTTTGGTTGGCCTAGCGGTTTCAGAGGAGAAGATCTTTGAACTTGTGAATATAAGCTCACCTGTTAATCTTCTACTCCGGTGAGCTACAAATACAGTCACAGGACAAAAGAAAAGTAGTTGTGCCTCTTACCATATTTTGGCATGGCGGCCATCATGATCATGTGATCTGATTGTGTATATACACATTTGTTTCCCCTTTCTTAGCTTTAATTGACCAAGTGGTTTCAGAGGAGAAGAGGTTCGAATATTATGGTAATATACATGTATATTGCCCCGGGATGTGGACAGAGTAACACCTGGGGTCCAATTGTTTCCAGAAACATTGATATTTAGCCCTACTGCCCATTTCCTGCAAGATTATCTCTTTAAATGACATTTTAACAGCTTTCCCCATTCAAATGCATACTCGACCTTTCTTGACCTTGCCGTAAAATAAGTCAAGGTAATCACAGGGTCGTGATTTATATATACATTATAGTACTTTAGTCATTAAAAAGGTACAAGTAGGCAAGGCGCAATCAGAAAAAGATTCCCACTCCAAAAAACCGAGATGGGAAAAAAACTAAATTAACAATCAGGGCCCAGAATTACAATGCTTCCTTAACTCTTAAGGTCGACCTTAACTTAAGATTTTCCTTAAAATCGACAAAAGTGTATTACAATCGATTTTCTTACTTTAAGGTAGACCTTAACTTGAGGAAATATTCAAATATTAACTTAAGATTTTACCTAGGCTAGACAAATGGTCAGTTTAAGCATTATTTACGGAGTTTTGATAACATGTTTATGGTCATTATGTATCAAGAATTCTGCGGTACATGTTAGATGTGACTTAACCACTCAGTCAACAATGATCAGTCGCGTCGGAATATCATCATTGCTTTTATAGAACTCAACAGATATTGTAATGTTGGTACTTTGCTTCAGTTTTATGGAATTTTTACCAACTGATATTTGGATGTCATGACAGGCGAGATGTGATTTAAACTATAACGACCCTCTTCCAAGTAAACAACTAAAGCTTTACATGTATGGATGGTTTGACTAAACCACTTCTTCTGGTCAGGCACAGACCTACTCAGCAAATAACCAGTCATCGTGTGGTCGGTTAGTCGGTTATAATCTCTACCTGGAGGTACGAGCCGACCATCTTTTTCAGTTTCACGGTCCCAGTGGGCGGGATCCTGCAATGAATGTGTCCGGCTTAGGAACCAAAATGGTGAGAGAAGATTCTTAATATATGGTCTCTCGCCACTAAGTACGACAATCAATGCAATCGCGCTTCCCGGGTAAAAGTGTAGTAAAGGACGATAAAAAAGTGTATTACAGATGCACTTTTTAAGGAAAATCCTAGCTAAGGTATAAACTTGAACCGCTAAGGAGGCCTTAACTTAAGGAATGATTGTAATTCTGGGCCCAGGTAATTATTCCATGAAAACATATCGTAAGCCGAATGGGCAGCTATTTTCCCAATAGGTGGCAACTCAGTTACCTAAACTTAACTAAAATATGTAAAACATACATAAGGCGCCAACAACACAAAAATTTTAAACTCCAAGACATAAAACTAAAGAACCACCACAGAAGTATCGCATTGGAACGATCAGTAATATAAAATTACTGGCGGGCTCCAATCGATTTTACATGGCCTTAACTTCACCCTCAGCTTCATGCTTCATGTCAAGTTTCGTTGAAATTGGTCTACCGGTTCTGGAGAAGAAGCTTTTTTAGGGGTTTTTACCATGTATGGGCATGGCGGCCATCTTGGTCATATGACCTGGATTTATTATATATACATGTACGTTGGTCCCACTTCCCATGTCCTACAGAGGCTTCACATAAAATTTGGCTTTGATTGACCAAGCAGTTTCAGAGGAGGTGTTTGAA
Organism: Rugalucina vietnamica; assembly: GCA_964017185.1. NCBI lineage: Eukaryota > Metazoa > Mollusca > Bivalvia > Lucinida > Lucinidae > Rugalucina > Rugalucina vietnamica. Next base: position 40,215,008 of record OZ024870.1, read on the forward strand.
TATCATGGTAATATACAAGTATATAGCCAAGGGATAGGGGCAGATGTGACCATGGTGTCCATTTTTTCAGAATTATTAATTTTCAGTCCTATTGCCCATTTCCTGCAAGACTTTCCCTTTAAACGACATTTCAACAGTTTTCCACATTCAAATGCATATGCGACCTATGCTGACCTTACCATCACAGGGCCATGATTTTTATAAACACATTGTAGTACTTGAATCATCGACGCTTCATGCCAAGTTTCGTTGAAATTGGTCCACCGGTTCAGGAGAAGATTTTAAAAGTTTTTGTTTTACCTTATATGGGCATGGCGGCCATCTTAGTCATGTGATTGGCCGACCGGTTTCAGAGATCCTATAAGCTCATAATCATTCTTCGGCTCAGGTGAGTTAATAAACAGCGGTACCATTTTAGCTCCTTCAGAAGCTCAACATGTAATGTGTTGGCTATGAGGACAGCAGATATCCAACCTTAAGCTTATCTCAGGCGTCGTCATCACACACGCACAATACTATATACTCAAATCCATGTCCTTGTGCATAACCCTGGGTCAACCTAGGGCAGAGAAGACACAAATAATGTTCTACCCATTTGCCATTTTCTGCAATGTTTCCCCTATTAAATGGCATACTATTATTTTTTCACATTGAAATGCAAAGACCATCTAAGTTGACATTTCCATAAAAATAGGTCAAGGTCAACAAAAGGGATGAAACTTCTATAAATTGTTTAGAGCTCCAATCTTCGATGCTTTATGCCATGTTTCACGTTCATATGCCTCCTGGCTTTGACACGAAGATTGCTATTTATAGCACTGGTGGTCATCTTGGTTAAGTGACCTAGATTACTTCATTCTCTCTTTGCAAGAAGGCTGCATATGAAATATGGCTTTGATTGGCCGAGCGATTTCAGAGATGTTAAAAGTACATGACCATGGACCCCGCCTAAGCTACCACTGCTGTAAAACAGGCCAACATCTTCCCTAGGGTGATGATTTAAATAGCTTTTTGTAGAAATTGAGACCCTGATGCTACATAAAAAAGTTTCAAAAAAAGTTTCATTAAGTCTCCCTCTTAATGTTTTTACTGCTTCCAAAGGATCAAACCTTTATATTTTATTTGCTATTACTGCAGCTGGTGTTGTGCCGTGTGGCGGCCCTAAAAAGTCTCCCCGTACATCATCCATAGTGCAGATTATATTTTTATTTAGGTCCTTTGAGATCAGTAAAGATATTCAGAGTGTTCAAAACACTCACGTTTAGAAACATACTTCTAAGCAATTTTTTTTATTATTTGACCCCGTTTAGGAATGTGTCTTTGATTTAGACTTCTCGTGTAAATTTTCTAAATTACAGTACAATAGTCTGGCTTTCGTTGCCGGTTTTAAAAGGGCTACTGATGAGGGTTCATTACCCGAAATTGCGCAATATAGTCCATCTTATCTCCCTCTTAATGTTTTTACTGCTTCCAAAGGATCAAACCTTTATATTTTATTCAATATGCTAGGCCTTTTTTTTTTTTTTTGGTTCTGGGGAATTTTTATTTATAGCCCTGGTGGCCATTTTGGGCATGTGACCTAGACCATTTATATAAACCTTCGTTACCCCTTCCTAGGGATGCTTCACATGAAGTCTGGTTTGATTGGCCACAAGCGGTTTCAGAGAAGATATTTGAACATTGTGAACGGCGTGGGTATCATGGAAGCTCAACTTGTGAGCCTTACGGCTCAGGTGAGCTAAACATGCTATAATTAGTAAGTCAAAGGGTAAGAGGGTAACCATTATAACATGCAATTCAATCATATAATACTTGGTCATAAATTATGCCTTGGTTTAAAGCGATTATTTGTTTAGGTTTATTTTTTGTTACTAAAATTTAGGTAATCACGTAAACATTGTGCGGCGAAATACCCACGGTCACTCATTCTAAAATAAGGTGCAAATCCTGGAGAAAAAAATGAAGAAAAATAAACTTTTAGAATTACACTTTTTCGACATACCATCACTATTGTGGATCATTCAGGCTTCATCCTGTAAAATTTCACCACCTTCCCGATATTCTTGCAATTTCTACATCATTTTTAAACTTGATGGGTACATTCCAATTTGGTAATCAACGTGACGCACTACATATGAACTAAATGTAACCATAACACAAACTCAAAGTATATCTCTGACTAGCAGACTTCAGTTTCTCAAATAAAAAGCAATATTAAGTAGATTAAATCAAACAATAAACATACTTATATATCTACTATCGAAAAATGTTAGATAATATGTGTATGATGCAGGCTTCTTGATTCAGAATCTTCATTGTTGTAAACTTGCAACTATAATAACATCTGACCTGTACATCAGAATTATATCAAAACATGTAATGATAATTACAATTGTCCTACATGAGTGGCGGAGCTTATAAATACTTTTCTAAATACATCTTGTTATATGGCAGGTCTTGTTTTATTCAGCGTCACGTAAATTACTTGCAAACAGCAACATAAATTATTTTTGCAATACAGATACACAATGGCATTAAATATTATCTGAAAGACTTTATCTGGATACGTTTACTCCAAACAGACAATCTTGTGAGATCCTATATCATTTTTAATATTGTTTTACTTTTTGCACAACATTCTATAAAAATGTAATATACGTGACGGAATACTGTAATTTACGTGACGGTAATATTTAAGCCACCTACATTATTTTTAAACTTAGATATGTTTGAGTTTTTGCTAACTTAAAATGAAGCATGGAATTTGAACCAGTCTGCACTAGAAGTAAATCCTTCGATTAATTAACCACGTAATTATTTAGTAAAACAAAACTGTTTTATATTGATAAAAATGTATATTAATCACAGGGCTGATATTTTACTGTTGGTCAGTATTTTGGAATGGACAAATGCGAATAACAAATGTAGTATTGCTATGTCTTTGATTGAAGGAGGTGTGATCCTTTTAGATTCAACTGTTTTTAACTATAACTGATAAATAGACTTAAACTACCTTTGTATTTTACGTGACAAATGCGTAATTTACGTGACACTGCTTGAAAAAACATCATATTCCATAAACTTAACAACTGAAAAGTACATAATGGGCATTAAAACATTTATTGACGCTGATTCAAAGCACAATCTTAGCTATATAATATGTCATATTGACATTTTGAAAGTAAGTACCGTCACGTAAATTACTGTCACGTTTATTACATTTTCAACTTTAGCATCCGAAAAAACCACCTTAGGGTCCTTTGATATTAACTTCAGTTTTTGTGAGATGTATTCATCCTCCATACTTTCATATTCAGATAACGTTGTTTCAAATACCATGTTGGATTTGTAGAAAAATGGTGTCACGTATGATTACATCTTAAAAGGGACGCAATGGTTAAGCAGGGGGATTAGATATATTTGACCAAAATAGTAAAGCAAAATGAAAAATCCATATGTTATCCATATAAAGGACATATTCAACTATTTAATTGACACAGTTTGGTCTGCAATAAGAGAAAGCAGTAGTAAGATTTGGACAATCTTCTATAGCGTCACGTAAATTACAGAAACTCTGTGACATGCTTTTTTCGATTTTTGATGTTTGACATTTTTGTTTGTTTACAAGATATTAAATAACCATTTCTTTTACCAAAAGATAATGTCAAATTAAGTAAATCGAACGATGCTGTTTCGTGTGAAAATAGAATTTGTTCATTCTATCGCCTTTTGAATTTTTGCATTTCAGTTTGTGACATGCCGTTTTTGGTGGGGTCATGCATTATTCACTACTACCAGAGACCTTAAAAACATAACTGGGTATCATACTTTATTCGGTTTAAATGGAGATAGTACCAAATTTTGAAAATACAGCCAACCTTGGTAATATATTGAACCATGTCATTCCAATCTTTATTTAACACCCCGAGACAGGGGGTGCGCTGCTTATTTTAGAATGAGTGGGTATCACATTTTTGTACTGCCCACCTGGAAATTTTAAGTAGAAGATGAAAATCGGCAATGAAACCCACAACTATTTACACAAACGTCAACATTTTGTTGTAAATAGATAAAAATGTTTGTTTTGTCTGGACGTGGGTTCTGATTTGTGAACTTATTGGCAAATCAAATAAGGCTTGTAATCAAAGAATAACACGTTCTATTGAAGAATAGACACGACGAACAGTATATTTGATGACAGCTTGTGATTATTAAGAAGAAATGGTGTTCATTACGTCATTAAAATTGCCGGTTGATTGTATGTGCTCGTTTGAAATGCATTGCCGAAATTTTATGAACAATTACATGTACAGCTGTATATGTAATAAGAAAGATATGCCCATGTTCATCGTAACGCCACCTGATATAAACAACAGGGCACAGATATTCAAAATTACGACTTGTTAAGATTTCAAACATGAATAGTACGAAAATACTGTTATATTTTGTTGATAAAATTTGAGAATCCTTTGCAATTCAGATTGTTCCTATGTTGTAAAAATTGAAATTTCTCAGTAGAAAATTTTTGATATTGTTTTTAAATTTGCTCAAAACATAAATTGTGGGTACACACTAGAATTGCCTCACCAAGGCGGTTCTAACGAGTACCCATAATCCATGTTTTGAAACAACAATAAGAAAAATTGGTATACCCCTTCATACCCAAGTTTTGGTATATAAAAGTGGGGTTTTAAGGGGGTATATATTACAGGAAATGTTATCCTGATAGGATGACTACCCTCACATGAAAATAATTATGTTAATTATGTTATTTACACATGGTTCCATATCTTTTGAGCCGATGGGAATATTTGAGAACTAGTCCCAAGAACAAATGGGATCGGCAGACAAAGAATAAAAAGGATCTAAAAGAACTTTCTTTATTCCCTTTAAAAGGAGCGGCGTTTATGTGTGACCAGACAGTATAGGCAGTGTAAAGTTTCATTCCATATCTAGTTTAAATGGATACGTTGGAAACTGTTCTTTCTACTATCCTTAGACAACAGTTATTTAAAAAAGGAATATAGAGTATCTAAAAGAACTTTCTTTATTCCCTTTAAAAGGAGCGACGTTTATGTGTGACCAGCCAATAACGGCAGTGTAAAGTTTCATTCCATATCTAGTTGGAAACTGTCCTTTCTACTATCCTTAGACAACACTTATTTACTGTCATGCTACTTTAATGGAATTTGTATTCCTTATCCTGGACTTCGAACTGAATAATTGAATTCTCTGTCAGTAGTATGGACCGGCCTTATTATTTCACGCTGTTTTAGACCCCATTACGTATATCTCCCTTCTCCTAATGATTTAACAGTACATCCGATTTATGTTACACTAAGACGTGACGCGCGATGTTTGTACAAATTTGTGTAACACGACGTTAACGTTCATTTTGATTTATATATTTTGCACTGAGACGCGGGTAGGTGTTAGGTTATTTGATTGTTCGCTTGCATGTTTGTATCTTCGAGAGTCAAAATTTAATATTTTATTATTTTTTTGAGTGATTCTTCTATACTATTTTTCTTTCTCCACTGCGCAGTTCTATTTTAAGAGGCTGAAAAGTATGTTCCAATATACGAGCGGTAGGGCGTTCAATGACGTACTTTAAGATGTGTTTACGTCAAGTGTGACAAAACTCAGCCTTATTAAATAATTTATAAAAATAGCATTATTTGTCGCACGGCAATGAAAATAATATGATTTTAAAGCTTAGAACATAAGCATTTTAGTAATAGTATCGTATATCTTGTTTTCTTGCATTAAAGTTTTTTTTATCTTACAATAAGGAAGATAACCCATTCAAAAACAACGCAAAATTGCAGGTGTGACATTTTTCAGCCCAAAGCAAACATTTATAGGAGTGAACAATTCAAAATTTTATATATATTTCTGCAAACATTTTAATCAGCTTTATATGAGCATTTATTTGGTATAAAAATTGTCTCACTCGTTACATTTGTGTAATAATCTTTTATTTTATTTTCAAGTGCACCCTAGATTTTCCCCCAAAGCGTGACACTTTTGGCACCGAGGGGTTTTTAACTGCCAAAAATTGAAATGCGGTCCGATGTTTACTAAAATTATGTCAGTGATATCTACATGTATTTTCATTATCCCGCCGTATTTTGATCGGATTTGGTGAAAAACCTTCGGAAATACACGTTTTTGAACATTTCTTGAAATGCGTTTTTGTTACGCGTGACAAAGTCAAAGTCAAAATTTATTTTAAGTCGGGTAGTTTAACATATAACATTAGCTATGAATAGCTATTAACCGAAAGTGACACTCTGTTTTGGCGTAAAAATTGCCTTTTATTTGTATCTTACTATAATTTGCGCAATCAAAAACATGGATGGTTATTGTGATGCTATTGTCCATATGAAGCGGATTGTTTTGATATATAAAACATACATATCGGGCCGAAATTGAGTTTGTAATTGAGTTTTTACTGATACAGCAAGCATTTTTTTAAAGTTTGTGTGAACTTCGCGCGTCACGTCTATACAGATAAGAGGTTCATAAACGTGAGTACACCACCAAATAGAATGCTTGGAATACAATGGATCTACATTTTATCAGTATTTGATTTTCGAAGAATTCTAAAATATTGAAGTTTTCAAACGTTACTATGATTTAATTACACTGCGTGAAATGATAGATTTGAATGCGCATGTCAGAATCAGAATTATAGTTTACTGGCGAAACGTCAAACTGACAATACCACACCAGGGGTATTGTCAGTTCGGGTGGATACGTTTCAGCATGGTGGAACGCGTTTCCGTTTCCTTAACTGTATGTTTCTGAAACTAAAATGCATTTATGCAATGCTATACTACATGTAGTTCGTGGATATCTGCAATTGTCATTCTCATAAAACCATATCTGTATTTCTGAAAGAGAGCCTTCTTAATGGTTTCTTTCTTCTTTTTTAATTCAGTTTTACGTCCCTTACAAGATTATTTCAGCTCATATGAGACGGACCAATCAGTAGGTGGGGCGAAAACGGGAGAACCCCGAGAAAAAAAAAAAACACCTCGCTTGTCTCATGTGGTTCGTGCGGGGCTCGAACCCACATCAGACACCAGACACGGCGGTGAGATGATCGAGTGAACAAGAAACAGCGCTCTTCACCGCTCGGCCACGGGGTGGGGGAGGGGGGCACAGTTGGTTTCATCCATTAGCACACAATCACTAAACCAGAGGACTAATGGTCCTGTAAACGCTCACCTGAGATCTGTTTTTTTTTTTTTTTTTTTTTTTGTTTTTTTTTGGATTCAGTTTTACGTCCCTTTCAAGCTTTTTCACTCATATCGAGACGAATCAATCGGTAGGTGGGGCGAAAACCGGAGTACCCGGGGAAAAACCACCTGACACACCCGCAAGCAGAACATGGCTTGTCTCACATACATGTATAAGAGATCTGTTGTATATACAAATAAACATGTTTGCATATTATGGAACAAAAAGCCCCAGTAAAGGGGCAGATGATTTCCTGGTGTCCATTCTTTTTCTTAATAATAATCAATATCCTGTCCATTTGCCAATTTCCTGCAAGTCTTTCCCTTCAACCGACAAATAACAGTCATCCCCATTCAAAGGCATAGGCAACCTATGTTGACCTTGTCGTAAAATAGGTCAAGGTCATCACAGGGTCATGATTTATATACACATTGTAGTACTTAAGCCATTGATGTTTCATGCCAAGGTTTGTTGAAATCGGTCCACCGGTTCCAGAGAAGAAGATTTTGGAAGGGTTTTTACCATATATGGGCATGCCGGCCATCTTGGTCATGTGACCTGGATTATTTATATATACATTGGTTACCCATTCGTATAGATGCTTCACATAAAATTTGGCTTTGATTGGCCAAGTGGTTTCAGAGAAGAAGATGTTTGAAAATAATGGTAATATACATGTCTATTGCCCCGGGGTGGGGGCATGAGCCCTTGGGTCCATTATTTTTTTCAGAATCATTAATATTCAGTCATACTACCCATTTCCTGCAAGATTTCCACCTCAAATTACTTTTTAAAAGTTTTCCCCATTCAAATGCATTGGCGACCTACATGTATGTTGACCTTCCATAAAAAAGGTCGTCATCACAGGGTCATGATTTATATACACATTGTAGTACTTCAGCCATCAATGCTCCATGCCATGTTTCTTTGAAATCGGTCTATCGGTTCCGGTGAAGAAGATTTCTAAAGAGTTTTTACCATATATGGGCATGGCGGCCATCTTGGACATGTGACCTTGATTATTTATATATACATTGGTTACCCCTTCCTATTGATGCTTTACATAAAATTTGGCCATAATTGGCCAAGCGGATGTTTGAATATTATGGTAATATGCATGTATATTGCCCCGGGTTGGGGGCATATGAGCCCCTTGGGTGCAAATGTTTTCAGAATCATTAATATTCAGTCCTACTGCCCATTTCCTGCAAGACTTTCACTTAAAATGACATTTTAAAAGTTTTCCCCATTCAAATGCATTGGCGACGTATGTTGACCTTGCCGTAAAATAGGTCAAGGTTATCACAGGGCCATGATTTATATACACATTGAAGTGCTTGTTCGTTGAAATCGGTCCACTGGTTCTGGAGAGGATTTTTGAAGGGTTTTTACCATATATGGGCATGGCGGCCATCTTGGTCATGTGACCTGGATTTCTTATATACACATTGGTTCCCCCTTCCTATAGATGCTTCATATAAAATTTGGCTTTGATTGACCAAGCGGTTTCAGAGAAGAAGATCTTTGAAAATGGTGGACGACAGACAGACGACGACAGACGGACGCCGGGTGCCTACCTATCCTATAAGCTCACCTGTGAGCCTTCGGCTCAGGAGAGCTAAAAATACAAAACACGCCGATCCAAAAGCTAGGTTAATGGCGTAGGAAAAGACTACAGAGAGCGAGAAGTATGCTACCGAAAAGTCGTTGACGCGACATCTATTTTCAGTGACAGCCAGACTTCCACTTGATTATCTTAAGAATTTGAAACCGACTTTATAAATTATGAATCGTAGAACATTTCCAATTATGTTAACGGTAAGACAGGGTACATTTTTCAAACAGGACAGTGCGCATCGCTGTCATCATTGAGGGTCAGAAAATGCTGTTTTTGTGGGAAAATGGTATTTTTTTATAGTTCTGCTAAAATGCTGTGAACAGGGGGGACCGAGGTGTCCTCGGCCGAAATGTTTTTGGGCCGAAGCGTCCCGGAACCCATTTTTCGTCGTAATAGTTTCATTTAGATACACAAAATCGAATCCAATTTTAGTTACACCGCCGCTCCGAACGGTTTGACGTCCAATGAAAAACGACTCGAAGCCGAAGAAACTAGCCAACAAGATAGAAAGAAAAGTGGCGCTCAGTCCGATGGACGAGTTTTAATTAACCTTGCAATCCTCATTCCAACTTTCATGGTAAAAGAAATCCCATCGATGCCCAATATACGAATATATGAATTTTGCTACAAAGCAACGCTAAACAGTAAAATCTGAAATTAAAACACAGCAAACAACGAGCTAAAACAGGTCAGGTACATTGCAAAGCATGCATTATGAAAATAAATGTTTGCCCTGACAGAGGGGACATCTTTAACAATGTAAATGCTCACATTAGCACTGAACACATGAAGATAACTCAAAGCAGAACAAACGACAGCCTACAATTGAGGGTTTCCTAAAAACAAATGAAATTTCAAATGAAGACAAATCTATGGTAGCTTGGTACATCAGTACTGCTCAATTGGTATACCATATTTTCTTATTGTGTTTTGCATATTTATTCGTTAAGCCTAATGTTGTTTTTTTTAAATGATCGTTTGTCATTTCAGTTCCACTTAGCTTTGCTCGATATATTTTGAAACATTTTAGCTCACCTGAGCCGAAGGCTTAAAGTTGAACTTATAGGATAGACAGGTACCCGGCAGTCATCTTCCGTACGTCCATCAATATTTTCAAAGCTTAAGATGTCTTGCTTATGCCTAGGTCACACTAGGGCTTACGTACGCTGCGGACGCTGCGGATAGGTGTTCCGTATCTGTCCGTCCTATCCGTAACGATTCGTATCTCACCCGTAATGTCCGTAACTGTACGTATCGTATCCTCAGGGCGCGGTAGATCCGCGGGCAAATTTTCATAACTGTCAAAAATGCATGCGCGGATGGATGATCGGTAATGGTAGGCAATGGTACGTAACTGAAGGCATTTATTCGAATCTGTCCGTATCTAATCGCATCTAAACGTATCATTCCGCGATCAAGCATTTGTTGCGTATCGATACTGTTACATACGTGTTGTTTCGTTCGGTTGCTGTCTTTGTCGTTTATACACACTTTTCGATACAATTTAATACGTTCAGATACGAAGACGTAATGTTACGGTTTTCCTAAAGTTTACACAGCATGCCACACGTATGAAAACGGAATCAAACCAGGATGCAACTTGAACAATGCTAATAAGCGTGTGGCTGAGCCCTCTAGAGCTGAGTGTTTGGGCATAACATAATCTGCATCCAATGCTTGAATGAATCATACAAGAACGTTTCTGGAATATATAGTCTCCTTGACAAAAATGTCCGTCATTTTTCTATTATACAGGTAATTTATTTATTTAAGGATATCCATAATTCATTTATGGATATCCATAATTCATTTATGGATATCCTTAATTCATTTATGGATATCCTAAGATAATTAAAGATATCCATCAATATTTTTGGATATCCTAAAATGAATTGTGGATATCCATAAATGAATTATGGATATCCATAATTGAATTATGGATATCCTGAAATATATTTTTGGATATCCAAAAATCACGATGAATTATGGATATCCATAATTCGATTTTTCGATATCCAAAAATCGAATTATGGATATCCTTTAATCAGCTCATTTAAGGATATCCTTAAATGTGTTTTAGAGTATCCAAAAATAAGCTTGAATTTAGGATATCCATAATTCGATTTTTGGATATCCATGATTCTTTTTTTTGGATATCCATAATGATCTGATTTAAGGATATCCATAATTCGAATTTAGGATATCCATAATTCATTTTAAAAAATATTTCTTTTCCATAATGATTTTTTCCGTGTAATACGCATGCGCTAACTTAAACTGAACGAAACGGAAGCCAACGTAAATTCAACCACACCGGATGCCTCAATTCTCTGACTACGGAGAAATCATTATATCCCATAGGCACGTATGGGGTGCCGTTTTACTATTTATTTCCTATTTATGGATGTCCAAAATTCATTTTTGGATATCCATAATTATTTTTGGATACCCATAATTCTTTTTTGGATATCCTAAAATCGATTTATGGATATCCTTAATTCGGCTGAATATTGGATATCCATAAATTGATTTTAGGATATCCTATAATCGAATTTTGAATATCCTTAAATACAATTCTATTTTTGGATATCCTTAATTCGATTTAAGGATATCCTAAAATCGGGCTAATATTGGATATCCATAATTCGATTTATCCTTAATTATTGTAGGATATCCATAAATGAATTAAGGATATCCATAAATACATTATGAATATCCTTAAATAAATTATGGATATCCAAAAATAGGGAATAATAGTAAAACGGCACTCCATAGGCACGTACATCATTTTTTTTGTGATTTAAGGATGTCCTTAAATGAATTATGGATATCCTTAAATCCATAACTCATTTATGGATATCCATAAATCGAATTATGGATATCCAATATTAGCCCGATTTTAGGATATCCTTAAATCGAATTAGGGGTATCCAAAAATAGGATTGTATTTTAGGATATCCATAGTTCGGTTTAAGGATATGCTAAATCTATTTATGGATATCCAATATTCAGACGAATTTAGGATATCCTTAAATTCATTTTAGGATATCCAAAATGAATTATGGATATCCAAAAAGAATTATGGATGTCCAAAAATACATTTTGGATATCGAAAAAATAAGGATATCCATAATTCATTTCAGGATATCCATAATTCATTTCAGGATATCCATAATTCATTATGGATATTCATAATTCATTTATGGATATCCATAATTCATTTTAGGATATCCAAAAATGTTAATGGATATCCTTAATTATTTAAGGATAGCCATAAATGAATAAAGGATATCCATAAATAAATCATGGATATCCTTAAATGAATTATGGATATCCAAAAATAGCATGGGGTACTTTACTCGTACTAGCACTTCTACAGGTATTGGCCAATAAATTGTATAAAACATATAGGGAAAAAATATTTAACACTTCGTAACTTTCTTATTTCTTATGATATTTTTATATCACGAACGGTGTTAGAAAGTATAATTCTTTATCTTTACCATTGTTTTAAAATTTTTGACGTAGCGCTATTATAAAATGGTCTGTTTGGGGACGGCCGTCTTGTTGTACGCAATTTAATTAAATATATAGCAAAATTTCCGTAAAACGCGGTTAAATACGCCTAGGTACATGACTTCAGCAACAATTTTAAGCTATAATTTGACATAAATATTAGGCGTCACAAACGGTCCAATGTAGTAGAAATATTATATTTTAATCTGGTGTGTTTTTTATTTTTGTAGCTCAACGATAAATTGGTCTGTTTGAGCAAGGACCAAAAAATAATGAATATTATTTTCTATCTGGAATTTCCGTGAGTATCCGTAAAATGCACCGATAAGACCCGACTTAATTTCCAGGTATTAATGCCGTGGGCGAAGATTATCGCTCTAATATGAAAATGAAATGTATTTGATGACTGATAGTGTAATAAAGAATGTTATATATGAATAAATTAATAGGCTTAAGTTTAGAGAGTGGTATTTTGCGGAAATAAAACATTAAGCTTTACTATACATGTATTTTTTCTCCTTTTTCGGCAGTAGATGCCGAATTGAAAACACAGATGTCAATTTGCTCATGATTGCATAATGTCAACTAGTAATGACACTGTGTTAAATTCGCAATCAAGTTCTACTCATTTAATTTATCATTTTATTGTTATGAGAATCTTTTTTATAATTATTTCATGAGGTATTTGTATTTTTCTTTTGATGCTGTAATCCGCAACAGGACTGCTCGATATCTGTCATTCAAAGTCAATCCAAACAAAATATCAGCATTAAAGAACAAAAACATCAAACATAAACGTTTAAAGCGATCATCGCATGAACAGTTGAATCCCGACAACAATTAAAGAAATCAAATTACATGTAATCCATTTTAACTTAAGTATTTCACACATACTCGAGATATAATTGAGCAAACCGAACGAGTACCGAAAGCGGTGCATGGTGATGACACTGTGCCATAACACATTATGCATGCTTTATTTAACCAAGATGAAGAATTCAAAGATATTTAAAATCTATTTTTTAATATCTTTCTCAAAGCATTTTGACACGAATTCTAACACACCTCGCCTATATAGCCAATAGTAAAGCACGTGTTATATTGTGCAACAATTTCACTGAGCGAATAAGCGTGACGTTAATTTGCGGCATTTGTGACGTCAGCTATCCCACAAAGCAGCGTTAGACGGTGAAACGTCGTTTTAGCGCACAACAAACGTAATAAGTGTGTGTACATACCAGCATTACAGTCAAATATTTGGCGGGATATCTCCAATGCAATGGCGGAAAGCTGAACGATATCGACGGTTTCAGCAACATTTATTCCGTTTATTGTGTGTTAGAATCGAAATAGATCAGCTCAAGTGCGTGAATTGTTGAGTAATAATTCACTGTTTGTCGGTCAGTTGTAAGAAGATAAATCACTCGCGCTACGCGCTCGTGATTTGATCTTCTTTCAAACTGACCTCCAAACAGTGAATTATTACTCAACAATTCACTGCTAGAGCTGATCTATTTCTTAAACAAAAACATTTAATCATTATACATGTATCATAGCAGAGAAGACTCCTACATTTATCAACCTAAATATATGTAATTACGGATTCGTGAAATGCGCATTCATTCATTCATTCATTCATTTCTTTCTTTCTTTATTTCTTTCTTTCTTTCTTTCTTTCATTTCTTTCTATCTGTCTTTCTTTCTTATATGCGATATATGAAATCCTTGACGACAAAGAAATAATTTGAGATAATTCTCAACGAAAATAAAAATGGCTTTGTTTTCGCTTCATAAATAGTAAATCCCTCTTCTTCTTAAATACGAAATTTCAAATTTCTAGCCTGCTTCTGTGACTGTACAGGCCGGTTTGTGCCTGACCTGGTCGGAAACCAAACTTGTTTTCTCATGCGAAGGCTCATTTGGTATTTTATTCTTGTACATGCGATTGTTTCTTGACCTGCCTTAGAATTTGCATTATTGAGGCATGTCAGGTTTACACCGCATGGTGCTTTGACAAAACAAAAATGTAGTTTAATAAACATGAAATTTCGCTTTAAGAATCTAGACTTGGCTAAGAGTAGCCTGCCTGATATGCAGAATCAGTTTTGTCTGTCAAAACAGCTTTCCTATGACGCTGCCAAATTATCATGTGAGAATGTTTTTATAAGAAGCGTGACTTTTATACCTTGCGGCGACAGCCTAAATACGCTGGATGTCAGGTGTAATCCCCCGATGATCGTTTTAACTACCATATAATCAGCAAAGCGTGAAAATCTACTTTCTGGTCGGCATTTCTGACCATTTCAGAGAAAGACCAGATTGGTTATCATTAAAACTGTATCAAGGTTGAACTGCATACTTGGATAAGAATAACCGGTCTTATGGAAAATGGTGTTTCAGCGCTGTGCAGGTCATCACCGCCTATACACCGCCCGGTTGAGTATAGATGTGAAGTATTTAATTAGATAAATTTTTCATGATATATAGACTGTGAATATCTAAGTTTTTTTACCCAGCGAAAATGTATTAATATTCTAAATTCATTTATTTGGCGCGAATTACATTTAATTTCTGTATAAAGAAAAACGTATTTATTTAATATTTTATATGTGTCTTTCACATTCGGATCCTGATAGCCTTCTAAATTTATTTTTAACGATATGATTACTACTGCTCAAATATTTTCAAAAGGGGAACAACACGTTTATTCTCCATATAAGGTTACAAACAACTAATGAAGTCTATTAAAATAAGACATGCAGCTTCTTAAATCATCTTGAAAATGCAAAGGCGTGACGAAAATGCAAGACGAATGATTTTGTTTACGTTGGTTCTCTGTTATATCCTATATAAAATCATCCGAAGTGACATGGGGGTAGCAGATGAATACCCCCGGTCCCTGCGTCATGCATTTAGTCTTTTAACATGTCAACTGCGCTTAATTAAAATCAAGTTTTCACGCAGAGAAAGCTGCAGAGAAAGCTGTTAAAATAAAGCGATGAAATCTTTAATCCCTACAACAACTGTCCCCAGGCAACACTGACATTACCTGGACAGATTAGCCGAATGATAATCGAATATCGCCGGCCAATATCGGATATTATCGGAAAGTCTCCGTAAATTTACCTGAGCGCTAGTAAAATCGATTGCTTGCTTATGTGCCTATATTGAAATACGACTATAGTTCCGGTTGGGAATAAATATTAAAATGGCACCCATAGGCACGTACATCATTTTTTTGTGATTTAAGGATATCCTTAAATTATGGATATCCTAAAATACAGTTCTATTGAAGTACATCCATAACTCATTTATGGATATCCATAAATCGAATTATGGATATCCAATATTAGCCCGATTTTATAATATCCTTTAATCGAATTATGGATATCCAAAACTAGGATTGTATTTTAGGATATCCATAGTTCGATTTTAGGATATCCTAAAATCAATTTATGGATATCTAATATTCAGACGAATTAAGGATATCCATAAATCGATTTTAAGTATCCAGAAATGAATTTTGGATATCCAAAATGAATTATGGATATCCATAAATAGGGAATAAATAGTAAAACGGCACCCCATATGATTGTTGGTTGATGCGTTCATTTACGGTGTAGATACGTTTGTGTTACGGTTTAGATACGGAAAGATTCGACTCAACGCCTTCATTTACATGTCATTACGTACTATTACGGATGTTTCATCCGTGCCCAATTTTTGACTTTTTTCAAAATTTGGGCGCGGATGGAATCGGACTTGCATATACAATACGTTAAGATACGAACATATACGGAAAAGGTACGAATTGTTACGGATATGACGGATAGATACGAAAGGTCAGTCCGCAGCGTCCGCAGCATCCGGATGTGCTAGTGTGACTGTAGTTTGACTAAAACCTGCGTTTTCTTGCATCAAATTTCACCGTTATATACGCAAGAAAACGCAACATTACGTATCTGAAGGTGTATGTCTGTATCTAAAAGTAACAGATGGTATCGAAAGGTATGTAGTCAAGTATCTTAACCGTATGTATTCGAATTTATCCGTAACTATCTTCGAACGTATCCGTATCTTTCCTGAACTACCCGTATTTATTCGTATTTAAAGGTAATAAATTCATTAAGAACCGTTAGCCCCGCCCACAAAATTCTGCGGATCGCTACGTATAGTATTCGCAACTATCCGCGGCATCCGTAAGCGCTAGTGTGACCTAGGCATTAAGGAAACAACGCTGCCATTGTGGGGGTTCGAACGCTGAGCCTCTGGTTACAGACTGAGAGTCTGATGTTATACCTCTAAGCTACCGTGCTTTTAGTATTGTAATTGACTACAGTGGAAATGGGTACTGTTTGACTGGACACAGTGGAAAATTCACATTTTGAGAACGCCACAGTGAAAAGGGGGGTTAATTCAAAATGCCGATCACACTGTTTACAAATGTAGCAATCCTTTGTTCGTGCATCAGTACACCCTGACCAGGGAGCGCCCCCCCCCCCCTCTCCCCGGGCAGACGATGTTTCATGTAATAACTTGTATTTAAACGTACCAGGCCTTGTGCAGAAAAATCCGTAGGCGTCCTTGTCTGCACTTATGCAAAAAATAATCAACTCTATCCCAACATTATCCATTGTTGGCTTTGTATATACTTTGAATAAAGTTCATAGGGATTTCATTCCCAGAATCACAAATCAAATGTTGTAGATTTCGTCTTGGCCAGGCATGGTAGAGTAAAATGCAAACAAGAGGACCAATGTTCTTGATATCTTGTGTTTGTTTTAATTGTGGCTAAGCCTCCCAGTCAAATGCTATGATCATATCGGGACGTCCCTCCGTTTTAAAGGACTTCTACCCAACACTAGGATGACATGACACCGAAAATACGCTCGAAAAATAACCATCCAAGTAAACAAACCTCCACGGATTATAAATGACTTGAACTACTTTTCAATGGCAGACTCGGGCCTGACCGGTTAACCAGTAATCAAATGGTCAATCAGTTGTGTATTAGCTTTGCCTGGAGGCACAAGCAGCCCATCTATTTCTTCAGGTCCCCATGGATGGGACACATATTCCCACCTGATCACCCTGAACATAGGTTTTATCAAAATGATAATATCAATGAAGGATTTGACTCGTTGTTTAGTCTAACACTGAAGACGGGGATTATCATAACTAAATGAACGCCGACATATTCAGCCATGGGCTAGTTTGGAAGGAGCCAAGTGTTGTCGTATCACAACACTCGTGTCGAGGAAACTGTGACAATTAAACGTAAGAAGAAAAAACAACAAGTATTGCCTATGTACGAAAACCACCCAGCTTTATTTAGGCTGGGTAAAAGGCAAAGTAAAAAGAGATGAATTCGAGCGTTATGCACCGTGTCTCAGTCCGCCATCGTGGGCTAATCCCAATTGAGGTAATATTGGTACATGTAACCGGTTTGTAGAAAGGAACCACACGTCACTCGAGTCATCGGAGAACGGTTTAGACGTGACAACATATTCCTTCCTAAAGTTGACCCTAGCGTTAAAAATATAGACAGTGACTCTGTCGGCGACTAATGTATTATTGTTTTGTTTTAGATGACGGTCGCTAACGACTCCTTTAAAATTCACGTGGGTCCCGTGTAGAGAAAAATCTAGAATTGTCTTGTGCACAATAGATATTTTTTCTACTCCTGAATTCTACCAAACACATCTATAATTGCGCTAGGGAAATATTTCTTAATTGAGCGGGTATAATCTGTGCGCGAAACAGGATACATTTTGGTCAAAGACGGAATTCCTACTTTGCGGTGTAGAATTGTTTCTACGAGTAAGTGCAACATGGAATGTTCAAGCCACTGCCATTCGCAAATGGCTTGTCGAAACGTAGAGGGCAAACTTAGTTTTAAAGGCAGAATGATAGTAGATGACGACAAACACCCGTGCGATGGATTGGAGGAGACACAACTAAATTACTTCTGATTCTTTATTTATTATCTGAATTGATGCCCAATCTCCCAGTCAACAGTTATGATCGTGTAAGGGCGTTGCCTCCAGTTTATGGGACTTTCATCCATGATTTGGATGTCGTGACACCCAAGAAGTGCTTCAAATATAACCACCCAACTAAGCCGATAAGGCTTATACATATATGTATGGATGGTTTGACTTGAACCACATTTATTTTCTAGGCAGTTTCAGACCTGAGCGCTTTACCAGTAGTCAGATGGTCAGTCAGTAAGAAGCGTGCATGTACATGTATAAGGTTGGCCTTGAGGCACAAGCAGTCCATCTATTTCTTTAGGCCCCAATGGGCGAGCGACTTCTGATTCTGTATTTCAACATAAAATATTTTACAAACAAAATGGTAACCATGCTTTTATCATTTCGTTTTACTTCGCTGCCGTCAGAAATTCATTTAAAGATATGTACGCATTTTCACTGTAAATAGTGTACCAGAGAAAGTAATCACTTCAAATCACTTCATTCACAGAAGGCTATTTTGAAATGAACCACTGCAGAAGCTGAGGGTGAGGTTAGGATCCTGTAAAACCGGTTTAAGCCCGCCAGTAACTTTGTGTTACTGATCGTTCCAAGGCGATACTTCTGTGGTGGTTCTTTTTGTTTTATGTCTTGGTGTTTAAAATTTTTTTGTGCTGTTGGCGCCTTATGTATGTTTTCATATTTTTAATTAAGTTAAGGTAACTGAGTGGCCACCTATTGGGAAAATAGCTGCTCATTCGGCTTACGATATGTTTCATGGTATAAGTGCCTGATTGTTAGTTTGGTTTTTTCCCACCTTGGTTTTTGGAGTGGGGGTCTCTTTCTGATTGCGCATTTTCCTGATCTTTGCCTACGTGTACCTTTTGTTTTTGAGGAATAACTAATGGTTCTTTAAGGCTTTGCTCGTTGTCACGTTGTTATAATGACAGAAAATAAACGAAGCCTTCTGTTGGAATAATAGGATTAAAACACAATAAAATGCTTAATAAGATGTGCTTTATTACGACCAATTACCGGAAAGTACGGAAAGGTCCTCGATTGGAATGTTTTTGTTTGATTTGTGGCTTAGTGTACAACAGGACGTTGCCTCCATTTTATAGAACTTTCTTAACCATGCTTTGAAGATGTGCATGTGGATATGATCCTCAAACGATTTTTATCAATTTTTTTGCAAGTTAAACTTTGTCATTTTTTTGGCATTTTGACAATGATTTGAATGGACAGTGGGTACCCTGTATGTGCAACTCCTCCTACAGTTTTGTACCGATTCTTTTGAAACTATACATATGTCTTGACCATCCTTTAAAGATACGTATGTGGTTTGATTATAATCCTCGCTTTAATTTTATCACTTTTTCGAAATTTGAACTTAAGTCCAATTCGCATGCGCAAAAAATACACGCGTGTAAATATACTCCCATGTGTATTTATACTCCGGTGTGCAAATCAACCTGAGAGTAAATTTAAATTGCGTTCGCATGGGTTTTATCTCCAGGAGTATTTTTGTAGGTAAATTTATCATTTCTGGATTAAAACCTGTTCATTTAAGTTTTCTGTATTTGCAAAACAAGAAGAGGCTGCTTCAAGGTGTTCATGTAGACTTTGGCAGCAGAGGGGAATCATGTAATGGTCAGGCATAACCTTAGCAGTTATACAGTTCCCTTTTTTCATCCTTTTACAAGGAATTACTGTTAAAATGCCCCAAGAATCCTAACCAAGATTATGATGAAGAAATAATGTGGCCGTTTGCCCTCCATATGATCTAAAATGTTATGAATGGCAATAAACTCTTATTTAGCAACAATGTCCACAGTTTCAGCAACTGTCATATAATCAGTTAGGAACAAAAAATGTGAAAATTCGTTATCAAAAAGCAGAATATTGACTTGAAATAAAAATACTCATGGGTAAATTTTACTTTGCGTTCGCATGGCACATAATAGTAAATTTACACGTGTGTATTTGAAAAAATAAAATTTGCATCTGGTCAGACCCAGGAGTAAATTTACCCATGTGTAAATATACTCGGGTGTGTATTTGCGTTCGCATGCGCCATTTACTTACCCCGAGTAAAATTTGCACACCGGAGTATATTTACACGTGTGTATTTTTGGCGCATGCGAATTGGACTTTAGTCGTTTTTCAGGCATTTACACTAGGAAAGTGCATGTGGTTTGGATATATGTTATTCCAAGGTTATATTTTTGTAACTAAACTATCAAGGAGGGGGACATACATTTTCTGAATTTGCTTGATGTTTTAGGTCTTGGTGTTTAAAATTATTGTGCTGTTGGCGCCTCATGTATGTTATCATATTTTAGTTAAGTTTAGGAAACTGAGTGGCCACCTACTGGGAAAATAGCTGCTCATTCGGTTTACGATATGTTTTCATGGTATAAGTACCTGATTTTTAATCTATGTTTTCCCACCTCGGTGTTTGGAGTGGGAATCTTTTTCTTGCTTAAAGTTTTTCTTTTTATACGCCTTTTCCTGATCGTTGCCTACTTGTACCTTCTGTATGGCCGGGGGCCCATATTGCCACCTTTACAATACATGTACCTTAGTGCAAGGAACAATACTCGCGCAGAACCAATCGCACATAAATAATACAAGAAAATATTGATGCAAAGCGTCAGTTCCCAAGATATGCTTACATATGTGATGTAAAATGACTATGTAATGAGGCCCTACCACGGGATGGGACATTCTTAGCTGCCTGCTCACTGAGACACAAACCCCTTTCTCCCCAGTTCCCTAAAATATTTGTCTTCTGCTCCTTGCTTCCTAAAACCCCAAAACTGTTTGCTTGCTCCCACGCTCCTCTAAAATATTTTCATGTACTTCCCAGCTCGATGAAAATAAATGACTTCTCTCCAGCTCCCTGAAAATTCTAGAAGGCCTCAATATATAGCGTATTTATTTATTTTACAAAAATAAAAGGTAAACGTGTAAATATGAAGTGAAACAAACTCATCAATCCATCAATATTGAAACCTTTTACACATAACTATAAAAGGTACAAGTAGGCAATGATCAGGAATCAGAAAGAAATTCCCACTCCAAAAACCAAGGTAGGAAAAACTAAATTGACAATTAGGTACTTATACTTAGAAAACATATCGTAAGCCGAGTCAGCAGCTATTTCCCAAAAGGCGGCCACTCAGTTACCCGAACTTAAATAAAACTATGAAAATGTACATTAGGTTCAAACAGCACACAAATTCAACTCCAAAACATAAAACAAATAGAACAACAACAGAAGTATCGCCTTGGAACGGTCAGTAGTATAAAATTACTGGCAGGGGGGGGGGGGCTTTACAGGCGCCTAACCTCGCCCTCATTTTCTGCAATGGCTCACAACATTTAGTACTAGTCAATGAATAAAAACTGAAAACATTACAACCCTTATAAGAGTTTCATCATCAATCATCCTGATCTATTTTAGTTATGACTACAAACACTGCACTGAAATAGTAGTTGGGCATTGATACATAAGGATACATGTACAAGTCATGGAACTTGGAAGAGTTACTCAAATTGGATATCTCTTTCGTAAAATTAATGTAAAGCATGTTACCGATCTGAAATTTCATGATGAACACCTTCGTGATCAGCTTGAAAATCTTATAGTAGTAACAGTAGCTTAAACCAGTTTTGTTTAAAAAAGATATTATATCTTTCATGCAGTCTATTTATCCAAAGAATACAATTTAATCACGACTTAGCGACCACCTTGAAAAATGGCCGCGATTTTGAAATTCCAGATGGCTAACATGCGTTTTGAAAGAGATGCCTTATATGAGTGTATCTGCAAAGTCGCATGCTTGCATCACAAATGCTTAATTTCATGGATTAATCTGCTCAGCTATACAGTATTGACATGGAAGTCACATGACCCTCCATAAGCCTACTACAAAACCGTAACAAATAGATTCCGCGGCCGGGAATAATAAGTTTCACTAAGTGTTCCTATGGGGATAATGCTACTTTAATATTAGACGGTACATTTACATATGTTTACATACCAAAAAGATCTAATCATAAGCTTCAAGGATCGTACTACATACAATTTCGTAAAAAATATAACTTCAGGTTTACGAGTACGAAGCAGGAAAGGCGCTATAGAAAGACGATGAAAAAGTGGTTATTCAAGTGCTCGAAAAAGAGATGATAATGTTAACATTATGAAGACAAGACAGCTACGCCTGGGACAAATGGTATAGACTGCCAGACATTGCAATGGCCTGTCAAGGAGAGCCGCAATTATGAGACAGGCAGACCATATAGTCAATTTTACACAAGAAGACATAACATGTACTTCTGATCTAGTAAAATTATTAACAACTATCAAAGTTGTTGAAATTTCAGATGGAAGTTTCAAAGAAATGGACAAAGAACTTCCTCAGAGTATTAAACGGTACAAGTAGGCAACGATCAGGAAAAGGCGCAATCAGAAAATACTCCCACTCCAAAAACCGAGGTGGGAAAAAAGTAAATTTATACCATGAAAACAAGCCGGTTCCAGAAACGATGAAAATCCACAAGGTAATACTTTAAGCTAAGGACACATGAAGAATATACATAAAATATGCGTCATATTATAGAGCTTGCAAACGGTCATTTGTTATTCTCTAATGAAAGTTTAATCAAGTTAATTAATGAAACCTTAGAAATTCAATTTCGAGACACATGATGAGTTTCAATCATAAGCAACTTTAGAGTTGGCTTAGTTTCGCAGAATATATACAGAAGAAAATCCAAGAGATTTTTCTCTTATCTTATGTTGTAGGTGCACTTTATAGTAGATAAATGCTCTGGTTATTTCAATTGGATATGTTATTCCTCTTGAAGAACATATACAAACAAGAACACACACACACAAAAAAAAAAACTCTGTTAATATCAGTTTTAATATATATTTTATTTATTGAAAATACATAAAAAACCAGAGGCCTATCGGCCACCTAGCTCACCTGAGTAATGCAGAAACGCTGCGTTTGTAAATATTTGCAAAATTCAACATAAAAAATGTCAAAGGTGTCCTAAATATTTTTTCATAAATTCACCCTTACATTGCTATAGCAACCAAAATAATTATGCAATTATGACAAAAATTGCCAAAATTGTGGAGGACTAGTCAACAAACATTTACATAAAAACAAAGCTCAAATATTTCAAGCGAAATGGCAGAAATTGCAATTTTCCGCTTTTCGTCTTATAAGTCAATGGAAACTTTAAGTTGCCATTGCAACTAAAGTAGTGGGACAAGGACAATAAAAAACACTAACTTTGTAGAGGCTAATATCATAAGCATGTATGCAAAGCTTCAGCTTCATCCGCCTTACAGTTTCTGAGAAGAAAAATTTTGAATATTTTTTTCGAAAATTTACCCTTTACCTTGCTATAGCAACCAAACGAATAAAGCGATTTTGTCAAAAGTTGCCTAAAACGGGGAGGACTACTCAATAAACATTTATATAAAAACACAATTTCAATATCCTCAATGAAACGGCAGAAATTGCAAATTTCCACTTTTTGCCTTATAAGTCACTGGAAACTTCAAGTTACCATAGCAACCAAAGTAGTTGGACAAAGACAATAAAAAACACAAACTTTGTACAGGCTAATGTCATAAGCGTCACTATGCTAAATTTCAGCTTCATCACCCGTACGGCTTCTGAGAAGATTTTTGAATATTTTTTTTTCGAAAATTTACCCTTTATGTTGCTATAGCAACCAAACGAATAAAGTGATTTTAACAAAAATTGCCTTAAACGTGAAGGACTACACCTATGTAAAAACAAAATTCAAATATCCCCAGCCTGACTACAGGAAAGTGCCAATTTCCACTTTTCTCCATGCAAGTCAATGGAAACTTCAAGTTGCCATAGCAACCAGAGTTCTTATCCGATCGAAATAAAAAACAAAAATATTTGTTCCCCCACCTGTAGATGCTACTGTATATGTGAAATATGAAAAGATTCGGCCTGGCACCTTCAGAGGAGAAGTCGTTTGAAAATGTTAACGCCGACGGACGACGACGACGGACGGACGCCGGATGCCTCCCTATACTATAAGCTCAGGTGAGCTAAAAACTATTGTGTATATTGTTGTTCCAGAAAGGCACGAGATCTCAGCTGCGTCTGTCAAAAACCAGTCACCTGCGACTGTTATGATATTAGGTTGACGACGTACAAGGTAGATAAAGGTATTCTGTGTAACATCACATGAACAATCTTGTTAGCCTGAGCGGTTTTATTTGAATGCAATGTCACGACATATAACTCTGAGGGAAAACCCTGCGACATATATTCATCAGGGTAAACTGACTAATGACAATAATACGATATGTACAGTGTTTTAAACATGATTCATCATTCTTTATTTGTTTGTCTATTTCACCACGAGGACCGAACAACTAACTAAATGCTTTGAACCACTGAATAAGGGTGAGGTTAAGGCCCTATAAAACCGGTTTAAGCCCTCTGTAATTTTATATCAATGATCGTTCCAAGGCTATACGTTTGTTGTGATTCTATTTGTTTTACGTTTTGGGGTCAAATTTTTGTGCTGTTCAAACTTATGTACGTTTTCGAAAATGTTTGAGTGGCCGCCTATAGGGAAATAGCTGCTCACTCGGTTTACGATGTGTTCTCCAAGTATAAGAACCTCATAAGGGACCGACCATTTGATTTTGAGGGGGGGGGGGGGGGCTGTTTTTTTTTTCTTGAACCATTTATTTTTTTCTTTACTTGGCATAAAAAAACAATATATTTTTTTTAAATGGACACAGAACCAAAATATTTTTTTCGCCAATAACCAAAACCATTTTTTTACAATGTTTGGTATAACATGTTTAACGACAATATTTTATTTTTCATGATACACATCTTTCAGATGGCTCACATATTTCAGCTAGCCCATGTAATATATTTTATGTTTTTCTAAGAAGACAAACACACTTGTCTTCCACAAGAGTTTCTTCTTTCAGTGAAACTTATATAGGCCCTAGATAATTTTAACTTGTAATATTTTTTTCAAATGTTTAAAAATTTAAAGATTTTTTTTTTTTTTTTTTTTTTTTTTTTTTTAATCAAACATTTTATTTTTTCACCTGTGACCAAGAGGAATTTATTTTTTTCTTAGTCATTCTAAGCCAGAATTTTTTTTTGTCCTAGTAAACACATAAAAAAAAACAGCCCCCCCCCCCCACACACACCTCAAAGTCAAATGGTCGGTCCCTAATCAAGTTAGATTTTTCCCACCTCGGTTTTGGCTCTTGATGGTTTTGGAGTGGGAATTTCTTTCTGATTGCGCCTTTTCCTGATCAGTGCCCTCTTGTACCTTTTTAAATTGACTTACGATGTCAGACCTTACCAAAAATACATCCCAAAGTAATTTCTTTAAACTTACAATGTACGATTTGCTTGGAATCACTAATGGTGGAAGCTTTCATTCAGATAAATCTGGGTTTGTCAGCACTCAGATGAACCGATATTAAACACACACACAATTAAGTCCTTAGTCGACGTATAACCGGAAACAAAACAAACATAATTTTTATGCCTGCTGGAGCTTCAATTAACACACCGCTACAAAAATAGTTTCGAAAACAACGCTTCCTATCTCTGTAACCACTGTGTATAACCGTACAGTGAGCCAAAACGGAAGTGACACATACTGTACGCAAATACATGTACATCACTAGTGCCCTTAGGCTTTCTAAAGGTAAGCAATCATTCACCGAGGAATTGCACGCCTGTCTTCCGACTAGTGACAAGCGTACAGTACCACTAGTAAAAACGTATCAAGAACAAACTGTACGACTAGTGTTATCATTGAATATTATTTTAGCGGATTTCGTCCATATTTGTGCGTAGTTTTATACAATATGGTTTGATTATTCCGATATTTCATGTGCAGATTGCATTGTTTTACGTTTTAGCCCAACTGGATTGTATATAGCCACATACAAAACGTCGCAGTGAGGCAGCTTAAATAGACGATTTGTGCTTGTTTTTTCAGACTTTGAAGAATGACATATGGACATGACTTTAAGTGCTATTTCTGCTCATACACATTAGAAACATTCATTTGTTCATGTTGAAACTTTTTATTTTATCATTTAAAAATCATAGATATACAGTTGAGAACCCGGGTTAACATTGGAGCAAATTTGCATCCACAATCTTCACAACGTCATTATGACGCCATGGTACCCAGTTAAGAAATTCAATTGTGTGGAGGCAACGTCCCAACATGATCATAGCTGTTCACTGTGACGTTAGGCATAAATTCAAACAAACAAACGAAGTTAACATTGTCACCGCCAGATAGCGCCCTAGGTCCTCTGTCTTTGTACTGACAAGCCGCGTTTGACAGATGCACGCTAGAATACAAAACGAACTGCTGGACTATATATGTAACATAACATTGAGGAAACCAAGTTACCGTAACAATATCTAATGGAAAATTATTATTTTATATGCCTTTGGGGTCGCCAAATTGAATTTCTTACATGTATACACGTGTTACTGTCCCCCCCCCCCCCCCGCACATTTCCGGTTAACAGATCACATTTTATCCCCGAGACGTGGTTTTACCAATATACAAAACGGCAGGCTGAGCGTGTTTCTTGTATTTTATTGAAATATCTATCAAAATGATGATCCAATCTGAGTTACATCTGAATACGATATAGCAGTAAGTATATAAGGGCAGGTAGTCTACAAACCACTATCATTCCTTACAATCAGTGTAGGAGATAGCTTTAACATGTGGGGCTTTTCATACGGGCGTGGCCCGAGGGCTCAGTTGTGTCCGCTATATGGAATATTTCCATCGGTATTCCGTTAAACCCCTCCATACCGACGGAAATGAGATAAATTCAGAAAAACTGCAAATTATATTTTTAAACTGTGTTATTCTAATTTATGTTAGATCTTTTTTGCAAGCATATATGACATAAACTATAACTAGTTGTTAAAATACGCAGAATCATAAAATAGATCTACTTCATTTTTTTCTATGGAAAATTTCAAACATGTCTATAAATAGATCAGGGGAGACTACTGTAGAATTAGCGACTCAAAGTCGAAAATTGTTTGTTTTTCTACATTCATTTAAACGTTTTAGGCAATTTTATGTGTTTACTGGAAGATGTTCGGCAGTGGTACAAATACACAACAAGAATAATACCGAACAGTAGCAAAATAGCATAGCTGCAAGTCGCTTACGAATCGACATTGATTTAAAGATCTTTAAATGCAACCTATGCTACGCTGTCAGGGAAGTAGAACGAGGTACCGAAGTGGAGCTTAGTGGCATTAAGCCAGCTGATCTAAGTGTCCGCCTATAGGTAGCATGTGCGTAGGGGCAGGGGTAAGTGGAGGGCAGGTAGGGTAGGAGACAATACATAGAGCATGTAGAGTGTATTAAACTAAGAAAATTATTAAGCCAGTGAACACTCAATTTCAAAATTCTGCGAGAAGTAGGATAGAATAGGTTATGGTAGGGTAGGGGTTTGGGAGTAGGGTAGGGTAGTGGTAGGGTAGGTTAGTCGTAGGGTAGGTTTTGACTGTCACCTTCTGGGTACGATGGTTTTCAATAGTATCGTTATTTCCTTTCAAACTGGTGTTTCTTTTCAAACTATGTAACATGTACATGTTGTCTTGTTCCCTTTCTCCAAATTCTACCCTGTTTCATTCTCGTCATTTTGAATTTGAAATGACAATTCAAGGTGCGCGAACGTTCTCTAGAGGAGCGAGGCCCTGTGGAAACAAGCGCAAAATGACCTTCGCCTTGTAGAAACAAACCGACGTCTTGTTAGAAGTAACGCGTAACATGCGCGTACGAAACGCCGACGTTGCGCTAATAATGAGCGTACAAATAACAGTAATGTTTCCCCATAATGAAACTATCTAAGTATTTGAGGTCAATGTCATTTTGTCAAAGGTCATTTTTCAAAGACCAAATCCTGAGCGTTCTCAGGACCAATACTCCTCTTATTTGGCTTTGGGAGTTGATTTTATAGGAAATGAATCACTAAAGTACCACTTGTATAGGTGATAGATACACTCGTCTGATACATATGTAGTATGTAAGTATTGTTCTAAAGAAAACATTAAATTAACTTCTCCGCTTTTATGAATGGGTACGTTGCAGAGATTAGGGTGAAATCGAAGTATACACATTAGTGTTAATTACTGACCATTATAAGGTGTCACAGTAATTTTTTCTAATGCAACGGATTATATTGCATTTGGTTGAGGTAATTGAATATTTAAAAATAATGGGCAATAGCTGTTACCTTTGTCGATACAGAATGGAATCACCACATCGTCTTTTTGGAAGCCTAGACATCAAATGACACTATAGAAAGTTCGCCGTATAATCTTGGGCCAATTTCGCAGTATTTAATTCTCGAATACATAGTGAAATATTTACGACATTGCGAAGGAGCGAGTTTAGAATTCGCATTATTTGTCAGCAACTGGTTATAAAAGAGCAATTCGTCTGTAATAAAACTGGATATAGCTAACAGAAATGAGATTAATCTGTCTGTGGATTTAGTTTGGTAGAAAATAAGATCCAAAGTCCCAAACAGGTCACTTTTCTAGTAAACATTTCTATAAAATGTAACACAGAAAAACCCAGGCGGTGCAATAGACTTGTTTATAGTTTCTTGATTCTTTATGGTATGAGTAGTAAAGTCAAAAGACGACAGTGCCTATGTGACACAACATGATGGAATGCAATAATAAATTAACACAATGCGCATGATCGGTGTGGAAAATCACTGAGTAGCTTTCCCCCAATCAGATCGTGAGAAAAAGATGGGTTGATTGTGCCTCCAGGCAAAGCTAATAACTGACTGACTGACTGGCTGACCACCTTATTACTGATTAGCGCTAAGAAGATCTAAACATGTCCAGGAAATGTGGTATAGTCTACATCCATACACATCTTGGGTCACCGTGGTCATATGTCAAAGCACATTTCGCCTTTCGTTACACCACATCGTTTAGTAGAAGTCCCATAATATGGAGGCAACGTCCCGATATGACTACAGCTGTTGACGAATCTCAAACAATAAAATCAAAACATACTGCATAGATCAACATGATCAAAGTAAAAATAAAACTGTAAACACAATGACCTTTTGTGTTGTTTTTTTTTTTTTTTTTTCTATAAAACTTATTATTATTATAGTTATTTTTATTCAGTTTTACGCTCCTTTCAAGATTATCAAAATTATGTACATGCATAGGATTATACATGTACATGTATAACGGAATAAACAGTGATTCAAACGCTTAAGCCGGTTACAATAGTAGCGGCAGCAACGACATCAACATTACGAAAACATGCCCATGCAATATTCAGAAATTTTTAAGTTGTAAAATTTGAAAATTTTTAGAAGAAAATTTTTGATATTTTTCTTATTTTGGCTCAAAACATAGATTGTGGGTACACGCTAGAACCGCCTCGCCGAGGCGGTTCTAACGAGTACTCACAATCTATGTTTTAGAGCAAAAATAAGAAAAATAGGTATACCCCTGCAAACCCCATTTTTTCTATATAAAAGTGGGGTTCAAGGGTGTATACATTGCACAAACATGTTTTCCTGATGAACACAATAATAATAAAAATAATATCTGCTGGGTCTGTACAGTCTGATTTGTGCCTATCCCTTTCATCATCCCGAAAAAAATATCGCTACGAGATGCTATAAGTACAAGAATGATTTGACCGCAAAACTACGCTTGATTAACACAGAAAGTCGATTTTATAAAAATGGAGGAATGTTTCTGACAAAAATATGACAAGATTAATCATGGGGTGAACAGTTCAAAATTAATGTATTTAGGCCTGACACATTATAGCGTTCAGTAACTGCGACTACCGTATTACATTGTAATTGTGATCAGTATTCGCTCTATGAGCATCACTACGTGCAAAGCTGCAATGTGTGTACAGTCTTATTTTATTTATGATGCTCGTAAGTAGTATGGCTTCAATAACCGGACTTAAATTTTCAATGGCTTTTACCTCAGCTATATGGACGTGACGTTTTACTTGTAAGAGACGTGTAATGCTAACTATGCCACGAGCACCTAGCCTGATAACACTGTTCGTTTTGTTTGCGCTTAGCGTTCACAGACGTTGCCTCCGTTTTACGAGACTTTTACCCAAAATAAGGACGTCATGACATCCAAAAAGTGCTTCAAATATAACCAAACAACTTAGTCTACATGTATAAGGCCTATATGTATGGATGGTTTGACTTGAAACACTTGAGCCGCATCGTGAGAAAACCGGATTTTTGCCTATGCGAAAACAAAGGCGCAGATCAGCTTCGCGGTAACCGCGAAGCTGATCAGCGCCTTTGTTTTCGCCACTCGGATAGTACAATTCCTCTTCTACTTAAATCCGAAATTGCAAGCTTCTAGCTCTTTTCTGAGCTTGTACAGGCCGGTTTGTGTCGGACCTGGTCGGAAACCCCGAAGACCGGTTTTCTCGCGTCGCGGCTCACTTTATCCTCGGCAGGCTCCTCAGACTTGAGCGGTTAACCAGTAATTAGGTGGTCTATCTTCTCCGATGAGGACTTCAGATGGTGTTCCGGTATACCAAGAGCTGAAGGGGGTTAGTTACATGTATATAAAGCAATGAAAAGTGGGTGACAAGACTTTGTACAGTGCGATCAAGAGTGTTAGTATAGTTCAAAGATAAAAACGAATGCTGGTATTCAAGGACTTTTGTGGGTTATCTGGCAAACAGCTGTACTAAACTGAGCCAGAGTGAGTAGTGCGGGGATATGTGGTGGTAGGGCATTCCAGTGTATGATTGTCCGAGGGAAAAATGTAAACTTGTAGTATTCTCTTAGAGCTAGGATCTGCCTGTATGCCATATAGTGATTTCTGGGTGATTGTCGGGTGTTCCGGATCAGGTAGTCGTGAGCAGGGATGGCTACAAGGTCGTATGTGACCTTGTATAGGAAGACCAATCGACTATCTATGCTTCGTTGGTCGAGGGTGCGCCAGTTGATATCCTGTAGCTTCGCGGTCACGCTAGATGATTGTTGGTAATCTCGCATTACCCATCTAGCGGCCCGTCGTTGCACATTTTCAAGTTTATTGATGTCTTGGTTGGTGTGAGGGCCGGGACCACACAGTAGAGCCATATTCTAACTGTGGGAGGACAAGGGTCATATATGCTGTGGACTTCAGGTCCTTGTTATGGACCTGTATTTTACGTTTGATGAAACCGAGAGTCTTGTTTGCTTTTTTAGTAATAGTGTTGATATGATTTGACCAGCTGAGGTCTTCTGATACAGTGACCCCAAGATATTTAGTGGAGGATACACTTTCAAGTACAAAGCCATGAAGATAATATTTAGTTTGGCGTGGTGTTTGGCGTCGGGTCACACGAATGGCCTGACATTTGGAAGGATTGAAACTCATATCCCAGAGTTTTTCCCATTTCTCTAGGCTTTCAAGGTCTTTTTGCAGGATCTCTGAGTCATCTTGCTTATCAGGCTGTGTCGTCAGCGCATAGCCGGACTCTTGACCTTACCTGATCCGGGAGGTCGTTGATATGGGCTAAGAATAGTATGGGTCCGAGAACCGAGCCCTGTGGGACACCTGAGGATACTGGGATGTTATCTGAATTGGAACCATTTAGAAGAGTCTTTTATCCAATTTAGAGTATTCTCCCTTATACCGTAAAAGTGTAGTTTGAGAAGCAATTTTTCGTGGGCAATTTTGTAGAAAGCCTTGCTTAAGTCACGGAGGATGAGGTCGGTCTTTTTTTTTAGCTTGCATGTTTTTGGCGAGTTCATCGACGAGCATTATTAATTGTGTCTCACATGACCTCTTTTCTCGGAAACCGTGCTGCAGTTCAAATAATATGTGTTAGTCAGTGACATGTTTAGAGATTCCAGAACACACGACATGCTCAAGTACCTTGTAGAGGACACAGGTCAAGGAGATAGGACGATAGTTGGATGGGTCGGTTTGATCCCTTTTTTTTTTGAAGATAGGGGATACATTTGCATCTTTCCAAATGGAAGGGAGTTTTCCTGTGTCAAGGGATCTTTGGTAAATCATTTGCAGTATTGGAGCGAGTTCCTTATGGAGGGTCTGTAGGACTATTGGCTTAAATTTTTCTGGGCCAGCGACCAGCCGCCTTGTGGGGGTTTAGAGATTGAGCAGTTTCTCTATGCCTTGTACAGAAACATGAATATCAGGCATTTTGGGGTGTGGACTGGGTCTGAAGGGTTGCTTTGTGCCAGAATCATGTTGGTCCTGTAGTGTCCTCTTAGCAATCTGCTTAGGGCTTATCGGGCTTTTGGGGCTAAACACTGAGTTAAATTGAGCATTTAGGGCATTGGCCTTATCCGGGTCTTCAGTGTAAGTTTTATTGGTCAGTCAGTAGCGTAGAAGCTTTGCCTGGAGGCACAAACAGCCCATCTACGTCTTTAGGACTCAATGTGCGGGGTCATGTTTGTTCTGGAGGCTCTATGTCTGTTAGCTACATTTTTCGGGTATGTCTGTATCAATATGGCTAAACTGAATTTGGGCTGTGATTTACAATGCAATTTTGTAAGCATGCCGTGTTCCGTTAACTAAATAGTTCAAACAGGACAATGCTGGTCACGGGGAGGCGACAATAAACACTACAGCCACTTACGTTGACTGTTCAACTTCACTGTAATAAGTTGAGTAATTGGTTGTATTGATGTTCACTTCACACTCAAAATGGAGACGGGACGTTGGTTAACAGCCTCATCCGAAAGACTGGGGAAGCTCAGAATTTTTTGTTTTAAGACCGTACATCAGAAGTTATATATTTTGGTTATACAGACATAAATGCCTGCGATCATTAACTTGAATTGATGCCGTACATGTTATACCTAGCAGCGAATCCCTTAATTCGAAAACGCTTCAACTCCTCATCTTCATCTACCCTTCTTCTACCCTTATATTTTTAGAAGAAGAAATAGCAGTGTCAATGCGTAACACTAAGAAATAACTTTCTAAGTACGTTGGCATAAAATATGTAAAACAACCATCTACAAACAGACATAGACAGACAGACAGACAGACACTAACTTTATTTTTCTTTATTTTTATCAGTCAGTTCTATATAAGGGTACCGAAGCGTGAACACCATTCTAAACGCCATCGACGTTTTGTTGGGACACGAGTTTCCGTCCAGTTTTATAATGTGGTGAGCCAGTTTTTATCAGATGATTTCTTTCATTAATACGGAACATTGCGACCTTGTTATATGTTCAATGAGAATATTAGAAATATTTCAAATAAAAATCACGTATGATTAATAGAGAAAGTCGATCTAATAAAAAGGGGAGAAAGCTTCTGTCAAAGTATGACATGATTAATCATGCGCTGAAGTAGATAGAATGTATTTGGGTCAGAGACAGTCATATACTAAAATGCTTCCCATACATTCTTATTTAAGTGAGCTCATGAATGTTGCTTAGAATACGCGTTGTGGGGATCTACGACTCGTGTAACATTTCTATCTTATCCTATAGTTCCTCGGCATGCCTCGTCCATGTTTGGATATTGTGTGGCCCAATTGCTAGAAGTTACTGAATCAAATCCATGACTGTTAGATGCTTGCCTTGTATACATGAAACAGGTGTGGTGGGTTTGATCCCGGGCTTCTCAAGTCCTTCGGATGAGACTATAAACCGAGGTCATGTGACAATTTTCCAGGACAAGCAGGTGATAAGGACATACTGTAACAAAGCTAGAGACTACAGTGTGCCCAATGTTTCATGTTAAGTCCAAGGGACCCAAAACGTAGTAGACGAGGAACAGCGTTGTCCATTAAGGGAGATAACTGTTGTTCATACGAAACTCATAGAGCTTATTTATTTTAAATTATGAAATGACGAAAATGGAAATGAATGGTTCATTAATGCATAGATTTGAACGGGGCAATGTTATGTTTATTTAAAACACGAGTCCGAAAATGTTGAAGGAACTTGCACAGTTATGTTTTGTTTGGACCTCAGTATAGTTTGTTACATTCTTATTTTTCTTTCCACGGGCCGTGTGCCAATTACATGTACGTGTGCGAAGTGATAAATGCAATGGGTTAAGAAGACGACTTATGTCCTCTTTCTTTATATAGATTTGTTATGATTTAATGAATCAATTTTACAGCGACCGAGTAACGTATGTTTAGGGTGTGACAGGGCCACAATTTGTCATAATATTTAGATTAAATCAGTCTAAGCAATATGAATTGGATGTCAAATGTTTTTATTCAGGAAATCATGAACTATCTTGACGCTTTGAGGTCTCTAGTCCCATCAATATGAATGAAACATGACTTATGTATAACACTAAAAAGTGTTAAAAAATAAATAAAATGTATTGTTCGCTTTGCGTGACACCGTACATGTAACAGGCAATCAGAAAAGACTATGAATGGCTCCCTCTTTACGACAGTTTTTTTTTTCTTTAGTATAACATTTTGCCAAACGACAAAGAGCTGCTGCAGCAGCTTTTCGACAAAGTGGGCATATAATAGTGTTATTTACGCATAAGTCGGCCGGGTGTTCTGTAATGTGTAACATGTTCCCGTATTCTCAGAAAACTCCAGTCCATTATGGTCACACACTAGTTTATTTCTTCTTGGGGAACAGTCTATCCTCCGACACGGGTGGGACCTCAAGGTCCCTGTACTCACTGTCCTGAGTAACATTCAGTTTTGTACCTCCGCTTTCAGTCACGAATATGTTACCGTCATATACCCAAGTTCTCAATATCTTGCTCTCTCGACGTAGTTTACGGCACTAAAATGCTAATGATTTTCAGGTTTTGGTTAAGTCTTCGTTGATATACACTTTTCCTTTATTGTCACGTAATGTTTTTCTAGCTTGTAGAAGAAGAAGACGCGCCTGATACTCTTAAGCTTGACGATAATCTCCCTTGGTCGTGCGGGCTGGGCATCATTGGCGATCGAGGTGGCCTCAGTTGGTAGAGGCCCCACACGGTGGCTGCGATCGATATCCCGTGGACTAATATCGATATTCAATCTCACCGCTAAGTCGAGCACGTGTTCATTTGTATTTTCATGAATACCCGCAATGCGCACACAAGAACGTCGACTGTATTGTTCTAAGTCACCCATCTTGGTGGTCAGCTTAACTTCTAACTTGGAGATGCTGTCTTTGAGTTTCAGATTGTCAGACTGCAACGACTCCACAGACTTACATAGCTCGGCCGTTTTAACTTTCATTTTCTCTTCGACAAGTTTATCAATTTCTTGTGATAGTAACTGCTTGGTTTGCATCGCGATTTTCATAATATTATGATCTGATAGCCCCACTTGGAAGTTCGGCATAGTCTGATATGGCGGAACCGGGAAGCTTGGGTTGAACATTGCTGCCGCAGCTGATTGTAGTAATCCCTGGGGAAGTTGGGACATGTGTGAGGGTTGTGACATAGGTGGTATCCCGGGTGGATAATGATCTGGTTGTGATTGATGTTGGATAGGATCGGAAACAAAACCACATTCATGTGTTTCCATGCCTGGACCAGCTTACAATGACTGAGACTGCTGCGATTGAGAGGGCGACGGATCTTCCATGATGCAGGGTTCGAGGACAGTTTTCACAAACGTTTCACTATTCGAGTCAGGTACAGGGACGGATGCATGTAACGTGTCAGATTTCGGTTCACTATCTTCCCGACAGACACTATTCTTCTGTGGCGTACCTGGTGGCTCGAGAGGATTTTCTGGAGCGTCCAAGAACAAATCGGGTTCAGATTCAATATTAGTATCAGAATTTGCTTCTGTTTTATCTTTTTCAACGTAACATCACTAATTGGTGACGGTTTACTCTTCTTACGTTTACGTGCACTTCGTTTACGTCTAGTCGGCTTCTTGTCTGAATCAAACGGACTTGATGTTAATGCCATTATAATGTCATCATAACATTTCTATACGGCGAACATTAGAGTTATTACAGCACGCGCACTGTTCAAATGACCGCCTTTTCACAGACTATTGTTCTTTCGAACTTTATCAATAATTCATTTCCGCACACTGGATACAGATGTTGGTCTATGTATTTCGATAATAAGTGTTTTTACATCTTACTTGACAGCTTTTATTCCATTTAACATTTAGAATTTCCTTGTTATCACACAATTTTTGACAACGAGTTTTAGTTTACATTTTTGTTTTCACTGGAGCCGAAAAAAATAACGTTTTGATATATAAAAGTGGGGTTCAAGGGGGTATATACAGGAATGTCACATGTAGACTATCTGGAGCTAAGTTTGGCCTGGACAGCCCTTAGGGTTTAAATTGGCTTCACCCTTGGGGTAATCAGATCCAGAAGTAAAAGAACACAGATAAAGTGAGGGGAGGGTACATGAACATTGGTCTTATTGTTGTCAGTTTCATTTTTGTCAAAACATATTTCATATTTAGGTACTAGTAAATCTGTGCAATTAACAAAAACTGTCATTTTATGTATAACCCAGACAGTAAACCATTATAAGAATGGTTATGTTTGAATAAATATAACAGTTAGAGGCTGCTCGCCTTTTGGAAGTGTCTTTTTTACTCAAGGCTGTTCATGTGTGACCGAAGTCTATGACTTAATAAAAAGAATTAGGTCAACGGAAAGCTTAGATTTTTCCTTCTCGCTGTCAGACGCGCTAACTAAATTGTTGAGAAGAAACGGGTTTCTTAATGTTTAGGAATTTAACGGTATGCATTAAAAGGCTTTGCGATATGTGGCAAGAACACATTATTTCAAAAATACCTGAACATATGGTCCCAGCATTTGAAGATAAATGTTGGTGTAAAATGGTAATTAAAATGATTGGTCGTATCTTTAAACCTTGCAAGTATGGGACATTTGCACCATACAAAGGTATATATAAAGAGGATATTTGCTTTTTTGAGGTGAATACCAAATATATTTCACCGAGTGAGTTGAAAACATCAGAATTTTCACGAGTGCGCAGAAAAAAGCAAATTTTCTTTTTATACAATACACGGGCATTTTCCAATTCACAAGGCAGGCGGTGAAAATGCAAAAACCAAAAATTTTTCAAAACACAACTAATTTTGGTACCACATTGTTCCTTACGTTCTAACTAAGAAAATGAATATAAATGGCAAAAATATATAGAAAACATTCAAACAATACCCTGACCTATAAATACATATACAGTATATATTGTTCAGTGCCCCTGACCTTTAACACCGATACAGGATAACAGTGAATGGCTAAATAGTTAAACAAGCTACTGCCATGCTTTGGAGGGTCCACAGCCAGAGGTTTTTCCTCTTTGTTATATAAAAATCAGTTATCTGATGGTGAACATTTTCCTTCTTTAAAATATAGTCACCTAATATGTTACCTAATACACTTATACCAACAATGAATGAGTGAGTGAGACTTATGAATGTACTTTACTTCTTGTTTAATATACATATTAATGAACCATGTGGTTTGTAAGGTGCACGCAGGGATGGTCCTTCCCGACCCTGTGTGTACCATTTTACGGGGAGATTAAACGGGTTACCATAAGGTAACTGAAAAAAATGAATACACACACTTTATGTTTTCGTTCATAAATAACGGAGTTATAGGCGTTTGAATTTCTGAAATGACACACATTTAATGACGTCAAGTAAATGAAAACGTCAGAAGTAATCCAAAATCTACAGTGAAGATATAGGTTGATATTAGTCACTAGTGACTTTTGATATCAGTGAGATTTGATATCAGTGAAATTTCATATCAGTGAAAATACCAATTTTATCAAGTTTTGATATACATTGGTTTTCACTGTTAAGTATAAAATATGATCTTTTAGTCTGATAGCAGTACTGTACTGATAACCGTTTCCTGATCATTGCCTACTTTTACCTTTTTAACAGTGACCTTGCACTATTCAAACTCATACTTTCAAACATCAACAACTTACAAATTATGGCTACCCTGATTCTGTATTATCAAATGAAACACGAAACACGTCTGGGAAGGTTTTTTGTTACAAAAAGGCAAGCAGACACGATAAATCAGCATGCTTTAGTCTATAATACGAGACAGTATATACTATATGCAATTTTGCAGTTTATTTAATTTGAAAATGTCTGCTGTTGACGTGCCCTTTGTCAAATAAAATTGATGTTTACAGACAAAAAAATGATGTTCACATAAAAATAGAGTTGCTCAGCTAATACAACTGTTTCAGCTTCAGTTGAGTAATTCTAATTTCACTTCAACAACCAGGAACAAACATGTCCTGTTTTTGTTTTCATT
The DNA here is from genome assembly GCA_964017185.1 of Rugalucina vietnamica. NCBI lineage: Eukaryota > Metazoa > Mollusca > Bivalvia > Lucinida > Lucinidae > Rugalucina > Rugalucina vietnamica. Next base: position 40,253,706 of record OZ024870.1, read on the forward strand.
TCACTGAGATGATCTGCAAAAACAGCTGTGTGACGTTGTAGCTCTCCTTAGCCGAAGGCTCATGTAGAGCATATAGGATAGGTATGCTCTGGCGTCGTCGCCTTTCACAATGTTTAAACATCTCCTCTGAAACCACTTGGCCAATTTAAAGACAAGGTTTCTGTGCCCGGGGGGGGGGGGGGTCAAAATACAGGTAAAACACAGGTAATCATTCATTGATTTTTTAGTGACAGGAATAAGCCAATCACATTACTGTATTTAGGACTATATCTATTGGCTGAAATTTGATGTGAATGGTCTGAAGTGAGAAAATGACAACTGAATGCTAATCCCCTTTATATAGTCAAGCCCTGTCTTTAAGCTAAACGCCACGCGGAGCATCCTTAGAAAGTGGGAACGAATGTTTGTATAAATAATCCAGGTCAAATGACCAATATGGCCGCTACGGCCATAAATGGCAAAAACCTTTGAAAATCTTTTCCAATTCTAGAAGCCTATGAATTTAAAACTTGGCATGAAGCAGCAATGATTGATGCTCTACAAAATGTGTACTAACCATGACCTTGTAATGACTTTAACCTATCTTATTGCAAGGTAAAATTAGGTCATCTATGCATTTGAAATGGGGGAAATGATAAATTGCCATTTACTGGTGACATTTCAAAAAGGTTGAAATGGGGGAAATGATAAAATGCCATTTAGTAAATGGTGACATTTCTAAACGGTTGAAATGCTCTTATTTTTACAATCCTCAGGGATTGTTATTGCAATTATGTTCTGATCCCATCTTTTGGCATCTTTCTGATACTGTTCTTACTTGATATAAGTACCTAATTGTCAATAACAGTGTAGATTTTCCCACCTCGGGTTTTGTAGGTGCAATTAAATTTGAAGTCCCAACATAGACACCAGGTGGGAAAGAAAATACATAAAACACAACAAAACATTTTTCCGACAACACACACGAAGAGCAGAAGGACGAGCTCTTTCCCAACAAGGTAGCCATCCGGCTAATTTTCAACCGAAACGAAAGGCAACGAGCACGACAGAGAGGTAGGCAAAATAAACTATAGTATAATGAAGATAAACCACATTTCCTAGGACACCGATTATCGTTTCTACTGGGGACAACACCGAAAAGAACCTATTGGTATCATATATCTCTCTGCTTCCCTGGGCAGGCGCGTCACGATGCTTTCTCGCTACATCGTCGGCATGCTGGACTTTGTCTCGCAGGGAGTCAATATTTTTCCCATAAGAAGTCACTTCTTCATCCTGATATGCTCACATGCTGCTGAAAGCCAGTTCCACACCATCTGCAAGTTTGGTGTGTGAGCTTCGTTGATTCATTCAGCTTGGCCCGATGTGCTCCCGCTTAACATCCCGATCTTTCTGTTTCCCGCAAAGGCCGACCCTTGATCATCCTTATAAGTGTTCAGTTGTACCTCTCTGAGTGGCTGTTCCATTTCGGATTTCTAGGGCTGATCATGTTCTGCTTCTCTTCAACATACGTCGACACAGCTCACTTAAAATCTTATTACGGCTCCGACATAAAGCTATTCATTTTAGTTGGTTGGGGCCGAATTTTCTCGTCTGTTGCTTGGCCCACCTGGGTGCAACTGATGTTTTTCTTTTGCTTCGGAGTTAGTAAGTTATTGGGCGCCCAGGGATCTCCATCGTCTGGCAGCTTACTCAATCTGTGATTCCTCGTTTTTGGTTCATCATGGGTTTATCATGATTTATTTGGTTGCCCATGATAATTCATTGACTAGTTAGAGAATCACGACGAGGACCTAACAACTAACTAAATGTTGTGAACCACTGCAGAAGCTGAGGGTGAGGTTAGATACCTGTAAAACCGGTTTAAGCCCGCCAGTAATTTCATATTACTGATCGTTCCAAGACGATACTTCTGTGGTGGTTCTTATTGTTTTATGTCTTCAAGTTGCTGTTTATTTTTTTGCTGTGTTGGCGCCTTATGTATGTTTTCATATTTTCAGTTAAAAGGTAACTGAGTGGACTTCTATTGGGAAAATAGCTTCTCATTCGGCTTACGATATGTTTTCAAGGTATAAGTTCCTGATTGTAAAAATAGTTTTTTCCCACCTCGGTTTTTGGAGTGGGAATCTTTTTCTGATTTCTCCTTTTTCTGATCGTAGCCTACTTGTACCTTTTTGTGGGTTCTGCCATGACAATGTGTAAAACGATACAAGTAGGCAACGATCAGGAAACGGTACAATCAGAAACGACCCCCCAACCAACTAAAATGAATAGTTTTATGTCGGGGCCATCATAGAGTCTGACGCCCGACCAACCGGTATGCAATTAAAGAAGGCAGCATAATTATCAACCATGATTGAAATCAATTCGTAGCGTCTACGATGAAATCTAGAAAATGTTTTAAAACTTAACCAATGCAGCTCCCGATAGGACCATTTATTTGGACAACTGGGCGAGTAACCGGAGCATATCACAACTTATGAACGTTTATATAATATGTAGTTAAGTCCGGGTAACTAAGTGATCACAGTTTGGGAAATAGCTGCTCGCTTGGCTTACTTCGTGTAAGTATTAAGCTTTTCCCACCTTACGTTTTCGTTCTGATAGTGCCATTCCCTATCTCGTCTATAAAACCAAAGTCTGGTTAAGTTTGTGTGTCAGTTATTTGCCTTTGCTTACTTTTAATTTAAATGCCACGTGTTTATGTTCCTATGATGTTTTGTCTTCAAGCTATAGGACGTGGACCAGCAGTCGTGCAGCTACTTTAATCGTGTGTTACTAATTTTGACTAGTCTTTATCCTATCCACAAGTACTTAGTTATTTATAAAGCCTTTATGTACTCATCTTAGGGAGGACGGTGACGTAGTGGTAGAGCGTCGGACTCCGAATCGGGAGGTCCTGGCTTCGATCCCCGCACTCGTCACCGTGTTGTGTCCTCGAGCAAGACATTTTTACTCCCTACAGTACTGGTTAAACCTAGGAAGCGTTGGCTCCGTCCCGACATGACTGAAAAAAATTGACCTGGACGTTCAGCCGCAACACAAAAAACAACAACAACAAAAACAAATGTACTCATCTTACATTTTATAGTAATGATCTATTTAGCTTAAGACAGATTTTATGTTTAGCCAAATGGTGTAGCTTTTAATTATACATCGGCTCCGATTATTGGGTTAGATCCGCGATTATACTTGACAAATAGAATCAACAAAAAGACAACCAAACTTGAAAAATTTAACATTGACCGACTGAAAATTTTGTTCAGCAACAAAAAGGTACTGGCAAAATACTTGTAGAAGCATCATATTAAGTGCTCATACAGCGATATCATGGAAAACCTATCTTCAGGGGTTTTCTGAAAAGTCAGACACGTAAAGAGGCTTTAAATTTTGGATCTAGCTTACTGGGTTAATCCCTCCCACAGAAGTGTCTGAGCGTAGAAACAATTCCAGTGGTTTCAGTACTTAGTCCAACATGATTGAAGACGATAGGTTATGAAGTGTCACTATTATAAAAGGTTCTTTCAAATATAAATGTTCTTGAAAATTGTGCAATACTGGTACGGAGGTCATCCAATAAGTTCTGGCAACGGTCTCATATCACCCAAACAGTGTATGAAATCAGAATAATTTTGCAAGTCAAATATGAGGCTATGGATGTTGCATACTGGCATGTGCACAAGTAGGCAACGATCAGAAAAAGGCGCAATCAGAAAAAGACTCCCAGTGGGAAAAAACTAAATTAACAATCTGGGCCCAGTTGTTCAAAACTAACGACGTCGTTAGTTAACGTTTCGTTAAAATTTCAAACATCAATATTACAAATACACTGTTATTTTTTGTTGAAAAAATGTGAGAATCCTTTGCACTGCAAAGGATTCTCACATTTTTTCAACAAAAAATAACAGTGTATTTGTTACTTTAGCTGATATTTGCTTAACAAATTTATGCCTTAACGATATCGTTAAGCTAACGATGCTTTGAACAACTGGGTCCAGGTACTTATACCATGAAAACATATTGTAAGCCGAATGAGCAGCTATTTCCCAATAGGTGGCCACTCAGTTACCTAAACTTAACTAAAATATGATAACATTCATAAAGGGACAACAGCACAAAAAATTATAAACACCAAGACATACAACAATAAGAACCACCACAGAAGTATCGCCTTGGAACGATCAGTAATATAAAATTACTGGCGGGCTTAAATCGATTTTACAGGCGCCTAACCTCACTCTCAGCTTCTGCAGTGGTTCACAACATTTACTTAGTTGTTCGGTCTTTGTGAAGATTCTCTAGACAGTCAGTGAATCATCATGGACAAACAAATAAATCATGATATATTTCATGATGAATAAAAAACGAGGACTCACAGATTGAGTAAGCTGCCTGACGATGGAGATCCCTTGGCGCCAAATAACTGACTAACAACGGAGCAAAAGAAAAACACCAGTTGCACCCAGGTGGGCCAAGCAACAGACAAGAACCTCCGGCCCCAACCAACTAAAATGAATAGCTTTATGTCGGGACAATCATAGAGTCTGACGCCCGACCCACCGACGTGCAATTAAAAAAGGCAGCATAGTTATCAACCATGATTGGGTTAAAACTAAGCACACAGACTGTCGCATAACATTTAAGTTATATCCTATACGTCTGTAACGTGTTATGATTTTACTGAATTGAAAATAACAATCATTCCTTCCTATATTAAGTTTCTTAAATTTGTGAACCAAGTCACCATAAAATTATGGTTACGAAAGGCCCTTACGTAAAGGGTCTTTAGTCCAACATTAAATTTTGAAATCAATTCATAGTGTTTGCTATAAAATTTAGAAAATGTTTTTCGAAGTTTATGATACCGGTAGCCCTACTGGAGAAGTTTAGCTGTTAAACATTTATTTCGCGCATTGAAGTCCGCAACATGATTGCAGACTCTAGCAAACCTAATAAGTTGCGAAATGTATACACCATAAGAAGTCTTTATCTCCATCTGAACTGATGCGGTAACTAGATGTAAGCTGTGAGAGATCTTGGCCTGGATATTGTGGTGTTGACTATAATTTTACTATAGTCTGATAGTAGGGTCAGTAAACATTGCACTGTGTTTCTTTGGTAAGCCTTATATGTGGTTTGTGGCATTTTGTGAATTGCAATTATTTGACTAGATTTCGGCATGCGTAGTTGCTAAGCAACAACTGAAATTTTACACTTTTCCTCACTGTAGGTGTCACTAAATATTTTCAACCCTTCCGTAACCTATACTGAACAACTAGCATATTAATGGCCGCATGCTTTAATAAAGCTGTTGTATGGTCTACTTAATACTAATAACAAGTATATTTCAAGGACCGTCTTAATATACAAATCTAACTTACACTTTGTTGAACATTTTTTGGAAAACGAATTCACATATCGAAAACAAAACCCTACAAGAGTTTCAATTGCAAGCAAAAACACTTGCGCAGTCGAATACGACATACCTGTACATAGAGGGTTTATTCGTTTATTCATTGAAATAAAAATGAAATGTATTTTTTTTATTTTATTTTCTCCTCCCGACTCTCCCAAATTGATTAAAAAATTAACAAAATTTTACTTCAACCTGCATTGTAGCATACAAACAAAGTATTTATGTAAGCGTAATCACATTTTGACCCTAATTGTGCTACATGTATGTTGGAAGAATCACCGGCGTTTCATATAATTTCTTGACATTCTTTAATTTTCTTCACATTGGTCATTTTACGGCATCGCCAGAAATAACCAAAATGCCATAAGTATTTTAGTTATTTAGTTAGACAGATTCAAAAAATTTGGGTCTTTTATTTAAGAATTTTCTCCTCCGTATCAAGACTGTTCCTAAAAATTATTTAAACCCAGTAAAAAAAAACATAGCCTGTTATGAATTCTTGTAAAGAGGATTTTTTTGCAATCAAACTTGGTCATGAAACGGCTATATGTGCAATGTTTTTAACCTTCTAGTGTTTAGTTGCCTAGCAACCATTGTAGTGACAGCAAAATATTGTTTTTTTTTTTTTTTTTTTTTTTTTTTTTTTTTATCAGATGATGTACGACCATACATATGCAAATGCATGTTAATATAACTGAAACGCACCTTATAGGGTAAAAGGTCTTGTTTTATGATGCCTTGTCAGAACTTATTGGATGACCCTCGTTACTTCTAATTTTCATCAAAATAGTATATAATCTACTGTAGAGCATGCATAATTATAAAACCAGAAATGAAAGAAAACGTCTTAAATTATTCATTAAAATTTCAGCGTTCAGATTATTTCAATGGCACTCTTCAGCATTCATTATTGCGAAATTCCGGTTTGACAATAAGCTCTTTTGTTCAAATAATTTTATACATTAAAATCTGCGATACACAGTCTTTTTAGAAAAAAAAAATAAATAAATAAAAAAATAAATAAATAAAAATAAAAATAAAAAAAAAAACATCATGAAAACATGTCCGTGTAATGTATACCCCCTTATATCCCACTTTTATATAACAAAACTGGGGCATGCAGGGGTATATCTATCTGTCTTATTTTTGCTCCAAAACATAGATTGTGGGTACTCGTTAGAACCGCCTCGCCGAGGCGGTTCTAACGAGTACACACAATCTACGTTTTGAGCAAAAATAAGAAAAATATCCAAAATTTTCAGCTGCAAATTTTCAGTTTTTAAAGATAAAATAAATCTCTGTTTATTGCATGGGCAAGTTTTCGTAATGGAAACAACAGGCGAGCTGGTATGATAAGGCCTTACGATCAGGTGGCACGTTTAAATATTACATGTGTGCAACTTGCAAACATTCGTTTGACATACATTCATGGTAGAAGCAAACTTAGCAACTATAACGCTGTCATAGAATAAAAAAAGATATATATTTATCATTTGTTTCATGTTATCTAATATCCTAAATGTGACATACTTATTGTCCAGGTTGGGCTGAGGTCAGCTCTATAGCCTGCCGAGCTCCTCAATATTAAATTACTAAAATGAGAACTGATTTTATACAAACCAAGAAACATACATAAACGCTTTAGCAATACAGACTTGTGTACCAAGGACACGGTTATGTATTTTTCCTCCTCAGGAGATATACATATATTTTTTCATTATACCTGAAAAAGGTGTCAAATATTATTTAGCATAAATGTGATAACGATGACTACGTAATTTGAGTTGCGTCATAAGAAAACCGGCATTCATGTTTGTCGACCAGATCCGATACAACCGACCCGTACATGCATAGAAATCGTATAGGCTAGAATTGCGGGGGAATAGTAATATACATGGAGCGAAAACAAAGGTAATGATCAGGTAATGATTACTGCAAATCTGAATCTGATAGTCAATGTCGAATGGGCCAAACAAGTCGTCCCGTGGGAATTTCATGACGATTTATGACGACCTACCTTAAATCAAACTTTTGGGCATATGCAACAATTTAAACCAGTTCGTCGCCCTGAGACCCGCGTATAGGCTGAACTATGACGTCATCAAAATGGCGACCAGTGCACTCATAATATGCATTTTGAACAACCATTTTCATACTAATGCTTGATAGATAAAATTTGATTTCCAGCTTCTCGCTGTTTTTAAATGGATCGATTTTACCAATTGTATTTATAAAAGCTATTTTAGCACAAAAATATCTCTCACAAGGAGAAAAGCACCCAAAATATGAGCCACATCACGACAAAATCTGCATACAAAATGCTAATCTATGAATAGTACATCAGTAGCTAATTTGACCTACCTTGCTTCCCCAAGACAATTTTTATGGGTGCCAAATAATTTATTGAGGCCCTAGAAATGCAAATAATTTTGTCCTCAAAGAAAAACCCAATTGCACAATGAAAATGTGCACTGTTTCCATGACAACCTTTAACGTGATTCTTCAGGATGGGGTGTACATACCATATCTCCACGGTTACTTATCCTAGACTATTGAACATGGTCTCATTTCAGAGCCTAGACATGGTCTTTTTCTCCTATTGTAAGTAATGCAAATTATCTAATTAGCATATTCATTAATGAAAAATGACAGAAAAAATCTTTAAAAATCCATAAATGAACTAATTTCAGACCCAAACTGTAGCTGTGACACTTTGTTATTGAGCAAGTAATAGCATATCACGAATTTATTGATGGCATGGTCCTATATGAAAATTATCTCATTTGCATATTCATGAATATTAATAAAACTGCCAAAAAGTGAGGAAAAAACAAGGGAAAAAACTTTATCCATTGCAAGGTATTGGATTGGTTATAAGATATAATTTTTCTTGCATCCCTGGATAAAATTTCTCAAGACTGTCAGTGTTGTCAGCTAGACCACCTTAATGCCATAAAATATTGCCCTCAGCAATAGAAAAAAAAATGCATGATGTAAAATTACACCACTCCTCATGCGATTCTAAAGAATAGGCTGCACTTACAAAAATACTTATATCCCACCAATAGAATGCTCTAGAATACTATAATTTGACTGATAGTGATACATGAATCTAACAATTAAACCTTGATACCTAATATTAAATCACTGACTTTACTTAATCATGAACATTAATAAAACAAACAAAGAAAATAATGAGGAAAAAATAGAGGGTCTGTGTACAAAATCTCTTGTACCAGAACTCAGTGTTAATCAACCCAGGGTGCTGAAAGAGGTAGCAAATGAATGCTACGGTATTGTACTATGACCCTCAAGTATAGTATAAAAATAATCTGATTTTCCATTTTATGAATTTAAATGAAAACTTAAGAAATTTGAGAGAGAGAAAAAATTAAAATAATAAATAAAGAAAATAATAAACAAAGTAATAATAAAATAAACCTACAAAAGGGCTTGTATCTCGGCAATCAAAATTCATACGGTGCTGAAAATGACATCAAATGGTGTATAGGGCATTATTATACCGTCCTGTACTACAATTTATGGGTCATTTGTTTTTAATGTTTAAGAATATTAACAAAACCTTTTGAATTTAGAGAAAACAATACGGAAATAATAAGGGGCATACGTAGAAAACGCTCGTATATAGGTAACTAAAAGACTAAAAGAGCAGTGAACATACGGATGAGAAAGTATATGGGTCATGCCGCGGTTTCTGCTACTCAAGTTTTAGCTTGTTGTATGTATATTAATGAGATCTTAATAAATAAGAGCACAATCAATAAAAATTGAAAGGGTCCACCAACAAAATCGCTTATATCTCAGTGGTCAATATGGCACTAGTGCATTCTCAGCACTCTTAGGATATTGGCAGCTGAGATATGACTGATTTTGTTTGGTGTACCCGTTCAGTTTTTGTTTTCTCTTATTTATGAAGATCTCAGTAATATCCATACAACAAAATAGATTACATGGTTACAGAACATTGTCCAAGTAATCGTTTGATGTCATTTATAGCTCTCTAGGTCTTTCAATAGATATAGATATAGATATACTTGCGTTTTTCTACTTATACCCCCTTAATTGTTCAGTATTTTACCTATAAATTCAAAAGGATATATCAATATTCTTAAAACTAAAAGCCAAATGACTCATAAATTATAATACAGGATGCCATTTGGTGACCTTTTCAGCACAATAGGACTTTTGATTGCCGAGATACAAGTCATTTTGTAGGTTTACTAACTTATTTTTTACATTTTCTTTTCTCTAAAATTTCTTTGGTTTTCATTAAATTTCATGAAATTGAAAATCTGATTGTGCTTATATCATACTTTAGGCCCATAGTACATTGCCATAGATTTTATTTATTGCCTCTTTCAGCATTCTGGGTTGATAAACAGCTCTGGTACAAGCGATTTTGTATGTATACCCCCTATTTTTCCGGAAACATTCTGCATTTATTATGGGTATTTTATAAATTTTCACGAATAGTAAACTCGATAATTTAAATATTAGGAATCAAGGTTAAATTGTTAAGTACATGCACCATTAACAGACCAATTATAGCATTCTAGAGCATTCTGTAGGCGGGATATAAGTATTTTTGTAAGTACAGCCTATTCTTTAGAACTCTTTAGGATTTGTGTGGAAACTATGTAATCTTACATCATGTAAATGTTTTTTCATTGCTGAGGACAATTTTTTGTGGCATTAAGAAGGTCCCTGTAACATCACCTACAGCCTTGAGACTTTGTCCCAGGGATGCAAGATAGGTCTTATAACATATGCAATACCTTGCAATGGATATAGTTTTTCCTCACGCTTTTTCTTTCTGATACTTTTATTAATTTTCATGAATATGCAAATGAGATCATTTTCATATAGAACCAGGTCTTCAATAGAGTTGTAATATGATATTACTGGTTCAGTAAGAAAGTGTCACAATGACAGTTTGGGCCTGAAATGAGTTCATCATGGATTTAAAAAAAAAATGCCATTTTTCATTAAAATTAATGCATACGCAAATAAGATAATTTGCATTACTTACCATCGAGAGAAAGGACTATGCCCATGCTTTAAAATGAGACCATGTTCAGTAGTATAGGGTAAGTAATAGTGAACACATGATCCATTTGTATGTACACCCCCATGCTAAAGAATCACGTTAACGGTTGCCATGGAAACCATGCAATTTTTCATAGTGTAATTGAGTTTATATTTGACGACAAAAATTCTTTGCATTTCTGTGGTTCCAGTGAATGATTTGGCACCCATGAAAAATTGTTCTGGGGTGCAAAGGTATATAAAATTAGCTCCCGGGTTACCTAGGTTGTGGGCGGTTCTAGAAAAAAAAAACTCGCATGTCCAACGTATGCACGAACGGACGTACGACCGGATAAAGCAATATCCTTTTACCCATCGACTTAATTCGTCTATCATGTGTATAATCAGATGCATTTCATACATTTTCTTTGCAAAATAAGTATCAATGCGATGTTTTCAATTGTTTTTGATGGAAATACATGTACGAATAATACATATATAGACAGATAGCCGCCATATTGATGACGTCATAAATCGACTCTCACGCGGATGTAAGTGCGACGAACAGGTTTAATGTTATACATATACCCCATAGATAAGTTTTATACAGGTCGTCATAAATCGTCAAAAAATCGCACGAGATTCCCATTCGACATGGACTATGATATGTATCTTTGTCATTACGAAAACTTACCCATGCAATATATAGAGGATATTTACTTTTTTGAGGTGAATACCAAATATATTTCATCGAGTGAGTTGAAAACATCAAAATTTTCACTAGTGCGTAGCACGAGTGAAAATTTTGATGTTTTCAAGTCACGAGATGAAATATATTTGGTATTTACCGATAAAAAGTATATTTCCTTTTTATTTTATACAATACACGGGCATTTTCCTATTCACAAAGCAGGCGGTGAAAATGCAAAACCCAAAAAGTTTTGAAAACACAAATAATTTTGGTACCACATTGTTCCTAACGTTCTAACTAAGAAAATGAATACCAACACTTTATGTTTTCGTCGTAAATAACGGAGTTATAGGCAATTGAATTTCTTAGGTGAGGCACATTTAATGACGTCAAGTGAATGGAAACGTCAGAAGTAATCCAAACTCTACAGTGAAAATATCGGCTGATATCAATCACTAGTGAAAATATCAATATCAATTCTGCAGTGAAAATATCACTTTTATCCATTTTTGATATACATTAATTTCACTGCTAAGTATAAAATAAACAGTGATTTTAAAGTTGTAAAAAATAAAAATTTTCAGTGGAAAAGTTTTGATATTTTTCTTATTTTTGCTCAAAACATAGATTGTGGGTACTCGTTAAAACCGCCTCGCCGAAGCGGTTCTAACGAGTACCCACAATCTATGTTTTGGAGCAAAAATAAGAAAAATAGGTATACCCCTGCAAACCCCAGTTTTACTATATAAAAGTGGGGTTTAAGGGGGTATTCATTGCACGAATATGTTTTCCTAATGTTTTCGCATTATGCGTAATGCAGGTATTTGCTTGATGTGGCTAATATGCTACAATTTTTCAGGAGAATTCCCTCGTGATAAAATTTACAGAAATGCAACTCTCATGTTAATTATTCAGTTTATGCCGAGGAAAGCCGTTTCACTTATGACAAACTCCTTCTCCTTTAATTGGCTTCATTTCAAATGCTACACGAAATTTACAACACGCAACACGAAATGGAAAAAAGAAAGAAAAATGTCACGCTCAAATCAATAAGAAATTTGCAGATTTTTACTGATTTTCATGGCTGAAATTCCAATCTCACTCAAGGCCAAGAATAATTAGATAAGCTTGTAAATTCTACAGACTGGTCATAGTCATCAAGTGAATCATGCTTCAGTTATTTTATTTTGTCTCGCTTTATCTACTGTAGACAGTACATAAGATCGAGTCTGCAGTTATTCCAGTCAGAGCCAATAGGTGGTATCAGGAGTAATTAGCATCATAATTACTGTTACATACATCAAACTAGATTTTAAGTTTGTTTCCTAGTGTCTGATAATGTTTTTTTGCAGATATTTTGCAACTGTTTAAATGTATACGAGTATAAATCAAATATTTTCTTGACACAATTGAGCATTTAGTTTTTCGCAAAATATGCAGCAAAAATTTGAAATCTGTCAACAAATAAAAAAAGTTCTGGTCAAAAACATTTTTGAATAGGGATTTCCTGTACAAAAATTGCATGAATTGGAGGTAAATATTTTCCCGACAAAAATGTTAAATTCTTATTAGTATTTCATAATGATTGTTCTAGATCATTATAAAATGATACAAATGACATAAATTTACTTAAGCCGAAATCTCCATGATCAAGTAAAAATCTTCGAAAAATATGCTTTTTCATGATCATCGATTATCTCCCTTGCCAATGCAAAATCCCTGTGTGCATACGAAATTTGGCCTGATTCTCCGTGTCAAATCGTTCTCAAGATATTTAGCGGAAACGAAATTATGACGTCAATCAAGGGCCGTAACTTTGTCAAATTTTGCAAAAAACAATACCAAGCTAGATCTTTTCAATGTTGATCTGCATACAAAATTTGGTCTGATTCTGTCAATTCGTTCTCAAGATATCATCGTTGAGTGGAAACAAAATTATGACGTCAATCAAGGGCCGTAATCCGTCAAAATTTTATGAAAAATGGCGGGTAACAATCCAAAGCTAAATATTGTCAATGTTGATGTGCATACGAAATTTGGTCAGATTCTGTTAATTCGTTCTCAAGATATTGAGCGGAAACGAAATTCTGACAATAAATCAGGGATCGTAACTCTATCAAAATTTTGGGGAAAATAACGGGTAGGAATCCCAAGCTAGATATTGTCCATGGCCGGTGATGTGCATACAAAATTTGGTCAGATTCTGTCCATTCATTCTCAAGTTGATGAGCGAAAATCAAATGTTTGCTGAATGACGAAGAGAGGAACCACGGAATGACGGAACCACGGAAGGACAGGATGAATCCAGTTTAGCCCCACTTTTCCAAAGCGGGGCTAAAATTATCCAGTATTGGTTTGACAATTGTTTTTGTCACGGCAAGACCTGCGCATTTTAAAATAGAACAGTACTTGCTAAAGACATCTGGACAGTCTTTGCATCTTATTTAGCAGACCCCATTAAATTCTATATTACTAAATTTTTGGTTTTCAAATTGTTTTGAAAACCAAATTTTCTTTTATTTTGTTTCTATCACAAAATTGCATGCCTTTCGCTATACTAGCTTCTAATCCTAAACATTTGTACAGACACGTTTTCTTGGTTTGAGACTCAATGACCATCTATCAGGAAAACATGTCCGTGTTATATAAACCCCCCTCAACCCCCACTTTTATATAGCAAAACTGGGGTATGCAGGGGTATACCTATTTTTTCTATTTTTTGCTCCAAAACATAGATTGTGGGTACTCGTTAGGACCACCTTGGCGAGGCCGTTCTAACGTGTACTCACAATCTATGTTTTGAGCAAAAATAAGAAAACTAGCAAAAAATTTTCATTTTTTACAACTTTTAAAATCCTTGTACAATTGTATATTGCATGGGAATGTTTTCGTAATGAAACTGGTTTACGCCCTCCAGTATGTATGTATTATTAACCGCTCCAAGCCAATACTTTTGTTGCAATTCCAAAACCTAAGACGATGTACACGATATGGAACCCTAAATGGCTGAGTGGCCACCTATTGGCTTACGATATGTTTTCATGGTATAGGTGCCTGGTTGTTGGTTTGTTTTTTCCCATCTCGGTTTTTGGAGTGGAAATCTTTTTCTGATTGCGCCTTCTCCTGATCTTTGCCTGCTTGTACCTTTTTTCTCAATAAGAAATTCATATTTTCAATTGGTTCTGCTTTTGAGTTAGATAAATCTTGTCTGAGGTTTGTTTAAAAGAGCTAATTTTCCAACCAAAATATTTTTTTAAGAAATAAAGGGCTACAAAAAGATATATTTTATGGAAATTTTACAAACAAAATCACAAAACTTCGAGAAACTGCTTTTTTCCATAGTTGAATTTTCCTAAAACTTCAATACCTTCACTTGATAACAGCATATAGTTAATCTAAGCGCGGCTGCTGACGTGAGAAAAATAAAAATAGTAATAAAATGCCATTTTTGAATTTCGCGATTTAGGCTGTTACCATGGAAACCTTTACTAGGTAGCCTTGCTGTATGTTCAATTAATTCTATTTTGTTTTTGGAAGAACTCAAATCAGACTTAAAATTTCAAGAGCATTTTTGAAGGTTAATTGAGAATTTAATTTAAAACAACCATTTCAAATAATCAGATTATTGCCATTTCAGAATGCTAAAAGAGGCCTCTCAAGGGCTCAAGGGGTAAAATATTAAAAATGCCCTCATTTTCCCCAGGATAGCAGGAGCGAAAAAATAACGTTATAGATTAGGGGACAGGATTGAAACATTAAATGAACCACTGGTGGCAATCTGAGACTATGAGTAAATCACCCTATGCATGATTCTAAGAAAGACAGCTACTGAAACCAATGAAAACACATACATGTACGTGTACATTTCTGGATATCACTTATCCAGTTCAATATTTCCCTCTTCAACACATACAGTCATATCATGAAGACAATATTACAAAACATAGAAAATATACTGTTGGTACAATACGGACCTCAACATGGCTAAATGTACCTTCGGCCAGTCAATTGTTACTTGTAGAAGTCCGCACAAAACTGAATAGTTATTATCTTATACATATTTATCAAAGTGATACTGTACTGTGTTTGTTGTCCTTAACCCTCTAGTGCCCAAACACCTTTTTGCTGGACAGAAAATTATTATTTTATGTAGTTGGCTGGGGCCATTGAAAGTAGAATAAAAATGTGAGTATTTAATGAATTTGTATCTCTGGTGTGATTTTATGACATGTTTTATATATGCTACATTGGGCATTAAGTTCTAATGTATCATATACGAATTCCAAAAAAACTCATATTGCCTAATGATATCAAGTCATTATTTAATTTGTTTTGAAATGTAACTCAACAACTTCTGAAAACAATGAACTGCAACAATTGAACAGCAACAAGATCAAAATACAATATCATGCAGAAAATACACCCGATCACCTAAATATATGATAAAATTTCATTGTAAAAGTTACGTGTTTGTATTTAAGGGATACAGTTGGTCGTTTATCATATTGTCAGTTCTCTGTAACTGCCCAGTCCAATCAATGCCCACAATTCGAGATTTATATAGATTGTACTTGTTCATTTGTTGATGACATAACTTTTGCCTCATTTCTCAATATCGTGTGCTGTGTATGATATTGGGATTGAAGTGTGAGCCGGAATGACATGGTCACGCTTTATAAGAGGCATGTTTACTTTGAAGTTGATGTGGAGGTCTGGAGGTAAGAAAGTAACTTTCCTTACCGCAGACAGGTGTGAAAGAACTTTCATCACCTGGGTAACTGCCCTTACATCGCACGTGGCAAAACAGTATTGAAAATAACATCCCATAAGTTACATTGTCATTGATTGTAGTCATAAGGTAAGCACTGTTTCCACTGGTATAAATGAAATTGACTAGAATGCAATGATGATTACAAAATGAGCAAGGAATTGAAACAGTTTAAACCCGTGTCATTCATTTGTCATTTGCGCATAGGCATTTTACATGTGAAATGCGGTATAGCAGTTCCTCTCCTTGTTGAGACAAATATGCACATTTCATTTCACACACTTCATGTGGATTTTCGTATTACTCCCCTGATATACATCAAAGTCATACAGAATACCAGAAGCACCTGCGCGACCCCAGAGTTTGAAGCCCCATGGATAAGGTATCCCACGTATGTACTGCTTGATGCTATGCTTTCCTTTGAAGGCTACCATGATTTCATCAACATAATTATTTTCTTCTGCCGGTATTGACAGGAAATCATCACGCAGTGCACTTAACCATGGTCGAAGCTTCCAAAGTTTATGTCTTGTCATCCGCGGTAACCTTCAAATTGTCACAGAAACAGTTTTTCAAACCTGTTTCGACCCATAATATCAGCTACTGGTGCATAACGACTTTCTGCCTTCCAATATGCATGTACGCGTGGCATTTGCACCAGGCCCATACGCTATTACATGCCAATCATCATTACCCTTTCCTTGGCTATTGTATATATTTGTATACCTTTCTTTTGCATGGCATATCGACTTGTTTTATTCGCCTTGTTTTCAATCATTTCATCAGTTAACAGTTTTCTAAAACACTCATATGGTGTCATAAGTCTTTCATCACTCGGTGCTGCTTCAGTTGTACCTTTAAATGTTGTATCTACCAGTTTGAAGGCTTGTTTCTGCCATGTATACTGTACCGCAGTTGTCTGAGTTGCGTTTAGCAGCGCTTCTGCAAGATCTGGATCATCAATTGCACACGAATCGACCTCAGAGACAACAGTTTCCCCAATGTTCTTTTTATTTTCTGTGCCACCTTGTTTCTAAGGCTTTTGCTTAGATTTTTGCACGTAGGACGCAAGCGGTGTATCTGAATCACTGCTGCTGTAATTAGTTCTAGGCACTAAGGTCTTCCTCTGTTTACTGAATTTTATTTTCATTTTTGAAAGGGGTTCATCGTCAGTTTCAGAGGAAGATTGACTGGACGAGTCTGAGGATTGTCCGCTACTAGATTCTTTGCCAGCACCCGATTTTCTGATTTGAAATTCATCCTCAGAGCTCTCATACAGGTCATTAAAATCACTATTATCACTGTCAACAACATCCATAAAGCCCTGGACAGCTTTAGCTACTCTTTTGAGTTGTTTTCGGAGACTCATCCTAAAATGAATATTTGAGTTCTTTTAATGCCCGATGTAGCATATATGTTACATATATCAGACGACGACTTATGCATGTCCACACTCAAATAAGTAAGGATAAAAACAATGCTTCTTTTTTTTAAATTAAAATCATGTTTGTAATATAATTGTAGCAGTATTGTGTTCATACATGCATTTTGTGAGTCAAGAAAGTAAATAAAATTTCTAACAATAATACTCCAAATTAGTCAGATTTTGTTGCTCAATGTATCATTTATGATACATAACATCGGATTTCGAACGCAAGTTCTGAATTATTCAGTTGTTACATATATCTAAAACGTGTTCATTTATTGTTACTTGACTTTAAAAAAATAATATTAAGCAAAATTTACATATTGTACATACCTGTCATGATCTTTTCTTTTAATTTAAATGACGTTAGTTTCTAACATCTACATGTGTATGGAGGCGGCCATATTGAAAGGAAGAAAAAAGTCACATCGCACATAGCTAGATAAAAATAAGAGCTGTCGCAGGACAGCGTAGCTCGCCTGACTTGTGCTTTGATAAAATCTATGACCCGTGACCTTGACCTTGCCTGTAGATGCATTTTGTATAGGGAGCTATTTGCATAAATAAGCTAACAATGAACACATTGATCTATTGCCAAAATGATTAGCAGGAGATATGGTTCTGCTTGCCTTTGCCTCGTTTATGGGATGCTATGCTTAAATATAATACATGTCTAAACAGAAAACAGCCAAACTACTGAATAAAACTATAATGTGTTGATGAGGTATGTGACCATCCATTGCATTTTAAAATATCAAATAAAAAGCACAATAATGATGATTTAGATTTAGGACAATTGACATCGACCAAATATTCCGATGCTTAACCAATGGTCAAATGTGAAAAACAAATGCTCTAGGAAGAAAATAAGAAAGGTAAATATTATACAATATATCCTATATGGATTTCTTTGTTTGTGGTATAAAAGTCAGGTCAGAAAGTTCTGTCGTTTTGTCCGATATACTTTTCAGAAAAACTGAACTAATTCCTGTCAGACTCCGGTACAGCTTTATTGTGCAAAAAAGTAAATATGATAAAATGAGACAATTTTCCATGGAAAATGTAGTAATCCATTGTTTTTTGTGTGAAATTCTATTGTTTTATTATCTTGCAAGAGCAGCTGCTTTTGACATTTGACCATTGATTAAGCAGCAAAGAGTTTGATACGCATGCCGCAGATCTGAATGCATTTGTTTACAATTTACTTACACAGGAAGTGTGAAGTGTTCATCTGTATGCCTTGATATATGTGTACAGTCCAAATATCCCATTACTCTGCTATGCATTCCCTGTGAGTCTCTGGCAAGTTCTTGATGTCATAACTTTGGAGTATTTTTCATTTCCCAGTGAAAATTATTTCACTTTGAATGTTATGTCTATTCTATTTGTTCCTTCTGCATGTTTTTCATTATTTCAAGTTTCAGTACACCCTGCTTCATTATTTCAAGTGTCAGTACTCCCAACTTTCATTATTTCAAGTGTCAGTACTCCCTACTTTCATTATTTCAAGTGTCAGTATTCCTTACTTTCATTATTTAAAGTGTCAGTACTCCCAACTTTCATTATTTACAGTGTCAGTACTCCCAACTTTCATTATTTCAAGTGTAAGTATTCCCTACTTTCATTATTTCAAGTGTCAGTACTCCCTATTTTCATTATTTCAAGTGTCAGTATTCCCTGATTACATTGCTTCAAGTCTCAGTATTCTCTGCTTTCATTGCTTTAAGTCTCAGTACACGCTGCTTTCAGTACATGTATTTCAAGTCTCAGTACTCCCTGCTTTCATTATTCAAAATCTCATTTCTCCCTGCTTTCACTATTTCAAGTGTCAGTACTCCCTACTTTCATTCTTTAAAATCGCAGTACTCCCTGCTTTCATTATTTCATATCTCAGTAAACCCTGCTTTCACTATTTAAAGTGTCAGTACTTCATTGTTTAAAATCTCAGTACTGCCCGCTTTTTCATTATTTCAAGTGTCAGTACTCCATACTTTCATTCTTTAAAATCTCAGTACTGCCCGCTTTTGCATTATTTCAAGTGTCAGTACTTTCTGCTTTCATTATTTTAAGTCTCTGTACTCCCTGCTTTCCACTCTTTTTCTTGGGATTTATTTTTCAGTGGCACATTGTGCATTTCTGAAATACAATTTGACCATCTTTATGCACAATAAAAGCAGCATTTTCTAGTGTTTCTTTAACATTCATGAAAACTAAAAATGACCTTCATTACCAAAACTTTCAATAAACACATATTTGTACATCGTTTCTTTACGCCTACTGTATTTATGCCAGTATTAATTACTGACCCAGCTAACAAGAAACGTTTTTGGAACGTTCGCCTTTGGTTGTATGAAGGTTTGGGTGAACTTAACGTTCTTAGAATGTTAAACCATCGTTCGACTTTGGTTATATGAACGTTTGGCTGAGCCTAACGTTTGAAGGACGTTTTACAAATATACATGCCGAAATCTGAAAATCAAATAGAGTTACTAAATGAGTTACTAAAATAAAGATACAAGACCGCGACATAACGACATGCGAAAATTTCATTTTTTGTATGATTTTCAATTGGTTCCATTACAACGTTAAAAAACGTTTTCGAAACTTTCGAAGCACATGGCGTGCCACGTGGATGAAGCTTCCGGTATTTTCAAAACGCGAGAACAAAGGAAGGTACAAGTAGGCAAAGATCAGGAAAAGGCGCAATCAGAAAAAGATTCCCACTCCAAAAACCGAGGTGGGAAAAAACCAAACTAACAATCAGGTACTTATACCATGAAACATATCGTAAGCCGAATGAGCAGCTATTTTCCCAATAGGTGGCCACTCAGTTACCTTAACTGAACTAAAAATATGAAAACATACATAAGGCGCCAACAGCACAAAAAATTTAAAACACCAAGACATAAAACAAAAAGAACCACTACAGAAGTATCGACTTGGAACGATCAGTAACACAAAGTTACTGGCGGGCTTAAACCGGTTTTACAGGTACCTAACCTCACCCTCAGCTTCCGCAGTGGTTCACAACATTTAGTTAGTTCTTCGGTCCTCGTGGTGAATCTCTAACTAGTCAATGAATCATCAAGAACAAACAAATAAATCATGATAAACATCCTGATGAATCAAAAACCAGGACTCACAGATTGAGTAAGCTGCCCGACGATGGAGATCCCTGGGCGCCGAATAACCTACTAACTCTGGAGCAAAAGAAAAACACCAGTTGGACCCCGGTGGGCCAAGCAACAGACAAGAAGCTCCGGCCCCAACCAACTAAAATGAATAGCTTTCAGTCGGGGCCATCATAGAGTCTGACGCCCGACCCACCGGCGTGCAATTAAAGAAGGCAGCATAGTTATCAACCATGATTGGGTTAAAAACTAAGCATGCAGACTGTCGCATAACATTCAAGTTATAACCTATACGTCTGTAACGTGATATGATTTTTCCGAACTGAAGAGAAAAATCATTTATTCCTTTAAGTTTCTTTAATTTGTAAACCAAGTCACCATAAAATTCAGGTTCCGAAAGGCCCTCACTTAAAAGTGTCTTTAACCCAACATTATATTTGGAAATCAATTCATAGTGTCTACGATAAAATTTAGAAAAGGTTTTTCGAAGTTTATGATACCGATAGCCCTGTTGGAGAAGTTTTGCCGTTAAACATTTATTTCGAGCGTTGAAGTCTGTAACATGATTGCAGACTCTAGCAAACCTAATAAGTTGCGAAATGTATACACCATAAGAAGCACGACGAGGAACGTCACCATCCAAAAAAGGAAAATTTACTATATCAAAATCAAAGTCATCGCGCTTATCATAAATTTTAGAAGAAACAAATCCATTTGCAACAGAAAGATGTAGATCTAAAAAGGGGGCTTCGGTATCTGAGATATTAGCTTTGTTCAACTGAAGTTCAGGTGGATAAATTTGATTGACCATACCTTCAAAATAAGGGTTGTCAATGTTCAAAAGGTCATCGAGGTACCTAGATGTGGAATTAAAAGCCTCGATAACATCAGCTTGATTATCATGGTTAAGAGAATCCATGAAATCTCTTTCGTAGCAGTATAAAAATAAATCAGCTACGAGAGGTGCGCAATTTGTACCCATCGGAATTCCAACAATTTGTCTGTATAACTTGGTCCCAAATCTAATATAAATATTATCAAGGAGATAGGATAAGGCGTCACACACATTCTGACATGACCAAAGGGTATACCGACTTTGGTCAGAGGAAGTGAAAAAAGCCTTTCTGTCATTACATGCCAAATAAAGTGAACCATAGTTTTTTAATGCCCTTTTGAAGGTCCACTCTATCAAATCCAGAAGTTTTTCTTTAATTAGATTATGTGGTAATGTTGTATACAGAGTAGAAACTGCGATAAGGTAAATACAACTTTTTATTCAATGTTGCTCCGAACTAATGTGGTTTAAGCTTTTTGTTTGCCATTTATGTTGTATCTAAATTACCTAGATGTAAAGGAAAATAAATCAACAGAATGAAACTTTGGCTGTAGTGATATTTTTGAAACGTCATGTGTTTTCGCAGCTATCAATATTTTGTGCTTTATGAGGCGGGTATTAGCCATAAAAAGCCATCGCCTGGTCCAGAAAATATTATACTAATCTCTATAAAGTGTATAATTAAGGCATTGCAATTTTCATTAACATTAAGCGCCTCGAAGAGTTTCGAATTCATTTGTACAAGATACGTTATTGAAATGTTTTAGAAACGTTCTGAAATAACGTTTCTCAAATTATATGTTTCAGGATCCCTACAGGTGTGATAGAAAAAGGTTATGAGCAGAAACTACGACACAAGGCTCTAGAGAATACCATTTGGACCCTAAATAATAATAATAATAATAATAATAATAATAATAATAATAAACAAACAAAGTGTCATTGTTTGTATTGTTAAATGATGTTTTGGTATTATGTTTAACCTTCAAAAAGGTTAAATCGTTAACGATAGAGATGCACAGCTTTCTTTGCAATATAAAATTTGTATTGTAGCCGGATAGAACTGTTTTGGATTTCCGATCCTCATGCAAGTCAGTTTGGGAGAGGTGGTGTTTTCCCTAGAATTAGGGGGACCGATCCTCATGACAAACTAGAGTTGAACGGGTGGCGCAGAGGTTCAAAACCTATTCTAACCGGCTACTATACGTTACCTTTAGGTCGTGGGAAAGTTTACAAAAACGTTTTACCAAAACGTTTAGAAATACTTTTTGGAAATTCCACAAAATCCCTAAAAAAATCCCAAACTACCAAACGTTTTCAAAACCAAACTAAAACGTTCCAGTAACGTTTTAGAAACGTTTGTTTGTTAGCTGGGGAGTCAGTCATTTGAATTTCAGGATTGTTATTTTTTTGTATAGTTTAAATTGTCACTTTACATTCTTAGAATAGCGAAAATGGCTTTATGGTCACTGAAATAGGATTCTAGGACACCAGCTTCTCTTCTGAGATGTGACTCACTAATATACATATGATCTAGGAGTGAGTTATTGTCAGTTGTTGATTCATGGATAAGCTGTGGGAAAGACACTGTACGCAGTATGGGGTGGTTTGGTTGTGCTAAAAGGTCTATGTTGAAGTCACCACACAGGACTGTTGCAGTATCTGGCCTTGGCTCATAGCATTGTTTGTTTGCTTCTAGAAACTGTCTCTTTTGTAGCCATGTGCACTTTGGTGAAGCATAACATGCAGCCAGGTGTATAACTTCACTATCTGGAAAGTCAGTCTTTAGACTACAGCTGACCATCTCAATAACTCCCCCTCCAACTTTATGTACACAGTGATTCAATGCTGATTCATGAAGCCTCTGTTTGGAATATACAACCATTCCATAAGTTGGACATGCACTGCCAGATGTAGGTTGATCAAATCTGAACATATGAAAATCTTGCAGTACAAAATCATCACTTGAATGTGACTAACTAAGCTTAGTCTCCGCAAAGATAAGAAGATCCGAGCAATTGTAGCATTCATTTGACCTCACATCTTTAATATGTTTGTGTAGTGACCTCACATTGTGGAAGACTATTTTGAAACTTGGTTCCTGAACATCTGCATATAACTGGATATCTGGGACCAAAAGCATATCCTGATTCAACCGGTTCATTTCTGTTTCCACTTCATCACATTTATGAATAGATTTTTCTCGTAAATTCCTGATGTAGAGGCCATCCAAAGTTCTGACTCGACTGAGTGCAACTTAGTGTGCATGTGCAAAACACCTTCCAGAAAAATCAACAACCACAGAATCCATTGTATCACCTTCGCATCTGTGACATGTCTTGGCTGCTGCAAATCTAAGAGGCAACTGCTCACGTAGCACCATCACAGACTTGTAGCGTCCTACTGGAAACTGTCGCTTCACTAGAAACACTGGTGTCCATGATTTCTCTATTCCATGGGTATACAAAGTTTTGTTCTTTTCTCGACACTTTCTGCCAACAGATGCATCTTCAAATTTGACCCAGACAAAAGAGAGCTTTCCATTAGGGGCAATATGACCAACTGCCTTGAGAATACATCCTGCTCCATTTGCAAGTCCATCAGAAATATTTGACGAGGATAATCTGGGTGCATGACATCTGTTGAAATGGTTCGAGTCTTCAGAATATCTATGTCTTTGTATGTATGCTTACACTGTCGCAGTCTATTCAACAGCATGGCAAAATCCACACATTCTTTCTGCCTCATAATTTGTACCAGGTGAAACACTTTAAAATGTTCTGTCCACAAATTCATTGCAAGAGGTCCATAGTCTTCTGTAAGATTTTGAAAAATCCATCCATCAAAGACAGGCTTCAACTGAAAGAGATCTCCAACAGCTATGATGGATACCCGCCAAATATCTTTGTGGTACAAATAATCTGTTGCAGCCTGAGATTTATGAATGAAAGCATCTGATGACCAACCATTGATATCTCATCAATGATGACAAGTTTCACATCCTTAAATTGGTGATGAAGTGAATTCAGAGTATCACTGGTAAGTGGCTTGTATTCAAAACCTTGGTTAGCAGGTATTCTGAAAAGGCTGTGTAGAGTGTTTCCTTTAATCAGGTGAGCTGCTACACCTGTAGGAGCCCCAAGCAGTATCTTGGGATCATCTGGGTTATTGTCTGCTCCTCTGTTGTAAAACCTGATCATGGTCTGGTATATTGCCCTCACCACCACAGTCTTCCCTACACCAGCTCCTCCAGTGAGAAACAGGTAGATAGGTTCATCGGAGGCTTTCAGAGCATGGACTGCATGAAGGTAAAACCTGTGTTGTTCCTTGTTCAAAGACTGGATTAGGCTCTGGTACTCCTCATCTGGTAGATAGTTTGGTAACTCTGCTGGTTGTGACTCATTATCATGAAATAGTGGTGAGAGTTCTGAATGTGATGAGACAGCATTGTCTGCAGGTGCAAACACTGGGTATATATCACTTTCTTGTACACCCTCTTCTTCGTCTTCTCTTTCCATCTGCTGAACTCCAGGGGCTAGTCTATCCCATCGATCTTCCATGCCACACTCAGCTGTCTTCTGGAGATCTTGCACAGCATGGTCCAACTCATACCAATTGTGTTTGTATTCTACCATCTTCGCATGGATGTCTGTCAAGTTGACCAGTTCTTCAAATCTGTCTTGGTAAGTCTCACAGTCACCAATGATATTATTCTCTTGTCTCCATGGAGCAAATAGTAGGAGTATTTCCCTGAAATAATTTTCTGGGTCCACTTTATGTTGGTACCTAACATAGCGTATCACAGCAGACTGTTTTCTTTTCCTGAGCAATGTACCATTTCCACATCGGTATTCTTTTCCTTCTTTCAATGACTTCTCTTCTGATGCCTGTGTTTCTTCACCATCCTCATTTTCATGACAAGCCAATCTGCTCTTGTATACTACTCTAAACCATGAGCAGAAGTCAGCAAGACACAACTCTTCCAGCTCCCTTGGTCTCTCGGCGTAGCGTTGTATCATACTCATTGTCTCAACATCAGTGGAGTCATCTGGAAGGCTCTCTATTAGCTTCTGACTTTTTAGCATGATCACTCTCTCATTCTCAGGTGATGTATTTACAAAGATCACTTCTCTTGAGGATTTTTTCAAAGGGAGTTGAGCCGACACTTCAACATGGGTTAAGAATTTATGTCCTATAGATCTTACTTGCTTTCTGATCTCTGTATTGCCTTCTCTTGCCTCCTTAGCAGCCAGATATAGCAGATTACTCATTCCTCTTTGTGATTTTGAAATGTATGTTACTATATACATTGCACATGTGTATGGGTCCAGCACGATTTGTATGTCCATATTTGCTCTCCAACAGCGGAGAAGGAATTTGTTGTAGTTGTTGATTCTGATTTCATCAACTTCTCTTTTGATGTAGAAAGGTACAAATAGGCAAAGATCAGGAAAAGGCGCAATCAGCAAAAGATTCCCACTCCAAAAACCCGAGGTGGGAAAAAACCAAACTAACAATCAGGCACCCACACCATGAAAACATTTCGTAAGCCGAATCTAGAGTTCTAGAGTTTGGTACTGGTGAGTGAAGATCTCACAGCCATGATGTAATCTTCTAGGCTTAGGTCAAGTTGTTTCAGAAAGTCATTGAAATCCATTTTCTGTCCCATTTTCATGTCATTGAGCACATCTTTTATCTTTGTCAAGTTAGCCTTGTGTCTTTTAGTGTCTTCTTCAGAGGTATCTGGTCCAAGAGGCTCAAGAACGCATGTCTCTGGCATAGGGGGTAGAGGAAAGTTGAATCGACACTCCTTCTTGTTCTTTTTTCTGCAGGTCCTTGAGTGTTTATGTTCCTGTAATGATACTAGTTCATCAATATCTGTGTCTTTACTACAAGAGACATGCTGATCTACAAAGGCTATCAGACTGTTTTTCCCCTTTTCAGTACCATCCAAAGCTGGTGAACCTTTAACCCATACAAGCATGTGGATGTGAGGAGAGCCCCTCATCTGAAACTCTACTTTGTAGAAGTAATCTTCAATCTCACCAATTGGTTTTTGTGGGCACTGTAGTATGTCGGTCAGAAATTTCTTCACTTGGTGGTCAAAGTGTCTAGCACATGTTACTGGGTCACTCTTTATCAAATCTGATTTCTGAAACCATGTCAGCTGTGATAGTTCTTCTTCAGTTAACACTTTACCATGGACAGACTGGCTTAAGATCTGAAGTAAATGTTTCCACCTAGTCTCAGCAGATGAAAAAGACATAAACCAAGTTGGAATTCCCAGGCGCCTTATCATTGCGAAAAGATCTTTCTTAGTCTGCTCCCAGTATGGTGGCGAACCTCTTAAGTCTTTGAATATTCTAAAGCCCTCATTGAGTCGACATAATTTTTCTACATTTTCACTACATTTTAGATATGCTGCTGGTAATTCATCACCCCGTTTGGTCTTTCTTATGCAGATGTTTGCTTTGTCCAAAATATGTTTTGTCTGTAGTTTTTTTTTTGTATTTGAAGAAGATGTTTGGTATATGTCCTGCCATTCGTCTGTCTTTATTTCGTAATTCAGTTTTGCAGATGTCTCCATATGTCACATTAACAGTTCTTTCTCTATTATCAGGTCTAGCTTTCTCACAAAACAAGGTCGGAAATGACAGTTCTTCAGCATTTTTATCCATAAAAAACACTAACTGGTGTGTTGCCTTCAGCTGGGGCAAAGGAATATATTCGTCTGGCCTCATCAGTTAAATCTGTAGGCTGAAGTAAGGTGTCTAATACTCCTGGATGTATGTCTTCTGTTTCTTCCCAATCATCTTTATCTGTTGTCTCTTCTTTATCATCAACACCTTGATTTGAATCAATACTCTCTGGTACATCTTCGTTAAGATCTGCTTCACTCCATTCTGAATTAATAACAATACCTTCTTGTTGATATAAAGGACTGTTCTTTACCAACCAATTTACAGCATCAAAAACTTTCTTAGGCTGCACTGTTCTGAAATCAACATGATGTTTATATGTCAACTTTCTTTTCAGTTTAATTGGAATGCATTCATTTTCATTTGCTGTCCTAGGAAGTTTCAAAATGGTTTGATTAACATCTGATGGAACATTCACAACATTGCCTGTTAAACTCAACTGACCACCCCTTGGAAGCTGGTGAACACACATGAATGGGATGCGTGGAGAAATCAGTCTTTCTTCCATTTGAGTTAAGTTCAATTCATTTGGTTTTAATGGAAAATTCATCAAATTTGCTTTAGCACATTTTGGGAGTTTATTGTTCTTTATACTATTATAACACGTGTGACATATCCATTCTTTGTTACCAAAACTGATCACACCAGTGAAGACCATTTGTTTTAAATCGGAATCTATCTTTAGATCTTTATTAACAAGCCTGACACTTTCCCTATACCACATCTGATCACAACAAGTACATATATGGAGCGGTCCATGTTCCACACTTTCATGAAATTCTTTTACAAACTGATCCGAAGTTTTCTTTCTTTTCATACGTTCTCTGCTGGCCTTTTCTAAAGCTTTAATTCTTTGGTTAATACGCCTCAACTTTTTATACAGGCTTCTTTTCAGGAGACTTTGTCTCATTCTTCTTTTTTCATTTTCTACTTTTCTGGCTTTTAAGTTCTTTCGTTTATTCTTCGTCAGATTTCTACTCCATTTGCGATGGTAATCAGTGTTCTGAGCAGCATTTTCTTTTTTTCTTGCCTTACTATTACTTCTTTTACATTTCATCTTATTTCTACTCCATTTGCGATGGTAATCAGTGTTCTGAGCAGCATTTTCTTTTTTTCTTGCCTTACTATTACTTCTTTTACATTTCATCAGATTTCTATTCAATTTGCGATGGTAATCAGTGTTCTGAGCAGCATTTTCTTTTTTTCTTGCCTTACTATTACTTCTTTTACATTTCATCAGATTTCTACTCCATTTGCGATGGTAATCAGTGTTTCTAGTAGCATTTTCTGTCTTTCTTGTTTTACTCTCACTTCGTTTAATTTTCTTACGCTGCCTATCATATTCACGACATTCATCAGTGCATCTTGCTTCATTTTCTCTAGCTCTTTTAAGACTATCACTCCGTTGTTTCCTTTTTCTAAGTCTTGTGTTATCTGCAGCATCTATTTGAGTATGTTCTAGATGACAATGGCTGATTTCCTGTGTGGTTTCAGAATTCATTATTGGAAAGGGTACAATTTGTTTTCTTTCAAGGCACATTTTAAGGTGCTGTCTCATACTTTGTTTCTCATAGTTTTGTTGACTTGGATGTTGGCCTAGACAGTAAGTAAATGCATTTGCAATTGCAAAGACTCCACAAGCAGGATCGGTTCCTTGCTGTGTCACTGGCAGAAAATCAACCCTAGACAGGGTTTCTCTTCCATAGAGGAGTTTGAGTTGTGCAGTAACTTGGTGATAATGTTCTATCCTTAGCAATGAGTCAAAAACTAAAATTCGTCCGATATCAGGATCAGAAACTGATGTTATCCAGTGTTGACCAATACTATGTATATTAATTGATAATTCATTTGATGGCACTAGAGGTTTGGCTTCACCGGGGTTTTGCAGATACAGGGACATTTCTGCAGGAGTTACATGTCCATGATATATCGAACCAGTTGTTTCTTTAATTAAGGTCAGAGCGGCACATATTACGTCATCTGGAATCATAGTCCCAAAGTGTCCAACTAAATCTACAACTGCAGATGATTCCACTAACTCAGATGTGTCTTTTTCAATGTTGTTCACAGCATTATCATTTTGCAGAATAGATGCTCCTGAAGTATTTGCTGTTGTAGGATCATTGTTATAATTGGCTTCTTGAGAGGCTGAGTTATTTTTTGAACCTTGTTTCTGTAGGGTTGCTGGGGCCATCTCCTGTTGTTTTGAACATTTGTGATTTTGTAGTTTTTGGTAACTGCTAAATTTACAACCACACATATGACAGTAACTGCATTTATGATTTTTCAAAGTCTTTACTGACTTGTATTCTTTAAGGCAATTCGGGCAAACCAATTCACCTATATTCTGTGAGTTCACTTTAGGCAATGGAGACACACCATCAGTATGACCCTGAATACATCTATGAGTTTTATATTTCAGCAAAGTCTTTAACACTTCCCCACATTGAAAACAATATGTACATTTATGTGTTTCCAATGTCTTCAAAGACTTGTAAGTTCTATTACAATTCTTGCAAATAAAGTCAGCTGACACATTTGACATATTTATATTTTTTAAGGGCATATTCTGAGAAGATATGGTATCTTTGGCTTTCATACAATTATGTTTTTGGAATTCATATCCATTGCCATATAATTTTCCACATTGACAGCAAAAGTTACACTTATGATTTTGTAGTGTTTTTGGTGTCTTGTAGAACTTTTTACATTTCTCACACTGATACAGTTGGTTTCCATATTATATATGTGCCCCTTTGTTTCCCAGTAAGCCGTCTGTTGCCATCATGGTGTCACCTACATGAAAGCATACAATAAAATGTGTCACTCTGTGAAGCAAACTTTGTACAATTAATTTAGAAACTAAGGTTTAACAATGGAAAAATAATTGGTATAGACACGCAAGTTATTAAATGATGGAAAATATGGCTGACACTTGATAAAAACTTTATTGTTTATAACTATTTAACTATTGTTTATAACTCTTGATCAGAGACTGATATTTATTTTTTCTGTTTTTGGTCCTCTGCTACGGCAACAGTAAGGGTGCATTTAAAAATACAAGGATCGAACTTGTAAAATCCAACCTTGGTTGGCTTCAACCTTTCAAGTATTTAAAAGAAAAACTCCTTCAAACTGTTGAAATAAACGATTGAACACAAAGGTTGAATGCAAAATAGAGTTTGATTTGATAGTTTGAAGTTTTGATGGAATACTTGAAAGGTTTGATCATTCCAAAAATCAGGTTTTCAATGGTTTGATTTGACAGATTTCACACCCTTACTAATCTTCATTAAGATTTCACATTTCACTCTATTCCAAAAAAATATATATGCTTTTTAGTAGA
Source organism: Rugalucina vietnamica (assembly GCA_964017185.1). NCBI lineage: Eukaryota > Metazoa > Mollusca > Bivalvia > Lucinida > Lucinidae > Rugalucina > Rugalucina vietnamica. The sequence goes on from OZ024870.1 coordinate 40,284,064, forward strand.
TTTATAATAGCTTATAGTATTATTATGTTTTCTTCTTTATTGTTATTTACAAGTATTGTAAATGTTATGGTGCATGAGAGAACAAATTTATTATCATGCAAAACTTCATAAATATGTTGATGTTTCTTTGTCCGTGTTGTAAATTTGCTTCTATTAATTGTAAATAACTTTTAAATGCATTACGGTTTGCTGAAAAGTGTATGAGTTAAATTACTTATATATTATTAAAACAATGAGAAGAATGGCAACTATTTTGGTTTAACTAAATGTCAAAGCTTTAACATGTTTAAGTAAATGGAATAATTATAATTTTATGAAAACGAATATTTTAATCCATACATGTATTATCTTAAAATATTAAACAGTATGATAGAGTCCAATATAAATAATATTTATGATTTATGAAACAACATCTCTCTTGTTGTTACGATTAGTATCAATAGCACATGCGAAAAAAAGCTTCATCACTAGTCGGCTAGCCTCTGTCCAACCTGTATGATGCTATCACACTCTACAATGTTATACAAACTATAAAAGTGTAATTTGTTTTGACTTCCGAATTTGCAATATCAGAAAAAAGCAGAGTTTATCATTATTCGAATCGAGCAATTATCAAAATTCATCAAGAACTGTGCTTGAAAAAATTCCAAGCATTGTAGTTGAGTTTTATCAGACAACAGGGCTGACCTGATCTGTTTCTGAAATTGAAAATATAAACCAATGCATGGCTTACAGTGAGAACATGCTAAAACACTATAGTGAAATATTACTTAATATTAAACACAGCTGTATGTCTTGTTTCTTGAATCACCTGTTGGCAAAAAATGCCAATTTTTATTAGACAACAGGACTGAGTTCATCTGTTTCTGAAACTGAAAATATAAACAGTGCATGGCTTACAGTTAGAACATGCTAACAGTAGAATATTACTGAACATTAAACACAACTGTATGTCTGCTTTCTTGTTTCACTTGTTGGTAAACCCTTTACCAGCTATGAATGTGAAAATCAGTAGTAAATAAAATGCTGTAAAGAACTTTATATAACTAGCATAGTACATAATGGACAAACACTGTTCTTGCATGAATATTTTGATGAAAACATTAAGAAGAAGGTACAAGTAGGCAAAGATCAGGAAAAGGCGCAATCAGAAAAAGATTCCCACTCCAAAAACCGAGGTGGGAAAAAACCAAACTAACAATCAGGTACTTATACCATGAAACATATCGTAAGCCGAATGAGCAGCTATTTTCCCATAGGTGGCCACTCAGTTACCTTAACTTAACTAAAAATATGAAAACATACATAAGGCGCCAACAGCACAAAAAATTTTAAACACCAAGACATAAAACAAAAAGAACCACTACAGAAGTATCGACTTGGAACGATCAGTAACACAAAGTTACTGGCGGGCTTAAACCGGTTTTACAGGTACCTAACCTCACCCTCAGCTTCTGCAGTGGTTCACAACATTTAGTTAGTTCTTCGGTCCTCGTGGTGAATCTCTAACTAGTCAATGAATCATCAAGAACAAACAAATAAATCATGATAAACATCCTGATGAATCAAAAACCAGGACTCACAGATTGAGTAAGCTGCCCGACGATGGAGATCCCTGGGCGCCGAATAACCTACTAACTCCGGAGCAAAAGAAAAACACCAGTTGGACCCCGGTGGGCCAAGCAACAGACAAGAAGCTTCGGCCCCAACCAACTAAAATGAATAGCTTTAAGTCGGGGCCATCATAGAGTCTGACGCCCGACCCACCGGCGTGCAATTAAAGAAGGCAGCATAGTTATCAACCATGATTGGACTAGACACAGAACAATTTGTCCAATATGAAAGCAGTGAATCTTATTTTAGCAGCTACAACAATTGTATATACATCGTAAATATGTAAATTTATATATTATTTCAAGTACTACATTTAAATATTTAAAGTTTAGAATATTGTTTTGAAGCTGCTGTTAAAGAAGACACAAATCTTAAAACTTTAACACAATTACATTGCAACATGAGCGGGCGTGATTCCTAAGTGCAGCAAGCGTATTCGGATGTATATCTATGCAATTCTGATTGGATAGTCACTAGATCTTCCAAGCTTTCAGCATACAGATCTCAAGACTCTGTTGGTCTTTTATTGTCCAGCTTAAATTAGTTTATTAAGTTTAAGAAAACATACTTCATTACTACATGAGATCACATATTGTAGTGTATTAATCATGTAGAAGACAAACCTGGGTTTGTATTTTAATTGTTATTCTGTTGAAGTTTGTAAGAGGTGATAAAATTGAACAAAATCATCTTATTAATTTACCCACCATACCTACTAAAGTTATCCTGGTGGATGGCAGATGTTTGAGACTGGGACTTCTGATAGATTCTATCTGACAGAAATAAGATTTATCATATAGCTAGTGTTATGAAATATAGAGAACTATTTATTAAATATAATCTATATTTGAAAATCTTATATTTTCACTGTAGTGAAAATATAAAAAATATATATATTTTCACTAGTGAAAATATAAGATTTGGGAGTGAAAATATAAGATTTGTTAATAACATATTCATACTTTTCAGATTCCACCGCTTTAGTTCCATTTACAAAGAACTAAAGTTGATCTTTGTTACTATTGACGTAATGAACATTTACAAGTCACAATCACTTAAATGATGTTGCGTAATGACGTAATTTAATAAATGAAGTGACAAATGACACCATTTAAGATTTGGACGTCATGTGATAATTTTTGGTGCGACATTACGCCGGCTGTGCTATATATAAAAAGAAAATTCAAGTTTTTGGAGTGAATATAATTTTTATCTCCTGAAGTGAAAAAATGTGTATTTCATTCGTGCCTATGGCACTCATAAAATATATTTTTTTTTCAGTTGACAATGAAATGAAAATCATATTCACTCAAAAAACTTGAATATCCTCTATATATTTTTACATCAAAATCATAACATTATATCTTCAACTACACTATAAATTGAATACTCAATGAATCACTCAATCGTGAAATATAGGTCAAGGTCACTAGGTCAATGTGGGTGCTGAGTCAGGACATGGAGGAGAAGTGATATGCTAGATTTGATGGTTCTAGGCTTTATAGTTGATGCGATATTAAGGGTCGGTTTAAAAAATGACAAAGTCACTGGAGCTTGAAATATAGGTCAAGATCAGTAGGTCAATGTGGATGCCGAGTCGGGACATCGAGGAGAAGCCATATGCAAGGTTTGATGGTTGTAGGCTTTATAGTTGATGAGATATTAAGGGTTGGCTTCAAAAATGACAAAGTCACTGGAGCACAAAATATAGGTCAAGGTCAGTAGGTCAATGTGGGTGCCGAGTCGGGACATCGAGGAGAAGGCATATGCAAGGTTTGATGGTTGTAGGCTTTATAGTTGATGAGATATTAAGGGTTGGCTTCAAATATGACAAAGTCACTGGAGCATGAAATATAGGTCAATGTCAGTAGGTCAATGTGGGTGCCGAGTCGGGACATCAAGGAGAAGGCATATGCAAGGTTTGATGGTTGTAGGCTTTATAGTTGATGAGATATTAAGGGTTGGCTTCAAAAATGACAAAGTCACTGGAGCATGAAATATAGGTCAAGGTCAGTAGGTCAATGTGGGTGCCGAGTCGGGACATCGAGGAGAAGCCATATGCAAGGTTTGATGGTTGTAGGCTTTATAGTTGATGAGATATTAAGGGTTGGCTTCAAAAATGACAAAGTCACTGGAGCATGAAATATAGGTCAAGGTCACTAGGTGAATGTGGGTGCCGAGTCGGGACATCAAGGAGAAGCCATATGCAAGGTTTGATGGTTGTAGGCTTTATAGTTGATGAGATATTAAGGGTTGGCTTCAAAAATGACAACGTCACTGGAGCATGAAATATAGGTCAAGGTCAGTAGGTCAATGTGGGTGCCGAGTCAGGACATCGAGGAGAAGCCATATGCAAGGTTTGATGGTTGTAGGCTTTACAGTTGATGAGATATCAAGGGTTGGCTTCAAAAATGACAAAGTCACTGGAGCATGAAATATAGGTCAAGGTCAGTAGGTCTATGTGGGTGCCGAGTCGGGACATCGAGGAGAAGCCTTATGTAAGGTTTGACAGGTCTAGGCTTTACAGTTGATGAGAAACTAACACAGCATCTGAGCATTGTACAAAGGTGTTCTAGATATTGACCTCTAGCCCCGCCCCCAGGCACGACCCCACGAGTCCCTTCACACTAAATCACAGAGGACCCTCATATGCAGCAATGTTTCAAATATGAATGATTTCTGGTCAGTGACTATCAAGATATAACAATTTTAAAAACTTTAACCGAAAGTGTGACGCGGACGTAAACGTACACGTAAACGTAAACGGGGACGACCGAGGTGACAACAATAGCTCTGTGCACTTCGTGCAGGCGAGCTAATATATTTCAATTCCTAGAATCACTGCAACATAATGAAAGGGAAGCAAGTCAAAATACCAATGTTATTACAAGTTATTGCTTTCTAAAACATGTATCATATATGCTACACCGGACACTAGAGGGTTAATCAGACTCAAGTTTAACTTTATGTAGGGATTATCGTGTATATCTAAAGTAAATATGTTATTTATATATTCATGAATACATCTATCTCATATGTAGTGTATCTCACAAAATTACTTAAACAACCCACTAAAATAAAAAAAACTTCTAGATCTTGAGTTGTTTTCCTAATATTCCAAAATTGCCCGACGGGAAATTTCCTCTCGTTGAAGCCAATTAAGATAAACGGTACATGTAAAATATATATAATTATGTAATTGTTTTTTTTTTTTTTTTTTTTTTTTTTTTTTTTTTTTTTTACATATATATACACTTTATTAACATAATGTACAAGTTCTGTGTACTGGATGGATTGGTAGTACCTGAAACAGAGGAAAAATGTGTGAGTCAGCAGTTTGCAGAAAAATCGATCAGAGGTGCGCACATTGTAATTAAACGCGATGTTTATGTTAATAGCAGCTGTCAAGGTTACCAAGTGTAAAAAGTTGTATAACCCGTCTGACCTGGTTTTTGTACATGTAGGTTAGCATGGTTTGTGTCCGGTCAGGCGAGGTTGTGTATTCATAAATTTAGATAAAATTGTGCATTTCTCGGGATTACGGTCATGCTTTAGTATGGATAAAGTTTCTTTCACGTGACGCAGGGTATTGAATTGGGAGTGATCGGCTAAAATCAGTGTTTAAAACGGAGAATTGAAGCATGTTAGAGAGCTAAAATAAAAATAATTCCTGTCAAGTGTCATGACGGGTGACGTGTCTTCAATCTGTGCCCCAAGCATCGGAAATGTAAAGCGTGGCTTCGACAACACGTGGACATTGTCAGCGATGTTATGCAGTTCAAGCAGGATTATCTGAAAGAAAGGAAAAGCATATTTATACGTGGTCTGTTGTAAATATTTTTTTTGGAAGAAGTTTAGTTTGTGTTTTTGTTTGTTCATTGTGTTCTGATTTAAATTGAACAACAGTTGTTTTCTCAAGGGAAAGAGCTGGACCTTAATCATTCATAGTTGGTAGTAATATTTTTAAGTGTTTCTTTTCAATTGAAGATTTCAAATACAATACGCGCTTTGTGGGAATGGAAACTTTGGTGATTTATAGCTTATCGTGACTGTTGATACTACTCTCGTGTCCTTCTAGATGTTACTAGACTAGATGTTACCATTGCTTGCATTACAACCTGACTGGAGGCTGAAAATAGAAAATAAACACTTGGTTAAAGTAAGTATTTATGTTGTTTCATGTTGTTTTTGTGTGATTTGAAGCGAAGTCGAACCTGCTCATGCAGATGCTCACCGATCAGGCTCAACCTAGTTTCCACACGCAGGTAGTCAAGACATCACGGGGTGTGAACTCCATACAACGCGCAGCACTGCACCGCCATAGCTCAATAAAGGATTGAGAAGGAAGCCTTATTAGTTATGATTATTTATATTTATTTTTTCATTTATAATTTTGTCACCATGGTATGGCCAGCCTAATGCCGCGACCAGCAACACCAATGTGAGCAATATCATTTGTGTTAATACAAGCATAGTCTATGATGGCACGCATGCCTAATGTCGATGGAATCACTGACGCAATGTATCTGGGAGGTTTGATCGGTGTATTTGACTATTTGCTTTTGTTTTTTAGCTGCGATCATTCTTTTTAATTGTTTATTTATCTTTGGATGTTAATTTTTATTATATTTTTATTTATTTAATTATTTTATTTTTTTGTTGTTGTTACTGTTTTTACGCACACAGCTATGTATACATTGAGAGGCTAAGAATGATTACAGCTTCGGATGGTTGCGTGGTGGTTGTGTCTCCGCGATAAGAGCATGCGGTCTGGATTGGAGGTCATGGGTTCGAGTTCATTAAGATGGCATTGGCACCGCCTCTCTCTCTCTCACTCACTTTCTCTCTCTCTCATTATAGTTTATAATAGTCCTAATAAAAGTACTACTAATAATAGTAATGAATTTCTTTTTTATTTTATTTTTTTTTTTTTTATTTTATTTTTTTTTTTTTTATTATTATTATATATATTTTTTTTTCATTTATTTAGATCTATTTTTTTTTTATAAACAGCTCAGTCCTTTCTGGGGTACACAGTCATTATTTGACAATGCAATAACTAAAGGATTTATCAAAAGGGAAAGTGAGAGTTAACATATATAACACACAAACATATACAGATATAGTAACATTAAGCGATGTTACTTTCTATTTGTTAGTAGGGAAGATGCATATTAGATTTCTAGCGGCGACTACTAGAGGATGATGATGACCACACAAATGAAGCCCTGTGTTAGTACATGAATAGAGAAATGAAAGCAGTACTATATTAAAACATTCAGGTATGTTAGTTTTCGGTCAGAAAGGCAATGATGTGTGATGTAGACAACTAGACAATTGATACATATTACAAAAATCATAAATGAATTTAATCAGTGTTATTGAAGAAAATGTCTAGTGACATTATAACAACATTGTTATTTTCATTCTTGTGTTTGGTTTATCTGGCATATTTTAAAAGCATTTGTCATATTGTATATGACTAAAACCACTGGACCATGGAACTTTCAATTAATTTTATTGTTTGCATTATACTTAGCACCACTTTAGCGCATTTTGAGCTTATGCCTAAATGGTGTTCTTTTGAAATTGTTGTAATTATGTAATTATTAATTGTTGTAATTATGTAATTGTTAATATCAGAAGGTATAAGTAGGCAAAGATCAGGAAAAGGCGCAGTCAGAAAAAGATTTTCTCTCCAAAAACCGAGGAGGGAAAAAACTAAATTAACAATCAGGTACTTAATTATACCATGAAAACACATCGTAAGCCGAATGAGCAGCTATTTTCCCATATGTGGCCACTCAGTTACCTAAACTTAACTAAAATATGAAAACATACATGTACATAAGGCGCCCAAAGCACATTAATTTTAAACACCAAGACATAAAACGAAAATAACCACCACAGAAGTATCGCCTTGGAACGATCAGTTACACAAAATTACTGGCGGGCTTAAACAGGTTTTACATGGCCATAACCTCACCCTCAGCTTCTGCAGTGGTTCATAACATTTAGTTAGTTCTTCGGTCCTCGTGGAGAATCTCTAACTAGTCAATGAATCATCAAAAACAAACAAATAAATCATGATAAACATCCTGATGAATCAAAAACCAGGACTCACAGATTGAGTTAGCTGCCCTGCGATGGAGATCCCTGGGCACCGAATAACTTACTAACTCCGGAGCAAAAGAAAAACACCAGTTGGACCCCTGTGGGCCAAGCAACAGACAAGAAGCTCCAGCCCCAACCAACCAAAATGAATAGCTTTAAGTCGGGGCCATCAAAGAATCTGACGCCCGACCCACCGGCGTGCAATTAAACAAAGCAGCATAGTTATCAACCATGATTGGGTTAAAAACTAAGCATGCAGACTGTCGCATAACATTCAAGTTATAACCTATACATCAATAACGTGTAATGATTTTTCTGAACTGAAAAGAAAAATCATTCCTTCCTACAAGTTTCTTAAATTTGTAAACGAAGTCACCATAAAATTCTGGTTCTCACCTAAAAGCGTCTCTAACCCAACATTATATTTGGAAATCAGTTCATAGTGTCTACGATAAAATTTAGAAAATGTTTTTCGAATTTTATGATACCGATAGCCCTTTTGGAGAAGTTTGGCCGTTAAATATTTATTTCGAGAGTTGAAGTCTGTAACATGATTGCAGACTCTAGCAAACCTAATAAGTTGCGAAATGTATACACCATAAGAAGCACGACGAGGAACGTCACCATCCAAAAACGGAAAGTTTACTATATCAAAATCAAAGTCATCGCGCTTATCATAAATTTTAGAAGAAACAAATCCATTATCAACAGAAAGATGTAACTCTAAAAAGGGGGCTTTTCCCATTCAAATTCATGGGCAACCCATGTTGACCTTGCCATAAACTGGGTCAAGGATGTCACAGGTCATGATTTAGATATACATTGTAGTACTTTAGCCATCGATGCCTTCACTCCAAAGTTCATGTAAATTTGTCAAATGGTTCAGAGAAAAAGATTTATATGGGCATGGCGGCCACCTTGGTAATGTGACCTGGGTTATTAATAAACACGTTGGTTCCCCGATCCTATAGATGCTTCAGATAAAATTTGGCTTTAATTGGCCAAGTGGTTTCAGAGGAGAAGAAGTTTGAATATTATGGTATTATACATGTATATTGCCCCGGGGTGGGGGCATATGAGCCCTTGGTTCCATTTTTTTTTTCAGAATCATTAATATTTAATCCTTTTGCCCATTTCCTGCAAGATTTTCACCTCAAATGACTTTTTAAAAGTTTTCCCCGTTCAAATGCATTGGCAACGTATGTTGACCTTGTCGTAAAATATGTCAAGGTCACCACAGTGTCATGATTTATATACACATGGTAGTGCTTGAGCCATATATACTTCATGCCAAGTTTCGTTGAAATCGGTCCACCGGTTCTGGAGAAGAAGATTTTTGAAGGTTTTCTACCATTATTGGCATGGTGGCCATCTTGGTAATGTGAACTAGATTATTTATACATTCATTGATTCCCCAATTCTATAGACGCTTTACATAAAATTTGGCTTTGATTGGCCTAGCGGTTTCAGAGGAGAAGATATTTGAATATTATGGTAATTTACATGTATAATGCCCGGGGTGGGGGAAGATGAGCCCCTGGGGTCCATTTTTTTTTTTCAGAGAATCATCAATATTCAGTCCTACTGCCCATTTCCTGTAAGACTTTCACTTTATATGACATTTTTAAAGTTCTCGCCATTCAAATGCATTGGTGACCTATGTTGACCTTGCCGTAAAAAAGGTCAAGGTCACCACAGTGACATGATTTATATATACATTGTAGTGCTTGAGCCATATATACTTTGTGCTAAGTTTCATTGAAATCGGTCCACCGGTTCTGGAGAAGAAGATTTTTGAATGTTTTCTACCATTATTGACAAGGCGGCCATCTTGGTAATGTGAACTAGATTATTTATACACACATTGATTCCCCAATTCTATAGACGCTTAACATAACATTTTGCTTTGATTTGCCTAGCGGTTTCAGAGGAGAAGATATTTGAATATTATGGTAATTTACATGAATAATGCCCCGAGGTGGGGGAAGATGAGCCCCTGGGGTCCTTTTTTCAGAATCATTAATATTCAGTCCTACTGCCCATTTCCTGTAAGACTTTCACTTTATATGACATTTTTAAAGTTCTCCCCATTCAAATGCATTGGTGACCTATGTTGACCTTGCCGTAAAAAAGGTCAAGGTCATCACAGGGTCATGATTTATATATACATTGTAGTGCTTGAGGCATAGATGCTTCACGCCAAGTTTCGTTGAAATTGGTCCACAGGTTCTGGAGAAGAAGATTTTTGAAGGGTTTTTACCATATATGGGCATGGCGGCCATCTAGATCACCTGAATTTCTTATATATACATTGGTTCCTCCTTCCTATTGATGCTTCACATAAAATTTGGCTTTGATTGGCCAAGCGGTTTCAGAGGAGATGATGTTTGTATATGATGGTAATGTACAGGTATATTGCCCCGTGGTGGGGGCAGATGAGCCCCTGGGGTCAAAATTTTTCAGAATCATCAATATTCAGTACTACTGCCCATTTCCTGCAAGATTTTCACTTTAAATGACAATTTTAAGTTCTCCCCATTCAAATGCATTGGTGACCTATGTTGATCTTGCCGTAAAATAGGTCAAGGTCATCACAGGGTCACGATTTATATACACATTGTAGTGCTTGAGCCATAGTTGCTTCATGCCAAGTTTTGTTGAAATCGGTCCATTGGTTCTGGAGAAGAAGATTTTTGAAGGGTTTTTACCGTATATGGGCATGGCGGCCATCTTGGAGGAGATGATGTTTGAATATTATGGTACATTTTTTTATAATGTACAGGTATATTGTCCCGGGGTGGGGGCAGATGAGCCCCTGGGGTCAATTTTTTTCAGAATCATCAATATTCAGTTCTACTGCCCATTTCCTGCAAGATTTTCGCTTTAAATGACATTTTAAAATTTTTCCCCATTCAAATGCATTGGCGACCTATGTTGACCTTGCCGTAAAATAGGTCAAGGTCATCACAGGGTCACGATTTATATACACATTGTAGTGCTTGAGCCATCAATGCTATATGCCAAGTTTCGTTGAAATCGGTTCACTGGTTCTGGAGAAGAAGATTTTTGAAAGGTTTTTACCATACATGGGCATGGCGGCCATCTTGGACATGTGACCTGGATTTCTTATATACACATTAGTTCCCCCTTCCTATTGATGCTTCACATAAAATTTGGCTTTGATTGGCCAAGCGGTTTCAGAGAAGAAGATCTTTGAAAATGGTGGACGACGGACGACGCCGACGGACGACGATGCCGACGGACGGACGCCGGGTGCCTCCCTATCATATAACCTCACCTGTGAGCCTTCGGCTCAGGTGAGCTAAAAACAACAACAAAGAATACAACATGTATAAGCAAAAGACATGGACGCTATTATGACTCAGAGCGGTGCAACTTCATACATGTACAAAGCGCATGGCAACTATAGTAGAAAAACTAGAGTTTATTATGCCTAGGTCACACTAGCGCTTACGGATGCCGCGGATAGTTGCGAATACTATACGTAGCGATCCGCAGAATTTTGTGGGCGGGGCTAACGGTTTTTAATGAATTTATTACCTTTAAATACGAATAAATACGGGTAGTTCAGGAAAGATACGGATACGTTCGAAGATAGTTACGGATAAATTCGAATACATACGGTTAAGATACTTGACTACATACCTTTCGATACCATCTGTTACTTTTAGATACAGACATACACCTTCAGATACGTAATGTTGCGTTTTCTTGCGTATATAACGGTGAAATTTGATGCAAGAAAACGCAGGTTTTAGTCAAACTACAGTCACACTAGCACATCCGGATGCTGCGGACGCTGCGGACTGACCTTTCGTATCTATCCGTCATATCCGTAACAATTCGTATCTTTTCCGTATATGTTCGTATCTTAACGTATTGTATATGCAAGTCCGATTCCATCCGCGCCCAAATTTTGAAAAAAGTCAAAAATTGGGCACGGATGAAACATCCGTAATAGTACGTAATGACATGTAAATGAAGGCGTTGATTCGAATCTTTCCGTATCTAAACCGTAACACAAACGTATCTACACCGTAAATGAACGCATCAACCAACAATCATACGGGGTGCCGTTTTACTATTTATTCCCTATTTATGGATATCCATAATTCATTTTGGATATCCAAAATTCATTTCTGGATACTTAAAATCGATTTATGGATATCCTTAATTCGTCTGAATATTGGATATCCATAAATTGATTTTAGGATATCCTAAAATCGAACTATGGATATCCTAAAATACAATCCTATTTTTGGATATCCATAATTCGATTTAAGGATATTATAAAATCGGGCTAATATTGGATATCCATAATTCGATTTATGGATATCCATAAATGAGTTATGGATGTACTTCAATAGAACTGTATTTTAGGATATCCATAATTTAAGGATATCCTTAAATCGCAAAAAAATGATGTACGTGCCTATGGGTGCCATGTTACTATTTATTCCCTATTTTTGGATATCCATAATTCATTTAAGGATATCCATAATTTATTTATGGATATCCTTTATTCATTAACATTTCTGGATATCCTAAAATGAATTATGGATATCCATAAATGAATTATGGATATCCATAATAATTATGGATATCCTGAAATGAATTATGGATATCCTGAAATGAATTATGGATATCCTGAAATGAATTATGGATATCCTTATTTTTTCGATATCCAAAATTTATTTTTGGACATCCATAATTCTTTTTTGGATATCCATAATTCATTTTGGATATCCTAAAATCAATTTAAGGATATCCTAAATTCGTCTGAATATTGGATATCCATAAATAGATTTAGCATATCCTAAAACCGAACTATGGATATCCTAAAATACAATCCTATTTTTGGATATCCATAATTCGATTTAAGGATATCCTAAAATCGGGCTAATATCGGATATTCCATAATTCGATTTATGGATATCCATAAATGAGTTATGGATTTCCTTCAATAGGACTGTATTTAAGGATATCCATAATTCATTTAAGGATATCCTTAAATCACAAAAAATGATGTACGTGCCTATGGAGTGCCGTTTTACTATTTATTTTTGGATATCCATAATTTATTTAAGGATATTCATAATGTATTTATGGATATCCTTAATTCATTTATGGATATCCTACAATAATTAAGGATAAATCGAATTATGGATATCCAATATTAGCCCGATTTTAGAATATCCTTAAATCGAATTATGGATATCCAAAAATAGGATTGCATTTAAGGATATCCATAATTCGATTATAGGATATCCTAAAATCAATTTATGGATATCCAATATTCAGCCGAATTAAGGGTATCCATAAATCGATTTTAGGATATCCAAAAAAGAATTATGGGTATCCAAAAATATATTATGGATATCCAAAAATGAATTTTGGACATCCAAAAATGAATTATGGATATCCATAAATAGGAAATAAATAGTAAAACGGCACCCCATACGTGCCTATGGGATATAATGATTTCTCCCTAGTCAGAGAATGGAGGCATCCGGTGTGGTTGAATTTACGTTGGCTTCCGTTTCGTTCAGTTTAAGTTAGCGCATGCGTTTTACACGGAAAAAATCATTATGGAAAAGAAATATTTTTTAAAATGAATTATGGATATCCTAAAATCGAATTATGGATATCCTTAAATCAGATCATTATGGATATCCAAAAAAAAGAATCATGGATATCCAAAAATCGAATTATGGATATCCTAAATTCAAGCTTATTTTTGGATATCCTAAAACACATTTAAGGATATCCTTAAATGAGCTGATTTAAGGATATCCATAGTTCGATATCCAAAAATCGAATTATAGATATCCTAAATTCAAGCTTATTTTTTGGATATCCTAAAACATATTTAAGGATATCCTTAAATGAGCTGATTTAAGGATATCCATAATTCGATTTTTGGATATCCAAAAATCGAATTATGGATATCCATAATTCATCGTGATTTTTGGATATCCAAAAATGTATTTCAGGATATCCATAATTCAATTATGGATATCCATAATTCATTTAAGGATATCCATAATTCATTTATGGATATCCATAATTCATTTATGGATATCCATAATTCATTTTAGGATATCCAAAAATATTGATGGATATCTTTAATTATTTTAGGATATCCATAAATGAATTAAGGATATCCATAAATGAATTATGGATATCCATAAATGAATTATGGATATCCTTAAATAAATAAATTACCTGTATAATAGAAAAATGACGGACATTTTTGTCAAGGAGACTATATATTCCAGAAACGTTCTTGTATGATTCATTCAAGCATTGGATACAGATTATGTTATGCCCAAACACTCAGCTCTAGAGGGCTCAGCCACACGCTTATTAGCACTGTTCAAGTTGCATCCTGGTTTGATTCCGTTTTCATACGTGTGGCATGCTGTGTAAACTTTAGGAAAACCGTAACATTACGTGTTCGTATCTGAACGTATTAAATTGTATCGAAAAGTGTGTATAAACGACAAAGACCGCAACCGAACGAAATAACACGTATGTAACAGTATCGATCCGCAACAAATCCTCGATCGCGGAATGATACGTTTAGATGCGATTAGATACGGACAGATTCGAATAAATGCCTTCAGTTACGTACCATTGCCTAGCATTACCGATCGTCCATCCGCGCATGCATTTTTGACAGTTATGAAAATTTGCCCGCGGATCTACCGCGCCCTGAGGATACGATACGTACAGTTACGGACATTACGGATGAGATACGAATCGTTACGGATAGGACGGACAGATACGGAACACCTATCCGCAGCGTCCGCAGCGTACGTAAGCCCTAGTGTGACCTAGGCATTACAGAAGCGCAAGCAGAAAGTCTTAAAAAGTAAAGATTTTAGCGTATGTGAATGTCCCCTACACTGTTCAAAAACGGCTCCGCTCAGAGACAACGCAAGACTAATGCAAACCTATTTACACCATATATGTACAACCTCGGTTGGCAAATGTGACTGGTTAGGCTAGGTATCACTATTAACTACGGTACACTTATCCAAAAGTTGAATGGTTAATGTATTACATACTCCAACAATTCTAAAATTAAAATATTTTATTTAGAACACCGATAACAATATTCCTGTGTCAAAATGGATGTATAATCATCATTACCAATACGCCAGCTAGCCAATGTGCCCTTGTACACAAGTTGTTTGGTAACGTTAGTTTGTTTGCTTGTTTGTTTGAATTGATGTTTTACGTCCCTGTCAACAGCAATGGTCATGTCGGGCTTAATTGATCACGTGCGCTAACTAGAACAAATACAGTTTGTCTATGTACGAATGTCTCCAGCAGATTAAATTGTTATGTACAGTCTATGATGTAGGAAAAAGAACCGAGAACTTGGCATAGATTGGCTTTTTCAGCCTCGTCAACTGAACGACCTGAAAGTAGAAATGTAACCATTTATAATTTCTTTGAGATCAGCGAAGATATTCTGAGAAATCAGAAATTTATTATCGGTTAATGTTACGTCTACACTGGACCACGTTCTCACTACGTCCTTACCACGTTCTAAAAATTCAAGAACGTGGCGAGGACGGGGTCAAAATGAAACAATTTCGGATTTCTAAGTTCCCACTACGTCCTTACTACGTCCCCGCCACGTTCTTATTACGTCCGCACCACGTCCTTACTACGTCCTTCACGTTTACACTACGTCCTCAATACGCGCTCACCAAGTTCATCCCGTTTCCACTACGTCCTTGCTACGTCCTCACAAAGACCAAGCAGTTCATACCACGCGCGAACTACGTTTCCAGTACGTTCTAACTGTAAATATATTAATCAGTCGTGTATTAACAGTCAGATAAGTTGCGAAACGGCTTGAAAATTGCAGTAAGAAAATGACGGGCGGACAACATTTCCGGTGGTATTCGCATGAAATTGAAGAATGCCTCTATCCTCAACTCAGCTAGTAGTCGGTCGTAATGCCCATACTGAAGCCTCCTTTCAGCTGATAGCCAAGGGCGCACCCAACAAGATCTTGCCCTTCTATTCCTCCTCCTGTGAAATAGCACAAGTGCAGCCTGTGCACCAAGTAAGGCATGATGTCCTTGAAGGAGAGCAAGTTACAAGAGTACTTCTCTGTTCATCTTTCGATTTCGATATGATTTAAATAAAAGCGAAGGCAATTGCTTGAGGGTACGGGACAATTAAAACAAAATTAATAAAACGTGGAGGACGTAGTTCGAACCTGGTGTGAACGTGATAAGAACCTACTAAGGACGTGTTAGGAACCGCTAGGACGTGATAAGAACGCAGTGCAGTCTTCTAGGACGCGGTAAGGACGTACAAGAAGCGTGGTATGGTCTTGTCGAGAACTTGATGGGCGTAGCGAGGACGTAGCGAGGACGTAGTAGAAGCGTAGCGAGGTCTTGATGGTCGGCAACAAATTTGCATCGCGTCCACGAAGACCGCACTACGTTTGCGCCACGTTCTTTCTACGTCCTACAAGTTCCTACTACGTCCTTACCACGTCCTTACTACGTCCTTACTGCGTTCTAATTCCACCCCGTCCTTGCCACGTTTCTTTTGAGCATGTTCAAAATTTGACCAAGACCTCCGCGTCCATCAAGACCTCACTACGTCCTTACTACGTTCCTACCACGTCCTACAAGACCGTACCACGTCCTCACTACGTCCTTAATTTTTTTAGGACGTAGTAAGGACGTAGTGAGAACGTGGCCCGGTGTAGACGTAACATAAGATTCATTTTCTAACCTATGTTTAACATATTTGGCCCCATTTAGATAATACTAGTCTTTGTATCGACTACCCTGTTGAAAGTTGCAAAATTTCGGTAATTCTCTTTGGCTCCATGTTGCCAAATCTATAGGGTCACTGAAGAGACTTTAATAGTCAAAACCGCGGTATGGCCCAACCCCTGTCTCATTAATGTGTTCACTGCTCTTAAAGGACCTCAGTTTTAATTTTCATTAATAAAGAGGCCAATCAAAACAGTTAAGGCATTGAACAGGGCCTAAACATTATGACTTCTGAGTGATTATAGTCTCAGGCTGGTGAACAATTATTCATTGAAACCATATACAAAAAAAGATGCTGCAGTCATGTATACATGTACATGTAAACCTTGAAATCTGAACAACACAATTTATATGGACAGCTGCGTTTGGTCAACCAAACATGAATATACCATAATCCTGATAGTTCTTGGCAGGAAGGATCCTTGCACTGCATACAACAAAGCTCTCCTTTTCTTGCAATTATTTCTTATTAAATGATACGTTGAAACAGTGTGTTTCATAATGATATGTTTAACAATGTTTTCTTTTTCATAACGCTATGTACATCTCACGATAAAACTACCTATGTATTGGGAAAGCTTTAAAAATTGGAACACCCAAAATTATAAAGTATTTTATTGAATTAGGATGTTTGGGACAGCCAGAAATCTAATAATGTTTTCACGTCCGAACTCATACTGATACAGTTCTCTGATAATTGCGTGTTCTTCTTACATTGGACTTCTGTGGTGTCAGCACTATTCAACACAAATTAAGAGCAGAACTCACTTAAATTATACCTTGAAGCCATCATGAGGCAATGGATGTCAAGGTATGAACAAAAATCATTACAAACACACTTTTGATGGCAAACAGATACAAATTGGGACAAATTCAATTTTGGGGAATCCTTCAAGAAATGGGTCAATGTTATTTATACAAATGCAGAACCATGCACAACTAAAAATGGGTGGACCTCCAAACCATTTCATGCTAAAAAAGGTATCAGACAAGGATGCCCATTAATCGCGCTTTTATTTCTGCTTGTTGTCGAAATACTAGCCGTCAAAAAAAAAAAAAAAAAAAAAAAAAAGCCGTCAAAATAAGAGAGAATACACAGTGGGGTTTAAATATAGATATAAACGGCAATAAAAATGTAATCCAGATATCTCAACTTGCAGATGACACAACCTTATTCTTTGAAAGTGAAGAGGCAATAAAACAAGGTTTAAAAATCATTGAAGACTTTGGCAAAGTCTCTGGTTTAAAACTTAACAAAGAAAAAACAGAGGGGCTCTGGCGTGGTAGGGGAACAAATAGGAAAGATAATTTTGCAGGCATTAACTGGCAGAAGAATACAGTTAAAGCATTTGGAGTACATTTTGGGTATGATAAAAACAAACAGAATTGCTCAACTGGGAGGAAAAAATCGCAAAGATAAAAGCATGCTTAAAATGTTGGGACTCTAGAGACTTGTCACTGCAAGGACGTGTACAGGTTATCAAAACATTAGCCTTAGCAAAAAATGTCTACTTATGTGCTTCAATACATGTCCCAGAATGGGTTATAAAAGAAATAAATAAAGAGTTTTTCACTTTTTTATGGAAATATAACAGAGATAAAATAGCAAGGAAAGTGCTAATAAATGATATTTCAAATGGTGGGCTTAATATTATTGACTTCAAAACCTTCTGCATCGCAATGAAAGCTGTCTGGGCTTGCAGACTAATCAGATGTAAACAAGAAACTTGGAGTATAATACCCAAAAACACTTAGATAATATAGGCATCAAACAAATTTTATGCATGAACATAGAGCATGATAAACAAATACCAATCAAACTACCCATATTTTATAAGGAGGTAATATACAGTTGGTACTTGAGTGGTGGAGGCAATAAAACACCTAAAAGTACTAACGACATAAGAAGCCAGCACATATGGGGAAATCGTTTCATCCAATCAAGGGGGAAGACTCTATTCTTTAAAGCATGGAAAGACAGTAATATAAACTTCATTGATGACCTATTAGATAAAAACGGCAATTTCCTTTCGGGTACTAAAATATTAGATAAGCTTAAAGTTAAAACTAACTGGATTGCAGAATATAAAACCTTATTAAGGTCAATACCATTAATTTGGAAAGAAAAACTATCAACAGCTAATATGGAAGTTAAAGTCAAAAAGCAATTACAGCCATTTCTGCAAAATGAAGGCAAAATGCCATATCATCTACCCATAAAAGCAAAAGACTATTACAATATTTTAACTAAGAAAATAAAGAAAAGAACACATAATGAAAATTATTGGAATAACATCTTCCCAGATCATCCAATATGGGAAAAAGTATACATTGCAAGAATAAAACAGCAACCAATAAAGAAGCTTGCAGACTTTAACTATAAGTTAATACACAGAATATTACCAAACCAAGAAAATCTTTGTTACTGGAAAATATCAAACTCAAACAAATGTCGGTTTGGATGTGAAGCTATAGAGAACAATGACCACCTGTTTATCAACTGCCCAAGATTATCAGAACTTAAGCTCAAGGCAGAGCAAATCTTGCAACAACTTGGAATATCAGTCAAACTCACTCTAAAAACGCTAATATTTGGCTACAAAACTGTATATCCAGCATATAATCATCTAAACAGACTCTTTACACATATTTTCTATGCTATTTTCAAATTCTGGGTTAAAAATGAACCCAATATAGAAATAATACATTGGATATTCTGTGAACTCGACTACTGGAAACGAGTATACATACATACATACCAAGATAAACATTGATTTACTTAATAAATTTCTAGACAAATGGTCAGTAAGTGTCAATTTAGATCAAATATAAAAAATTCTTTGTTATATAGCAGGCTGTACTCGTTAATGATGCACGGAACACTAGCATATGTGGCACACAGAAAGAAATTCTTTTAAAAATAACAGAAAGTCCAACTGATATACCACAATGTAGTATTCATACTTCTCACCACACAGAAGCTCAAGTTCTCTGCCATTCAAACACTTCATATCGATACATTATATGCCCATAAACCATAGATGAATCAATCTTCTTTCTTCCCCAAAAAATGCTAGCGTCACTGTGGTCATTTCTTTTAACTTCAATATATGCAGTTACCATATATGTGTTTCGCCGATCTTTCTTCTACCTGATACCTGATACATACATACATACAGTACATGTACACGTAGAAAGCCCACTTCTTAAAACTTTAATATATATATGTTACACCCCCCCCCCCCACCAAAAAAAATAAAATAAAAAAAAATAAATAAAAAAAAAATAAAAAAAAAAATAAAATAAAAATAAAAAATGAATAAACAAATAAAATACATAAATATGATGAGTAAATAAAATAAATAGAAAAACTGTTAACAAACTACATCTAGATGTAACTTGTACATTATTGAAATCACTAAATTACAACAACAAAAATCATTCATACTTAAAAAAATAATGTAAAATAATTATATGCATTAAGTATGCAATATTATAAAAATATGAAGTACCTACTCCGGATGTGTCTCGGGTTGACTCTTAAGTAGCCACCTAGCTCCCAAATCTGACAATTCAGGCAGATGCACTAGAGTGAGCGGGTGTAATCACTGTGATTAGAAGAGTCGCTTACCCGAAACACATCTGGAACCTGCCTTTTTGTTTAAAAAAAAAAAAAAAAAAAAGATACAAATTGGGACGGCTTCATAATCAGAAATGCATTTTTGAACATCATTTTATTAGTTTTCCCGTCCACTGAATATTGGGTTTTAAAATTTTATGCTGCTCCAGCTGCACTTTGGCATTCCTATTCTACCGCTTACTAAGTATTTTAGTAATTTTTGAGATGGTTATAACAATATACGTTGGTACCTTGTTATTGCTTATTTTGCGTTTGTACTTTCATTGGCCTGTTTTCATATTCCCGAGACGTTGTGTCCTCATGCGACAGAACCTGATCAGCAGACATGCAGCAGCTGATATAATTAAACTTTATTTGTGCCGCTGCATAAGAAAACCAACAATTTGCTTTTGCGAAAACAAAGCCGCAGATCAGCCGTGCAGTTACTGCACGGCTGATCAGCGCCTTTGTTTTCGCTCCATAGATAGTGTAATACCTCTTCTTCTTAAATCTGAAATTTCAATGTTCTAGCCTGCTAACGAGATTGTACAGGCTGGTTTGTGTCGGACCTGGTCGAAAACCCAAGTTGTTTGTTTTTCTCATGCACAGGCTCATTTGAACAACATTTATCCCATCCACATGTCCAGTCTAACATTTATAATAAAATCAGTCTTAAAGAAGCCATATGAGCCTGTGCGTGTTAAAACCAACAATTTGGTTCCGACCAGGTCTGACACATGGTTAGAGGCTGGAAATTTTGGATTTAGAAAGTAGAGGCATTGTACTGTCCATGTAGCGAAAACAAAGGCGCTGATCAGCTTCGCAGTAACTGCGAAGCTGATCTGCGCCTTTGTTTTCGCCTGTGCAGATTGTTGGTTTTCCGCTGCGGCGGCTCATATAATTTAGAAAATAACATGCTTGCCTGTACTTGGCCCTCCATAATCAAGTTTCAAGAAACAGTTCTCATAAACACATAATGCATTTCTAGAACATCATTACCATGTTCAACACATTAATTTCCTCTGCAGAGGATGTAAGAGCATGCAATCTGCCTGACGGAGAAGTCCAACTAATCATTTTGCAAGGCTGATAAACAAATTGAGGAAGTAATTGAGAAAATTATGGTTAACTTTGTCGCCTGGTTTCCTGGGAGATTTAGGTCATGTATGGCTGGGAAGCTCTTAGAATAAGAATGTTACAACAAGCTAATATGCTCTTACATTCTAGACCACTAACTACTACACATTTATATCGTTTACTTGGATGTTGATGGGTATTCATTCTTAATGTTACTTTTGCATAAAATATTATGCTTTTGTAATTAATATCCACAGTAAATAGTTATTGCTTTAGTAGAAACAAGAAGAATATAAGAAGAAATATCACGTTTTAATATTGTGCTTTCTTAAAATGCTCCGCATTATCACAATAAAAAATAGAGGACCACTGGTCCTGATAACGCTCATCTTAGGTCTTTGTAAAATGAC
Organism: Rugalucina vietnamica; assembly: GCA_964017185.1. Taxonomy (NCBI): domain Eukaryota; kingdom Metazoa; phylum Mollusca; class Bivalvia; order Lucinida; family Lucinidae; genus Rugalucina; species Rugalucina vietnamica. Next base: position 40,305,729 of record OZ024870.1, read on the forward strand.
CTCTGACCAAAATGACATTGACCATAAATACTCACATCACTCTATTACCTCTGTAAACTGTCTACAGATCAACGGCTATAAAAGATTCTGAGAATGTTTTTACTTTTTAACATTAAAAACCCCATGTGACCAAATTTGATCTTGCCGTAAAATACATCAAGGTCAACACAAGCTAATGATTGTAACAATCTATGGTGAGACTGATTGTCTCAATGAAATTAGTTTATCGATTTAAGAGTAGATTTTTAAAGATTTCTACCATGTATGGGCATGACGGCCATCTTAGTCATGTGACCTGGACCATTTATATTAACTTTAGTTCCCCCTTCCTAAGGATGTCTAAGGTTGGCTTAGAATGTTCGAGTGGTTTCTAAGAAAATTAAAAGTAAAAGTTGGCAGTGGTCAGGAAATGACGCAATCAGAAAGAAATTCCCATTCCAAAAACGAGGACGGAAAAGAACTAAATTAACACTTTAGTACTTATACTGAGAAAAGATATGGTAAGCCGAGTGAGCAACTATTTTCCAATAGGTCGCCACTCAATTTTAACATTAGTTTGGGAGCATTAATGCAATACGCATAGATTGAAAGCAAATTTACTTTTGAACCTGTACTATATCTCTGTAAATACATCTACATAACCATACTCACCCTGACACCGGTTTGACAACAAATACGACCATGAATGTTACAAATTCTACAGTTGATGTCTTTTAATTGTCCATAACAACTGTGCTTATTTTAGTTCATGGACAATTTCAGGCAATTATACATTTTCGCCTTGTTGGCCCTGTCTCCCTCCCCCCCTGTGCCCAGGATGCCACTTTGATATGATGTGTGAATGTAAAAAAACACGTAAACTGACGAAAGAGCATGCTGGGTCCCGGTGGGGGGGGACACACTTGGAATTAAATACAAGATTGTAAATTAAAAATCTTATGCATTAAGCTCACAATGTGTGGATATTGTTCAGCATTCATATGACAAACAAGCCCATATTTGTTTGCTTGAAAAGTGCTGTTGACAAACAAATGCAAATCAGTCCAAAGTCTAATGATTCGTTTTTGCCAAAGATTGGGTGGGTTGTGAAAATATTTAGTTGCATTGTCTGGATTCTGTTAAATCAGCCAAACTGTTTTGTAAACGAAATTGTACAGGTGTATATGTTTCTTCTCCTATAAATACTAAATTCAGCCCCATAGACTTAACATGAAAATTTCGTCCTCCCAAATCTGAGATTTAGGGACTTTTTACATCTAAGGCATAGATGTCCTTTCAAAATTTCATGATTTTGTCAAAAATTGACGGAATGTTCCGTTAAATCCCTTCATTCGACGACGCACAAACCCTAGCTATACTATACTTAGCATCAAAAACAACTAACAAATATATCAATTTCAAAATTGCATATATTAAATTGCCTTGAGCACTTGGACAGACGACTGACGTCGGACAAATGACTACATGTAAATAAAGACATATTTAACAAATTATCAACATAAAAATGTTTCTTCAAGAAAGACAATTGTTTCCTGAAACCGAATAACATTAAAGGTCTAATAATGCTAAAATCTTCCAAGCTCTACAAAAATCCTCGACAACATTTTCAGCATATATGATAATGTCCCTTGCAAAAAAGAATCATGTCTATGCTGACAAGATAAAACTTTCCCAATAATAATGAATTCCCAATCCGTCAAACACAACAATACTTCAAAATTTATAATGAAAAATAAAATTAATCGATCTGTACGGTCCGACTGTCCAAAGCTGAAGTGATTTTACACCTTAACTGGCACGTGCAGGCAGCTACTTTCCCGCCTTTCCGCTATGAAAGCGACACCTAGCGCTCATTGCACTTAATAACGGAAAGCAATTTTCTTCTTATTCGTAAACTCAAACGCAGAAAATTATATTTCCGTTAAATCCCTTCATTCGACGACGCACAAACCCTAGCTATACTATACTTAGCATCAAAAACAACTAACAAATATATCAATTTCAAAATTGCATATATTAAATTGCCTTGAGCACTTGGACAGACGACTGAACATAAAGAACGGGCAAAATCGAGATAGAAAATATGGCTGTGTTTGACGGACCAGACATTCATAAGAAAATTACCGTCAAGATAAACTGTTTCAACCTCTACGGAAAAAAGCACCTTGCGATATATTAAAATCGGAAACTGGATGAAACTGAAAATCTTTCATCAATGTTATCCTTAAAGTAACCGTCCTTATTAGCGTTCTCGCTCAACATTCCTGTCTATAACGTCATTATTAGCAGCTGCACTCGCTCCACCGGAACACAGGGAATGTAAACAGTATTTTTAGCATCGACAACGTGAGGCGACAGAACCTCAAGAAATAACTCCCTCAGATTTGAATATGACATTTTCCTGTTTCTAATCCGAACTTTGAAACCATGCTTCTTTGCGGATAAATTACAGAATAGATAATCCACCACACCTGATTAACTTTCTCACATTTACAACTGGAGACAAATTTGAACCCATTTTAGCAATCATAACTAAAGAACTATGTGTATATTTGTCCGTCTTACTGCATTCTATGAAAGTAACCATGTAAATCAAATAACATGTAAATACTAAATCAGAAACTCTAATATTCAAAAATACAAAACTTCTCAAAACTCCAGAAAAACAAAACTACGAAAAAGATGAAAATAATTCTTTGGTTATTATTTTCAGAATACAGCCTTAACAAAATTCTACTGTGATTGGTTCTTTCTCAACCACATGCTTAGATGAAATTCGTTTAGCAGATTCCAAAACATTGACTATTAATTTAGAATTTCTAGGGAAAATAAAGACACTATAAAACATGGAACTATTAAATTTCATAAAATGCAGCAATACAGCACTAGGCGAATTTGCACTCGGAATTAAAGAAACTAAATAAACGTATTGCCATCGCTAATAAGCCTAAACTGGCAAAATGTCCCTACTCCGTAAACCGTTTATGAAAACGAATATAAGCACCACTATATTTCCTGTCTGTACCCTCCACCCACGAATTTCTTAATATGTCTTGGAGTAGATGGATTCTGGTAGCCAAAGCTTCCGGTAACTCTTTAATATCAACTGCATGCGCCTGAAAAAAATATATTTGCAAAAAATTACAATCATTAATGCATAAAACTTATCACGAAGAGAGAGAAGAGAGATCAGATTTGTAATTGAATTTTTCTGCAACATGATTAACATTCGAAAAATACTTCAATGTTCATATCATTGCGAGTTTAAACGACTCCAAAAACCCGTAAAATAAAGACAATGCTGCATTTCAAAAAAGCGACTCCGCTTTGTATATATCTTATTTATTTTAGCGATTTCGCTTTATATCTCTTTTGTATTTAGCGATACCGCTTTATATCTCTTTTTTATTTTAGCGGTTTCGCTTTACATCTCTCTCTAATCTCTTTTTTTTTTTTTTTTTTTTTTTAGCGATTCCGCTTTAGATCTATATCTCTTTTTTTTTTTTTTTTTTTTTTATTCATGTTAGCGATTCCGCTTTATGTCTCTTTTTCATTTTAGCGATTCCGCTTTATATCTCTTTTTTATTTTAGCGATTCCGCTTTATATCTCTTTTTTATTTTAGCGATTTCGCTTTATATCCTTTTTTTTTTTTTTTTTAGCGAATCCGCTTTGTATCTTTGTATTTTAGCGATTTCGCTTTATATCTCTTTTTTTTTTTTTTATTTTAGCGATTCCGCTTTATATCTCTTTTTTTTTTTTTTATTATCTTAGCGATTCCGCTTTATATCTCTTATGTATTTTAGCGATTTCGCTTTATATCTCTTTTTTATTATAGCGATTCCGCTTTATATCTCTTTTTGTATTTTAGCGATTTCGCTTTATATCTCTTTTGTATTTTAGCGATTTCGCTTTATATCTCTTTTTGAAATTCTGCATAACACTGTGGTGCAACATTACTTGTACGTATAGCTAACAAAATACTATTCATGCTCTGAAGTAAAAATTCACCCCTAACACTCTGAAATGCAAAACCGGTATGACCGAACAACAATTCGCATTTTTAACATTTTAACATAAAAAATGTCTCTCTGTAGTTAGATTAAACCAGACAACCATTTCATTTTCTAAATGCAACACTAAGAGGCCAAAATACAGCCTATTTCCAACAATGACAGGAACTAAACACACCGTATACCCTATCCACAATCATTTTCTTTAGAACTCCTGACTACAAATGATTGATATAAGATGGGCAAATACGTAACCCAAAATGATTATCTTAAAACTCTGCAAACACATCAGCTCCAACACAGGACGGATTCCAAAATCTAAACTGTTTTCCAGATTTTTCATTTTCAAATCTAGGAACCCATTCCATTTCTAAATAAATGTTACAAACACATTTTCAAGATGATATCAGCAAAATCTTATGAATCCGCTTTCACAGAGCCATTAAACATCATGATTGTCCGAAAACCACTTTGTGTGCTAGAAAGTGCTTCAAAGAAAACAAAACTGAGCACCGCCACTAACTGTCTCGGCAATGTTATAGATTCCATGATCTTCCATAGCTTCATCATATACCCATAACCCGAGAGAAATACTGTTTATAGTGCTGTTTACCCAGTAGAACTCACATCAGAATATACTACTTTGATACATGTTCAAAAGCCAAATAAACCTTTAGAATTCCACTCTTCCAAGACTTTGCCCCCAAAACGACAACTGTTCACAACTTTCGCAAGACAACTGTATCTGCACTAAAAGACCAATAACCACTGACATGAAAATAAACTGAAGCACCAAACTTACCACTTTTCTAAATGACAACCCGCCTTTGTTTTCTTACAGCTAATAATAAATCCGCAATGAAAAATTTTCCTGAAAAAAAAAAAATCTGCGTTCTGGAATACAAAAAGTACCATCCTTGGCATTTGAAATAACACATAAAACTCTAAAACGTGAACAAGAATCCAAATACTTTGAAACATTCGAAACAAACCCAGATTTTAAATATCAGTTGATTCCTGACCATCTCAGCTATTAGCAACCCCTGAGCGCAAGCGAAACCGTCATCTTAAAACATATTTGCTATCTTGCCCTCTCCCTTCCACTTTTTCACCAACAACCTGCTACAAAACTGATGCTATTTAAACCAAAAAAGGCAAAACTAAAATTTGTAATGAACTAGATTTCCGTCCTCGTCTACCCAACTGAACCAAGCAAATCTAGTCCAATCCAGAGACTCAAATCCAGAATATTTCTCTTTTAATTCTCGCATGCTACCTTCTGAACTACCAAACTGAATAATCTGAGAATTCACCACTTCAATAAAATGATAAGCTCTAGTAATATCAAATTTTATCATCATATGTTTTTTTTTTTTTTTTTTTTTTTTTAAAGGTCAAGGCTACTTTAGTATTTTCGTATTAATATTTTCGCTTCCTTACATGTTTATTAACTTCTCGAAAATCTAAAATTAACCTTTTATTCCAATGAATGATTGAATAGAAAAAGTCAAAAAATTTGTTATATAAAGAGGTTTTTCAGAAGTGCACTTTTCAATTTAACCCATCTAAAAGATCATTGATTGCCTCTGATACAAACTCAGACTCAGACAAAATTGATATATACATGTAGTTTTCACTACAAATGCTTTAGCGACAAAATTACCACTACAGCGACAAAAAGATTTTTTTTTTTTTTTTTATACTCATCTTTGAGAAAATCCTGATTGACGTCCGATTCTCACCATTACGGTCACCACAGCCCATACTACCCTGCTGCTGATTTCTGGTTCCCGACTGCACGGCATCTACTGCATTAATTCCTGGTTGCTGCCTGCTGATCTCCGGCTGGTGCTGAAGCCGTACTGGTGTGCGAACTGTTTCGTCTAATATGTGAGAAATCACCACAGGATAAACAGGAACCTGAAGTGATTGTGGATCCGAGCATGCTGAAACTGTTGCTGTTAGTTGCACCGAAACTGGTAACGTAATGGGGACGAAAACGGCGACCCCGACCCGAGGACTGAAACCCAAACCGCTGTTCTGACTGATAGTTCCACTGCCAAACACTAGCATTAGAATAAAGATTACTGCGAAAACCCCGACTACGAACAATCTTTCCACGTGAAGAAGATCTCCTGCGCTTGGGAGCGATTCCCTTCGCCATAATCTTGCTATCATTCTCTCTATCGCTGGCATCCGAATTTGCCTCATATAACTTAACAGTCTCCCAGCCACCACTAAACGAGTCAGTATTTAAATTATTATGGCTTTCCTGTTGTCCAAAATTACTATCGTTATCCGACATAACGCAAGCAACGCCCAAACACAAGTTCAATACAACCGGTTTATAAAATTAATCGATCTGTACGGTCCGACTGTCCAAAGCTGAAGTGATTTTACACCTTAACTGGCACGTGCAGGCAGCTACTTTCCCGCCTTTCCGCTATGAAAGCGACACCTAGCGCTCATTGCACTTAATAACGGAAAGCAATTTTCTTCTTATTCGTAAACTCAAACGCAGAAAATTATATTTCTCAATGGTTAAGCGGGTAGTCTACTCCTCAGTCCTAATTAGTATACCAAACATGGAGGCTCTGGCTTGAATACCTTTTGAGATATTTTGCACACAAAATTTAAAATTTCGTTTTCAAAGGGACATAACTCAAAAAGAGGGATAACTCGGACATTAGAAAAAAGGGGGCAACTATTTTTTTCATGAGGAATATGTATATGAAATTTCAAAACTGTAGCAAGCACCATTGAAAGGTTTAAAAAAAGTGTTACAGACGCACGCACACACAGACAAGCAAACAATCAAACAAACAAACAGACAAATAGACAAGCCGAAAGCAATATGCCCTTTCAACGTTTCCAAAGTCGGGGGATTAATTAGAACCACTACAGAGGTATCGCCTTGGGAAGATCAGAAATAAAAAAAATATTGGTGGTGGGGGGAGGCTTAAACTAGTTTAACAGGCATCTAACCTCACCATCATTTTCTGCAGTGGTTAACATTTATTTAGTTGTTCGGTCCGCGTGGTGAATCTCCAACTAGACAATTATTCATCATGATAAAAATAAGATGAATCAAAATCGATGACTCACAGATACAATAAGCTGTCTGGCTATAGAGATCCCTGGGTGCCAAAAACGTATTGAAATCCAGAGCAAAACAAAACACCAGTTGAACCCAAGTGGGGTTCAAATTTAAGTTTCAAATTTAATATGTAAATGACCTTTGGCTAAGGTCAAGAAATGACATTGACCTTGAATTCTCACACAACTTTATCAACACAATGTTGCCTGTTTCTACCTACATTCAGGTCACAGGCTACAAAAAATCCAGAAAAAAATATTTTCATTTTTTTTCATTAAAAAGCCTATGTTACCAAATTTGACATTGTCGTAAAATGAATCAAGGTTGACCCAAGGTCATGATTTATATAAACTTAAGTATGATGGGACAGAGTTCTTGCTGCTACATACCAAGTTTCGTTGAAATCGGTCCACTGGTTCCAGAGGAGATGATTCTTCGTTTTTTTTTTTTTTTTTTTTTTTTTTTTTTTTTTTTTTTTTTTCATATTTGGGCATGGTGGCCATCTTGGTCATATGACCTAAACCATTTGAGCACCTCGTGGGAAAACCAACAATGTGGTTTCCGAACAGGTCTGACACAAACCAGCCTGTACAAGCACAGGAAAGAGCCAGAAGCTTGAAATTTCGGATTTAAGTAGAAGAGGAATTGTACTATCCGAGTAGCGAAAACAAAGACGCTGATCAGCTTCGCGGTCACCGCGAAGCTGATCTGCGTCTTTTTTTCGCATATGCAGATTGTTGGTTTTCCCACGAGGCGGCTCATTTATATAAACTTTGGTTAACCTTTCCTAAGGATGCTTCACATGAAGTTCGGCTTTGACAGGCCCAGCGGTTTCAGAGGGGAAGATATTTGGACGACGACTACAATGACAACAACGGCGGGTGACGGAACTTGAGTGTATTATAAGCTCACATTGTAAATATAACGGCCCAGGTGAGCTAAAAAGCCTTAATGTACTCCTATTACATTTTGTAGCAATAATTTTGTTAGCTAAAGACAAGTCTTATGATAAGGCAAATGATATGGGCCTTAATTATACTAATACTGAAAAGTTTGTTCTGCTTCAAAAAGGTACTGACATTAGACTTGTAGAAAGGTACAAGTAGGCAAAGATCAGGAAAAGGCGCAATCAGAAAAAGATTCCCACTCCAAAAACCGAGGTGGGAAAAAAACCAAACTAACAATCAGGTACTTATACCATGAAACATATCGTAAGCCGAATGAGCAGCTATTTTCCCAATAGGTGGCCACTCAGTTACCTTAACTTAACTAAAAATATGAAAACATACATAAGGCGCCAACAGCACAAAAAATTTTAAACACCAAGACTTATAAGAAGCAGCTTATTAAATGGGACCACTTGCTTGCTTATACATGTAGTGTAATATCATGGAAAACTTGTTCCTCAGGAGTTTCCTACAAGGCCAGACACATAAAGGGACTTCAAATTTTGGATTTAGCTTACAAGGCTAAACCCTCCCACAGATATGTCTGAGCTTCCAAACAATTTTAGAACTTTCAATTATTCTTTATGTTGGAAGACAATATGCTTTGAATGTGTCACTGTTACGAATGTTTCCTTTTACATCGAAATGTTCTTGAAAATTGTGCAATATCGCTTATATCTAATTTAATCAAATATATAGTAAATCATGCACAAATAAAAAGTCAGCACTGAAAGCAGAATACTTAATTTATTCATTAAAAGTTTATATTTCAGATTATTTCAATTACCCATCTCAGAATCTATATTAACAGAAGGCTTGTAAATAATACATGCTTGCTCTAGCGAAATAATGTTAAATATTAAAATATGTGAAATGCAAAAAGCCAAGGACAAAACAGAAACACCAGACACTCTGGTATGGTAAGGTCTTACAATCAGGTGACTTGGTTATTCATACATGGATGCAACTTGCAAACATTCTCTACACTGAAAAAAAGTTATAAGAGGCCACCTCATATTTTTTCTTCTAGTTCAGAAAGTAAAATACGATCAATTAAAATGCATGATCATATGAATAAACCAATGTCTAACAGTGGCTCTGTGAGTTTCGGCAATCCAAAATGCGTGATACTTCTCACACAGACGAAGCATGTGTAAAGTTACCTTATTTCAAAAAGTCACACTTTATTAACATCAAATTAAATGTCATATTATGACGTTGTGTTTTTACATTTTAATTTATTTGAAAGTGCTACTGACTGCCATGATGCAAGATAAAATTAAGTCAAAAGTGTTGCTGCAATAAGAATCTTCGTTTCTGTTTTGTACATGCAAGAAGACAACAATCTGAATAACAGGAATTCAGCTTTTGTATGCAATTTTCATACCAACTTTGTTCTTCTCCAGTTGCGTTATTATCGGCAGCACGGCATTGAAAATTTCAGCGATTATTTAGGTCAAATACTATACTCTGATAAACTTTGAAAATTAAAAAAATCGTCCACAAATTTTGTTATTTTGTTCGTTAAAAATTGGCATTGAAACCGGAAGTGTGCGACAGCCTTGACATGTTGGTCCTCGAAAATGGTCTAAAACAGTTCAGTCGAGTTATATCTCTCATTTCCAGGCCTCATCAAGTGAATTTAACAGTGGTCAACATGTTTAAGAGGCACATTTATGAATTTTCCAAAAAATCTCAAAATTGGCGATTTTTAAAAATGCATAAAAATTCTACCAGTAGAGAAAATTCGAATGTTTGATGTTTTTCCGAGCCGTAACGACCCCTTTGATGACACCCGTTCCTAATTTCAATAAATGGTGTGCTGTATCCAATTTTTTTATTTAAAAACATTGATTTTTGCATTTTTACTCCAAAAACGCCTTTAGTAAAAGAAAATTATTTCTTAACACTTTGGAACTTTACTTACTTGAAAGACACGTCTTTTGGCAAAAAATCATGCAATTTTGAACATGGCTTAGAAACAAACATTGAGTTTGAAAAGTGGCCTCTTATAACTTTTGTTCAGTGTAGACACCCATTAATGGTATGAGCAACGTAAGCCTAGAGGACCATGGTTCATGAAGCCCTAATCTGACCTGAGGCCAATGGACATCGGTGAAAAGTAGATGATTTATATTATCTTTGCAAACCTTGAGACCTTAGTTTGAAGAAAATATGACTTAAGATTCTGGGGGAGAAGAAAACTTAATAAAAATGGTTTACCTTATGTCATGGTGGCCATCTTGGTCATTTGACCTTTTCATGTTATATTAAATTACTCCATTCTAATCTTCTACAAGGAAGCCTCACATGTAATTTAGCTTTGCTTAAACACGTGATTTCAGAGGTTCTTTGAAAATGGTGGACACACGGACAATGACTTACAGCTGACAGACCATTGGTATACTATAAACAGCTTGTTAGCGAAGGCTAAATAAGCTAAACTGTAACCATAACTGAAAGTAAAAGAAAAGTAAACTACGAGGGGTGTTCTATAATACATGTCATTTGCTTGATTACTTTTCTCGTGGGACTAACAATGAGAATGTTGTTTATATGTGGAGGAAGCTTTATCTTTTCTGATCAGATTAGTATCAAAACTATTGCTCTCTGTCGCACGATCCTATAGTAATCGCATTCTAAAACAGGGTACAGTAATGACACTGCGTTGTTTTCCAGTTAATTAACAATATGCAATTTCGATCATGGAAAATGCTATAACATTTGCAACACTATATACATGCCCACTTCCATTTTACACAAAGGCATAAGCTTGCCATTCATATTTCATATGAGCATCAGAAAAACACTTTTGTAAAATGTATTCACCTTTACTTTATAGAATTATTGCCCCTGCTTTGTGACGTCATAATATGTTAAAATTACTGCACAGGCTACGCCTTTTAATATTTTCAGATTTTTAAAATTGGATTGGATGGTGAATATATCAAATTTATGTTTATCTTAATTTTGTCTAAAATGGTCTAAATGGATATTCACTGTAAATTGCTAAACTAGCAAAATTCAACAGCTATGACAGGTTTAAGATGAAGCAGGCGCACAGTTTCTAGGGCAGCTGTTCGTCGCTATCGTAATAGATACCCAGTCAAATTGTCTGAATGAAATCGTCCACCACAACGCTTAAACATGTATAAAGTAAATAAATTTTGGGAACTTGTAGTAGTAGTACATTATTACATGTGTCATGGACGCCTCTTTCAAAGGAATTTCGTGCCATTTTTCAAAATATTACAAGTCGTAAATCAAGGTTTTAGAGGATAAACAATCCAAAACTTGCATCAATGGAATAAGCAAAGATCTGATACAAAGCACCATTAACAGTATGGATCAGTCATTACTGGAAATGGAATTATGAGGCTCTTCATAACAATCAGGCGTAGTGCTATGTTTACAGTTCTCTTAAAATTGCAACTTCTGTTTAAGGAAAATAAGTTTTCGCCTTTGTGGGGACCTTTGTGTCAGCAAGGTAATGAAGACTCCGCAAGTATAAAATCGTTATTCTAACCCTTTTAATTAAAACATTATACTGTATTTTGTAACTGGCTGAAGTATGTGTCTGCAGTGTCATAAAGGTGCCCCTCTTTAGAGACACAGTTTGCAATAATTGATTGTATCATCTTAAAGTGGTTGGGTGGTTTCAATATCGCAAATAACCTATTTATAACTACAGAGTAATTTTTTCTGGTACGGATGCTGGTTTAGGAGAAAACTGGTCGATGACAAGAATTAAAGAACACCCCTCGAAGGTTCAAAATTAACTTCTACATGAGTTGAGTGATGCAAGTCACAGGATTTTGCATACTTATTAATTTGTTGTAATCTATTTATTTATAGTGTTCAGACTAGCTATACACCCTACTGAGCTCCTAGTGTTAGCAAGATTTTCCCGAGTTTTATATGGACTACTTTTTCCTAACAAAGAAATGGTATCATAGAAAGTTTAATTTAACACTGAGAAACACGTGGAGAAATAACACTAGGAAATGCTTTGTTTCTACCCATGTTAAAAGGTATTATTTTTTCAAATGGTTTCAATTTGTTTGTCCTTGATAATTAATTGACTGAGAGATTCACCACGAAGACCGAACAACTAAATGTTGTGGACCACTGCAGAAGCTGAGGGTGAGGTTAGTCCTGAGAAACTAGTTTAAGCTCTCCAGTAAATACTGATCGTTCAAAGGCAATACTTCTGTGATGGTCCTTATTGTTTAATGACTTGGTGTTGAATTTTTGTGCTGTAAGCACCTTATGCACGTTTTCATATTTTTGGGTAAATGAGAGTTTGGGTAACCGAGTGGCCATCTATTGGGAAATAGCTGCTCACTCGGCGTAAGATACGCTTTCTTAGTATAGATACGTACCTGGCTGTTAATTTATTTTCCCCACCTCGGTTTTGAGTGGGAATTTCTTTCTGACAGCGCCATTTCCTGATCATTGCCTCCTTTTAACTCTACTTATTTTCTTCTCTATGCCTGACAATAGTGTGTCCATATTCTTGGTTAATCCATGTATAGCATACATGTGGTAATGATGCCTGCACAATCTGAGCTTCAACACAATAAAACGGTCTTCAGGACTTCCCAATCAGGTGTGTCACAACCAACCTGCACAGCCACAGAAAACCGCAAAGGGAGAAAAAATCAGAGTTAAGAAGTAAATGACATGTACAATACATGGAGAGAAAACAAAGGTGCTGATCAGCTAATATGCATGCTTTTGCGTATGCAAAATAAAGGTTTTCTCATGATGATGATATGTTTTGTAACAATTTTTCAGGAGAATTCCCTTGCGATAAAATTTACAGAAATGCAACTCCCATGTTAATTAATCCGTTAATGCCGAGGAAAGCCATTTCACTTCATGACATCACTACATTAATGGCAATTTATGCATGAAAAAAAAAATCCCTTCTCATTCAGCTGGTTTCATTTCAAATGCAACGCGAAATGACAAAATGCAACAAACATTACAAGAAGACAAACGCAATTATCAACCTGACTCAAATAGGCGGGAGCTTAGTTTAGTAGAGTTTTAGTGTGTATCCCCTTATAAGTTGCAGAATTGAATGACTGAATCTTTGTTAAATTGCAAATAGTGGCCATAGTAACCAATGAAATCATGCAACTGTCATCTGTTTTGTCCTGCTCATTCTCTAATATCAGATAAATGTATCAAGCCTGCAGTAATTCCAGTCAGAGGCATTCGGTGGTATCAGAAATAATTGGCATCGGAATTACTGTCACATAGACTAGAACTACTCTGATTTTTAGTTTCTTTACGAGTAAGTCTGTATTTGGGACTTTGCTTAAGGCATACTCTCAAGCTTGATCGAAATATAGTAATGGATTTCGAGACGAGATTACTTCTTCAAATTTTAATTTAATGAAAATGGCACGGATCAACCTGCATAGTAATGCAGCTGAGCAACATCTTTGTCTTTCATATATATCGAAACATATCTTTTTTCTTGGCACTCCTTTTTACTATTGGGTTATTACGGACACCAAAGCTAGAAAATGGTCCATACTATCTCTGAGTCCAGTAACAACAATCACATTTACCAGCTTAAATATGGCCAATTTGAATGAATTGATTTTTTCTAATGCTAAAAGACACTTTCGGTCCTGATCTTAAGCCAGACTTGCACAGTGCTGTCCACAAAAATTACTGCCCAAGCTGATCCATTCCATGCTAAGTTATTGTCCAGGCTCATTTTAGAGATACTATCAGCCTCCTGTCTATAGAGAAAATTAATTATCCAATGTTTTGTGATCATCGTTTTCTGTCATGGCAAAACTTTCTTATGTCAAAAGTGAACAGTGTAAGACACGCTGGGCAGACTTGTGAGCATCCAATTTATGAGACTGGATTCAGTGTTACTTTTTTCAAACTGTACATGTAATTATATGAATGAACCATTTGTACCTTACACTAGGTTTTGGTCTAAAACAGTGTAGATATTATAGATTTTCTCGATTTCAGCTCTTTTTATTAAACAGACAGATTATACCATCTATGGAGAAAATGACAATTGCAATACTGAGTCTGGGGTTAATAAACTTGAAATTATCATTTGTTTTCTGGTTAAACATCCCCGTAAACAAATTTTCAGTCATGCCAGGATTGGGCCTTTGCTTCTATTGGATTACTGTACTATTAGGTAAGTGTGTCTCGCTTGTTTTATTACTTGTACCAATGACACATCCCATTGCCAGTGGGGTTCAAGCCCCAAACAATTTGATTCAAAGTTCAACAAACTAATAGCTAGGCCACACACTCCCCTAAACTCGGAAAATCGGACTGCATTGCTACCCTTCTGATAGGCCACTTTAATGTATGAAAAACTGTTGGTTGTTTATTTCATCTTAACCCCCTCCTTTAGTTAAATTAGATAATGTGAAGCACAACGAGGTAATAATATTCCACAAATCTCAGATTTGCTAGATTTGTCTCCAAGGCCACAGAGAGGTTATAATATTCTACAAACCTCAGATTTGCTACTCTTGTCTTTAAGGCCACATAGGTCACTGGCCACATATGGTTCCGCTCCCCCCAGGGGAAATTTTGCAGATCATGATTTTCATAAAGCCTGGTGTCTAAGAAGTTTTTTGAAACACATTAGCCCTCTGTAAAGTGTAGCGTAATCGTGTAACATCGAGTAACGTACGTGACCTACCGAAAATCTAGATACGGGGGTCATTCAGGAATTAATGACAATGATTACATTAATCTTTTTTTCTTAACACTTGTGTGCTTCTCATATACTAATTACCAAATTTGAAGATGTATGCTATTCAGTGGTTCTTCCAAAAGTTCGCTAAGATGTCAGTTCTGTGGTTGCTAGGCAACCAAAGAATACAAGGTAAATGAGCTTGGACGCGACACACTGTTGTTTATAAAAGCTAGTACTTGCCTGGGTGGAAGACCAGTATCTTGGATATGTTAACAACATTTAATGAGGATTAAATATGTGGTTGTTGTAAGCATGACTGTCAATGGTATTGATCACAGTGACACTGTACACAGAGATTCAAAAAGAATCAGCACCGTCTCCAGTTCAAATTTAACTGTATCAAATCTAGCTAGTCTTTTTAAAATTTAATACTTGTTCCATAACAGTCTCAGATTTTTGAATTTTTGTTTTTGTTAAGAAGCCATAGGAATACCTGTAAGATTAAACACAATACTAGCTGTTGGAATTTATTTGATTGTTTCATTATTTGGTTTAAAATACACTGTTAGGCTCAGAATGGGTTTATTTTGTCCTGTTCTGGTGTTGCTTAGCAACCACGCGTGTTGCAAATCAGGAAATTGACATAAATGTTATGGTTGCCCTTGTTGACCTCTAGTGCTTTCATTATTCATCAAAAATCACTGATAAGACTGTCCAAACAACAATCCTACACGTTTTACTTACCCTACCCCCATACAAAATAAGTAAAAAATGACTTTTTCGCGTCCATGGACACTTCAGGAGCCATATTCAAATTAGCATAGCGTCAAATCTAGACATGATAAAAGCACAAAATTTTCAGCATGAATGCATAATATATGTGTCCACATGTAACATATCAAATAAAGCCGAGCTTATTTATACTTTCGGAGATATGGATCCATTGTCATTAATTCTTGAATGACCCCCGTATTACTGTTGAATTTAAATATGTCATAGAAATTAAAATAAACATGGCTTTATTGATTAAAACTGGGGTTCAAATAATAGCAGACACTCTTAGCTACAATATGAGACCTTTTATTTCCATGTCACTCTATCACAGTGTAACATATGTAACATTTTTTCACAAAGTTCATCATAAATGCATATGTGTAGCTAAGTTATCCTCTTGTGGTTCTGCGCCCCGTTAGATGGAATTGCGTAGACCATGATTTATATATAGCCTGATGTTTTAAAAGTTTTTTGAAATATATAAGCCCTCTGTAAAATGTAGCATAATCGTGTAACATCGAATTACCGGCGTTACGTACCGAAAATCTATTTTTTTTTTCTGTTGAATTTAAATATGCCATAAAATTAAAATATACATTATTTTATTGATCAAAACTGGTTTTCAAATAATAGTTAATATTCTAAGCTACCATAGGAAATCTTTGACTTCCATGTCAGTCAGTCACAGTGTAACGTATGTAACATTTTGTCACAAATTACATTTTAAATGCATATGTGGAGCTAAGTTATCATTATGTGGTTCTGTGCCCCATTATAATTTTGTAGACCATGATTTTGATATAAGCCTGATATCTAAGGAGGTTTTTGAAACATGTTAGCCCTCTGTAAAGTGTAGGGTAATCATGTTATATTGAATTACATACGTTACCTACCGAAAATCTAATTTTTAATGTTGAATTTAAAAATGGCATAAAAATTAAAATGAACATTTTTCTATTGATCAAATGGGTTTTAAATTATGGCAGATATTCTTAGCTACAATATGGGACCTTTGTTTTTCATGTCAGTCTGTCATAGTGTAACGTATGTAACATTTTTCACAAAATTCATTTTAAATGCATATGTGAAGCTATGTTAACAGGGAGGTAATAATAATCTACAAACCTCGGATTTGCTAGTCTTGTCTCCAAGGCCACAGATGTAATAATACTCTACAAGGTTCTCTTGTCTTCAAGGCCACAGGGAGGTTATAATATTCTACAAACCTCACAGGAAGGTATAATATTCTACAAACCTCAGATTAGTATTGTCTCCGAGGCCACAGAGAGGTAATAATATTCTACAAACGCAAGATTTGCTAGTGTCCTGTTGTTTGTATCTGGTTCTCGTGTTTCTCCACATACTGTGCCCTGTGATACAGTAGCGGACATCTCTGTCTGACCTCATAGAGAACATGTGGTGCTCACACTGACGGAAACTTAGGATTGGATCGCCAGGCATTAACCTCTGGAATATGAAATATTAGACCATGATTTAATAGCATCTTTTGAAGAGTTTTGGATTTTAACTGGTTGATATTGAGAAAGTTACATTCTGGCATCAATTGGAGAGTGCACCCAAACCTCGTTATGACATGGGCCTTTAACACGATTTTGGATACACCGTTTACTGCAACGGGAATAACTTCAAGCCCCACTACATTATTACATATAATTAACCACTTTATGAACATTAATTTGCATCTATTTGCGTTTTGTTTTCTTTGATTCTAAACTTTTTGAACAACTTTTCAATAATCATGTGTAGGAACAATTCCACAACTACCTGGCCATTAAACTTGTTTTATGGTGCACTTAGAGTTTTGACTGACTCAAAATTTCTATGGTAAACTCGCTGCAGAGTTCAATACATGGTAGTGCAAGAAATAAAGTTTTCATGAGCCCAATCAAGAGCACATGTAGATCTCTCTCATATCCAGCACAAGCCAGTCACCAAGAATATGGTACCAGTTTCATTTTCATTTTGAGGCAACGCCTAACTGGACAATGTATGCAAACAACGGTTATCATCAGATGCTGCATACTCGTTATGGAGACGATCTACATCTTAATGGTTTTACATGTCATACAAAACCATGGTTTTGCCATGGCACTGCATAAATGATAATTCAAGGAAATCATGTGGAAATATGTGTCTGACAGTGAATAGAAAAATCTCTTTTTTTACCATTTATATTCAAAATGTAATCAAAGTGATGTTCATGAAAAACAAACTGAAATATTAGTCTACAGTTTCTTAAAATAGGAGGCAATGTTCTTGTTGTTTCTTTGCAATATAGCGTTTTATTACCATTGTGGGTTAACTTGCCCTGGCTAATCAGTGAGTCATCTTCCTAACACACCCATGTTACTAAGACTCATTCGACCATACTTAAATTTATCAAAATGTTAGTTGTAGGAGTATGAATCATACATGTATGTACACTTACTATCAGCTTCATTTAAGCAGTTTGAATGATAACCGAAAAAATGAGAAAATAATAAATACAGTAAAATCAGAAATGTTTTCTTGACTTATTTTGCAAATTTTCTATTTCCAAATTACTAGTGAGTTACTGAATTCAAGAAAGGATATTCCGGCAATCTTAGAAGCTTTTTTTAAGTTTCTAGTAGCAGCAAGAGTTTTGAATGCTTGAGGCATCAAAATTATAGTGAAAATTAAGTTCTTGTGAGCATTCCTGTACTTACAGTAAAATATTTTCAACCAAGGGTTTTCAATACAAAATTGCTCTACATTATTTCCAAGGGAGTGTTAACAGACTATCCACATTTATTCCAAGAAAGTGTTAACTGCTTAAGCAGATTAGAGGATAATGGCAACTTGAAGGTTCTGTGACAAATTTTTGAGACAACTCAATTGCCAGATTATGCTTATTTCAGATTTGCTATGGAATCGCTTAAAGACAAAACCTGCTTTTGTAAGTCAAAAGGAGCACAACAACTGCACATCTAATTGGCACGTTTTCTTAAAGTATTTAGTAAAAACTCTTCAAATCTTTATGCATGTATGTAGACACCTTCTGTAGTTGCATAGTCTCAGCTGGTTTCCAACTTCTTACTTGGCATGATCGATGCTATGATGTACCAAAGGTTTTCAAACGTTTTAGACACAAAGGATATATAAAATGATGTAGATGCAAATTAAAGTCAGACAGTGTGGTCCTGGTCCCGAGGTTATACAACATTTACCATGCTTAACTCAGCTGGGCATAAAATTTAAACTGCTCATAAATTCCAAATTAACCAAAATATTGAAGGTTCAGAACGCCAAAGCCGGTATTTTATCCTGCTCATATATGTTTAAATACCAACAACTGTTGGCATTTTAACATTTATGAGCAGGATAGATTTTAGTCTCAGCTGAGCTGAGCATGAAAAACGTTTTAGGACCTCGGGGCCTGGCCAACCATGTTTGCAATTCTAATTTTGTCCATGTTTCCAAAATTTAATTATGTATAGTTGAGGAAGAATAAAGAATGTGTCGTGAGTCTGAAAACTAAATTCTACGGTATGCAACTCAATTACTGAACACAGGTTTATTCCATAATAGGACCCTTGCCAATTTCACCCAATCACGACTAATTTAATACAGACTGAAATCCATGGATTGACTGTTGCACATCATGTCATTTTGTCTTGCCTAATGTGTTAACAGTGGGAAAATGATAACCATATCAAACCAGAACCAAGCTCCTGACAAAGTCTACGACCACGCTGAGCAAACTTAACTCAGAAACATCACTGTGGGATTTTAAATGCTAAATAACATACAGAAGCAATCAGATCATGCCATGAGACATCTATCGCAGAAAAAAAATTCAATCAGACTGGCAATTAGCAAGGACATACTTTAAAATCAAGGCATTTTAAGTGTTTCCCCATGCCTGTTGCACATAACATAGAAATCATTTTTACCATATCATACATAAATCTTGCGTAAACTATGATAAAACTAGTTTTCATTCTCACCTGAATATATAATGAGTAGAGCCCATCTCTTCCACCAAAAGCTTTCTGTAGTCTCAGAGTAGTACAGGGGCTCTTGAAACAACATAATGTCACCGTCATTGCAATAACACACCTATGCAGTGAATAGTGATTTATGGCTGTAAATAGGAACATTTTCAGTCTAAAAATCTTAACATTTTTTATTTGTTTGCTCAAAAATTGATTGTGGGTAAACGTTAGAACCACCTTGAGATGACATATGAAAAAAGTACCAAGCCAAGCAAAAGCACTAAAACAAATTGTTAGTACAACCAAATTTCTTACAGCGCAGATTGATGCCACACCACACATGCCAATATGGCATGAGCTGATAAGAAGACAGATTGATTTGGCTGCAGCCTACAGCGAAGCAATATTGATTTGCAACTACCTACAGCGAATCAATGATTTCTATGCTGTAGACTGAAGCCCAATTGATCAGGACCCAGTTGTTCAAAGCATCGTTAGCTTAACGATATCGTTAAGACATAAATTTGTTAAGCAAATATCAGCTAAAGTAACAAATACACTGTTATTTTTCGTTGAAAAAAATTGAGAATCCTTTGCAGTGCAAAGGATTCTCACATTTTTCAACAAAAAATAACAGTGTATTTGTCATATTAATGTTTGAAATTTTAACGAAACGTTAACTAACGACGTCGTTAGTTTTAAACAACTCGGCCTTGGCTTCCAATCACCGCGTTACATTTTGTCAGGCCTTCAGAAATGTTGTACAGGTATCTATCTGTGCTGTAAGAATCAGGGATATACAGAGTATAATCAGATGATCCGCCTCATGGGAAAACCAACAATTTGCATATGCGAAAACAAAGGCGCAGATAGGCGCCTTTGTTTTCGCTGCTCGGATAGTACAATTTCTCCACTACTTATATACAAAATCTCAAGGCTCTAGCCTGCTTCTGTGCTTGTACAGCCTGATTTGTGTCAGACCTGTTCGGAAACCACATTGTTGGTTTTCCCACGAGACGACTCAGATTATTGTACAATCGTGAAAATTTGAATCAACTATATTTGTAGCTTCTGATAACTGTTCAGCACCTCAGAGCTCTTTCAGGTACAGTGCTGAGTTTGACATCAGAGTGTACAAGTTTGACATCAGAGTGTCGTCAAATGTATTTCATTCATATTTCTAGCGATGAATCTGCAATGTCACTCTCATTTTTATGTCCGACATCTGTGCAGGACTTTCGGTATTTCGGGTACAAAATGCAGTATGGTGTTTTAAACAAAGTTTAACCTTTCATAACTCAATATGATTACACTCATAGTCAATTGCACTCTAACTACAGTGACATTTGTTATTTTGGTGCAAGTTTGGCTTTGCTAATGTTGGTTCCTTATCACTGCTTACTTGTTTACCTTTCATAGCACTAGTTATATTTAAGAAATGAATTTCATTTTTGTAATGTTCATGGAGCTATGAACCACAGTGGGTCGAGTGCAAAGGGAATGAACCCCGAAGGGTTTCAGGTCACCTTGCTAGCGATCCACTGTGGTTCATAGCTCCATGAACATCAGAAATTATTAAACTAATTGCTTATAATATATTTACATTCATTTCTCTCTTTCGCTTGTAAGGCGATCACATTTACAAGCGAATACATGTAGAAGATTTACACACAGCGTGTATTCAAACAGTGGAACGATGTCGATTGCGTCATGACGTTTACAACGTCCAATCACATTTGTGAGTTTTTTATGACGTCAAGTTTGATCATGTAACGTCGCATGTTTTGATGTTGTTCATGGAACTAGGAATCACATTTCAGTTCTATAGATTCACTAAGACTTTGCACCAGAAATGTAAATACTCAGTTAAAACGCATGATACAAAGTGATTTGTCAGACCAAACTTCAATTACAGTGACACACAAATTGGTATGAACTTTAAGGAAAGGGATGTTATCATTCCATGATAGAAGATAATTAAACCACTTTGAACCTGAATTTAATGTTATCTGATCAGCATTTCTTTTCCATTAATACAACTGAACCTTCTCTAATTTTCCATATCATTAGTGATAACAAAAAATACTGTCCCACTTTGAAACTTTCTTATTGACTAATCAACATCCAAGACCTTTATTTGCATTCAAAAAATGAAGACTAATAAGTTGATTTATTGTAGGTCTTTGACAAAATAAGAGCAGCCTGTTTCATTGCAGCTGTTTGTAAACCATGTGACTCAGGTTCAATAACAGATATAGTCTTTATGGCCTAGCCATTTGTGACCACTTTTCCCCAGCCACAGAATTAGAAAGGATGACATTTGTCCACCAAAACACATTATGCTGTGGTGACAACCAATTGCTAATGTGATAACATGAGCCGTTTGCAAGGCTCTGCCTCTCTACAGTATACAGTGCAGACTCCAAATTGAGGGATTCTGGGTTAAAACCCCACTGCGGTATCGTGTTGGGCCTTCTGCAAGACACATTTACGCCAAAAAAGTACAAGAATATTGGTTAACACCAAGGAATCCATCCAGACATGACTGAAAAATTATTGACTGGGATGTTAAAAAACAACAACAAACAAAACAGTTTACAATATGCTTATACTTTCCAAATGAAGGGACCATTTTGACTATAAATATCTGCTTTTGCCATATGGGCTCCACTGTCATTTTTCCCTGATGTATGAGTTTGCTTTTTTATCACTACATTGCCCTCTTTTCCTGTATAACATACACCCCTCAAAACTAGTCTTGGTTATTCTGCCTTTCCCCATGGACAGTGTAAGTGTGTCACTTCATTACAAAATACATAAGTACAAAGGACATCTTTTCTTCGCCAGCTATTTTCTTAGAGAGATCATTATCTTATCCTCAAATAGAGTTCTATGTTTTTAGCTGCCTGTGTACTACTCCATTTTTCTGATTTTCACATCACTTTATGTACTACCTGAACCATATAAAACGACATAATCACAGTGATTGTTGCACTGCTAAGAAAGAAAATATGCGTCTAGCAGGAAATGCACTCAGGGCTGGCTAGACAGTTGGTGATCAAGTTACTAAACGTTAGACTCATCATCGTATAAAGAGTACTTACATATTATTAGCTTTGTTGTAGCTTGTATAATAAAACAACAAGGATTCCGACATGTTGAATTCAAAGAGTTTTTAATCTCAGACCAATTTTTATACAAAACAGTTTGACCAATTTCATTCAAGAATTTTTTCAGCTTATCGTAAACTATTGGCATTTTTAAGTTTCATTTAAAACTACATGATTTCTCCTTTCATTTCATTTTTTTTCAAACTTATGTGTGAAATGATTGAAGTCACTTTTAGCCTTGTAGAAGCTAGTCTAGTCATTCGCAGTCTCTGTAATAAGCAGATAAAAATAAGCCAATGAAACCATCAGGAGAACATGTCCGTGCAATATATACTCCCTTAAACCCCACTTTTATATAGAAAAACAGGGGTATGCAGGGGTATACCTATTTTTCTTACTTTTTGCTCCAAAACATAGATTGTGGGTACTCTTTAGAACCCCCTCGCTGAGGTGTTTCTAACGTGTACCCTTAATCTATGTTTTGAGCAAAAATAAGACAAGTAGCCCAAGGGCAACGATCTCTCACCTGAGAGTCGACAAGTACAGTCACTGGACAAATTTTTTTTTTTTTTTTTTTTTTTTCTTTTATTTTGATCTGATCAAAATCTGGAGTGGCCACAACACTAAAAATTGATTTTTAAAACATTCAAGGGCAGCTAACTTCTTGGTCAAGGGTCGAATCTGGCTCAAATTCGAACTCATCCAAGATGTGATGGTTATCCTTATTTCTTCCAAGAAGGAAGAAGATCTGATCAAAATTGAAGGCGCTAGAGTGGCCACAATACAAAATATTGATTTTTCAAACACTAAAGGGCAGCTAACTCCGCAGTCAGAGGTCGGATCTGGCCGAAATTCGAACTCATCCGAGATATTGTAGTTATTCTTGTTACCTGCAAGAATGAAGAAGATCGATGCTAGAGTGACCAAAACACAAAATATAGATTTTTTAATCATTCAAGGGCAGATAACTCGGATCTGGTCGAAATTCGAACTCATCCGAGATATTGTAGTTGTCCTTGTTACCTGCAAGAATGAAAAAGATCCACTGAAAAACAAAGATGCTAGAGTGGACACAACACAAAATATTGATTTTTCAAACACTCAAGGGCAGATAACTCTGCAGTCAGAGGTCGGATCTGGTCGAAATTCGAACTCATCCGAGATATTATGGATGTCTTTGTTTCTTCCAAGAATAAGGAAGATCCGAATAAAAATGAAGGTGCTAGAGTGGCTAAAACACTAAATACTGACTTTTCACACAGTCAAGGGCAGATAACTGTGCAGTCAAGGGTCGGATCTGGCTGAAATTTGAGCTCATCCGAGATGTAATAGCTATCCTTCTTACTCTCAAGTATGAAGAAGATCCGATCAAAATTGAAGGCACTAGAGTGGCCACAACACAAAATGTTGATTTTTCAACCACTCAAGGGCAGATAACTCCGCAGTCAGAGGTCGGATTTGGTCGAAATTCTAACTTATCCGAGATATTATGGATGTCCTTGTTATTTCCAAGAATAAAGAAGATCCGAATAAAAATGAAGGCGCTAGAGTGGCCACAAAAACTAAATATTGATTTTTCACACAGTCAAGGGCAGATAACTGTGTCAAGGGTCTATCTGGCTAAAATTCGAACTCATCCGAGATGTTATGGCTATCCTTCTTACCTCCAAGTATGAAGAAGATCCGATCAAAACTGAAGGCACTAGAGTGGCCACAACAGAAAATATTGATTTTTCAAACACTCAAGGGCAGATAACTCCGCAGTCAGAGGTCGGATCTGGTCGAAATTCGAACTCATTCGAGATATTATGAGTGTCCTTGTTACTTCCAAGAATAAAGAAGATCCGAATAAAAATGAAGGCGCTAGAGTGGCCACAACACTAAATATTGATTTTCACACAGTCAAAGGCAAATAGCTCTGCAATTAAGGGTCGGATCTGGCTGAAATTCGAACTCATCCGAGATGTTATGACTATCCTTGTTACTTTTAAGTATGAAGAAGATCCGATCAAAATTGAAGGCGCTAGAGTGGCCACAACACAAAATACTGATTTTTCAAACACTCAGGGGCAGGTAACTCTGCAGTCAGAGGTCGGATCTGGTCGAAATTCTAACTCATCCGAGATGTTATGGATATCCTGGTTACTTCCAAGAATAAAGAAGATCCGAATAAAAATGAAGGCGCTAGAGTGGCCACAACTCTAAATATTGATTTTTCACACAGTCAAGGGCAGATAACTCTGCAGTCAAGGGTCGGATCTGGCTGAAATTCGAACTCATCCGAGATGTTATGACTATTCTTCTTACTTCCAAGTATGAAGAAGATCCGATCAAAATTGAAGGCGCTAGAGTGGCCACAACACAAAATATTGATTTTTCACTCAAGGGCAGATAACTCCACAGTCAGAGGTCGGATCTGGTCGAAATTCGAACTCATCCGAGATGTTATGGATATCCTGGTTACTTCCAAGAATAAGGAAGATCCGAATAAAAATGAAGGCGCTAGAGTGGCCACACCACTAAATACTGATTTGTAACACAATCAAGAGCAGATAACTCTGCAGTCAAGTGTTGGATCTGGCTCAAATTCGAACTCATCCGAGCTGTAATGGCTATCCTTGTTACTTTCAAGTATGAAGAAGATCCGATCAAAATTGAAGTCGCTAGAGTGACCACAACAAAATATAATGATTTTTCAAACACTCAAGGGCAGCTAACTCCACAGTCAGAGGTCGAATCTAGCTGAAATCCGAGATACTATAGTTGTACTTGTTACCTGCAAGAATGAAGAAGATCCACTGAAAAATAATGGCGCTAGAGTAGCCACAACATTTTTCCCATTATAAGTCTATGGGGATTTTTCCAGACGCTCAAGGGCAGCTAACTCCGCAATCTGAGGTCGAACCTAGCCAAAATTCGAACTCATCCGAGATGTTATGGTTGTCCTTGTTACCTGCAAGAATGAAGAAGATCCAATCAAAAATGAAGTTGCTAGAGTGGCCACAACATTTTCCCCATTATAACTCAATGGGAGCTATCTGTTGCCATGGAAACCAGAGTTCTGATCCGACCTGGCCCGAAACCTAATGCAACCTTTCCCCCTCCTCAATGATGCTTCAGATAAAATTTGATTGCGATTGGCATTGTTGTCTTAGAGATATTCAAGATTGAAAGTGTGAACGCACGCACGCCGGCTCGACTACCATACTAGTATAAGTTCACCTTGTGAGCCTTCGGCTCAGGTGAGCTAAAAAATATCAAAATTTTACAACGGAAATTTTCAGTTTTACATCCAAAAAAAATCTGTATATTGCATGGGTATGCTTAGGTAATGAAAGTATCAATCTAGATGTCCAGACTGCATTGACCGTCACTGTCTTGATTTAAAGCTTGCATAGAAGAGAATTTCAGTCTCTCGTTTTTAGACAGCATTAATCAAGTGCTTAATTTAAAACCAACTGCCGTGCTTTGACAGCAGTATTAATCTTAACCAATCCATGCATGCCCTCCTCATTCAAGAAAACGTCATATTTTTCTGAGTGAATCTGTCATGTACAATTTAAAATTCCTGACTTTCTTTTTAACAGAAATAAAGTCAACAAATTCTTTATACAGGAAACCTGTCTGGTTATGAAATGCACTGTAGGGAAAGTCAAATTTATTGGAGGCTAGGCCCATTTGGGTCATAATTTATACCACATAGTAAATGGTCTCTACAAATTATATTACATCATTTGGCCAATTCTGCAGCATTTCTAGTCCTGTTATGCCTAAATTGGGAAGCCTTTTTATGGCAGAAATGGGAAATTACCATACAAATTTCTTCCACCCCTAACCTTACTAATCTGGTGTCTTAAATCAGACATCAGCATCAATATCCTTAAGCAGTGAAAAGAAAATCAAACAAATTCTCAATACAGACCTGTCTACAATGTCAGTAAGAAGTATGAAATTCACCTGCCCTGCACATTTTCTTCAGTTATCCAAAAACAAAATCTGTTGTTTTATGAGCTTTAAGGACAATTTGCTTTATTTATTTCTTTTATAAGGACTGTTTTGACTTATCAAATTTGATTAGTGCTCGCCGTTGACAAGCAGACAGTCACTTGTATGTAAAATAGTTGGTTCTGTTATACTGACTGACCAGATTCTATGAATGGCATTAATTTAGTACCCAGTGTCGGGAAACAAAGTCCACGTATGCTATCATTTATGTATACATCATATGACAGAGCGCGCTGATCTGTCTCTCTTTCATAGTTCACAGATTCAGTTAGCTGCCCGGCGATGGAAATCCCTGGGCACCGGATATTTGATTCATCAGGATGTTTATCATGATTTATTTGTTTGCTCTTGATGATTCATTGACTAGTTAGAGATTCACCACGAGGACCAAAGAACTAACTAAATGTTATGAACCACTGCAGAAGCTGAGGGTGAGGTTATGGCCATGTAAAATCGATTTAAACCCGCCAGTAACTTTGCGTTACTGATCGTTCCATGTCGATACTTCTGTGGTGGTTCTTCTTGTTTCATGTCTTTGTGTTTAAAATATTTTGTGCTGTTGGCGCCTTATGTATGTTTTCGTATTTTAGTTAAGGTAACTGAGTGGCCACCTATTGGGAAAATAGCTGCTCATTCGGCTTACGAAATGTTTTTATGGTATAAGTACCTGATTGTTGGTTTGGTTATTTCCCACCTCGGTTTTTGGAGTGGGAATCTTTCTCTGATTGCGCCTTTTCCTGATCTTTGCCTACTTGTACCTTTTTACTAAAACCCGGAGTAAAAGAAAAACACCAGTTGAACCCCGGTGGGCCAAGCAACAGACAAGAAGCTCCGGGCCCAACTAACTAAAATATATAGTTTTTTGTCTGGGGCCATCATAGAGTCTGACACTCGACCCACAGGCGTGCATTTTTAAATATTTACATTTTTATAAAACCTCCTTAGATGAACCATTAGATGTTCATCTGTGTTCATACATCCATGAACAACATCGTGTCATGCGACGTCACACTTGACGTCAAAACAAAATGCTCTCGCCAATCTGATTGGACGTTGTAAACGTAGACGCCATTCCGCTGTTTGTGTAAACACTGTGTATAAATAATATATCTGCTCGTAAATATGATTTCAACAAGCAATAGAGAGAAATGAATATAAATATAAGAAATGAGTTTAATTTGTCTGATGTTCATGGACCTATGAACGGCAGTGGGTCGCTAGCAAAGTTTACATGAACCCCTTAGGGGTTCATTCACTTTGCACCAACCCACTGCGGTTCATAGCACCATAAACATAAGAAAAATGAAATTCATGTCTTAAATAAAAGTGTATATTGGTAAAATATTTAAATAATGAACAATAAATTTTAACATTTTATTAATACGCCACTGTTTAGTAAGTGTTATCACTTCAGACAATCTGAGGTCAACTTGTGCATGAATCAAAAAAGGGGGAAAATGAAAAAATGACAATAAAACAATATCACAGACAGATCATTAACACAATTAAAAACAACAACAACATTATGGTGGACCATTTGAACTGAAATTTGATATGCCAAAATATCTATTCGTCAATAATTTACTAATACTTAAGTCTTCTCTATTCAATAGAAAATGGAATGGCCAAATTCTCAAATGCTTATACATGTACATATAACAATTATCATCTTTTTAAGGAAGAATGTGTGCTATACATCATAACTTTCCAACCAAAATTTGAAAATAACAGTCCATTGTGGCATGGTTTTTTATTTGGTTTAAGAATATCAACAAAATTTAGTAATAGCGAATGATCTTTCTTCAGTAAGGAATATTAAATGTGTGTGGAAGAAAATCAGATAAACATCTTTACTATGAATTACAGAAGGGGCACCTTCAATAATATGCCAAGACTACTATTTAAGGGGCTTTGTAGGTGTGTCTAGACTATAAAAGGGCAAAAGCAGAAACAGATATCTGATATTCAAATATACAATATTGGGCTGAGAAATGAAAGATACTTTTTCAGAGCAACATGAAATTTAACCATGTACGAGGATGATAATCATATAAAGCTCAGTAGGATTATCTTCGTGAAAAAAAACCTTTATGGCTTTTAAATTACATAAATCAAAAAAACAAGATTTTTCCACCTTTTTCTCAATGTAACAGTCCATACATATACATAGGCACAAATAGAACACTTTGGCACATTTTATACATGATTTAAAGCAAAACTTATGAGTGTAAAATTGTTTCACAATTCTTATCACACATTCAAATAATAGCTATCACATTTGAATAATGTCAGGCACAGACATAAAAGTACAGTAAGTCTACAAAGACAACGTTTTGGCAGACAAAATAAACATTTAAGACATCTTAACATACACACAATGTGAAGAACACATACCATCATCAACAGGACATAAAAAGATTTAATCAGTGCAAATTTTCTGCAATATATTTTATGTGCATCTTAAAACAAATTATGGAAATAGGTACAAAATGAATGTATCTAAAAACTGAAATGGACATATAAGTGAAACTGTACAAGAATGTACAAAAACAACTATATAATATATTGTAAAGTTCAATCAAATGTTAAAAAAGTTTATACAGAATAAGTACAATTGTAATAGGATTGTCAAAATGTAATTGAAAGCCCAGAGAATTCACTTAAAAAGACCACTGACAGTCTAGGCAAATGCCAAAACTGAACCTCTACTGATAGTTTGTCAGCTTTTATTGTCCTGGCCTCAAAACGAGGAAATATAAAACATAGTTTTAGAATGTAGAAAGGAATGTATATTCTTTGTATAACTATTATTGATTGTCCTCAGCAGCAAGTGTGCAATTACAATATTATTTTATATTACTCTAGTGGTCATTTTGTGTTTTTTCCTTTATTTTCATGCCTCTTGGTAATTGAGCGTTTGATCATACAACAACTTTTTTCTCATTGTTAGCTCACCTGAGCCGAAGGCTCACAAGGTGAGCTTATAGTACAGTAGTCGAGCCGGCGCCCGTCCGTCCGTCCGTCTGTGCGTCCGTCCGTCCACATTTTCATACTTGAATATCTCTAAGACAACAAGGCCAATGGTGACCAAATTTTATCTAAAGCATCATTGAGGAGAGGGAAAGGTTGCATTAGGTTTTGGGCCAGGTCGGATTGGAACTCTGGTTTCCATGGCAACAGGTAGCTCCCATAGACTTACAATGGGAAAAACATAAAAAAATCTTCTTCTCTGAAACCACAAGTCCCAGACCTTTCATATTTTGTGTGTAGCAATGTATAGTGGTCCTCTTTATAAATCCTGCCAACCGTGCCCCTGGGGTCCATACAGGCCCCGCCACGGGGGCGTGATGGGGCAAAACATAAAAAAATCTTCTTCTCCGAAACCACATGGCCCAGAGCCTTCATATTTTGTATGTAGCAATTTGTAGTGGTCCTTTTTATTAATCCTGCCAATCACGCCCCTGGGGTCAAAAATGACCCCGCCCCGGGGGTCATTAGCTCCCATAGACTTACAATGGGAAAAAACATTAAAAAAATCTTCTTCTCCGAGACCACAAGGCCCAGAGCTTTCATATTTTGTCAGTAGCAATGTATAGTGGTCCTCTTTATAAATCCTGCCAACCGTGCCCCTGGGGTTCATACACGCCCCGCACTGGGGGGGGGGGGGGGGGTCATGGGTGAAACATAAAAAAAATCTTCTTCTCCGAAACCACAAGGCCCAGAGCTTTCATATTTTGTTTGTAGCAATGTATAGTGTTCCTCTTTATAAATCCTGCCAACCGTGTCCATACTGGCCCCGCCCCGGGGGCGTCATGGGAAAAACTTTAAAAAATCTTCTTCTCCAAAACCCCCAAGGCCCAGAGCTTTCATATTTTGTGTGTAGCAATGTATAATGGTCCTCTCTATAAATCCTGCCTACCATGCCCCTGGGGTCCATACGGGCCCCAACCCGGGGGTGTCAAGAGAAAAAAATCTTCTTCTCCGAAACCATAAGGCCCAAAGCTTTCATATTTTGTATGTAGCAATGTGTAGTGGTCCTCTATATAAATCCTGCCAATCACGCCCCTGGGGTCAAAAATGGCCCTGCCCCTGGGGTCATTAGCTCCCATAGACTTACAATGGGATAAACACAAAAAAATCTTCTTCTCTAAAACCACAAGGCCCAAAGCTTTCATATTTTGTATGTAGCAGTGTGTAGTGGTCCTCTTAATAAATCCTGCCAATCATGCCCCTTGGGTCAAAAATGGCCCCGCCCCGGGGGTCATTAGCTCCCATAGACTTACTATGGGAAAAACATAAAAAAAAATCTTCTTCTCTGAAACCATATGGCCCAGAGCTTTCATATTTTGTCAGTAGTAATGAATAGTGGTCCTCTTTATAAATCCTGCCAACCCTGCCCCTGGGGTTCATACGGGCCCCGCCACGGGGGCGTCATGGGAAAAACATAAAAAATCGTCTCTCTGAAACTATATGGCCCAGAGCTTTCATATGTTGTCTGGACCAATGTATAATACTCTCCTTTATAAATGCTGCCAACGGTTCCCCTGGGGTCCATACAGGCCACGCCCCAGGCATGTCATTATCTACCATAGACTTATAATGGAAATATATAAAAAAAATCTTCTGTGCAACAGCATGACACAAAGCTTGTATATTTGATATACAACATTGTCATGTGGAGCTCTACATAAATCCTGCCAATCTTGCCCCTGGGGTCAAATATAGCCCCACCCAGGGGGTCATTATAGGACCCTGACCTTGTTAGATGATTTTTTCACGTGAACGTAAATGGCAGAAAAGAGGATACACAATCCAGACAAGAGCTCTTCTGCTGATGTAAGTAGGGTTTCAAGGTCACATGACCAAGATGGCCACCATACCCATATATGGTAAAAAACCCAATTACTTTGTCCAGTGACTGTACACATGTACTTGTTGACTCTCAGGTGAGCGATCGTTGCCCCTGGGCTACTTGTTTGTGTTGCATTCCATTTCTAGCTATCAGTTGTTTTATGCAATAACTGTCTGAAGCACTGCAGACAAGTTTTCTCATGCTGGTGATGCTGCACCTCACACATAGGCCTTGCACTTTCTGCATCATTTAGCAATCAGATGAAAAACATCAACATTGTACTGTAAATCACCACTAAAATCGATTATGTATGTGTCCGTAAAATGAATACCATCATACACCCCACTTTTTTTTTTTTAAATCAAACTGGGGTTTATATATGTATATATTTTTGTTCCACACATAGTTTGTGGATACTTGTTAGAACCTCAAGAAAAATATGTAGGGTATCATTCATGGCCATGCTTTCCTAATGTTTCATGTAGACTGTCTTTGGCAGCTAAGATTGTTAGAGTCTACGATGTAGGGAACAGAACTGAAAACTGAACATAGATTGGCTTCTTCAGGTTAGTCAACTGTACAACCTGAAAGTAGAAAGAAAAAAAATATTATCATACCATATTATCTCAACAATAACAGTGGTCGGACAGAAATATGGGCCACCGTCAATTGGGGCTCTGAGAAAAAGATTGGCTGCTTGTGCCTCCATGCAAAGCTTATTAACTATCAACTAAAAAGTCCCCCCGTACATCATCCACAGTGCAGAGTATATTTTCATTTTGGTCCTATGTGAGGACATTGTGAGAAATCAGAAAAACATATCGGTTTAGATGCATTTTTAACCCAGATTTAATATACTGAACAAAACAAGAAACGCAACAATTATATTCCACTGAATTTTGAGCAAACTATGATACAATTAGAAATCATTGCAATTTCTACTATAACATGAGATATCAGGCTTCCGGATGCAAGAAAGTACAAGTAGGCAAAGATCAAGAAAAGGCGCAATCAGAAAAAGACTCCCACTCCAAAAACCAAAGTGGGAAAAAACCAAACTAACAATCAGGTACTTATACCATGAAAACATTTCGTAAGCCGAATGAGCAGCTATTTTCCCAATAGGTGGCCACTCAGTTACCTTAACTTAACTAAAAATATGCAAAAATACATAAGGCGCCAACAGCACAAAAATATTTTAAACACCAAGACATGAAACAAAAAGAACCACCACAGAAGTATCGACTTGGAACGATCAGTAACACAAAGTTACTGGCGGGTTTAAATCGATTTTACACGGCCGTAACCTCACCCTCAGCTTCTGCAGTGGTTCATAGCATTTAGTTAGTTCTTCGGTCCTCGTGGTGAATCTCTAACTAGTAAATGAATCATCAAGAACAAACAAATAAATCATGATAAACATTCTGATGAATCAAAAACCAGGACTCACAGATTCAGTAAGCTGCCCGACGATGGAGATCCCTGGGCGCCAAATAACTTACTAACTCCGGAGCTAAAGAAAAACATCAGTTGGACCCCGGTGGGCCAAGCAACAGACAAGAAGCTCCGGCCCCAACCAACTAAAATGAATAGCTTTAAGTCGGGGCCATCATAGAGTTTGACGCCCGACCCACCGGCGTGCAATTAAAGAAGGCAGCATAGTTATCAACCGTGATTGGGTTAAAAACTAAGCATGCAGACTGTCGCATAACATTCAAGTTATAACCTATACGTCTGTAACGTGTTATGATTTTTCTAAACTGAAAAGAAAAATCATTACTTCCTATAAGTTTCTTAAATTTGTAAACCAAGTCACCATAAAATTCTGGTTCCGAAAGACCCTCACTTAAAAGCGTCTTTAACCCAACATTATATTTGGAAATCAATTCATAGTGTCTACGATAAAATTTAGAAAAGGTTTTTCGAAGTTTATGATACCGATAGCCCTGTTGGAGAAGTTTGGTCGTTAAAGATTTATTTCGAGCGTTGAAGTCTGTAACATGATTGCAGACTCTAGCAAACCTAATAAGTTGCGAAATGGATACACCATAAGAAGCACGACGAGGAACGTCACCATCCAAAAACGGAAAATTTACTATATCAAAATCAAAGTCATCGCGCTTATCATAAATTTTAGAAGAAACAAATCCATTTGCAACAGAAAGATGTAGATCTAAAAAGGGGGCTTCGGTATCCGAGATATTGGCTTTGTTCACTTGTAGTTCAGATGGATAAATTTGATTGACCATACCTTCAAAATAAGGGTTGTCAATGTTCAAAAGGCCACTGAGGTACCTAGAAGTGGAATTAAAAGCCTCGATAACATCAGCTTGATTATCATGGTTAAGAGAATCCATGAAATCTCTTTCGTAGCAGTATAAAAATAAATCAGCTACGAGAGGTGCGCAATTTGTACCCATCGGAATTCCAACAATTTGGCTGTATAACTTGGTCCCAAATCTAATATAAATATTATCCAGGAGATAGGATAAGGCGTCGCACACATTCTGACATGACCAAAGTGTATACCGACTTTGGTCAGAGGATGTGAAAAAAGCCTTTCTGTCATTACATGCCAAATAAAGTGAACCATAGTTTTTTAATGCCCTTTTGAAGGTCCACTCTATCAAATCCAGAAGTTTTTCTTTAATTAGATTATGTGGCAAAGTTGTATACAGAGTAGAAAAATCATATGTGGACAAGCTCGTCGCACGGAACCCTCTACACTTCAATTTATTGAGCACCTCACCAGAATTTTTTATTGACCACAACCAATTTTTATTTGAAGTTTCATACACTGTCTCACAGTATCTTATAACATGAGATTTGATAGCAGTAAGACCGATTTTTATTTTGATGAGTATTTACGGAGTTATTCGCAAGCATTAAAATAATGGTACAATTTAAATCCGTTATAAACCCTCATTTATAATCACAATGTACCACTCAGCAGATAACTCACATGTTAAAGAAATAAAACAATTTTAAATGAAATTATCCCCCTTTGCATTAAACATATAGGGTTTTAGATGGTTTTAATTACGAGCTTGTGTGTCGTGGAACTTTATTTCTTTTTCATGAATTTTAATTAGGGAGCAGCTGATAATGTTTCTTGATGATTTAGAGGTTCAAAAGTGTGCGCATGCACAGAGCAAATCTTTCTCGATTGCCATTATTTAAGACGACAAAAAAATTTCATTCAATTTTTATCGAAATGAAAATCAGTTTTTTGCATGATATACCCTAATATCCCATGAATGGGGATCATACAGCAACAGACCTGAAATTATCAACGTTTTACCATTAAACTCGAAAATCCTCGGTGGCCTATTGTTGCGTTTCTTTTTTTTTGTTCAGTATATAAATGACCCAACTTGAATAATGCAAGTCTTTGTATTGACTATCTTGTTGAAATGTGCAAAATTTCAGAAATGCTCTTTGGCTCCATGTTGCCATATCTAAAAGTTTACTGACGAGGCTTAAGAAGCCAAAACCATAAAAGCCTTGGTTGGTTATTTTATCAAGCATATTTTTGGTGTCATGACATCTAGAGGTTAGGCAGAAGTCACATAAAATGGGGGCAATGTCCCAACATGTCAATGGCTATTGACTGGAATGCTACGTCACAACTCAAGCAAACAACAGTTAGATGTGCAATGCAATTATTTTCTTGAGATGTTGATTTCTTAGTTTGTTGGAGTTGTTGCTTAATATTGCAGTCAAAAGCAATAGTCATTTCAGGACTTTACATCCATTTTATGGGACTTCTACCCAGCATTGGGGATCCCATGACATACAAAATGTGCTTTCAATATAACCACACATGTAAACAACTTAGGCTTCTATGTCTGTATGGTTTGACAAACCACTTTTTCCTGTGCAGACTAAGGCCGCCTATTCTAAGCAGTAAACCAGTACTCAGAAGGTCTATCAGTAAGTAACAATGTGTGCCTGGATGAACTAACAGCCCATCTGTTTTGCACAGACTGAAATTGCGAGAGCCCGTGAGATGTTTTCTATGCTGCAGGACTGCGAGAAAATATTCAGCTATATTAATTTTATGCTATTTACTTTAACTAACATGTGGCCTATCCACAAGTACACCCCAACATCTTGTTCATAATGAAAACTGGTTTTCAAGAAGCCCCATTAACTTGAAAATAACAACCTGCTGGCCTATACCTGGTCTTCCATAATCAAGTTTCAAGAAACAGCTCTCATAAACACATGATGCATTACTAGAACATCATTACCATGTTCATCAAATTCATTTCCTCTGCAGAGGATGTAAGAGCATGCAATCTGCCTGACAGAGAAGTCCAACTACTCATTTTGCAAGGCTGATAAACAAATTGAGGAAATAATTGAGAAAATTATGGTTCACTTTGTCGCCTGGTTTCCTGGGAGATTTAGGTCATGTATGGCTGGCATGCTCATGGAATTAGAAATGTGTTTGTTTGTTTGAATTGGTGCTTAACGTCCCAGTCAACAGCAATGGTCATGACGTGACGTTGCCTCCATTTTATGGGACTTTTACCCAAAATGAGGATGTCATGACATCCAACAAGTTCTTAAAATATAACCACCCAACTAACCAATAGGGCTTATATGTATGGATTGTTTGACTTGAACCACTTTTCCTGGGCAGGCTAAAACCAGAGCGGTTTACCAGTACTAAGATGGTTAGTCAGTAGCATACAAGCTTTGTCTGGAGGCAGAGCAGCCCATCTATTTCTATGTTACATCAAGCTAATATGACCTTACATTCTAGACCCCTAATATACATTTTTATCTCTTTCTTGAATGTAATATTTGCATAAAACATATGATTTGGTAATTAATATCCACAGTAAATAAGTATTGCTTTGGTGGAAACAAGAAGAGTATAAGAAAAATTATCACAAGTTTGTAGTTGTGATGTTCCGCATTTATTTATTGTAATTGAAAACAAGTAGCTCAAGGGCAACAATCACTCACCTGAAAGGAAAATAAATACAGTCACTGCTGACTGGACAAAAGAAAAGTTTTTTTGTGGTTTTCACCATAAATGGGCATGGTGGCTATCTTGGTCATGTGATCTGGACATTTACATATTGGTTCCCCCTTCCTTAACATGCTTCATATAAAATTTGGTTTTAATTGGCAAAGCGGTTTAAGGGGAGAAGAGGTTTGAATATTATGGTAATATACATGTATATTGCCCTGGGGTGGGGGCAGATGAACCCATGGGGCCCAAGTTTTTCAGAGTCATTGATAGTCAGTCCTACTGCCCATTTCATGCAAGATTCTCCCTTTAAATGACATTGTAACCGTTTTCCCATTCTAATGCATACGCGGCCTATGTTGACCTTGCCGTAAAATGGGTCATGGTCATCGCATGGCCATGGTTTTATATAAACATTGTAGTACTTGAGTCACCAAGTTTCGTTGAGATCGGTCCACCAGTTCCGGAGAAGATTTTTGAAGGGTTTTTAACATATATGTGCATGGCAGCCATCTTGGTCATGTGACCTGAATCATCTATATATACACTGGTTACCTTTTTCTATAGATGCTTCATATAAAATTTGGCTTTGATTCACCAAAGATCTTTGAAACTGTGAACGGATCGACGCACGCATGTACAGACAAACAGACACCGGCGGCTCAAGTACCATCCTATTAGCTCCCCATGAGCCTTCAGCTCATGTGAGCTAAAAAGCCTTAATGAAGTCACCTTACATTTTATAGCAATAATCATGTCAGCTAAAGACAAATTTTATGATAAGTCAAATGGTGTAGGCCTTAATTATACTTGACAAAAGAAGAATCAACAAATAGACAACCAAACTTAAAATATTTAGCATTGTCCGACTGAAAGCAGTTTGTTCAACAACAAAAAGGTACTGACATAAGACTTGTAGAAGCAGCATATTAAGTGAGGCCTGTTGATTGCTCGTAGAGCGATTTCATGGAAAATTCTCACAAGGTTAGATAAATAAAGAGCCTTCCAAATTTCGGATTTAGCTTACAAGGCTAATCCCGCCCACAGAAATGTCTAGGCTTCCAAACAATTTCAGAAGTTTCAATACATAGTCCTTATGATTGAAGACAATATGCTTTGAATATGACTATTATAAATATGGAAATGTTCTTGAAATTGTGCAATATCGCATCTAATTTAATCAACTGAGTAAAGCATGCATAATTAAAAAAGTCAGATCTGAAAGCAGATTACTTAAATTATTCATTAAAAGTTACGGTTTTCAGATTATTTCAATTACTCAGTCTTATAAACAATATGCTCTTAGTGAAATAATGTTAAATATTTAAATATGTGTAATGCAAAAAGTCAAAGGACTTAATAAAAACATCAGGTGATCTGTTATGGCAAGGTCTTATAATCAGGTGACATGGTTATTCATACATGGATGCAACTTGCAAACATTCTTTTGACACACATTCATGGTATGAGCAAAGTAAACCTGGGGGATCATTGTACCTTATGCGTTTGCCTGACCTCAGAGGAGTGGACGTCAGTGAAAAGTAGAACAAGGTTATCCCAAGGTCATGATTTATATTTTGGAGGAGAAAACTTAATAAAAAAGAAAGTTATTACCATATATGTCATGGCAGCCATCTTGGTCATGTGACCTTTTCCAGCTACACAAAATGATAACATCCTACAAACCTTTGACACCCTTAATAATTTTATTATAAATAACGAAGAAAAAACGTTCATTATTGGTGGAGATTACAATACAGTTATAGACCCAAGCATAGACAAAAAGAATGGCAAAGCAGAAACACATAAAACGTGCAGACGAAAAATAAAACAAATAATGGACGCATTTAATTTGCGAGACATCTGGAGAGACAAAAGCCCAACGCTTAGACAATTTACATGGCATTCTTCGCACAGACCCCCAATTTTATGCAGACTTGGTTATTTCTTAATATCCGACAACGTAGCAAAATTTTCAGTAATATCATGTACACATAAGGTGAGTTTCAAGTCAGACCATAGTGTTGTTATGCTGAAAATAGAACTTCAACAAGAAGCCAAAGGTCCAGGTTATTTTAAACTTAATAATAGTTTATTACTTGATGAAGAATATAAAGTAAAGATTAAGCGTGGCATAAATGAAATAACCACAATAAATAAAGATGCGAATCCAAATACTCTATGGGAGCTCATTAAGGGTACTATCAGAAACGAAACAATTAAATATGCAACTTTTAAAAAGAAACAAAATTCTGAAAATGAAACACGATTAATAAATGAACTACAAACATTGGAAAAAGATTTAACCAAAACCACTGATATAGTAGAAACAGATCAAATAAAACAAAACATCAATACGAAGAAATCTGAGCTTGATAAATTAACAGAAAATAAACTAAATGGGCATATAATAAGATCAAAAGCACAAATAGTAGAACACGGCGAAAAGAATAGTAAATATTTTGCAAGCCTAGAAAAGAAAAAGTCAGAAAGTAAAATAATTTCACGATTAAATATAAACGGTGATATAATTACAGATAAACAAGAAATTTTGTCAGAACAAAAAAAGTTCTATGAAAATCTTTACAAGAATAGACAAACAAATCATTCGTCAATAAACTTTTTCGATGAAAACATAAACAACCTAGACGAAACGGATAAAGTGCGTTGCGAAGGTCTGATATCTGATAATGAATGTATAAAAGCTTTAAAAGATATGAAAAACAACCCGGGGATCTGATGGAATCACTGCCGAGTTTTATAAAATATTTTGGCCTGATTTAAAAGCATTTTACCTTAACTCAATAAACATGTCATTTCAAACGGATCGCTTAACAGAACTTCAACAACAGAGCATTATAACTCTTTTACCGAAAGTAGGTAAAGATTCTTGTTTTTTTTTTTTTTTTTTTTTTTTTTTTTTTGTTTTTTTTTTTGTTTTGTTTTTTGTCAAACTGGCGACCAATAAGTTTAATAAACGTTGACTATAAAATAGCTTCAAAGGTAATAGCAAACAGAATAAAATCCGTTTTACAAACTATTATAAATGAAACACAAACTGGGTTTATGAAAGGGCGTTATATTGGAGAAAATATAAGGTTGATATTTGAACTCTTAGACAATACAGATAAGCATAACATACCGGGGTTACTCTTTTTCCGACTTTGAAAAAGCATTTGATAGTGTCAATCACGAATATATGTATCAATGCCTTAAACATTTTAACTTTGGAAATCATTTAATCTATTTTATAATGATGCCAAAAGCTGTGTGTCAAATAACGGTTTTCTGTCTGACTTCTTCAAGATTCAAAGGGGGGTAAGGCAGGGCTGTCCATTATCCCCTTATCTGTTCATAATATGTATAGAACTGCTATCAAATAAAATCATTAAAGATCCAGACATAAAAGGCATTAACATCGCAGGAACTGAATTCCAAACATCTTTGTTTACTGATGATGCAGCATTTATTATGGATGGTACGAGAAAGTCCTTTGAAACTTTAATAAATATTATGGATAATTTTAGTTATTTATCAGGTCTATGTCTAAACACTATTGAGAAAAATTTATGAAAGTAATCTAATGAAACTCGGTGGTAATATTGTCTTTGAATCAAACCTAAACTCAAAGACGACATAAACTCTATTTTTGCCAAATCATCCTTTCTCGGAGACGTTCTTCTTGCTTGGAATACGCTCACCAACAAAGCAGTTATATTTCACTATGGTAATGAAATTCTTTGGAATAATTCTAATATTCGAGTCGAAGACAAACCAGCATTTTTTAAATCTTGGCTCAATGCAGGCATAAAATATGTCAAAGATACATGTATGTTTGATAAAGTGACACAGAGTTTTTACGCATTTCCTGCTCTAAAAGAAAAATACAATCTACTGCCATCGGATTTTCTTAAATACTTAAGCATTTTAAATAGCATACCAAAAGCATGGAAACGCCAATTAAAAAATGCAGACCAAAATATCCAACCAGATGTAAAAATTATTCAAATGATAGAACAAAATAAATTAACCAATTATTATATCCATAAAACGCTAATGCAAAAAACAGAAATAAACACTTCTAAACCGCGAGAAAAATGGAATAGTATCTTTTCAAATGAAAATCTTAACTGGAGAATAATTTACTTAGTCGCTCAGAAGTCAACAAATGACATTAGATTACGAAATTTTCAATATAAACATTTAATGCGCATAATCCCAACAAATCAATTTTTGACCAAATGCCACATCACAAGCTCTACAGTGGAGATTTCTTAAAAGTTTACCATTTTCGAAGGTGCCTTGCGTTGTACGTGCGAGACCCGCGCGTGGGGAATTATCGCGTTGGTACCTGCGTTGCTTCGCGAGTTTCGCGAAGGTATCATTATAAACCAATCAAATCATATTATCAACCCGTATATGACAGTCCTATTCGCGATGTCTGCGCAGGCAGTCAAACACCAATCATATTACCTGTTTATACCTGCGAAGCCAACGCAGGTGCACGCAGGAAAGCTTTTATCCAATCAAATCCTTTAAAATGGCACTGCAGTAACCGCGTGGGTATTTGAGCCAATAGTTTAGCTCCCTGCGCGTTGGGTCAAAATAACTGCATCGATAAGTTGAAATATAAAATATTTTCTTCCAAAATAAATAAATGAAAATAAAAAATAAGAAGAAGGCAAATAAAAAAGAAATAAAAAAGATAAAATTTGTGACAATTGCCTATGTTCAAAATTTTGACCAAAATTTTACATTAATTGCTTTATCCATATTACCGTCACATGAAACAGGGAAGTGTGAATCTCTTACACTTCCCTGCATGAAATAATAATGATAATAATAGTAATAATGATAAAAGAAGAAAAATAACTTGTCGGAATTTCTTTCATCGTAAAGACTATATTATTGTAGTCTTGAATTGAATTAAACGGACAGGACAGCGGCATGTCGCTAAAGGTGTAAAAGGTAATAAATAACACCTTGGTAATAAAGTATAAAGAACCGTGTGAGAGACACGCGACAAGTATTACTCAACAGCGCTTTGACACACGCCGTCTGTATGTTACAACTTGAAAGATCATATGCGACACAGTTTTTAGTATCAAAGACTTGTTTCATGATTGTTGCGCCGCCATAATATACGTGTATATTGCTTTTATAAAAATTTGAAGCCGCGAGTTCCGTTCTATACACATAGGAATTTACACAGTAGCCACTGGATGACACGCGTGTACATGTATATTGCTTCAAGATGACACCTTTGTAATTACCAAATGTTTTGATAGTACGAAGGCAAGAGCACCTTTAATCTGTAGGTGTAAATTTTCACGGTAGCCAATGAATGGCACGCGCGTACATGTATATTGCTTGAATATGACACCAATGTTATTTAGCTAGTAATATTGTCCTTACATAAAGTTAATTTAATTAACATATCTGGAGGTGCATGGAGGTCTCTGCTTCGTACCTTTACAATAGGCGACAACTGTAGGCGGCCTGGCCATAAAATAAAATTGTGTCATATATATATATAACTGATTGCACTAAACAGCTACATGTACCTAATTGCGAACCCAGACCGGACTGCCCATTCTACGATAAACACTTTTCTGTGATACTTCTGACCAAGTAGAGCACAACACATCATATGAAACCATAGCCACTGTTCTTATTAAGCTAAGCAAAATGTAATTATCTCGACTTACGGTGATGTGATCAGACTGCGCGATAGCGTATCAAACTGTCCACATGCATGCATATATGAAACCGCAGGAACTACACCGAAAACATAACAGTTTGAATACTTTTGATGTATTTCAATACATCATAGCTAATTTAATTCAAATTAGCACATCAGCAAACGACTGTCCAGTTTCTAAATGGTATGGTCGCGCACGGACAAATACACTCAAAGGTGTTATCAAATACATAAAATGACCGTTTGCATTTGCTTAACAACGATCAAAACTGGTGTACAACACCAAAAAAATATCAGCAGTTCAGTTCAGCATTTCAGCGTTTTAGTGTATTACCGCTGATCAGACAGCAGAAAATTCAACGTTTAGTCTGTTCCGTATTAATGAGCCGCATCGTCATAAAACCGGATTTTGCAAATGCGAAAACAAAGCCGGAGATCAGCTGTGCAGTTACGGCACAGCTGATCTTCCCCTTTGTTTTTGCTATACAGATAGTATAATTCCTCTTCTACGTAAATGCCAACTTTCAAGCTTCTAGCCTGCTTCCATGTCCGTACAGGCCGGTTTGTGTCGCACCTTGTCGGAGACACCGAAGACCGGATTTTTCGTGTCGCGGCTAAATTATTTAAAGATGCATGATTTAAACACAAATCATAGAAAAATTTCAAAAGTAAACTTCCATGTGCAAAAGGTTGTGAGTCTTGGTTAGATTTGTTGGCACTAGATACAAATATTAATGGATTAGAATGAAACCACATTGTATGTGAGTTCTAGCTTATGTTGCATGTTCGGCTATGATGTGCGTATATGGAAAATCTCGCAAGTCTTCAACAAGACTTCATTGTTTCCATTGGTGACAGTTGCGTGCGCGCGAGATCACCACCTCAATTAGTGAAATGCATTTCCTTCTTCACAATGTAAAAAAACACCATTCGAGCGAAATCGCGTGTTTGTTTGTTGTTTTGTTTTGTTTTGTTTTTTTTTGTATTTTTTTTGTTTGGTTTGTTTTGCTTTCAACGAAAGCGAGTCTCCACCCGGAGTGTTATTTGCATGCCTGTGTTTGAACATGCTTAAAATTCCTATACAGTGATCATTCTGGGCTGAATATACAAATTAATAAATTAATTAAGCTTTTGTTTAAAACCTTCATTAGCCGAATAAAGGGATCCAGTGTTTTCTCAAATAACAAGAAGACTTATAAGAAGAATTCGAAGAGAAATGAAGAAAAAATATAGCCTTGTACATTGTAGATCTACATTCGGTACCAGTTGAAGCCAGTGGAGCACGGTGGCGTAGTGGTAGAGCATCGGGCTCTGAATCGAGAGCTCCTGGATTCGATCCCCACTGCCGGCACCGTATTTGGTCATTGAACAAGACACATTGACTCTCCTGATAAGTGGTTAAAACCAAGGAAGTGGTGGCTCTGTCTTGACATGACTGCAACATTAACCTCATTTGCACACAAACAAACCAGTTGATGTCACTCAAGTGATTAGTTATTAGTATTTGATCGGAGCATTTTTATGCCCCCAACTTTGAAAAAGTTGGAAGGGCATATTGCTTTTGGCTTGTCTGTCTGTCTCTGTCTGTCTGTGCGTCCGTTAACTTTTGAACGGTGAATGCTAGGGTTTTGAAATTTCATATGCACATTCCTCATGAAAAAATAATTTACCCGTATTTTTTTTCATGTCCGAGTTATGCCCCTTTTCTGAGTTATGTCCCTTTGAAAACAAAATTTGAAAATCTTGTGTGCAAG
Organism: Rugalucina vietnamica; assembly: GCA_964017185.1. Lineage (NCBI taxonomy): Eukaryota > Metazoa > Mollusca > Bivalvia > Lucinida > Lucinidae > Rugalucina > Rugalucina vietnamica. The sequence goes on from OZ024870.1 coordinate 40,349,635, forward strand.
ATATCTCAAAAAGTATTGGAGCTAGAGCCTTGATATTTGATATACTGGTTGGGGCTGAATAGTAGATCACCTGATTAACTTTTCAGAACTTTACCCAAAATTTTGACAAAATTACGGAATTTTGAAATTTTGATTGATTTTTCCACGTTTCGGTGAAATTTGAAACTTTCAAACGGTAAATGCTAGGGTTTTGAAATTTCATTTACTGATTCCTCATGAAAAAGTAGTAGACCCGTGTTTTTTTTTCAGGTCCGATTTATGCCCCTTTTCTGAGTTATGTCCCTTTGAAAACAAAATTTGTAAATCTTGTGTTCAAGATATCTCAAAAAGTATTGGAGCTAGAGCCTTGATATTTGATATACTGGTTGGGGCTGAATAGTAGATCACCTGATTAACTTTTCAGAACTTTACCCAAAAATTTGAAAAAAATTACGGAATTTTGAAATTTTGATTGATTTTTCCACTTTTCGGTGAAATTTGGAACTTTTAAACGGTGAATGCTAGGGTTTTGAAATTTCATTCTTTGACTCCTCATGAAAAAATAGTAGACCCATAATTTTTTTTCATGTCCGAGTTATGCCCCCTTTTTGAGTTATGTCCCTTTGAAAATAAAATTTGAAAATCTTGTGTGCAAGATATCTAAAAACATATTTGAGCTAGAGCCTTGATATTTGGTATACTGGTTGGGGCTAAGGATTAGATTATCTGATTAACTGTTGATGATTTTCTGTCAAATTTTGACAATTACGGAATTGTGAAATTTTAACTCCATTTGTCATCACTTTTCGCCCTCAAGTTTGCTATTTGTGCACAGGTTACATGATTTTCATTAAAAATAATGAAATAATTGAATCATAATAGACTGTGCCAGGTTAGAGGCAAGCATACAGTTGGGGGCATAGTGTTTTACAAACACTTATTTCTAGTTTTTTCGAATATAAATAAATAAATAAATAAATAAATAAAAACAAGCCACATCATGAGAAAAACAACATTTTACATACGCGAAAACATAGTGACCGCGAAGCTGATCGGCGCCTTTGTTTTCGCTACACGAATAATACAATTCCTTTAATTTTTAAAATCCAAACTTTGCAGCCTCTATGGATCTTCTGTGTTTTTAAAGTCGGTTTGTTCGGAAACCACATCGTTGTTTTTCTCATGATGCGGCTGAAGTAAATGAATAAACAAGGAATGTTATTTTTTGCTTTATTTTCATCAGGGTCTCTATAGAGACCCTGTTTTCATAGATCTCTTGTTCGATTATATATGTTTAGTTTATTGAAGAACAAACAAATACCGCGGATCTAAAATAAAAGTTGTGCCCTGCAACATCAAAGCCCCAATGTTTTGACAGTATTGACAATAAAACGTACTTAACTCTATTATGCCCGTGGGGTATGGTGATCATTGACCGATTAAAGAGACCCTTAACGACAAAATGCCCTTTACAACAAAAGGAAGTGATGGTTTTGGCTAGCATTGCTTTGACCAGGATGCACATGTACACGTACTCAAATCAGACACATGCCGATCGCTGTCCGGCAAAGTCGATCAAAATTTCAATGCCTTATATAACTTTCAAAAGCCCGTGGCCGCCCAAATGTCTTTCAAGATAACGAAAAATAAAATCACACACAAGGGTTATTTTTTCGACGGGGCCAATGTCTTACCCAAGGTTTCATTAGCTTTAATATTGTAAAAGCATGTGCTTGCAGAATATGAATTTAATTAGACGGAATTATAACGTTATTTTAAACATGTTTCGGATATTAAACGGAGGATTTCATCAAAATGCGTATCTTCAAAGGGGCTGAGATAAAGATAAATATTTATCTTTATCTCAGAAAGGGGTAAGTAAAAGAAAAGCTTAGTTTGTTCAAACACAAATTTCACTAAGCAAATTTAACATTTATGTGAAAAAAGTATTTTTAAGTTCATAACATTGAGACAAAAAAATTATGAAAAATAGTGAGCACTTTACCCATCTATTTTTTGCAACTGCACCATGCATAACTGTATAGCCCGGATCCTGCAGTATTTTCTGAAAAACAATACCCGGCACATTTTGCCGAACTATTTATTTGACATATTATGTCTATTAAAAAGAAGTGTCTTGTTTTGTCAAGATATTATTTTTGATGCAAATATTTACTGATCCGAGGAAAAATGGTGGGAAGGGTCACATTGAGGGTCTGTTGAGGGCTTTGTCTATCGTGCGAAAATGCCAACGCACATTTGATTGGCTGGCCGATTTCGTGCGCCGGTCACATGTACACACGCAGATATTATCGCGTTTCTCATTGGTTGGAAAACCAACGCGAAAATATTGGAAAAATTGCGAAGGTTTCGCGCGAGTGGTTCGTAGTTTCTATTGGTTGAAAACCCAACGCGAAGATTTAGAGAAAATGCGTTGGCTTTGCGAGTTCAGACTACCTTCTCATTGGCTGAAAATTCCTCGCGCTAATTTCGCGAAGTAGTGCGTGGCCTTCGACTGCGTGTAGCGTGCGTGGGCAACGCAAGGCGCGCGCGAATGCACGGACAACTTGCTAGCTATCTCCACTGTACACTTTGTGATTTTTGTAATATGGAAATCGAGACACTTTCCCATCTATTTTGGGAGTGTATACATGTACAAGATTTCTGGACATCACTGCAAAGTTTTCTTAGCCAAACTGATATGAATATTGATATAAAAATGAAAACAGTTACCTTCGGTATTTGTGATCAAATCAATAAGAAAAATATAAATGGAAAGAACTTTATTATTTTCCAAGCAAAACATTTTATCTATAAACATAAATATCGTAAAACGAAACCAACACTAAATCAATTCAAACACTTTATTTCGTCACAAATCTATATTAAGAAAGAAATAGCTTTGTCAAACGACAAATTACATCTCTTCGAAGAAAAATGGAATGCTTTTTTACAAGCATTAAACTGAATAATAAAACAAATTGTCCGACAGAGTGCAGTCTCTCTCTCTCTCTCTCTCTCTCTCTCTCTCTCTCTCAGCTAAAATATTTATTTTTGCACATTGTATAAACTTTGCATAACAGACTTTGAAACTTGTATCTCTCTTTATGTATGTTGATATGTTGAGGTTTATTTATTGTCTTGGTGAATACCATACATTTGTTGTACAGTGTGTGAAAATAGAGAACAAATAAATTAAAAAAAAAAAAACATCCTACAAACCACAGAATAGCTGGTCTAATTGTCCTCAAAATCTAACGTATGATCCCATTATGTGCATCCCAATTTTTACACTTAATTTGAAACCAGCCTGTCTTATTTACCCACTGTTGGTTGTTTATCAAGCAGTTATTTCATGCCTGGTTGGGGAATGGTTCAAACTATGCCCTGAGATGCCGTTGACAGCTGAATGCATTATTGCCCGATGCCGTTCGGCCGAGGGCAATTCGCATTGAGCTGTCAAAGGCACCGAGGGGCATAGTTTTGACTATTGTGCCAAATAGCCATGAAATAGCTTTATTACCCAACTAAACTGTTGCCATTTCGTTGCAAAATTGACTATATTAATTGCCGTGCGCCTTTATTTGCGCTCGAGACATTCCACGTCATTCTAGTGATGTTGAAGTCATTGGCCATGGTATAGTCAAATTACGTTTGCATGGACGACGTCACTGATATGGGATAGTAAAAACTATGGACCGGTTGATGACATAATATTGTTCGCGTTACGTACATTTCGCAAATCGCTTGCCAATTAAGTACTGATTTGTGCAGATAGTCAAAACTATCATAGTATGATCTGGTTACCTCTGAATGGAAAAATCCACAGATGTATTCCTTTATCTACTACGCTGAACATGAACGTTGTTTTATTTGCATATAAACTCAGGCTATACAAAGATGGCATATTTAGAGTGCATGGCACATACATGACAAACAAAGTACAAATGATAAACAAAGTATTCTTCGTTTTCTTTGTTTTGCCATATAATTTGTCACGAGCTTGGTTTTGATTTAATATGGTAATCATTCTTCCAGTGTTAACACATTAGGCAAGACAAAATGACATGATGTGCAACAGTCAATGCATGGATTTCAGTCTGTATTAAATTAGTCGTGATTGGATGAATTGACAAGGGTCCTATTATGGAATAAACCTGTGTTCAGTAATTGAGTTGCATACCATAGAATTTAGTTTTAAGACTCAAGAAACATTCTGTATTCTTCCTCAACTGTGCATAATCAAGTTTGCATTTGGGCTAAAACAGCATGTAAAACATAGACAGAATGGCAAACATGGTAGAACATGATCACATTGTTTGAAGGCGGCCCCCGTGGCTGAGTGGTAATGAGCGTTGATATCATTAAGTTAACGCTGGATCATCTCACCGCTGAGTCTGGTGTGGGTTCGAGCACCACACTGGGACCATGTGAGGCAAGCTAAGTTCTGCTTGCGGGTGTACCAGGGTTTATTTTTTTATTTTTTTTGGGGGGTGTGTTTGTATGTGTGTGTTTGCGGGGGGGGGGGTCTCCTGTTTTCACTCCACCTACTGATTGGCCTGCCTCATATGAGATGAAAGTATTTAGACAGGGAGGTAAAAACTAAATAAAAAATATTGTTTCAGGTTAATTGCATCTACATCATTTAATGTATCCATTGTGTCTAAAATGTTTAGAAGAATTGGTACATCATAGCCTATATCATGCATAGTCTGAAAGTGCGTAGAAGCTTGAAACTTTATCTTAAGATTTGAACAGCTTATACTAAATATTTTAAGAAAACATGCCAATTTAGATGTGCAGTGGATGTGCTCCTTTTGATTTACAAAAGCCGGTTTGCACGTGAAGCGATTCCATAGCCTCTGGGCAGCTTTAAATCTGAAATAGGCATAATCTGGAAATTGAGTTGTCTCAAGAATTTGTCACAGAATATTCGAGCAGGCATTATCCTCTAATCTGCTTAGTCTGTTGGAATGAATGTAGAGCAGTTTTTTTTATTAGATCATAAACTTTACAATTTTTGTTTGAAAATTTTACAGGAAAGCTCACAATAACTTTATTTTTACTTCTTTGATGCTTCAGGAATTCAAAGCTCTCGCTTATGAAAACTTACAAAATTTTTAAGATTGCCGGAATCCTTTCACAAGTTTAGTAACTCACTGGGTATTTGGAAATAGAAAATTTCCAAAATAAGTCAAGCTAAAATTTATGATTTTTCTGTATATATTATTTTCTTATTTTTGGCTGAAACATAGGCCATTTAATCTGCTTAACAAAGCTGTTCATATGATTCATAACCCTAAAAGTAACATTTCGATAAACTTAAGTATGGATATGTGGATATGTTAGCAAGATTCCTCCCTGATCTGTCAGGGCAAGTCGACCCCAGTGGTAAAAATGCTATATTTCAAAGCAACAAGAGAAAATTGCCTCCTATTTTAAGAAACTGTAGACTAATATTTCAGTTTGTTTTTCATGAACATCACTTTGATTACACTGTGAATATAAATGGCTCTCTTTGCCTCCATAGCACAAACTTCTAAAAAAAACCAGTCCAGGTTCTCCTCCTTTCCCTTGAACTGGGAGGGTGCGGGACTTGGATATGAAATACAGCAGGACAAAAGACATCTTTTCTTTGTCAGCTATTTCTTTAAATGAGGGCTTATTATCCTGGTCTACAAGAACAAGTAATACAGTTTTTGAGCTATCTGCGTACTTACAACTACGCTTTAAGTAAACATTGTTGATAGGAACTCCAATTTTCCCATTTTTACATCACAATATGTACTAACCACTTGAACCATGAAAAACGACATAATCACAGTGATTGTTGCACTCCTAAGAACAAAAGTATGCGTCTAGCAGGAAATGCACTCAGGGCTGGCTAGACAGTTGGTGATCAAGTTACTTTATATTAGACTCATCATCGCTGTCTCCTATGGTATAAAGAGTACTGTACCTATTATCAGCTTTGTTGTAGCTTGTAAAAGAAAACAACAAGGCTTCAGAAATGCTGAATTCAAAGTTTTTTTTTTGTTTGTTTTTTAATCTCAGACCAATTTTAAACAAAACAGTATTACCAATTTCATTCGAGAAATTTTTCAACTTATCGTAGACTATTGTCATTTTTAAGTTTTATTTTAAACTTCATGAATTCTTCTTTCATTTAATTATTTTCAAACTTATGTGTGAAATGATTTAAGTCACTTTTAACCTTGTAGAAGTTAGTCTAGCCATTCGCAGTCTCTTTAATAAGCAGATAAAAATAAGCCGATGAAACCATCAAGCATGTCATGTGTTGTTTAAAAGTATCCATTACAAAAACACGCCAATGCTGTATACAGAAATTATTTTTGTTCTAAAAATGAAGAATTTTCACTGGAAATATTTTGATATTTTTCTTATTTTTGCTCAAAACACAGGTTGTGGGTACACATTAGAGCCGCCTCACCGAGGCAGTTCTAACGAGTATCCACAAACTATGTTTTGGAGCAAAAATAAGAAAAATAGGTATACCCCTGCATGCGCCAGTTTTGCTATATAAAAATGGGGTTTAAATGGGTATTCATGTCACGGACATGTTTTCCTGATGCAAACTAGGTGTCCAGGCTGCAGAGACCATCCATGCCTTGATTAAAGCTTGCATAGAAGAGAAATTCAGTCTCTCGTTTTAGACATCATTAATCAAGTGCTTAATTTAAAACCAACTGCCGTGCTTTGACATCAGTATTAATCTTAACCCATCCATGCAATTTTTGAGTGAATCTGTCATGTACAATTTTAAATTCTTGACTTTGTTTTTTATAGAAATAAAGTCAACAAATACTTTACACAGGAAACCTGTCTGGGTATGAAATACACTGTAAGGAAAGTAAAACTTGATGGAGGCTGAGCCCATTTGGGTTATAATTTATAGCACATAGTAAATGTCCTCTCCAAATTATATTACACCATTTGGCCATTTTTTAGGGATTTCTAGTCATGTTATGCCTAAATCGGGAAGCCTTTTTATGGCAGAAATGGGAAATTACCATACAAATTTCTTCCACCGCTAACCTTACTAATCTGGTGTCTAAAATCAGACAGTAGCATCAACATACTTAAGCAACTACATGGCAAAGCAAAGACAATCTCACAACAAAACTGTCTACAATGTCAGCAAAGAATCAAAACAGTCTAAGAATTCACCTGCCCTGAACAGTTTCTCCAGTTATCCCAATTCAGATCTGTTACTTATTTTATGAGTTTTTATGACAATTTGTTTCATTTATTTCTTTAATAAGGACTGTTTTGACTATCAAATGTGATAAGTGCTTGCCATTGAGATGTTGCTAGAGACAGACAGAACAAAGGGTCTATTGCATGTAAAATACTTGGTTCTGTTTTACTGACTGACCAGGTGTCTGTGTCTTTCGTTTATAGTTCTAGCATGTAGTTACCATAAAGATGCTGGCGCCATGCTCATCGATACTTTTCAGGCTGCAATACTGGTTTTCCAATCAGGTACCGCTTTGATGACAAGGAGGTTGCACAACTTAGGTAAAGACAGATGTGCTACATAAGCTCGTGTGCAGATGGCATGCATAAACACACGCTCAGTGCCACCATGCAAGTTTCGATAATTATGACCTAACAATCAGTACAAACCAGCATCTGAAAAGCCGTAAATTGAAGCAACCATCATTACGAATGATTATTCATAGTTCTCCTACCTGGGAAGCACCCACTCCAAAACACTAAACTTTGATTATAATAACAGGCGTACTACCTACCTGCTAAAGCATTGTTGAAAGACTCCTTTGCAAAGCGAAACGGAATCAAGCATGACACCAAGCTGAAAGTCTATAAGCGCCAACATTGACCCAGGAGAAATGCTACAAGATATCCTCAACGTCTAGGGAACATGAGATAAAGAAGAGAGAATATGTGAAGCTGAAAGCACAGAGAATGCAAAGCCAGAATCCTCACCAAATTCTTCGTCATCACTGACCTGTTCTACTTGTACTTTGCAACCGACATTCACAAACACTCATGAGCGATTTGTCTCTTAGATTCATTGACTAGTTAGACATTTATCATGAGGACCGAAATGTAACTACATGTTGTTAGGCATCGAAGAAGCAAAGGGTGAGGTTAGGTACATGTACCTGTAAAATCCGATTTTAGCCTCAAGTTATTTATAACTAACCAAGTCGGTAGTGATGTTGAGGGGCACATTTATCCAAGTTATTCCAATAATGAGTTTTATGTCACATGGCGTTGTGGCCATCTGAATATCACTTGACCGTTCTCTTTATTTCTGTCTAAGCTAGCACTGTGATAGCCATTCCGTTACACGTTATACTTTGGTAACTATGATTTATATTTCTTAACATGATTTTCCTTGATGAGAATAATTTTATTTACAGTTTATACACAATTTTAATTTTTCTTCTTCTTTATTTTGCTCATGTTCATGTTTAGATATGGTTCAAGGTTTGAAATAATATATATCAATGTCTTTTATGCTCAAAAGGCATCATGATCAGACTGTTTAACATTGATAACTTGGTGACAACACCTGCATCACACCTGCATCAAGTTGGATGGCCTCTTAGTGGTGTTATGCAACTCTGATTCTAAATGAAACAGTTTCTGTTATGTAACTATCTATAATTGTCTGGCCAATGCAGTTCTGAGGTTACATCAAATAATTTCTCTTATGTAATTATGTATAATTGTCTGGCTTAAAGTTTTTGGGATGGTACTATCTATGGATCAAACAGAATTAATAAAGGTTACTGATAAGCAGTTCTTAGTTGAGTGTTCAAATTGAATCAGTTTGATGAACATGTCTGTTAAGCTATTATAAATTGTGTGGAATTATCTATAGGATTTATTATTTTAAGGATGAAATAACTTTTACTTCTAATCTTAATAATTCATTCTTTGGATGGGATAAATAACTATTATTAAATAGTTACATTGGAATCTAAGGATAATTGAAGAAATTCAATGCATCTCACAGAGCGGGGTATGTCTACATGTATTATAATCATGGATTCATCTAAACACTGGAAAGTAATGGAATGTGGATGCCAACACTAGGAAGACTACAATAGCGCTTCCTGTCAACTGTCGCAAATGAGAGCATTAAAAAACATTGGAAATGTAAAAAATACATGAAAATATGAGGGAAGATCATATATATTTATGCGAGGAAAGTGCTGCAAAAATTTAATACTCAGTTCAACTTGGATATTGTAAACATTGTAAATAAAAATATAGTTTAATGGTGTGATGACGGAAATCAACAGAATAACTTATGATCAATCCAGGATTCATATTTAGATGACTGAGCAGAGCTCTTCATACTACAGCTATGACTGAAGTTGTTGAGAAACATACAAATATACATTGGTAGCATAACTTCAAACTTTCGAAGATTGAATCAGCAATGTCACCTGCGTGCATCAAGGTCTACAGCTAGCCGAAATACAGATCGGTTAAATTTCCATGCAGTCCCAGTATTCAAGTATTTGTGGTAGTGGAAGCAAGTGTCGAAATAAAGTGCTATTATGTGTTTTTAAAGCAAGTTTTGTGTTAATATAAAAGCAGAGCATTTTTTATTTATTCAGTAGAGCTATCTATTCTTTGTAGTGTTCATGCTTAAAGGATGGCATTCTTGTGTTTAAGGTCTGTGTTTTTTCTTTAAGGTGGTAAAAAGTATTCCTTTGGTGGATGGTGGAATAAAATAAAAGTGTTGAAGGTATTCTTTTGGTGGAAAAAGTTTATTTTTTAAGGTGTTTAAAAGTATTCTTTTGGAGGAATAAGTTGAGTTCAATTCCTTTGGTGGAGTTTTAGGAGAGAAAGTGTATAGCATTGGCAAAATTTAGTGCTCAGTGTTTTCATCAATATCTATGATGTGGAAAGCTCAGAAAGCAGAGTATTTATGTGTTATAAGTAATTTAGCAAGGAAATATATTCTAACAGTATCAGGTCAGTTTTGCAATCATACTCCAGGGCTGAAAATTCAGCATGAAGGCTGTATTGACCAAATCCGCATTAATTTGCTTGATCCTGATTTTCCGATTTTCGAAGCAGATAGCTGGGATGGACCCTCTCGGTTTGTCAGTTGGGCAGTATTGGGTATTGGATACACCTTCAGGTATTGGCAAGTGACTGACTGGAGGGGGGGTCTGGCTGGTTTTTTAGTTTGCTGATTTTATTGTTTGTTTTGCTGGGGGCCTGCAGTTAGTGTGGATATGGTCAATTTCATTATAACAGGAGATTAATATTTCAATTAGAAATCAATATTTGGATAGCTCATCAAGCTTCCAATGAACTGATTCAGTCTAGAAATGTTCAGAGGTACACATATCAAATTGCATGTGAAGAAATGATGGTATGTTGTAATATAGATGATGATCAGAACAGCTATTTTGTCAGTCCGAATAAGTATTTCAGTCAAACAATCTTTATCACAGGTAGAATTTCTATTCTTTTGTGTTGGTTGAATCAAAAGTAAAAGATGGCATCATTCCGCTGCAATGCGATTTGGCATTTCATAATACTATCACTGTTTTCAACAATTCTAACATTGCTTGATATACAATCAAGGTAAGACATTCAGTTGTCATGTACTGCATATCCTGTTTGCAATTTCCAGTGCCTGATCTAATGCATTGAGACCACTGGTCTACACAAACATCCTTTGAAGTGGAAACAGTGTTATCAATGTTTCTGACTGAACCAATACGGGACTGCCCAAATCGATGAGCATCCAAGGCTAGGTATATTTCTATTCACAATATTCAGTGACTGCCTCTGAGAATTTCTGTCCTTTATTCTAGCACATCTCAGTTTCCTGATTATTCAATGCACCCTTTCATGCCTGAAATCGACACTAAGGAAGATCCTATTAAGCAGTTCTTCACACTATCTTGAGCCTCAGGACCAGGGCTGACCCATTCATGCTCCGTTTCGTGTCTGATAAGGCTTAGAGATTGCCCGTCGTGTCTGAATACTCGAGCCTCTGGGGGAATCCTTTCTGCACCGTTTGTGTCTGATCTAAGGCAGCAAATTGCCGGTCGTGTCTGAAGTTGCTAGCCTTTGGTCTTGAGAGCACCGTCGTGTCTGAATTCTCAGACCCTCCAGGATCCCCCAGCACTCAGGGGTCAAGCCTATCATGTACCCTCATCAATGCATACACCTTTGCATCTTCTCCTGTCTGATCTAAAACATCAAATTGCCTGTCGTGTCTGAAGCCGCTAGCCTTTGGTCTCGAGAGCACCGTCGTGTCTGAAGTCTCAGACCCTCCAGGATCCCCAGCCTTCAGGGGTCAAGCATACCAGGTACACTTACAAATGCATACATTTTTGCACTGCTTCATGTCCGATCTAAGGCAGCAAATTGCCGGTCGTGTCTGAAGTTGCTAGCCTTTGGTCGAGAGCACCGTCGTGTCTGAATTCTCAGACCCTCCAGGATCCCCAAGCTTTCAGGGGTCAAGCCTATCATGTACACTCATCATGCATACATTCAGAATATGGCTTAATATGGTTGTTCAAAGGACATAAATGTCTAAGAACCAAGACTGGTATATATTCATGGATGTTCTTATCTAGATTTGGGGAGTCCCAGGTTTGCAAATTTGGTGCCATTACATGCCTGAATCTAATGTGGTGAGATAGCTCCATTCTTGCCTGATAATCGCTTTTCTAAGACAGCACGGTTCTTGCCTGGTGAAATGTAAACTTCAAAAGGTAATTGACCCCATTTCATGCTCAGTTTCATGCCTGATTAGACTCGAGATAGCACTGTTCATGCCTCTAGTCTCAGCCTCCAAGTGGAATTCTATCTGCACCATTTCATGCCTGAATCCAAGGTTCCAAGACACCGCCATGCCTGACACTTGGCCTTTGGTCATGAGATACACCGTTCATGCCTCATGTCTTCCCTCAGCATCTTGTCAAGAGACATAGCATTATGCCCGAAGTCTCAGATAAGCAACTATGCATACCGGTAGTTATTTAGAAAGTCTAAGATCTGGTCATGTCAGGAATCATAAGATGCATGTCTAATATTTGGCATTTAGAGATCAAGCAGGCCATATCATGTACATCCTGTAGGGGTTTAGAATCATTTTAAATGGATAGTTTCACATCTTAAACACATTCACAAGATGCATATGTAGTCTTCAATTTCAGGTTTAGTTAGGCATATATATGATTATCATGATATACAATGGGATACACAATTGCAGGTTTTTATGTTGTTAAGTTTGACTTTCTAATGTTATCTTTGTAGTAATATTAGTTAAACCTATGGTGGAATTAAGGGCAAGCATCTTTATTTGTTATCTTTTGATACAACTTAAGAGCGTTTTGAGACTGTGTTTGGTCCCACCAATGGCTAGTCATTCATTCTTTACGTGCATCATGTTCGTTTCAATATTGAGTATATTTTATTTCATAATTTACATATGAAGTAAGTAAGTGAGTAATTTGCTTGACCTGCTTCACTGTTGTATTGTAATTTCTTTTATCTGCACCTTGATATCCTACTTCTACTATTGCCGGGTTGTGTCCATGCGTAAATATACCAAGAAGCGTTGGCTCCCTACTGGCATTAAAAATTGTTGACAATGATGTTAAAACCCAATTTACTAACATTAGGATCAAACAGCTTATGACAGAATCGAACCCAAGACCCTATAGTTAGGTATCAGATCAGTCATCAACCTTTCAGTGTTGAAGACTGGGGATTTAGAACCCATCATCAGCTGAAGTTATGTTCTGCTTGAACCTTGTGTAGTAATTTGTTCTCATATGTCTCGTCTGAAACACAAGTTAGAGTTGGCTCCGTCCCAACATGACTTAAAATTGTTGACTGGGATGTTAAACCTCAAAACAACAAACAAACAGATGAGCTATAATTTCAGAACTTCATTTTAAACGTATAATTTACAGTTATGTGATTGAAAATGGTTACTTCTTCACTGTCATAGTAATATTCGTACATCTGAGGAATGATTTGTTTCTCGTTACTGGCAGTCAAACCACGGTTTCCACAATTTTTTCTCCCAATGGGAGTTTTTTATATGTGGTTTTAGCCCAGGCTTTTCTGCCTTATAATGAGTCACAAGGGGAGACCAAGTTTTGCTTTCATTGTTTTCTTTCAGTTTTGTATAATTGGTATAAAATTGGAAGGGCACAATGAGTAGCTGGTCAGGAATTAATCATAATTTTTGACATGCATTTATTATGACATTCTTTTTCTTAATTATTTATTTTCAAAATCATGGCTCTATTATTTTGGGGGCCTCACTTGCTACCGCAAATTCGTTTGGCCTTTTTACCCCAAAATATCATGCTTTATCAAATAAGTAGGCAAAAGTCAGGCTAACCTGAGTATGGGATTTACCTATGCATTAGCAATGTTCAGGTCACATGCAATTCTTTCGGTTCAACAATTCAGTACAATGTCTGATACTGCAATTCAGAGTTGAGCTTATATATATAAAAGGCATGCAAGCATTACAATCACAGTCAAGATGACCTATTCACGCCTGTTCATTCTTCAGAAAACACCATTATGAGCATAGTTATTATGCTTGAAAAGACCACTTTTCATGCACCGTTTTCATGCTTGCTACAGCCTTAAAGCAGAATCAATTCACTGATTCTGAACTGCATACACAGTTTAGTAGTCCGACTATAGGGTTGATCCCCAGGTTAGCCAAAGCAATTCAAGATAGTAGAAGTGAGCTGCCCCCAAGAAAGAGCCAAAGTTGTTGTTTTTTATTTTATGTAAATTGTAGAAATGTATGTACATATTGTTTTGTGTTAAGTTTAAGTATTAGTATTATGTTAGTTATAATTGAATAAACCATATCTAAATTTATCAATTTGTTTATTGTGTATAAAATGAGAATAATTTTATTTACAGTTTATACACAATTTTAATTTTTCTTCTTCTTTATTTTGCTTATGTTCATGTTTAGATATGGTTCAAGGTTTGAAATAATATATATCAAGGTCTTTTATGCTCAAAAGGCATCATGATCAGACTGTTTAACATTGATAACTTGGTGACAACACCTGCATCACACCTGCATCAAGTTGGATGGCCTCTTAGTGGTGTTATGCAACTCTGATTCTAAATGAAACAGTTTCTGTTATGTAACTATCTATAATTGTCTGGCCAATGCAGTTCTGAGGTAACATCAAATAATTTCTCTTATGTAATTATGTATAACTGTCTGGCTTAAAGTTTTTGGGATGGTACTATCTATGGATCAAACAGAATTAATAAAGGTTACTGATAAGCAGTTCTTAGTTCAGTGTTCAAATTGAATCAGTTTGATGAACATGTCTGTTAAGCTATCCCGCCTGCCATCCCCAGCACCACCAATTTCTAGGGTAGACTTGAGTTTTCTTTCTTGTGTCTTTAATTATAATTATAGGATGAGATATCTTTAGTTGTGCTTATTATTACTTTATAGACCTGCAAATTCAAGCAAACTCTGATTCAGTCTTTGGGATAGTTTTCTTCTATTATCTGCCAGTATGGCCTTTTTACCCCAAAATATCATGCTTTATCAAGCAAGTAGGCAAAAGTCAGGCTAACCTGAGTATGGGATTTACCTATGCATTAGCAATGTTCAGGTCACATGCAATTCTTTCGGTTCAACAATTCAGTACAATGTCTGATACTGCAATTCAGAGTTGAGCTTATATATATAAAAGGCATGCAAGCATTACAATCACAGTCAAGATGACCTATTCACGCCTGTTCATTCTTCAGAAAACACCATTATGAGCATAGTTATTATGCTTGAAAAGACCACTTTTCATGCACCGTTTTCATGCTTGCTACAGCCTTAAAGCAGAATCAATTCACTGATTCTGAACTGCATACACAGTTTAGTAGTCCGACTATAGGGTTGATCCCCAGGTTAGCCAAAGCAATTCAAGATAGTAGAAGTGAGCTGCCCCCAAGAAAGAGCCAAAGTTGTTGTTTTTTATTTTATGTAAATTGTAGAAATGTATGTACATATTGTTTTGTGTTAAGTTTAAGTATTAGTATTATGTTAGTTATAATTGAATAAACCATATCTAAATTTATCAATTTGTTTATTGTGTATAAATTGCCTGTTTATATGTGTGTATGTTAGAATTACGTCAGAGATGAGGGTGAGGTTAGGTACCTGTAAAACTGATTTCAGCACCCAGTGATTTACCATGACCTTTTCAATGCGGTTCTAATTGTTCAATGTTTTAATGTTGATTATTTGTACTGGTTGTACCATATGTCAGTTTCATATATTTAGTTAAGTCAGAGTAACTGAGTGGTCACCTGTTGGGAAATAGCAGCTCCGTCGGCTTACGATATGTTCTGTTGTGTGTTAGTACCCGATTGCCTTTTTTCCCAACCTTGGCTTTTGGAGTGGAAATTTCTCTCTGATTGTGCCATTGCCTACTTTTATCTTTAGACATTCATGAAATAAAAGATGGCCTTCCTGAGAAAGAAAAACACGGCAATACAGGGCTTCACCTAAACTCCTTCTCTTGCTTCAAGTTACGCGTGTAGATATTAGGCTTCGAAAAACATTTTCTAAATTTTATCGTAGACACTATGAATTGATTTCCAAATATAATGTTGGGTTAAAGACGCTTTTAAGTGAGGGCCTTTCGGAACCTGAATTTTATGGTGACTTGGTTTACAAATTTAAGAAACTTAAAGGAATTAATAATTTTTCTTTTCAGTTCAGAAAAATCATAACACGTTACAAACGTATAGGTTATAACTTGAATGTTATGCGACAGTCTGCATGCTTAGTTTTTAACCCAATCATGGTTGATAACTATGCTGCCTTCTTTAATTGCACGCCGGTGGGTCGGGCGTCAGACTCTATGATGGCCCCGACATAAAGCTATTCATTTTAGTTGGTTGGGGCCGGAGCTTCTTGTCTGTTGCTTGGCCCACCGGGGTCCAACTGGTGTTTTTCTTTTGCTCCGGAGTTAGTAGGTTATTCGGCGCCCAGGGATCTCCATCGTCGGGCAGCTTACTCAGTCTGTGAGTCCTGGTTTTAGATTCATCAGGATGTTTATCATGATTTATTTGTTTGTTCTTGATGATTCATTGACTAGTTAGAGATTCACCACGAGGACCGAATAACTAACTAAGTGTTGTGGGCCACTGCAGAAGCTGAGGGTGAGGTTATGGCCATGTAAAACCGGTTTAAGCCCGCCAGTAACTTTGTGTTACTGATCGTTCCAAGTCGATACTTCTGTGGTGGTTCTTTTAATTTATGTCTTGGTGTTTAAAAATTTTTTGTGCTGTTGGCGCCTTATGTATGTTTTCATATTTTTAGTTAAGTTAAGGTAACTGAGTGGCCACCTATTGGGAAAATAGCTGCCCATTCGGCTTACGATTGTTTCATGGTATAAGTACCTGATTGTTAGTTTGGTTTTTTCCCACCTCGGTTTTTGGAGTGGGAATCTTTTTCTGATTGCGCCTTTTCCTGATCTTTGCCTACTTGTACCTTCTTAACTCATTTTCCATCTTTTAAGAACAGTGTATATTGAAAGTCTTGGTAAAATTAATAACTAATAAGAAAACAGTGAATTTTAACAATTTATTAATATGTCACTGTTAAGTAAGTGTTTTCACTTCAAACGATCTGAGGTCAACTTGTGCATGAATCCAAAAAAGGGGGAAAAATAAAAAAGACAATAAAACAATAATATCACAGACAGGTCATTAACAAAATTAAAAACAACAACATTATATGATGGACCATTTAAATTTAAATTTGATAAGCCAAAAATATCTATATGTCAATAATTTATTAATATTTTTTCTATTCAACAGGAAATGAGTAAATTCTCAAATGCTTATAAAGAATGTACACATGTACATAAAGAACTTTTGTAGATAGATATAACATGATAAAAAGAGGGTGTGCTATACATCATTGATTGGTAAAAAACCTTCCGACCAAAATTCAGAAATAATACTGCCCATTGTGGCATGGCTTCTTATTTGGTTTAAAAATTCAATAATAGAGAATGATCTTTGCTTTCTTCAGTAAGGGGTATTAGATGTGTGTGGAAGAAAATCGCAGAAGAGGCACCTTCAATATTATGCCAAGACCAGCATTTATAGGTGTGTCTAGACCACAAAAGTGCAAAAGCAGAAATTGATTATTTGATATTCAAATATACAATACTGGGCTGAGAAATGAAAGATTCATTTTCAAACAAACATGGAATTTAGCCATGTACGAGGATGATAATCATATTAAGCTCAGTAAGATTTCCTTAGTGAAGAAAACAAAAAGAAAAAAAACTTAAAGGCTTTTACAACAATACAATTAATTACATAAATCAAGAACACAAGATTTTCCCACCTTTTGCTCAATGAAACAGTTCATATACATAGGCACAAATAGAACTCTTTGGCACATTTTACACATGATTTAAAGCAAAACTTATGAGTGAAAAAGTGTTTCACAATTCTTATCACACATTTGAATAATGCCACGCACAGACATAAAAGTACAGTAATTCTACAAAGACATTTAAGACATCTTAACATACACATAATATGAAAAACACATACCAGCATCCACAGGACATAAAATGGTTTAATCAGTGCAAATTTTCTGCAATATATTTTATGTGCATCTTAAAACAAATAATGGAAATAGGTACAAAATGAATGTATCTAAAAAAGCTGTTATGAAATGGACAAATAAGTGAAACTGTACAAAAATGTGCAAAAAGAGCTATATAATATATTGTAAAGTTCAATCAAATGTTAAAAAGGTTTATACAGAATAAGTACAATTGTAATAGGATTGTCAAAATTTAATTGAAAGCCCAGAGAATTCACTTAAAAAGACCACTCTGTCTAGGCAAATGCCAAAACTGAACCTCTACTGATAGTTTGCCAGCTTTTATTGTCGCATAAAACTCTATTAACTCTTAATTGCAGGTTAAAGTCCCAGTTAACTTAATGGCAGTTTTATTCCTGCTGCATTTTTGTCTATGAAAATCAACTCTAGTGTATTTTAAAAGCTGTCATTAGCTAATGTAGCTCCGGAGGTACTTTAAAATTGTTTTATGCAGCAGAAAATTAACTTCATCTCTTGAACTTAATGGCAGCTTAGGGTTTAATTACAGCTAAGTTCATGCAACAGGGCCCAGGCCTCAAAACGAAGAAATATAAAACATAATGTAGAAAGGAATGTATATTCTTCGTATAACTATTATTGATTGTCCTCAGCAGCAAAGTGTGCAGTTACAATATTATTTATATTACTCTAGTGGTCATTTTGTGTTTTTTCCTTTATTTACATGCCTCTTGGTAACTGAGCGTTTGATCATACGACAACTTTATTCACATCTGTTTGTGTTGCATTCCATTTCTAGCTATCAGTTGTTTTATGCAATAACTGTCTGAAACCCTGCAGACAAGTTTTCTCATACTGCACCTCACACATAGGCCTTGAACTCTGCATCAAGCATAAGGTAACTTTTAGCAATCAGATGAAAAACATCAACATTGTACTGTAAATCACCACTAAAATCAATTATGTATGTGTCCGTAAAATGAATACTATCATACACCCTACTTTTTTTTTAATCAAACTGGGGTTTAGGTGTGTATATATTTTTGTTCCACACATAGTTTGTGGATACTTGTTAGAACCTCAAGAAAAATATGTAGGGCATCGTTCATGGCCATGTTTTCCTAATGTTTCATGAAGACTGTCTTTTGCAGCTACGAATGTTAGAGTCTATGATGTAGGGAACAGAACTGAGAACTGAACATAGATTGGCTTCTTCAGGTTAGTCAACTGTACAACCTGAAAGTAGAAAGAAAAAAATATTATCAGACCATATTAAGTCAACAATAAGAGTGGTCGGACGGAAATATGGGCCACCGTCAATTGGGGCTCTGAGAAAAAGATTGGCTGCTTGTGCCTCCATGCAAAGCTTATTAACTACAGTACAGTCCAGGGGGATTTTCACCAGCCCGCCCACCCCCGCGGAGAGGGGGCTGGAAGAAAAAGGATTAAAATTTTAATATCCACCGCGGAAACGCCCTAGTCGGCGGGATTGCGGAGTTTCCGCGGCGGGGTAAAGAAATAGAAATTTTATCGTCCGCGCTTACCTCTATTTTTTGTCTCTAACTTTCCACCGCGGACCCGCGGTGGAATGAGGATGAATAAGGAAAGTGGGCGGGGCTTGTTTCCAATTTATTGTAATGCATACTTGTACTTAGACCCGAGTTTAAATCTAATTCGATTATTATTCTTGTTTCATGTACATGTATCTTAATTAAAAATACATGTTTTACGATCATAAAGTGTAAATGCATTTCTATCACGAAAATCCCAGATTCTGCATGGTTGTAGAATCACTTCAGTGAAAGATATAAGATATGGTGCGACGCACACACACCAAAAGGCAAACAGAGAGAGAGAGAGAGACAGAGAGACAGAGAGAGAGAGAAATCTTATTTTCATGTGACAATAATAGACACAAGGTTAACATAGGTAAAAGCTTACGTTGAATCTTTTTTTTTTTTTTTTTTTTTTTTTTTCATGGAAACATTTTCTTACACAAAGTATACTTCATACTGGTACACAATAAAAAAATATTATTTTTATAAACCGATGATTTTAATTGTTATCTGAAGCTACTGATATGAGCCGTGTCATGAGAAAACAAAAACTGTGCATATACAAAAACAAAGGCGCAGATCAGCTTCGCAGTTACTGCCAAGCTGATGAACCCCTTTGTTTTCGCTTAACAGATAGTACAATTCCTCTACTTTCTAAATCCGAAATTTCCAGTCTCTAGCCTGCTTCTGTGACTGTACAGCTCGGTTTGTGTCGAATCTGTTCTGAAACCACAGTGTTGGTTTTCTGATGATGTGGCTCGAAGGCTTGAGTTTACTGTCAAATGAAAATCAAAAAAAGATTTTACAACACTTCTTAAATCACCATTTACAATCAAAAGGAAACATACAAAGACACATTTGTGAAAAATATGTATCATCGTTGAATCTGAAACATGACGGCTAGACAACAGAGTGTATGGTTACACTGTCTCTCTCTCTTTCTCTCTGCTCCTCTACCCTACACTAATTTACTAACTATGTGTTAGGCGCACAGTCTGATCCAATTTGGCGGCCTAGCATATCACAAATATGCTGGGACAATCCGTATTCAGATTTTTGAAAGTAATATGGGCCGCCTCATGAGAAAACCAACAATCTGCATATGCGAAACCAAAGGCGCAGATCAGTTCGCAGTAACTGCGAAGCCGATCATCGTCCTTGTTTTCGTTACACGGATAGTACAATTTCTCTATTTTCTAAATCTAAAATTTACAGCCTCCAGTCATCGTCTGTGCCTGCACAGCTCGGTTTGCATTTGTGTAGAAACCCTTGTGGTGTAGATCTTTTGCCAAGTCATGTCCAGTAATATTGTCATAGAGGCACACGTTTGACACCTTAGGGGTATTACCTGTTATAATGACAACATTCATTGACAAGTTTTATTGCTCAGGTACAGTAAGTTGCTAATCCCCTGTAAATCACATTGTTGATGAAATAGTTGAAGCATAAAACGAATAGAATAGAAAAGAAATGAGCCTGCACATGAGAAAACCAACAAACAATATATCCGAACCGGTCCGACAAAAACCAACCTGTACAGTCACATAAACAGACTAGAAGCATGAATAGTCGAAGTTTTGTTCTATCCATGTAGCGAAAACAAAAAGGCTCTGAACACCTGCGCTGATCTACGCCTTTGTTTTCGCTTATGCAGATTGTTAGTTTTCTGATGTGGCGGCTCAAATTTTAATATCACAGTCAACAAATTCATAAATTTTGGGACGAATTCCGACATTGCAAACATTTTGTTTAACCAATTTACGCAATTTTATATCTTTTAAGGCTTGTGTCTGTATTACCCTGTTTGTGTCAAAAATGTATACTTGCACCAGGAAAAAATAAACATTAAATTTTTGCCCCGTATACCCCACTTTTATAGCAAAACTTGGGTATACAGGGGTTTACTTTTTTTTTTCCAAAACAGATTGTTGGTACTCTTTAGAACCGCCTCGGCGAGACGGTTCTCACGTGTACCCACAATTTGTGCGTTAAGTCTTTTGACAGTATGCTCCATGGTGAGAAATGTGATCTTGACTAATTAACTTTAAACGAACTGGTTTTGATTCTAGAAATTAATATTTAAATGATGCTAAAATATTAAGTGCATTATATAGCTTATTGACAGAGAAGCCATAAATTGGCATGTCCTTATAAGTATTACCTGTTAAATTAACAGGTGGCAAATGTGTGGTCAGCAATGAGTTATTATTGGACACGACAAGCAATAAAAAAGTTTCTTCACTTGCAATCATGTATATTAGAATGGAAAACAAAATTTTTCACATCAAAGCCCAAATTCATATATTTTGCGGAAACAATAACTAAAGAAAAAGAGAGGCAAAGATGCTAAATATTTTGATTTGAACATTGAATGTACATAGAAAGAACAAACAAATGGATGAATACGAAAGCAAAAATGATTGAACGAATGAATGAATGAATGAATGTTTATATTTTGCTATTGACTGTCAAATTTGTACCTTCTTTTGAATGACAGCATGACTGAAAGCAAGAAAGAAGAGATAGAGGAAATTTACTTTTTTGAGATGAATACCAAATATATTTCATCGAGTGAGTTGAAAACATCAAATTTTCACGAGTGCGTAGCACGAGTGAAAATTTAGATGTTTTCAAATCACGAGATGTGTGAGATAACTGTACCTGTCAATCATTATGACGTCATTACTTTTCATTGGAAATCCTCCGCAAACCCGCGGTGGAATTATACAGGCAACGGGAGGATCCTCCGCGGATCCGCCGCAATCTGCCGTGGGATTAAAATATTCCGCGGTGGGATCATAAGCGGACAGGTGAGCGGGATTGCGGGGGGCTCAGAGAAATCGTCCGCGGGGGTGGGCGGGCTGGTGAAAATCCCCCTGGACTGTACTGTATCAACTTAAAAGTCTCCCCGTACATCATCCACAGTGCAGAGTATATTTTCATTTTGGTCCTATGTGAGGACATTCTGAGAATCAGAAAAACATATCGGTTTAGATGCATTTTTAACCCAGATTTAATATATATGGCCCAACTTGGATAATGCAAGTCTTTGTATTGACTATCCTGTTGAAATGTGCAAAATTTCAGAAAAATTAATGCTCTTTGGCTCCATGTTGCCATATCTAAAAGTTTACTGACGAGGCTTAAGAAGCAAAAACCATAAAAGCCACTATTGGTTTCTTTGGTTGGTTATTTTATCAAGCATATTTTTGGTGTGATGACATCTAAAGGTTGGGTAGAAGTAACATAAAATGGAGGCAATGTCCCAACATGTCAATGGCTATTGACTGGAATGCTACCGTAATGTCACAACTCTAGCAAACAACAGTTGGATGTGCAATGCAATTATTTTCTTGAGATATTGTTTTCTTAGTTTGTTGGAGTTGTTGCTTAATATTGCAGTCAAATGCAATGATCATTTCAGGATTTTACATCCATTTTATGGGACTTCTACCCAGCACTGGGGATGCCATGACATACAAAATGTGCTTTCAATATAACCACACATGTAAACAACTACGGCTTCTATGTCTGTATGGTTTGACAAACCACATTTCCTCGGCAGACTAAGGCCACCTCTTCTAAGCAGTAAACCAGTAATCAGGTGGTCAGTATCAGTAAGTTACAATGTGTGCCTGGATGCACTAACAGCCCATCTGTTTTGCACAGACTGATTTTGCGGGAGCCCGTGTGATGTTTTCTATGCTGCAGGACTGCGAGAAAATATTCAGCTATTACGGAAACTTCTCCATGATTACCTGGGAATTTCTTTGTTACAAATAAAATATCTATTTATGAACTAAATTTTAATTTTACAAATATTTACCTTGCCTTTCATAAAATAATGGTTTGTAATATTGATTTTTGTTAGATTTTAGCATTTTTTTACTTTTAAATTACATAATTATATCAATTATTGATTTTTTTCTCTTGACCCCGTCAAACCTCAATTTAACTATATAAGTATAGGTTTGAAGAGGTTAAGTTCAACACGCAGATGTTTCCATGATGCATATTAATTTTATGCGATTTACTTTGACCAACATATGGCCTATCCACAAGTACACCCCAACATCTTGTTCATAATGAAAATTGGTTTTAAAGAAGCCCCATTAACTTGAAAATAACAACCTGCTGGCCTATACCTAGTATTCCATAATCAAGTTTCAAGAAACAGCTCTCATAAACACATGATGCATTACTAGAACATCATTACCATGTTCAGCACATTAATTTCCTCAGCAGAGGATGTAAGAGCATGCAATCTGCCTGACAGAGAAGTCCAACTACTCATTTTGCAAGGCTGATATTAAACAAATTGAGGAAATAATTGTGAAAGTTATGGATAACTTTGTCGCCTGGTTTCCTGGGAGATTTAGGTCATGTATGGCTGGCATGCTCATGGAATTAGAAATGTGTTTGTTTGTTTGAATTGGTGCTTAACATCCCAGTCAACAGCAATGGTCATGACGGGACACTGCCTCCATTTTATGGGTCTTTTACCCAAAATGAGGATGTCTTGACATCCAACAAGTTCTTAAAATACCAGAGGACCAATGGTCCTGTAAACGCTCACCTGAGACCTGAGATATATACCAATAAACTTGTTTGACTAGAATGGTAATATACATGTATATAACCGTATACATGTATATAACCCCAGGGCAGGGTCAGTGCAAACTCTGGAGTCAATAATTTCTTTTTTAAATCATAAAGATTCAGTCGATTTTCCAATTACTGCAAGTTTTGCCCCATTCAAATGTTTGGTCAAACCTAAGTTGACCTTGCCGTAAAAAGGTCAAGGTCATCCCAGGGTCATGATTTATACAAACTTTAATGATGCTTCATGCCAAGTTTCAAAATCATAGGCCTTCTGGTTCTGGAGAAGATTTTCAAAGGTTTTTGCTATTTATAGCCATGGCTGCCATCTTGGTCATGTGACCTTGACCAGTTATACAAACTTTCATTCACTCTTCCTAAGAATGCTCCACATAAAGTTTGGCTTTGATTGGCCAAGCGATTTCAGAGAAGAAGATCTTTGAATATCACTGTAATATACATGTATATTGCCCCGGGGTGGGGGCAGACAGACCCCTGGGGTCCAAATTTTTTCAGAATCATCAATCTTAAGTCCATTTGCTCATTTCCTGCAAGTTTTTCCCTACAAATGACATTTTAACACTTTTCCCCATTCAAATGCATGAGCGGCCTATGTTGACCTTGCCGTAAAATAGGTCAAGGTCATCCCAGGGTCATGATTTATATAAACTATGTAGAGCTCCAGTCACTGATGCTTCACACCAAGTTTCAAAATCATTGGCCTTCTGGTTCTGTAGAAGAAGATTTTTTCTATTTATAGCCATGGCAGCCATCTTGGTAATGTGACCTTGACCATTTATATAAACTTTCTTTCCCCATTCCCAAGGATGCTCCATATGAAGTTTGGCTTTGATTGGCCAAGCGGTTTCAGGATAGAAGATGTTTCATTATTATGGAAATATACATATATATAGCCAAGGGGCAGGGGCAGACAACCCCCCAGGGGCTAAAATTTTCCATTAACATTAATCTTCTGTCCATTTGCTGTAAGTTTTACCCATTAAATAACATTTTACCATTTTTTCCCATTCAAATGCATTGGCGACCTAAGTTGACCTTGCCGTTAAATAGGTCAAGGTCATCCTAGGGTCATGATTTATATAAACTACCATGGGCCCACGTCCCCAATGCTACATACCAAGTTTCGTGGAAATCGGCCCACTGGTTCTGGAGAAGAAGATTTTTAAAGGTTTTTGCTATTTATAGCCATGGCGGCCATCTTGGTCATGTGACCTTGACCATTTATATAAACTTCCTTTCCACCTTCCCAAGGATGCTCCATATGACGTTTGGCTTCGATTGGCCAAGTGGTTTCAGGGGAGAAGATGTTTCATTATTATGGAAATATACATGTATATAGCCCCGGGGCAGGGGCAGACAACCCCCCAGGGGCTAAAATTTTCCATTAACATTTATCTTCTGTCCATTTGCTGTAAGTTTTATCCATTAAATAGCATTTTACCATTTTTTTCCCATTCAAATGCATTGGCGACCTAAGTTGACCTTGCCGTTAAATAGGTCAAGGTCATCCTAGGGTCATGATTTATATAAACTATGATAGGCCCACGTCCCCGATGCTACATACCAAGTTTCGTGGAAATCGGCCCACTGGTTCTGGAGAAGAAGATTTTTAAAGGTTTTTGTTATTTATAGCCATGGCGGCCATCTTGGTCATGTGACCTTGACCATTTATATAAACTTTCTTTCCCCCTTCCCAAGGATGCTCCATATGAAGTTTGTCTTTGATTGGCCAAGCGGTTTCAGGGGAGAAGATGTTTCATTATTATGAAAATATACATGTATATAGCCCCAGGGCAGGGGCAAACAACCCCCAGGGGCTAAAATTTTCCACTAACATTAATCTTCTGTCCATTTGCCTATTCCCAGGTAAGTTTTACACATTAAATAGCATTTTACCATTTTTTTCCCATTCAAATGCATTGGCAACCTAAGTTGACCTTGCCGTTAAATAGGTCAAGGTCATCCTAGGGTCATGATTTATATAAACTATGATGGGCCCACATCCCCGATGCTACATACCAACTTTCGTGGAAATTGGCCCACTGGTTCTGGAGAAGAAGATTTTTAAAGGTTTTTGCTATTTATAGCCATGGCGGCCATCTTGGTCATGTGACCTGGACCATTTATATAAACTTTCGTTCCCCCTTCCTAAGGATGCTCCACATGAAGTTTGGCTTTGATTGGCCAAGCGGTTTCAGAGGAGAAGATCTTTGAAATTGTGAACGACGGACGACGGACGGACGACGGACGGACGGACGCCGGAGCATGGGCATACTATAAGCTCACCTGTGAGCCTTCGGCTCAGGTGAGCTAATAACCACCCAACTAAGCCGATAGGGCTTATATGTATGGAGTGTTTGACTTGAACCACTTTTCCTGGGCAGGCTCAAACCAGAGCTGTATACCAGTTATCAGATGGTTAGTCAGTAGCTTACAAGCAGCCCATCTATTTCTTTAGGCTAAAATGGGTCAGGCCCAAATGGGCGGGGCCCATATAAATGTTACATCAAGCTAATATGCCCTTACATTCTAGACCCCTAACTAATACACATTTTTATCTCTTTCTTGAATGTAGTTGGGTATTCATTCTTTTATATTTGCATAAAACATATGCTATGGTAATTAATATCCACAGTAAATAAGTATTGCTTTGGTGGAAACAAGAAGAATACCAGAGGACCAATGGTCCTGTAAACTGAGTCTGCTGCATATACCAATAAACATGTTTGAATATTATGGTATTTAACCCCAGTGCAGGGGCTTATGAAGACCCTGGGCCGTTTTTCTTTTTTCAGAATAATCAATATTCTGTCCATTTGCCAATTTCTTGCTGGTTTTTCCCTTCAAATGACATTTTAACATTCAAATGCATGGGCAACCCATGTTGACCTTGCCATAAACTTGGTCAAGGTCATCACAAGGTCATGATTTATATATTTATTGTAGTACTTTAGCCATGGATGCTTCACGCCAAGTTTCGTTGAAATCAATCTATTGGTTTCAGAGAAGAAGATATTTGAAGGGTTTTTACCATATATGGGCATGGCCTCCTTCTTGGTCATGTGACCTACATTATTAATATATACATTGGTTCCCCCATCCTATAGATGCCTCACATAAAATTTGGCTTCAATTGGCCAAGTGGTTTCAGAGAAGAAGACGTTTGAATATTATGGTAATATACATGTATATTGCCCCAGGGTGTGGGCATATGAGCCCTAAGGTCCATTTTTTCTTCAGAATCATTAATATTTAGTCCTACTACCCATTTCCTGCAAGATTTTCACCTCAAATGACTTTTTAAACGTTTTCCCCATTCCAATGCATTGGCGACCTATGTTGACCTTGTCGTAAAATAGGTCAAGGTCACCACAGGGTCATGATTTATATATACATTGTAGTACTTCAGCCATTGGTGCTTCATGAAAAGTTTCTTTGAAATCGGTCCACCAGATTCGGAGAAGAAGATTTTTGAAGGGTTTTTACCATATATGGGCATGGCAGCCATCTTGGTCATGTGAACTAGATAATATTTATATATGAGCGTGGATCTGGTAAAAGGTGTCTTCGGGCATTCAAGTATATTTTATGCTATCTAAATTTAAAAACCATCTCAATTTAAAATATTTGGCATGTTCTGATATTTATTTCATACAGCTTTAATGTTGTAACACAATCCAAGACACATACTTTTCTTATGGTCAAACGCTATTTGTATCATGTATGTTGCCATGGCAACCATTGCGCAATAAAGACTACCCTCATTTTAAAAACCAGGTACAACCTTTGTATTGCAGGTTTTATCAAACTGTTTGTAAATTCTTGCCTATTGCATAGTCTGTGCAGTAGTAGAGATGTTAAACTTCAAGAAACACATGAAATTTCTAGAATTTTAGTCTTACCGTCTTTTAATTACAGTGATTGAAAGACATTAAAGTCATCAACGTTCAAACATCATCAACAGTTTTATGACGTCATGTTTAGATTACATCAACTGCGCACCTTCCAAAGTTCATATCTTTGCTATTTGTAAAGATAATCTCTTCAAATTTTCAGGAAATACTCAGAGAAACTTGGTCTTTCATATGTAATTAATATCTTAATTTTGATTTTTCTGCCATAAGACCCCTTTTATCAGCTCTTGGCCCATATACATTAATTCCCCCATTCCATAGATGCTTCACATAAAATTTAGCTTTGATTCGCCAAGCGGTTTCAGAGGAGAAGATGTTTGAATATTATGGTAATATACATGTACATTGCCCCGGGGTGGGGGCAGATGAGCCCCTGGGGTCCAATTTTTGTCAAAATCATTAATATTCAGTCCTACTGCCCATTTCCTGCAAGACTATCACTTTAATTGACATTTTAAAAGTTTTCCCTATTCAAATGCATTGGCGACCTATGTTGACCTTGCCGTAAAAAAGGTCAAGGTCATCACAGGGTCAGGATTTATATACACATTGTAGTACTTGAGCCATCGATGCTTCATGCCAAGTTTCTTTGAAATCGATCCACTGATTCTGGAGAAGAAGATTTTTTAAGGGTTTTTTTCATATATGGGCATTGCGGCCATCTTGGTCATGTGACCTGGATTATTTATATGTACATTAATAACCTCTTCCTATTGATGCTTCACATAAAATTTGGCTTTGATTGGCCAAGCGGTTTCAAAGGAGATGATGTTTGAATACTATGGTAATATACATGTATATTGCCCCGGGGTGGGGGCATATGAGCCCCTGGGGTCCAATTTTATTTCAGAATCATTAATATTCAGTCCTACTGCCCACTTCCTGCAAGACTTTGACTTTAAATGACATTTTAAAAGTTTTCCCCATTCAAATGCATCGGCGACCTATGTTGACCTTGCTGTAAAACAGGTCAAGGTCATCACAGGGTCATGATTTATATATACATTGTAGTGCTTGAGCCATCGATGCTTCATGCCAAGTTTCGTTGAAATCAGTCCACTGGTTCTAGAGAAGAAGATTTTTGCAGGGGTTTTACCATATATGGGCATGGCGGCCATCTTGGTCATGTGACCTGGATTATTTATACATACATTAATTACCTCTTCCTATTGATGCTTCACATAAAATTTGGCTTTGATTGGCCAAGCGGTTTCAGAGGAATTGATGTTTGAATATTATGGTAATATACATGTATATTGCCCCGGGGTGGGGGCAGATGAGCCCCTGGGGTCCAATTTTTGTCAAAATCATTAATATTCAGTCCTACTGCCCATTTCCTGCAAGACTATCACTTTAATTGACATTTTAAAAGTTTTCCCTATTCAAATGCATTGGCGACCTATGTTGACCTTGCCGTAAAAAAGGTCCAGGTCATCACAGGGTCAGGATTTATATACACATTGTAGTACTTGAGCCATCGATGCTTCATGCCAAGTTTCTTTGAAATCGATCCACTGATTCTGGAGAAGAAGATTTTTTAAGTTTTTTTTTTCATATATGGGCATTGCGGCCATCTTGGTCATGTGACCTGGATTATTTATATGTACATTAATAACCTCTTCCTATTGATGCTTCACATAAAATTTGGCTTTGATTGGCCAAGCGGTTTCAAAGGAGATTATGTTTGAATACTATGGTAATATACATGTATATTGCCCCGGGGTGGGGGCATATGAGCCCCTGGGGTCCAATTTTATTTCAGAATCATTAATATTCAGTCCTACTGCCCATTTCCTGCAAGACTTTGACTTTAAATGACATTTTAAAAGTTTTCCCCATTCAAATGCATTGGCGACCTATGTTGACCTTGCTGTAAAACAGGTCAAGGTCATCACAGGGTCATGATTTATATATACATTGTAGTGCTTGAGCCATCGATGCTTCATGCCAAGTTTCGTTGAAATCAGTCCACTGGTTCTAGAGAAGAAGATTTTTGCAGGGGTTTTACCATATATGGGCATGGCGGCCATCTTGGTCATGTGACCTGGATTATTTATATATACATTAATTACCTCTTCCTATTGATACTTCACATAAAATTTGGCTTTGATTGGCCAAGCGGTTTCAGAGGAATTGATGTTTGAATATTATGGTAATATACATGTATATTGCCCCGGGGTGGGGGCATATGAGCCCCTGGGGTCCAATTTTTTTCAGAATCATTAATATTCAGTCCTACTGCCCATTTTCTGCAAGACTTTGACTTTAAATGACATTTTAAAAGTTTTCCCCATTCAAATGCATTGGCGACCTTTGTTGACCTTGCCGTAAAACAGGTCTAGGTCATCACAGGGTCATGATTTATATATACATTGTAGTGCTTGAGCCATCAATGCTTCATGCCAAGTTTCGTTGAAATCAGTCCACTGGTTCTGGAAAAGAAGATTTTTGAAGGGTTTTTACCATATATGGGCATGGTGGCCATCTTGGTCATGTGACCTGGATTTCTTATATATACATTGGTTCCCCCTTCCTATAAATGCTTCATATAAAATTTGGCTTTGGTTGGCCAAGTGGTTTCAGAGAAGAAGATCTTTGAAATTGTGGACTGACGGACGACGGACGGACGGACGGACGACGGACGGACGCCGGATCATGGCCATCCTATAAGCTCACCTTGTGAGCCTAATGGCTCAGGTGAGCTAATAAGAAGAATTATCACTAAAGTTTTTAGTTGTGATGTTCCCCATTTATTTATTGTAATTGAAAACAAGTAGCTCAAGGGCAACAATCACTCACCTGAAAAAGTAAAACCGACTGGACAAAAGAAAAGTTTTTGTGGTTTTCACCATGAATGGGCATGGTGGCCATCTTGGTCATGTGATCTGGATATTTATATACATATTGCAGATAGTCAAAACTATTCAATCTCTTTTAATATAGGTGGTTGGGTAATAATTCATCTTTAACCACCCCTCCTTTAGTTAAAATAGATAATGTGAAGCACAGAGGTAATAATTTTCTACAAACCTCAGATTTGCTAGTCTTGTCTCTTAGGCCAAACTTATGGTTTTTGATCCCAGTTGTGTGTATCTGGTTCTCGTTCTTCTCCACATACTGCACTGTGATACAGTAACGGACATCTCGGTCTGACCTCATTGAGAACGTGTGACGCTCACACTGACGGAAACTCAGGATTGGATCACCAGGCTTTAACCTCTGGAATATGAAATATCAGACCATGATTTGCAGGCATCTTTAGAGGAGTTTTGGATTTCAACTGGTCGATATTGGGAAAGATGCATTCTGGCATCAATGGGAAAGTGCACCCCAACCTCGTTCTTTAGGTCCTTTACCACGATTTTGGGATACAACAAGGATTTTTGATGGACTCCAAGTTGTCATTTTACAGTATGAAGGGGTTGTGGTTTACATCATTCACTGCGACTGATAACTGCTAGCCCGCTACATCATTTTATAATTAACCAGTTCATTAATTTGCAGTTGCAATTGTGTATTGACAATTTAATGTTGAATATCTTTGAATTAATAGAATCAAAAAATCTATCTGTGTTTTGTTTGATTTGATCCATAAATTTTCTTAATAAATTTTCAATCATGCAGGAACAAAGCCATATCTACGTGGCTATTAAACTCAAGTTGTATGGACACTAAAGAGTTTTGACTTATGACTCTACATGGCATTGGTAAGCTCAAGAGTTCAAAACTTGGCACTTTGCCATAGAGTTCAAGCAGGGCATGGTAGTGCAAGAAATAAAGCTTTCATGAGCATGATCAAGAACAATTCTCTTCAAGATCTCTCCCCCACTCCCATATCCAGCACAAGCCAGTCACCCTAGATGGTACCAGTGTCATATGCATTCTCAGGCAATGCCCAACTCAGGACAATGTAACCATACAAAGGTCATCATCAGATGTTGTATACTGCTTCTGGAGATGGTGTACACCTTAACATATCATACAAAATCAAGGTTTTGCCATGGCACTGCATAAATGATAATTCAAGGAAATCATGTGGAAATATGTGTCTGACAGTAAATAGAAAAATCTTATTTTCAACCATTTATATTCACAGTGTAATCAAAGTGATGTTCATGAAAAACAAACTGAAATATTAGTCTACAGTTTCTTAAAATAGAAGGCAATGTTCTCTTGTTGCTTTGAAATATAGCATTTTTACCACTGTCGGTCGACTTGCCCTGACACATCAGAGGAATCTTGCTAACACATCCATGTTACTAAGACTCATTCATCCATACTTCAGTTTATTAAAATGTTACTTTTAGGGTTATGAATCATATGAACAGCTTCATTAAGCAGTTTAAACAATCTATGTTTCAGCCAAAAATAAGAAAATAATATATACAGAAAAATCAGAAATTTTAGCTTGACTTATTTTGGAAATTTTCTATTGCCAAATTGCTAGTGAGTTACTGAGCTTGCGAAAGGATTCCAGCAATCTTAAAAGTTTTGTAAGTTTTCGTAAGCGAGAGCTTTGAATTCCTGAAGCATCAAAGTAGTAAAAATAAAGTTCTTGTGAGCTTTTCTGTAAAATTTGTAAAATTTTCAAACAAAAATTGTAAAGTTTAAGATCTAATAAAAAAAACTGCTCTACATTCATTCCAAGAGAGTGTTAACAGACTAAGCAGATTAGAGGATAATGACTGCTCGAATATTCTGTGACAAATCCTTGAGACAACTCAATTTCCAGATTATGCCTATTTCAGATTTAAAGCTACCCAGAGGCTATGAAACTGCTTCACGAGCAAACCTGCTTTTGTAAATCAAAAGGAGCACATCCACTGCACATCTAAATTGGCATGTTTTCTTAAAATATTTAGTATAAGCCCTTCAAATTTTAAGATAAAGTTTCAAGCTTCTACACTCCTTCAGACTATGCATGATATAGGCTATGATGTACCAATTCTTTTAAACATTTTAGACACAATGGATACATTAAATGATGTAGATGCAATTAAACAGAAACAATATTTTTTATTTAGTTTTTATGTCCCTGTCTAAATTATTTTCATCTCGTATATGGCAGGCCAATCAGTAGGTGGAGTGAAAACAGGAGACCCCCCCCCCACACACACATACAAACACGCCCCCCCAAAAAAATGAAAAATAAACCCTGGTACACCCGCAAGCAGAACTTAGCTTGTCTCACATGTGCCCAGCGTGGTGCTCGAACCCACACCAGACTAAGCGGTGAGATGATCCAGCGTTAATGATATCAACGCTCATTAACCACTCAGCCGCGGGGGCCGCCTTCAAACAATGTGATCATGTTCTACCATGTTTGCCATTCTGTCCATGTTTTACAGGCTTTTTTCATTCCCAAATGCAAACTTGATTATGCACAGTTGAGGAAGAATACAGAATGTTTCTTGAGTCTTAAAACTAAATTCTATGGTATGCAACTCAATTACTGAACACAGGTTCATTACTTAATAGGACCCTTGTCAATTCAACCAATCACAACTAATTTAATACAGACTGAAATCCATGGGTTGACTATTGCACATCATGTCATTTTGTCTTGCCTAATGTGTTAACACTGGAAGAATGATTAAATCAAAACCAAGCTCCTGACAAATTCTATGGCCAGACATAAAAAAAACGAAGCATACATTATTTGTCATGTATGTACAGTACCATGCACTCTTAGGCCATCTTTGTCATGGTCTGAGTTTATCTTCAATTCTAACACACCTCGCCTATAAAGCTAATGGTTAAAAAACGTGTTATATTGTGCAACAATTCACTGGGCAAATAACCCTTCCCTCAGAATTACATGTAAAGACATGTCAAAGACATGTCCTTACGCGTAATGCCAGGAATGCGGAGTATTGGCACATGCTTTTGCAGGTTGTGACGTAAACACATAAAAAATGCCAGAACAGCAGTCTGCTAGTGAATCTGTTAAAAAATTACAGCTTATGACGTGTAAAAACGCGTCATTACATGTTAAAACCTGTAACTTTTTACATGTCTTTCTAGTTTTATGTGTAAAAAATGCCATGTAGTCACTTCGGTTTCTCCTCTAAAAATGCCAGTAATGCGTAAAATTTTACATGTCACTTTTTAGATGTAAAAATTTATGCATTCCTGGCAGTAACATGTAAAAATTGCCATGTAGAATTTTAGTTCAAAGGTTAACTAACGGTCATGTCAGTATACAATAATTACATAAGCATATGCTTTAAATAGGCTTTATATGACCTAGTACACAATGAGAGGCTATTTCTTTACTAATATGTGTATTGCCCATGAAATTGCAATTTGCAGGGGCACAAATTAGTTATAGTTCCGAGAAGATTTCCAGATCTATGCTGTTAGCACATAAGGAAGGTAATATACAGCCTTCATATCATGCGCTATGCCACTCAAAGTAATAGTAAAGAGAGAAATAATAATAATAATAATAATATATACAAAACACTTGTCCATTAAAACCATCCTACATTGTACCTCTTGGATCAGCGCAAATGACTTTACATACAATCAGATGCTTCACAGTTCGATATGCTGACACAAAGCAGAGAATCTATTCAAAATTAAGCATATTTTTGAAATTTTTAAACAAAATAAGACAGTTTGATGCTTGAAACACACTTCATTGATATAACCATGTTGCATACCCGTATTTATAACTTTTCTTTATATTTGAAAGATTGATCTAAAATCATGACATGCAGGCAAAATTCATTGCAGTGTATATTGTGTGTCATGAACAGTCGCATAAAATGGAACAACATAAAAATACAGGCCTCTACATACTATACTAAAATAATGTTTAAATACGGGTCCTTCTGAGATAAACTGCAACATTTCTGGACATTTATTTACAAATTGAAAATCTACTTTTTTGCAAAAATTTCTACCTAGAAATATTGGGCAGTTATTCATTTTGCCTAAATTTGTCATAAAAAGATAGTTCTTGCTCGATTAAGCTCAGTTTTTTACATTTTCTTCAGCAGTCGCTGATCGTTACGGATGTTACATTGACATGTCAAAATGCTGAAATTAGCTGTAAACATTATACAAGCACTCCATTCTGTGTTCGAGTATGTAACTCCCAAACATATGAATAAATTCAAAGCATAGTTTTCTTTGCCATACAAGAATTTCATATGCAAATAAGGTTTTGGTCTAGTGTTACGGACGTCACCCAAAACACGAACTTAAATGATTTTTTCTAAATGTGTCAGAGTAGGTTTTTTCATAAATACAATGTCCAAAGCTATTTTTCAATTATAAAGCATAGGTTGTGAATATCTGGTGTGCATCCAGCTGCAATATATTGCTGTTTTAAGCAATGACATTTTGGCACATAATTGTCAAACTTACGTCCATTCAACCTGTCAAGCAGTAACATCCGCAACATTTCTTTCTCATTTCATCCTTCATTATGCAACTATTAGCTGCTAGTCGCCCTCTAAGTGAGAAACTGCAGTTGTTTTAAGGGATACATTGTAAACAATATGATCATCTCTGGTGTAAATGCAGAATATATTTAATCTCGGTATGGACGTTACATAACTTGTCAACAACAACATCCCTAACACACCATTGCAGAGTCAAATACAACGTCCAAATGAAAGCCGCCAACAAATAATGACATTATAGAGATCCCTGTCTGATCGTGGAAACAATAACCTTCAAAAACGTTTAGCATTTGATTTAAACGTAAGACTAAATCCTTGTACGTTTATAATGCTACCAAACTCACCCATTGTGTTTCAGACGTAACAGTTGATGTGTGATAATCATCTCGTAATTGTCATCTAATGACATCCGTTTATTTTTCAATCAAACTGACATCGACAACATGTAAACATACCCATTTAGAACAAAATTCACCAAATTAGCGTAATCCAAGCACGCATGAACAGTCATCCCAGGGCAGTTTGTCACCAAACTGTCGTAGCGATTAAAAACAAAACTCGATACGGATGTAAATTCCAATAAAACATTTGACCGATCGTATTGTACTTTCGTTTTGCAACAGACGGCAAGGAATGAATGCCTCAAAAAGTGATGACATAGTACACAGTTTTATTACGTATATGCACAACATTCGCGCATCGCTATTTTCGGCCCCAAGGACGATTTAACGGGAGAAGTTAAGTACGTAATATTATGACCGACACTCATCGTAAGTTATGTAGTTCGTTTTTGCAAAGTGAGTACTGCTTTCCCGTTGCAAATGACATATTATATTGCAAGGAAGAGTGTTTAAACGCACCTTACAATATCAAATGTAAGAAAAAGCAGCATGATTAAGGAGATGAAAAACGGTAAAAATACATGTTTTTTTGACCGACAGCTTAACGTCCGATCAGCATATTTCAAACTCCTTTCAAGTTTCAAGGAAGATATAATAGCCAAATTAGCAGTGCTTAAATAATAGAACAGTTCATTGTTAACAGTTTAATAATATAAAGAATACAGAAAAAGCGTTCTGGTAGTCTATTTTTGATGCTTAAAAATTTGTGCTAATTTTTGTCACAAAAAACGTCCGAAAATTTGGCTTTTTTGGAAAAAGAAAATTAAAAAAAATATAGGAAACGACCAGATAATACACTAAAATTGTTTATTTTGTCATTTCAACATATCTTCTTTCATTTGCAACTGTCTATTTGACCCCACCCACTTCTGAAAAGTTATTTTTATTGCATCAAAATTTCCACTAGTGCTGTTGCAGTTTATCTAAGAAGGACCCATACTTACTTTGCTGCTGTACTAACTCTTTTCTAGCACTAACTCCTTTATATACTATGTATGCCAATCAAACTTAAAATAATACCATCACATCCACACATTCCCTCCAATATTCAAACACAGGAAATGAGTCATTAAATATGTCTGCAAAATCTTGACTTTTCATTGGATAGCTATTTAAATACAATTTGGCTACATGGCAAAAAAACTCAGTTTTACATATTTTTACGGGTTGAAAATTTTCTGAGTCCACAAATTGTTTATTTTACAGGCTTGATTTTGTCTATGTTGATGTTTTGACGTGTTTTGCCAGATGAAATATTTGTAAGTCCAAGTTTTACGTGTCAAGGCATGTAAAATTAGTTTTACACGTAAAGACGTGTAAAATTTTACGCATTTCGCCAGGTTGGAGGATGCTTTTTTTGTTTTACATGGTATGACACTTTTTACGTGTAAAATTCATGCTTTGACACGTATTGACGGGCTCTTTTACACGTCATGCCATGTAAATTTGAATTTTACATGTAATTCTGAGGTAAGGGAATTTAGCGTGATGTTATTTTGCGCCATTTCGATATCATTTGTGATGTCAACTATACCATCAAGCACAATTAGACACTGTTGTTTTAGTGCATAACAACCGTAATAACTGTGTGTAAATGCCCGCATTACAGTCAAATATTTGGTTGGATATCTACAATGCAATGACAGAAAGCTGAATGATATCGACAGTTTCAGCAACTTTTATTCCCTTTATTGTGTGCTAGAGTCAAAATAGATCAGCTCAAGTTTGTGAATTGTTACATAATAATTCACTGTTTGTCAGTCAGTTGTAGGGGCTTGTGATTTGATTTTCTTAACAATTGACCTCCAAACAGTGACTTATTAATTAAAACAGAGCTAATCCATTTCTTAAATAAAACTATGTTCATGTTCAACAAAATTAGACAAAGGGACACCTCTGTTGATTTTCAAATGAATGATAGAAAACATACAGAGGGAACCTGATCATACCATGAAGCATCTTTTGCAGTAAAAAGTGAACAACATACAGTTCATCCTCATTGTAACATGCCTCAATATAGAGTGGTTTTCAATATAACATGGCCATGTTGTGGCTCCAAAAATGATTATTTTGATATGTCTTTAGTAAATGACCTCATATAACACAGTTTCACTTATAACACAATCTGTTTCCATGGACCCTGACGATAGCATTGTAATGAGGTTGATTTATACTATCATTCACAAGAATTTTGACTTTAGGAGCAATTATCATAGATCATATTTATCATAGATTGTTGCACATACATAGAAATCAAATATAATAATTAGATCCTTTGGGATAAGCTAAGACATTCACAGGGAGGAAGTGGGCCATATTGTACAATACTCTTACACAATACACAAACCTTTTGTACAATACCATCCTCACCTGTATATAGAATGAGTAGAGTCCATCTCTTCCACCAACAGCTTTCAGTTCAAAGTGGAAACCATGGATAGACATTACTTCAGAGTGGTACAGGGGCTCCTGAAACAACAAAATGGTATGTAATTTACCTCATCAAGCCCATTCAGTTTTTCATAGCTCAGTTCTATAACAGATTGCTGGTACACATCAGTCTAATTACAAGACAGTTAATTTCACCAAAGTTTTAGATAAATGGACTATTCCTGGATCTTACAATAGCCATTTAAGACAAATGAGCCATCTCGTGGGAAAACCAACAATGTGGTTTCCGAACAGGTCTGACACAAACCGGCCTGTACAGCTACAGAAGCAGGCTAGAAGCTTGAAATTTTGGAGTTAAGTAGAGGAGGAATTGTACTATCTGAGTAGCGAAAACAAAGGCGCTGATCAACTTCGCGGTTACCGTGAAGCTGATCTGCGCCTTTGTTTTCGCCTATGCAGATTGTTGGTTTTCCCACGTGGCAGCTCAAATGTTTTGCTATATACACTTTAACCTCATTATAACGGGCCTCACTATAATGCAGTTTTCAATATAACACGACCATGCCATGGCTCCCAAATGGATTATTTTGCTATATCTATAGTACGTAACATCTCTCTTATTACATGGTCTGTTTCAATTGACCCAAAAATAGTGTTATAATGAGGTTGTAAAGTAAATGCAAATGTTTTGCTGTCATTGAAAAACACATTGTTTGAGTTGTGTCTTAGCATCCCAGTCAACAGCTATGGTCATGTTGAGATGTTGCATCCATTTTATAGGATTTCTATCCAACATTTGAGCCACCTCGTGGGAAAACCAACAATGTGGTTTCCGAACAGGTCCGACACAAACCAGGCTGTACAGCCACAGAAAAGAGCTAGAAGCTTGAAATTTCAGATTCAAGTAGAAGAGGAATCGTAATATCCGAGTAGCGAAAACAAAAGCGCTGATCAGCTTCGCGGTTACCGCGAAGCTGATCTGCGTCTTTGTTTTCCCCTATGCAGATTGTTGGTTTTCCCATGTGGGGGCTCATTTAGATGTCATCACACCCAAAATGTGCTTGATAAAATAACCACCCAGGTTAAAACCAAAAAGGCATATATGTATAACAGTTTGACCCATAATCAGATTGTCAGTCAGAAGTGTATAAGCTTTGCCTGGAGTCACAAGCAGCCCATCTATTTCTCAAGGACCCATTGGGTTGGGGCATGTAAACAAAGTGGAAAGCTTATCATAGCTAACACAGAACCTATCTTTCATGTAAAATTCTGCAGTATGATTAAACAAAATTAAACCTTTCATAGCTTAGCATGATTAATTATCAATACTCTTATTTGAAGTGCAATTTTGTAATTTTGGTTGTTTGTTTTCAAGATGTTAAGGGTGAGAATTGCGTTCTGATTTATTATACATTTGCTGGGTCCTTCTCGTTGCTTACTTGTTCACTTTCCACAGCACAAGCTATATTCAGTTATAACACATGATACAAAGTGATTTGTCAAACTTAACTTCAATACACAAATTGGTATGAACTTTCAAACCAAATGGATGATACCATTCCATGATAGGAGATTATCAAACCACTTTGAGGTTGAATTTATTCTTATTTAATCAACATCTCTTTTCCTTTTATACAACTGAACTTTCTCTAATTTTCAATGTAATTAGCGATAATACAAAGTACCGGCCCATGTTTGTAACTTTCTTATTGACTAATCAACATCCTAGAGCTTCATTTGCATTCAAAAAAGGAAGAGCGCTAACTCAGATTCAATCTTATGGTGATCAGAATGGTGATCTAGATTTATTGTAGGTCTATAACAAAGTAAGAGCAGCCTGTTTCATTGTAGCTGTTTGTAAACCATGTGGCTCAGGTTCAATGACAGGTATAGTCTTTATGGCCTAGCCATTTGTAACCACTTTTTGTGGTGACAACCAATTGGTAATAGTATAATAGGCCATCCCAATATCTTTACAGTATATAACGCACACTCCAAATTGAGGGATACTGGGTTCACATCAGGAAAACATGTCCGTGAAATGTATAACCCCTTTAACCCCACTTTTATATAGCAAAACTGGGGTATGCAGGGGTATACCAAAACATAGATTGTGGGTACTCGTTAGAACCGCCTCGGCGAGGCGGTTCTAACATGTACCCACAATCTATGTTTTGAGCAAAAATAAGATAAATATCAAAATTTTTCAGCTGAAAATTTTCAATTTTTGAAGCTAAAAAAGTTTTCGTAATGAAACCCTACTGGCGTAGTGTGTTGGGCCTTTACGCCAAAAAGTACTGGAATACTGGTTAAGACACAGGAATCCATCCCAACATGACTAAAAAAATTGTTGACTGTGACTTTGAAAAACAAACGAAACAGTATTATACAATAGGCTTATACTTCCCAAAATGAAAGGGCTATTTTGAATATAAATGGGTGATTTTGCCAAATGGGCTCTTTCAGATTTATCTCTGAAATCCAGTGTTATTTTTCCCTGCTGCTTGAGTTTGCTTTTTATCACTAAATGGCTCTCTTTGCCTCTATAGCACAACCCCCTCAAAATCAGTCCAAGTTCTCCTCCTTCCCCATGGACAGTGTGGGTGTGTGACTTGGTTACAAAATACAGCAGGACAAAGGACATTCTTTTCTTTGCCAGCTATTTTCTTAGAGAGATCATTATCCTAGCCTCAAATAGAGTTCTATGTTTTTTGAGCTGTCTGCGTACTTGTTACAGCTACACTTTAAGTGAACATTGTTGATAGGAACTTCCATTTTCTGATTTTCACATCACTTTATATACTAACTGAACTACGAAAAACGACATAATCACAGTGATTGTTGCACTCCTAAAAAGAAAATATGCGTCTAGCAGGAAATGCACTCAGGGTTGGCTAGACAGTTGGTGATCAAGTTACTAAACATTAGACTCATCATCGTTGTCTCCTATGGTATAAAGAGTACCGTACATATTATTAGCTTTGTTATAGCTTGTAAAATAAAAGAACAAGGCTTCCGACATGTTGAATTCAAAGAGTTTTTAATCTCAGACCAATTTTCATACAAAACAGTTTTACCAATTTCATTCAAGAAAATTTTCTTCTTACCGTAGACTATTGGCATTTAAGTTTCATTTAAAACTACATTCTCCTTTAATTCTTTTCAAACTTATGTGTGAAATGATGAAAGTCAATTTTGACCTTGTAGAAGCTAGTCTAGTCATACGCAGTCTTTTTAATAAGCAGATAAAAATATAAGCCAATGAAACCATCATGTATTGTTTAACTCATTTCAGCCTGGCATCCCTTTTATGGGACATAGGCAAACAGAATAGTACCAGATGTGACGACGCAGAATGTGGCGTCCCATCTGGGGCTATTCTGTTTGCTTGGAGTTTTTTTTTTAAAAAATGGTACAAAATTTTAAAATGACACCTGAAACCCCTAAAAATCATAGTGGACACACCCAAATGATAGCAAAGGGTGAATCCATTCGTCAAATATGGGTTAAAAGTAACAAACTAGATGTCCAGACTGCATAGATCATCACAGTAAATGCATTGCTTTAAAGCTTGCACAGAAGAGAATTTCAGTCTCTCGTTTTTAGACAGCATTAATCAAGTGCTTAATTTAAAACCAACTGCCGTGCTTTGACAGCAGTATTAATCTTAACCCATCCATGCATGCCCTATGCATGCTTCTATCCTTATTCAAGAAAATTTCACATTTTTCTGAGTGAATCCGTCATGTACAATTTTAAATTCCTGACTTTTTTTTTTTACAGAAATCAACAAATTCTTTATACAGGAAACCTGTCTGGTTATAAAATGCACTGTAGGGAAAGTAAAAATTTATTGGTGGCTGGGCCCATTTGGGTTATAATTTATAGCACATAGTAAATGGTCTCTCAAATTATATTACATCATTTGGCCAATTTTGCAGCATTTCTAGTCCTGTTATGCCTAAATTGGGAAGCCTTTTTATGGCAGAAATGGGAAATTACCATACAAATTTCTTCCACCCCTAACCTTACTAAACTCGTGTCTTAAATCAGACAGTAGCATCAACATCCTTTAGCAGTTGAATGGAAAATCAAACAAATTTT
Source organism: Rugalucina vietnamica (assembly GCA_964017185.1). Classification (NCBI taxonomy): domain Eukaryota; kingdom Metazoa; phylum Mollusca; class Bivalvia; order Lucinida; family Lucinidae; genus Rugalucina; species Rugalucina vietnamica. The sequence continues at coordinate 40,391,629 of OZ024870.1, forward strand.
CAAGACAAAACTGCTGACGATATCAGTAAGGAGTCAGATCAACCAAGAAAGGCAATTAGTCTGATCAGTTTCATATTTGATGTAGATGTAAGTTTCCGAGGTCTGCAACAATACATTTTATGGGCTTCTAACATCAGGAAAACATGTCCGTGAAATGTATACCCCCCTTAAACCCTACTTTTATATAGAAAAACTAGGTTTTGCAGGGGTATACCTGTTTTTCTTACTTTTGATCCAAAACATAGATAGTGGGTACTCACCGAGGCAAATCTAACGTGTAACCACAATCTATGTTTTGAGCAAAAATCTAAATTTATCTTTTTTTTTCCGATGAAATTTTTAAATTTTACAGCTGAAAAAATCTTTGTATATTGCATGGGCAAGTTTTTGTAATGAAGGATTCTAATGCGAAGTGTGCTGACAAATCAAACTTATTGAAGACAATTATTATAAAAAGCATGCCTATGCAATAAACAGAGATTATTTTCAGAAGAAAAAACTAAAAATTTCATTGGAAAGATTTAGATTGTTTTCACATTTACACTAAAAACATACATTGTGGGTTCACATTAGAACCGTCTTGCCGAGGCAGTTCTAACAAGTATCCACAATGTATGTTTTGGATACAAAATAAAGGAAATTAGGTATTCCCCGCAAACCCCAATTTTCTATATAAAATGGGATGTAAGAGGGTACCTACTGCATGGGCACTAAAGTCTTGGCTGGAAGCAGAAAAGTCACATTGTATGAAAATACTGCGTTCATGACTAAAACTGACTGGCCACTGGCCAGATTCTAAAACTTACTCTAGTTTGGAGCATGCCTAGGCTGATTTGTGTCTCTTTTTTCGTGGTTTTAAAATCTGGTTGCATTAAAGGTTCTGGGGTCACTGACACATTATTTTACATGTGCTTTGTCATACAAAATTAAAATGTGATGTCAATTAATCTAGAGGTTAAAATACTCATTTTTAACCAAGAAATTCAGAAACAAGCAAGAAAAGAGAAGCAAAGCATGAAATGAACTAGAAATGCGTGTTTGTAAAACACTATGCCCCCAACTGTATGCTTGTCCCTAAACTGGCAGTTTGTATGATTCATTTATTTCATTCGAATGCAGTCAAATTTAATTTCCTGAAGAAGCTGTTCGGTTGCGTCTGTTTTGACCTCGATCCAGAAACAGAATGTAAGCTTTTTTGCAGGCGAGTTAGAAATGAAGTAAAAATTTAAAAATGGAGTAATTTTGTCAAAATTTGACAGAGAGTCCTCAAACGTTAATCAGGTGATCTTCTTCTCAGCCCCAACCAGCATACCAAATATGAAGGCTCTAGCTAGCTAGCTCAAATACGTTTTGAGATATCTTGCACACAAGATTTTCAAATTTTGTTTTCAAAGGGACATTATTCCAACAAGGGGCATAACACGTACATGAAAAAAATACAGGCCAACTATTTTTTCATGAGAAATCTGTATATGAAATTTCAAAACCCTGTAATTCACCGTTCAAAGGTTTCAAATTTCACCAAAAAGTGGAAAAATCAATCAAAATTTCAAAATTCTGTATTTTTGTAAAAATTTGACGGAAAGTTCTCAAAAGTTAATCAGGTCATCTACTTCTCAGCCCCAACAAGTGTACTAAATATGAAGGCTCTAGCTTTAATACTTTTTGAGATATCTTGCACACAAGATTTTCAAATTTTGTTTTCAAAGGGAAATAACTCAAAAAAGGGGCATAACTTGGCCATACAAAAAAATACGGGTCAACTATTTTATCATGAGGAATGTGAATATGAAATTTCAAAACCCTAGCATTCACCGTTCAAAAGTTTCAAATTCACCGAAAAGTGGAAAAATCAATCAAAATTTCAAAATTCTGTATTTTTGTTAAAAATTTGACAGAAAATTCTCAAAAGTTAATCAGGTTATCTACTTCTCAGCCCCAACAAGTGTACCAAATATGAAGGCTCTAGCTTCAATACTTTTTGAGATATCTTGCACACAAGATTTTCAAATTTTGTTTTCAAAGGGAAATAACTCAAAAAAGGGGCATAACTTGGCCATACAAAAAAATACGGGTCAACTATTTTATCATGAGGAATGTGTATATGAAATTTCAAAACCCTAGCATTCACCGTTCAAAAGTTTCAAATTTCACCGAAAAGTGGAAAAATCAATCAAAATTTCAAAATTCCGTATTTTTGTAAAAAATTTACAGAAAGTTCTCAAAAGTTAATCAGGTCATCTACTCCTCAGCCCCAATAAATGTACCAAATATGAAGGCACTAGCTTAAATACTTTTTGAGATATCTTGCACACAAGATTTTCAAATTTTGTTTTCAAAGGGACATAACTCAGAAAAGGGGGGTAACTCGGAAATGAAAAAAAATACGGGTCAACTATTTTTTCATGAGGAATGTGCATATGAAATTTCAAAACCCTAGCATTCACCATTCAAAAGTTAACACACACACAGACAGACACACAGACAGACAAGCCGAAAGCAATATGCCCTTCCAACTTTTTCAAAGTTGGGGGCATAACCAGTGAAAGAAGAATGCTTTCCATTAGAAAACATATCTCAAATGTCATGGGGCTTAAAAATTGAATCTTTTAAACAGAACTTTCGGCAATTATCCACTCTCTTACATGAATAAGGGGGTAAATGTCCAGGCTTATTCATGCAAGGACAAAATCCCCGCACCCCCCCCCCCCCCCATCCCCCCTTTGGTGTATCTTTCTGTATCCAATTTGTGAGCAACGAAGATTATAATCCTGTGAATTTCTATTTAGCATGAATTTGGCAATAGTAAGATTTCTAATGATAACGGCTCATTTCTTTAGCAACAAATACTGGGACCATCCTCATGGATCTCTGAGCCAGTATATTAGTCTCCTTCTGTGGAGTAAACAACACTTAAAATTTCCCCTATGACACTGATGAGGTCTTGATTACTTCTTAATAGTTTAGTTTATTTGTTGCTGCTTCACTTGTTGTCAATACCTGAGATCATGTTGGGATGGCCAGTTGTCCTAATCACACCATCAGGAAAACATGTTCGTGCAATATATACCCCCTTAAACCCCACTTTTATGTAGTAAAACTGGGGTTTGCAGGGGTATACCTATTTTTCTTATTTTTGCTCCAAAACATAGATTGTGGGTACTCGTTAGAACCGCCTCAGCGAGGCGGTTCTAACGTGTACCCACAAACTATGTTTTGAGCAAAAATAAGAAAAATATCATTTTTTTTTTCTCATGAAATTTTCAATTTTTACAGGTGAAAAAATCTCTGTATATTGCATGGACAAGTTTTCGTATAATGCTGTCTCTGGAACAACCTCCCATCAGCAGATAAACAGTAATTAAACATTTTAATTGAGACATTAATTTACAAATGCTCTTCTTGAAGGAGAAGAAAAGCTGTATATTTTCATGACAAAACCTGTAGGACAAGTTGTGCTGGGCATGGAGGGCACTCTCAGGTATATTCTGTACAATTCAGACTCTACTAACCTAGCTACCAATTTCACAATGTTTGAGCTACATTATCCTACTGGTATCACGCAGAAGAAAAACTAGACCAAACAGTTGCCCAGACTGAAATAAATCTTCCCTGACTTTATAGGCAATCATTCTGTCAGTTATATAAATTGTTTCCGCTGATGGCATTTTTCGAGTTCCCAGTCAAATTGTCTGGCCCTATTTTGTGAGATGTATAATTAATTCATATTTCTAAGAGAAGTGATGTTTTCTCATTTTATTCATCATAATGTCAGGATTATATGGAGATCATGTTTACAGAAATTCAGTTTAGCCCATATAAGCCTGGTTATCAACTTTTTTGTAATACAATGATAATCCCAATGAATAATGGAAATTATTATGACCATTTTTAGTTTGTAGGTTTTAAAGTGATTGCAAATGCTCGATTTTTATGATCAGCAATACAATAATAATTTGGGAGGACTTTTTGATGGAGTTCTGGATTTTAATCTCTAGCCTAACCTTGACTCAGAGGTTCAATGCCATGGAATGAAAGCCAACCCTATAGGGTATATAAAGTCCAACTGAAGTATGAATGTTTTCTGATAAGTGGCTGTCAGGATATGGACTTTCAGAAAACAAAACATTGATGTGCTCATGCAAAAGAACTGGAAAGCAGATGACTTTGTGCAGCCAAGCTAAAGGCTTCTGCCACATACCAGCCGTGTTGAAGTCTGGTATTGACTATTGTCTCTTTGATAACTGTGAAGATATTTTACTATACTTACATCATCAATAACAAATCCCTGTCTGTGTCAGCTGTGTTTAAGTTTGATGGCAAATGGTGTAGATCCTAAAGATTGTCTTCTAAAAGCAGTATAGGAATGATATTGGTAAGTCACAGTCTGATTTGTATCTATAATGCTTACTCACAGACCTTAGTTGTCTAATAGTACTTACATCGTCAATAACAAATCCCTGTCTGATGGCAGCTGTGTTGAAGTTCTTCATGAGAGACATGTCACCTCCACCTTGTAACTACAATATAACAAACTATATGAGCCTTTGCATGAGAAAACCAACAATTTGGGTTTCCCTATAGGTCTAACACAAACCTGCCTGTACAGTCACAGAAGCAGGTTAGAAGCATGAAATTTTGGATTTAAGTAGAAGACGGATCCTACTATCCGTGTAGCTGGTCTGCGCCTTTGTTTTCCCCTATGCAGATTGTTGGTTTTCCCATGCGGCGGCTAACATTGCTTATAATAAAATATAAAGGTTTGATCCTTTGGAAGCAATAAGAACATTCAAAGGGGGATAGTATGAACTATATTGCGCAATCCTGGTGTCCATACTTCTTCAGCAGTCTACTTATTAAACCTATTTACGCACTAGTCATTTGTAACCACGGCTCTCCAGGCCTGGGGAATAGCGGAGACTTTGACTTTTGGTCTTGCAAATCCCTGATAAAAGCACTGCTGTGGCAAAACTTTGGTCAAAGCCCTGCTCATTTCCATGGCTATCCCCCGCCCTTCCCGGGCCGTGGGGGGGGGGGGGGGGCGTGCATGGTTACAAATGACTAGTGCATTAAGGTATTCAACAGTGGATTTGTTAATAAGTTGCTGGTCACTGTTTACCTGTTATAGAGATTAGAATCAGCACAGGGGGATAAATAATACAAGACCCAACATTATGGTACCATAACATACTCATATCATACAATTCTGTAGCATTCCCAACAGAAGATTTGTGTGATAGAACAAATGAGCCACCCCATGAGAAAACAGGTTTTTTGCCTAGTACGCGAAAACAAAGGTGCAGATCAGCTACCTTTGGTTTTTGCTACAAGGGTAGTACAATTACTACCAAAATCAAAAATTTCATGCTTCTAGCCATCTTCTGGAGATACAGTGGATTCGAATTGGGTGGGAAATCTGTCCTATCGGATCGATTGCATAGTGACAGTATAAAATCGATTTTGCCACCGCGCGATACGTTATATTTATCCAGTCATGTGTGTACTAAAATACATTGAAATATTGGTTTTTACATTTCTATAAATAGACAGCAGGCTTGTCCGATTTTATTGAGGCTTAACACGCCCCAGTCATCAATTTTTCAGCCATGTCGTGACATGCCAACGCTTCCTGGTTTTAACCAGTTCTGTAGGGAGTTAATGTGTTTTGCTCAAGGCCACAACATGGTGTCGCCTGTTGGGTTCGATTCATAGTCTAACACTACGCATGAAGCTATAATGACATGAGGTATTGCCAAGAACGAATTTGACAGCCGGATATTCCCGAAATAGCACCACATGGCCCTTTCTTACTACATAGATCTCCTGATATGGCACGCACAACAATGAGTGAATTCTGAGGCCAATGGCGATCAGCTGATCTGGTTTTGCTTTTGCTGGTAAAACTATTTCTCTTGACGCAGAGGGTACAATTCCATCCAAGACAAAAGCCACACACAGCTATGTTACCAGGAGAGGAGCACATCCCTTAATTTGGATTTTGGTGTTTTTCCCAACAAAGATAAAATTTGCGCTAACACAAGTATACATCATATTAATCATTCTTATGAAGCATGCAGACGTCTCCATGTCAACATGAGTCACGCAACTTGGTAACAACTCTTTTCACAATGAACTTGGGTCAAAAGATCAAGTGTACATAATTCAGGTCACCATGTTCAATTTTGGTACTATTCAACAGGTGCGCTCAATTAAAGGAAGATTATGATCAATACACAACCTTGTAAAGCGACAGCTATAAATTGTAGGATCTATTTGCAATTAATAACAATTGATAACAATCGTAAAGTGGTTTAGTGATAAACCATGTTGCTGAAAGAAATAAATCACCATGCTCCATTTATGGACAAAGTCAAGACCTTGGCGCAGCGCTTAACTGCTAGGGACAAATGACCTTTCCTAAAAAGTGTGTCATTACAACTTCCTCTAAAAATTGATTGTAACCCAGTTCTAACTAAGGTGCCTTTCATATAACAAGAACTCCGCGGAGGTCGATATCGCACCTGCATCGGGCAAAATACACATTACTATGCAAGGTTTCACACTCACAGCTATCACTGATGCAGAGAAAACCAAACTTTGACGTAAAAATTAACAAAGTCAATGGACCGTGAAATAAAGGTCAAGGTGAGCGGGTCAAGGTGCGTGTTTGAAGGGTATGTCAAGGACAATTACTATGCAAGGTTTTACACTCACAGCTATCACTGATGCAGAGAAAACCAAACTTCGACGTAAAAATTCACAAAGTCAATGGACCGTGAAATATAGGTCAAGGTCAGCGGGTCAAGGTGCGTGCTTGAAGGGTATGTCAAGGACAATTACTATGCAAGGTTTCACACTCACAGCTATCACTGATACAGAGAAAATGGAAGAACTTCGACATAAAAATTAACAAAGTCAATGGACCTTGAAATATAGGTCAAGGTCAGCGGGTCAAGGTGCATGCTTGAAGGGTATGTCAAGGACAATTAGTATGCAAGGTTTCACAATCCTAGCTATCACTGATGCAGAGAAAACCAAACTTCGACGTAAAAATTAAAAAAGTCAATGGACCGTAAAATATAGGTCAAGGGCACCGGGTCAAGGTGCGTGCTTGAAGGGTATGTCAAGGACAATTACTATGCAAGGTTTCACATTCCTAGCTATCACTTATGTAGAGAAAACCAAACTTCGACGTAAATGTTGACGGACGGACGAACGAACGAACGGACGAACGGACGGACGGACGGACGGAAATTTGGACTCCTATATCGCACCCTGCTATAAGCAGGTGCGATAAAAATGCAACAACCTTTACTTAAATATTGGGATGCATTTCAGTGCTTTTGCTACGCACAAAATTTACCAGCTGACTCTCAAGTTTTAGAACAATCGTGGAAGCTACTAAGCAGATTAAAAAAGCTGGAAAATTCAGCAAGACTTCATGCATTTTATAGGAGATATTTTTATTTGGTCCGTCCGTTCGAGAAAAGAAAGCTTCTGTTCTTTAAAAAAAAGAACCTCGTGTCATAAAAAAAAAAAACGTATTTGTTGGTTTTCATTTTACAAACACACCAATTTTCTTTTGTAGGACGTATTGGGAATTTAAATCCTTGAAAAAAAAAAAACTGTTCGAGCAATTTTTAGGGACCATTTCCAAGATAATTTTTGGTGTGCGAACTGCTAGGGTGTTCGAACTAATTGGTCATTTACCGTAAGTTCCGCCTCGTGAGAAAACCTGTCTTGGGGATGTACAGATACAGAAAATGGTCAGTGGCTTAAACTATGATAGATCTGTAGGTCTAGCGTATCGTCCGATATACTACCGTGAAGATCTCTTTGATATGTCTGGCTGCACATGATATGGATCAAAATCATCCAGATAAAGTTACGTGTGAACTAACATTTTGATCTTGTGTTGCTGCTCATGTTGATCCGGATAAGTTTTTGCGAATTAGATTATGGTCTGGTATGAACGCAGAAAAACGCTTACTATGTGTGGTATCTAGTCACACACATTTCACCATCCCAGAATATTATGCTTACACTGCGGTGACCACACCGGTTTTCCAGAGACATCATTCAACGCGACTGGGAACAAACACCAACGCCAATGAAATCAATAAGCGACATTAGGAGGCATTCCTGCCAGGAAACATTTTTTTTTTTTTTTTTACCACGGATCAACATGATACCACAGATCAACATGATTCGTGGTAAATTGTTCCCAGACAGGTATTTACACACTACAAACTTATATTGACTTAAACTGCGTTAGTTGTTCTTAATCGCATTGGTTGCCTCTGGCATGTGATCATCCTTTGTTCTGTGTGAAAACCCCGGATGCCAGACCGGAAGCGATTCAGTAACGTTACCATTCGTGTTGTTCCCTGACGCCCCCTTAATTAATGTCGCTACTATTCGACCACCTCACCGCTGTGGCAAATTACTGGTTGGTTGAATCCCCACACGGTGCTACATGAGTATGGTGAGGGACACAAGTCACACATACTCCAAAGCAGCGAAACGTACATAGCACATACGTAGCACATACGCCGTTGATACGCGAGATACGCCACACGTACGTCGCTGATATGCCGTAGAAACGGAAAGAGAGTCGAGGATACGCCACACATACGTCACACATACGCCACACATACGTAGCAGATATGAAAGGTACGTGGTACATAATGCCACGGTTACGTGGCATGTTGACCGCTACGTATGTGAGGCGTATGAGCAGTATGAGCTACGTATCTATGGCGTACCTGCCACGTTGCTTTCGTATGTGTGACGTATGTACGGCGTATTGGACCTGCCACTTAATTGCTACGAAGTGCATACATGAAAAACGTAGCACCTCGGCGTATGAAGAGTATGAGCTACGTATTGATGAGTATGTGCTATGTGTGTTCGCGTATGTACGACGTACGTGCGACGTACCATTCGTATCTTGACAAGCTGTTGATTCGCGAGTCGATTCGCAATAGTGTGACAGCCCTATAAATCTACAACGTAGATATATTCTGTCCTTTGACTAAAGGTCATCACTTGTAAAAACACCTGGCCACTCAGCATATTTTAAGTTTTAAGATGTTAGCTTCCTCGATTGGGCCTGTGATAATCGTCGGCTTTAATAATTTGTCATTAAATAGGATTACAAGTCATACTTGGAATCGCATTTTTTTTTTTTTTTTTTTTTTTTTTTTTTTTTCGAGTGAAAAAAGACGGATGCTTGCCCGAACAAAAAGATAGCAAATGCAACAGAGATTATGCTTGGTAAAGCTATCGGTGACAAACTAAGATTACTATTTGTTAGTGTATCACATAATTGATGTTAGGAGCGATGCAGAAAAATCATGAAGTACATTCCTTTTGGTGTTTTGTCTCGAGAAGCGAACGTTTTGTCAAATCAGGCGGCCAAGATAATCTAAGATCTTTTAACATGAAATGAGAAGCGTTGCCCCTTGACCATAAGAGGGTTACAGGGTGACCACAAATATAGGAGCAGGATAATTTTAATTTTCTGAACGCAAAGCAAGTAAAATTGAAAACATCAACAAAAGATAATTCAGTAAGCAGCTGTCTAGGACTTGCCAGATTAAGTGATGGTCAATAACCATCGAAGTTTTAAGGATTAAGTGATGGTCAATAACCATCGAAGTTTTAAGGATTAAGTGATGGTCAATAACCATCGAAGTTTTAAGGATTAAGTGATGGTCAATAACCATCGAAGTTTTAAGGATTAAGTGATGGTCAATAGCCATCGAAGTGATGGTCAATAACCATCGGATTAAGTGATGGTCAATGAACATCGAAGTTTGTTTTACCGTATCACGCACAGCGGCGTAAAAAACGGACACTGTCGTGACCACCAATTAGGAAAGATGGTCGGTCGCAACTTTAACCTTCATGAACGTTCTTAAATTCTAAAACGATGAATACATAACTAAAGTCTCTATCAGACATGACATTTTTATATCATTATTGTATATACGTGTGTCGATGGCGATTTAAAGGATTGCAGTTGCCTAGTGGTTATCCCGTCGAACTCCACATCAAGACGTCGTAGTTTCGATCACCACTGAAACCGGATTATGTCATTGAACATTAACTTCCAATGATTGATACTGGTTAGAATACCCTAGAAGCGATGTCTCTGTCCAGACATGACTGAAGAAACGTTGACTAGGACGTTTAACCAGAAACTGTCAAACTGACAATTTTCTGCACAGACCACGTAACCAACTCTTTGACGCCACTTTAAACACCGGAATAAGTGACGTTACTAGGAAGGAACGATGTCGTCATGTGACTGAATTTTCATGATAATATCAAATTCGCACCAAAATATCTTTGGGGGTATTAAACCTTATTCAAAATTTGCATTTGGTGACGTATATCATCACGATCGGATTAAATGATGGTTAATAACCATCGAAGTTTGTTTTACCGTATCACGCACAGCGGCGTAAAAAGGAAATGAGCCTTCTCAGGAGAAAACCAACAATGTTGTTTCCGATCAGGTGCGACACAAATCAGGCTGTAGTCACAGAAAAGAGCTAGAAGCCGGAAATTTCGGATTTAAGAAGAACAACTGTACTATCCATCGAGCTAAAACAAAGTCGCTGATCAGTTCGCATATGCAGATTGTTTGTTTTCTCATGAGGCGGCTCAAATGTGGCTTTGAACTTGCTTATCGGGTTATCTTTTACGCCTAAATTTTTGACGACATTAAGCCTCTTCAAACAAAACACTTTGAATACAAAGCTAATCATTTAAGCAGAAAGGCATTTGCTGTGATTGTATTAAAGTATCTTTCTTGTCTTCACCTGAACAAGGGTAATTAGCAATTTCGAACCAGCTGGCTCCTCGTAACATATCTCGTCAATATCAAAATGTAAATTGTATCATTAGACATGCTACTGGGCAGAGATCAGCAAAGCCCTATAGATGTTTCGTTTAGGCATAGTTTCCCTTTTTGTTAAGAGCTTCTAAAGCTGAATATAAACCTTCAGTAAACACATACTCTCTCTCTCTCTCTCTCTCTCTCTCTCTCTCTCTCTCCCACACACACACACACACACACACACACACACACAAGCCCGCGTGCACGCACGTATGCACACACGAAAACACGCATGCCTATACGCACGCACGCAGGTCTGCGAACACGCAGATGCAAACACCCACGTTGCTCCCAAAGAGTTGGCACAACTTATTTTCCCTGGAATAATAACATGACCTTAGTCAATTAATTTATTTTGCGCTCACACACACACATGCACGCACACTAAAATTTACGCAACTAATTGTAACGATATCCAGTCTCCGTATCAAACATCAAATCCAGGTGTAAATCTGACCATATCTCCTAAAATAGATTTTATCTGTGTGCATCTAAAAATAGAGCTCAATGAGTGTATTTAGGTAGTTTGTTTAATCAATACGACATCGCCATAAAACCACAGAGTTTGCCCACACAATAGAAACTTTTCCCAGACAATAGAAAACAGCTATACACAGGCTGGTTTCTGTCAGACCAGGTCAGAAACTCCCGAAGACCGGTTTTCTCGCCACACGGCTTAAATAAACTTTCATTGATTCTTTCCATGGACATTATGTCTCATAAAACAGAGGTTTATTTGGCAGTAGAATTAATGTTGACTTTGTTGAAATGAACTCATTAGCCAGCCTGCCATGCATTACAATATAGCACAGTAGCAAACCAATGCACTGTTAGGTAACCAATGCACTATTAACATATTTCTGGGAAACACGCAAGCAGCATTTTGGTTGAATTGTAACTATTTCATTACAGTATATTCAAGAAAGGAAGAAATAATCAGGAACCTGCTTTCCATATGCGAAAAGAGTTACATGTACAGATCAGTGTGTAGTAAATGTGCAGCTGACCAGCACATATTGTTTTGCTAAACAGATGGGAAAGTCCCTCTACTTTATAAATGCAGACAGACAAACTTGGTTTTTGGAGAGGGAATTTCTTTCTGATTGCGGCATTTCCTGATCATTGCCTACTTATGCCTTTTTACAATTATGTGAGGCTGGACAATTTATGTTAGGCCTGGTTAAAAACTCAACAGACTGACTTTCTCTAGATAATTCTCAGCCAATGAGACATGTCAACTTACGGCATGATAGTGTTGAGACAGTAGATCGATGAGGCTGTCTTGAGGTAGAATGTTCATCAACTGCATATCCTGTATGTTGCTCGCTGAAATTCACATCACTTCATGTCTGACAGTGCAATTACAAGTAGAGACGAGGTAAATGTTCTAAGAATTCAAATATAACCCTGCAGAGATGCAGACTTTCCCTTGCCATTAATAATCGTTTGGCAGAAAGTAAAGAAAATATTGTGTTTATTTGTAAATGCGAAGTTTATTATACATTATTTTGTTAAAGCTCTCCTGATCAATGTCTTAAAACAAAAGTGGCAATTCATATCAGAAGTACAAAACAAATGAGCCGCCGCATATGAAAACTAACATTCTGCATAGGCGAAAACAAAGGCGCAGATCAATTTAGCAGTAACTGCGAAGCTGATCAGCGCCTCTGTTTTCGCTACACGGATAGTATAATTCCTTTACTTTCTAAATCCAAAATTTCCATCCTCTTCTGTGAGTGTACAGTCCGGTTTATGTCGGACCTGGTCAGAACCCAAATTGTTGGTTTTCTCATGCACAGGCTCAAATGTAGGTGAAAATGGATCTACTCATTTAATATGGATAGGAAGATAATTATAAGGCCTTATCCAGTAGCAAGGAACAATCTGATCAGACTGAGCACCATCTGCACCCAATAAGGTAAGAATAGAGAGACCAGGAATCGATGCAATTAAATTTAAAGTCCCAACATAGACAGCGGGTGGGAAAGAAAATACATAAAACACAACAAAACACACTAAGAGCAGAATGACTAGCTCTTTCCCAACAAGGTAGCCATCCAGCTAAGTTTCAATAGGAACGAAAGGGAACGTGCATGGCAGAGAGGTAGGCACAATAAACAGTAGTATAATGAAGATAAACCACTTTTCCTGGGACACCGATTATCAATTTAAGTGGGAACAAATATGATGAAGACAAGCCACTCTATCTGGGAAACAACTTAACGTTTTACCGGGCACAGCGCCGAAAACCACTTCTCCTAGGGACATCCTCGAAATCATAAAGAAAGAAAATTAAATAAAAACAAACAAGTATACTCAAATTGTTAACTGAGGTTTCAAACACCTCTCTACATAAATACTGGCTGATATGAAATCACTAGTTGTGCTAGCCATTTCATAGTTTTTGTTTGTTTGTATTGAGGTTTAACGTCCCAGTCAACACTTTTTTAGTCATGTTGGGACAGAGCCAATAGCGCTTCCTGGGTTTAACTAGTAATGTATGGAGTTGATGTGTCTTGCTCAAGGACACAACATGGTGCAGCCTGTGGAGATCAAACCCAGGATCTGTCAATTCAGAGTCCGATAAGCTACCACTACACCACCATGCTTCCTAATTTTATAGTTTAACTGACTGCTAACCTGTTAAGCAACATTCACTTACTGTCAACAATTCCATGCAGTCTGACAGTTGCAAACAAAGGGGCATAAATCTGACCATCATCACGCTCTATGAATGACATGGTTTTTGGCAAACTGAAAATGTAGTAAATGCATTATCTTAAACATAAAATGCACTGACTGAAGTTTGTGAAATTGCAAAATTGACTATATATGCATACAGTTACAATCCGAATGCAAACTTATGATACAGCAGTCTGATCTGTGTTTTTTTTGTCAGTTATTTTGACTTAGGAAAACATGTCCGTGTAATATATCCCCCCTTATACCCCACTTTTATATGACAAAACTGGGGTATGCAGGGGTATACCTATTTTTCTTATTTTTGCTCTAAAACATACATTGTGGGTTCTAACGTGTACCCACAATATATATTTTGAGCAAAAATATAAAAAATATAAAAAATTTTCTGATGTAATTTTCCATTTTTACAGCTGAAAAAAATCTGTATATTGCATGGGCATGTTTTCGTAATGACGATTTTTCAAGACTATCCATTTCATTACCTGTTGAAGTATGACAGGACAGTAGAGTGTGAAGGCATCAACTGTAGATGGGGATTGAGCCTCATAAACAACCAGTAGGTTAAGGTCTTGTATACACTGTACTCATTGGTCACAAATAATCTGTAACAAGAACTCCACGGAGGTCGATATCGCACCTGCATCGGGCAAAGTCAATAGACCGTGAAATATAGTTCAAGGGCACCGGGTCAAGGTGCGTGCTTGAAGGGCATGTCAAGGACAATTACTATGCAACGTTTCAGACTCGCAGCTATCTCTGATGTCGAAAAAACCAAACTTCGACATAAAAATATTCAAAGTTAGTGGACCGTGAAATATAGGTCAAGGGCACCGGGTTAAGGTGTGTGCTTGAAGGGTATGTCAAGGACAATTACTATGCAAGGTTTCAGACTCGCAGCTATCTCTGATGTCGAGAAAACCAAACTTCGACATAAAAATTATCAAAGTCAGTGAACCTTGAAATATAGGTCAAGGGCACCGGGTTAAGGTGTGTGCTTGAAGGGTATGTCAAGGACAATTACTATGCAAGGTTTCAGACTCGCAGCTATCTCTGATGTCAAGAAAACCAAACTTCGACGTAAAAATTTTCAAAGTCAGTGGACCGTGAAATATAGGTCAAGGGCACTGGGTTAAGGTGCGTGCTTGAAGGGTATGTCAAGGACAATTACTAAGCAAGGTTTCAGACTCGCAGCTATCTCTGATGTCGAGAAAACCAAACTTCGATGTAAAAATTTTCAAAGTCAGTGGACCATGAAATATAGGTCAAGGGCACCGGGTTAAGTGCGTGCTTGAAGGGTATGTCAGGGACAATTACTATGCAAGGTTTCAGACTCGCAGGTATCACTGATGTCGAGAAAACTAAATTTCGACATAAATGTTGACGGACGAACGAACGGACGAATGTACGGACGGACGGAAATTTGAACTCCTATATCGCACCCTGCTATAAGCAGGTGCGATAAAAAGGAAATGCAAGTATTGTAAAGGTTCTGATAGTAAGTTTTGAAACATATTCCTTATTAAAGCTAAAGTAACCTTTATAAGTTCATACAGGTACATATAATTAATCCATATGGTGTAAAGGATGTTCCATTGACCCAATCCTCAAAACAGATAAAAAAAGACGCATCTCTGTATGCCTTTGGTTCAAATGATTTGAACTTGGCAGTTTAAAATATTTCTAGGATGCTCTGTCAGTAGTTTAATATTAAACAAACACATAATTTGTTGCCATTCATATGGTCAACATAGTTAACAGATTAAGCATTACCTACCTATTTGATTTGAGTATTTTCTGCATAAGATCCATTGGCATTTCTCTCAATTGTATCTGGCCTGAGAGCTGTAATAAAATTCTAATGTTAACCTATTAGTGACAAATGGTTTTGCTCATTATTATCATTTGGGTGTGCACATTCATATTTAGGTGAATCATGAGTGTTTTTTTTTTAATTTTTATGCACTTTTTTTTATGAACTTTCTCTTACACTGAGAATAGCACCAGATAGGAGGCCCCGTTCTGCGGTGTCACATCTGAGGCTATACTGTTTGCCTATATCCCACAAAAAGGATGCCAGACTTATATGTTAAATTTAAGCACTAAAATTTTAAAGTTCCTCACTTTGTCTGAGGCAACAAAGCAGTGAAGTTACATGTAATGGGAATTTCTGGCAACCATACAATTTTCCTACAAATCTACAGGTGTCATAGAATGTACATGTAATGTATGACTTACTTCCAATGTCTCTGTTTAAATTTTATTATTTCTTGCTTACTGTTTTAGTTCTTTTCTGCATTTGTATGGGTCAATAGCATATTTGTTAAGGTTCTTTTGATTTACTGATTGATTGATTGAGGCTTTACATCCCAGTCAATAGCTATGGTCATGTCAGGATGTTGCTCCATTTAAATGGGACTTCTCTGAAACAGGGATGTAGATATGCTACAAAACAAACAGTGACCATTTTAAACAATAAAAGTGTATTTCAGGAAACACTCGCATAGCTTCAAGTTTGCCAACCAAGTATCACCTACCTCTGGAATGAGGTTAAGTTCCAGCCATCTTTCACAGGCCAATACGATCTCTTCTTGTTGATGCTGTAACATAAACACAAGATTGCAACATTTCTAGTATAAGTGAGAACCTGATTTTCTTCAGTCTTAAGTCGGGACACAGTCTCCTCTTCATGGATATAAACTAGAACCCATTTAAAAGTTACTATTAGATAAAAATATTTTATGCTAAGCTCAGCTGAGCCTAAGTTTATCCTGCTCATAAATGTTAAAATGCTTACAATTGTTGGCATTTAACATTTATAAGCAGGACTAATTAACGGCTTTGGTGATCTAAACCTGAAATTTCAATTTATTTTGGCTATTTTGTTATTTATCAGCAGGTTAAATTTTATGATCCGCTAAGTTGAGCATGAAAATTTTTTCTAACCTCGGGATCTGGACAATTAGTGTGTCTTGCTTTATGATACAAGAAGACTGGTAGGGTGTTTGTTTGTTAATATGATGTGACCCTTTATGCCCCAGTTATCAGCTATGGTTATGTCGAGACATTGCCTCCATTTTGTAGGACTTCTACCCAACATAAGGATGTCAAGACATCAGAAATGTGCAACCACCCAAGTAAATAAATAAGGTTTATATTTATATGTATGGACTAGTTGTTTACTCAGTTGGTGAAATTGTTAGCACATTTCGGATTCAGGACATCATCCAGGTAATCATGTCCCATAAAATGTTGAACCCCTGAGTATGGTAGTCTACTACTAGGACACCACACTCTGCATTGCCTAACATTTCTCTATCATATTCCATATTAAATTTTTGAAATTTCACATTTTCTTGTATTTTATGTAAGTGTACTACAAAACTACTGAAGCTCTCTTACCCTAGTAGCTACAGCATGATATTTGCACACTGTCCTGTAGGTAATATTCTGTAACATCATCTTACTGCAGCTGGAAAACATAGAAATTAAAATTAATTTTTTGCTAATTCAGGAAAAATTAGGACTTGTCTTTTGTCTTTTTTATGACAGAATATAGTACTTTTCACAGTTATGTCCTTTCTTGTGTGTTGTTTTATATGTCTGTTGATTTAAAAGCTTATTTTAAAATCTAAAATTTACAGCTCTGAGGAACAGTTTGGAATGATCTTTGTAGAATATTTCAACTCCAACAGGCTCTTAATTTTACTCTACTTTCATTTTATACTATACACTAATGTCACTCACTGTCTCTACATATGATAAGAACTACTCAACAAACCATATGCTGGCTATTGTTTTTTTTTATTCTATTCTTTTATCTTTTTATATTGAATACTCATCACTACTTGATGTGATGGGGCATTGCATATATTTTTTTCTTCTAAAACTTTCTGCACAAATAAAAGTTCAATATAAAATCTTTAAAACATATCCAAACAAACAAAATCCACTTTGTTCAAATCTAAGAAGATATATGTGCATGCAAGTTAATACTAAGTAAAAGAGAAAATGTTAAATTCTTGAAATAGAAATACATCATAACATGCAAAAGCTCGATTTCACATTGGTTTCACATTTCTATCATTTCCGGGCATAAAAAATAGCATTTGTTTTCCAGTGTCAATTCATAAGTCATACTAAGTTGCTTATGTTGCTTATAAAGAAGCCTGCATCAGTTTCTATTGCAAATTTATACATATAACTAAAGCTGAAACATATTTTAAAAGTGAATATAAAGAGAAGCTCTGTCTTGCATCTACAAACAAAGTTGAAGTAAATTCAAATTTCTAAGTACTGTTTTCTTTCTGAAACTATTTCTTATAATAGAATGTGATAGCTGAAACTACACTATACATAAACATCTCTATAAAGTGACCTACATTAATGTGAAACAAGACATGACTAAACCAAACACAGCTTGATACATAAAGCATTTTCATGTATTTGCATTTGATTTTGTTCTCCAACTGGAAATGTACAACTTGTGCATTCTATTCCAAACCAGAGGACCAATGGTACTGTAAACGCTCACATGAGATCTGCTATATATATATGTATATATATATATATATATATACAAATAAACCTCTTTGAATGTAATGGTATATAGCCCCAGCTCCTGATGCAAGAGCAGATGAAGCCCTGGGTACATAATTTTTTCTAAATAATCAATATTCTGTCTGTTTGCCAATTTCCTGCAAGTTTTCCCCTTCAAAATGACAGTTATAAAGTTTTCCCCCATTCAAATGCATAGGTTTCACATGCTGACATTCCATTAAAATAGGTTAAGGTCACCACAGGGTCATAATTTATAATCACATAGTCTCTGATGCTACATGTCAAGCTTCCTTTGAAACCAGTTCCTAAGGAGAAGATTTTAAAGGATTTTACTATTTATAGCCCTGGTGGCCATCTTGGTCACGTGAGGTGGATCATTTATATAAATATTCATTCTACCCTTGCAAGAGGGCTGCTTATGAAATTTGATTTGATTGGCCAATTGGTTTAAGAGATGTTTACAGTACATGAATGACTAGATCAATGGACTACGCCCTGGGGCAGGGGCAGACAGCACCTTGCAGCCAAGTTTTCACAAACATAAATATTCTGTCCATTTTCCTATTTTCAGCAATTTTCCCCATTTAATGCTATTTACCCATTCAAATGCATAGGTGACCTATGGAGACCTTGCTGTAAAATAGATCAAAGTCATCTCTGGGTCATAATTTATGTAAACTTTGTAGAGCTTGAGACCCTGATGCTACATGCCAAGTTTCAAGATCCTAGGCCTTTTGACTCTGAAGAAAAAGATTTTTTAAAGGTTTTGGCTATTTATAGCCCTGGTGGCCATCTTGGTCATGTGACCTGGACCATTTAATACAAACTTTTGTTCCCCTTACCTAAAGATGCTCCACATTAAGTTCGGCTTTGATTGGCTAAGTGATTTAAGAGGAGAAGATGTTTGAACATTGTAGAAAACAACGCCGACGCAAAAGCATGCCCATCCTATAATCTCTGACACTTGTGAGCTTTCAGCTCAGGTGAGCTAATAAGTCAATGTTTTCAATATTCAAAACTTATCAATTCAAATCAACACCTATCTTGTTTCACAAAAACAACTCTGAATAACTACATGAAGAGGACCATGTCTTGCAAAAGATGGACTACAGTCATAAAATGCAAGACTGATCATTTATAATACTTAATCAGTATGACATTGACCTATAATAACCCACAAAAGTCAAACTTCCTCAAAACATGGTCCATGTGAAATAATCAAAATAAGAATACCTTAAACACCATCACTTAACATGTAAGACGGCACAAGCTGTACAAATGTGATAAAATGTAATCATAAATCATTAATAGTAAAAACCAATAATCATTGTTAGCAAAAAACCAATAATCTTTGTTAGTAAAAACCAATCCAAGCCTTCTAGTTGACATGCACGCTTAAGGCCTTCAAAAAACAAGTCAACTTCATATGGAGTGAGATTATTTTGTAGGTTTTACTATTTAAACTATATGGCCAAAACAAAACAAATTTTTGAATGATTGTATGAGTAGAAAACATGTACAGAATGATATTTTAGATGTAATTATTATCCTTTTTTCTGTCAAATTATACACAAATCAAGCTTTTTAAAATCAACCACAAACTTGTATCATAAATGATCTAAATTGTACATATTTTGGAGAAAAAATGTACTTAATAAGTTGATTTTGCACTCGAAAACATTATGCTACAAAAAGATGATCTTGTCATCATAGGCACACTCCCTCAACATGTTCAAGTGTTGTCTTAATTGGCACTGGAAGAATCATTCCTACAAATTTAAGGCTGCTTGCTATATGACAAACCAAGTAACAGGGTGACAACACCCATCCAGAAGCATCTATAGAAGTCATGAAGACTTGACTGATGTCAAGGTCCAGTAAGTTAAATTGTTATGTGAAATATGTATCAAAACAGTGTAAAAAGTGTGTTGTTTACTTTTTTTCAACAAGACTAATATTAATAAGTCACAAAAATATTTTTTTCACCAGACTTTATTTTGTCAAGTTTTTATATACTTACCCTTTAATGAGAGCTTTAAACTGTAGTATACAGGCAGCAGCTAGGACACCAGCCACTTGTTCAACATCAACATCCACATCCTCGTGGTACAGGTTACCCAGAGTGATAGCCATGGCTGGAAATACAAGTGTTATTAATGAGAGCTTTGAACTGTAGTACACAGGCAGCAGCTAGGACACCAGCCACTTGTTCAACATCGACATCTACATCCTCGTGGTACAGGTTACCCAGTGTGATAGCAAAGTGTTATTTATGAGAGATTTGAACTGTAGTATACAGCAGCCGAAATCCAGAGTAATATGAGCCGCGACGCGAGAAAACCGGTCTTCGGGATTTCCGACCAGGTCCAACACAAACCGGGCTGTACAGTCTCAGAAGCAGGCTAGAAGCTTGAAATTTCGGATATAAGAAGAAGAGGAAATATACTATCCGTGTAGCGAAAACAAAGGCGCTGATCAGCTTCGCGGTTACCGCGAAGCTGATCTGCGCCTTTGTTTTCGCATAGGCAAAAATCCGGTTTTCTCGCGTCGCGGCTCATATATGGTACATTGTATTTGAGCCGCAACATGAGAAAACTGGTCTTTGAGAGAGACAATACGGCACCTGTACAGTCTCAGAAGAAAGCTAGAACCTTGAAACTTTGGATTTAAGAAAAAAAGGAATTGTACTATCTATGTACCGGAAACAAAGGTGCTGATCAGCTGTGCAGTTACTGCACTGTTTTGCGTTCCGGACACAAATCCGGTTTTCTCATGGCATGGAACATTTGTATAATTGTGAGAATACCAGCAACTGGTTCAACAGCCACATCCTCATGATACAGGTTACCCAGGGTGATGGCCATGGCTCCAAATTGAGAAATTTAAACTGCAGTTAGCAGGCAGCAGCAAAATTATTTTGATGGTTTTCTCAGAATGATTACAGATTCATATCTGATTGTGATTGCCAATGCTGTAAATCTATGCACCTTCACAATAAAACTGCTTTTCAAATATGGGAAAACTTTTAAGGTAAAGAGTCACAGACAAGATCTTATAAAGATTTCTAACAAAACCGAAAGACTGTTTCTAGTCACTTTACGTTAGCATTAGTCCGAGGACTTGAAAATAATATTAGAGGTCAAGCCTCATATTTCCAACGGTTGGGCCCAAACGAGGTTAGCATGTGAATTTCATTTGAAACTTGAACCAGAAAGAAACCTTTAAAGACCATTAAATTTTCATATAACATTTTTATCTAAAATCAAGACAATACCAGTTTTGGTGATGTCAGGATCCTTAATGTCCATCTTGATCACAGTGACATTGTTCACTCTCTCCTCTGACGTGTAGGATGGATGGTCCAGTCCCTTCCTCTCATCAACATCTGGCAGACCATCTTCTACACTCAGACGATTGCTCAACTCCTGATATTCATTACTGTGAACAGAAAGAACAGTGAGTAATTTAGTGATCACAGTGACATTGTTCACTCTCTCCTCTGACGTGTAGGATGGATGGTCCAGGCCTTTCTTCTCATCAACATCTAGCAGACCATCTTCTACACTCATACAATTACTCAGTCTGATATTCATTACTGTGAACAGAAATAACAAGCAGGGTGATTATATGATAATGACTGAAACTGTGTTAACTACAGATCTCAACAAATGTGAAGGGTAGCCCAACACACAGTGCCAAGCCCACCATTTATGTTTTACTTGACAAAATCAACAATGCAGCATTAATTTTGTGTCATATGTGCTCAGATACTAAGATTACCAGGTAGAAACTTAGAAGAAGCATGTTTTCACTGTTTTCAAGACTACATAATCAAACTGCCCACAAAATCAGAGGGTACATCTAGCACAGGAACTGGAAACATCCTTATTCTAAGCGACAAGCAGATCAGAAAACCAAGACTAGAGGACCATTGGTCCTGTAGCTCACCTGAGAGATTATCACATTGTAAGCTCATGAGATTTAAATTAATTGAGAATCGACCAATGAAAGTCTATGCATGGACACTATTGACCCCCGGGGCATGGCCAAATTTGACCCAGGGGCATGGCTGGCACAATTTATGTAGAGGACCATTAGCCATTGCCACATACAAAATATCAAAGCTGTGTTACCTGTGGTTTCAGAGAAGAAGATTTTTTAATTTTTTTCCCATAGTAAGTCTATTGAGACTATCAACCTCCGGGGCCTGGCCAAATTTGACCTCAGGGGCATGAATGGCACAATTTATGTAGAGGACCATTAGCCATTGCTACATACCAAATATCAAAGCTGTGGGCCTAGTGGTTTCAGAGAAGAAGATTTTTTAATTTTTTTCCCATTGTAAGTCTATGGAGACTATCAACCCCCGGGGCGTGGCCAAATTTGACCCCAGGGGCATGAATGGCACAATTTATGTAGAGGACCATTAGCTATTGCTACATACCAAATATCAAAGCTGTGGGCCTAGTGGTTTCAGAGAAGAAGATTTTTTTAGTTTTTCCTATTGTAGGTCTATGGAGACTATCGACCCCCGGGGCGTGGCCAAATTTGACCCCGGGGACATGATTGGCACAATTTATGTAGAGGACCATTAGCCATTGCCACATACCAAATATCAAAGCTGTTGGCCTAGTAGTTTCAGAGAAGAAGATTTTTTTAGTTGTTTTTCCTATTGTAGGTCTATGGAGACTATCGACCCCTGGGGCATGGCCAAATTTGACCCCAGGGGCATGATTGGCGCAATTTATGTAGAGGACCATTAGCCATTACCACCTACAAAATATCAAAGCTGTGGGCCCTGTGGTTTCAGAGAAGAAGATTTTTGAATTTTTTTCCCATAGTAAGTCTATGGAGACTATCAACCCCCGGGGCGTGGCCAAATTTGACCCCAGGGGCATGAATGGCACAATTTATGTAGAGGACCATTAGCCATTGCTACATACCAAATATCAAAGCTGTGGGCCTAGTGGTTTCAGAGAAGAAGATTTTTTTAGTTTTTCCAATTGTAAGTCTATGGAGACTATCGACCCCCAGGGCGTGGCCAAATTTGACCCCAGGGGCATGGCTGGCATAATTTATGTAGAGGACCATTAGCCATTGCCACATACAAAATATCAAAGCTGTGGGCCTTGTGGTTTCATAGAAGAAGATTTTTGAATTTTTTTCCATAGTAAGTCTATGGAGACTATCAACCCCCGGGGCGTGGCCAAATTTGACCCCAGGGGCATGAATGGCACAATTTATGTAGAGGACCATAAGCCATTGCTACATACCAAATATCAAAGCTGTTGGCCTAGTGGTTTCAGAGAAAAAGGTTTTTTTAGTTTTTTTCCTATTGTAGGTCTATGGAGACTATCGACCCCCGGGGCGTGGCCAAATTTGACCCCAGGGGCATGATTGGCATAATTTATGTAGAAGACCATTAGCCATTGCCACCTACAAAATATCAAAGCTGTGGGCTCTGTGGTTTCAGAGAAGAAGATTTTTTAATTTTTTTCCCATAGTAAGTCTATGGAGACTATCAACCCCCGGGGCGTGGCCAAATTTGACCCCAGGGGCATGAATGGCACAATTTATGTAGAGGACCATTAGCCATTGCTACATACCAAATATCAAAGCTGTGGGCCTAGTGGTTTCAGAGAAGAAGATTTTTTTAGTTTTTCCAATTGTAAGTCTATGGAGACTATCGACCCCCGGGGCGTGGCCAAATTTGACCCCAGGGGCATGGCTGGCACAATTTATGTAGAGGACCATTAGCCATTGCCACATACAAAATATCAAAGCTGTGGGCCCTGTGGTTTCAGAGAAGAAGATTTTTGAATTTTTTTCCCATTGTAAGTCTATGGAGACTATCGACCCCCCGGGGCGTGGCCAAATTTGACCCCAGGGGCACGAATGGCTCAATTTATGTAGAGGACCATTAGCCATTGCTACATACCAAATATCAAAGCTGTGGGCCTAGTGGTTTCAGAGAAGAAGATTTTTTTAGTTTTTCCAATTGTAAGTCTATGGGACCTATCTGTTGCCATGGAAACCACAACTTTGATACAATCTGCTCCAAAACCTAATGCCATCAATCCCCCAACCCAATTATGGTTCACATTAAATTTGATCAAGATCGGCCTACTAGCTTCAGAAATATTCTTCTTTGAAATTGTGGACGGACGACGGACGGACGACGACGGACGACGGATGCCTGCCTATCCTATAAGCTCACCTGTGAGCCTTCGGCTCAGGTGAGCTAATAATTTATATTACAGTTAAGCTAAGCAAGTAAATTGCACTTTGTTGTGCACAACAAGTGCACTTACTGTTACCCTTAGTCTTGGCAGTACTGTATTTCTTGAAAACATGTCAACTTCTCTGTACCTGACTTTGTGTTTTTGCTTAATGTCCCAGTACTTTTGATACTTCTATTGGGCATGACCCAGCACTTTCTGGTCATTTTATCAATCTACAGGGAATAAATGGTTTTGCTCAAAGACAACTATGACAGATATAAGTTCTGAACCCCTGGCCTCCAAGCTGGGCAATACTGCAGAAAGCACATTTATTAATTCTCCTATTAGTTTTACCTGTAGAAGTTACTCTTCTTGATGTAAGTGTCCAGTGTCTCTGAGGCAGTGCTCTTGTAGTACAGCTGGGGTTTAGGATCCTCAGCTCCCTTCAGCAGGTTGGTCAGGGTCTCTGACTTCTGAAGGAATGGGCGGTGTAACTCCCAGTCCATACCCAGAGTGTGCAGGAGGGTGTCTGTAATTACAAAAGGGTTGTTGTGTGATTGAATGAAATGGTTTAAATGTAAATGAGAAAAAAAAAATATTTGAGCTGCGTCATGACAAAATCAACAATGTGTTTTTCGAACAGGTCTGACACAAACAGAGTTGTACAAGCACTGAAGATGGCTAGAGGCTGGAAATTTTGGATTTAGAAAAAAGAGGAATTGCAATTACTGCAAAGCTGAGCTGCGCATTTATTTTCACATATGCAGATTGTTGGTTTTCTCATGAGGCGGCCCATTTTAAAGATCAGACAATAGTGTAAAAATCAACTAGTGGCTGTTTATTGGGCTTAAGCCTTCTTTGATGGCAAATGCCCAGTCTAATTTGTGTCTTTGCTGCATAAATCAAAGGAGTTTTCATCCAGCATGCAAAATGGGAAACGTGATCAATGTATGAAAACTGAAAGAAATGAAAGAAAAAAAAGAAGAAAAAAAAAAAAAAAAAAAAACATCTTCA
Organism: Rugalucina vietnamica; assembly: GCA_964017185.1. Lineage (NCBI taxonomy): Eukaryota > Metazoa > Mollusca > Bivalvia > Lucinida > Lucinidae > Rugalucina > Rugalucina vietnamica. The sequence goes on from OZ024870.1 coordinate 40,417,030, forward strand.
TAATCATAATCTAAAAACTTCAGTTTTATGATTTGTGAGTACAGTAAATTGCATCTAAAATTCCATTCTACTTACATGTATGTATAGTTTAAGTAATTTATATCTTTATATTTTATTTTTATCTTTAAATTTGACATTTTCTACTGATTTTTGCAAATATTGAAAAATACACCGATTACGAGAGAACTTTTGGGTTAGAGTTAATTTAGATGCACTCAATTTATGCATGCTGTAAGTACAAATTCTGGGGGTGTAAAAACATTGTAATGAAAATATTTGTAACCCTCTTTGTTAAGGTAAGAACGAAAACAAATGTTGCAAGAAGGTAAAATGTCTTACTAGCTCACCTGAGCCGAAAGCTCACAGGTGAGCTTAAAGGATAGGTAGGCATCCGGGGCTCGTCTATCCATCATCATCAGTTTCTCTGAAACCCTTTGGCCAATCAAAGCCAAACTTCATGTGGAGCATGATGACCTTAGGAAGGGGGCACAAAATTTTAAAAATGATCCAGGTCACATAACCAAGATGGCCGGGGTGGCTATAAATAGCAAAAACCTTTAAAAAGTCCAGAACAAGAAGGCCTATGATTTTAAAACTTGGCATGAAGCATCATTCCAGAGGAGCTCTACAAAGTTTAAATAAATCATGACCATGTGGCCTATTTGGTGGCAAGGTCAACATATGTCGTCCATGCATTTGAATAAGGAAAATTGTTAAAATCTCATTTGAAGGGAAAAACTTGAAGGAATGGGCAAATGGACTGAAGATTTATGATTCTGAAAAGAATTGGACGTCGGGGACTGATTTGCCCCAACACCGGGGCAATATGCATGTATATTACCAAAATATTCTATGATTTTCTTCTCTGAAACTGCTTGAACAATCAAAGCCAAATATGAAGCATCCATTGGAAGGGGGAATCAATGTGTACATAAATACAGGTCACATGACCAAGATGGCCACCATGTCCATAAATGGTAAAAAAAAATCCTTTCATAAATTGTCTTGTCATGAACCAGTGGACCAATTACAACAAAACATGGCATGTAGCATTGATGACTAGAGTTCTACAATGTGTATATAAATCTTGACCCTGTGATGACCTTGACCTATTCTAAGACAAGGTCAATGTAGGTTGCCCATGCATTTGAATGGGGAAAATTGTTAAAATGCCATTTGAATATAAAAAAAAAACTTGAAGGAAATGGACAAATGGATTGAAGATTTATTATCCTGAAAACATTTGATCCCCAGGTGTTAGTCTGCCCCATCCTGGGCAATATACATGCTAAAACGCATTGAAGGAAAAAGCTTCCAGGAAAAGGACAATTGGACAGAATATTTATGATTAAACTTGACCCCAGAGCTTCATCTGTCTCTGCCATGACCGTAATAGTAAAACAAGTTTATCGGTACATATCCCAGATCTCAGGTGAGCATTTACAGGATCATTGATCCTCTGGTAAATATGGACTATCTAAACTAAGTTCTGCCCTATTTCTCGAAATTTTCCCATCACCACCATCTTGGCGGACAGTAAAAATGTTTTAGCATGCATTTTTTCCTAAAATTTTCAACTGACTAATCCCACACCGTATTAGCGGCAATTTAGAACTCGGCATACAATCGTTAAACTCGGCATAATTTTTGTTCAGCTGTATTCTGGTAAGGTTAGTATTTGATTGTTTTCATTGGAACTGAGAGTCTGTCGGTAACCGTAAGTAGGTCATAAGTTAAAAGTGGTGTATAAAATATACCAGTGTTCTTCTGGTCCTACAATTCCAAGTGTAAAGTCTGGAAAATAACATTTTTTCTCTTTGATGCTTCACTTTTTATACTCAATCCTGTCAAATATGCTCCATTTCGTGACTTTATAAATAAATATCAATCCTTTCACAGGCAAAAATATAAACTTAAGCCATTTACAGTCCTTTTGTGCGTATTAAATAGATTCGATCTGATAAGTGAAAAGCGCAGCGTCTGTTTTAAAAGATGACGTGATGATACTTTGGCAATCGGATAACTCTAGTCATGACAATCGTAGAACACTGAAATAAAAGCTATTTGGCAATCGGTGAACACGTTTTGTTTCTTGCGGTTTTCCCCAGTTTTTCTCATTTTTAGAGCCTACCATGTTTCTGTTATGACGAATAATGTAAAATAGAACAGTAATGACGACTCTGTTTTATATTCGAGTCTGTATAGGAATATGTTTTAATGAGTTGTACATGTATTCTGTTGGTAAATTCGTTTATCTCAATTGTGGTGACTTGTCCTACCAAACCCTTTTTAGGCCACTGTGTCAGCATGTCATGTGATCAATTATAAACGCATTAACGCACTATAATGGTACTACCTGTCTAGTCGTGTGGCAAGGACATTATTCGTCCCTTTTAAAGTCTTGTTTCTCAAGAGTTTTCCCATTTTCATTTTCGAGAAGACCACGTTGGCAAACATCGCGTGTCTTTAAAAATATTAAAAATGACATAACATTGTAGTTTTGATTCCATTTTACGTTCCTTTCAAGATTATTTCACTCATATAGAGACTATGAAATTCAGTAGGTGGGCTAAAACGGGAGACCCCCGGGATAGACCACCTGACAGACCCGTAAGCAGAACTTGGCTTATCCTACTTGTGACTCGAGTGAGGCTCGAACCCACAGCTGATAAACAGTAAATATTATTTTCCTTATCATTTCACAGAAACATACATTGTAGGTACTCATTTGAACCGCGGAGGCGGTTCTAACGAGTACCAACAATGTAAATTTTAAATTAATTTGGCATATACAACAACAACAACTACTACTACTACTACTACTACTACTTCTCCTACTACTACTCCTACTACTCCTACTACTACTACTTCTTCTACTACTACTACTACTTCTTCTACTACTACTACTACTAATCCTACTACTACTACTACTACTACTACTACTACTAGTAGTAGTAGTAGTAGTACACTCAGTAGTAGTAGTAGTAGTAGTAGTAGTAGTAGAAATGTATTAGTAGAAGTAGTAGTTGTAGATGTAGAAGTAGAATAGTAGTAGAATTTAGTAGTAGTAATAGTAGTAGTAGCAGTCGTGGTTGTGGTGGTTATTTGCGTCGCGGTAGAAGTGTTAAATATAGTAGTAGTAGTAGTAGTAGTAGTAGTAGTAGTAGTAGTAGTAGCCGTTGTTGTTGTAGTAGTAGTAGTAGTGATTGTGGTGGTGACAGTGGTAGTGGTCGTACACTCCAAGAAGTAGTAGCATTAGTTTTTTCCGAACACATGTACGCTCTCACATTTCCAGAGATGATACAATCCATTTTATGACGTTTGGCTTTGACAGACTTAGTTGTTTATTAGTGAACAATATTTTCAAGAACATTTGAATTGATAACGCACGACCAACGGATAACAATAAGGTATGATAAAAACATATTGTAACGGCTGCAGTGAACTTAAAACAGTGCATAAGCAGAAGAAAAACAAGAAGATGAGTTTGTCTTAAAGAAGAAAACTAGTGTTGTTGCTGTTGCTGCTGCTGCTGCTGCAGAAGAAGAAGAAGAAGAATGAGAAGAAAATGAAGGAGGAGTAGGGGATGTACTTCTGGTCTGAAAATACCAAAATCAGCATGTCACTTTTCTCTGAGTCGTCTGATATCTGCATTCAACAACTCTTATCCTTGTTCTTAATAGTTTTGCTCAGTATTTCACCGTAATAAATATCTTTTAAGCGTAACTGCAATAATACAATAGCAAATATAAATTACCAGACGTTCTGAAGAAAAACCTCGTTTATTACAATATAAAGTATTCACAAGTAAACTGTGACAAACCATAACCTTTTAAACAGTTTCTTGTGTATCAGTTCTTTCAACATGAAAAATGTAAAACGAAGTCAATAAGCACGACTTACAACATGAAACCTTGTGCGTTTTGTCACTTAAATGGCTCATTTCAGGTTATTTTAGCTTTTCTTACATTTTGTTCGACGATTGCCATTAGCCGAGTTCAACGACTGCATTCCAATTTATCAAAAGGCGTTCCCCATTGCCATTTTGATTTTCCCCTTCATTGTTAATCCGTATATTGCTCGGCCAAACTTGCAAAGAGCGTAATGAAACTTTGGTGATGTTTTGGACAGACATTCAAATGTGTTATGCACAAAATGAACTTTAAATGTTGTAATAAATAACTAGATAATAGACATTTTGATGCCGACTTTACCTTGTAAACATTACAAAAAAGAAGGTTCAAAGTGATGTCATGGCATTGATAAATTGAAATGAAAAACACCTATTGCACAGGGCATAGACTAATTCATTCAAGATTAGCTATGTGAAGTCAATTTGTATTATACAAAGGTTATTTATTGTAAAAAGATCAATTTAAATGACTTACCAAACGCAGCTGGTCATAAAACTGTGCCGAGTTCAACGATTGTGTGCCGAGTTCGAAATTGCCGCTAATACGGTGTGAATCCCCAACCTTTTGCTCAAAAGTTTGACATTCTTACACTAGGCCACACTTCTCATCCATTTACAATGATCAGCAGTCTGAGGGTAACAGGAAATTTACCAATGTCTAGCTTGAAACAGCAGTTTTACAAGAGGTTTAAGCAATAAGATAGATAACTTGAAACTTAGATCCCAAACTGTACTGCATGTCTGTGTATTTTAGTAGTGCTCTCATGCATGCTGTCACATTGTTTTAACATGTAACAATTATAAATATGATTTTTTTTTTTTTTTTTTTTTTTACTGTTACATATTTTAGTAGATATTTTGTGGCTTTAAACCCTGGTTAATATGATATGTTATTTCTCTACTAAACATGGTTAATGTTCTTGTTTAATAATCACTAGTTCTACATTTGAATTTTGAATGCACAAACCATGGAAATAATGCATTGACACTGGACCTACAAGCCTTTTGTCTGACCCAAAATCTGAAACAAATATACACACTCACATTGTATCAATGATGATAATAACCAGAGAACATGAGGTTCTGTTATATGTAGCCAGAGCTCTAGGTCCAAGTTAAATGATCAAAGAACTTTTGTGCTGTTGGCGCCTTATGTATGTTATCATATTTTTAATTAAGTTTAGGTAACTGAGTGGCCACCTACTGGGAAAATAGCTGCTCATTCGGCTTACGATGTGTTATCGTGGTGTGGGTGTCTGGTTGTTAATTTAGTTTTTTCCCACCTCGGTTTTTTGGAGTGGGAATCTTTTTCTGACTGTGCCTTTTCCTGATCATTGTCCTCTTGTACCTTTTTGTGTGATTACTGGTCTTAATGCTTTGCACATAAATTAGTGAACATACCATAATTTAACCAAACAATAACTCTTATTATCCTCCGAGAATCCATCATCCCACATCATTCACCAGAACCAAATACAAGGCAAACAGCAAAGAAACATGCATGTACTTTATTTTTATCAGAAGGAGGAAATTGTCACTTGGAGTTATTGGGTGTATAAAATAGAATTAATAAGAAGAATTAGGAGTTCATGCATCCACTCCCAGAGCCAAAGAAATAATCACACAGGGTCTAAGTGGAGTAATGTAAGAAGAAACCTGTTTGTGCTGCTACATAGACAATCTTAAACTTTCTTCATGTAACTTTAACACAGAGAAAAAAAGAAGGCTTGCTGATCAGCCTGTACAAACAGCTTATGCCATGTGTGGTTTTGCTAACAGTTTGCATATCTATGCACTTTTAGAGCTTCCTTCTCTCATGACTCATTTAGAACCTACTTCACATTCCCGAAAAGATCAACTTATTAAAACTTTCATTTTGCTGGTCTTGAACATTCAATAATGAAGCTTGAAAAGCCTGAAGAACTATGAGAAAACAAAGTACTGTGATTTTCCTAAACGTTCAGAAATCGTAATAAATTTAGAACAAATTACATGTTCTCCATCCAATAAGATGCATATGGAAATGCAATCAGTAAATGAGCCTTCACATGAGAAAACCAGCAATCTGGGTTTCTGACCAGGCCCCGAGGTTATAAAACTTTTTTCAAGCTCAGCTCAGCTGAGCATGAAATTTCAACTGCTCATAAATACCAAATAACCCAAAATATATTGAAATTGAAGGTTTAGAACGCCAAAGCCTGTAATTTATCCTGCTAATAAATGTTAAAATGCCAACAATTGTTGGCATTTTAACATTTATGAGCAGGATAAATTTTAGTCTCAGCTGAGCTGTAACCGCGAAGCTGATCAGCGCCTTTGTTTTCGCTACACGGATAGTACAATTCCTCCTCTACTTAACTCCAAAATTTCAAGCTTCTAGCCTGCTTCTGTGACTGTACAGCCCGGTTTGCGTCAGACCTCTTCGGAAACCACATTGTTGGTTTTCCCACGAGGTGGCTCATATATGCATACTGTTTGTTTTCTAATGTGGCGGCTCGAGTCGAGTATGTGCAGTGATCAGACAGCTCTGTAATCTCATATAGGTCTGCTTTGTGCAAACAGACCTCCTGTATGATTCTAAATGCATAGGACTATCTATAATTATGGAAGTTAGAGTCCAGAAAGTTTGATTTAGCAGGTATCTAGGTATCTTGTTAGGATAGAGAGCAAACTTGCTGATCAGATAGTGCAGTTTCACAGACTGATCAGCAACAGAGAACATATTTCTATCTAACTCTTCTATGCACAAAAGGTCATGCAGGTTTACTTACCACTTGGAACTCTATTTACTGCAAGATTATAACATAAATAAATCTCATCTTACAGATTTTTATAACCTACATATATAATTCATGTTAAAATTTTCATGAGATAAACTGCTAAACTTAAGCTTGTAAGACATTAACAGCACTGCCGATGGAAAAGCTAGCAAGTGAAGCCATGAAATGTATTATTTGAAGCTCTCTCTTAAAAGCTGAAAATAGATTCCAAAGGATCAGGCTTTAGGTTTCTTCTTTGCCACCTATTTTCTATGCACTTACCAGGGCCCAGATTATTCTTGCTCCTCTTGGAGTGATATAGAAAGATGTCCTTTGGAGTAACTGGCCTTGCATTGTGGGGAACAAATTTCTTCAGAGGTGATAGTGTCCTTGTACTGAAATTTAATGCAAAGGCTTGTGTACATGTAGTACAAGAGCTACCCTAAGCTATATAGATAAGATGTCATTACTGATTTGCATATAAAAATCAAATCAAGCTTATTTGTACAGACACTAGATAACAGCAAATTAGATTTCACACACAAACTACTAAACATCACAGAAGGTGATTTAACTTGCAGGCTGGTCTAACTTAAATGACACAGAAAAATACAAGTAAAAAAAGTTTTCTCACAGAGTGACAAGGTGTTGTAGTCATATTCAAACATTATAGCTCCCTGCTATTGGTTGCAATATGAGCCGCCGCCTCAGAAAACCAACAATTTGCATTTGCGAAAACAAAGAGACAGATCAGCTGTGCAGTAACTGCACAGCTGATCAGCGCCTAGGCCCTTTGTTTTCGCTACACAGATAGCACAACCCCTCTTCTGCTTAAATCCCAAGTTTCAAGCATCTGGCTTAATTCTGTGACAGTACAGACCGGTTTGTGTCGGACCTGGTAGGAAACCAAGATTGTTGGTTTTATCATGCGACGGCTCATATGGCATACCCTGCATAACACAGAAAGAAAGGCCATCACGATGAGCAGACAAGTTTACTTGTTGAGTTGGTGTTAACATCCAATCAACAACTATGGTCATACATGGAATGAAATCTTACCTGTAGACTTTGGCTGGGGCAGTTGCAGGAACTGCCACTTGCTGACCGGGGATCTCTGACACCTCCCTCTGTCCCACCCTAGGGGCTGCCGACATGTTGAACTGACGATCATCAGACTGACGGAACCTGTACGCCTTACTAACATCCAGGTTCATGTTCAGCTGTGGACTTTCAGCTACAAGATAGAAAATATAGAAATTGTATGTTATGACCCTAATTGCCTTGTTGCAAGAGACATGTATGATTTTATGGGCTGAAGGCTAAAATTTACAAAGTGGGTTTAATTTCTTAATTTCAATATATTTGTGTTGAATATTTCAATAAAAAAAAATATGAATTGAAAATTTATCAGGTGGATGATGCAAGCAATTTACCCGAGTCCCTTTTTCCTAAAATACACATGCAGCAGAATGATACACAGTCATAATACAACTGTGCATAATTGAACAAATTCTGAATATGTGGTTCACAGCAGCAAGCTTCTGCAAGCCAAACAGCAAACTTTTGCTTTGGTATTTTAGGGTATATTGCTTATGCCTCCCATTTGTTTAACTGACCTTTCCAAGAAAGCTAGATGTTCCATTGTGTTTATTCAATATATTTTACAATGAATGAATATGCCATTTATTTCAGTACTACCTGTAATGATGTTGACCAGTGTCTGGTTGTAGGGCATACTGATGGACTTGATGGCTTGTGAGCTTCCTAACAAGTCACTACCCAGGGACTCTGGTAACCTCCATCTATTTGTCATTCCCACCTGTCTACGAACCCTGCACCTGGGTGTCACTGGGTGCTGGACAAAAAAGCATAACATCACAAAAACATGTCCAAGTAAATATATACCCCATTGAACCCAACTTTTATATAGCAAAACTGGGGTATGCAGGGGTATACCTATTTTTGCTTCAAAACATATATTGTGGGTACATGTTTGAACTGACAGACAATTACAGACAATTTCATACCTTACAAAAAATCCAAAATTTCATAAACAATACAGAAACTTCTCCGTATTGAATCGGAATTTTCTGTCAAAGCATGAAAATTTCCTTATTTATGAGCTAAACCTCAATGCTTACTATCATTTACCTTACTATCATAAATTAAATGCTTATAATGTTGATTCTAAGTAATTTTTGACTTTTAGATTAGTTACACAATTATAGGTATTATTGATTTTTTCATTTTAGCACATCAAACCTCACTTTTACAATACATGAATATAAGTATAGGTTTGAGAGGCTAAGTTTCACATGGAGATGTTTCCATGATGAATCTGAAAATATTTTGCGAAGAGACTTTTGATTTTTTAAGTTAAATAAAACTTTACCCTCAGTGGGATTCTGCCATCAACAACCACACCCATTAACGCCGTGAAAGGAGCATCTTGTGTGGCCCTGAAATGTATTACGAGATCATATTACTCATGAAACTGGTATAGAATGAATGTGTTTTGGCATGTTCAATGGAATCATTTGTTATATCAATTTAAGGTAGTAGTGTTGTTCCAGATTTTTATATCCCACTAAAAAGCTACAACTGTATGCGTTGTCTTATTAACAACATAAAATATTTTAAAAAATCAAACAATATAAATTAGTTTTACAGTACTTGAAAGTTTAGGGGCAGCCTTTACAACAACAGTAGATAATCTAGTCGTAAGGGCTGCCCCTGAAACTTTCAAAGATACTTTTCAAGCTTCATAACAGAAAAAGCATTTCTATCTATCTATCTTCCACTACTTCTTAACCTCATCAGAGGACTTCAGAAGGAATTCCGGTATACCAAGTGCTAAAGGGGGTTAGCTGAAATAAAAGAAAAGTGAAGTGGGTGAAATGAGTTTGTACAGTGAAAGAAGAGTGTTAGTATAGTTTAAAAGATAAAAAACAGAATCTGGTGATTAGGGAGACACATGCACCACCTGGCAAACAGCATTCCTGAACTGTGCCACGGTGGGGAGCATGACAATACTGATGGGTAAAGCATTCCAATGTACTGCAGTTCTTGGAAAAAAGCTATACTTGCAGTAATTGGTAGAAGTGCTGATTTGTCTGTATGCCAGCGGGTGGATGAATTTGGACTGCCTGCGATTTGGTGTGAGATAGTCAGTTAGAGGGATTGCTACAAGATCATATGTGATCTTGTACAGCATGATCAGTCTGGTATCTATTCGCCTTTGGTCTAATGGACGCCAGGAAAGTTTATTGAGCATTTCAGTAACACTGGAGGTGGACCTGTAGTCATGGGTAGCCCACCTGGCCGATCTACGTTGAACAGATTCTATCTTTTTTATGTCAGTGTCGGTGTGGGGAGACCATACAGAGGAGGCGTATTCCAGCTGTGGTCTGACAAGTGTTTTGTAGGCTGTGGATTTGAGGTCTTGGTTATGAACTTTGATATTGCGTTTGAGAAAGCCCAGCGTTTGATTTGCTTTTTTAGTGATGTTATTTATGTGATTTTGCATCAGCAATAGGTTCAGAGTGCCCCATATGGCTTTTGATCTGGTACATAGCCTTGGGTTTCAACTGCCATTCCATTAAAAATGCAATACTGGTTGTCCCTGCACATAATACTCAGAAATGAGGTTGACGCAGTATCAACAGATAGATAGAAAGTCAATTTGACAGTTTTGAAAAAAGCTAAAACTTGTGTTGCCAACGTACAGAATACAGAATACAGAATACAAATTTTATTTATAGTCGGACATTTTAACAATAAACATTAGCTATGTATAGCTATTAACCGACTTAACATTTATATCAATACATACAATACATGTAATAAAGTCAATACATACAATACACGTACAGTTTAGATCAGTTTAGATCAGATTTTAATGAATACACAGCCAGTGCCAATTAAAGGCTACAAAATATACAGATACCTTGGGTATGAAAGCGTTGCTTTCGGTGCTTGAGGTGGTATGGATGGGAAATACGACGAAGGAATCCTTGGCTGAACAAACATCCCCGAGTTTGACACTTCAGCCATGGCTGCTCGCCTAACCACAAATCAGTCTAATCGCTGCGCACAAAATAAAGTTCCAAAATTTCCAACTCTCATTCAACATTAAAAAATAAAATTGTACTTTTCAATGATGAGGGAAGGATAAAATTTTAATGAAAGAACTCGATTAAGTCATTTGATTAAATAATTATGTTTCGTTGATGAAATAAGCGTAGTAATCTGGTTGCCATGAACGCTACAAAATTGCGGGAAAAGTCTACTAGTATCACAGTCTTCGTGTGCTACCGTCTGTCCAGCCAGACTGAGAGGTTGACTTGTGATACGGGCTTTGGGATACGGGATATTGGCCTGTTTTTCTAAGGGATACTGGGATATTTGTGTTTTTTTATTTTGGGATATGGGATATTTAGGAATTTTGGGATATGGGATATTGGGATTTATTTTGGGATACGAGTTAAATTAATTTTGGGACATGGCCGGGATATATTGGACGGTTTATTTTGGGATATGGGATATACCAAGCCTCACTTGTACCTACCCTATACGTATATATGAACCCCAACGCGACAAAAAGTACCTTTGGACATTCTGACGTTACTCGCAGAAAACTGATCAAATCCGGAACAATGATAAAATATACAGTAAATTATCCAGTTCCGGGTCACTTTTTTTTCGAAGTGGTTTCCAGATAATTGCTCACAGCAAACTAGGTTATGACCTTACCCTTAGAAAGTATAATGATTCTTCTAGATAATGAACTTTAGTCTGATTAATTGTGAGTATTCTGTGGGCCACACGATGGCTTTGAAGCAGACCACCAATTTATCCAGTTCCGAATCATTTATCCAGTTCCGAATCACTTGCGATAATTTTTAAACAGGACACTCTCTCGCGCTATTGCGTTATGATTTTGAGTTTGTAGCTTCATTACTTCTTTATAAAACAAGACTTACACACAGTTTACCATTTCAGATAGAAAAAGTGTCAAAAAACTGTGTACATGTATACGACGTATAACTTACGTTCTGGATATTGGCGTCAATCGAAAACAAATACATGTTCTAAGTCGATAATGGCGTAACTGGTTCCAGATTTTTGCAGTTAAGAGCTGGTAATCATGGGCTGTGCTTTGGTTATTTTCATTTTTATTTGTCTGTTGGTTTGTTTGTTTGTTTTGTTGTTGATGTTTTATGAGTTTAACTTTCACCAGCTTGATTAACATTGAATTTCAAACACAGCTTTAATGTTGCGTAAACAGAGATATCTAACAGGAATATGTCAACTAGACTAGAAATCCAGTTCCGAATCAAGTGGTCGTATCGTCACGAACTACACAGCAGCTGTTCGATTAAAAAACAAATATATTGTATGGCCATGAAGTCCACCTTTTTCTCTTCCTCTGCACGAAGTCAGATTTTGAAAACTTATCTGCATGCTATAAATAAATCTGTTCTTCGAGATGACCTGTCGAATAAGAATGAATATTGCGTTTGTGTAATTATCCGCTAGGTGCAGGTTTCTGCAAAATGGCATGAACCTGGAACATTATTTTTTTTACACTTTTGGTTCCAACATGCGTTCCAACATTAATTATAACACACCAGGAAAACTGAACTTCATTTATTGATTTTCTGTTTCGTATGAGCTGTTTAATTTTATCTACCAATTTAGCCAGTTTCGGGTCAGTAAAAATCAATTGTTTCGACATAGTACATGTACTCGTAAATCTATTAATATCGCAGTACACGTCTTGGCGCTAAACCTAAAGGAACTCAGGAGGGAGTGTTTATTTTATTTGATGTGCGTGCACCCGTGCGTGCGTGTGTGCGTGCATGCGTGTCGCCACAATACCACAGTCTTTCATTTGCAATGCAGTTTGTTTGAATTATTGCTTAACGTTCTAGTCCACAGCTATGGTCATGTCAGGACTTTGCCCCCATTTTATGGGACTTGTGCCCAAAGTTCTCACCGCTGTGTCTGGTGTGGGTTCGAACCCGGCTCTGGCCATGTGAGACAAACCAAGTTCTCCTTGAGAGTGTGTCAGATAGTTTTGTTTTTCTCGGGGTCCTCCTGTTTTCGTCCCACCTACTGATTGGCGCGTCTCATATGAGCTGAAATAATCATGAAAGGGACGTAAAACTGAATCAAAAAAAAAAAAAAAAAAAAAAAAAAAATGAGCCCCTGGATATTATTTTTCTCTCACGACGCGGTCCTTTCTTTTTATTGGTGTATATTACCCCCCCCCCCCCTCCCATCCTATGGGACTTGTGCCCAAAGTTCTCACCGCTGTGTCTGGTGTGGGTTCGAACCCCGCTTTGGCCATGTGAGACAAATCAAGTTCTCCTTGAGAATGTGTCAGATAGTTTTGTTTTTCTCGGGGTTCTCCCGTTTTCTTCCCACCTACTGATTGGCGCGTCTCACATGAGCTGAAATAATCTTGAAAGGGACGTTAAACTGAATAAAAAAATGAGTCCCTGGATATTATTTTTCTATCACGACGCGGTCCTGTCTTTTAATTGGTGTATATTACAATACGTAAAATAGTAAAATAGAATTTACTCTGTCCTAGATATGCTTTTTCGGCCAAAATTGGATCCTCTTTTTATTTTATTCAAAAAATCTTACAGCCCCACCCCCCCCCCCCATAATGATAATAAAAATCAAATGATCGTTTCCTTACGCAGGTGATTCTTTGTGCAGTCGATCTGCATCACGAACAAAACATGCTGTCTGGACTTCTAGTCTAGTTGAGATACTCCTGTTAGATATCCCTGTTTGTGCAACATTAAAGCTGTGTTTGAAATTCAATGTTAATCAAACAGGTGAAAGTTAAACTCCTAAAACATCAACAACAAAACAAACAAACAAACAGACAAACAAAAATGAAAATAACCAATGCACAGCCCATGATTACCAGCACTTCACGGCAAAAATCTGGAACGAGTTACGCCATTATCGACTTGACGCCAATATCCAGAACGTAAGTTATACGTCGTATACATGTACACAGTTTTTGGACACTTTTACCATCTGAAATGGTAAACTGTATGCAAGTCTTGTTTTATAGAAAAGTAATGAAGCTACAAAATCAAAATTATAACGCAATAGCGCCAGTGAGTTTCTTGTTTAAAAATTATCGCAAGTGATTCGGAACTGGACAAATGATTCGGAACTGGATAAATTGGTGGTCTGCTTCAAAGCCATCGTGTGGCATACAGAATATTCATAATAAATCAGATTGAAGTTAATTATTTAGAAGAATGATTATACTTTCTAATGGTAAGGTCGAAACCTAATTTGCTCTTAGCATTTATCTGGAAACCACTTCGAAAAAAAGTGACCCGGAACTGGATAATTTACTGTACTTAAAAAATTGTCCGAAGGTACATTTTCTCATGTTGTGGCCCATATAGGTGATAACGGGGCACCAGTTTAACTGAGAGGTTCAAAACTGTCGATGGAACTGATATGTAGGTAAGTAGGTAGGAAGGTAAGTAGGTAGGCAGTGAACTTTCAAAAACATGCTACCTAGAAAACAAACGGACTTAACAATTTATAATTTAAGTAAAACTTTTTGAAATACTTCTTCAAATACGTATGATAGGAATACACTTTAAAAACGTATGTTAAGGTGAGGGTTGGTGGTGGGCAGTGTAGTTCTATCATCGTGGTTATATTTTGACGTTACTCGGTGATAACCGAGGTGCTCACAGCGGTTGAAGGATAATACATTCAAAACCAGAGGACCAATGGTCCTGTAAACGCTCACCTGAGACCTGAGATATATACATGTACCAATAAACTTGTTAGACTAGAATGGTACAATGCATGTATATAACCCTAGGGCAGGGTCAGAATAACTCCCGGAGTCAATGTCTTTTTCAAATCATAAAAATTCAGTCCATTTGCAAATTAACTGCAAGTTTTGTCCTTCAAATGACATTTTAACAATTTTCTCCATTCAAATGCATGGGCGATCTAAGTTGACCTTGCCGTGAAATAGGTCAAGGTCTTCCCAGTATAATGATTTACACAAATTTTGTAGACCTCCGTTCCTAAATGCTTCATGCCAAGTTTCAAAATCATAGGCCTTCTGGTTCTGAAGAAGAAGATTTTTAAAAATTTTTGCTATTTATAGCCACGGCGGCCATCTTGGTCATGTGACCTTGACCATTTATATAAACTTTCATTTCCTCTTCCTAAGGATGCTCCACATAAAGTTTGGCTTTTATTGGCTAAGCAGTTTCTGAGAAAAAGCTGTTTGAATATTATGGCCATCTACATGTACATGTATATAGCTCCGGGGCAGGGGCAGACAACCCCTGTGCCTAAAACATTTTCATAAGCATAAATCTTCTGTCCATTTGCTCATTCCTTGCAAGTTTTCTGCCATTACATGACATTTTCCCATTCAAATGCATGGGCGACCTAAGTTGACCTTGTCGTAAAATAGGTCAAGGTCATCCCAGGGTCATGATTTATATAAAGTTTGTAGAACTCCATTCCCAGATGCTTCATACCAAGTTTCAAAATTATAGGCCTCCTGGTTCTGGAGAAGAAGATTTTTAAAGGTCTTTGCTATTTGACCTTGACCATTTATACAAACTTTCATCCCCCCTTCCTAAGGATGCTCCACAAAAAGTTTGACTTTGATTGGCCTAGCGGTTTCAGAGAAGAAGTTTCAATATTATGGTCATTCACATGTATATAGCCCGGGGCAGGGGCAGACAACCCCCTGGGCCCAAAATATTTTCTTAAACATAAATCTTCTGTCCATTTGCTCATTTCTAGCAACTTTTCTGCCATTTAATTACATTTTCCTATTTTTTCCCATTCCAATGCATGGGAGACCTAAGATGACCTTGCCGTAAAATAGGTCAAGGTAATCATAGGGTCATGATTTATATAAACTTTGTAGAGCTCCTTCCCAGATGCTTCACACCAAGTTTCAAAATCATAGGCCTTCTGGTTCTGAAGAAGAAGATTTTTGAACGTTTTTGCTATTTATAGCCATGGCGGCCATCTTGGTCATGTGACCTTGACCATTTATATAAACTTTCGTTCCCCCTTCCCAAGGATGCTCCACATGAAGTTTGGCTTTGATTGGCCTAGCGGTTTCAGTGAAGAAGATGTTTGAATATTATGGTCATATACATGTATATAGCCCCGGAGCAGGGGCAGACAACCCCATGGGGCTAACATTTTCCATTAACATTAATGTTCTGTCCATTTGCCTATTCCCAGTAAGTTTTATCCATTAAAAAGCATTTTACCATTTTTTCCCATTCAAATGCATTGGCGACCTAAGTTGACCTTGCCATAAAGGTCAAGGTCATCCTAGGGTCATGATTTATATAAACTATGATGGGCCCGCGTCCCCGATGCTACATACCAAGTTTCGTGGAAATCGGCCCACTGGTTCTGGAGTAGAAGATTTTTAAAGGTTTTTGCTATTTATACTCGCGGCCATGGCGGCCATCTTGGTCATGTGACCTGGACCATTTATATAAACTTTCGTTCCCCCTTCATAAGGATACTGCACATGAAGTTTGGCTTTGATTGGCCAAGCGGTTTCAGAGAAGAAGATCTTTGAAATTGTGGACAGACGACGACGACGGACGACGACGGTAGGCCGACGGAGCATGGCCATCCTATAAGCTCACCTTGTGAGCCTTCGGCTCAGGTGAGCTAATAAATAAATAAATAAATAAATAAATAAATAAATAAATAAATAAATAAATAAATAAATAGTATGAACTTCACCCCTCAAAATTCAAGGTCTTGCCCATAATTAGGCGTAAAATAAAAATAGCCTTGTTTCCGCTAACATACCGAAGACGGGATAGAGTCGGTAGGTCGGAAAGTCTTTTTATTTTTCGTGTATTTTTTTCTTTCTTGAAAATGGGTAAAAAAGGTAGAATAATGCTAAAATTAATCATAAGTACTGGAAACAAACATGCGATGAAGTGTAAAACCAGTAGGAAGCTAAAGAACACGAGTTGACATAGAATTATTGAAATTATAGCAGTTTTAAATCCTTGTCTGTTTTCTACTTCAAATGTTGAGGGTCGGTCGGCATGAAAATATTTTTATTTTATTTTTATTGGCAATAAAAACTGCAGGGGCGGCGCAAAAACTCAGAGTCGGTCGGGTTAGCGGAAACACAGCTACTTTTTGTTTACGCCTTAATCTTAGAAACAAAAGACACTCAAGATACTTCCTCCACAATACCTCGGATCCAAAATTGGATCCAAGACAATGCAAAACTTGAAAGTGTATCTGCTGCTAAATTTCTAGTATTGTCGTCACACTATCCAATGACCTCTTCTTGATCAGGCGGGACATTCCGGAAAGTCACTATGAACAGAGGGACAATAGACATGATCTTAGCAAAACAACTTGAAGAGAAATGTCAAGAACAGAATGTAGACCTATACATGACGTTTGTTTACCTCACCAAAGCTTTCGACACAGTAAGTCGTCAGTCGTGAGTGGCTCTGGAAAACAATGGCAAAGTTTGCCGTCATATATGTAGCAATGGTGGGGTAATTTCGTATTTGGTATGCAGGCACGCATTCAGAATGACGTGGACCCGATCAGAGACGAATTTAGCCTGTTATCTAAGTTCATTTTCAGGTTCTTCCTTACTGTTGTAAGACAGTTTTAAGTCGGGACCGTCATGGTTTTTTTAAAAGCAATTAAAGCGGAAACAAAGCCTTAAGCAATGTCTTGGTTTACTAACCATGTATTCATGTTACAGCTGATTCTTTTATAACGATTGCTAATCTTTTAGAATGATTTAGTAAAGATTACTCATTTTACATCGAAGTGTTGTCTTTCTGTTTCTTCTTTCTTTTTTTCTTTCTTTCTTTCGTTTCTTTCTTTCGTTTCTTTCTTTCTTTCTTTCTTTAGATACCATACTGAGTCGATCAATTTCTGATCATCACTTCAGGTGTCGATAAAATTTCGAAAATGCTTCGAAGGCCCTGTTTGAGAAGTTAAACTGCCTTAGACTTATTGCGAATATTAAAGTCAATAACATGACTACAAACTTTCGCAAAGCGTATAAGTTGAAATACAAACACTCTATAAGACCGATCCCCCATCTAAGAATGGAAAAATTCAATGGAAAATATCAAAATCAAAATCATCACGTTTGTCATAGATTTTGGATTAAACGGAACCATTACATGTTACATGGGGCCTTGTTATCATACCGATTCATCAAGGAAACATCTCTGTTAGCGTATGAAAGCTACCCCAGATTTGCACCTTACATATAGTAAAAATGGGGAAAATCAGGGGTAGGTATTAAATTATCGATTTTTAATATTTATCCATAAAATCATATATTGTGGGTATCTGTCATCATCGAATTAATGAGATGATCACAAAAAGATACTCAAAAAGTATGATTTTATGGAACACAAGTGTAGTTAATGCAAAAATACAATCACAATCAGCTGTATTATTGAACACTTTGTGCAAACGGTGATGTTTCCGTAATGTTAGCTTAGTGAACATTACCTCGTACTGTCGGAACTGCAACAGCCAGCATGGCCGCGGCGTTCGAAGACTCCGTGCAAATGTCTGGGAGTGAAATGAAATCAAGCCTGGCACGCACCAAGCTGAACGTCTACAATGCTCTGGAGCTGCCAATCCTCTTGTGAAACCTACATGGGCAGTTAACCAGCTTCATGCAAAGAAACTTAATCATTTAAAATGCTTGCGAAAATGATTTCAGCATAAAACCAATAGAGTCTTGGGAACAAGCTGCACAGAATCGGCGGTCAAAGTATTAAACGCTTCCCCATCAACAAAGGAACAGCTCATCAGTATGAAACAAAGAATCTGTGAAGCTAAAACATCAGGAAAACATGTCCGTGCAATGAATACCCCATAAACCCCCACTTTTATATGGCAGAACTGGTGCATGCATGGGTATACTTTTTTTTCTTTTTTTTTTGCTCCAAAACATAGATTGTGGGTACTCATTAGAACCACCTCGGCGAGACGGTTCTAACGTGTACCCACAATAAATGTTTTGAAAAATATTATTTTTTCTTTCCAATAGAATTTATTTTTACATCTGAAAATATTGCATGAGCAAATTTTCGAAATGAAAAGGCACAGAGAGCACAAAAACAGAATCAATAGGTCAAAAACAGAGATTTTGTTATTAGCTTGCTCTGCTTGCAACCGAAAACAACTTGGCCTAGTCAGCCATTAAAGAAATCATCACACATGCACATCTAATGTTCAACAATGAAGATGGTCTCTCTCATTACTGAGAGACGAACGACCATTCAGCCATTATTTTAATCTCTGTCGTCTAAAGTGCGATATACTCCTGCTTTCATTGACAAGGCGCAAAATACCAACATCACGCTCAGTTGCATAGCTGCCAATTACTTTGTTTCTCCAGGCTGGTGATTGTGTTGTTGTTTGGTATACACGTATCACTTGCGCTTCAAATGATAATCATAACAATGAAAACACAACAATAATAGTAAGATGTACTTTAGCCGCGAGTAATCTGAATCGGTCATAAGATTGTCAAACGCGTCAGCAGGACCGCTTTCTTTAGGATTAGGACAATAACAACAAGAACAAAATGGAAACGAAAATTGGAACTGCGTTTCTGTTTTTCGCTTTTGTCTGCTTCTGTGCCATGAATGTGTCGTTTGGGCGTTTTCTTGATAAAGAATTCAACAAAGGAGGTGCGTTTATATGTAATGTGTAAATCATGTCGTTTATATTTGGAATTAAAATTAAAGCTGAGTTCATTTGCCACCTTACCTTAGTGGCCAATTCGATAAACGCGTGTCTTTTAAATTAATATTTTCACGGTCAGATGTTGGCTTCCGCCCTTGCTGTTTAATTCAGGGGTTCTCACAATAACGTTGTTTTTGTTCTTTCAGGAATACTACGTCGTCTGTCCTTGTTGTCAGAACGAGTCAACTTCAGAGAAAATGGCAGAGGCGGCTGGTTGTTCTCCGACGAAATCGAACTCTCTTTCGATATAGAAGGTCTTGGTGTGAGGAATTACCGGGCTAACAAAGTCAAATACGCTACCAGCATTAAACCTCCCGTAATTAAGATTGTTAACGGCACTGGAATGAAGCAGAAAGGTGACAGACGTCCAGATATTGGGTATTACGCTAATTCTGAGGGATCGTTTGCGTGTAAGCCTTCGGTCGTAGACGGTCAGCATCACTGTGATTTGGTAGCCCTTATTCACGACGACAAAGAATCATGTTTTATCAAAGGCGACAGCGCGTTTTGCCAAACAAATCCAAACAAAAGAAAGCCTTTCGACAACATTCCAGCTAATCGAGACAGAAGCCACAAAGGAAACGATTCACCTGAAGCCATCACTAAACCTTACAGTGGTAACAGAACAGACCGACCTATAGCCAGTCAACGACAGAGGCGCCAGATTAGCCCGGTAACTAGCGGCGCTAGAGTTGTACAGATAGCCTTCTATTTAGATCAAGCTTTCATGGAAAAGTTTTACCGCCTGAACCCCAGCAATGACGCAGCGGCTGAGGAAGACGCTATGATGTATACGATCATGCTTACAAATGAGATGTCCATTAGATTACAAGACTTGAAGAGTCGACGGCTAAGCTATCGTGGGGGTATTCTTGAGCTAGCGGCTACTCCAAGTGTTATAATTTATCCAGCCAAAGGTGAAGATTTCTCATTTATTGACAAGAATGGCGAATTTCTGCTCATAATTTCTCGTCAAAAATTTTTAAATTATAGCATCGCAAATCCACCCGCAGTTCCTTTCCAACATTCTATGCTAATTACTGGTCTAGATATTTATCAAGAGGATATGTCCATTCTTGGTCAGGTACCAGTGTTGTCAACCGTATGTTCGTCCACCCAAAGTTTCCTCAGCATATCTATAAATGAAGCTCGTGACGATGATGTTATGTTTATTATGACTCACGAATTAGGCCATTCCTTGGGTGCCGATCATGATGAAAACATGTTTGGCGCCTGCACACCGAAGCGCTGGATTATGACAGCTAACTCGTTCGAACCCGATAAATCCACGAAAGATTCAATAAATAGGTTCTCCCGTTGCAGTGCAATAGAAATCAGGGATCATTTGGCGAATCAACCGGACTGTCTTGCAAGGCCTTCTGATGAAGACTTTCTTGAAAATTTCTGTGTGGGACCCCGAGGATTCCGGTCATCAAGTTTAGATAGCCAGTGTCAGATGTTCTACGACTATGGGCCAAACTACACTGAATGTGCCGGTGTAGATAAAGTAGAGCCTGATCAATGCTGGATGGCAAATAGCGTCTATTGTTACCCGGGAAGTGGTGACCTTTGTTATCCTCTGCCGTATATAGCAGATGGTACACCATGTAACGGTCGACGTCGGAACAGGAGCTACTATTGCTACCGAGGTGAATGTGTAGAGGAGAACGAGCTGTGCCCAGAAGGTACACCGCCTCTACCAACACTGTGCCCTTGCGATTTCTCACTCACAAATATTGGCAGATTGTTCTGCTGTCTTCAAAATGACTGCTGTGAACCTAATTTTCGGTGATCAAAATGTTTGACGGTTGATATTCTAATTATGATACAATTCTCAAAGTTCGATAAAGGTAACGTTTTCGAAATCTAAGTGATTTCAAGGATTCGCCATTTATATGAGAATTTTACAACTGAGTTTCGTTGCGATATGAAAGGGAAAACTTGTAATATCACCATTCTTAATAAATTGTGATCATTGTGGTCCAGCAAATCATAAAAACACATAATTAATTGAATTTCATTCAGAGGATAATTTTGCTGGGATTTTTGTTTTAAAACATGGGTTTTATGTAAAACAACAAGCTCTTTGGATATTCGGCATTTTTGTCTTCTTTTCGGTAAATCGTGTCCCTATTTCGATAACATAATGTTAGTTAACATAAATGTGACTCTCTTAAAGGTTACGTCTTAGTTAAAATTTTGGGTCTTTTTTTTAAAAAAAAAAAAAAAAAAAAAAAAAAAAAAAAAAAAAACTTCCGGTTCATTGAAAACCGTTTCGATTGGTGATAAAATCAAGGTTAAGGCAAGTAGTTAGAATTTGACAGCTATGAAATAAGGCACTATCTTTGTCGCGACGCTCTACTCCCATTGCGCAGATAATTTTAAGATAAGCTACATGTATGACAGCTTCCTCACCCTGGTGACCAATTCCGACCATTACCATTATGGAAAGTCAATTTATCAATTAGTATAATGCAGCGCGTGTTGAAACATGACGGCGGCGTAAAACTATATGAAAAGTTAATTGATCAATTAGTATTATGCAGCAGCGCGTGTTGCAACGTCACGATGACGTCAAAAATAACAATGCCGGTTCCGGTTGACGACGGATTTTTTTCTATCAATGTACAGAAGAGCAGAATAGAACAGAACATGTTTACCACGTTCTACCATAACAGCGACGCAGGAGCGTCGCTAATATTAAATAAGGCACTGCCTTTGTCGCGACGCTCTACTCCCATTGCGCAGATAATTTTAAAATATTAAGTTTCAAACATGTATATGACAGCTTCCTCACCCTGGTGACAATTAGCCGACCATTACCATTATGGAAAGTTAGTTTATCAGTTAGTACAATGCAGCGCGTGTTGAACCGTGACGGCGGCGTAAAACTATATGGAAAGTTAATTGATCAATTAGTATTATGCGGCAGCGCGTGTTGCAACGTCACGATGACGTAAAACAAATAAAAATTCCGGTTCCGGTTGACGAAAGATTTTTTTTCTATCAATGACAAGAAGAGCAGACTAGAACAAAACATTTTACCACGTTCCACCATAAGAGCGACGCAGGAGCGTCGCTAGATATAACTATGAAATAAGGCACTACCTGTGTCGCGACGCTCTACTCCCATTGCGCAGATAATTTTATTAAAATAAGCTACATATATGACAGCTTTCTCACCCTGGTGACCATAGCCGACCATAACCATTATGGAAAGTTAGTTTATCAGTTAGTACAATGCAGCGAGTGTTGAAAAATGACTGCGACGTAAAACCATATTGAAAGTTAATTGATCAGTTAGTATAATGCAACAGCGCGTGTTGCAACTTCACGATGACGTCAGAAATAACAATTCCGGTTCCGGTTGACGAAAGATTTTTTTCTATCTTATCTATCTTCTGATACTGAGTCGATCAATTTCTGATCATCACCTCAGGTGTGGGGTGGGTGGCTAAATTTAGAATTTAGTCAAGGGAGAAAAAAACATTTGGGGTGGGCCATTAAAACTATTTACAAGATATAGATAGAGGCATGCTAAAACACATGCCTCTGGGCCTATGATTAAATAGAAGCCTTAAATTCCTCAATGGTCTTAGATGAGACCACTGAAGAAGGGAGACTATTCCAAACCGAAATAGTTCTGGGGAAAATGAGTTTTTCAGGGCATCACTATAGGCAAATTGTCTTGTATACTGTAATTCATGCGATGCCCGAGTTCGCCTTAGGTTGGGTGCCGGGGTCAGGTATTTGTCTTTATCAAGAGACACTGTACCGGAGTGTATCTTGTAGAAGAAGGTTAAGGAGGACCGCTCTCTGCGGGACTGCAGGGATGGCCACTCAAGCTCGTCAAGCATATCACCGACGCTACTGGAGTTCCTCCATCTCCTGCAGGTCCACCTGGCTGCAGTCTTCTGCACCTTCTCCACCTTCTCAGTCTGAGTTTCATGATAGGGATGCCAAATAGGGGCTGCATACTCAAGCTGAGGACGAACCAATGTTTTGTATGCAACTTCCTTTGTATGCCTAGGTGCCAATGCCAAATTGCGCCGAAGAAAGCCCAAAGTCTTAGTTGCCTTGCATGTAATTTCCGAAATATGTTGACCCCAATCAAGGTTGTCTGTGATAGTTAAACCTAGGTATTTAGCGGACTGAACCTGTTCTAATATTTGCTGGTGCAGTGTGTAGCTGAACTGTATGTGATTGCTTGGGTGTAGCCGAGTCACCCTCATTGAATGACATTTGCTAACATTAAATTTCATTTGCCAATCCGTTTCCCATTTGGCCAAGCTATTCAGGTCATCTTGCAAAATGTGACAATCCAAAGGAGACTTGATATTCCTGTACAAAACACAATCATCAGCAAATAGCCGAACAGATGACCTGATATTATCCGGAAGATCATTGATGAAAATAAGAAATAGGACCGGTCCCAAGACCGATCCTTGCGGGACACCAGATAGAACCGGGACTGGATCTGAGGCTCGGCCATCTAATACCACTTTTTGAGAGCGCTCAGAGAGCCACGAGTCGATCCACTTATATGTGGATCCTCTAATCCCGTAAAAGTCAAGTTTGTATAATAACCTTTTATGTGGGACCTTGTCAAAGGCCTTAGCGAAATCCATGACAATCACGTCTGTTTGCTTATGCCCGCTGTTCACAGCTCGATCCAGATTACTAACTAAGTCATGATAAAACTGAACTAACTGGGTTTCGCAAGACCTTTGACTTCGGAACCCATGTTGACAATCAGCAAGGATGCTTCAAGGGCCAGGTGCTTGTTTATTTTGCTGACTATTATATGCTCTAGAGTTTTGCAACAGATGCAAGCGACACCGGTCGATAGTTAGCTGCATCATATTTCTCACCTTTCTTAAATACCGGGGCTACATTTGCCTGTCGCCAATCATCTGGTACAGCACCCTGAGCAAGCGACTCATTGTAGATACAGGCCAGGATAGGAGCAATTTCAGAACTACATTCTTTCAACACCCTAGCACTCAGGCCATCTGGCCCAGGCGCCTTATGTATATTCAAATTATTCAACAGTTTAGTGACCCCCTTGGGGTCAACTGTAATTTCGCCCATGGCGGTGAAGGGACTTGTGCCTTTGGAGGGGATTTCATCATTTGTTTCGCGAGTGAAGGCTGACTGAAACTGCCTATTACAAATGTTGGCCTTATCCAAGGTGTCAGTCTTCAAAATTCCGTTTTCTCTAAGGGTATTGATCCCAGACGCGTCTTTTTTAAGGGACTTGACAAATGACCAAAACTTTTTTGCCTTCTCATTTTTCCGGGGACAGTCGGGATCAGGGCTATCATTTTCTAACGAGAAGATATTGGTAACATGCTTCCAATATGCATCTCTGATGCTCTTTTGAACATGTGCTCTGAACCGTTTGTAATGGTTCTTTAGGTCAGGGCTACTTGACTTGCGAGCACGAAAGTAAAGCTTATCGCGTTTCCTAATCAAGCGTTTGATCGAACTATCGATCCAAGGTAAGCTGTATTTTGTTTTGGTCATTTTTGATGGAATAAACCTTTCAATAGCCGAGAGAACCTCCGACTTGAAACTGACCCACATGTCATTAACTGACATGCGACTATGGTCAGATGAAAGGAACGAATCCCTGAAGCGCGCCAGATGGTCATGTAGACCGTCCATGTCCGCTCGTTTGTATAGAAAGATCTTACGCGGGGCCTGCTGGATCCGTTTAGCCTTAATGTCGTACTCAACATAGACAATGTCATGATCTGCTTTGCCGATCGGGTGCATCCCTTTAACACGGTTAATTGGGGATGGTGAGTTTGTAAACAGTAAATCAAGGGTCTTGTCTTCTCGGGTGTGTATGTTAACCATTTGGGAGAGGCAGTGATCTTGTATAATGCTAACGAATTTAGTCTGAACTGGCCTCTTTGGGACCCCTTCGGGTACCTGCATTGTGCTCCACTCAATATCACCACAATTGAAGTCACCTCCTACAAGAACATGGGCATTTTTATTTGACATTATCCGAGATAGTGAAGTATTAAAATCCTCAAGATATTTCAATTCAAGCTCCTGAGTTCGGAACCTAGGGGGACGATAGAATGATCCAAGGTACAGAGTCCTACATCCAATAATGTTCAACTTATACCAAATTATTTCGCAGCTTGGTGTCCAATTCCGGAGCTTCAGTACAGAGAAGATCACGCCTAAAGGCAATAAAAACACCACCGTCAATTCTATCAATGTACAGAAGAGCAGAATAGATCGGAACATTTTTACCACGTTCTGTCATAAGAGCGACGCAGGAGCATCGCTATTACAGTCTACGACGTCTATTTAGCGTAATTTGCAATTGGATACTTCCTTGAATTCAATCTGCATTCGTTCTTAAAGTTTTGCAAATTTTGTTCAAAATGTACGATGCGTTACATTTTATGGACAGTATACAGCCGTGTTTTATACACATCAGGAAAACATGTCCGTGAAATAACTTTCTTTTGCTCAAAAACATAGATTGTGGGTACTCGTTAGAACCGCCGAGTAACGTGTAGTACCCACAATCTATGTTTTGAGCAAAAATAAGAAAAATACAAACTCACAAACTCAATTCTGATTTACGAGAATAAATCAAATATGAGGAAATATCGTTTTAAGACAAAGTGATCATAAGAGGTTTTTAATGGAATTAAAAAGAGTATTAATCACGACAAATTCTTGCGACTTTTTGTTTACGGGTACTCTTGATCATACTGTTTCCGTGTTTGTAAAATTATGGAATTCGGTCTGCGGATAGAAGACATGTCATTCTTTTGTTCCTGTCAATTGGAAATAGCTATCTATAAAATTGTTCAAGTTATATCAGAAAATCTATGTTTTGCGTTTTTTGATGTACTGAGTATATATGAATGACGGAACAATCCCTTGTAGATAACCACATAAAATCAGGGCATCTCGTTGATCGGCGGGGTCTTGTACCCATGCACTTCAGGAAAATGCTCAAAAGATGGAGACAAGCCCGACCCTAGTAGTCGTGGCACTCCATGAACATTGAATTGCCCTCTTTCATATATAATACGTACATCCGTTACTTCGTATTCTCCGTATTTTACTGCTAAACATCGTAAAAGATATTCTGGTAACTCTGCAGAGTTGTTCATATTTGTCAATGATTTCACTCTCCCATATTCCAGAACAGCGTCAAGTTGAAAGTCTGTTTGGTAAGAATTCCTATAAGGCATCGAACCAGGCATTTGGAACCCGGGCGGTGGACCTGGTATCACTTTTCCGTCAGGTCCGTAGAATATATGCTTCTCTTTCGACTTATTTCCGTAGTTTCTATTCTCAGCTGGCATATTTCGAGTGGATTGTGACACATTTTCAACTGATTGACCTGGTAAAGAGTTATAGTATCGGTAAGTTTGACTAGGCTGTAGAGGTTGTGTCGCGCCTGTAATTTGCGGAACCTGGGCTACATAATATTGCTGAGGAGCTTGTGGCGAATACTGCTGTTGAAATGGTGAACTTGATCCGGCGTATGCTCCTTGCGCATGTTGATCATGTCCAGGCATTGTTCTTTTTAACTGAAAATTATGGCTACTCTGTCCAATCACTGGCTGCACTAGCTTATCAGGATGTGGTCTGAACACTTCTTTCACAATCACCGTATCACCAGTTGGCTTCAGCATAGTCTCGCCACCCAAGGTGTATCCACTGTCGACAAACTTTGTCTGAGAAACTGTCGATTGGTATTGCCGATTTTTTCTCGGCGAGCTCGATGTGTTAAATTCCGGCACATATCCGGCATCTGACCGTCTGATTGAATAACTCCCTTGTGGTTCATTCTGAGGAACCGATGTCCTAGTTTTCAGGTTGAAAGGGGGTAACTCCACTAGTGGACGTTGTCCGAACTTACTGGTTACTATATTTGACATTTTCATAATTATCTTTGCATGCTTTTCAAAAGTAGTCTATCAATACTATCATCCATAGTAAAAATGTTAATTAATTCTCCAGATATCTTCATCAAATCACGTAGTTTGGCAACAAACTTTATTTCTTTTATTATCCCCGTTGCAGTTTTATTTGTTAAAGTAACATTATCAATATCGTCAATGTATTTGTATTGTTGGCTACCAGTCGTTTCGTCTCTTGGATATAAACTACTATCGCTTCGATACAACATACATAAACAACGGTTATCTCTTCGGGCGTGCCTTTCACTTAAATCGTCGGTCACTCTGTAGAACGACATAAATGTCAACACTTGCCTCTTAACTTAAAGGCAATACTGGTATATTAAGCGACATAATATAAACGATGGAATCTCAATGTTCAAATAATCGATGTGATTTATATAATTTAAAATTGAGTTCTGACTTCGATCTTTTTGTTTGTCTTCAAAAGTAAACACACTATAGTAGTGACTTAGCTTTTCTTTAGTCAACAACAGTGCCGAACACAATACAACGCTTGAAACAAGTTTCAGTGCTTTACTTAACTGAGAGCGAGCAGTACAAAAAGGGTAAAGATGGAACTTTGATAAGCATAACTTTCGTTTCATACTATGTCGATTTTTATTTTAAGTCTCAAGGTTGCTTCTCGCTAGTAGAGGTTCCCCAAACTCACGAATCATTTACAGACCAAGGTAGATGCATCAAGTAGATTTACACGCTCTAATGACCTTCAATAGCTCTTTGCATCAAACGTGAATGGCTTGTTTACAGTGAAGAATAATAAATGAATTGATAGACTCGATGAAATGTTTAAATCTTAATCGATAAGCCGATAATCAAAGAGAAATATGTTAATGTATCTGAAATCTTCCAAAGAAAACATTTTAACAAACGCAAATAACTTGCAACAGGACTCGCTATTAAATTCGATGTAGACATACAACGCAAATTGTGAACATGCGTAAAAGCTAATGCAGATTACGCTAGTAACAATACTAACAATAATAGAGACGAATAGAACTGTCGAAATTATTCAAAGATTCTAAGTAATATGCCGACTGATTAGGCGGATATAAAATGAAACATTTTCAAGCAAGAAATATCATGTGACTAGAAGGGGATACCACTTGAAACGGTCTCGGTGGAATAATGTACGCTCTTATTCACAAATAACGTTAGTTTTATATTAGTAGACGAGATAAAAACTGTAGAAGGAACTAGCATTAACGTTTCGAGGGAGGGACAAAATGGCGAAAGTAGTAACAAGTAAATTCGGGGAAAGACAACTGGTACAATTACCACCAGTCAACTTTTCTGGAAGCAGCAGATCAGCAGAGGTTCGGTCAATTGTGCCTTATAATCACCAAGACAATAGAGGCGACTATACAAACAGATCATCATCTTCATCGAAGAACGGTCAGTATGGCTCTATGCAAACGCCTCAACGTATGCAAGCTACGGTTCGACCTGAAGGTAATCTTGTTACAGACATGAATAATCTAGGAGGTGGTTTCAACGTAGCTCAGCCAAACAATGTCGGACCTGGTCTGCATTACACACCGTATGCGATGGGACAGCAACAACAGTATCAGCCACAGTTTCAGCCATCACAACAGCAGTACCAATCGCAGGATCAGCCACCACAGCAACAGTTTCAGCCACATGATCAGCCACATCAACAACAGAACCAGCCACAGCCATATACTCAACAGAACCAGTCAACCCATCGGTCGCCACAAGAACAGAACCAGCCATATGCGGATGCTCAACAGTACCAGCAACAGCCACCCGTTCATTCTGATACAGGCCATTCACATCACAGTGGTGGTGCAAAGGAAAAACATATTTACTATGGACCTAATGGGGAGGTGCTCCCGGGACCGCCTCCTGGTGTCAGTATGCCCGCTTCTGGTAATAACCAAAACGAGAAACATATTTACTATGGACCGAACGGTGAAGTCTTGCCGGGACCACCTCAAGGACCCCAAATGGCTGGGCCGAGACTTCAGGCAGAGCCACAAACAGACTTTGTGGTGGAAGGAGTGCTCAACAGAGGGCGGCTTGTGACACTTTATAGCGTGGATAACCAGGGACATTTTCCCATCTTGCCAGATTATGTGTTAAGGACTTTAATGGAGAAATACAGCCAGTTCGAAATCACTGATGTGAGGATAGCTTATCGGTGGAAGGAATACAATATCCATGGTGTGCCTCGTTTACAAGCTGCTAAGGAAAGGCTTATAGCTATACCACAGCAGCAGCAACAAGTGAATGTAAAACATAAAGCACTCCCGCCACCACCACCGAAACAACCAGAAGAACCACAAACAATTATTGAAGACGCAACAGAAGAGATTGTCGAGTATATTTATCCTGGTGATGAGGGGTACGAGGAAGCTAAACGAGAGTTAGAACACCGAGAAGCAGTGGGTGACCGCGATAAAGACAGACCAGTAACCGTCAAAAGTGACGGTCGAAGAGAAAGACTATATTACACACATTCTGTGCCTGATCGGGAGTATCGAGGTGATCGCTACTACACTAGGTCTATTCACCACGGGGATAGGGGATACAGGAGAACAGACTATCACACGCACGACAGACCATGGTGGGATGCAAGGCAGGGTCCCGAGGACGAGTCGTACAGACGGCATTATCACGGGTCTTACACCGCACCTGATGATGCCGATTACAGGAGACGTGCTTATACTGCAAAAGATGATCCACTGGATGGGTTGAGATGGAAGAAAGAGAGGGCCACAATCGCTGAAACCAAACCATATACTGGTGACAAAAAGTATACGTATTAACAATGTCACGAAAGGACGAACGCTAAAGAAAACTTAAAGAACTGATCGATCAAGGACGTTTACAAGCAGTGACAGTAACAAGTAGAAAAACAGATACAAAATATTCATAGATCAGTGTAATCAATGAATCGGCTTATAAATCGAAGGTTTCATTTGATATACAAGTTCATAATTTTCACGTTAATTTATTGATGATAACCATTTAAAGTACGAAAGAGTGAAGAAAATGTTATCGCTTTTTAAAGAGGTGGCTCGACTTGTATACACGAATACTTAGTACTATGTGTACAAATATCATCTGATACGGAGTTGTGATCATAAATATGTTAGATATACTTAGCGTCAATGAAAAGTTACCAGTAAATCAGGTTCAATTAGCACATGACAATATTTAATTCATTTCGTAAAGACAACTGCCGATACTTCAGCTTTCATTTTCATGGCATGCCATCCATTATTGCTATTGAAAACGGTGCTCATCACAGCCGAACCGATTATAAGCAGTCCTTGACAAATGTCTGAAGCTTCCATTGAAATGTATGGGAAAATGCAAAATTTGGGTACTTCCTAAGCGCAAGGTCCTCTATTCCGGCAGTCGATGCAAAAAATTAAACAAATTTGGTGGCGTTTTCAATTCGGGTGTTGGAGGCATGAGAAGACATGATGGCTGGTGAAAATGGTGTTTTCTAGTTTCAGAAAATTACAAATTGCACGTGTTGCACGTGTACCCTAGTTCCAGGACTAGTGGAACTTTTCATTGACGCTAAGTATATTTTGGAAATTGAAAAATAGCTTGTATGAAAGTTTATTTGCCAATAAACCCTATTATTATTAAAATGGTGGGCGAAAATTTGCTCGAAATAAAAACAACAATATACTCTGTATGCTTAACTCATTTAAGCCTGGCGTCCCTTTTGTGGGACGTAGCAAACAGCAGAGCTCCAGAAGGCGTCCCATCTGGGGCTATTCTGTTTGCACAGAGAAATTTCATTGAAAAATGGAAAATTTTAAAATCACACCTGAAAGTGGACTCTCCCAATTGAAAATAGTGGGAGAATCCATTCGTCAAATATGGGCGGTTGGAACTGGAGCGTTTTCGTCCGTTGCGTGGTCAACAAGATTCGACTTTTATTCCTCTTCTGCTTAGAATTTTATGGTGTTGCTTAACTGTTGTCAAGAAATCGTCCAGCATTTGTTGGTAATTCATTGTTATCTCATGTTCAGTTATATTCGTTTACCGTGGTAACCAGTTTGTACTAGGTCTAAAGGGTAAAGCCAGAATACCCACAGATGACCTTATCCCAAAGAATAGGCGTTGTAGAAATCAACACTTTTTGGCTTTTCAGATACCTTCAGCTAGCAAAGAAGCGTACAAAAGTAGTTTCTTTCCACAGACTATCAGGGACTGGAATGACCTCCCTGATTCACTTATCTCCTCTGCTGAAATGTCTGATGACTCTGTGTCCAAGTTCGCTTCACTCGTGCGTTCAAGGGACTAATTTCTCCCCCATCCAAACCCCCTGGTGAAATAATGTCATTTGGCGTGTCACCAGTAAACTATTCAGATTCAGATTCAGTACAACGACTAGTTGTTTAATCTGATACTGCTTGGCCACCAAAGGCAAATTTCATGTGAAACTTCAAAACACGAAGGAGATAAAGAAACAAAGTTATATACAGTAAATAGGTCAAATTACATGTACCAAGATAGCTGGCAATAGGTACAGAAATCATTCCAAAATTATAATTATTATAATTATTTTGACAAATGATATCTATATGTAAAGCGGTCCAAAAGCAATATATCGTCACCTTAGCGCAAAAACAGTGTATATGCCAATGCTTACTTTTCAGGCGAGACAAAAAACTCTTTAGTTTCGAGTATTTCACAAAAAGGCACATCAAAAAGCAGCTTGAAAACATCTTACTTATTGGTCTCATCTTTGAGTAAAGTAAGTTTGTTAGAGAATGGTCAATGAAAAATTTTATAGCATTTTTATTTTCAGATACATTTTAGCATTGAAGAAGTTTGCGCAAAAACCTTGTTAGTGCACTTACACTGTTTTTGCGCTAAGGTATTTGAGAATTTTTAACATTGAATAAATTGCAATGCAGTACTAATTTATCTTCTTTTTTGTCGTAATCATACTGCTTTAGGAGTGTTTTACATGTTAACCTTATGAAAATACCCAAAACAAATATTTTTGATGAATCTTTTTCAAATGTTGCACTTACAACAATATAGCACTGAATTATTTTCTTAGCGCAAAAACCTTGTAAGTGCACTTACATTGCTTTTGCACTCAAATTGAAGAAAAAAATAAATTTAACATGGGAATTTTTCCAAAAATTAAAATAAATTCGGATTTAGATTGAATCCAGTTGTAATACTTCTCCAGGTCATGCATCTTGATAGTAGGCATCAATTTATGCAAAAAAGTGATTTTGGCCAAAATGTCACTTCCACTGTTTTTGCGCTAAGGTGACGATCGTATCCATGTAAAGTACACATGTACCACAAAAGGGTCCATATTTTTATAAACGTCAATCATCTGTAGATTTTGCCATTACATGTATGTACCTGCAAGCTTTTTTGAAAATGACTCCATTGTAGTTTTTCCTATTTAAAAGCATAGATATTTTACTTTGCCATAAAATAGGCCAATGACATCCTAAGTTCATTGTTCATAACAGTGGACCAAGCTTTAAAATGAAAGGGGATAAGGTTATGGAGAAGACAAACTTTCCTATTCAGATTGAGGCTCCATATGATTTCTTGGATACGCAGATCATGGTGAAGGCCAACAAGTTGAACAACGATGGATGACGGTCGTCAGAAGTTGTCCATTCTATAATCTCACTTATGGCTCAAGTGAGCTAAAAAGGTTTAATCAGGTGAGCGTTTTCAGGAACATTCATCCTTAGGTTTTCACTTACTGTTACTAAACAACAAAGTAATTTTTATTATACTATAAAGGAAGCAAAAAAAAGCTGATGCTTTGAAAATGATTTTGTTTTCTATAGAAGAAACCCTAAGTCATTTTGGTCAGTGATTTGAACTTCTCACACTTTCCCTAGACAAGCTTAATATATATGCGAGGGAGAATGGTTAAATATGAAACATACATTCAAAGAAACGAGCTAATACTAGGTAGTAGTGGTTTAATGGATATATTCAAATAATAAGTGTACATATATTTAACTGACACAAATAGCTTATGCCTAAACAGCGTCCAACCTTTGCCAGGTTTGATTAGATTTCTAGAGAAGAATACACGATGTAGACCTGTATTGCCCAGGGCATTAGACCATGCACCCAGCCAATTTCTGTTGTCAAGATTTGGTCATAAAATATTTCTCATTATCTTCTCCAAGAAGAGCTTTTGTCAGAAAGAAATGTGTACATAGTATTTCATGCCATTTCTAGGACCTTTTGGCTCGGATAATAAAATGTCTAACACAACATCACCTTACATGTAGCAGTTTACCATGGACACAAAGTGCAAACTCAGACTCAGACTTGTGCCCTGAACATATGCATGATCAACATCATAGCCACGGTACCAAGAAAAGAAAATAAATTTCCAGATGTTTTCAAAGATAACATGTCCGTGCAATGAATACCTCCTTAAAACCCAATTTTATGTAGAATAATTGGGGTATGCAGGGGTATACATATTTTTCTTATTTTTGCCCTATAACATAGAATGTGGGTACTCGTTAGAACCGCCTTGCCATTTAGGCAGGAAGACCAAGTAGAAAGCAAGGTCACTTTTTCCATAAAGTCTGCAGTTAACTGTGAAAAGATTTTTTGTCTTTTAAACTTTCCATTTAAACTTCACATGGATCATACTGGCCAAAAGCCAGAAAACTCAAATTTGGAGTTAGTAATATACATACAACTTTAGGAAGCATTCGGTTTTTGCTAATGGTTATGCTTGTGTGAGGACCATCAAGATAAATGTTCATGCAAAAAAGTACTGCTTATACCCACTTTTATATAGTAACATTGGGGATTAAAGGTGTATACCTATTTTTTTTTTTTAATTTGCTCGTTAGAACTGGCTCGCCTTTAAAACAATCTATTTTTGAGCAACATAAAATGTATATTGGGCGTGGTTTTGTAATGATAGCTAGCAGGTGTCTTTCTCCAATGTCAATATCCAAGTACTGATTGTCTTCAGAGGCCATTCTGTGCCCTAGATGCTACATATTGCTTTTAGTCTCCCATCTTTGCTTGTGTTCGAACCTGAAATAGTGTAAGTTCTTTTAAAGCAAGTGATGTAGTCAAATAAATTCAAAAATAATATGCACCCTAAAATTATAACACCAGATCATGAAACTTTGCAATATACTGGGACCAAGGTTATAAAACTTTTTTCATGCTCAACTCAACTGAGACTAAACTTTATCCTGCTCATAAATGTTAACCACAGGACCATTGGTCCTGAGAACACTCACCTGAAGCCTGATCTTGGAGTATGAAGTCATCATGAAATGACCTTGACCTTGAATACTCACACACCTTTATTGACTTCATAAGTTGTCTGCATCTGCAAAGTTTCAGGTCTCAGGCTGCAATAGTTTCCAAACCCAGTGATTTCTGAGAAAACCATAATTTTAATTTTGATATTTAATTGACCTTGGGTCAAGGTCAAGAAATTACCTTGGCATTCATTAATTACTTACCTTCATTGTCTCCATTAGTTGTCTGCATCTAGCAACTTTCAGGTCTCAGGCTGCAACAGTCTCCAAAATATCCATTGTTTTCGCCTTTTCCCATGTAAAAGCATATGTTTCCAAAATTGACATTGCTGTAAAATAGGTCAAGGTCATCCTAGGGTCATCATTTCAACAAACTATGATGAGCTGGAGTCTCAAATGCTACATACTAAGTTTCACGTAAATAGGCCAGCCGGTTCTGGATAATTTTTTGAGTGGTTTTTACCATAGTTGGGCATGGCATCCATCTTGGTCATGTGACCCGAATTTCGCGATCAAACTTTCGTTCCCCCTACCCATGGTCGATCCACATAAAATTTCACTTTGATTGGCCAAGCAGTTTCAGAGAAGAAGATCTTTGAAAAGTGTGTATGGAAGACAGACTGGCCAAGGTCAAGAGATGACCTTGACCTAAATTAATCACATACCTTCATCTACTCCATTAGTTGTTTGCATCTACCACTTTTCAGGTCTCAGGCTGCAACAGTTTTCAAACAAGTAGCCCAGGGGCAAGGATCGCTCACCTGAGAGTCAACAAGTACAGTCACTGGACAAAGTAATTGGGAGTTTTACCATATATGGGTATGGTGGCCATCTTGGTCATGTGACCTTGAAACCCTGCTTAATCAGCAGAAGAGCTCTTGTCTGGATTGTGTATCCTCTTTTCTGCCATTTTGGTTCACTTGAAAAAATCATCTAACAAGGTCAGGGTCCTATAATGACCCCCGTGGTGGGGCCATATTTGACCCCAGGGGCGAGATTGGCAGGATTTATGTAGAGCTCCACATGACAATGTTGTATATCAAATATACAAGCTTTGTGCCATGCTGTTCCAGTGAAAAATTTCCATTATAAGTCTATGGTAGATAATGACATGCCTGGGGTGTGGCCTGTATGGACCCCAGGGGCACCGTTGGCAGCATTTATAAAGGAGAGTATTATACATTGGTCCACACAACATATGAAAGCTCTGGGCCATATGGTTTCGGAGAAGAAGATTTTTTTTCGTTTTTCCCATGACGCCCCCGGGATGGGGCCCGTATGGACCCCAGGGGCACAGTTGGCAGGATTTATAAAGAGGACCACTATACATTGCTAAAAACAAAATATGAAAGCTTTGGGCCTTGTGGTTTCGGAGAAGAAAGATTTTTTAAATTTTTTCCCATGACGCCCCAGGGGCGGGGCCTGTATGGACCCCAGGGGCATGGTTGGCAGGATTTATAAAGAGGACCACTATACATTGCTACTGACAAAATATGAAAGCTCTGGGCTTTGTGGTTTTGGAGAAGAAGATTTTTTTATGTTTTTCCCATTGTAAGTCTATGGGAGCTAATGACCCCCGGGGCGCGGCCATTTTTGACCCCAGGGGCATGATTGGCAGGATTTATATAGAGGACCACTAAACACTGCTACATAAAAAATATGAAAGCTTTGGACCTTGTGGTTTTGGAGAAGAAGATTTTTTTATGTTTTTCCCATGACACCCCCCGGGGCAGGGCCCGTATGGACCCCAGGGGCACGGTAGGCAGGATTTATAAAGAGGACCATTATACATTGCTACACACAAAATATGAAAGCTCTAGGCCTTGTGGTTTTGGAGAAGAAGATTTTTTAAAGTTTTTCCCGTATGGACCCCAGGGGCACGGCTGGCAGGATTTATAAAGAGGACCACTAGACATTGCTACACACAAAATATGAGAGCTCTTGGCCTTGTGGTTTCAGAGAAGAAGATTTTTATATGTTTTTCCCATTGTAAGTCTATGGGAGCTATCTGTTGCCATGGAAACCAGAGTTCTGATCCGACCTGGCCCAAAACCTAATATAACCTTTCCTGCTCCTCAATGATGCTTTAGATAAAATTTGGTCACGTTTGGCCTTGTTGTCTTAGAGATATTCAAGTTTGAAAATGTGGACGGACGCACGGACGGACAGACGCACGGACGGACGCCGGCTCGACTACTACACTATAAGCTCACCTTGTGAGCCTTCGGCTCAGGTGAGCTAAAAATCCATAGTTTTCACTTTTCCCATGTTAAAGCCTATGTTTCCAAAATTGAAATTGCCGTAAAATAGGTCAAGGTCATCCTAGGGTCATCATTTGATAAAACTATGATGGGCTGGAGTCCCAAATGCTACATACCAAGTTTCATGAAAATCGGCCTGCCAGTTCTGGAGAAGAAGATTTTTGAGTGGCTTTTTCCATATATGTGACATTCTCCGAGATTTTCGGTCTTGTGGAGGTACGACGTTGACGTCACAAAACGTGAACTTAAGTTGACGTCACAAAACTGTATATGTGACGTTAATTGGATTTTTGCGCACTCAGTCACTAGTTTCAAAACACTGCCTTATAAGAAAGGTTGGAAATTTCTAGCAATACCTACGCAATTTCCGATTCTATAATATTTAGACAACATTCACTGTGAAGGTCAACAGAACAGGACACTGTTACTCAGTGTTACAAATCTTTTCCCAAGGCCAATTGATTTCTATATAAATTAAAAACCCATAGATGCAAACTGTGGGTGGTACATGTTTTCTCTATTTTTCTCATTAATCGTTTGCGCTATTTATTAAAGCTTTTGGACATGATTATTAACATATTAAAAATTAAAAAAATGTAAAAAACTAAATTTACGACTTTGACTCCACAAGACCCAAAATGTCAGATACTGTCACATAAGGGCGTGGCGGCCATCTTGGTCATGTGACCTGGATTTCGCTATCAAACTTTCGTCTCCCCTACCCATAGAGCTCCACATAAAATTTCTCTTTTATTGGACAAGCAATTTCAGAGAAGATGATCTTTGAAAAGTGTGTATGGACGACAGACAGGCCAAGGTCAAGAGATGACCTTGACCTAAATTAATCACATACCTTCGTCTACTCCATTAGTTATCATCTACCACTTTTCAGGCCTCAGGCTGCAATAGTTTTAAAAAAATCCATAGTTTTCACTTTTTCCCATGTAAAAGCCTATGTTTCCAAAATTGACATTGCCGTAAAATAGGTCAAGGTCATCCTATGGTCATCATTTGATCAAACTATGATGAGCTGGAGTCCCAAATGCTACATACCAAGTTTCATGAAAATCGGCCAAGTTTCATGAAAATCGGCCAGCCGGTTCTGGAGAAGAAGATTTTTGAGTGGTTTTTACCATATATGGGCCTGGCGGCCATCTTGGTCATGTGACCTGGATTTCGCTACCAAACAATTGTCTCCCCTACCCATGGATGCTCAACATAAAATTTCACTTTGATTGGCCAAGCAGTTTCAGAGAAGATCATCTTTGAAAAGTGTGTATGGACGACAGACAGGCCAAGGTCAAGAGATGACCTTGACCTAAATTAATCACATGCCTTCGTCTACTCCATTAGTTGTTTGCATCTACCACTTTTCAGGCCTCAGGCTGCAATAGTTTTCAAAAAACCATAGTTTTCACTTTTTCCCATGTAAAAGCCTATGTTTCCAAATTTGACCTTGCCGTAAAATAGGTCAAGGTCATCCAAGGGTCATCATTTTATCAACTATGATGGGCTGAAGTCCCCGATGCTACATAACAAGTTTCGTGGAAATCGGCCCACCGGTTCTGGAGAAGATTTTTGAAGTGTTTTTACCATATATGGGCGTGGCGGCCATCTTGGTCATGTGACCAAGATATCGCGAATAAAATTACAATGCCACTACCCAAGGAGGCTCCACATAAAATTTCAACTAGATCGGCCAAGCGGTTTCAGAGATTGAAGAAGATCTTTGAAATTGTGGACGACGACGGACGGACGGACGCCAGATCATGGCCATCCTATGAGCTCACCTTGTGAGCCTTCGGCTCAGGTGAGCTAAAAATGCCAACAACAATTGTTGGCATTTTAACATTTATGAGCAGGATAAATTACTAGCTTTTGAGTTTTGAACCTGAACTTTCCATATTTTTTGTCAATTTCAATATTTATAAGCAGTTGAAATTTCATGCTCAGCTGAGCTGAGCTTGAAATAGGTTTTATAACCTCGAGGCCTGTGTTAAAGTCACCACATGAAGAAGAGCACAATAAGCTACCATACAATGTACAATAGTTGCAATTTCACCCTTTCAACAAGCAATCTACCTCATGTCAGACCATGAAATGTCATTACCTATAGTAAGTAAGTGAGAAATGCTTATTTGCATATCATGTACATGTATATGTAAATGTTGTAAATTGGGACTTTAATACCCTTCTCTATAACAACTGAATGTTCTTACAATCAAATGGCAAACAACTTCAATAGAAGAAATATAAGACACATACCCCCAATTAAGTTTTCTTTTCTTTTTCTCATTTGCTTTGCTCTCTTCTTCCTGCAATCGTTGATGTACATTGTTTCAAACATTTCAATACATTCAAATTTGTTTTGAACAGAAACTTGTGCATATGACATTGTTGTAGCTGAACAGGTGATTGAAACCATTGGCTAAATTTTGTTTTTCATTAATTTTAATCATAAACAGACCTTTCCTTCCCACAGTGATTATGCCAAGCGCAAAGTATCTTTAAATGTTACCTTTTATGTAATTTGTTTTATTTTAGCCTACCTTCTTCCTTTTGAGAAAATCTCTTGCTGCAACTGCATTGGCTATCTTTGCTCCAAACTGCAAGAAACAGTGTTAGCAACATATAAGTGCAGCATAAAAGCCAGCAAAAGATTAAGATAATGCCAGAATCATTCAGTGACAAGGAACCTATAATGAGTGACATTACGAAAACTTGCTCATGTAATATACAGATTTTTCTTAAGTTGTAAAATTGACAATTTTCAGTAGAAATCTTTTGATATTCTTCATATTTCTGCTCAAAACAGATTGTTTATACAAGTTAGAACCGCCTCACCACTTTGTCTGTTAGATAAATAGAGTGTCAGAATAGATCTATGGCTATAATGAAAAGAGTATAAGATCAAGTTGTAGTTCTGCAACATTATTATGATAAACTTTTTTATTTATAAAATGTGCATAAATGTTACTTTGAAAATATTTATCAACTCACATCTCTTGCTGCCAGTTTATCACTGAGAGCTTCCGCTGTATGTATATCACCTCTATTAATAGCCTCATTGACCTTTACTTCTAGTCCAGACTGAGGTGATGAAGTAGATGGGGTAGACTGGTCCAGGTGCTTGTTTATATCCAGGTATTGCTTTACCTCCTCCCAAGGCTTTTCATCAACAGTTCTGTAAATGAGCCACATCTTGAAAAAAACAACAATCTGCATATGCGAAAACAAAGATGCAGATCAGCTTTGCCGTAACCAAGAAGCTACATGTAATCAGCACCTTTGTTTATGCTATACAAATAGTATATTTTCTCTTCTGTCTAAATCCAAAATTTCAAGCTTCTAACCATCTTCTGCGACGGTACAGACCAGTTTGTGCTTGTTCTACATATTGTTGGTTTTCTCGTGTCCTGGCTCAAACATTTAAACACTTTATCTGAACAATGAAGGACTTGTTTTCGATCATGTAACTTGAATGCTTCATCACTATTTAGTATTTAGCTTAATATTTCCTCGGTTTCAAGTGATTTATGTTAAATAGTCTATCTAATCCAATTACAAAATACATTGGTATTAAGAATTACCATTCTTGTAGTGATTTTATGTGTGTAGATTTATGCCACAGTAAAACATTTTGCAGTAATAACCTGACAGAATAAAGATAAAGATTTTTTCCTAATGTCAAACATAAACATGCATTCTTGCAATAAGTATTTGTGATAGATGCTATCTAAGCATGCATCAAGACTTAAAATATCAAACTACCAGTTTTAAAACCACTTAAAACCAGCGCCTTATACAGTACTAAAACTTATAATCATAATTATGCATATGCAAAGAAAACAATTTAAAGCATAAATTGGATTGCAACAGCAGCATTACATTAGCATACCCATGTTGCTCGTCATTCCCCTCTTTCTGTTCATTGGTTCTGTTTGGCTCTCTGACTGGGGGCCCAAATTTTACATCATGTTCTCTTAGTATATCCTTGTCCTCATCATGGGTCAGCTCCTGTTGTACTGTAATAGATGCAATAGGTATTACTGTAA
The DNA here is from genome assembly GCA_964017185.1 of Rugalucina vietnamica. Classification (NCBI taxonomy): domain Eukaryota; kingdom Metazoa; phylum Mollusca; class Bivalvia; order Lucinida; family Lucinidae; genus Rugalucina; species Rugalucina vietnamica. Next base: position 40,458,060 of record OZ024870.1, read on the forward strand.
CAGAGCCAATACCTATTGAGAAAAACATATTTTATCAGAAATGCAACATATTGAAATCATTTATGACAAATATTTAGTTCCGACAGAGTAAAATGCTCAGACGGGTCAGTTGTAGTTTTATCAATCTGAGGTTATATTTTACAAACACAGATGTACTTGTCCTAATGTCACCATCTGTATATATTTTTCTATTTATTTTTTTATTTATTTTTTTTTTATATTTTTATACCCGAGGTTATAAAACTTTTTTCATGCTCAGCTCAGCTGAGACTCAACTGTTGGCATATTAACATTTATAAGCAGTATAAATTACAGGCTTTTGAGATCTAAACCTGAAATTTCATTTTATTTTATTCTAGCTATTTTGTCATTTATAAGCAGTTTATTTTAGGCTCAGCTGAGTTGAGCATGAAAAAAGTGTTATAACCTCCGGACCAGGACTCAAGGTCCATGTCCTAATCTAAAGGCATTTATAACTGGATAGTTAAGAAAAATTGAAATGCACCATGTTAACTTCATATTGATAAACACAATATATTACTGCTTCTTACCCTTTTCCAAAACATTTTGTTTCAAATATTTTATTCTTTTCTCAGTTGACCTTTTAGTGACAGCTTCTGATCTTTTCTTTAGTGCTTCAAACCTCTGCAATAAATCAGACAATAAATGGTTAACCTGTGGCTTGTGTCCTGATTCATCGGTAGTGAAAACGACAGTGGACAAAGCCAGAAAAATGCAGCCTTATTAAGTGTCATTTTCTCTTAGGGGTCAGGACAAAATAAATGGGGACACATTCTTTACACATCAAAACTTCATTTTAATCATAAAATTTAAAAGCATATGATATATAGGCCTTAAGATTAGAAATAGATTAAAATAGGGTCGGTAGGTAGGTAAACTTATTTTGATGATATTTTTCTGACATAGGGGAGATAGGAAAACAAAACGGCTGACAGGGGAAATCTCTTGAAAATCCCCTTCAACTGCCTAATAAAGTTTTGGTCGGGGATAAAAAGTTAGACGCGGTAGGGTAACCAGTGTACATTAGAGTAAAGTTTCAGAAGGGTCAAAATCCTACAGAACACCCATACTACATTGGAGAAGATTGCGCCATCAAGGACATAGATAGAGGATAGCAGAACCTGAAACAAACAACATTTTAATGCCCTAAGAATTAATCAACAAAACAAAGCACATATATTTTTTTTTTTTTTAATTTACTGTTTACTGAGTCGATCAATTTCGACCATTGCCTCAGGAGCTGTGGAAATGTGACTTGCTCAAGGCCACAACAAAAAAACGTCCTGGCCATACATGTGATATCTCCCTATTTCGGAGGGATCTCCCTATTTAAGAGCAAATCTCCCTATTTGGAATTTCAAAATTTCCCTATATAACTTATACATCTCCCTATTTCAAATTTCAGATCTCCCTATTTTAAATCAAGAATTTCCTTCTTTGTTTAATCATTCTCCCTATTTCGAAAAGTAAATCTCCCATGTATGGTCCTGGCTGAGGATTGAACCCAGAACCTCTTGGACCAAAGTCAACCACTCTACCCCTGCGCCAGTCCACTTCTTCAAGCAATTCTATCATCATTAAAATAAAATGTTTGTATGCTGGCCCTTCGTATTTCCGGCGTACTACCGCTTCAACGATCAGTATAAAACAAGAAACCTAACATACAATTAAACCATGGTTAAATTATTTAATATTTGTTATCATTCTTTCAAAACACAGCAAGAACCCTCATCATCATATTGGTTTTTCATAGCGTTTCCCTTTGTCAACAAAACACGAAGGAGGAGGCCATCTTGAATTCTGACGTCATATACTCGGTGTAACTACTACCCGAAGTAAAAAAATGTTTCTACGGTGGCACACCGGTAACTAAATCGGTCAGTAGAAACACCCCAAACATCCAGTTCATGTAAACACGGTGGTAATTCAAAACTTTTCAGCAGTAAAAGATGATTTTATCAATTGCAGACAAATCACCAAAAACTGATTGCTTTGTTTTGAGAAAAGGAAGCCCCACTTACCGAACTCCACCAAAAATGGGACAAGAACATAAATACATGAATTATTGTTATAAAAATGATTATCAATACTTCTTCTTTGAAATAATATTGCTTAACATAACAATCATGACTGAATTACTTACACTGCAATGTTCCATGTAAACAAACTACGACAAATATGACACATCGAAATAAAATCATTCGCATTTTATGACACTTACTCTCCTCCGTAGTTTTTTGGACTGGCGGGAAAGATCATGTGACCGGAACTGTTACATTTATGAATATTGATTAGCGGTCAATTAAGGCTGGCGAAAACAGCTCACATTTATCATTTGTCTGGGAGAAATAAGTGTATTTTCGGGATGGGGGTTGGTCGGTATGCAGCGTATGTACTTGTTTACTTCATGTCTTTCAGGTATCGTTTTCCTTGTAATTATGTTACCGATAATCGAAATATCTAGGAAAACCTGACCAGGGAAACTGGCGGGGGTCTTCCCTGACTGATTTGCATACGTAAACAATCACCAGATGGCGCAGTTTTTTCCTTTATCTCGTGGAAACCCGTGTACACCGAGAATACGGAGCCACCGAGAATACGGAGTCCAAGTATATACCTCCCATGCACTGCTGGAAATATTCTTAGGTTTCGAAATGTCCTTAGTTTTCGCGTCGAAATCAATGCTTCGTTTTGGAGCATCAGATTTGACATTATCAGCCTTCGCATTCATCTGGAGTGTGAATATAAATAGGAGCAGGACATCTTTTACAGAGCTGGTCCCACTAAAATTAGTTGCGAGATCTCACTCCGCTATATTACACATATGTTCCATATCCCTTCGTTGCGATCCCAGTTGGCTTTTCAATGGTGAAACGAAGTGTCGATAATTGCAACTTTTTTAAGATAAATCAAGAAGAATACACTTCCCCAATGCATTACTAACATGTTTAATGTGCTTTTAGAAAAAAATCCAACATATTTTGTCCGTTTTTAGCGGTTTTATTCTCGTTTAAAAACTTCTGGTTGTCATTCTTTCAGTGCACTAAATCGTCCGTATATGTTCGTATGTTTACGCCGAGAATTGACTTCCGACCATTTCCATATATGGAAAGTTAATTGTCAATTAATATTTAATTGACCAATTAGTATAATGCAGCGCGTGTTGCTGACGTCAAACGCCGCGCGCCGAATTCAAAATGGCCGACCTGATTGACGTCATTTGTAGAAATACATGCATATCATTGGACAAGGCCAAATCCTGACCTTTCAACTGGAATAAATTAATGTTCGACGTCAGTTTCCGTAAACGTCGGCATATGTGTTCGGCTCGTTCCGGAAACGGCCCCACACGAGTGAACACGATGACAAACAGCTGAAAAATGAATCTATTAGAAAAAGAAAACGCAGAATTTTGAGGAGAAAATTTTATTGATAGAAATTTAAATATGTGTTTCATCAAACAGCGAAGTGTCGGTGAGCATTTCTTTCTATTAACGATGGAATTCTATGTAAAACAATCGGTGTGTAAAAGCCACTTGTTTTCGCCATCTTGTTTTACGGATGGACACGAGGCTGAAAGTACATTCGGAATGGTGAAGAGACGTTTCGCTCCATGGAGATTGTACTCATCAGCTGAGTGTACGAGTCTACACTAAAATTTGCATTGAAAAACAATCACTTTTCTTTCTCATGGGCGCGGCCATTTTTAAAACTATACGAAGGAGTAAAACCCGGGACCAACGCCCGGGACCCGGGACCAAAATCCGGGACCAATTTTTATTGGCAACAAAAAGGCACTAAGCATGCAAATAATTACATGAAATTTACACCATATATAGTTTAAAGGGTCTTCTCAAAGGTCCATATATTTGTATTCCAAGCATATTCGAAATATCTGGGAATTTGACCAAAATATAGGACCCCATCGAGGAATTTAGACCCGGGACCAGTTTTTGCGGTATTCACCATTTTTGCATTATCGGCTGGTTTCCTGCTGACAAATATCAATATTGGAAAAACAGGTAACCAGAACCCCCCTCAGGGGGGTTCGTGGTAACCTGTATTTCCAATATTGATTTTTTTAAAGCTGGGAACCAGTGGATAATGCAAAAATGGTGAATTGACGATGTTAGGGAAATTGCATTTTTTGTCATTGTAATCATTTGGTAAACAATTATTTTCATGTTTTGCTAACTGTACACATATCAAAGAAAGCTAGAATGAAAAAAATCTGCAATAAAATCCCACAGATATTTGAGAAAACCAGCCCGGGACCAACACGGGACCAAAATTTCCATAATTCATTCTTTGCGCTATTGACGTTGTCATAACATTAACTATTTTCTATCCCATAATTGTTTGCTTAGTCATGTATGCATCTTTAAGCCAACTCTTATGATGTTACTTAAGAAAAAAATATCTTAAATGCATCCCATATTGATTAAGAAAATAAGTTTCATAGGCCGGGACCAAACTGGGATTATCGCTATAAAACTAAGCATTTTTGTTATTTTGGTCCCGTGTTGGTCCCGGTCTGATTTCCTCCGTAATTTTAATAAATATCAACGATAATTTTGCATTTTGATCTTCTTTAATAACATACCAGATGACAGCTCATTAAAATAATTGCATGTAAAAGGATTTAAATGGGTAAAATTGAGATTTACTTGACATCGCAAATATGGATAATAAAATTTGGTCCCGGATTGGTCCCAGGCTACCTTTCTCCTACATTTATGAAAATTCTAAACGGACTTTTTCATTTTAGTATTCTTTGACATGTTAACAGATGGCAAAACATAAAAATTATTGTATATGAAGCGATTAAAATGGCAAAAATCACGAGTTATCGGACATCGTCAATACCGCAAAAATTGGTCCCGGGTCTAAATTCTTGGATGGGGTCCTATATTTTGATCAAAAATTCAAACAGTTCGAAATTTTTGGGAAAACGATGATATACATCATTGAAAAGACCCTATAAACTACACTTAGGCCAATTTTTATTTTTATTGTTGCACGCAAAATGACTTTTTGATGACCGTAAAAATTGGTCCCGGATTTTGGTCCCGGGTCCCGGGCGTTGGTCCCGGGTTTTACTCCTTCCCTAAAACTATTGACACAAACACCGTGCAATAGATGTCGAGTTCGGTTCGGCGACACTATCTATCTTCTGATACTGAGTCGATCAATTTCTGATCATCACCTCAGGTCAAGAATTTTGAAAGAGAAGTTTTTTTCTATTATTTTTCGAATTTCCCATTGTTTTTGTTCGTAAAACTTCCCGAATCTAGGCCAAGAAGTTTGGGACCTGCAATTTCTCATTGTTGGTCGCTGTTTTCCCCCAAATTAAGAGTCTAAGCATCGATTTTCTTAGTTGTGCGATTCGCGCCAAAACGATTCGTACTTTACTTGAAAATTTCTTTTCTTGAAACTTTTTGGCCTGAGAGCTGACAAGCTTTTGGACCAGAATTTGTTCAAGCTTCATTGACAGTGACATTGAACGGCTCTAGCAGGGCTGCAACGATCTGTCATAAAAGTTAAAGAATCTGAATGGTTTTTCTGGTTTGACCTTCCCCCACCCACTTTTTTCATAAGTGATTGAAGGTCTTTTTGTTTAATCATTTGAATTGGAACTCATGGCTTCAGGTTTTGTCGGTCCAACTGTGGGGCGGTTGACTTGTCGGGTTGGAAAAGAGCTGGTATGTTGTTTCCATACACCGAAGTCTTGTCCGCTGCTCCTCAGGTTGGCTTTGTTGTTGGTTTTCGGGCTCTGTGTTTGGAAGTGGACAACATCAGGAGATATTTTGGATGGAAACCAGGACTGTAGTATAGGATTTGGAAATTCAGTTGGTAGAATTGCTCAGAGTTTGGCCTTTACAAGGAAAATTGGTAACCGAAGAGGCTCCGAAGGATTACGCAGTTTCAATCCTTCACAGGGAACAAACTTGTTGATTCTTATTATTTTGGCTGGAGATATCGAAATGAACCCAGGTCCCAGTGCCGCACGTGCAAGAAGTATTGCAAGGCGGCCGAGAAAGCAGTTAAATGTGAAGATTGCGAGAAACGCTTCCATGCGTCTTGCGTAAATCTTGGTCCCGTTGAGTTACAAAAGATTGAGTCGGATAATGATTCTTGGTATTGTTCAAACTGCAAAGCTGAGTGCAGCCTATGCAGTGGTGCTGTTTTGAATTCCCATAAGGCTGTCCATTGTGACAAATGTGAAATGTGGGTGCACAATAACTGTTCTTTTATGTCAGACTCAGAGTATGAAACAATGCAAAACTCAAACTGTACATGGATTTGCCCAAAATGTGACTTTTTCAATTTCACAGACTCTTTTTTCAATGAACAGTTTAACTTGGAAAGTGAAAATAGGTTTGACCTACTTGCAAAAGGTCATGATGCAAAAGGTCATGAAACCAAGTCGACTGAAACCTTGACTAGCAAAAACACTTTTATTAGTGGTCTGAAATTTTCCAGTATCAACATAAACAGTATAAGAGGCAAAAATCTTGAGTTGTTGGCCTTCATTGATTTTCATCAATCTCAGATTTTGGCGATTCAGGAGACAAAATTGACAATTCCATATTAACGTCTGAATTATTTCCGGAATCTTTTCCATACAGCGTGTACAGAAAGGATAGAACCTTAAATGGTGGTGGTGTTGTGCTTCTTGTGCACAAGGACATCCCACACATGCCCCTTACAGAATTGGACAATGACTCAGAGTCAGTTTGGGTCAAACTTTTTGTAAATAAGAAAACTCACTTTGTGGCTAGCTGGTATCGACCACCTGTCGATGGTCATTTACCAGTATCGGACAATGGAAATGACTTATTGAATTCCCTGGAAAAGTTTGACAATTTATTTAGAGAACAGCTTGACAAAATCAAAAATACATGTATTAATAAAGGCAACAAACCCCACTTAATTCACGTTTTAGGTGATTTCAACTTTAGAGATATTGTATGGCTGGACGTACAGACTCAGCAAATCTGGGTCAGCACTGAGTCAGACGGAGGGTCAGATTTTGATAGATATCATGAATGACCACGGTTTGGAACAATTAGTCAATTTCCCCACCAGAGAAAGAAATACTTTGGACTTAATTTTGACCTCTCTTCCTGGTCAGTTTGCAGACATTCATTCCCCGGATAAGCTCAGTGATCATGACATTGTTTCTGGCACTTTGAAAATTGCTATCCCCCCAATAAAGAAACCTAGGAGAAAAGTGTATCGTTATCAGAAAGGTGATTATGAATCTATGAGAGCAGAAACACTTAAATTTGCAAAGGAAAGATACTTCAACGGTTACTCAGATACTCGGACGGTCGGTCCAGGAAAATTTCAATCTCATTACATCGTTTATTCAGGAATCGGCAGATAAACATATCCCCTCAAAAACTAGTCGCTCAGTTTCCTCTGCCCCTTGGATAACACCTGAAATAAGGACTCCGAGGAAGATTCGCAGAAAAAATGCAACTCATGCAAAAGCTAAAAAGACTGGTAGTGCAAAATTTAGATCTAAATTTGAATCTTTACGGAAAGAGATCAAAGCTGATATCAGGAAGCAGCATGATCTTTACGTGAACAAATTGGTAGGAGATGTTAAGGCTAATCCTAGAGATTTTTACAGGTACATAAACAGTCAGAAAAAAGATACCCAAGGCCCTCGTCGAAAAAGAGAAATGGAAGTGGAATTGCACAATCCGAATTTGAGAAGGCGGAAGAATTTAATGGTCAGTTCTCGGATGTTTTCACTAAAAGTGAATACAAACAGGTCCCTCTTATGGATAGATCTGCCCCATTCATGCATGATATTGTGGTCACAAAGGAAAGGGTGACCAAACTTCTCAAAGGTCTAAACCCGTCTAAAGCCTTGGGGCCTGATGAGCTTCATCCCAGAGTCCTAAAGGAACTGGCTGTGGAATTAGGGCCGGTATTCGCCCATCTCTTCCAGCAGTCAATTGATACAGGTGAAATTCCCAAAGAATGGTCTCTTGCTAATATTTGCCCCCTGTTTAAGAAGGGCGACAGGTCACTTGCCCGCAATTACCGCCCTGTTTCTTTGACATGCATTCCTTGTAAGCTTCTTGAACATATTGTATGCTCAAATATTATGGCCCATCTTGATGAACATGAACTCTTGTCGGACAGGCAACACGCATTTAGGAAATGGCATAGCTGTGAAACTCAATTGACTACAGTGATAAATGACTGGGCCAAAATCTTAGACAAAAAAGGCCAGGTCGACACTTATGCTCGATTTTGAAAAGGCTTTTGATACTTCTCCCCATGAACTCCTTAAAAGCAAATTGTTTAGCTATGGAATAGGTGGAACAACACTGAATTGGATAAATGCTTTCCTTTGTTTCCGACAACAAAGGGTATTGGTTAATGGTATTAAATCGGATTGGGCTCCAGTTGTGTCGGGTGTCCCTCAGGGCACCGTTCTCGGCCCCTTGCTGTTTTCCTTGTATATAAATGACATCTCAGCAGACATTGAGTCTGAAATAAGACTCTTTGATTTTGCTGATGATTGTGTTTGCTATCGTGAAATCAAGAATGAAGAGGATACATTGAAACTTCAGAGTGACATTGATCGTTTAGGCAGTTGGGCTAGGAAATGGAAATGAGATTTCAACCCGTCAAATGCAACATGATGCAGCTGACAAATAAACGGTCTAGTAAGATACAGGCTAACTACACCCTTGAGGGCACTATACTGGAAAACGTTGAAAGCATAAAATACCTGGGTGTAACTATCACAAATGATTTGAAATGGAATACTCATATTTCCAATGTCTGTACAAAGGCTAACAGAACTCTCGGATTCTTAAGGAGAAATTTGTATTCTTGTCCCCAAGATGTGAAAGAAGCAGCTTATAAAGGACTGGTGCGGCCGGTCTTGGAATATGGAAGCTCAGTTTGGGACCCTCACACTCATGGCCCCCAGGAAGAACTGGAAAAGGTACAAAATCGTGCGGCAAAGTTTGTGACGGCAAATTATGTTTTTGAAACTGGGAGCATGACTGGCATTTTAGGTCAACTGAAATGGGAATCTCTTAAGAAAAGGAGGAAGGATATTAGACTTATATTGCTATACAAAGGTCTAAAGGGTAAAGCCAGAATACCCACAGATGACCTTATCCCAAAGAATAGGCGTTGTAGAAATCAACACTCTTTGGCTTTTCAGATACCTTCAGCTAGCAAAGAAGCGTACAAAAGTAGTTTCTTTCCACAGACTATCAGGGACTGGAATGATCTCCCTGATTCACTTATCTCCTCTGCTGAAATGTCTGATGACTGTGTGTCCAAGTTCGCTACACTCGTGCGTTCAAGGGACTAATTTCTCCCCCATCCGAACCCCCTGGTGAAATAATGTCATTTGGCGTGTCACCAGTAAACTATTCAGATTCAGATTCAGATTCGAGCTGGGGCGTACTTGATTTAGAAATTTTAAGAGTGATCGGATTTGTCCGAGCAGCACGCTAAATCAAGTGAAAGTGGGCAAACGGAGTGCATTCCCATTACTAAAACAAGTGAGGAAAAGCTGTGACCAGTCAAAGTCTACACTACAACATAGCTAGTTCATTTTAAACCGAGACCCAGGGTGCGCAGCTATAGCGGATTTTCCGATATAAAAATTCCGCTATAAATTTTCCGCTATAAGTTTTAAAAAAAAATCTCCAGACGGCATTTATTTTAGAGCAGGTCACGTGACTTGCTCCGACCACACCACCTCGGAAGGCGGAGCGCTTCGTCGCGCTCCATTGCGGCTACTTGATTTAGAATCCTTATGCTCAGATCGATCGGATCAATCGGATTGGCTATATTTAGTGCGACCCAGATGTCTACCCAATGAGACGTGTCGTCCATTTTAACATAAATTTTATCCAAAAAAAAAAAAATAATAATGACTATAAAATGCAATACGAAGAGATACTAAGATGCGTCTAGTGTCGTGAGTTGGAATAATTTCATGTGTTCAATTAAAATCGCAACCCAGAATGCGGGCGGAATAGCCCTAGATTTACTGTGTACGTGGTATATCAATGGTCCATCTTTTCTGGCATCCCTGTATATGGTCTTTGCAAAGATTTCCTGTCACGAGATATACGCCCTCAGTATACGCCCTCAGAATCGAGCTCAGAATCTCTGCACAGATGATACGAAGCAGCAGTAAACTATTCAGATTCAGCAATTACATGTAGTATATGAATGGGTCTATTTTTCCAATGGCCAGGAATATATTTGGGGTAGGTTTCAGAAATTTGGGCCACACACCCGTACCACAATTACCTCTTAGTTACCACTCCCCCCCCCCCACACACACACACGAGGAAATACACAGACAATCTTCATACAGTTCCTCGGATAACCAGGTATTATCAAACTGTGTGCGTATGTACATGTGTCGCCCGAGACTGATTGAAAGTGCAGTTTAAAAACAGTTTATATACAGGTTAAAATTGGGATGCTGGCCTACATGTACATTGAACTGCATGGAAGCTGGTCCCTGAAGGTCTCTTAGCTTGGTGCTGAGACTGCTGAGTGAGGGAGCTGGTTCCAGATACTGATGGCACTTGGGAGGAAGGAGTAGAGGTGTGCATTCACTGATGATTGTGGGATGCCCTCTAGAAACTCGAGCTGGTATCAGAAATGGTGTGACGGGGATGGAAACCAGTTGGTGTACAACTCTGTATAGCATCACAGTCTTGCTCTGTATCCTCCTTTGCTGGAGATTATTCCACTGGATATCTGCTAGCAAGGCCACTGTAACACTGCTGGTTGTGCTGTAGTCGCGCAGCTCTTCTCTGAACCATCTCTAGTTTCTGGACATTTCGCTTGGTATGCGGATACCAAACGCTTGAGGCATATTCCATGATCGGCCGGATCAGTGACTTGTAGCATCTTTTCTTCACTGTTGATGGGCTGCTGCTAAGGTTCTGCTTTAGGAAGTTGAGGCTTGTGGTTGCCTTCTTAGCTGTAATGTATACAAGTTCCATGACAGGTCTGAGCTGATGGTAAGCCCAAGGTATTTTGCAGCTTTTACTGTCTAAAGCTTTGTTCCATGGATGTAATAGTCATGAGTAAGAAGGTGCCTGTTATTGGTAATCCTTATGACTTCACACTTGTCTGCGTCGTACTACATCAGCCAGTCACGTTCCCATTCTTGTAACGTGTCCAGGTCTTGTTGTAGAAGAATTTGGTCTTCCTTTGACTTGATTACCCTGTAGACAAGAGAGTCGTCTGCAAACAGTCTAGATCTGGTGGTCGATGAAATCTTATGCGGCATGTCGTTAATGTACACCAAGAACAGCGAAGGTCCGAGAACAGTTCCTTGTGGGACAATTATGGTGTCACGCTTGTAACACTTGAGTGGGTACCTTCTATGACTTCCTCTTGTTGCCTGTCAGCCAAAAAATCTGTAATCCACCTGATAAGACTGTCTCTCACTCCATAATGGCGTAGCTTCTTCAGGAGTCGTTGGCGGGGGTCACAGTTAATAAAACAGTACTTGTAAGACACGTGTCCAGCTGCTATGCGGTCGCCAGGCTAGTTAACTGCAGTGTCGTTTTATGTGTATAGAGAAACCCTGTTTACTGCAGGGTTTACAATGTAAACATTATTTATTTTACTTCAATTCATACACAGAAAAGCTCATGGAAGAGCATGGACCGTCTTAAATACGCGTTCCTGAAGGCGCGGCTGTTGGCTTTAGGTGGCCAAATGTGGTGGAGGAAACCAGAGAACCCAGAGAAAACCACCGACCTTGAATGAGCGACCACTACCCTGCCACAATTCATGCCTCGACTCGGATTCGAACCCGGACTGCAGAGGTGACAAGTAAGTGCGTCAGTATCCACTATGGTTTACAATTCATTGGGGTTCCGACAAGGTCTGACACAAACCGGGCTGTACAGTCACAGAAGCAGGATAGAAGCTTGAAATTTCGGATTTAAGAAGAAGAGGGATTGTACTATCCGTGAAGCGAAAACAAAGAACAAAGGCGCTGCGTCTTTGTTTTCGCATATGCAGATTGTTGGTTTTCCCATGTAGCGGCTCAAATGTTATAATCAAGTTAACAACAGTCATGCAGCCGTTTTAAAAGTAAAAACTCATTTCTTTCTGGATGCGTTTCGGACACAAACATTTTATTTAAGATGTTTATTTACTTTTTATGTGACTTTGTAAAATCAATTCTTGTTCAGCTGCCGTTCTATAAGTGGCGAACAGAAACACAAACATATCCAAAACTGCTGCACATGGACTGCGTTCAAGACAATATGCGTATTAACCCGGCGCAGTTACTTGTGTCAAGTCACGTGTGTTTGCCTTGTATATATCAGGAAAACATGTCTATGTAATGTATACCCCCTTGAACCCCACTTTTATATAGTAAAACTGGGGTTTGCAGGGGTACACCTATTTTTCTTATTCAAAGTTTCTTATTTTTGCTCCAAAACATAGATTGTGGGTACTCGTTAGAACCGCCTCGGCCATACTGCAGGCGGTTCTAACGTGTACCCACAATCCATGTTTTGAGCAAAAATAAGAAAAATATTACATTTTTTCTGAGGAAATTTTCAATTTTCGAAGCTCAAAAAATCTCTATATATTACATGGGCAAGTTTTCATAATGACATAAAGCTGTATTATCCGACTTGCATACGATTCGCACGTGTAACGCTGTGGCATCATATCAAACAAGCATTTCAGAATAAATAAAGAAACAAAATGTTATTTCTTTCTTATGCAATGAAACAACAATCATGTACACATCTTATACATTAATATGCAAGTCCATAGTGCAACTTATATTTTCCTTTAGATCCTTTGAGATCAGCGAGGGTATTCTGAGAAATCAGAAATTCAGTATCGGTTTAGATTCATTTTCTAAACAAAGTATTATAGAGATCTATTTGGCTCTGTTTGAATAATACTAGTCTTTGTATTGACTATCCTGTCGAAAGTTTCAAAATTACAGTATTTGTCTGTTGCACCATTTTGCCAAAATAAAGGGTCACTGAAAAGGCTTAAGTAGCTGAAACCGCGGTATGGCCCATCTCTTTCTCATTACTATGCTCACTGCTCTTAAAGGATCTCAGTTTTATTTTTATTTACTATTTTAGTGATTAGTGAGTACATCTCCGCATTCATGTTTTGATTAAATAAGATGCGTTCAATGATTTTGGATGCGACTTCTCTATGGAATTTCTATACTATAATCATAAAATGCTCTTTCAAAGTTTTTTCAGCCAACATCATTTCATATCCATATGTCCATTTGACACTACATGTACCCTGATCATATTTCTATAAATAATAATTTCTCTAAAATAATAAATCATATCTACAACCAAATTATATGGATAGTCAATGTTTTCCTAGTCCCACACACGCCTACATTATAGAACGCCGTTGATTCAGTTTCATGTTCACGCGGCACTGCATCATGAAAACATGTCCATGCATTGTGTACCCCCTCAAACCCCACTTTTATACAACAAAACTGGGGTGTACAGGGGTATACCTATTTTTCTTATTTTTGCTGCAAAACATAGATTGTGTGTACTCGTTAGAACCGCCTCGTTCAGGCGGTTCTAATGCAGCTTTCACACTTACTTGGTATCGTGGTCTTCATCGAGGACCAATCGGGACTATCGTATCCAATCTTATCAGATCGCATCACATCTTCATATCAATCGTGATAATCGTGGTAATCGTGGCAAACTTTTTGGCAGCCAAACATTTTGCCACGATTACCACGATTGGCGGGACTATCGTGACCATCGCATCAGGTCGTATGACATCGTAACAAACCGCAACAAATCGTATCTCATCTTGTTCCTAAATCGCGGTGATCGAGATCGACCAAAACACCGCGATCTGTTGAGATGAGTTGCGATCTCCTACGAATTGTTACGGTCTGATACGATTCGAGAAAAAATGCCTGGCCCGATTAACTACGAGGCGATGCGAATGACTCCCCGGATAGGATACGATCTGATACGAGTAAATGCGATGAGACACGACAAGCCACGCTTTTGCCACGGATGCTTACGATCTGTTACGAATTATCAATACATTAAATACATCGGGCAAGATAGCTTTTATTCTTTGATCAACAACAGAGAAGTAAATATCAATATGGTCCTTTTCAGTATTAATTCGAAATCTGAAGGATGCCAGGAAATGGCAGCAGAGACAGGGATGGAAAGGGGAAGGATAAGGCATTAATAATGCAAATGTCGCATTCTCGTCATTCTCTGCTCCTCCATCATCAATGTTGTTTCGTCTACAGAAATTAAAAACGTAATGAGGTACATGTTTGTTTTCGAAGTAAATATACCAATCGCGGTATCATCGTGACAAAATCGTGGCCACAATCACCAAAAATCAAGCCAACAATCGTAAACTATCGCAACATATCGTATCAGTTCTTGAGACTCGTACCAGAACGCATCTAAGCGTATCAGTTCGTATCAAATCGCGGTCAAGTATCGTGATAATCGTGTCAAATCGCATTAGAATCGGGATTTAATCGTAATAATCTTATCGGATCGCAACTAATCGTATCTATCCGGGACCAATATCGAGTCACCAGAGTTTGACCGATCACCACCCTATCGTATCAGATCGCAACAGATCGTATCAAAACGCAACGACTCGTATCAGAACGTCAAGTTTTGGCAAAATGCCCCGATTAGCTGCGATTTGTCAATCGTGGCATTCGTAACAGATCGTGCTCTAGTGTGAAAGCCGCATAACGTGTACCCACAATCTATGTTTTGAGCAAATATAAGAAAAAAGCAAAAAATTTCTACTGAACGTTTTCATTTTTACAATATTAAAAATCTCTGTATATTGCATCGGCATGTTTTTGTTATGTGTAATGTAAGTATCACAGTCCGACATGTAGTGAAAGGTTAAATGTGAAACACACCCGGGCTTGGCATCACGCCAACTTGTCCGTGCTATGAATACCCCCTACCCCACACTTTTATCATGCAAAACTGGGATGTACAGGGGTGTATATTTTTTTCTTAATTTTGCTTCAAAACAGCTTGTGGGTACTATTTAGAACCGGTGATCCATATTAAGGACATGTAACTATCCTGATGCAATTGAAACAATGTTTATACAGTCATTCGCTCGAGATCAGGGCTCAAGATGTCATGACTTGTATCCTTTCACAAGCTTCTGTTGATATTCATTTTTGGGCAGATTGTTATCTCGATAGTGCATCAACAATTTGTTCACATCTTCAAACAATTCATTGTTGTTCAATGTCACTTGACCTTCCTGAAACAGAATACTTCTTTTAATTACAACAAAACAATATCACCTCTCAGCATGCAAAAAAACAATCTTAAAGCTTACATTCACAAGAAACATAAATAGCTAATCATTCAATTGAATTCCTTTCACCCTGTCGGTTTACCTAGCACTAGTACTGTCAGGGGTAAAGCGACAAAGTGAACGAGATACAACAACTTGTTGTGATGTTGTACCATTAGATATTCTGGTCATTTTACTTGAAGTGTTGAAAACACAAGTATTGTCTCTTTCGGTCTCATTTCTATCACTTATGATCGGTTCAGAAAATAATGATGGTACAATACCTTTTGTTGCACCTGGAATTCTTTCACACCTAGGTGTGTCTTCACAGATAGAACCTGATTTAGAAAGGAACACATTTTAATGTATACATGTGTACTTGAACAAAATGTCATCTGTTACAGGTTTAATAAAATAAGAATCCCCAAAATCAACGAATCCCGCGCTATTACTGTGCTTCACAACTACGGGATTCGTTTTCATTTATTAAATGAAAGCTTTAACTGGTGTTTTTCTTTAGTTATTCGGTGCCCAGGGATCTCCATCCTCGGGCAGCTTAACTGAATCTGCGAGTCCTCGTTTTTTGATTAATCATGGTGGTTATCATGATTTATTTGTTTGTCCTTGATGATTCATTGACTAGTTAGAGATTCACCCCGAGGATCGAACAACTAACTAAATGTTATGAACCGCTGCAGAAAATGAGGTTGCGAATAGGGCCCTGTAAAATCGATTTAAGCCCCCCTCCACAGTAATTTTATATTACTGATCGTTCCAAGGCGACACTTCTGCTGTGATTCTATTTGTTTTATGTTTTGGAGTTGAATTTTTGTGCTGTTTGAACCGTACGTACGTTTTCATAGTTTTAGTTAAGTTCGGGTAACTGAGTGGTCGCCTTTAAGAAACACTAAAACTGACATAAAAATACACACCTTCTTATCAGGGTCTTGTCTGCCATTCCTTAGAAGGAAAGTTCCATCTGGTTTTGAAGTTAGGATTCTGGAAAGGAAAACAGTGATCTCATTCATTCAACTGAGATGAAAGACTAACGCTAACTTGAATTAAATAATGAATCAAGAAGCTACGTGTTAGAATAACTCAATTTGTTTCGCGGAAAACCTCGTATTGCTTGTAGATGGCGGAAATGGTATTTTTTCTTCAAAAAGCGCCATATACACCAAATGCAATTCTCTTTAGATAAAGATTAAACTGGAACATGTATTATGAAAACATGCCCATGCAATATACAAAGTTTTTTGAAACTGTAAAAATTGAAAATTTTCAGTAGAAAAAAATGACAGTTTTCTTATGTTCGCTCGAAACATAGATTTTTACCCACAATCTATATTTTGAGAAAAAAAAAGAGAAATAAAGGTATACCCATGTATAACCCATTTTTGCTATATAAAAGTGGGATATGAAAGGGTAAACGTTTCATGGACATGTTTACTTGATGATGTATCAATTTCAACTTACTCTTTGACTTGATCTTTATCACTGCTGTCGAAGAGATAACTTTTCGGAGGAAATGAAAGTACCTGGTAGAAGAAAATGATACAAAAGTATTTACTCATAAATACACATAAAGCTAGGCAATTTGTTCATTAGCACTTTTACAAAACATCAGATAATAAATTCAGAGCATTTGTTCCGCATGGTTCCGAACCTATCCGCCATTAGATCAGCTGGCTAACCTGCACTCCGATACACTTCGTGACCTCGCTCCTCTCCCGTGGTATGGAGAGGTCTAACGGAATACCGATGGAAATATTCCGTCTAATCCGCCATTTGCAAGTGCGAGTGAATTATCAGAATTCGTAAACTTCATTATGAGTGATGTAGAATTGTTTTCGACTACATAAATTGAAGGTCGTTAAATAACAGATCGGAAGAACCTGACAGAAGTCATAACTCCTGATATCACATGAAGCGTTCGGCCTAAAAGATCCTCTGCAAATTCGCGACAATAAGAAGCCTCAGTAGTTTAAAACGCCTGTAATATGAGCAAATTACTTTGGCATGCAAGGGTTTGGCCCCCACCCGTGGTTTAGTAGGCTCTGTATCCTCGTATGCGTAAGACTGGCGAGTTTCCGTTTTCTTGGGCTTAGGCAGAGGCAGCGGTACAGCAGGACGATTCGAGGGATCAGACTGACTTGACTTTGGTGGCTTCAGCGGCCGTTGGTCGCTTAAGTTCATACCCGCCATACCTACGAGGTAAAAGGGACTCCATCGGTTATCAAGTTTCTAAACAAACTTTAGCAAGTAAAATTTGAGCCGCCGCATGGGATAACCAACAATCTGCAGAGGCAAAAAAAAGGCGCAGATCAGCTTCACGGATAGTACATTTTCTCTTCTTTCTAAATCCAAAATTTTCAGCCTCTAACCATCTTCTGTAACTGTACAGCACGGTTTGTGTCGGACCTGGTGGGAACACAAATTGTTGGTGTTTTTTTTTTTTCACCCACAGGCTCATTTATTTTGTGAATCTGCAAACGTAATGTCCGGATACTGTACACGTAATCAATGTTATGCACGTTTACATGCATCTTAACTGAATATATAGTATCTCCAACCAAACGGGTAATGAGAGTCGGAATAATTTTCTTGTAAAATACAAAACACTTGGCCCAGTCATTATAAGTGGTGTGAACTTGGTACATGTAACTATTAAGGGTAAATCATTCGCGACTTTCATAATTTTAAATGGTAAAATCATTTAATGCATTAATAATGACCAATGTCAAAGAGATACATGCACAAACTTTAAACTATTTAAGTCATTTGTTTGAATTTCTAAACAGATAATTCCAACCGTCTTACCCGGAAGCCCAACACTGCCGACTAGGCCGTGTTTTGACGACGGCGACACTCCGAAACTTGGCTGAGTAAACGTGCTGTCATCCACATCATTATACGTCCCTTCTTCTTCCAACTCATCATCGTCTTCATCTCCAAGGTCATATTCACTCTCTGGCTTCTTGGACTTACGTGGCTTTGGGCTGCTTGCGAGTGACATGTCTGGAACATATCGGTGCATTTGATTAACGGTTATCGTCATGCGGCTTTCTAGATGAAATTGGGAATATGTTTTTTGTTGTTGTTGCTTACAATCTAATGAATTTTTACGCACGAAAGAGAAGTGTCTTCTCTCGTGAGATTTACAAAAACATGTAAAATATCCGAATGGATTATTCCCACTCTTTTTGACAAATGTCAGAAGCTGTGCTTGACTCTCAGCTCCTTTAGCTGGTAGAACAATGCAAACAGATCTATTGGCGTATTCAAGGAAGATGTAAGGGGTATGGAAACGTATTTACGAATCGTGAAAATAGGGCTTCCCTGCTCAGGCTCAAAATCGGCGAAAATCACAATTGCACGTGCATCACATGCGCTATAGTAGTAGTTCCAGGGTTACGGGAATTGTTTGTTAGTAGACCAATTTGCCGTTGGTAAAATATGAATCTCAAAACCTTTGAGGAGAATTATATTTTTTCAAAATATAAAAATTTTAGTGGCGGTAACTTTTTATGGACGCTCACAATTAGCTTATGAGGGGCCATGAGCTCTTGACGCTGAGTATATTATTGAAATCTAATTTTCTGTAGAATAGTCACTTATGAGAGAACAAGATTTGAGCCGCTACATGGGAAAACCAACAATCTGCATAGGCGAAAACAAAGGCGAGGATCAGCTTCGCGGTAACCGCGAAGCTGATCAGCGCCTTTGTTTTCGTTACTTGGATAGTACAGTTCCACTACTCAAATCCGAAATTTCAAGCTTCTAGCTCTTTTCTGTGCCTGTACAGGTCGGGTTCTGTGGGACCTGTTCGGAAACCACATTGTTGGCTTTTCCCACGAGGCGGCTCATTTGCTTGTGTACGTTCCATTACCGTCGTCGGAAGGAATGCTTGGAAGTGGTGGTAGATTACGGGTGGGTTGTCTCCTCGTGATCGCTGGCGCCATAACTATCCCTTCGTCACTCCCGCCCCCATCAGAGTGTAAACTGCCCCTATAAATCAATGTTTGCTAATGACATACAATAAGCGGTATCCCATTGAAAGTTTATATACTTGTCCCAGCAAAAAAAGATAATCGGTGTCCCAGGAAAAGTGGTTTATATTCATTATACTACTGTTTATTGTGCCTGCCTCTTTGTCGTGCTATTTGCTTTTCGTTCCAGTTGAAACTTAGCCGGATGGCTACCTTGTTGGGAAAGAGCTAGTCATTCTGCTCTTCATGTGTGTTGTCAGAAAAATGTTTTGTCTTGTTTTGTGTATTTTTCTTTCCCACCTGGTGTCTATGTTGGGACTTTAAATTTAATTGCATCGATTCCTGGTCCCTCTATTCATACTTCCAAGTAAATCTATTTAGAAACTAGTCCCATGATAAACATTACATAATAATTATTTATTTTAGCCATTTAAAATCATTATTTTAGTAATATTTTCTACTTTTACTTGGTTGTGGAACACGGTATACTGATGACAGGAGCGTATGAAGGAAATTGAAATTACTCAAAATATGTAGATATACATAAATTAATGCAAAAAAAAAAAGAAAAAAAAAAAAAAAAAAAAAAAAAAAAAAAAAAAAAAAAAATCAAACAGAATAACAACCAAAATAATGCAGAAAAAGTTGATGAACTTACTGTGAAACATTGTGAGATTGGTCTATAGACTCTCTGATATGAGCAATCCACTCCTTTAAAATAAAATAAGGAAATTGTCATTAGAAACAGAAATATAGAAATATAAAATAGAATTATATCATCATATTAGATTCGCTGAATTATCTTCTCTTCGAAGATACACTCAGCTTTAAAGATCTTTGAGCATTTCTGATATTTGCAATTGTATGTCGATTTACACCGTCTGTCCGATCGTATCAAGATATGCTGCTTCAGCTGAGGGTGAGGTTACGGCCGTGTAAAATCGATTTAAGCCCGCCAGTAACTTTTTGTTACTGATCGTTCCAAGTCGATACTTCTGTGGTGGTTCTTTTTGTTTCATGTCTTGGTGTTTAATATTTTTGTGCTGTTGGCGCCTTATGTATGTTTTCATATTTTTAGTTAAGTTAGGGTAACTGAGTGGCCACCTATTGGGAAAATAGCTGCTCATTCGGCTTACGAAATGTTTTCATGGTATAGGTACCTGATTGTTAGTTTGGTTTTTTCCCACCTCGGGTTTTTGGAGTGGGAATCTTTTGCTGATTGCGCCATTTCCTGATCTTTGCCTACTTGTACCTTTTCATAAACCGAGTAAAGAGTCCACCCAAATCCATTTTTGTGTCATAGTCGGTTTATTGAATAAGAATCTAATGAAACATTACCTTTCTTTTTTGGTCTGTTTCACAGGCAAATCTGTGAGGTGGTTTTGTGTGATCTTCATGATAGACCTCAAAGCAGTGCAACATTTGTGCTTGGTCACCTATCTCTTCAACTCTGAAAAGATATCAATATATGAGCCGCAACATGGGAAAACCATCAATCTGCATAGGCGAAAACAAAGGCGCAGATCAGCTTCGCAGTAACTGCGAAGCTGATCATCGCCTTTGTTTTCGCTACTCGGATAGTACAATTCCTCTTCTACTTAAATACAAAATTTCGAGCTTCTAGCTCTTTTCTGTGCTTGAACAAGTCGGTTTGTGTCGGACCTGTTCGGAAACCACATTGTTTGTTTTCCCACGAGGCGGCTCCATTGAATGTAAAAATGCAAATACACTGGAACAGTAGTGATCAGTCTGATGTTTCACTGGATCTATTTTTATTTCGATCATCATTATTTTTATTAGTTTATTGAACGCATTGGTTTCTTACTAAGGTAAATAAATCTATATTTGATAAAAAACAAACCCTGACAGTCCAAACTTATTTGACTTTGCAATGAAGCCAAACATCTTTTCTCCTTATCAAAAAGACAAGCTTCAGAATATGACAAAGTACTATAAGACGGAGGTGATGATGATGATGATGATGATGATGATGATGATGATGATGATGATGATGACATACCTTTCGTAAACACTAAGCGAGAAGGCCGCTGACGGTGACTTGGAGAATTCACTTCCATAGCAATAAACACAACCCTGAGATAGTATCACAAACTTCTGGCGCCCTGTGTGGAAATTGATGATTGTATGGAAGAGAATTTAGGAAAGGCGTTACCAACATGTTCCTGTATGCCAGTAAAAGTGACAACCTTTTGCCATCCTATATTTAGAGGTTAATTACATGTACCAATACGTGGGTGCCTACCCAAACAAGTTGGCAAAACATTTACAATGTAAGACAAGTTTATCTACCAGAGGACCAATGGTCCTGTTATCGCTCACCTGAGATTTTGTCTTTGATGATTGACCTTTGGCTAAGGCCATGTTGGCTAAAGTAAAATGTAAACTTGACCTCAAATACTCACATAATTATTAGCACTATAAACTGTCTGTATCTAACAACTTCCAAATCTTTCTGGCAATATTTGACCTTTCTGTTTAAATTTACAGTTTAATAGGTCAAGGTCAACCCAAGGTCATGTTTTATATAAACTATGAAGGGCCAGAGCCCCCAATGATACATACCAAGATTAATTGAAATTTGACCACCGATTCCAGAGAAGTTGATTTTTAAAGGATTTTACCACATATATGGGCATGGCGGCCATCTTGGTCATGTGATCTGGACCATTTATACAAACTATGTATTCCCCTTCCTAAGGGTACCACATATACAATTTGGCTTTGATTGGTGAAGTGGTTTCTGAGAAAATTAAGTTTTAAATTTTATATGTAAATGACCTTTGGCCAATGTCAAGAGATGACCTTGACCTTGACCTTGATTATTCATAGGACTTCATTAAATCAATAAGTTGTATGTATGTACCAACTTTCAGGTCACAGACCAAAAACTTCCTGAAAAATCGAAAGTTTTCCACTTTTTCCATTGAGAAGCCTCTCTGATCAATTTTGACCTTGCCATAAAACAGGTCAAGGTCAACCCAAGGTCATGATTTTTACAAAGTATGATGGGCCAGAGTCCCTGATGCTACATACCAAGTTTTATTGAAATCCGTCTAGCAGCTCCAAAAGATTTTTTAAGGTTTTTACCGTATATGGGCATGGCGCTCATCTTGGTCATGTGACCTGGACCATTTATATACATTTTGATTCCACCTTCCTTAGGATACCATATATATATAAAATTTGGCTTTGATTGGTGAAGCGGTTCCTGAGAAAATTAAGTTTTAAATTTAATATGTAAATGACCTTTGGCCAAGGTCAAGAAATGACCTTGACCTTGAATACTCTTATGACTTCATTAAATCAATAAGTTATATGTACATGTATCTACCAACTTTCAGGTCACAGGCCACAAAACTTCCTGAAAAAAATCCAATGTTTTCATTTTTTTTCCATTGGAAAGCCTATGTGACCAGATTTGACCTTGCCATAAAATAGGCCAAGGTCAACCCAAGGTCATGATTTATACAAACTATGATGGGCCAGTCCCTGATGCTACATACCAAGTTTCATTGAAATCGGTTCACCGGTTCCAGAGAAGAAGGGCGGCCATCTTGGTCATGTGACCTGGACCATTATACAAACTTTAGTTCCCCCTTCCTAAGGATGCTCCACGTGAAGTTTGGAATTGATTGGACCAGCGGTTTCAGAGGAGAAGATCTTAAAGTTTAAAAAGTGTGGACAACAACGACGACAACGACGGACGACGGAGCATGGTCATCCTATAAGCTCACCGTATGAGCCTTCGGCTCAGGTGACAAACTCAATAAGGTCAAAATGCAACATAGCGTACATAACGAAAAGGTAAATATTATATTGTGTGTAATGAACGTACCACATCAGAATACAAAATGTGTGAGGGGGAAAAGTATAAATTTTATAGCTACACTGACACTATGGAGAATCTTTTTCTTACAATATACCGTATTCTTCGGAACCAAAATCAGACGTGCAGGGTCGTCCGAAATATATCACAAAGATTGTTGGCAACCTGCCTTCGTTTGAAGTGTAGTAATACAAATGACCACAAATTAAATGGTTCGACAAATCACTTACATTTTAAAGATAGTGATGAAAACAGTTGCTCTCGCTTGCCATATTTTCTCAGATGTCCATAATACTGGTATCCGATTTTCAGAAGGTCTTGAGCTCCTACAAAATTATAAATATCAGGAAAACATGTTCATGTAAAGTATATCCCCATTGAACCCCACTTTTATCTAGAAAAACTGGGATTTGCAGGGATATACCTATTTTTCTTATTTTTGCTCCAAAACATAGATTGTGGGTACTTTTTAGAACCGCCTTGGCGAGGCGGTTCTTACGTGTACCCACAATCTATGTTTTGAGTAAAAATAAGAAAAAATATCAAAACTTTTCTACTGAAAATTTTCATTTATTACAACTTTAAAAATCTCTGTATATTGCATCGACAAGTTTTTGTTATGAAACAAATACAGAGTCAATGGGTAACGACTAAGTACGCATTTAATGGTAATTGTTCACGATACATTTATTATTTATTTCCAAATTATATTTTTCTTATTTTGTTTGCATATGACCAACAGCTCTTACGATTTGGAAAATATACAGGCAACTATTCGCATTCAAATTTGGAATATAAGAAGGAAAAAAAGAAGAATGAACGGAATGCATTTGCCTATTTGGTGAGCACAAATAAAAGTAGAACTAGACATTAATACAAATAAGTCCAACTCAGATACCAGGGAGTATAAAAACACAATAAAATAGACAACATAATTTATTTACAAAACATACTTGTAAAGAGAAAGATAACTATAGTTCTTTTAAACAAGACAACAACCTGACTAGCATCAACCAAAACAAAAACGAGCGGCCCCCATGGCCGAGCTTTAAGAGCGATGTTTGTTAATCACTCGATCATCTCACCGCTGTATCTGGTGTGGGTTCGAGCCCAGCTCTGGCCACATGTGAGACAAGCCAAATTCTGCTTGCGGGTGTGCCGAGTGTTTTTTTCTCGGGGTTTTCCCGTTTTCGCCCACCTATTGACTGGCCCGTCTCATATGAGCTGAAATTATCTTGAAAGGGGCGTAAAACTGAATTAAAGAAAAAAAAAAAAAAAAAAAAAAAAAAAAAAAAAAAAAAAAAAAAAAAAAAAAAACGGCGAGTACGTCAGAGAGGCTGACTTTATAAACAATCGGGTAATAAAACTATAAGATAAATAATAGTAGAACCGCCATGGAACATCTACAGCAAAACACACCAATGTTGCTCTACTCGCTACAAACTCACCTACAGTTTTGTAGGGCTCCAGGATACACTTAAAGGTGTCGTCACTCATGGCTACACGTCATGTGTGGTTAATTCAGCTGTTTGTGTGAGAGATTCTGGCTACATATTGTTGTGATTGGAATAAAGTCTTCACGTCTTGTATAACACGTATGGAATTACATTTATATACACAGTGTCACCGTTGTCTATTCTGGATACTGGATAAGCAGTTACTGAATAATAATAATAATAATAATAATAATAATAATAATAATAATAATAATAATAAATAGTTTATTGGAAATGCCTTGCACCGAAATACTAAATACCAGCATTACAAAGATTTTTTTTTAACTGATGCTAAATTACGTTCTAGTCAACAACCATGGTCATGTCGGGACGTTGCCTTCATTTTGTGCGAAATAAGGCTTATATGTATGGATGGTTTGACTAAGCCACTTTTCCTGGGCAAGCTCAGACTTGAGCGGTTAACCAGTAATCCGATGGTCGATCTTTGCCTGGAGACACAAGCAGCCCATCTATTTCTCCTAGGCTTGAACGGGCGGGGCTCATATTCCCACCCGAGCACCCTGACAAAGAATTTATAATCAAGCTGAAATGGTACATGAAAGGGGGCCATGGTGGCCTTATATTAATGTGTAGGATTCCTACTCAAGAAGTCATGGGTTCGAAACCCTACCTTTACCGGTTCATGTCTTGGGGTAAGATACATTGATTGCGCAAATTACCGAAACTACCTAGGAAGCTTCGTTAAGAATAAAACCAAAATCAAGATAATGGATACTTCAAGTGTAATACAAAAATACTTGCCATATCTATTATTAATTATACATGTATCTGCTGACACTAATTTACATCAAGTTATATAAAAACGTTCTGAATACGCTACAAGGCGAACAATTTGAACAATTATGATTTGAAGAATAAGGAAGAAATATACGAAAAGAAATTGAAATGAGTATTGAAAGTTTTAAGTAGTTTTGTTTGCTTGCATTCTGAGAAGTGGGTTAGTCTGCATGTTTTATAAGTAACTTCCTATATATATATTTAATAAATTAACTTAAGTTTGGAAGCACTGCCTAAAAGATTGTACGCCCATCCACACTAAAATGCTTTCACAAGAGACGCAAATCCACAGATTCTTTTCAATCTAAACCAAGTTTCAATGGGACCACGCGCACAGGTAGAATGAACATAAGGGCTGAGTATTGAAAACGGCTATGTTACTCGATGAAAGAGGTATCGTAAATATCAATTGAATGGATAATGAATCCCTACATCTACATGTATCCATGTCAGCCTTACAGAGCAGACCGTCAAACCCAAAGCTGAGCCCCATACAGATTCAGTAGTCTAAAAGCACAGTCAATGAAATTTACCTGTTACAGCAGTCAAGGGTTATTTCATCTTGAAATAATCTGCATTATGTTACGGCATATCCATACAAATATTAACAGCTATATCACAAAACGTACGTTTTCTGTATTATTCTTCTATTAATGGTAGTTTTATTTAAACAGTCATCGAAATCAACTTTAGTGTGGTTATCATGTTGAACTTATCATCGTTCACTAGACAAGTAGGCTCATTAGCTTTAAAACTTCCGTGTTTAAATCTATGTGTGTATGTAGACATAAATGCGTAGCGACAGGACTATTCAATAGAATGGGGATTTTATTCAGTAAAATACAATGTTCGACTTATCAAACTAACACCGACTTTACAATTTATCATTGGAGATGAAAAGACATGACCTAATTTTTTCATAAAGCTATACGAGACACTTTACTAACCAAACGAATGTTTTTATCATGTATGTGTGTATTCGAAACACAAACTGTACGCAGAAACACATGTCATAAATTTACATAAATACATATGCACTTCTCCAGACAACTTTGGTTTACGACTTCACCAAAGGCAACGAAAACAGTCACGTAATGTCGTGCACAGTTACCTAACCTGATATGATGATGTAACGAACAGCCGAGCCAAGCCACAGCAAACCCCGTCGGTGGTTTACTGCGCTATATACCCAACACTTACTCGACTCACAAAGTCTCGTGTTTGAAATTTGCATATTTCCAAGGGAGGCTATCCCGTCACATTACTTCCCCCTCCGAGAAGACTCGTCCCGAGTCTTGGCCTGGGGACTACATGGGTAAGGCAACCCCGGTCTGGCGGTTGTCATAATCCCACCGCTGCCACCAAATGTAACGAACAGCCGAGCCAAGCCACAGCAAACCCCGTCGGTGGAAAAGCATGCTCATCCACCAAGGGTGGTTTACTGCGCTATATACCCAACACTTACTCGACTCACAAAGTCTCGTGTTTGAAATTTGCATATTTCCAAGGGAGGCTATCCCGTCACAATGATAAAAACCGTACCTCAGTGCGCGAGTTTAATTAATACCTTTCTTCAGACCCTCGCCTAGAGGGGGTTGGACTTACATGTACATGTATACGTCTCAAAATCATCTATGGATCACCTGTATTGTATTGTATTGTATTGTATTGTATTGTATTGTATTGTATTGTATTGTATTGTATTGTATTGTATTGTATTGTATTGTATTGTATTGTATTGTATTGTATTGTATTGAATTGTAAAATTGGCTACCCTCCACCAAACAATTGGTATACATCATGAAATACATGTATACTGAACAAAGACAACTTACACATTAAGGTACAAAACTTGTCATATAATCACACGTTCACAATATATATGCATAAATTATGGCCATTCATTCTTTAATACGAGCGTATGACTAATTTTGAAAAATATCTGGCATCAACGTTCAACGTTGAAAAGACGTTAAGCTATATATATATAGTCTCTATAGTCTGGTAAGCTAACGTGTCGAATACATAGAGGGTATTTGCTTTTTTGAGGTGAATACCAAATATATTTCATCGAGTGAGTTGAAAACATAAGAATTTTCACGAGTGCGCAGCACGAGTCAAACTTTTTATGTTTTCAACTCACGAGATGAAATATATTTGGTTTTCACCGAAAAAAAAAGCAAATTTTCTTTTTAATTTATACAATACACGAGCATTTTCCAATTCACAAGGTGCAAAAACCACAATTTTTGAAAACACAAATAATTTTGGTACCACATTGTTCCTTACGTTCTAATTAAGAAAATGAATACCTACACTTTATGTTTTCGTTCGTAAATAACGGAGTTATAGGCGTTTGAATTTCTCAAGTGAGACACATTTAATGACGTCAAGCAAATGGAAACGTCAGAAGTAATCCAAAATCTACAGTGAAGATATAGGCTGTTATCATATATTTACTGTAAAATACGTTCTTTTTACATATGCGATACAGGCGCAAGTCCTATGCACGTATCGGGACACCATATCTCGAAAGCTGTATCAGTTCAAAATTTGTCAAAATCCATATCTCCCTAGGGAGATATGGACTCATATCACACCCCCATATCACACCCCAAATCTCGAAAGCTGTATCAGTTCAAAATTTGTCAAAATCCATATCTCCCTAGGGAGATATGGACTCATATCACACCTCCATATCACACCCCAAACCTCATATCACATCTCACGTGACCCCCACATTCGGAGCGTTCTGTTTTATTCAATAGTACGTTGTAAATTGTTCTCAATTTATAAATCAATTTTTTGTATTTGAATTTTCTGTATTAATGGTTAAATGTTATTGAATAAAATTTGTGACCAGAATTTTTTTTTTCATTCTTTCTTTTTTCCACTTGAAATTATGTTGGGAAACATTTTGTGCATTGAACTGTATCAAACACTTTTTTTTTTCAATAAAAATATATGATAAAGAGATCATGATATGGCAATTTTCATATCATACCCCGTATCAACCCTCGACTTCCGTATCAGCCCTCGACTCCCATATCAGCCCTCGGGCCTTCGGCCCTCAGGCTGATATGGGAGTCTCGGGCTGATACGGAAGTCTCAGGTTGATACGGGGTATGATATGAAAATTGCCATATGATAATCTCTTATTATCAAATACTTAGACTTATATTTCCAGCGATAACCTCAAGTTTGCATATGTGATAATGTGTTTCCTGCCCTCTGGTTATCAGCATGGGCGGGCTGATAACCGGAAATCATGTATTTTGAACGGAGAGAGGTTATAATGCCCGCATGCGACGTTGTCGCGCCACGGTATATGTGACGTCAAGTTTAATGACGTTACGTCATTTTAACGTCATTTTTATGGTGCCATTTTCTTTTCAAACGCAGAAATAAACGTTTTTCGCATTTCTAAACACACATCTTTGGAATAGAGGATTAAGAAGATGTGATAAACAGACTATAACATGGGCATTTTGGTCATCGCGCTTCGTATCAACCCTCGACCATTATCAGCCCTCGAGCTAAAGCTCTCGGGCTTGATAATGGAGTCTCGGTTTGATACTGCGGGCGTGATAACCAAAATGCCCATGTGATATAATCTCTAAATATCAGTCACTAGTGACTTTTGATATCAGTGAGATTTGATATCAGTGAAATTTCATATCAATGAAAATATCAATTTTATCATAGGAATGAATTTTATTTTTGTTGATTTTATCGATGTGTAAACTCAGGCGAATCACTCACAAACTAAATAAAGCCCGAAGGGCTTTATGAAAAAGTTTGTGAGTGATTCGCCTGAGTTTACACATCGATAAAATCAACAAAAATAATAATTCATTCCTTATAATTCCAACTTTGTCTCATTACACTGTATTTGTCTACTTTGATTAAAATTTTTATAGCCAGCGGAAGGAAAATAGAGCAAAACGGATCTTCATGTGGCAGCCATCTTGAAAATTTCCAAAGCGTAGAACTCACTTCTCGCAATCAATAGAAGCTAAAACTGACATGCTATATGCAGGCTGAAAAAGCGGGAGCTTTAAAACACCTCCTCTTCATTCAAAATTGTTCTTTTGGCAGAAAATATCGCCGTCTGGACCGATTGAAAGACATGTCGATTTTGAACTGGGGCACGGAACATTAGAAATCCAAGCATCAAATTTCAACACACAACAAGACGATTAAAACACTTACCGTAAGATGTTCTGTTAAAAGAAAAAGCGTCCATTATTATAGAAATTCCAAATATTCATTTCGACGCCTTCAAAACGCGTTCATCCATTGTTTTTATGACGTCACAGTTAAATTTGGTGACGTCAACGTTTCTTCGGATAAACGTCACATTATCACGTAGCGTCGCGCCAATTTTCAGATGAAAACCGAGTATTCTTACGCACTGCTTTTATCGAAGTATAAAGTCTTGCAAACAACCTATCAGAATGTAAGAAATTAGTGAAGTTGGAATTATCATGTTTTGATATACATTGGTTTTCACTGTAAAGTATAAAATATATAGAGGATATTCAAGTTTTTGGAGTGAATATGAGTTTTATTTCATTGAGTGAAGTGAAAATTTTTTATATTTCATGAGTGCCGAAGGCACGAATGAAATATATAATTTTTCACTTCACGAGATGAAATAAAAGTCATATTCACGACAAAAACTTGAATTTTCTTTTTATTATATTGCATGTAGTCATTGTAACGTTGCGCGCTAAAGCATATGACGTCAAAATCTTAAATGACGTCATTACGTCACGTCATTACGTCGCTATTGTGTGTGAACGTTCATTGCGTCAAAGATAGCATAGATTATAAAATTTAGTTAAGTATAAATTAGAAATGAAACGGTGGAATTGTAATTTGCGTATTCCCAAATCTTATATTTTCATATGTGAAAATATAACTTTTTTATATTTTCACATGTGAAAATATAACTTTTTCAAATATTGGTTCTATTTAATACATATTTCTCTATATTTCATCACTTGCCATATAATAAATGTGTATTATCCGTCACGCCTTCAAGTTATAGTCTGTCCATTTATTTAAGAAACTCGAAAATCGGGCTTAAAATTTTTAATATCAGATATTTTATTGCCATACATTGTATTTTTGTATATGATTTGAACATGAAAAATCCTGTCTGAGACCAAAATTATCAACAAATATTTACATTTTTCTAAAACCTCCTTAGATGAACCATTAGATGTTCATCTGTGTTCATACTTCCATGAACAACATTGTGTCACGCGACGTGACGTAATCCAAGCTTGACGTCAAAAAACATGAATCTCGCCAATCTGATTGGACGTTGTAAACTTCGACGCCGTTCCGCTGTTTGAACACACACTGTGTGTAGATTCTCTGTTTGCTGGTAAATGTGACCGCCTTGGTGATTTCTCAACAAGCGATAGAGAGAAATGAATGTAAATGTAAGCAATGAGTTTCATTTTTCTGTTGTTCATGGGGCTATGAACCGCAGTGGGTCGCTAGCAAAGCTTACATGAACCCCTTCGGGGTTCATTCACTTTGCACGCGACCCACTGCGGTTCATAGCTCCATGAACACCAGAAAAATGAAATTCATTTCTTAAACCAGAGCATCTTCGTCAGCCTCTAGTATCTTGGAACTTTGGCTACTTTTGGCGTTACATTGGCGAACCCAGTAAAACACAACAGCCACTATCAATGTTTCGACGCATTTATTATGGAACGGACTCTATTAATACATGTAACTTGAACGGCCAGATATGAACACGTGAGCATGCAAACAGATCGCGTATAGCCAGCTCTGAAATAAAAAGAAATGAGGCTATATTTTGGGTCATTCTTATTATCAAACCATAAAATGTATAATTCTTGCACAAAATACGTGTGTTTGTCGCTTTTCGATCGATACATGAATACAGATACCACCCATAATAATGAATATGTATGTGTTATTTGGGGTTTTAATACGTTGTTAGATCTTATGCTTAAGCTACATTTCAGTAAACAGTTATGTAATCATGTCGCGATGTTGCTTCCTTTATTAGGACTTCTAACCAAAAATGGGGCTGGTCAATAAGCTTTGCCGGGCAGCTCTTTTATACATGACTAATGAGCCTTCGGGTAAGAAAACAAACACTCTGCATTTGTGAAAACAAGCCTCTAGCCCGCTACTGTGACCGTACAGCCTGGTTAATGCAGAACCTGGTCGGGAACCCAATATATAGACAGAACTGAAATGATTCATAACAGAGTTGTTCGTTACAT
Organism: Rugalucina vietnamica; assembly: GCA_964017185.1. NCBI lineage: Eukaryota > Metazoa > Mollusca > Bivalvia > Lucinida > Lucinidae > Rugalucina > Rugalucina vietnamica. Next base: position 40,489,834 of record OZ024870.1, read on the forward strand.
ATTCAAACCAGCAGTGTTACAAATACCAACATGCTATCTAAGCTAAATCTTCCAACCCTCAAGAAAGGCAGACAAATTTCAGCATTGACTATGTTTTATAAATTTCCCAATTATGTGTATCCAGCTGTCAAATGCAGATTTGTGCCAACTGTCCTCAGGTTCTCTGATGACCGGTTGAACATATGAAACCATTTTCATTCGCTGAGAATGTAAGACGATACCCTTCCACCGCCGTTTATCATCTTTAGTTAGATGATCTATCGAGCATCGAAAAATCAACTCTGCCACTTGTAAACTAGTGACAGACAAGCTGATAGCTTTTACGTTGTTGTTTATATCATTTCCATCGTGTTTGTTGGCCATTTCCATAACAAAAACACACAATTTTATGGTTATCGGCTGTTCTCCGACGTCAAAATTACGCCATTTTTTTCGAACAATTTTTTCGGACTGCATCTGAAATTCTATTCACAGATATCAAACTGTACTGCCGCCAAGGCCCAAACACTCAGAAAACGTTGTTGATTGAACATTCTTTCAGGATCAAAATATTTTAACGTTTAAGAACACTTCCGTGCCGTTTCACAAGCAAAAACAGAATGCGAGAATCGTCACATTTTATCACGTTTTGACACCTGCCCCGCACGGCCCTACCCTCAAGCAGAAAAGTGGCCATACCAAGCGTGTTATTACTTCAAATTGCACAAAATTTCTGAAATATACTCATAAGATGTTGCTGCTTGAAATTATGCTTAACGCTTCTTCAACGACGCGTTACTGTTTCTGATAGCTGGAGTGTCTACGAACTTTCCTGCCATACCTCGTATTAAACTTATGTTAGATCTTTTCTGGTATATTTGAAATAAATTATTAATATTCTCGTAATATCGTCAGGCTAGAGAGCCTGACGAAATATTCTGCAGAATCACATAATACTGCGGAAAAACTTGAAGGGTGTCTATAAATAGATCAGGGGAGACTACTGTAGAATTAGCCACTTGTTGCTGAGAATCGTGTGTTTTTCTATGTTAATTAAAACTTAGTATACAATTTTATGTTTTACTGAAAAGATTGTGCTTTTGGTGCAAATACCTAAAGCAAATACATTTACGATTATCACAAAAATAACGCAGCTACAAGTAACTTCATAATCCATAATCAAACCTATGGTAAGCTGTCACGGAAGAGGAGCTCTCTATACTGAGTCTATTTATTTACTGATTCAGTATGTCCACAGTACTTTTCGCATTATAGAAGCACTCCACAAATGATAAGGTCTCTCTATAGAGAGGCCTTTCCCAGATAAATAAGAACATTGAATCACACAAATGCTGACCGGAAAATTGGAAAAATCTGTTAAATCCCCGTCACACCAAACCACGTTCCCACCTTCCCACCACGGACAATCATACTACGCCCTTCAATTTCATACCAGCAGTAAGGTGTTGAACTAAACTGGCTAGCCTGTTGTAGCTTCCAACTTATTGTTGAATGTGAAGGTCTTGTTGAAAATTTAAACACGCTCAAAATAAACGTAACAAGGACGTAATATGGACGAAGTAGGAACCTCGAACCCAATTTTGGATCCGAGTAAGAACGTATGTACGTAGCATGCGACAGGGCTATATATACTACCATGTACGCCCGCGCGGACATTCTAGGCAGAATGATGACCCTAATAGTACGGTATCAAGACCACACTACGCTTCAACTGCGTCCTCGCTACGTCCACCAGGTTTAAAATATAAGGCCATACCACGATTCTAAAACACGTGATAGTCTAATGGATAGCGTGTTCGCAAAAGCAATCAGGGCCCAGTTGTTCAAAGCATCGTTAGCTTAGACATAAATTTGTTAAGCAAATATCAGCTAAAGTAACAAATACACTGTTATTTTTTGTTGAAAAAATGTAAGAATCCTTTGCAGTGCAAAGGATTCTCACATTTTTTTCAACAAAAAATAACAGTGTATTTGTAATATTAATAATGTTTGAATTTTAACGAAACGTTAACTAACGACGTCGTTAGTTTTGAACAACTGTGTCCCGGTGGTTGCGGGTCCGATACACGGCTGGTTCATGCCTGTCTTGTTGGTGAAAAATGGTCATCTTTGTATAATAGTGGGCCTAACGAAAACTTGCCCATGCAATAAACTTGCCCATGCAATTATCTTTTTCAGCAGTCAGTAAAAATTGAAAATTCATTGGAAAAAAAATATTTATAATATTTATGCTAAAACATTGATTGTGGGTACACGTTAGAACTCCTTCGGTAAGTTTATTGGCTGTAAATTAAAGCCCCGACACATCCCCGACACTGCCGCGCTAATCAGATGTAAAATTCCGACAATTGATCCCGGCTGTGTCCCCGCTATCCCCGGATCTAGGTGTCGGGGAGGCAAATGACTGGCACACGACATCTACAATGTATGAAAAATTTTCTGCGATTTGAATCAGCAACACGTATGGCCAAAATCGCAAGGCCTTTAGCGGCATACAACGCGCACTGTAAACAGGTCAGAATGCAGTCGCTAGGTTGCGTCCATTTTTAATTAAGGATGTTCGCTGCTAATTAACATTTGACATTTCGGAACTTTTCTTTTCTTGAATATCTCGTAAACGGTTGCAGATATTTTCCTTATATTTTATATTTGGATACATATTGATGATATGCATTGAATGAGCCATGAAAATTGTCAATCTAAGAAACTTCATTTTTTTACCCCATTTTCTGCAACTTTTCAGAAAATAGTTGTCAGTAAAATTTAGGGGGTAGGGTAGATTAAACTTGACATCTTAAAATTAATTGCGCTAGTTCGATGTTTATTTTAGCAGCAGTATATGTGACCGTGGTCTTCTAAGTCAGTCTTTGTGTCTTTAGTGTGCTGGTTGTAAAATTTTAGGTGGTTTTATGAAATGGGCTTTTAGAAACAAAACAGCCGAAGAAAGGCTGAAAATGGCGATTTTCAAGTTGTTGGTTCTCTCTTATATGCTCACTACCCTATATATTTCTTTCTTTTATTCGAACAATATTACCAAGTTCTATGTTGTGTGAAAATACAAGAAAAAGTTTGAATCAACAAATATGAATTTGGCACATTTCAAAATACTGATTTTTTCCAACTTTTCAAGTTTGGGGGCAGGGTTGAAAAAGGAATCGTAAAATTTTGTCATCCACTCCAAGTTGCAAATTTTTCTATGCTTTTGGTCCAAAATAGTCTGCGTTACGTTTATATTATGACTTTTGAAAGCATTCTAGTTGCATATTTGTTCAAGACAGGTATGTTTCAAAGAATTGAAAATTAAATTAATTTTACCAAATTTAAAACATGGTGCTCAGAGGTCTCATTCAGAGGCCTGTAGCTTGAAAAAAATCCACACTACCCTATATTTATTTTGTTTTTAAATGTCTTGTGTTGTATTTTGGATTCAAAAAAAGAGTGGTTAGAAAAAAAGTTTGATTACGTTTTCATTGGCAGCGAACATCCTTAAATCAACGACACTTACGCAATGTACGTAATGGACGTAACGCGCTGTAACGTCGTTGCCAGGCATTTTCAGCTCGACGTTGAAAATCGAAGCAGCGCTTCAACAACTCTAGACGAAATATTTTGCTTTAATCTATTGAAATCGAAAACTTTTGATGGCTTCTGGATACTGTAAGTAAAACAAGTCTCTTTCTCTAATTACATTAACATCCGGAAAACATGTCCGTGAAATGTATACCCCCTTAAACCCCACTTCTATATAGAAAAACTGGGGTTTGCATGGGTATACCTATTTTTCTTATTTTTGCTCAAAAAAGTAGGTTGTGGGTACTCGTTAGAACCACCTTGCCGTGTACCCACAATCTATGTTTTGAGCAAATATAAGAAAAATACCACAATTTTTCCAGAGAAATTTTTCATTTTTACAACCAAAACAATTCTCTGTATATTGCATGGGCATGTTTTCGTAATGTTTTATTTCAATTTTGGAAAGCGCTTTTGTATGATTTTTTTTCTTCAATTTTTGAGTTAGACTAAAAAGTATATCTACGTCGGTTACATAATTATAAAATTTTCATGATTCAGCAAATAAATAAATAAATAAATAAATAAATAAATAAATAAATAAATGTGCGTGTGTGTGTGCGTGTGTGTGTGTGTTCGTATGTGTGTCCGCGATCTGGTAGTGAAACCACTTAATTACAATACAGGTACCGCACTACTCCCTATCCCACGTTGCAGTATGCCTTTCTGTTTTCCATTCGAACATTTCAAAAATTAAATCCAATACAAGTGAATATCAAAAGAGGCGGGCCTACATGCCAATACCAAACAAGTAGGCCTGCCTCATTTGATATTCACTTGTACTGGATTTAATGTTACTTCTAGTATGACTTTCTGTTTGTCCTTTGAAGTTTTTGTAATATTAAATCCAAAACAAGTCAATATCAAAGGAGGCGGGCCTACATATTGATACACAGGAAGGAGTAGGAATGAAAACTATACTGTAACTTCTTGATATTGGAAGTTACAGTACGGATCTGTCAACTGGTTGTCTGTCATATTACAAGTTAGTTAAAGACCTCGTAGAAAAAATAAGTAAAAACAGCTCGTCTTCGATTCGCTTTATTTTACTTATTTTTTTTCTACTCGTTACTACTCGTTACGTTGTCCTACCCTTCCTTACCCTACCCTACCTTACCCTACAACGCCTTACCCTACAACACCCTACCATACCATACACCACCTTATCTTTCACAGCCCTAGCCTTGCCTTCCATATCCTACCGTACCGTATCTTACCGGCGCACCCTATCCTACGCAACACTATTCAACCTACCCTACAATACCTACCCTACCATATCCCACTACATATTCTACCCTACCCAACCATAGCCCCTACTCTACCAAACACTACCTTCCCTACAGTATCCTGCCATAGCCTACCAAACACCACATATCCTACCAAATACTGCATACACTACATATCCAACACTGCATACACCACATATCCAACACTGCCTACACTACTGATCTAATTGAACAATACCTGCCCATCTTCCGTAACTTACACAACGCTATTTATCCCACCCGATAGCAACCAAAACTACAAATCCCACGTACCTTACCGTATCCAACTAACCATGCTATGCTATGCCATGCCATGCCATACCTATAATATCTACCCAACACTACCACTCAACATCCCACCATACCGGGGTCAAGTGTATTAATGGGGACCCTTCTCTTTCTTTCAAACCATGCATTTAGTCCTTTTAAATATCCGTAGATAGGCCGACAAGTCCACAAATCGACAAATCAGTTTAGATAAATAGATATACACAAAGGTCGACAAGTCGACAGGTCGACAAGTTGACAAATCATGTATATGAATGGAGGTGGAGATGTTGGTCAAACGGATCTTTGTTATTGTCATTAGCATGTGATAAGCCTTTAAGTTTCCAGTGGATGTGCGGCTGTACATCTATATATGTCATTTATCTGTACTGCCAAAATTGAATTGTCGACTTGTCGACCTGTCGACTTGTCGACCTGTCGACCTAGTGCTATTGTCAACAACAAAGATCCGGTAAGGGTTAGGGTTAGGGTTAGTGTGTGGTTAGGTTTAGGGCTGGGCTAGGGTTAGGGTTAACTGTTGACATACAGATTGGGACAATAATGACCATTAATGAGGAGGGCTGGGCTAGGGTTTGGGTTAGGGTTAACTGTTGACATACAGATTGGGACAATAATGACCATTAATGAGGACCCTTCTCCCAATCTTATAGGTCGACAAGTCGACAGGTCGACAAGTCGGCAAGTCGACAATTCAGTTTTAGCAGTACAGATAAATGACAGAATAGATGTACAGCCGCATATCCACTGGAAACTTAAACGCTTATCACATGTTGATGTTGCCAGACAAAGCTATCTCGTAGGATTCTTTCTTTAGCTTTGGGGGCTGGGGGGCTTGCCCCCCAGGCGTCGTATGCGATCATGCATGCTTCAGGTATATGATGATTATTATGTATTGACAGCTATATGTACCACACAGGCTCTTTTTCCCATCATGCACTTAGTCCTTGTATTTCCGCTTGGACTATACCTACCTATCCATTTATATATTTTGGCAATATTGATTTGTCGACTTGTCGACGACCTAGTGCTATTGTCAATAACAATGATCCGGTTAGGGTTAGGGTTAGGTTAGGGTTAGGGTTAGTGTGTGGTTAGGGTTAGGGTTGGGTTAGGGTTAGGGTTAGGGTTAACTGTTGACATACAGATTGGGACAATAATGACCATTAATGAGGACCCTTCTCCCAATCTCATAGGTCGACAAGTCGACAGGTCGACAAGTCGACAATTCAGTTTTGGCAGTACAGATAAATGACATTTATAGATGTACAACCGCATATCCGCTGGAAACTTAAAGGCTTATCACATGTTGCCCCCCAGGCGTCGTATGCGATCATGCTTCAGGTATATAAGTGCCACCCTTGTTCTGTAAGACCCACTAGGTGGCTAGCTCCCGAAAGTCCACGCTCGGCGATGACAGACCTCCCGAATACCCCACCCCCTAAAGGCACATGTTATAGCGCCCTATGTTCGAGTTAAATTTTCCGAGAAACCAGAGTTTTCCCGGAATAGCCGACCTATATGGGCCGTGAAGGCACTTGTATGGACTACAAAACCCACTGGGTCTCCAACTCCCGAAAGTCGAAAAAGTACCCAGCCGAACAGCGTACAGCGGCATGCTTTTTCTATATGGAAATGTGCATTTTCGGTCATATTTGTCCCAAAATTTCTTGGAAACCAGAGTTTTCCCGTCATAGCGGCACATGTGGTCCCAATCTCATAGGTCGACAACTGAATTGTCGACTTGTCGACCTGTCGACCTAGTGCTATTGTCAACAACAAAGATCCAGTTATGGTTAAGGTTAGGGTTAGGGTTAGTGTGTGGTTAGGTTTGGGGCTGGGCTAGGGTTAGGGTTAGGGTTAACTGTTGACATACAGATTGGGACAATAATGACCATTAATGAGAACCCTTCTCCCAATCTCATAGGTCGACAAGTCGACAGGTCGACAAATCAGTTTTGGCAGTACAGATAAATGACATATATAGATGTACAGCCGCATATCCACTGGAAACTTAAAGGCTTATCACATGTCGATGTTGCCAGACAAAGCTATCTCGGAGAATTTTTTCTTTAGCTTGGGGGTCGGGGGGCTTGCCCCCCAGGCGTCGTATGCGATCATGCTTCAGGTATATGATGATTATTATGTATTGACAGCTATATGTACCACATAGGCTATTTTTCCCATCATGCACTTAGCCCTTGTATTTCCGCTTGGACTATACCTACCTATCCATTTATATATTTTGGCTATATTGATTTGTCGACTTGTCGACCTGTCGACTTGTGGACCTGTCGACCTTGTGCTATTGTCAATAACAAAGATCCGGTTGACCAACATCTCAACCTCCATTTGTATACACCACTCATACTGATTTGTTGACTTGTCGACTTGTCGACCTGTCGACTTGTCGACCTGTCGATTTACTGATGTGGACAATATAGAGGATCCATCTCCCTAGCCAATTCTGATTTCTGATTTTTAACTGTTGACCTATAGATATGGACAATATTGACCATTAATGAGGGCATCTACACATCCATTTACACATCCATTTACATGTATACATACATGTATAATCAATACTGATTTGTCGACTTGTCGACCTGTCTACCTATCAACCTATTTCTGTTGACAATAACAAAGATCCGGTTGATCTAGACATTCACTTTCATTTATATATACTTCTCATACTGGATTGTCGACTTGTAGTTCTGTCATCTAGTCGAGCTTTCGACCTACTGCTGTTGACATTAAAGAGGAATCATCTCCCTGTACGGTAATATGGGATAATATGGACCGCTGGGGAATATGAACATCGCGAATTTGGACTCAATTTTCTGACGAAAATAATAAATTAACTGGTTTCATCTACTTCCGCTGATACATGTAAGTTGAATTCAAACTTGGTTTACATTTATGTCGATTTGTTTTTTTACTTTTACACCTAAGTATTTTGTCAAGTTTTAAAAATAATCTAAATAACACCGGCCTGTCTTTGCGTACGGTTAGCGAGACCTACTAACATTAACAGGTCTGAACACACTGTAAACGAGTTTTCTTGGGGCGAATCGGTTTGTGAAATTTGTTTATTTATTATAAGCTTCTGATTCTGTTTATCCGCATGACATATGCCTTATGGACCAACGCAACTATTGTGCTTTTGCCTACAATTATAATGTTGTATCTCCCGAGACCGGTAATTGCAAAATCATGCACTTTGTATCAGACCGAGAATAAAATCTCACCTTGTGGCTCTAGTTCGACTGCTAATGATTTGTTTTGTTATTGAGAACATAGATACTGACCATCTAAGATGATTTTGCGAAAAAAATGCATTATGTTTGTGAAATTATAAAATATTTTCTATTACAATTAAACACACTTGAAACGAGATCAGTACGACGATAAAATAACGAACAATTTTATCTTTTTGGTAAAATAATGGTTATTACGATTAAATATAAATAGCATGTGTTTCATCCTCTTGTTTGAAATCGAATTATAATTAAATGCATGTAGTTCATTTGTTTTTAAAAGGCATACGAACTTGACACATTTCACATTTATTAATTTAAGTAAATGGCACCAAGAAGCATCGATACGACATGCATGTTTCGATAGCCTTCATTTTGAAGTGATGTCATCGGTTTGAGATAATATGGACCACGCAATAGGTGTGTTTTAATGCTCAAGGGCATTAAATTAACGAATTTATTCTATACTTAGCAGTGAAAATAATGTCTATCAAAAATGGATAAAAGTGATATTTTCACTGCAGAATTGATATTGATATTTTCACTGGTGATTGATATCAACCGATATTTTCACTGTAGAGTTTGGATTACTTCTGACGTTTCCATTCACTAATGTGCCTCACTTCAGAAATTCAAATGCCTATAACTCCGTTATTTACGAACGTAAACAAAGTGTGGGTATTCATTTTCTTAGTTAGAACGTTAGGAACAATGTGGTACCAAAATTATTTGTGTTTTCAAAATTTTTTTACCAAATATATTTCATCTCGTGACTTGAAAACATCTAAATTTTCACTCGTGCTACGCACTCGTGAAAATTTTGATGTTTTCAACTCACTCGATGAAATATATTTGGTATTCACCTCAAAAACGTAAATATCCTCTATATACATTATGCATATTCTGCCATGCTGAGATATACGTCTCAGATTCAGGCAAAATAATTAATCTTTTTAAACGTTGAATATCCTGAAATATACGAAAATGTGTTTAAGCGGTCCATATTCCTCCAAATTACCATGCTCCATTCAACACTGTTACAACACAATCATTAACTTAACTTTAACATATTTTTATTCAAAATCATAAACATATGCATGCATTGTAAATATGGTACAAGGATTTAATTCTTCTTTATCTGTTCATTCATTTGAAACCATATGTACCCCTCCCTTCCCACGCTTGAATGAATGAATGAATGAATGCATGAATGACAGAATGAATGAAGGAATGAATGAATGAATGAATGAATGAATGAACGATCGATCGATCGAACGAAAGAACGAACGAATGAATGAATGAATGAATGAATCAATCAATCAATCAATGAAGTGTGACTGACACATAATATCCTCCGATTTGTTTCAGATCGTTCAGACTCTATTCTCCGAACAGACACCATTCCTGACCCTAGTCACGTACAGGTGAGAACCAAACAGTTTTACCTATTCTATTCGTATCAGATGTAGCATCATCCGTCTCCAGCCAAAAAGTTTAATCCGAAATTGAAATATGATGACGTTACGTGGTTAAGTAGCATGTTCATAAGTGCATGATTACTCGAAATTGCGGTTGTAATAATAGATGATGGAACACGCAAAACAGTTTAAATAATAACATGAACCCATTTGATTACCAAGCATTTTAGCGCATAACCATATTTCAGGAGCACGGAAAGCAACAGCGGCACAGGGCTGCTAGTGTGAACCCTAAGAGGCTCCAGTCCCAGGCGAGCCCTGGAAAGAGGTCGCAGTCCCAAGTGACGATCACCCAAGCGAACTCGGCCAAGAAACCCCTGGCAAGCCCAGTTCAGACAGCATCACTGGGGAATCATGCACAAAACTCCATCCAGAGTAGAACTGGTCAACAGTCAGCCGACCTAGGTAAGTAAATGGACCAGACACGACGAGATGGGATTTCCAGTCAGGTACATGTATGACACAAATCTATTGCCGCCTTTGACAATGGAAGAGTCTGGAAAATTCGTGCGGGATGCTGTTGCTCTTTTTACTTAAACTATTAAGTCAAAGTAACTAGATAACATGAGTTCAAGTGTCAAACACGAGAATTGCGAGACTAAACACAAGGTTTGATGATGGAGGGGTTAAATCATAGTGTGTGTGCACTATGTATGCAGAGAGAGCATATGTTTATATTGCGAAGTTGATCTGTGCAGTTGTTTAAGTTTATCCATTTGCTTCTACTTCATTCATAGAGTACATGATTGTACGTCATTGTTATAATAACAAACGCATAGATTCATTACGATTTTAGAATTCATAGATACACTAGTATTCCTTACATACAGACTGTAATATGATTCCGTTTTCTATGCTAGAATACCGATGGTAAACTGCTGTAATCGGTTACCATAAGGGATGTCATTCGGTGTCCGATTTAAAGTTCGGACTTTCAGAAACTTACCATAACCAAAATGACCAAAACACATATTGTCCTTTTTATTATAACAACTAGCGAGACAGTGTTCGTGACAAGTAAATCCCTATCGCTATTACAAGCCATCTAACGACTTCTACCAGCTACCTTAAATGTGTTGACAGATCAAACTGTAGTCAAAACACTGATTTCAGGTTTGCCGCTCGACTCCGCGTTGACCGAAACAGAAGATGCAAAGCTCTTCAAACCTAACAAAGGGAAGAAACCTCTAGTAATACAGGTAAAGGAATGTGCCGAGGTCATAGATAATGTTGAGAATTCCCTCGCCAACCCCAGCACTATTTGTGTATCCAAACAACATGGAAACCGAGGACTCACTGTAGCCCGCTGTGTAGCACTCCTGAACATGGCCGATGGGTCCATGGATATTTCCACACTACCTATCTCTGCACAGACAAGTACAAAGGTCCGAACCACATGGTCAACAACACCCCCCAACTCACCACATGGGAGCCCGAATGATCACACCCTCTCATCACCATACAGCTCCGATCACAAGGGTGCCAAGGCTAGGCCTGCTTGTTCACCCACCACCTCCCACAAGAGTAGCCGAGAGCGACCACCAAGTATCTCTCACAACAGACCCAAACATCGAACCGCCTGGTTAACACCACCAAGCTCCGCTCGAAAATGTGAAAAAGTTCGACCATCTAGCTCTACTCACAAGAGTACCAAACCTCGGACAGCCTCTACATCACCAAGCTATGAGAGCAACAAATTTGAAAAACAAAACGCTCCATCTAAAGCATCAATGTACAGCGACGCCACAGAAATATCAGGCCCATGGAGCAGCGAAGTTGATGAGGAAGAAAGAGGAGTCCCAGCCCAGGACGTCGTGGACAGTAGCGTAAGAGAAACACCAGAACCCGACATCGAGGAGATGGGCGACTTTGTTGCTATTAGTCGATCTAGCATTTCTGACCCAAGAACGCCCTATGGATTACCATATGAAGACTACCCGACAGACGACGACGAACTTGATGGCATAAGCCTGTCATACGACGAGCCTCGCTACCTTGGCTTACACATTGAGGCAAAAGGAGAACTAGACGGACAGAATAAGGAAGAGTTTAAAGGTCTGGAGCGGTTAAAGGCAGAAAATCCCACACCAAGAGCAGCACTGACCTACAATATTAGAAAGGTGTGTATTCATCCTAATTAACGCTTCCAATAAAATGGTCATTTTTGACATGCTTGTGATAGTTAAAACTATAATTTCTGTTTTAAAGCTGGCTTACACTTGTTTGTTCGTGAGAAAATATGAAATGTAGGTAATGCTGCTTGTTATATTGAAACCAACGTTAAATACTAGTATAACGTCTTGCATCTTGTAGGAGGCGATGACGAGACAAAGGACGCAGGCAAAACCGACCCAATACCAGATTATGAGTAGAATGGAAGAAGACGTCGAATTCAGGAATCAAATTCTGGACAAACTTAGAAGGCAAGAAGAAGCAGATGAAGAATGGTTTGAAATGATGGAGAAGGAAAGGATCAGAGCCGATGAGATCAGAAACATGGAAGAGAAGAAGGAAAAGAGGAAGGAGGGACGTGTCAGGAGGCTAATCAGAAGGCTGAGGGGTGTAGTGGTTTGCTGTGTGAGGAGACAGGGTGACGACTAAAGAAGAACGGATCTATTGTAGAATTGGTAAGTAAATATCCAAAATAAACCAGAATAAATCTTAGTTTCCTAAGGTATATTCATGAGTCTCAAGCCAAAAATTTACTCCGAAATTGCGAAGCATTTTCACAAGTGTTACTCGAAAAACGAGGTTGTATTAATAGATTATGAAACACGCAAAGCGTTTAAATATTAATACATGTATGATCCAATTTGATTCAAAAGCATTTTAGCACACGGTCATATTTTCAGCAGCATGGAAAGCAACAGCGGCACAAGGCTGCTATTGTGAACCCTAAGGGAAGCCCTAAGAAGCTCGAGTCCCAACCGAGCCCTGGAAAGAGGTCGCAGTCCAAAGTGACAATCACCCAAGAGAACTCGGCCAAGAAACCACAGGCAAGCCCAGTTCAGACAAAATTCCAGGGTAATCATGCACAATTCTACCTCTAGAGTCGAACCGGACATCATTCATCTAGCCCAGGTAAGTAAATGGACCGGGCACGAAGAGATGGGATTTCCGGTTAGGTATGACACAAATCCATTACCGCCTTTGACCATGGAATCTGGAAAATTGGTGCGGGATGTTGTTGCTCTTTTTACGTACAACGTTAACTCAAATTAGCTAGATAACACAAGTTAAAGTGTCAAACACGAGAATCGCGAGAATAAGCAAAAGGTTTGATGATAGAGGGGTTAAAATATAGTGTGAGTGCACCGTCTATGCAGAGAGAGAGCATGTGCTTATATCGCGAAGTTGATCTGTGCAGTTGTTAAGCTTATCCATTTGCTTCAACTTCATTTATAAAGAACGTCACCGTGACCATAACAAAAGAAAAAAAAAAAAAAAAAAAAACGATTTTAAAATACATAGATGCACTAGAATTACTTACATACAGACTGTAATATGATTCCGATATCTACATGTGTATGCTAGAATACCTACGACAAACTGCTGAGTTCCTGCTGGGATAGTCAGTTACCATATCCAAAATGACCAAACACACATATTGTCCTTTTTAGCTCGCCTGTACGAAAGTACAGGAAGAGCTATTGCAATCACCCCGGCGTCGGCGTCGGCGTTAGCGTTAGCGTCGGCGTTGCTCAAAATGTTAAAGTTTTTGGTTAAAGTTTTTATAAGGCTATATCTCTTGAACATGTTGAGGGATTAAGTTGATACTTTGCATGTTGGTAGATATTGGTCTGAAGTTTTATTCTGTACCATCATGACCCACCTGGGTGACCTTGAGGTCAAGGTCACGGACTTAGAAATTTTGTGTTAAAGTTTTTGGTTAAAGTTTTTGTAAGTCTATATCTCTTGAATATGTTGATGGATCGAGTTGATACTTTGCATATTGATAGATATTGGTCTGAAGTTTTATGCTGTACCACCATGGACCACCTGAGTGACTTTGATGTCAAGGTCACGGACTTAGAAATTTTGTGTTAAAGTTTTGGTTAAAGTTTTTGTAAGTCTATATCTCTTGAGTATATAGATGGATCAAGTTGATACTTTGCATGTTGATAGATATTGGTCTGAAGTTTTATGCTGTACCATCACGACCCACCTGAGTGACCATGAGGTCAAGGTCACAGACTTAGAAATTTTGTGTTAAAGTTTTTGTAAGTTTGTATCTCTTGAATATATAGATGGATTAAGCTGATACTTTGCATACTGATAGATATTGGTCTGAAATTTTATCCTGTACCGTACCCATCTGAGTGACCTTGAGGTGAAGGTCACAGACTTAGAAATTTTATGTTAAAAATATTTTGGGTTAAAGTTTTTAAAGTCTATATCTTTTGAATATGTTGATGGATCATGTTGGTATATACATGTACTGGTTTTAAGGTGTACCATCATGGCGAACCTTAGAGACCTTAAGGTCAAGGTCATGGGTCATAGATTTTAATAGATTTAGTGTCAAAGCATAAGTCAGGCGAGCTACGCTGTCCTGCGACAGCTCTTATTATAATAACAACTACTGAGAAACTGTGCGGGACAAGCAAATCCCCATCGCCATTGCATGTCATTAAACGACCGACTTTTTTTAAATATATTTTATTCTATATACCAGCTACCTCAAATATTTGACAGATAAAACAGTAGATAATTTAACCTTGATGTCAGGTTTGCCGTTTGTTAGCTCACCTGAGCCGAAGGCTCACAGGTGAGCTTATAGTATACCTATGCTCCGGCGTCCGGCGTCCGTCCATCCGTCGTCGTCCAAAATTTCAAACATCTTCTTCTCTGAAACCGCTTGGCCGATCAAGTTGAAATTGTATGTGGAGCCTCCATGGGTAGGGGGAATGAAAGTTTGTTCACGGGATCTTGGTCACATGACCTAAATGGCCGCCACACCCATACAGAAGTGCCAAGACTAAAAGTAACAGTAAGTGCGTTTGGTGTGCACGACAAAGTGCACTTTACTTGCATTATTTAATAGTGATTTGTGCACTTACTAGTGCACTCCATGTGCACAAGGGTGTTACCTTTCGTCTTAGCATAATCGTATATGGTGAAAAAAACTTCAAAAATCTTTTTCTCCAGAACCGGTAGGCCGATTTCCACGAAATTCGGTATGTAGCATCGGGGAACCCAGCCCATCATAGTTTGTTCAAATGATGACCTTAGGATTACCTTGACCTATTTTTCGGCAAGGACAATTTTGGAATGCGAAAACAGTGGATATTTTGGAAACTATTTCAGCCTGAGACTTGAAAGTAATAAGATGCAGGCAGCTAAAGGTATGAAGCCAATGAAGGTATGTTATAAATTAAGGTCAAGGTCATTTCTTGACCTTGACCCAAGGCCATTGAAATATCAAAATTAGGTCACAATTTCAAAGATCTTCTTCTTTGAAACCGCTTTGCCGATCAAGTTGAAATTTTATGTGGAGCCTCCATGGGTAGGGGGAATGTAAGTATGTTCACGGAATCTTGGTCACATGACCAGGATAGCCGCCATACCCATACATGTATTTGGAAAACCCCTTCAAAACTCTCCTTATCCAGAACTGGTGGGCCGATTTCAACGAAACTTGGTATGTAGCATCGGGAGCCCATCATAGTTTATTCAAATGATGACCCTAGGATGACCTTGACCTATTGTACGGAAACATAGGCTTTTGCATGGGTTTAGGCGAAAACAATGGATATTTTGAAAACTATTGCAGCTTGAGACTTAAAAGTTGCTAGATACAGACAGCTAATGGACTCAGTGAAGGTATGTAATTAATTAAAGTCAAAGTCATTTCTTGACCTTAACCACAGGTCATCGAAATATCAACATTAAGTCACAATTTCAAAACTCTTCTTCTCTGAAACCGCTTTGCCGATCAAGCTGAAATTTTATGTTGAGCCTCCATGGGTAGAGAGAATGGACGTTTGTTCACGGGATCTTGGTCACATGACCAAGATGGCCGCCAAGCCAATATATGGTAAAAACCCTTCAAGAATCTTCTTCTCCAGAACCGGTGGGCCGATTTCCACGAAACTTGGTATGTAGCTTTGGGACCTCCAGTCTATTATAGTTTGATAAAATGATAACCCTTAGATGACCTTGACCTATTTAACGGCAAGGTCAATTTTGGAAACATAGGCATATACATGGCATTATGCGAAAACAATGTTGTTGTTTTTTTTTCATTAGATGCAAACAACTAATGGAATAAATGAAGGTATGTGATTAAATAAGGTCAAGGCCTTTTCTTGACCTTGACCCTAGGTCATTTTAATATCAAAATTAAGATAATGGTTTTCTCAGAAATCGCTGGGTTTCAATAAAGGTGTGTGAGTATTCAAGGTCACGGTCATTTGATGATGGCTTAATGCTCCAAGATCAGGCTTCAGGTGAGCGTTCTCAAGACCAATGGTCCTCTGGTTGGTTTTCTCACGCAAAGGCTTATGTACATTACATGTACGTTGTTTAATCATTATTACATGTAGTGTCGTTTCATATTTATCAAATAATTTTGCAGAAGCCTGTATGTTTATGCAAGTTACTGAACCGACAAGGTCTCGATTCTATTATTAGTCAGTTGTGTCTGCTAATCGCTATTCCACTCACAAATGCACTCCGCGTCTATAAACTGTTCAAAATAGCCCTGATTTCCATCTAATACAGAAAATTACAGTAAGATCTGAGCAATATAAATATATTAAAAGTCAATTTTCCAATGGACAGAGTCTGGCTTTCGCTGCCAGTTTTGTAAAGGGTCACTGAAGAAGGTTCATTACCCGAAATGGTACAATATGGCCCATCTTCTCGCTTTGAATGTTTAACTGCTTCAAAAGGATCTAACAATTATTTTTCTTTAGTACACCTTGAAACGATACATATTCTGAGAGAAAAAAAAAAGAAAAAAAAAAAGGTTTAATTGTGACCGAACGGGTCACTGTTAGCTGCAAGCAGAGCAAGTCAATGTTGAAGAAACTGGTGACGGCCCATTGACACTGGATTTGCGCTCTAAGCTTTCTGTAAGCTTCGAAGATTCTATTTTCTTTGCAGAAAAAAACATTTCCACTTTCAACGATCATGCGAAGCCTGTTTACAAGAGTATTTGCATGTCAACATACACATACGTCAGAGAGGTTCTGTAACGCTTCTGTTGGCTTTCTATATAAAGCGCATTCCCATCCTCTAATACTCATTGGAAATAAAAATTTAAACTGAGATCCTTTAAGAGCAGTGAACACATTCATGCGAAAGGGGATGGGCCATACCGTGGTTGCGACTATTAAAGTCTCGTCAGCCAAAGAGAATTACTGAAATTTTGCAACTTTCAACAGGGTAGTCGATACAAAGACTAATATTATCTGAATGGGGCCAAATATGTTAAACACTGGTTACATGTAGAACATGAATCTTAACCGATAATAAATTTCTGGTGTCTCAGAACATCCTCGCTGATCTCAAAGGAAGTCGCTCCTCAAGTATCCTGATCAGTTTAGATATATTTTGCTGTAAGTGTTTTTCATCGTCTGGCTCTATTTTGGATTTACCCGTCTATGCATTGACTACAAACTTGTATACTAGATTGGTTACTAGTATATGCACATCCTGAAATACTTGTGGGATACCCACCTTCCTTCACATACAGTGAAACAACCATATCAGTTTCTCTGCCATGGTTAGTCCATCAGCCTTATAGACATTGGCGGAAATTGCATCCATACCTGGAGCTTTACTAGATGATAGTCGTTGAACTACTTTTCTTGTTTCAATGAGGGTTGGAACATCTAGCAGAACACTACCCTCTATCTGTAGAAGTATATGCCAGCAAGACACTTGATTGTCGATGTGTCTGCTCAACATTCGTAGATACATGTAGCATCTTTAACTGTGGGTCGAGTGCTTCCATCTGGACTGAGCAGCGTGGTGGCTCCAGAAACCTTTGGACCATAGACAGACTGAGTGTCAGTGCATCCTGAAATGTCTTCATGTCCTTTCTGTCTGCTTAAAACATAATTTCTTCTATTTTCTTTCTCAGCCAGAAGCTTTGCATGTCCATGCAATGTTCTGGACTGTCTTACAAATGTGGTATGGTATATATCAACGATCATTTGTCAGTTATAAAACAAAACTTATCATTGTTTAGTTCAACTCCTGACAGGATGTTTACTTAGTAATTAAATAAAACCTATCATTGTTTGGTCTATCTATTTTCAGGCTGTTTACTTAGTAATTAAACAAAACCTACCATTGTTTGGTCTATCTATTCTCAGGCTGTTTACTTAGTAATTAAACAAAACCTATCATTGTTTGGTCTATCTATTCTCAGGCTGTTTACTTAGTAATTAAACAAAACCTATCATTGTTTGGTCTATCTATTCTCAGACTGTTTACTTAGTAATTAAACAAAACCTATCATTGTTTGGTCTATCTATTCTCAGGCTGTTTACTTAGTAATTAAACAAAACCTATAGTCGTTTGATCTATCTATTCTCAGGCTGTTTACTTAGTAATTAAACAAACCCTACCATTGTTTGGTCTATCTATTCTCAGGCTGCTTACTTAGTAATTAAACAAAACCTATCATCGTTTGGTCTATCTATTCTCAGGCTGTTTACTTAGTAATTAAACAAAACACCTATCGGCGTTTGGTCTATCTATTCTAAGGCTGTTTACTTAGTAATTAAACAAAACCTATCATTGTTTGGTCTATCTATTCTCAGGCTGTTTACTTAGTAATTAAACAAAACCTATCATTGTTTGGTCTATCTATTCTCAGGCTGTTTACTTAGTAATTAAACAAAACCTATAGTTGTTTGATCTATCTATTGACATGATGTTTACTTAGAAATTAAATAAAACATATCATCGTTTGGTCTATCTATTCTCAGGCTGTTTACTTAGTAGTTAAACAAAACTATCATTGTTTGGTCTATCTATTCTCAGGCTGTTTACTTAGTAATTTAAAAAAAAACTATCATTGTTTGGTCTATCTATTCACAGGCTGTTTACCTAGTTATTAAACAAAAAGGTACAAGTAGGCAAAGATCAGGAAAAGGCGCAATCAGAAAAAGATTTCCACTCCAAAAACCGAGGTGGGAAAAAACCAAACTAACAATCAGGTACTTATTCCATGAAACATATCGTAAGCCGAATGAGCAGCTATTTTCCCAATAGGTGGCCACTCAGTTACCTTAACTTAACTAAAAATATGAAAACATACATAAGGCGCCAACAGCACAAAAAAAAATTTATACACCAAACATAAAACAAAAACCTATCATTGAATATTTTATCTATTGACAGGCTGTTCACTTAGTACATGTAGTTAAACAAAACCTATTATGGTTTAGTTCAACTACTGACAGGCTGCTCACTTTGTAATTAGCACAGTCGACCTGTATTAATGATATACTTTAGTCTCATTAGGGAATTAATCGATTTCCTATATAACGAAAACTGCCTATGAACTTTTGTAGGGAAAATGTTTCTACGACGGTTGTATTAAAATGTAATATAACTAAATGATCACGCAGAATTTAAAACTCCATGATCGCGCAGGATCTGTACAGGTTGATACGCATTCCTTATACTATTAGGAGCATTTGAATTACAAGGTTCTTTGATATATAACAAAACCAAAACATAATATTTCAATACAAAAATGTTCGATTTATAGTTATTGTGAAATCGTCCCTAATTAGTTGTTTTTGTTGAATAAAGACATGACAATCAGCAGATATTTCCAGTGCACACCCGTTTAATAATGCATGTTTTTATTCTGTTTACGTTTGTTGCAAAAAAGCCATAAACTCGAAGAAATCACATTTAATGCACTTTATGCTTCTAATATCTCTTCATCAATCCAATAATACTTTATTTATGACACGCGACAATTCAAGACGCAAATCAGGCTGCACATCATCGCAGTCTGATCGAAGCCTTTCTAGACAACCTTGAAAGTGTAAAACGTTTGCTACCTACACGTATATCTGAAATTTTATACGATGTCAAGAACTTGCGGCTTTGTTCTACATTTAGTTCTTGTTGACATGTCCTGGCTCAGTTTATTTGAACCAGGCTCTGAAGTTAATAGAGAAAGAATTATATTGATTAATACAAGCAGGTAGAAACCTATACGGCACGCTATGAGCCGCCTCGTGGGAAAACCAACAATGTGGTTTCCGAACAGGTCTGACACAAGCCGGCCTGTACAGCTACAGAAGCAGGCTAGAAGCTTGAAATTTTGGAGTTAAGTAGAGGAGGAATTGTAGTATCCGAGTAGCGAAAACAAAGGCGCTGATCAGCTTCGCGGTTACCGCGAAGCTGATCTGCGCCTTTGTTTTCGCCTATGCAGATTGTTGGTTTTCCCATGGGGCGGCTCCTATAATGAAATCCCTTGAAGCCACCATGAGATGAATGATGACCTGAGATTGTCGATTAGTTTTTACATTCAACATTAAACAAAACAACCTACTTCGATCATATACTCTTGTTTAAGTATTGACCAGCTTATTGGAACCGACAAGTGCACATCCTGACAGAATTAATACCAGAGTTATTTCCTTGTTGACAATATGATATCTCCTATGGAATAATTTATAAACATATTGAAGCGAAGCAGGATACATATTTAGGTCGTATGTATGGAGAAATAAAGTTAAATATGTGTGACAGAATATGAAAAAATGGATACTCTAAATTAGAAAGAACACAATAGTTTGGCGCTGACAATGTTAAAATTATCCTAGAAGAGAACCATTTATTGTAAAACGGTAAGCCTGCTTTAATGATTTCCCAATGGAATAAAGATATTTTTCAAATGATTATTATGACGAAGATTCATCGGTAGGAAATCATAAACTATACAGAAGAGTTTTCGTTTTACAGAGATCAATACATATGGCCCTGGAAATTTATTTGAACATGAAGTGCGGGTATGCAGAGAGGAACCTTACACTAGAAATTATAAGGATGTAACGACTCATCTTAAAAACGAAAAGAAACACAAACATTACGAAAACTTGCCCATACAATAAACACAGATTTTTTTCTGATGTGAAATTTGAAAATGATATTTTCATTTTTCAGCGGCTCAAAACATAGATTGTAGGTACACGTTAGAACCGCCTCGGTGAGGCGGTTCTAATGAGTACCCACAATCTATGTTTTGGATCACAAATAAGCAAAATAGGTATACCCCTGCAGACCCCAGTTTTACTATATAAAAGTGGGGTTTAAGGGGGTATTTATTTCACGGACATGTTTTCCTGATGAATATGTGCGCCTGGTACTCGACGTAACTATCTAACGACAAGTGTAGACAAATGAGCGTATTTCATAAAGTATGTAAAAGTCGGATACGTCAAGTTAACTGATATAATCTCTTGATATATTATTTGTAATTAGTTTAATTATTTGTAATTAGTGTTTTTATTTTCTGTTTGTAGGAAATCGTTATGCATATTGTATCCTTGTTGGATTTGGCTCAAAATGTTCATGATTTTAGTCCTGGCGCTTACTGTTTCCTTCGGTGATGGCACCCAGATTAGTAAGTATGGTTGATAAACTCTAAATTGAAAGCGTAAATGCATTCATTTCGAAAGCATGCCCGTGCAATATACAGACATCTTTTCAGCAGTAAAAGAATGAACTATTCATTAGGAAGAAAATATATATTTAAATATTTTTCTCAAAACATTGAGTGTGGGTACAAGTCAGAACCGCCACAGCCAGGCGGCTCTTGCGAATATCCACAATCTATGTTTTAGATAAAAAATAAGAACAATAGATATACCCCTGAAAACCCCAGATTTACTATATAAATGTGGGGTATGAGGAGGTAAACACTATACGGACATGTTATCGTGACGTAAGGGGTACACTTATGTAAACAACAGCAGAACCCGACATTAATAATGATTTATTTTTATTGTTCTTTAGACTTGAATTGTTTGATCACATAAAACGTAAAGTTCCAAATTTTGTTTCCTTAAGTAGTCATGATAAATTTAGCTGGCTGATGACATGCGAAAATGAAGACATTTTGAATAGATATGGGCAATTTGTGAATACATGTTTTACTTTACGTGGATAAGATTATCATATGGATTTTTCGACCAATTTGGTTATTATGATAGATATTGTTGCATCATAAATATGAGCATGTTCATTGTGATATTTTTGTATTTGTTTAATTGTATATTTATATTTTTTGTTTCACTAATCAACTTAATGAGATATTTTGTTATTTTCGTTTATGTTCAGCATTATTAAGCATTTCATACCATGTAATGGTCCATGATTGGAATAAAATATCTTAATAATGATGTCCATGAACGTCACATGACGGTTTCAACATTTTATTGACCAATCTGGAATTTATTGCTAACAAAGTGTCAGAGCATTGTGAACGTACACAATATTGCGTGCATTATTCATGAATTTTCTATGAACCTATAGACCGTTGACCGCGAAACCAATATGCCATAGCTTAAAGACAATATCATGTGGTCACCTATTACTGTTCAATTGAGCATCTTAATGCTATTTTGTGTGTGTTTGCTTTCGAAAAATATCGCAGTAGCTTTTTACCATATGCGTACATGTAAATGTTATTCAAACGCTCTACTTACTAAATCTGAAATTTCCAAGCCCCTACATATTTGGTACAAATTTCCAAACCTCTAGATATGTACAGAACCAGGTTGGGAACCTTGAAGATAGATTATCCCATAACTTGTAATCGATCCAGTTTCAGTAATAGATGGGCAACTTACGGAGTTTAATCCCTATCTCGAGAAGTTGCTTACTCCCAATGCTGCTATCAACACAGACATGGACGTTATCATATCCAACGAAACTCACACTATTGTCACATTCAACGAAGGTATATTGCGTAGTTTTGCCTTTATCATAAAATCATAAACATCAAGTCTTACATATTTTATTCACCCTATTGTTTTCATATGATTTTAGAGGAAATCATTTAAGAGAACCAAACAATCTTTACCGTTTTCTACGTTTATTGTTGTTTCAAATGTGATTTTGATTCCGTTTACCGCAAAAAGGAACTCGAACACGAGACAATGCTGACCTTCTGGAGACGCCCTGTAAACATTGCATGTATTAGAAATAATTGCCCATTACACGTGTATTTTCAGTATGCCAAAAACTTAAATCAGGAGCACTGATGTTAATTGATATGTCCTCCCCAGCCGTTGGTCCTCTGTTGAGATCATTTGCACGTGCTTACGGACTCGTCATCACCACAGTAATGGACCGGTCATTGCTACTGCCGGTTGATGAATTAGACGAATTAAGAATAAACATTCAACCTCCTGGGATAGACATGCTAAACGTGGTGCCTGATATAGTGAAGTTTGAAAAGTTTGATAAGGTTGTTATTCTCTACGATAAAAGCTTTGGTACGTATAAGGAAACCCTGCACAAGAAAAATACATGTTTCGTTCATTTATCGATACATTATTTTATAAACGTCTTTGGTGACATAACACGCAAATAGTTCATCAACAGAAAACTATTGACATGTAACATGATAAAAATGTAATTTAAGAAAACTCATGAATAAAATCTAGTCATAGGCGAGCATGATATTCCTTATTTTACGATATGATGCTTACATGTACATGCAGCAATGGTAAGAGCATTATTGCTTAAAAAAATGAACACACACACACACACACACACACACACACCTACGCGCGTCCGTTTAACCGAACCGTAGAAGCTATACTCTTAAGAATCATAAATATGATGTTTAATATGTAAAAGATTGTTCGGCGTCCAGGGATCTCCATCGTCGGGCAGCTTACTCAATCTGTGAGTCCTGGTTTTTGATTCATCAGGATGTTTATCTTGATTTATATGTTTGTTCTTGATGATTCATTGACTAGTTAGAGATTCACCACGACGACCGAAGAACTAACTAAATGTTATGAACCACTGCAGAAGCTGAGGGTGAGGTTAGGCGCCTGTAAGCCCGCCGGTTTAAGCCCGCCAGTAACTTTGTGTTACTGATCGTTCCAAGGCGATACTTCTGTGGTGGTTCTTTTTGTTTTATGTCTTGGTGTTTAAATTTTTTTGTGCTGTTGGCGCCTTATGTGTGTTTTCATAGTTTTAGTTAAGTTAAGGTAACTGAGTGGCCACCTATTTGGAAAATAGCTGCTCATTCGGCTTACGATATGTTTCATGGTATAAGTGCCTGATTGTTAGTTTTTTTTCCCACCTCGGTTTTCTGATTGAGCATTTTCCTGATCTTTGCCTACTTGTACCTCCCGATATCAAAGTTTCTGTTTTTATTCAGCATGCAAATTAAAATATTTTACATATTTTTCTATGGTGTTTAAGATACGGTTATTTTTTTTAAATTTCAATCCAGATCTACAGCAAACGCCTCGCAATGTTCTGAGCGGTGTATCGGCGCATCACATTTACCACGAACTGACTCGCAATGCAACACAGATGAGGTCCATACTTGGAGAAGTAGCAGATTTGGAAATCAACAATATATTTATAATTGGAGCGTCTAGCAGCGTTGATTATATTCTAGGAGAGGCAAGCGTTTTCCTTATCTTCCCGTTGCATATGATTAGACGCAAGATAAGTGTCATCACTCGTAAACGATCATTGTTTCTCTTTTGGCTGATGAAACAATACATGTGTGTGAGAAGTTTGTCTTGTCTTCTAAACTGATGTTGACCTGGCAAGGGTTGAATATTAAGTTGTTAAGTGATATTTCTGTAGATGCTTCTGAACGAGGTGAAATGTAAGGGATAGTAAAGAGAATGAATACTTCAGTACAATAGTCTGGCTTTCGTTGCCGGTTTAAGAAAGGGCTACTGATGAGGGTTCATTACCCGAAATTGCGCAATGTAGTCCATAATATCTCCCTTTGAATATATTCACTGCTTCCAAAGGATCAAACCTTTATATTTTATTCGAAACATTAGTTTTTCATAGAAATAATATGTAATAGGCATATGCTTTGATGTACGCAATTAATCGTCATTGCATTGTTTTTTTAGGCGAATGGACATACAGAGCTGAAAACGGAAGAAATCAATTGGTTTGTCATTACAAAGGTAGGTGAGGTCGTGTACAACTTGATAGTCAGAAAAGTACAAGTAGGCAAAGATCAGGAAAAGGCGCAATCAGAAAAAGACTCCCACTCCAAAAACCAAGGTGGGAAAAGAAAGCTGGTAATGAACGCGTGTATTTAATAAGGAATGTTGAACATCCTATCACGTATCGTTTATAGTTTCCATTTTTATTTATTCATTTTTTTTTTTTTTTTTGATCATGGTATATGGTACATGGTATTTTGGGGCAGCTGGCAAATTTGAATTTGTCCTCTGTTCAAACATGGCGATCTTTTAAACATACCATGCAATAAAGGTTCTGATATCTGCGAAATTAAGCGGATGCCTGTCACGTTTATCACATTGGGGTATGTAAATATTTGAGAAAAAAAAACGCAACCTATAAAAATGTTGTGAAACACCTGTTGTATAGCAAATGGTGGGCCACAGCAAATGAGTGCCAATAGTTGATCCAAGTAATATCTCAGTACGAGCGATATCAAAGTAAAATGAGCCACGACGCGAGAAAACCGGTCGTCGGGGTTTCCGACCAGGTCTGACACAAACCGGCCTGTACAGTCACAGAAGCAGGCTAGAGGCTTGAAATTTGGGCTATAAGTAGAAGAGGAATTGTACTATCCGAGTAGCGAAAACAAAGGCGCTGATCAGCTTCGCAGCTACTGCGAAGCTGATCTGCGCCTTTGTTTTCGCATAGGCAAAACTCCGGTTTTCTCGCGTCGCGGCTCAAATCAGAATCGTCGGAACTGCACTAGCTCTTCCATGATATATTCAAATAAATAGGCAAATAGTCTTGCTCGTTACCTCTTCGTGATAGAGTTAACAAGATCATGTTCTTTCTATTATGAGATACAATATAATGCCTTGAATAAATTGAACCGGATCACGGAATATCGGCCATCTACTTTTACTCTTGGCTATATGTTTAAATCGTTTCATGCTTTCACTTTAAAAGGATTTGTGGCTGCTAATCATACAAATGTCGTATTAAACCAGCACTGATAAGCATGCAATCAATAACACCGAGAGCCTGGGGTCAGTTCAGATTGGAAATTTCTCACTCCCTTTTCAAAGAACTTTAAGAATCTTGTAAAATTCCTATATTTTATAAAAAAAAAACATGACTTTGTTTTCATAAAGTTTCCATTTTTATTTAGTGTCCCTCTTGCCAAGATATCGACAAATGACATTGAAGATCAAGCATATATGAGCTAAATCAGAAAGTCATTTAACTTGTATCCATTGGGAATATAGTGGAAATGAACGACAAATGATGCATCAGTCTTTTCGAAAACCAGCTGATTATCAATATACATGTATTTACCTTTAAGGTAGTTTTTCCTGCATCTGTTTGTAATGTGAGAATGTAAGTGCTATTTGTCTCACGTTGAAAAAGGTACAAGTAGGCGATGATCAGGAAAAGGCGCAATCAGAAAGACATCCCCATTCCAAAAACCGAGGTGGGAAAAACCAAATTGACAATAAGGTACTTACTTATACTGAGAAAACATATCGTAAGCCGAGTGAGCAGTTATTTCCCAA
The DNA here is from genome assembly GCA_964017185.1 of Rugalucina vietnamica. Lineage (NCBI taxonomy): Eukaryota > Metazoa > Mollusca > Bivalvia > Lucinida > Lucinidae > Rugalucina > Rugalucina vietnamica. The sequence continues at coordinate 40,516,401 of OZ024870.1, forward strand.
TAGGCGGCCACTCAGTTACCCGGACTAAAATAAAAAATAAGAAAACGTACATAACGTTCAAACAGCACAAAAACTCGTCTCCCAAACATAAAGCAAATACAATCACCACATAAGTGTCGCCTTGGAACGGTCAGTAATATATAATTACTGAAGGGAGGGGGCTTAAATCGATTTCACAGGGTCCTAACCTTTCCCTCATCTTCCGCAGTGGTTAACGACTTTTCGCTAGTTGTTCGGTCCTCGTGGTGAATCTCTAACTAGTCGATGAATCATCAAGGACAAACAAATAAATCATGATAACCACCATTAATCAAAAACGAGGATTTGCAGATTCAGTATTAGCTGCCCGACAGCGCCGAATAGCTTACTGAAACCCGGAGCAAAAGAAAACACCAGTTTAACCCTGGTTGGCAAAGCAACAGACACGAAGCTGCGGCCCCAACCAACTAAAATGAATAGCGTTATATTGGGGCCATCATAGGGTCTGACGCCCGACGCACCGGCCTGCAATTAAAGAAGGCAGCGTAGTAATCAACTATGATTAGGTTAAACACTAAGCATGCAGACTGCCGCATAACATTCAAGTTATAACATATACGCCTGTAACGTGTTATGAATTTTCAGAACTGAAAAGAAAAATCATTCCTTCCTATAAGTTTCTTAAATATGTAAACCAAGTCACCATAAAATTCTGGTTCCGAAAGGCCCTCACGTAAAAGCGTCTTTAGCCCAACATAAAATCTTAGTGTCTGCGATAAAATTTAGAGACTGTTAGAGTGTGTGTAGGGGTTGGAGGCTACAACATATCGAAACGGTTTTGCTTAGTATCAGATTTCTTTAATGGCTTAGTCTTTGTTGTGCACACTTGTTTGTTTCTTTGGTTGATCACTGCTGGCGGGCTGACCGATTGGGAAAGCGCGGATTATCTCGTTCTTCAAGCATGATGTAGCGTTGCTGTAACGACTTCGTATGTTGCCCGTTTTCGTCTCCTAGTGTCTGGTAGTGATTACGTCGATTTCTTGGTTTTCAATTCTTACATTATACTGCTGACAAGTCACAATAATAAACGGCGACATTTCCAGGCAAAACACAGGTTGAAAAAAAAAATATAGTTTCAATTGTTTTCACATTTCTTGTTTACAAACACCAAGCCTGATAGCTCGGGATTATTTATGATTATCTGTTATTCAGCACCGTCTTATCTTCCTTATTTATAACATCACGAAAACATGTCCGTGTAATGTATATCCCCTTAAACCCCACTTTGATATAGCAAAACTAGGGTATAAGAGGGTAACCATTTTTTGCTCAAAAATATAGATTGTGGGTACTCGTTACAACCGCCTTGCTGAGGCGGTTCTAACGTGTACCTACAATCTATGTTTTGAGCAAAAAATAAGATGAATATAAGAAATCAAGTGAAAATTTTCATTTGTACAACCAAACTATTTCCTGTATATTGCATAGGCAAGTTTTCGTAATGGTCCTCGTTATCGTTTGTTTTCCCTAGGATGCCAAAGTCACCTGTGACTTTTGTTACAAGCGAACCAGGATAGCTTTGATACAAGGAGACTACACCTTCGGAAAGATGAATACATACGTAGACTTCATGCGAAGAGCATTCGACAATTGGTTTCAAAGCCTTAATCTGAAGGTATACACATTTTTTCATGCAAAATGTATACATAGCAACGTTTTCCGTGTTATGACATGTATATTTCAACTTACTAGTTGTGTATAAAGAATAAAGTAAAGGAGAACGTCCATTCTGTATGGGAGACTGCCTATAGAAAAGGCGAAATAAGTTAATATTTCAAAAAACACTTTTTTGTCAGTGAATTAAATAGTTTGAATATGCCTTTATTTATTCCTAGAATGTTTTCCTCCAGGAAAAACTACCAATTAATTTTTTTTGTATGAAGACATAGTTTCTGCAATTACCCTTAATGGAAATTGAAAAAAAGTTTTTTTTTTCAGGTGTGTTCCCCCCCGGGACCAAGAAAATCCTTTTGCACACAGTTGTAGTTGTACATTACAGACATCATATAAAAATGGCATGCTTTTTCCCAGGGGGGGGGGGGGGCTGTCAAAATTTTCAAAAACAATCTATAATGCTAGCCCATCAAATCAAGTGACTTCAATAATTTTGTTTACGCTGTAGCTTGTTTGTATACATATTTCTACATGGCTGAACATGACCTAGTGTTTTGAAAGTAGCCACACCAGGGGAAAGTCTGTCCTCTGTTCTTCAACCAGACACACTGATGAACTTTGATGATCTCTAGAAACTAGAGTGTCTGTACCAATGTATTTGTTTGTGTCTAAGTGGTGACCCATACCTTTGTCTCGGCTTAGTAACATGTAAGCTTGTGTTAGCACATTTAAGGCAAGTCATGGTCTACATAGTCATCGGGTTCTATGTTTTGCTAAATGTTATGTCATACAAACTGTGTTGCTTAAAATAAGTGGGCAAATATTTACAAGCCTTAAAGCACAAATAGTAAATTTTTTTGTCGCTTGCATGTATAAGAAGGTACATTTATCAGACATGTAGAGTATTCACCTTGAATTTCATGTTGACAGTATGTATTTGTGATACACCTGAATGATGACAGTGTATGATATAGGCATTACAGGCAATGTTCAAAAGTTACAGATAAAATAATTATTTGACAAAAACTTTGAAATATTTTTACTCGACTTTTATCAAAATGTGACCATTTGCATGCAAATAATATCTTACCATGTACATGTATTTCGATCAATACTTGAGAAAATCTTGGTTTTTGGTATCAAAAGTTTTTGTCCAAAAATTACACCTTCCCCAAAAATACTAATGTTATGGCGAGTATATGTAAAATTTTCAAATCAAACTTGTTTTTATTGTGTGCACAGAATGTCATTGTATCGACTACCCCGTTGAAAATTGCAAAAAATTTCAGTAATTCTCTTTGGTTCCATGTTGCCAATTCTATAGGCTCACTGACGAGACTTTATTAGTCGAAACCGCGGTATGGCCCACCCCTTTCTCATTAATGTGTTCACTGCTCTTAAAGGATCTCAGTTTTAACTTTTATTTACTATTACTGCACCTTAGTTAAGACAGGAATTGAGAAAAGTTAACAAGTACAGGCATTTTGTGAGGAAAAGGGTTTGACACTTGAACTAGGGGTAATTTGGTGTGCTGAATCCAAAAACCAATGTTGGCAAGTTGAGAAATGACGTCTTTATGTCCTAATTTGCATATTTTCAAAATGGCCGCCAAAATATATAGACTCTGTTATATTGATGAAACGTTTCACTTGTTTGTCATGCTCTGAGCATAAAATCACTTAAAATATATTGTTTGATGAATGTTTGACTAAATTACATAAACTTAAATGCAAAAAGGTTTTGCCCGTAAAGATAAACTCAATTTCAATATGAAAAAATGCATGGCTTCCATGGCAACTGTTAACGTGATTCTTGACACGGGGTGTACCTACGAAATTGATCATATCGCCACTGTTGGTCGTCCTAGACCACTGAGCCTGGTCTCATTGTTAAGGCTAGACATATCCCTTTCATCCTGTGGTAAGTAATGCAAATTCTTATTTGCATATTCATGAATTTTAATGAAAACACTAAAAAAGGTTTAAAATCCATAAATGAACAATTTTCAGGCCCAAACCACCATTATGACACTGTTATTGCACTAGTAATATATCATGTGACAAATATATTGATGTCATGGACCGATTTGAAAATTTTATCTCATTTACATATTCATGAATACTAATTATAATGTTGAAAACTGGAGTGAAAACCAGGAGAAAACTATTGCGATTGAAAGATTTTTGATGGATTATAAGAGCCTTCTTGCATTTTAGGAAAAATTTTCATGGCTGCCATTTTGGTCAGAGGGACCACTTAAATGCTGTAAAACATTGTCATCGACAATGAACATATTTGCATGATGTAAAATCATATTGTTTCCATGCCCATCCATTGTGTGATTCTAAAGAATTGGATGTACTTTCAAAAATACCCATATCATTCCAATAGCAAGCTCTAGAATACTATGATTGATCTGATAATAGAGCTTGGACATAACGATTTAATGGTAATCCTTTTATTCAAATCATTGAATTTGCATATTCATGAATATTAATGAAAATTGTAAGAAATGGGAGGAAAATCATGGAAAATATGGGGTGTACATACAAAATCACTTGTACGTGGGCTGTTAATAAACCTAGGACGGTGAATATGGTATCAAATAAATGCTAAGGTATCGTACTATCCCTTTGAAGTACGATATAAGAAAAAATGCTTTTCAATTTCATGTATATTAATGAAAAGATATGAAATTGGGAGAAATAAATGAAAAAGATTATACAGATACACCTTCAAATACACGTGTTTAGGCAACCAAAAGCCCCAAAGTGCTGAAAAGGGAAACAGATGGTTGCTAGGGCAATATTATACCATCCATACTGTAATAGATAAGTTATTTGATTTTTCATTATCAAGAATATTAATAAAAGCTTTAGGAATTGGGGTAAAATGCAGGTAAAATTAGGAGGTATACATTTTCAACACATGTATCTTGACTTCTGAAGGACCTAAAGAGCAGAAGTTGAAATCAAAAGGTACAAGTAGGCAAAGATGATTGATATGACAATGTTCTATAACCATATGATCTGATATATAAGGGCAACTAGATATTTTTGTTGTATGGATATTATTGGGATCGTTCAAATTAGAGAAATATCACCAAAAATTAAAGGCGATATACCAATAAAGTTGTTTATATCTCCTCTACTAATGTCCTTAGAGGCATGAAAATGGTACCTATAGTTAGTCAGGACAATATAGTCTGACAGGTATACAGTATCGGATTAAAAACCATGTAAACTGATAGCTAAAACATCTTACTTAAAGCCACGCATGCTAAAAAAAGCCTTCATTTTCCGGTCATTTTTTATTTATAAAGATCTTATTAGCGTTTATACAATAAATATGTCAGATAAAGCAACTATCAGATTATAACAATGTCTAAGCAATCATTTGATACCAATCCAAGCCCTCTAGGTCTATCAGCAACTATGATATGTGTTTTTTACGTGTATACCGCCTTATGCTCTCAGCATTTTACCCCAATTCCGAAAGATGTTATTGATATTCATGAGAATAAAAATCAAAAGACTTATAAATTGTGATATAGGATGGCATAATACTGCCTTAACAACCATTTGATACATTATTCAGTACTTACAGGCTTTGGGTTGGGAAGATACAAGCCATTTCTTATGTTAATCCCTTTATTTTTTTCCATTTTTTCTGTTCTGCTTTTAAAGATTTCATTAATATACATGAAACTACAAATCCGATTATTCTTATATCATATTTCAGAGTGATAGTAAGTTGCCACAGCATTCATTTGATATCTCTTTCGGCATCCTAGGTTCATTAACAGCATGGGTACAGGTGTGTGTTTTTATACGTATACCCCCTATGTTTTCCATGATTTTTCTCCCATTATGATTTTTTAATATTCATGAATATATGTTAATTCAATGATTTCAATATTAGTTATGAAGGTTAAATTGTTATGTCAATGCAATACTATCAGACCAATCATAGTATTCTAAAGTATGCTTTTGGTGGGACATGGGTATTTTTTTAAGTTCATCCCATTCTATAGAATCACACTAGGGGTGGTTGTGGAAACAATGCGATGTATACATCATGCGAATGTGTTCATTGTTGAAGACAACTTTCTTTGGCATTTAATTGGCCCATCTGACTAAACTGGCAGCCATGAAAATTTGTCCTAAAATGCAACAACGATCATATAACACACCAAACACCTTTCAATGGCAAAAGTTTTCCCCCTGGTTTCGCTCCTATTTTTGACATTTCAATTAATATTCATGAATATGCTAATGAAATGAGTTTCATATTGACCCATGACATCAATATATTTGTCATAAATGGTATTACTGGTGCAATATCATGTTGTCATAATGATAGCTTCAGCCTGAAATTTGTTTATATATGGATTTTAAAACCATTTTTCAGGCGTTTTTAATGTTTTCATTAAAATTCATGAATATGCAAATTAGATAATTTGAATTACTTATTAAAGGATCTGAAGGTTACATCTATGCTTTACAGTAAGACAGGTGCAGTGGTCCAGGACTTGTTACAGTGGAAATATGATCACTTTTGTAGGTACAAGTAGAAAAGCCCAAACCCTGCCCCCTCCGGACCCCCACCTAAGCCTTTTAACTTTTGAGAATTTTTTTTATTCATTGAAGACCTTCTAATCATTATAAAATGTTATTTTTATTATTTTGTAGTAGTTTGGAATCCTAAACATATACCAGTTTGCAGCAACTGATGTTCTTCTTAATTTTGGCGGCCATCTTGGAAATATGCAAATTAGATGGTGAAGGAGCCATTTCTCAGCTTGCCAACATTGATTTTTGGATTCAGCATACCTGAATACCCCTAAAAATGATCTCAAACCCTTTTCCTCACAAAATGCATGTACCTGCATAACGAAGCGTCTTTTCTCATTTTCTGTCTTAACTACCTGGTGTTGTGCCGTGTGGCGGTCCTAAAAAGTCTCCCCGTACAACATCCATAGTGCAGGTTATAATTTTCTTTGGTGCTTTGAGATCAGGGAGGATATCCTAAGAAATCAGAAATTAATTATTAAGATTAAGATTCATTTTCTAACCAATGTTTAACATATTTGGTCCCATTTAGATAATACTAGTCATTGTATCGACTACCCTCTTGAAAGTTGCAAAAAATCAGTAATTCTCTTTGGTTCCATGTTGCCAATTCTATAGGCTCACTGACGAGACTTTATTAGTCGAAACCGCGGTATGGCCAACCCCCTTTCTCATTAATGTGTGTCACTTCTCTTAAAGGATCTCAGTTTTAATTTTTATTCCACATAAACACACAATTACGGGCATTATTTATGCATGTTTCTCAATGCAGGCTTTCAAAATCTAGGCAAACTGAATACGGGGTTTGACGTTCTCCTTGAGAACAATCTTTTCAGGAGAAGAATTAAATAAGCTTTAAGCTTGCATTCTAATCCTTATTTGTATTGCAGGTAAATGTATGTTTTATATATGTATGTGATTTATTTGAATAAAATATGTTTAAACTAACAATCTTAACACTTTTTTGTGTCGGTTTGCTCGGTTTGTGTCGGACCTGGTCGGAACCAAAATTGTCGGTTTTCTTATGCAGTGACTCAAATGCTTTTCTATGAAGTAGCCGCCTTCTTTGTAGGTTGATGAAGCGTTCGCGTACGACATGGTGAACCTACTGAAGGAACACATGGAGCCGGATCTACCCCTAATTACAGCACAACAATGTTATAACGCTGGGTCCATTACAAACGAGACGTTACAAAACGCCAATTTACTTCTCGGTGAATTTGCAAATGTAAGTTATTTTTCTGATGCATGTAGTATATTATAGAAATAAGAAATCATTTGGGATAACGGTAGTTCGATTTATTAATCTATTTATTATAATTTGCTTTACGTTCACCGGACACTTGAAAAACAGTCAATCTCAGTCATCCGACCTACTATACCGATTCATTTTTCTTTCTAAGTACTTTTCTATACACCAAACATCATCATGATTGTATTTGTGATTTCTGTAGACTTCATAACATTGCAATGTCAATTTTGTTTCGTTCAGTAAATGTACCAACTTCCGGATTAAGAAGTGACTTTTTTTTATAAAAGAATTTTTATTCTTCTTTTGTTTGCAAGCTTCTTCAATATAATATGCATACATGTCCCTTCTTCAATATAATATGCATGCATGTATGCATCTGAATACCCATGCATTTCACAGGTAAATTACAGCGGTGTATTTGGCCAGATAATTCGAGACAACAAAGGGATTAGACAAAAGATCAAGCTGAATATAAAACGGGTTGAGTTTTCTAAAGGATCACAGGTTAATGCCGAATCGGTAGGTTTTAGATCATGTATGCGAATATAATTATTATGTGACTTTGGAAAGTGAGCCATCTGTCGTAATGAAACGATACTGCTTTCTCCGATTTCGTTAAATGTGCTCCAATCCTAATGGTTATCCGTTACGGGGTAAAGGAAAGGGGAAAATGAACACATACATGTATTTAGTCGACGTCATGCATACAATTTGGCAAAAGGTGTCCTTATACCACTCATTTTTTTAAACATTGTCGACCAAGGACCCAAGTGACACAACGTAAAAGCTATCCTCTACAAATGAAACGACTGAAACTCGGAACCGTTAGGATAATCAACCTCTAGTTAATTATAATGTCAATAACGACCGTTTGAGATTCAACAATCATGACGGTTTCTTGTATTTTTGGAGAGATAAAATTCTGATTGCTATGTTTCTTAAAGCTCGGTACACACTCAGAGATTAATCTTAAAGATTTTTGTATCTGATACAAATCTTATAGTGTGTACACCCCTAATACATGTATCATGAAACTTTTTCGAGTTTCATGAAACTGTATTTGGTTTAGGACACTGCTCTATTTGCTAAGATTTGTATTAGTGTATTAGCCAATCAGAACACTGCATTTCCTGGAAGGAATGTTACCTGTTGACCTACTGATGCTGGAAGATAAACTCATGCAGACGAAATAACATTATCAGGTGTAAACACAGAACAGTCCCTTTCCTTCACACATAAAGCATGGCAGACAACGCTTTTTCAAACACAGATATTGAAAAACTAATAGAATTATGGCGCGAAGAAGAAAACCTGTGGAACATCACAAGCCCAGGGCATCAGAAGAAAGAGGCAAAGGCTAGGTCCCTTGAAAAAATTAAAGAAGCATTTGAAAGCAAATTTACAGGTAACTTCTTGTTTGTAATAAGTTATTTTGTTATTATGAATCCTTTATGTCTAGGTTTCTTTTATTGGAGTTAACAGGCCAACAGTAAAGTCACAATTAATCCTGTTTCTGCACTCCCGAAATGATAAATGGATGCATTCAATAATGTGGTTACAGCAGAATTCATTACCTTCCTTATTTCTGCTCAAAATATATACTGTGAGTAAACGTTCGAACCGCCTCGTCATTTATTTTGAGCAGATATAAGAAAAATATTTGAATTTTTCATCTAAAAACTCTGGTTTTTGCATCCAAAATGTTTCAATATATTTGAATTGGCAATTTTTTCGTAATGTTATCAAGACTTTTTGCACATTTGATTTTTTTTTTTTTTTTTTTGGAAAAAAAAACTTAAATCAATTTTAAATGAAATTGAAATTTTATTTAATGAACTATGTACAGCTCTGTATAACTTTGCAAGATCAACTGCAGGCAAGGTGAAAAAGACGCCTTGCTTATTCTGACAGCATATACCTAAATTTACACGATTATAATAAAAAAGGAAATACAAACAGGTTAAAAACTCCAGCAATTTGTGGTTCTGTTTATAAAACAGTTCCTGAGTCCTGTTTCATCATTTTTACTTAGAAACTTTTATACAGAATATTTATCATGATAATACAAGACAAAACACTCCTTAATGAATAATTTGAAAATAGTGCGTCCAGATTTAATTTTTGTCGCACTCAATACCTAAAACATGAAATGGTAATTTCATATTTTTTTTATTTTCAGTGGAGCAAATCGATTCAAAGACCAGGAATTTGAGATGCTATTATGCAAGAGAGCTTAGCAAACAGAAAAAATCCATGAAAAGTGGCGCTGGATCATCTGATGTTGTCAAGTCCAAATGGCCATGGTTTGAGTCTCTCGATGGGTTTCTTCGGGAACAAATTGCTTCCAGACCATCACAAAGTTCATGGGTAAGTCACCAGCAGCATAGAAAACGAATGTTTAGATAAGTTCCCATTGCCATGGAACTTGGCCGTTAGTGTTAAAGTACTCACAAAATTCATCACGGATTTCTCGTAAGTCTGCTCCAGACCTGTTTCCTCCTTGCACTGACAAATGGACAAAATTATGATTTGGAGAAGGATCGTTTCTCCAGTCTCCTTCCATAACTGTATGGGTCTGGGCATCCTCCCTATCCACACTTCCATCAGGCATGTATATTGCACTGGCAGATGACTTTGATCGTAAGAAGTTGTGAAGGGCACATGCTGCAAGAACTATGACCTGAACTTTTTCTGGTTCCAAGGCAATGGGCTTACTGAACACTGCAAATCTCCTTGACAAGATCCCAAAAGCATTCTCCACAATTCTTCTTGCCCTAGAAAGTCTATAATTGAAAATTCTCCTCGACATGTCAAGCAAGCGGGCAGGGTATGGCTTGAGTAGGTATGACTTAAGAGGAAAGGCTTCATCTCCGACCAGAACAAAAGGCATGGGCTCTTGTCTTCCTGGTAATGTCACCGGTGGTGGTATAGATAATTCTTTCTTTTCGAGCTTCTCGAACAACACAGTTCTTGCAAATATTCCACCATCACTGACTCGACCATTGGTACCAATATCAACGTAGGTAAAATTGTAATTGGCATCAACAACTGCAAGGAGCACTACACTGTAAAATCCTTTGTAATTATAATATTTGGACCCACTGCCAACAGGACACCTTATCGTTATATGTTTGCCGTCCATTGCACCTAAGCAGTTCGGAAAGTGCCATTTTTCTTCAAACTCCTTGGCAATCTTAATCCATTCTTCTGTCGAAGAAGGTGCCTGAAATATAAAACAAAATATGTTTTATCTTTTGCAGGATAACCCTAGCCAGTCTGTTGACTATGACAGTGATGAATCTGCATCTAGTCAAGACAGCAGTTTCTCACAGACTCAGCAGGAGAGACCGACAAAGAAACGGAAAGTGAAGGCATCAGAGGCGATGATGGAAAAGGCAGTGGGCATGCTTTCATCAATACAAGAAAGATCAGCATCATCGCAGGCCTTGGCTTTACCGGCGGAGGACGAAGATCTTGTGTTCGCTAAACACATTGCTAATGAGATCAGAAAAATAGCGAATCCTCGTGACAAAGCCCTTCTGAAGCTGAAGATCCAAAAGCTTATTTTTGAAACTTTGTTCCAGACCAACCAGACAAGTCTTGCAGTTTCGTCTGTCAGGCAACAGACATATGAAGCTGCGGGTTCTGCAGATCAGCTGCCTTACAGCAGCCCTTTATCCCAGATGTCTCAGTTCATGTCAAATTCTGATTACTAGCAATATTGTACACATGCACTACTATGAGTTTATGATATTTTAATAGTATTAATTTAATGCATCTACCTTCAGATAATTCTCTTGTAGAGCTCTGTAAATCGCATCACAAGTTTCAGGTATGATATAGGACAGTGTTGTTTTAGGGACCCTGTATAGGTACTCAAGAGACTGATAGCTTTCACCTGTAAAACATTGCAACTGCTTTTACACACTGTATTAACTGTCACAGAATGTTCTGAGTAGAAGAAAAAATAAATAAAATTCTTGCAGCTTGATAGACTTTGTCCAGTCATTTCTATTTATTCTAAAATTATTTGAAATATTTGACCAAACATTACGAAAAAATCGCCTATTCAAATACACTGGAACTTTTCACTTTATAAAGTGGGGTTTACTGGGGTATTCATGATGTAGGCTTGTCATCTTGATGCATATCACTACAAGATGTACACAGTTATACATCTACTCAAAGTATGTGCATATTATATAGTTGTATTAGAAACGGTAAGTATTATGCAACGACAACAATAATAATAATAATAATAATAATAATAATAATAACTAGAATGAGTTTTCAGAGGAAAACATATGTCCACCAAATCGGTCTCACACAAATTTGGCATATTTAGCTCTGTCGTGTCCTTGGTAATTAGGTCAAGGTCACCAAAACCTAATCAAGTCTTTGCCATGCCGTAATGTTATATCCATGCAAATATGGTTGAATTCCGCCCACTGGTTCATGAGATATCTTGCACACAAGTAAACGTCACGCCGATGCCGACGCTGACGCCGACGGGATCCGCACCAAAAACAATATGCCCCCTCCCCTTCAGTGGGGGGACATAATAATAATAATAAATAACTTATTAATATAATATATTATATATATAAGTAATAATACAATAAATTTTGCAAAAATAATAAGTGAAATATGTTACCTGTTGCTAAAAACCGAAGTGTCAGTGATAACCTCTCAGCTGGTGGGATAGAATCTCGCAAGCGTGTGTCTTTCTTCTGAATCAAAGGTGTAACCATATGAAGTAGCTCCTCAAAAGTTTGTAAGTCCATTCTTAGGAAGTTCTTCAAGCCTTTAGGATCTTCATTTCTCAGTTCCTCTATAAGGGCATGGTGGGCTCCATATATTTTTCTACGTAGAATCCATGGTCTGGTCCAAATTCTTCGCATCACCTGTCGTCCTTCCAAGTTTTGCATGGCAACAGCCATAATAATTAAACATAATGCAATGATAACTTCATCTTCTTCTGTAAGCACCATTTTGACAGAAGGCGGGAAAATACCAGCATATTGATTGACCTTGGTACTATTTACACACAATAGCATCATTTTGGCCAGAGAAAATTTAACAGGTAGGAGGTGTATCATGAGATTTGTATCAGTGTGTGTACAGCAGTGTTTCATGTTACAAAAATCTCAGAGATTAATTTCATGAGACGAATCTCTGAGTGTGAACCTGCCTTTAGTACTTGATCTTTCTTTTTTTAGCTTGGGATATGGACTGAAGAGCGTGGTTTGAACGTTTCAACAGACTCTCTTATAAAAGAAAAGTCTCGCAAAAGCTACAGAGTGGTCGTCGTGCCAGAGGTATGTCTACTTGATAATATACTAATGCCATTTCTTTTTTTTTTCACTGTCATAATAGTATTAGACATTTGTCTGTCGTACCTTTATTGTATCAAGGCTGTTGAATGATGGATTTCAAAGCAAAGACAATGGTATGATGTGTTTAACGACCAACAATTATCATCAACATTTACAGTCGACTCTCTGTCAACTCCTTAATGCGGGCTTAAGTGGATAAAGTCGTGTCTGTGTGTCTTTACTGATTTTCGCTGTGTTCAAGTACATGTATGTGGTACTTCCCTGTGGTTTTGAACTTTTGACATCTAGCCATGTTTGTGTTTGAACACCAACCTTGTCACAGTTCCCGTCAGGAAAACATGTCCGTGTAATGTATACCCCCTTATACCCCACTTTTATATAGCAAAACTGGGGTACGCAGGGGTATACCTATTTTTCTTATTTTTGCTCCAAAACATAGATTGTGGGTACTCGTTAGAACCGCCTCGGCGAGGCGGTTCTAACGTGTACCCACAATCTATGTTTTGAGCAAAAATAAGAAAAATATCACAATTTTTCAGCTGAAAATTTTCAATTTTTAAAGCTAAAAAAATCTCAGTATATTGCATGGGCAAGTTTTCGTAATCCCGAAGACTTTTTGTAAGCAACACTCACAGGTGTAGCAGTAGATTCCTGTGGTTGTCAACTGGATATGTTCACATGTTACACACACGTCTATTATATTTTCAGTACAAACCATTTATCTACAAGCACGTTATCAATAACAACAGTTCCTCGCCCCAGTACAGATATACCGGCTTTTGTATAGACTTGTTTAACAGAATAGCCGAACAACTAGACTTCACCTATGACATTTATGAGACACCTGATAGTTTGTTTGGCTCCTTAAATGATGATGGGACATGGAACGGGGCTATAAATGAATTGATCGAAAAGGTAAACGCGCCCATGAAATATTTATACATAGGTTTTTATGTCGAAAACAAAACATATTTCAATTGAACAATTTTGATATATTTTTTTCTTATATGTACTCAATGCATAGATCGTGGATACACGTTAGAAACTCCACGCCAACGAAATCAACCTTGGAATCAAGTTTATTTCCTCTTCCTCTACCATAGTATCTATTTATATGGCGAATGTGAAACTCGAAGTAATAAAAGCATCATACATCATTAATTGTTAAATATTGATAATTATTTCAAGCACGTGATCAGCAGGATTACATTATTGCAAGTAATAGACGATGTAATATTAATTAGTCTGTGTTTTATGTATGATTTTTGCATACTATTGAACACATTCTCAAAATGTTGGGAACAAACTAAATAATGCGGAATCGGTAACATCTATCATTTCCGTTTTCAATTTTCAGCGGGCGGATATCGCTATTGGTCCAATCTCCGTGATGTCCGAGAGAGAAAACGTCATTGACTTCACAGTTCCTTTTCACGAGCCAGTGGGTCTAACTATCTTGATGAAAAAGTCGAAATTTGAATATTCTCTACACAAATTTCTCAGTGTGTTGAGCATAGAAGTGTGGGGGTGTATCGTGGCGTCATACTTTCTGTTCAGTATCCTGATGTGGTTGTTTGATAGGTTCAGCCCATACAGTTATCAGAATAACCCAGGGTCTACCAAGGGACCAGAAAAGAGAGTTTTCACACTGAAAGAAGGGATCTGGTTTTGTATGACGTCACTAACGCCACAAGGTATAGTGTGGAGTTTATTGTAGGAATAAATGTCTAATATAAACTAAAAGAATGCATATTTTTGCAACAAAAAAAACAGGATAGAATTAAAACTATTTAGGGAACAATGTATTGGGAAGCTACTATTACTATCAAAACGGCGAATAATACCTCATCAGTAATCTTTGATATTTCTAAAATTCAGATAAACTGTAAGTGTTCTTGGTGATTGGCTAGGAAACCTCTTTTGCTCCCACATTTCAAGCATTACACCAGTCACCAAAAAAGGTTATACTCATTTCTTTTGACGATGTTGAAAACTAAAGAGCTTAAATTGAAGTTAAAATAGTACAATTAAATAAAATTTGGAATCGTTGAAGCTAAAATATATACAATTTATTGCATTCTTGACTTGTACCTCAGCGTCGTTCTATAAGCGTCATTTTGGCCTATAGGTGGCGGAGAAGCACCGAAGGCAGTGTCAGGTCGACTGGTTGCCGCTACATGGTGGCTATATGGATTCCTGCTAATCGCTTTCTACACTGCAAATCTTGCCGCCTTCCTGACGGTGTTCCGACTCGAGACTCCTATCGAATCTCTGGATGATTTAACAAAGCAGCAAAGTGTTCAGTATGGTCCGATGAACGGCACTTCTGCGTTGGTGTATTTTCAAAGAATGCAAGAAATTGAGAACCAATTTTACAGGTGAGTTTGCACTATAATTAAAATACTTATCCAATTATGTATACATGAGCATTGTAAGTGTTCTTAAGAAATACATTATCGTTAAATTAATATACGATGGTATAGCAATCCATAGTGACATATATGAGCCTGTGCATGAGAAAACCAACAATTTGCATAGGCGAAAACAAAGACGCAGATCAGCTTCGCGGTGACCGCGGAGCTGATCAGCGCCTTTGTTTTCGCTACAAGGATAGTACACTTCCTCTTCTTCTTAAATCCGAAATTTCAAGCTTCTAGCTTTATTGTGTGACTGTGCAGCCTGGTTTGTGTCAGACCTGGTCGGAACCCCAAATTGTTGGTTTTCTCATGCACAGGCTCATATGCTATAATTTGTAATTCTTAATACCCCGCCTGAGCTTCCAACAATAATGAGTGCCAAGAAATCCTTCTATGTTTTAGAACAAAGTAGACAACTTGAAATACAACGTCTTTGATAACAGTTCAACATTAAAAGAAGAGACTGCAATTCAACAGAACCATTTCATGTGACGCTAGATGCGACTAGAAGCCACACTTTCATTTTATGTTGGCCCCGTAGGACTGGAAGTAAAACATAGAAACCTGCAATATGGTCATGCATATACATGTACATGTACACATCGATGCCATATTCGTTATTTCCTTTAAGGGACAATCAAGCACATATTAAATATTCTTTTCTATTACAGAATATGGAAGGATATGAGCCTCAACGACAGTTTAAATCCCGTGGAGAGGGCGAAATTGGCCGTCTGGGATTACCCTGTCAGTGAACAATTCACTAAGCTCATGGATAGCATGTTTGTGCCCAATTATTATAAAGAGGCGCTTAACATGGTGAAAACTGGAAAGTTCGCTTTCATTGGTAAGAGAGCTCTTTTAGTATGTACTACAGTTTTTAGTTTGAACACATCAAGTTTATATATTGCTTTCATAACCTTTAGTTAGTGATTTTTATACGTTCCATGATTTGCATGTTCGTGTATTCAAGATTTGATCTCTTTTGGGCAAATTGTTCTTGGCTTAAAAGATGTTCAGTTTATATGAAAGTTTGTTTGAAGATTGAATTGGTCAATGTTCTACATGGTAAAGTTTTTTTTATTTTATTTTCTGTCAAATTAGATGATGCAACGAGGAATAAATATGAAAGTCTCATAGACTGTGACGTGGAAGAAATCGGAGAAGAATTCAGTCGAAAACCGTTTGCCCTCGCCGTTCAACAGGGGTCCCCACTCAGGTCTCAGATGTCACAGGTGTAAGTTCCACTACGGTGTGATATTATACCATCATATCCGTATAATGTATACCCCCTTAACCCCCACTTTTATATGGTAAAACTGGGGTATGCAGGGGTATGCCTATTTTTCTTATCTTTGCTCCAAAACATAGATTATGGGTACTCGTTACAACCGCCTCGCCTCAATCTTCTGAGCAAAAATAAGAGAATATATCAAACGTTTTCATTGTTTACAACTTTAAAATCTGTATTTTGCACGGGCATGCTTTCGTTATGCTACTACCGTGTGACATACAAATGATCACTCTTTAGAATCTGGCTACATATCTTCCAATCTGAAATGTCTTCATTAATTTGAAAATGTATTTTTCGCTCGTTGTCGATCGGAACTTATATTTTCCTAAGCAGCTATTAAAACCTTAGTTAAAAGATAGTTACGCATTAGGCGATTTAATTTTAGGCGACTAATCTGCAGCGTTGCGATGAAAAGTTTAAGGAATTTGATCTGGGCTTTGATTCCTTTGTTTCTTAGGTAAAACAAAGTGTCTATCTACATGTAGGCAAAGTTCCAAACTACTTTTTTGTTCAATGACGGACATAATACTTCCATCACACAGAGACATATGATTGCTATTTCTATATACCGTTTCAGAATGTTAGAACTCATTAACAATCGTGTGTTGGAAGAGTTAACAAATACATGGTGGGATTCAAATGAGCTGAAGAAAGAATGTCCACGCATTGAAGATGAGACGGACGGTATAAGCATCAAGAACATCGGTGGTGTGTTCTTAGTTATAGTAATAGGAACAATTGTATCATTGATAGTTCTTGCTGCAGAAGTGTACTATTATAAAATTCGCCCCAGTCGTGAAGCAAGGGAATATAAAGTTGGACGCACAGCAAGACAACATATGAATAACGGAATACAGTCAGGCACAAGTTTAGAGACACTTACGTCAAATGTTCCAAATGGGTCGTCAGTGACGTTAGGAACGTTGGATTCGAATATGGGAAATGGCGATACACGTTACTTTACTTATGATTCGAATAATACTGGATTAACTTACAGAGGTTATGATAACGAAGAATATCAAGTTTCAAAGTTGTGATATATATATGTATTATTTGAGATGGTGGTTTTAAGTCAAGCTGGTGCTTGTTGATGCTATCAATGTTTGATAACCTCATTGAGATTCATTCTCGTACTAGACTTACATTGACTATTATTGTAGTCGTCCAACAATATATTCTACAGCACCAAAACAAAGCAGTTGGAAGAGTGAAAAATATGCACATAAACAAAGCAAAGTGCCGAACGTGTAAAATAAAAGTGGTGATTCTTGGCGATTTTAGAAGCGTGCAATTGAAATTGAAGAGCCAGACATCCCATGGGCCTATTTTCCATTTGTGACTTCAAACGAAGGTGTGGGCCGTTACAGTGATTTACAGCTTGGCGATGGAGCGTATCTGCCCTGTTTCACTCATAAGCCTATATTATAATTTTGTATCTTAAATTGAAGTTTTGTTTATTTTGTTTACATGAATGACTGCTATAGAGCGTGTATTCTTTCTATAATGACCGTATTTTACGTTCAATGTGACTTCAACAAAACACGTGACCTGTTTTAATTCATTGCTGTGGCAGAACGAGTGAACTATTTCCTTCTTAAGCCTATGATACATTTTACGTCTCAAATAGAACTGACTATCATACGCATGTATGTCTGTGGTAGAATTCAGTTCTGTGACTTCGATAGAAAGAGTGAATTATTTAACTGGTGTTTTCATTTGACCTGCGATAGAACATGGGAATTGTTTTGCCGTTTCATTCATGAGCCCATTTTACATTTGAGACTCATATAAAGCAGATGCACTATTTAACTACGTTTTATGTTTTTGACATCGATAAATGTGTCTGCAGTTTCAGTATTGCGATACTTGGACAAAAAATCAATCTACGATACACTGTAGATTGATTTTGTTTTGTCCAAGAAACGATGCAGAGTTCACCTGGAATGCGACCGCAAACCACTGAACTATACTTTTATGAATTGCTATAACGCACAGAAAAACATATCAACGGCCTCTAGGTGAAATATGCCAGATAATGTAATTGTTCAAAGAAATTTAGTCCAAGAACTTAAATGTTTAAATGTAACAAGATCCGAAAAAAGCAAAAGCGAAATAATTGAAAATAATCCCGTTGAAAATAATCCCGTAAGTGTCTGACGTAAGTTCAGAAAGATGCAACTGTTCTTGACTGTTCAACGCACCTTTTATTCGCCGAAGTCTAATATCAATATGATTCGCTAAGATGAAAAAAACTTTGCAAGATGTTACACAATATTAATGAAATGTTTCTTCGCGAAAGAACATCTGACTATTCTTGATTTGTACATACATGTAATCTAATCTAAGTCTTATGAAATATTGGATTTTTGAGAGTTTGCTAGGTATAGTTATTTTATTCGTATTACAATGCAAGATAACGTGTGCAATAATAATAATAATAATAATAATAATAATAATAATAATAATAATGGTTACATTGTAGTAACGGTTAAAAAGCAGCAACAATAATATAATTATCCCAAGGTCTGCAATTATACGTTGACGTGTTAATTTCCGAACAGAGAACTACCGGTAAAAGAATTTTTATGAATGTAAAACATGTGAACTCTTTTTGGTCCTTTGAGATCAGCGAGGATATTCTGAGAACTCAGAAATTTATTATCGGTTACGATTCATTTTCTAACCAATTTTTAATATATTTGGCCCCATTTAGATAATACTAGTCTTTCTGACTACCCTGTTGAAAGTTGCAAAATTTCAGTAATTCTCTTTGGCTCCATGTTGCCAAATCTAAAGGGTCACTGACGAGACTTTAATTGTCGAAACCGCGGTATGGCCCATCTACTTTCTCATTTATGTTTTCACTGCTCTTAAAGGATCTCAGTTTTAATTTTTATCTGTATTTGCTCGTTCTAACTGTAATTAAATCTAGGAGTCTAAAGAAACCATTACTAACTAAAATGCTTATTTTCATAAATATCTAAAACGTCAGCAAAGGCAGGTCTGCCCTTACATTTTGTTTGAAATTTCTAATAACTCAGTTTGAGTTTTGTTCTCACGTATAGCATCTTTTAGCGATTTCGATCTCATTTCCATTTAGAGGTGACATGTTGAAAGACTACTTGCATATACGTAAATGTCGGCATTTATCGCCACTATTGTTCTCTGACAAAAATCAGATTTCGAATCGGATTCCATGCAATGATACACGTCCATGTTAAATACATTCTACTTTACCGCGCTCAACCATTCGATCATCTCTGATGGTTTCGAGCCCCACACGGAACATGTGAGGCAAACCAAGTTCTTTTGCGGGTGTGCTATCGCCTCCATTATCTGTCCCAAACGCTGTAATTGTAAACTCGCCATATAAAAAGTAGATTTCATGTACAATTATATACTCACGGACTTATAGGTTTATCTGAAAGGATATTGAAAGAGAACCCATTTTATGTGATATACAGTTTACTCGACAATGGAGAATCATCGACAATGGCGAATCACTCGTAAAGATATTGGTCCATGAGCCAATACCGTAAATTTTGGGGGTCGGTACCATCTGGCCTGAACAAATCCCCTTATGATTTTCATGTAGGACTATGTTTGTAGACTTGTAAAAAGTCGGGGGGACTTGCATTGCTGGTAGCTTTAATGGTGAAACGACACGTTATTTACGATACGCCATAATTTAAAAAAAAAAAAAACGTCATTTTAACACAAAAAACGGTAAGGAATAGTCTTCTAGCTATCCATATCCCCCTTTCCTCCCCAAGGGAAATTTCTAAACAATTATTCTCTAAAAGTACATTGAAAAAGCTATCAAATCCTGTTTTCTGCCATCTGAAAGTCGAGGCGTTTGCGTTTTACGCTATGTTTTATTAAATTACTCTAAATATTCAATTTTTGCGTCAATAATTGAGGTACACATAGAAAATTGAAAATATCTCAATTGTTTTTTATTCTAGACCATTGAAGTTGGTCTCATTTTAAAGCTAAGACATATCCCTTTTATCCTATGATAAGTAATGGAAATTATCTTACTTGCATATTCTTGAAATTTCATTAAAACATTAAAATGAAAAAAAAAAAAGAGTAAAAAATCATTTATCCCATAAAAACTAAGTTCAGGCCTAAACTATCATTGTGGCTCAGTGTTATTGTATCAATTATTCTATTTGACAAATTTGTTGATGCCATTGGCCTGAATGAAAATCATCTCATTTGCATTTTCATGAATATTAATGAAAATGACGAAAATCAGGATTTACAAAGGGAAAATAATTATATTGCCATTTGAAGGGTTTGGTTTGGGTTAATGGATGTAATTTGAACCCTTAGAACAAATGCTCAAGGGTGTCAGTTTGGTCAGAGGATCACTTTAATGCCCATTTGTGTCACCTAAAATCACAGAGTGTTCAACACCACCCCTAATAAGCGCAGATAGTAAGGTGGTACACCTATATTACCACATGTATCTTGGCTACTGATAGACCTAGAAAGCAGAAATAGGTAGCTTTTGCAATGCTATATAACTATGTAATAAGATATTATTATCAAACTGACTTCCTGGTGTTCGAATATTAATGAAAACTTTATGTATAAGACTAAAATCATAGAAAATGGAGAATACCAGCACAGTTGTTTATATCTCAGCAACCAAAAGCTCTAAAGAGCTTGAATTGGTATCAAATGATTGCTATGGCAATTCTCTATAACCATGTAATAAGATATATAAACAAGTTGGCTATCTTAATGCTCAAATATTAAAAAGAACTTCAGATATTAGAGAAAAATACAGATAAACAAAGGGGAAAAATCAACGAAATTCTGATATGGCACCAACCAAAAACTCCAAAGACTTGAAATTTGTATTAAATTATTGTTATGATAATGTTCTATATTAATGTGAAAAAATACAGAATGATTTTGACCTTCTTGGTGTTCAAATATTGATGAGAACTTTCAATTTTAGAAACAAATCATAGACCAATGTAGGGGGTATACCTACAGAAACGTTTATAGCTCAACAGCCAAAAGCCATAGAGAGCTGAAGTTTGTAACAAATGATTGCTATGATAACATTCTAAAACCACATAATAAGATACATTAATAGTCAGACTTTTGTGCTGTTCAAATATTGAGGAAACTTTAAATATTAGAGAAAATCACAGGAAATGGAGGGGGTATACCTATGGAAACGTGTATTTCTCAGGAACCACAAGTCGTAAAGAAAGATGTACATGTAAATTCGACAATAGCGAATCATACTTTGTGTGGTAAAAAGAATGTGCACAAAGTACTGATAATCTACCTTTGGAAGGCTCGCCCAGGCTCGCCCAGGAACAATTTGGTTTGGTCAACGACGTAAGTTGTATTGGTGCAAGTCGTGGTTTAACCCTCTTGATTTAAGGCTTACATTGATTCATGAAAGCAATAAGACATGCTTAAATCGGTAAAATTGACCTTTCCGATGGGGAATTTGCTGTTGACAATGAATGTAAATGACCAAAGCAAATTAATACAATATTATTGAACACCATTTAGTTTGCATGATGATGGCACCATTTGTGAGCAAAAATAGCCTTCTAAAATGGTTTCTTTTGGACTGTAGACTATTTGATTCGCCATTGTCGAGTTTGGTTCGCCATTGTCTAATGCGGGAGGTATCATATCAAGAGAGTTATCTCCCATTAGGAGATTGAATGAACTAAAAGTATTATTTTTCTGTATAGCTGAGATATGTCAGACGTTCTTAGTACCAAACAGATATAACATTCTCATGGTCACATTAAAAATAATAGCGTTTGACCTCTTAGTGGTTTGCCATTTTCGAGTCCACTGTAGTGCCATAAAAAAAATGTGTGAAGTAACAACACAACTACGACGATACCAATCAGAGTAAAATCGGATACTTGTCTCTGGTTGCCTGCTATCTATCGAAGAAAAACAAAAAGTCATTGAGCCTCAAATTGGAAAAAAGGGAAAATAAATGTGGCGTTCTATTTTGTTCAAAATATTTGTAAACTCATGGTCAATTTTTCTATCATTTCAGCTAATCATGGACCACTTTCTATGTACAACGGTTGCGACAATCCTTGCTTTTGTTCTGATGGAAAAACGTAAATACTATGTAATTTTGTATAAATCGCATTAGCTTACGATCCTACTTACTCGTAAATGCAAAGTTATAACATAATTTATCTTGTACATGTACAGGTAATATGTTTGTTGTAAAAGATTCAGTTGTTATTCCTTTCAAGATTTTTATCAGGCCTAGACAAAATTGGTCTATATGAGCGATGCAAAAAAGGGGCATTCTGTAAATAAAATCATTTGACACACCCGAAGCAGAACTGCATGTCCCACATGTGTCCCGTCTGAAATTCGAACCAATAGCGATGGGTTAATTGAATCATTGAATCATTAATGGGTCTGAAAGACCTGTTAAAGACCTGTAGTGAATACACGGGGACCCAACTGTTTATCGTGATTATTGATGCGACGTGGAATGTTAATGCATGCCATTATGAAGTTTCGTATGCGTTGGCGAGTTCGTTACGAATGCGACGTTCCACATCCTCTGTCCTTGGACGGTAAGTACCACATGTTTTGCTCTCGTGAAAATAAACAAAGCCGAGTTTACAAAATCGGCGTCCACTTTGATCTGCAAAATTCTTCTATATTCCCACTTGAAGTCAATTGGAATACTTACGGCACTTGTGTTTTTCAGCTAATGGTTTATAAAGTTGACAGGTAGATACAAGATTGCCACGAATACACATTACATTCTTAAAGTCATTTAGTTTTTCTAATTCTTTGTCATAAACTAAGAAGTATAACACAGTCCTATGGGTGTCTGTATTGAAATATGTATCAAAATGGCTTTGTAAATGCACATTTATCTACTGAGCGGGAAAAACAGTAAGATAAGCATCTTTTGTATGCATCGAAGATGAAGGTACGTACTACTAGAATGAGTCATGGAAGAATTAGCATTTTGTTGTGCTCTTACAAAAGTCATTTTCGTCAATGCAAAAGCATAACTTGCGCTTTTATCAAGCGCAATATTGCATGGCGTATTTGTTCCTTGTACTACATGTACTTCGTTGAGCGAGCTTCAAAGCATGTGCCACTTTTATTTTGAATGAGGTCACAGAGTGGTTTTCTGATATAGCTTTGTCAACATTCGAGTGACTTCTTGCCTCGAAACAGCAAATCATTTTCGGGCATATCAGTGCCATAGGTAATATGTTTTCTAACATTAAATGACCAGTAAGACTAAACCAAATAATATTTGATCATTTTATATTGGTGGCTCCATGCATTTTTGATAAGCAGTGGGGGAGAGAGAGAGAGAGAGAGAGAGAGAGAGAGAGAGAGAGAACAAAAGAATTAAAGGGATTTATGCGGTGTTTTGGTGCGGTTGTCAGTCAGTTTTCCATGGGAATGGTGTGTTGTACAAGAACAGCGATCAACTATGGTTATTTTATTGCAATTAGAATTAGAGTCTTTCGCGAGCCTTTTGAACCCTCGGCCTCAGGCTAAACAACTTTCTCCAGCCTCTGCAAATGTTAATACAGTATAAAAACATGGTTGACCCCTTTAACATGTATCTAGAAAATATTAATTGAAGAAAATGCAACACTGTCTCCATATCGTAACTTTTACTGATTCATCGGTCTCAATCTTCCACGATGCATTTCTGTGTCGCATATTAAATTTTAACAAAATCTACGATGCATACAAAAGATGCTTATCTTACTGTTTTTCACGCTCAGTAAATAAGTGTGCATTAACAAAGCCATTTGGATACATATTTCAATAAAGACACCACAAGACTGTGTTATACTTCTTAGTTTACGGCCAAGAATTAGAAAAACAAAAAGACTTTAAGAATGTAATGAGTTTTCGTGACAATCTTGTATCTACCTGTCAACTTTATAAACCATTAGCTGAAAAACACAAGTGCCGTAAGTATTCCATTTGACCTTAAGTGCGAACATAGAAGATTTTTGCAGATCATAGTGGACGCCGATTTTGTAAACTCGGCTTTGTTTATTTTCACGGGAGCAAAACATCTGGTACTTACCGTCCAAGGACAGAGGATGTGGAACGTCGCATTCGTAACGAACTCGCCGACGCATACGAAACTTCATAATAGCATACATTAACATTCCACGTCGCATCAATAATCACGATTAACAGTTGGGTCCCCGTGGAATATGGTTATTTTATAGTTATATGCAGCAGTGAAATCGATGTACATGTATATCAAAAATGAAAGAAAAAAATGATATTTTCATCGCAGAATTGATATTGATATTTTCACCAGTGATTGATCACAACAGATAGTTTCACTGTATATTTCGGATAATTGTCACTTGACGGCATTTAATATGCCTCATTTCAGAAATTCAAATGCCTATAAGTCCGTTATTTATGAACGAATACAAAGTGTTGGTATTCATTGTCTTATTTATAATGCAAGAAACAATTTGGTATGATTTTTCGCGTTTCCAAAATATTTTGTTTTTGTATTTTCACTGCCTGCTTTGACAATGAAAAAATACACGTGTATTGTATAAAATAAAAAGAAAATCCAGTTTTAGCGTTGATTACCAAATGTATTCCATCTCGTGAGTTGACAAAATCTAAATTCTCATGGTTTCAACTCATTCGATGAAATATACTAACCCAAACTCCCAACGCAATTAGAAATATGGCGGAATTTTATAGAAAAGAAGTTTTCCAGGCAAACCAAATTGATAGCGTTTAGTCAAAAACGGCCAACAAACATTTTAAAACGATTTTTATTATTATTATTATTATTATTATTATTATTATTATCATTTTTGCAGTCAAATACATAGGAAAACGACCGTCCTTTCGTCGTCCACAATTTCAATGATTTTCTACCTTGAAACCACTCGGCCAATCTAGTTAAAATTTTATCTCGAGTCTCCTTGGTTAGTGGCATTAAAATGTTGTTCGCGATATCTTGGTCACATGGCCAACATGACCGTCACGCTCAGACATGTATATGGTAAAAACCTTTCAAAAATCTTCTTCTGTAGAATCAGTGGGCCGATTTCCACGAAATTTGATATGTAGCATCAGGGTTTCCAGACCATCATAGTTTGCTCAAACGGTGACCCGTTTTACGGCAAGGTCAAGTCTGGAAATATGGGAAAAGGCGATTACAATGGATATTTTGGAAACTGTTGCAGCCTGAGACTTGAAAGTTACTAGATGCAGACAACAGGAACACAATTTTGTTTATGATATCTTGATCACATAATATTTGGGTAGTGGCATAGAAATTTTGTTTGCGATATCTTGGTCACATGACCAAGATGGCCGTCACACCCATGCATGTATGTGGTAAAAACCTTTCAAAAATCTTCTGCAGAACCGGTCGGCCGATTTACGAGAAGCTTGGTATGTAGCATCGGGAACTCCAGCCCGTCATAATTTGCTCGAAAGATGACCCTGGGTTGACATAGACCAATTTAATGGCAAGGTCAATTTTGGAAACATAGGCTTTGACACTGAAAAAAGGCGAAAACAATGGGTATTTTGGAAACTATTGCCGTCTTCGACCGGAAAGTTGGAAGAAGCAGACAGCTAATTAAAGTGTATAATTAATTAACACCAAAGTCATTTCTTGACCTGGGACCAAGGTCAATGAAATATCGAAATTAAAGACTTGCTTTGAAATATTCATGCATAGGGAGAATGAAGTTTTGTTCGTGAAATCGGGACTGCATCTTCAACATGGCCGTCATGCTAGCAAATGCTAGCCAGGGGTCGATATTCCAGAAACTTGGTATGTAGCACCAGAGACATTTGTTCAAATGACGACCCAAGGATGACCGTACGTGGCCTTTTTTACGGCAAGGTCAATTCTGGAAACTGGCTTTCATTGACTAGTTAGGGATTCACCATGAGGACTGAAGAACTAACTAATTGTTATGAACCACTGCAGAAGCTGAGGGTGAGGTTAGGCGCCTGTAAAACCGGTTTAAGCCCGCCAGTAACTTTGTGTTACTGATCGTTCCAAGGCGATACTTCTGTGGTGGTTCCTTTTGTTTAATGTCTTGGTGTTTAATTTTTTTTTGTGCTGTTGGCGCCTTATGTGTGTTTTCATAGTTTTAGTTAAGTTAAGGTAACTGAGTGGCCACCTATTGGGAAAATAGCTGCTCACTCGGCTTACGATATGTTTCATGGTATAAGTACCTGATTGTTAGTTTGGTTTTTTCCCAGTGGGAATCTTTTTTCTGATTGCGCCTTTTCCTGATCTTTGCCTGCTTGTACCTTTTTACAACGAAGCTTCTTTTTCAAGTGTACGAGTAAATAATGTTACATGCCAAATACCGGTAAACATCAGGAAACATGTCCATGTAATATATACCCCCCTTAAACTCCTCTTTTATATAGTGAAACTGTGGTATACAGGGGTTAACTTATTTTTCTTATTTTTGTTCCAAAACATAGAATGATTGTGCGAGGCGAGGGGGTTCAACCGTGTACCCACAATCAGTGTTTTGAGCAAAAATATCAACATTTTTCCAAAGACCTATTCATTTTTTTCTTCTGAAAAAAGAAGATCTCTGTATGGGCAAGTTTTTGTAATGAAATCCCATGTATTTCGTTTTTAACAGACACACTGCTTCTGTAAAATTGATTAATTCGTGGCAAGTAGCGACTTGTAAAAAAATGTTCTACGTGATTCTTGGATAACCCAGCATTTTCTTCAGTGTAGAGGTATTTCGGCAAAATTTTGACAGGACGAGTAAAATTGAGAAAACAACCCACTGTTGCGTTGGCTCTTTGGGTTAGTCACTGATATATTTGGTATTCACCACAAAAGTTAAATATCCTCTAGTTCTCTATTTATTTCAATGCTATTGGATTCATATCAAAATGCTTTTTCATTCTGCAGAGCTTTCACCGTCCGTTTGGAGTCATCCTCTTTTGCACTTCATGGTACGGCTGTATGCATTTAGCATATTGTCAAGCATTTACGAGTACATTTTAAAAGTAAAGCATTTTTGTCAAGAATTTACATTTTAATAAATACCAAAACATTTTGGAAAGCGGTTCGCAGTCCAAAACTATCATATTAAGTAGGGTTTGTATCCATTGTGTAGGTGCTTGCAAGTGAGATTACTTAATTCATGAAATATATCTTAATTTATTGTTTTTACCTGGGATAACGACACGGAATGTTAAAATGCAGAGTCATTCAAAACCTCACGTAATTTATATCGTAATTTTGTGTATTATCAAAGGAGTAAACAATCAACTTCTGAATCAATCTGCACTCTGGAAACACTCGTTAAATTAATCGAGTCATACACTTTTAAGTTACTGATATTAAATCATTGCTTCATTTTATAATGACTTTGCGGGACTGTCATTATAATACTAAGATTTTAAAACTTTTGCTGAAAAAATACCCCCCCCCCCCTTTCCATTTGTTCAGTAAAGGAATATTCACATCATTTTGGCAAGAACCTTCTTTTATTAGTCAATCAATTTTCCATTCACATTTTGCGACAACCTTAGTTACCGATGTTTCTAAGAAAATGTAAATAATTCATCCACACTATGGCATTTGGAAATATCTGTACCAACAAAACGTAATTCTTAGATTCTGCCTCGCAGCGTACATGTATTTATTGAAAACCCCGCCCACCCCAAAATAAATAAATAAATAAAACTACTAAAATAAAGAATACACAATAATACTAATAAAAAATATAAATAAAATATATACGTCTTTATCTAGTTTCGTGTCAGTGTCGCATTAATTTAGTTAACACATACACGGTAATAAACAAATATGGATTTCATATAATCTCAATTATACTGGACTTTTCATTGGTTCACAGACGGTTGTCTGGTCGAGATGGCACCCTTGGCAGTTGCAAAGACAAATGTCATAGACGCAAACGACGATTCAGATGACACAAACGATGATGCGGAAGACAATATGACAGAGACCAAAGACACTTTGGCAGACACCGTCGACTCTTTGACAGACACCGTCGACACTTTGGCAGACACTGTTAACACTTTGACAGACACTGTCAACACTTTGACAGACACCATTGACACTTTGGCAGACACAGTCGACTCTTTGACAGGCACAGTCGACACAACTGTAAGGGACGTCAACGACACATCTGCCAAGAAAATGAACGATATAGTTAGCGAGTACCAAAATTATCAGGACGCTGCTGCTGAGGAAGAGGGAGAATTCGATTACGAAGAGGAAGCGGGAGATGAGAAAAATAAAACTATAGTTTATTGTGATTATAATCCAGAGGAAGAAGAACAGCCACAGGAACTAGATATTCAGGGCGCCCCTTGTGAAACAGGAGCAGGAGGAGGAGGAGGAGGAAAATAAAATAAACAGCCTACCTTCTGTTGTTCTTATGTTGCATTATATACTACTTTGATAGGGATCAAAACTTTATTTTTGTTCACAGGACATACTGGTGATCTAACACTTCAACTTTGCTATAGGTATGTAGCAGAAATATCACTGTGCAAACATCCATTTTTTCATTGCCTGCAAGCGCTTCTCGCAGACTTGCAGAAACGATGGAATCCCCCTGAAATTGAAGTTCTCACTGCTGCCTATCCTATCCAATTCTGTCATTCATCCGCTCTTACTGGTTCATTCAGCTGCAAAATTGTTTTGATAATCGAAATGTCGATACTTTTATGTCTAAAACTCACTTTGAGAAAATTTCAGAAATCTGTGATTTTTGGTTAAAAACACGATTTTTAACCCCAATTTTTTTTTCGCTAAAATGTTGTCCTTTAACCTGCGAGTTCGTAACAGAAAACCGATTTGAGCTACGGGCATTGGTTTTGATTTTATAGCGTTTCAAAACATTTGTTATTGGATTGAACATTTTCTTAATGGAAATTCGCATTATGTGAGTAAAAAATTTGGCAACACATTTTAAAAACTCTGTTTTGAGCTAACCAGAGTGCGTATTCGAAATCGGTTTTCAGTTTCATACTCACAATGTGAACTGGAAAACATTTTGAGCGAAAAAAATATTTTTCGATTTTTGGGGGTGAAAAATGCATTTTTGACCAAAAATTACATTACAATTTTTTTTTTTTTTTTTTTTTTTTTTTTTTTTTTTTGAATTTTAAAAAATCTCTATTTCATCACTTGGATATCAACCTTTACACACAAAGAAACCGTCTCGTGAAGAAATGTTTATTGAAATTAGTGTAAGGGAAAATGTGTACCCCCTAGGCCAACCCACTTGTTTTGTGTTATGGCAATTTTTAGGGGTGCATGCGTTCGGACCCATGTGTTGAAAAAATAAAGAGAGAGAATTTAATCAAACTTTCAATTTTCTTTACATGCATAAATGTGGTAGACATATATGTAAGAATTGTGAAACTATATTGGTTATAGGTCCCCTGGCATTATACTGAAAAAGTGATCCTTATCAAACTTTTAGTAGTATATATTCAAGTTGGACCAGTAAAACAGAATAATACACGATTTATAATAAAAAAGATAAAACATTCTTTTTCGTGCAAAACACTTTTGCCAAGCTCCTGGGCAAAATATGTTTCAGTCCGAACCTCGTAGATTTGACGGCTGCAATACATAATTGAACAAGGGCTTGGCAGACGTTAATAGACGGAAACAAATTGTTATTTATTTATTTATTTATTTATTTATTTATTTATTTATTTATTTATTTATTTATTTATTATCCACAACAAATGACAAATTTACCGACAGAAATCTGATTGAATAAACTCATCAATATACTATGTGTCCGAGCAATATTTATTTTGGAAATGTGGCCGGTGCAAAATGACAATGGTGATAGGTCTGTGGCATGGAGCTGATGCAGGAGATATGCGACTATCGTCAGAGCTCATTGGATGACCTTCGTAGCTGAACAGCTCTGATGCTAAGGTGAGCATTTGTGCTAATAAGGAACTTGGTTTCATGAAATTAATACATAACATGCAATAAACAGATGTTTCCATTTATCATGCATTTATCAACATTGTGCGTGCACTGAATTTGTTAAGTATTGAAAGAAATAGTAAAATAAAGAACACATTTTTCCAAGACGCTTGTGTTTTCGTCCTACTTTAAAACGACTGACAGATGCGCGAAGAAATTCCTATACCTAGCCCCTTTGTTTGACCACATAGATAAAATTTTCAAAACCCGAAGAATCTCCATTTATTTTTATCAGAAAAGAGCCCGCGCAATCGCGGAATTTTCATCTTACATAGGTGCGAAGATGTATTTGTTGATATTACATCTGCATACAATTTAACATATTCATACTATAATTTGAGCAACGTTTGTCTGTCTGTTTGTTTGTTTGTTTGTTTGTTTGTTTGTTCCCCTACTCCTTCCAGGTCCTTGGGCCGATCTTCGCCAAACTTGGAGAGAAGGTGGAGGGCGGCCCCGGGATATTAGCTTGAGGGGTTCATTTTTTGAAAGATCAAGGTCATCGAGGTCAAAGGTCAAATTTTTTTTTTTTTCTGTTTGTTCCCCTACTTCTTCCAGGTACTTGGGCCGATCTTCATCAAACTTGGTGGGAAGGTTGAGAGCGGCCCCGGATATTAGCTCGAGGTGTTCATTTTTTTAAAGGTCAAGGTCATCGAGGTCAAAGGTCAAATTTCTGTATCTCGGCAGTCCTTGGCCCGATTTGCATGAAACTTGGTGAGTGTATACAGGTTGATCCCTGATTAAGATTTATGGGTCCAGTTGGGTCAAAAGTCATCGAGGTCAAATTTATGTGTTTTTTTTTCTGTTTGTTCCCCCCAGGTCCTTGGGCCGATCTTCACCAAACTTGGTGGGAAGGTTGAGAGCGGAACCGGATATTAGCTCGAGGGGTTCATTTTTTAAAGGTCAAGATCATCGAGGTCAAAGGTCAAATTTATGTATCTCGGCAGTCCTTGGTCCGATTTGCATGAAACTTGGTGAGTGTATACAGGTTGATCCCTGATTAAGATTTATGGGTCCAATTGGGTCAAAGGTCATCGAGGTCAAAGGTCAAATTTAAGTTTTTTTTTTCTGTTTTTTTTTCCTCCCAGGTCCTTGGGCCGATCTTCACCAAACTTGGAGGGACGGTGGAGGGTGGCCCTGGATATTGGCTTCATTTTTTGAAAGGTCAAGGTCATCGAGGTCAAATGTCAAATTTATGTCTTTTTTCTTTCTGTTTGTTCCCCTACTCCCAGATCCTTGGGCCGATCTTCACCAAACATGGTGGGAAGGTTGAAGGCGGCCCCGGATTTTAGCTCAAGGGGTTCATTTTTTAAAGGTCAAGGTCATTGAGGTCAAAGGTCAAATTTCTGTTTCTCGACAGTCCTTCGTCTGATTTGGATGAAACTTGGTGAGTGTATACAGGTTGATCCCTGATGTGTCTTATTTGTCTTCATCGCCGCAATCATCTTACTGCTGCGTCGAGACGGGTAAAATTTACTAGTATATAGAATTCAAGGTCGCATTTACTAGCATGTTTAAGAAATACGATGTTGATATTTTCATTTACACAGTTATTTGAAGCCAATTTTTAAATTGTCGATCACCGGCATATTTCAGATCTTTTCATTGCAAAGAAAATATCTTTCCAAGCTGCATGTAGGACGTTGCGATTGGTAAGTACATGTATCACTATTTAATCCACTGCCCTTCGATAAAACGCATGGGCAAATAATGATATAATTACATGTACCTGTCAGGACCTACTTGCTACTGAACTATGCTGTGTCAAGACACAAAATGTTAAAATGTTGTAATAACATTTTTAACATTTTGCGTAGACCAGTCACAACGCAATATGTTAAAAATGTTAAAACTTCATCCTCGATCTTTGACTATAAATAAGACAAAGCTATACCCTCTCTGAACCATTTCCTGCTTTTCTGATACCTGAGATAATAAAAAATTTAACTTTTCCCTAATTCTACCTTTTAAAGCCGTTTGTGCCTTATTTCATCATTCACGCAGACTTTCAGGATTCAGGTGCCAATGTACATAAACACTGTTTTTAACTTCAAATACCCTCAAAAGACCTTTTGGATCATTCTGCAATACTATCTGACCATTCTCAGACTTCCAGAATAAGTTTAGGAGTTTTTAACATTTTTATAACCCTTTGCGTTGATCGCTGGCAACGCAAAATGTTAAAACTTTTTGTTTTGGCTAGCTGGATCTTTATGATGATCTGGATACCTGAGATGATAAAATTTTAACTATTTGACATTCTGAGACCCTAATTCTACCTTTTGGAGCCGTCTGTGACTTATTTTAGCATTCTCGTAGACTTTCAGAATTCCGGTGCCAATGTACAAAAACTCTGTTTTTACCTTTTCATACCCCCAAAAGACCTTCTGGATCGATTTGCAATACTTTCTGACCATTCTCAGACTTCCAGAATAAGTTTAGGAGTTTTTAACATTTTTATAACATTTTGCGTTGATCGCTGGCAACGCAATATGTTAAAATGTTAAAACTTTTTTTTGCCTAGCTGGATCTTTATGACTATCTTCTGGATACTTGATCATGAGATGATAAAATTTTAACTATTTGACATTCTGAGACCCTAATTCTACCTTTTGGAGCCGTCTGTGTCTTATTTTAGCATTCTCGCAGACTTTCAGAATTCCGGTGCCAATGTACAAAAACACTGTTTTTACCTTTCAATACCCCCAAAAGACCTTTTGGATCTATTTGCAATACTTTCTGACCATTCTCAGACTTCCAGAATAAGTTTAGGAGTTTTTAACATTTTTATAACATTTTGCGTTGATCACTGGCAACGCAAAATGTTAAAATGTTAAAAACTTTTTTTTGCCTAGCTGGATCTTTATGACTATCTGGATACCTGAGATGATAAAATTTTAACTTTTTGACATTCTGAGACCCTAATTCTACCTTTTGGAACCATCTGTGACTTATTTTAGCATTCTCGCAGACTTTCCGCATTCCGGTGCCAATATACAAAAACACTGTTTTTACCTTTCAATACCCCCAAAAGAACATTTGGATCGATTTGCAATACTTTCTGACCATTCGCAGACTTCCAGAATAAGTTTAGGAGTTTTTAACATTTTTATAACATTTTGCGTTGATAGCTGGCAACGCAAAATGTTAAAATGTTAAAACTTTTTTTTGCCTAGCTGGATCTTTATGACTATCTGGATACCTGAGATGATAAAATTTTATCTTTTTCGCATTCTGAGACCCTAATTATACCTTTTGGAGCCGTCTGTGACTTATTTTAGCATTCTCGCAGACTTTCAGAATTCCGGTGCTAATGTACAAAAACTCTGTTTTTACCTTTTAATACCCCCAAAAGACCTTTTGGATCGATCTGCAATACTTTCTGACCATTCGCAGACTTCCACAATAAGTTTAGGAGTTTTTAACATTTTTATAACATTTTGCTTTGGTCGCTGGCAACGCAAAATGTTAGAATGTTAAAACTTTTTTTTTTTGCCTAGCTGGATCTTTATGACTATCTTCTGGATACATGAGATGATAAAATTTTAACTTTTTCGCATTCTGAGACCCTAATTCTACCTTTTGGAGCCGTCTGTGACTTATTTTAGCATTCTCGCAGACTTCCAGAATTCCGGTGCCAATGTACAAAATCTCTGTTTTTACCTTTTTATACCTTCAAAAGACCTCTTGGATCGATCTGCAATACTTTCTGACAAATGTCAGACTTCCAGAATAAGTTTAGTTTTTAACATTTTTATAACATTTTGCGTTGATCGCTGGCAACGCAAAATGTTAAAACTTTTTTTTTTGCCTAGCTGGATCTTTATGACTATCTGGATACCTGAGATGATACAATTTTAACTTTTTGGCATTCTGATACATTCTACCTTTTGGAGCCGTCTGTGACTTATTTTAGCATTCTCACAGACTTTCAGAATTCCGGTGCCAATGTACAAAATCTCTGTTTTTACCTTTCAATAACCCCAAAAGACCTTTTTGATCGATTTGCAATACTTTTTGACTATTCTCAGACTTCCACAATAAGTTTAGGAGTTTTTAACATTTTTATAACATTTTGCGCTGATCGCTGGCAACGCAATATGTTAAAATGTTAAAACGTTTTTTTTTTGCCTGGCTGGATCTTTAGGACTATCTGGATACCTGAGATGATAAAATTTTAACTTTTTGTCATTCTGAGACCCTAATTCTACCTTTTGGAGCCGTCTGTGACTTATTTTAGCATTCTCGCAGACTTTCAGAATTCCGGTGCCAATGTACAAAATCTCTGTTTTTACCTTTCAACACCCCAAAAGACCTTTTGGATGGATTTGCAATACTTTCTGACTATTCTCAGACTTCCAGAATAAGTTTAGGAGTTTTTAACATTTTTATAACATTTTGCGTTGATCGCTGGCAACGCAATATGTTAAAATGTTAAAACTTTTTTTTTTTTGCCTAGCTGGATCTTTATGACTATCTTCTGGATACCTGAGATGATAAAATTTTAACTTTTTTACATTCTGATACCCTAATTCTACCTTTTGGAGCCGTCTGTGTCTTATTTTAGCATTCTCGCAGACTTTTCAGAATTCCGGTGCCAATGTACAAAATCTCTGTTTTTACCTTTTAATACCCCCAAAAGACCTTTTGGATCGATTTGCAGTACTTTCTGACCATTCGCAGACTTCCAAAATAAGTTTAGGAGTTTTTAACATTTTTATAACATTTTGCGTTGATCGCTGGCAACGCAAAATGTTAAAATGTTAAAACTTTTTTTGCCTAGCTGGATCTTTATGACTATCTGGATGCCTGAGATGATACAATTTTAACTTTTTGGCATCCTGATACCCTAATTCTACCTTTTGGAGCCGTCTGTGACTTATTTTAGCATTCTCGCAGACTTTCAGAATTCCGGTGCCAATGTACAAAAACTCTGTTTTTACCTTTCAATACCCCCAAAAGACCTTTTGGATCTATTTGATATACTTTCTGACCATTCTCAGACTTCCACAATAAGTTTAGGAGTTTTAACATTTTTATAACATTTTGCGTTGATCGCTGGCAACGCAATATGTTAAAATGTTAAAACTTTTTTTTTTTGCCTGGCTGGATCTTTAGGACTATCTGGACACCTGAGATGATAAAATTTTAACTTTTTCGCATTCTGAGACCCTAATTCTACCTTTTGGAGCCGTCTGTGACTTATTTTAGCATTCTCGCAGACTTTCAGAATTCCGGTGCCAATGTACAAAATCTCTGTTTTTACCTTTTAATACCCCCAAAAAACCTTTTTGATCGATTTGCAATACTTTCTGACCATTCGCAGACTTCCAAAATAAGTTTAGGAGTTTTTAACATTTTTATAACATTTTGCGTTGATCGCTGGCAACGCAAAATGTTAAAATGTTAAAACTTGTTTTGCCAAGCTGGATCGTTATGACTATCTGGATACCTGAGATGATACAATTTTAACTTTTTGGCATTCTGATTCCCTAATTCTACCTTTTGGAGCCGTCTGTGACTTATTTTAGCATTCTCGCAGACTTTCAGAATTCCGGTGCCAATGTACAAAAACTCTGTTTTTACCTTTCAATACCCCCAAAAGACCTTTTAGATCGATTTGCAATAATTTCTGACTATTCTCAGACTTCCAGAATAAGTTTAGGAGTTTTTAACATTTTTATTACATTTTGCATTGATCGCTGGCAACGCAATATGTTAAAATGTTAAAACTTTTTTTTTTGCCTAGCTGGATCTTCATGACTATCTGGATACCTGAGATGATAAAATTTTAACTTTTTGACATTCCGAGACCCTAATTCTACCTTTTGGTGCCGTCTGTGACTTATTTTAGCCGATTAGATAAAATCAGCAGATATGAAAAACATGGTAATTCTGTAAAATTATGAGAATGTCTAATGCAAACATGCTTTGAAACATTGAAACAGATAATAACTGTGATATCTGGACCATCAAATTCTACCTTACCCTGCATAATAACCTTTTTTTCATATTTTTGCATGTTACGGATTCTTGATGATACGTTACAGATTCTGTAGGATAACAAAATGTGTGTTATAGATTATTTATGATAACTGTTACAGATTCTTTATGATATATGTTACAGATTCTTTATGATTTAACGCAAGTTTATGATGATCTACAACTTAAAATGCAGAGTTGGACCCATTGTTCACCAATGAACTGTGTTTTGATCAACTCCACACTGCAAGAAATATGACGTGCATTGTAAAATTCGATCAGATTTATAACAAACCGATTAATAATTGTGATTCATGTTCCGTTATTGTTTACATCACAAAACTCTTTTATTTCTTTTTGATATTAGTGATATAATCCCATTTTGAAAACATGTCTTGGCAAAGGTCACTTTAACAGGTAAACGGGACAAAGTTGGTCACGGGGAGGTGACAATCAACAATGGAAGCATTATACCGACAATCTTGAAAGTAGCATTCATGTGTGTACAGTTTTACATTTTTTTCTGTTTTGGGTCTCACAAGCATGGATATTGATCCTATCTCTAGCCACCTTATCTCTTCGATATTTCACCGTATGTATGTTTTCATATGTTTTGTTAAGTTCGGGTAGCTGAGTGACCTCCTATTGGGAAATAGCTGCTCACTCGGCTTACAAAATGTTCCCCTTAGTGTAATAAGTACCTTATTGTCAATGTAATTTTTTCCACCTCGGTTTTTGGATTGGGAATTTCTTATTGCAACATTTCCTTTTTGGTGCCATTTATGATAGGAGACTAGATTTCAGGAAATACAAATATTCAAGGCCACTAACAAGAATTGATTATTCGAAACATCCACATTCCTTGCACCGCTGTTACAGGAACTCATTTCTATGATCTTGTATGGCAAGCCGTTTTACTGTTTCTTCAAGAAAACAGATATCTGTTTTACTATATTAGATATCTTGTTTAATAAATATCTACTTAACTTTATTAGATATCTATTATAAAGATATCTTATATAGCAAATAAGATATCCTTTTTATTATATTAGATATCTTAAATGTTAAT
Source organism: Rugalucina vietnamica (assembly GCA_964017185.1). Taxonomy (NCBI): domain Eukaryota; kingdom Metazoa; phylum Mollusca; class Bivalvia; order Lucinida; family Lucinidae; genus Rugalucina; species Rugalucina vietnamica. Next base: position 40,553,989 of record OZ024870.1, read on the forward strand.
TTAGATTTCTTATATAGTATATAAGATATCATTTTAGCTAAATAAGACATCTTATAAATTGACAATTGAGACATCTTAAATGATAATTTATTTTACCCAATCACAACCGATTTCATTTACTCATATAAGATATCTAACATGTCATTACAGATATCTTATTTATAGCCCTAATTAAGATATTTTATATATTAATTCAGACAGCTGAATTATTAATTGAGATATCTCATGTCCTAATTAAGATACCTAATTTACCACTTTAAATAAGATCTTATTTATTACCAATTTTCCACTGTAAATAAGATATCTTATTAATTACCAATTTAGATATCTTATTTGCTAAGTAAGATATCTAGTTTAGCAATATAGATATCTTGTTTACTAAAGTAGATATCTTGATAAATCTTGTAAAGAAGACATCTTATTTAGGTATAGTAGATATCTAAATAATTATATAATATATCTAAATTATCATATAAGATATCCTATAGTATACTATTTAAGACATCTTATTCGTGGGATTAAATAAGTAGTCTTATTTAGCATCTTAGACATCTTTTTTACTATATAAGATATCTTATTATGGATATAAGATATCTCATTTGATAAAATAGATATCTTTATTTCTAAATAAGATGTCTTATATCCTAATTAAGATATCTTATTTACTTTTCAAGAAATCTTAATTGATAAACCAGATATCTTAATTAAAAAGAAGATATCTTATGTAGCAAATTAGATATCGAAATTGGTAATAAATATGTCTTATTTATAGTGGTAAATAAGATATCTTATTTAGTAAATTAGGCATCTTAAATAGGAAATTAGATATCTATTTAATGATTCAGATATCTTAATTAATATATAAGATATCTTAAATAAGGCTGTAAATAAGACATCTGTATTGACATAGAAGATATCTTATAAAAGTAAAGAAACGGTTGTGATTGGGTAAAATAAATAAGATATCTTATATACTAGATAAGATATATTATTTATTAAACTAAATAAGATATCTAATATAGGGTATAAGATATATATTCTGTATATTAGATATCTTAATGGTCAAATAAGATATATACTTTAGCATATTAGATATGTTATTTGTGATTGTAATTAAGATATCTAATATGCTAAAGGATATAGCTTATTTGTGAAATCTTCTATGTTAAATAGATATGTTAAATAGATATCTATATAGATATCTATTATACTATTTTAGATATCTCATATGCTAATTAAGACATCTTATTTAGAAAAAAAAACATAATAGATATCTAATTTTTATATAAGAAAATAATATCTCTTAATCACTTGATCATCTCGCCGCTGTGTCTGGTGTGGGTTCGAGCCCCGCACTGGCCACATGTGAGATAAGCCAAGTTCTGCTTGCGGGTGTGCCAGGTGGCTTTTCTCGGGCTTCTCCCGTTTTCGCCCCACCTACTTCATTGGTGCGTCTCATATAAGCTGAAATAATCTTGAAATAAAAGAGAAAGTAACTCTGTATGACAGAGCTGTAGCCACACATAACTGCAATAGCAGGTTGAATATGTATTATAACAGAGCTGTAATCACAGCTGTATTATAACAGAGCTGTAATCACATACAGCTGCAATTGAAGATTGTCTGTCTGTCTGTCTGTCTATCTATCTATCTATCTATCCATCCATCCATCTATCTATCTATCTATCTATCTATCTATCTATCTATCTATCTATCTATCTATCTATCTATCTATCTATCTATCTATCTATCTATCTATCTATCTATCTATCTATCTATCTATCTATCTATCTATCTATCTATCTATCTATCTATCTATCTATCTATCCTTTAGGCATAGTACAGAGCCTATGGAGACAAAACTATGATTAAATCAGATAACGAAAATTAACCAATATTGGTTAATTATTTGTTTACATTGAGTTAACCAACACTTTTTAGACCAATCATTGAGCATCTCATTTAAATATATCTGTTCTCTTGTCTTCAGTACACTAGTGCTATTCATAAGTGCCATGGCACAACAAAGTCTATCTTTAGTGGCTGTATTTTCCATACAATGAAAACAGACATAGATAAGCTCCGCTGTTATCACAAAGCTTATCTCAATATTTATTTTGTACTAAAAATCATGTTACTGCTAATTAATTTGCAGTGCTGAGTGCTGATCACATTATACACATAAAAGATTTACAGATTTTTTTTTTCATGATGTAGCTTATAAAAGGAGTGGCTGAAATTTTGGAAACAGCTGTTTCACAACAAAATGTTTTTTTAATGAACAGTACAATTTATACAGTCACAGTAAGACAAAAACACTGATCAACTGCACATTCTTAACAAGCTGATCTGAATCATGCAGCTTAAAGGATAAGACAGAAAATCCAATGATTTTGGCTTCAAGTGCAGGGTTGTGCATGCTGATCACATTACAAATGTACACCTTTTTCATGACGTGGCTCATAACTGTACTCAATAACATTCGGAAGTGTCAAAATTTGGAAAACAAAAGCTGTGTCATAACAAAACTTGTCTTATGAACAGTACTAGTTCTATAGTTACAGCAAGGCAAAGACACTGGTCAACTGCACAGTTGTAACAAGCTGATCTTACAGTCTATAGGACAAAAGTATCTCACTTGCAACTCCCAAGGTCATATAGTACCAGGCTGGTCTAAACAGTGTCTGTTGATTTTAGGTCACTGCACTCAGTGTACTATTGTCAGATGATTTAAATTTGGAAATGAGCTGTGACACAACAAAACGCATTAATGAATAGTACTATTTGTACTGTAAGAAAAAGACACTGATCAACTGCACAATTGTATCAGAAAGCTGACCAGGACCTTATACAGCCAATAGGATAAATCAGATAATCAACTGATTTTGCTTCAAGAGCAGTGTTTTTTAAATAATACCACACTTTGAGCTTTCATCATGACCTTTTCACTCGCCTTCGGCTCGTGAGGTCATGATGAAAGTTGAAAGTGTGGTATTATTTACAAAACACTACTCTTGAAGCAAAACTCAGTTGACTATCTATCTATCTATCTATCTATCTATCTATCTATCTATCTATCTATCTATCTATCTATCTATCTATCTATCTATCTATCTATCTCAGGAGTTGTAATTAAATAAATCACCCAAGTAAGCTACTACATTATATAGCAGGTTTGATGTAGTGGCAGACTACATTTATGCAAAGAGAACGAATTAAACATATGCTCTGTCACCACTAAAAAGCGACTGGTTTTCACTGAAAATACAATTTTCAGATGAATGCTATTTCATGTTTCTATAAAACTAACGAATAAAACATGTGCTCTGTCACACTCCGGTCCGACATGACTTAAAACTTGTTGACTGATGCGTTTGGCCATAACTAAACTAAACCATATCATAAAAAATGAGAATAAATGCTCAAATCTCGACATGACTGATAAAATGATGACTTGTTAGACCGAACCATTTAGTTCGAACCTGCTTTGTTGTTCAGGGACATTGATAATTGGTATTTATGTCGATAAAAGAGTGGTTGGTAGTAGGTTTTGTTTTCATAAAGAATCTGTAACATATAAAGAATCCGTTACCCGTCATTTAGTATCGATACTGAATCCGAGACAAAATTTTGTTACAGATTCTTTATGATATTTTTGATGCTTGAAAAATAAAAGTCTGCAAAACAACTCCTTTGAAGATTTACATGCATGGGAAAGTGTAAGTTCATTGATAATTAGTTAAATTTCTAAACTGTCGATAAAATGTTTTGATGTGTTGTGAATTTTGATATTCATTTTCGATTTTCCTTACTTAAATAACCATTTTAAGAATATAATCACCCATTAACTTTCAACCTGTATACCACCATTGCTAAAATTGACAGATAACAGTTTCTGGCTCATATATAGTATGTATGTGTACCAAAAAGGTCATTTCCGGAATCAAAAACCTTAGAAACGCCGGTTTCTCATCACCTACCAATAGATAAGCAATGAAAATCATAAATAATCTGTAGCGTCATCATAAAGAATCAGTAGCTGATATCATAAAGAATCATCCCGCACTGTGAAGGACCTAAAACCCTGTGCAGATAGTCATAAAGATCCAGCTGGGCAAAAAAAAAAAAAATAAAAAAAAAGTTTTAACATTTTAACATTTTGCGTTGCCAGCGATCAACGCAAAATGTTATAAAAATGTTAAAAACTCCTAAACTTATTCTGGAAGTCTTCGAATGGTCAGAAAGTATTGCAAATCGATCCAAAAGGTCTTTTGGGGGTATTAAAAGGTAAAAACAAGAGATTTTGTACATTGGCACCGGAATTCTGAAAGTCTGCCAGAATGCTAAAATAAGTCACAGACGGCTCCAAAAGGTAGAATTAGGGTCTCAGAATATCAAAAAGTTAAAATTTTATCATCTCAGGTATCCAGATAGTCATAAAGATCCAGCTGGGCAAAAAAAAAAAAAAGTTTTAACATTTTAACATTTTGCGTTGCCAGCGATCAACGCAATATGTTATAAAAATGTTAAAAACTCCTAAACTTATTCTGGAAGTCTTCGAATGGTCAGAAAGTATTGCAAATCGATCCAAAAGGTCTTTTGGGGGTATTAAAAGGTAAAAACAAGAAATTTTGTACATTGGCACCGGAATTCTGAAAGTCTGCAAGAATGCTAAAATAAGTCACAGACGGCCCCAAAAGGTAGAATTAGGGTATCAGATTGCCAAAAAGTTAAAATTTTATCATCTCAGGTATCCAGATAGTCATAAAGATCCAGCTAGGCAAAAAAAAAGTTTTAACATTTTAACATATTGCTTTGCCATCGATCAACGCAAAATGTTATAAAAATGTTAAAAACTCCTAAACTTATTCTGGAAGTCTGAGAATGGTCAGAAAGTATTGCAGATCGATCCAAAAGGTCTTTTTGGGGTATGAAAAGGTAAAAACAGAGTTTTCTCATTGGCACCGGAATTCTGAAAGTCTGCGAGAATGCTAAAATAAGTCACAGACGGCTCCAAAAGGTAGAATTAGTGTATCAGAATACCAAAAAGTTAAAATTGTATCATCTCAGGTATCCAGATAGTCATAAAGATCCAGCTAGGCAAAATAGTTTTAACATTTTAACATTTTGCGTTGCCAGCGATTAACGCAAAATGTTATAAAAATGTTAAAAACTCCTAAACTTATTCTGGAAGTCTGAGAATGGTCAGATAGTATTGCAGAACGATCCAAAGGGTCTTTTGAGGGTATTTGAAGGTAAAAACAGAGTTTATGTACATTGGCACCTGACTCCTGAAAGTCTGCGTGAATGCTGAAATAAGGCACACACGGCTTTAAAAGGTAGAATTAGGGTCTCGAAATGCCAAAAAGTTAAAATTTTTATTAATTTCAGGTATCAGAAAAGCAGGAAATGGTTCAGAGAGGGTATACACCGTGTCCATTCGAAACGCATGAAAAGAGGTCGTAACGCATGATCGGCGGCATTTTCACGTATGATTGCGAGGAAACTTTAGCGGTAAGTTTTTACAAACTTTTATTTGAATTATTTAAATAGACCTTTCCAACGAACGATCTAGCCTATCCGGATCTACATACATGCCTCTAATTGCTGAGTGTTCTACTGATGCATAGGCTTCGATAGGACTCGCAAACATTCGAGGAGATTATTGTTTTGCAAGTTCGGCCATACACGAAAATAACATTCGCCCAAAAACGTTTCGTACTTTTCTCATTTTCTTCAAAGTTTTGACTAACTGTTGGATGATTTTGCTTTTTGACATCACACTTTAACTTAAGAAGCCAATTTCTCATGATTTTTTTCCCGAACAACCACGGGTTAAAACAAAATACGTCAAAACTAAAGTAACGCACGATAATACGGCAACCTGGTCTTTCAAACTTTGCAAGTATTTACAATGAATAACATATTTTAAGGGGTAAAAGCAAGCCAAATGCTCATTTATTGTCAAGTTCCGTTGTAGTTTGAAGTAAGGTCCAGGTTAGTAACGCACGATAATACGGCAACCTGGTCTTTCGAACTTTGCAAGTATTTACAATGAATAACATATTTTAAGGGGTAAAAGCAAGCCAAATGCTCATTTGTTGTCAAGTCCCGTTGTAGTTTGAAGTAAGGTCCAGGTTACTTCATTTCCAGGTGTAATATCTTACTGAAGTTGCATTCCATCCCTTGTCCATAAACAGCATATAAAAGGGCTTCAACAATTTATGAATGTTGACTCTGTGCGACGTCTTATTTATTTTAACATTAATTAACATTCCATAGTTTAATCTTAAATAAAATACCGTATCATGTGCTTCTGGACTATGAGGGCAGCAAGGTCTGAGGTCGGTAGCCAATAGAACAAAAGCCAATCTTTGTAAGAGGCATGCGCGTAAATTTTGTTTGTCCTCTTTTTCGTCAATCTCTGTGTCAATCTTGATGAGATAAACATAGGTCATATTAACATAGTGTGTTCATGTGCCAGGTGCATGTGCGAGTTGGTTATGGACCCCTGGTCTAGAGCGCATTGCATAAATAGTCACGCCGCATATACGCTCAATCATCTTTGCACAATGTATATTCAACAAAAGTTAAGCTTTTCCAAGAGATGCTCGCAATCTCACATCGCTATCTTAAGTGTATGATCATGTGTTGACCAACCATCATCAATAGCAGAATAGTCAAAGATCAGGAAAGGCTCGGGCAGATCTCTCGGCATGCGCGTATGGCCTACTGCAATTGCATGGTCCAATCAAGATGACCAGAAGTCGGTGGTCGTTTAACGTTCAATGTTTCTTTCACGCAGCCAGGATGGTGTATTATAAGGGGGGTGGGGGGGGTGGGGGTGGGGGGGGGTACCACCTATACATACATGCTACAGCCTTATCTAGAAGTGTTATGCGGCGAGTCAACAGCGGCAATCGATTAAAAGAATTCACAATCGATAGTCAGTAAGTCAGTATATATAGTAAGAAAGAAAGAAAAGAGAAAAAAGACGATGAAAACGAAAGTAGCACACTTCTGTGTAAATACTGATATATTGAGCAATGATTAAATCCCTCCCAAGTACAATTGATTGACTGATGGTTTAATTTGAGTTGAGTTTTTACAGGCTTTACTATTCGGATACCATTTGATTTATATCAGTCTTTTGATTGACTGCATTGCTGAAGCTTGAAATTACTGTACATATTTTATCTGTTCATTGCCAGTTTATTCAGGGTCACTGAGGAGAATTTATTACTCGAAACAGATCTGTCTGGCCCAACCTCTTCTTTTGAATTTTTGCATAGCTCAAGGGAACTCAATTTTAGATCATTATTGGTATTCATCATGGTTTTTCCGTATCTACGGCACCGTAGAACATAACTATTTTTAGAGCTATTTATAGCAGTGCCGAGCCGAGCTGCAAGAGTCCTTTTGGTCACGGTATACGTGGTCATACACTGAAAAAAGTGCTGAGAGATCGCAAGCTTTTTTGAAAAGCTTATACTTGGTATATATTAGAGTCATGCTGTTAAGGTAGCAGGGGATAGTTTCGTACTTTGACCCCCTTCGATTTTTTAGCTCACCTGAGCCGAAGGCTCACAAGGTGAGCTTATAGGATGGCCATGATCCGGCGTCCGTCCGTCCGTCCGTCGTCCGTCCGTCGTCCGTCGTCCGTCCGTCGTCCACAATTTCAAAGATCTTCTCTGAAACCGCTTGGCTGATCTAGTTGAAATTTTATGTGGAGCCTCCTTGGGTAGTGGCATTTCAAGTTTGATCGCGAAATCTAGGTCACATGACCAAGATGGCCGCCATGCCCATATATGGTAAAAACCGCTCAAAAATCTTCTTCTCCAGAACCGGTGGGCCGATTTCCACGAAACTTGGTATGTAGCATTGGGGACTTCAGCCCATCATAGTTTGATAAAATGATGACCTTTGGATGACCTTGACTTATTTTACGGCAAGGTCAAATTTGGAAACATAGGCTTTTACATGGGAAAAAGTGAAAACTATGGATTTTTTGAAAACTATTGCAGCCTGAGGCCTGAAAAGTGGTAGATGCAAACACCTAATGGATTAGATGAAGGTATGTGATTAATTTAGGTCAAGGTCATCTATTGACCTTGGCCAGTCTGTCGTCCATACACACTTTTCAAAGACCTTCTTCTCTGAAACTGCTTGGCCAATCAAAGTGAAATTTTATGTGGAGCATCCATGGGTAGGGGAGACGAAAGTTTGATCGTGAAATCCATGTCACATGACCAAGATGGCCGCCATGCCCATATATGGTAAAAACCACTCTAAAATCTTCTTCTCCAGAACCGGCTGGCCGATTTACGCGAAACTTGGTATGTAGCATCGGAGCTTCAGCCCATCATAGTTTGATAAAACGATGACCCTTTGATGACCTTGACCTATTTTACGGCAAGGTCAAATTTGGAAACATAGGCTTTTACATGGGAAAAAGTGAAAACTATGGATTTTTTTGGAAACTGTTGCAGCCTGAGGCCTGAAAAGTGGTAGATGCAAACAACTAATGGAGTAGATGAAGGTATGTGATTAATTTAGGTCAAGGTCATCTCTTGACCTTGGCCAGTCTGTCATCCATACACACTTTTCAAAGATCTTCTTCTCTGAAACTGCTTGGCCAATCAAAGTGAAATTTTATGTGGAGCATCCATGGGTAGGGGAGACGAAAGTTTGATTGCGAAATTTAGGTCACATGACCAAGATGGCCGCCACGCCCATATATGGTAAAACCCACTCAAAAATCTTCTTCTCCAGAACTGGCTGGCGGATTTTCATGAAACTTGGTATGTAGCATTTGGGACTCCAGCCCATCATAATTTGATCAAATGATGACCATAGGATGACCTTGACCTATTTTACGGCAATGTCAATTTTGGAAACATAGGCTTTTACATGGGAAAAAGTGAAAACTATGGATTTTTTGAAAACTATTGCAGCCTGAGGCCTGAAAAGTGGTAGATGCAAACAACCAATGAAGTAGATGAAGGTATGTGATTAATTTAGGTCAAGGTCATCTCTTGACCTTGGCCAGTCTGTCGTCCATACACACTTTTCAAAGATCTTCTTCTCTGAAACTGCTTGGCCAATCAAAGTGAAATTTTTTGTGGAGCGTTCATGGGTAGGGGAGACGAAAGTGCGATCGCGAAATTCGAGTAACATGACCAAGATGGCTGCCATGCCCAACTATGGTAAAAACCACTCAAAACTCTTCTTCTCCAGAACCGGCTGGCCGATTTACGCGAAACTTGGTATGTAGCATTTGGGACTCCAGCCCATCATAGTTTGTTGAAATGATACCCTAGGATGACCTTGACCTATTTTACGGCAAGGTCAATTTTGGAAACATAGGCTTTTACATGGGAAAAGGCGAAAACAATGGATATTTTGGAAACTGTTGCAGCCTGAGACCTGAAAGTTGCTAGATGCAGACAACTAAAGGAGTCAATGAAGGTAAATCATTAATGAAGGCCAAGGTCATTTGTTGACCTTGACCCAAGGTCATTTAAATATCAAAATTGAAATTATGGTTTTCTCAGAAATCACTGGGTTTGGAAACTATTGCAGCCTGAGACCTGAAACTTTGCAGATGCAGACAACTTGTGAAGTCAATAAAGGTGTGTGAGTATTCAAGGTCAAGGTCATTTCATGATGACTTAATACTCCAAGATCAGGCTTCAGGTGAGACCAATGGTCCTCTTGTTTAACTATTTTACTACCTACTATTTTACTACTTGGCTTGGAAATGGCATTGCTGACTCTAGAAAAAGAAGTCTTATAATTGTTTATTGTCTTTTCCTGTTTGTAGAGTGTTATAATATAGTACCTCAACACGCGGATTTGTGCTCAAGAGCAGGTCCACAGATTGTTGGACGGTTCAAGGTCATGTCGGCACCTCTAAATTTCTCTGTTACCGCCGTGCTTGAAAAGGTGGTATAATTTCAAGACTGAATGCTGGAAAAGTATACTAGTCGTGACACCATTTACTTTCTACTTTTGAAATTGCCTTCTGTTGCTGTATAAATGTAAGGCGGTGTGAATGTCCAGGTGTTTGCAAGTAACTCTCCACATTAGGGGCAACCTGTGTAGGGTCGGTCTGATTTTCGTACGGAAAATTGGAGGTCTGGTGTACTAATACTTAGTAGCTGACAGCTAGCAATGCATTCCAGAGTGTGTCTCTCTATCATTTTCAGCAGTACTGCATGTACATAAGAGTTTGAATTGGGAACAGTGTGTCTGTGCAGACTTTGGGCCTGTTTATAGGATTTCTAGGAGGGCAGGTGGCGTTGACTAGAAAATAGTCCAAAATAACTGTCCCCTGCTACCATACTGAGCCTTGTAGTGGAATTAGGCTATTGGCACTTATATCGTGCAACATTCCTGGTCTTTCCGCTCCCTTTTTTGATGGGCCCGTGAGATTACCTTGGCTAACTGGAAATATTAAAGAATTCAAGCCTGACCAGAACGTAAAAAACACATAGCTTTAGCTAAACGTTGACCAGCTTTATGAAAAGCTAATACTTGTTTAATATCTCTGAGATCAATCATTCACTTGGATTCTGTTGAAAACGAAAGTAGAAATCCGGAAGTTACAGATACGATGATTAATATGCGTCTGGCTACAACAATGTGTTCTTACAATGGAGCCGAAACCAATAATGTCAATCAGATAATGAGGGGGATGGGGAAGGGTTTCCTTCTTTTCCAATATTAATTGTTTGCAAGTTGCCGGTTTGTTCAATATCCAAAACAAGATTGTTGTAACATTGTGCATCATGAGAGTAATTTGTAACCATGACACCGCCAAGCCCAAGGTGAGAGCAGGGAGCCATTAAGGCGTAATCTTTATGTTATATACTGAAGGGCAACTATAGGGTATTGCAATAACATGCATGATAGAGCAGACAAGGGTAGAACTGAACAAAGTTTTGCCTAAAGTAATACTGGGATTTCTGATGATTAATCATTCGATAATCAATCGGTACTAGCATTCCGATAATAGATGGCTACTAAATCTGATTTGTTTTCTTTTCAGGGACCACGTAAAGCCTTAACGCTCCTGTCTTAAAGAAGGCGAACAGTTATAAATTCATGTTACATGTATATACGCAGGTAACACACAGTTACATTTTAGCAACATTTTGTCAACCCTATTACGTTAATTCTTAAGCTCATAGCATGTCTAGACCAGCCTTCAGATGTTCGAGGGCTGGATTCTTGAAGTTTTAGTCGAGTCATACAGAAAATGAGCGTTTGGCTTGCTTTTACCCCTTAAAATATGTTATTCATTGTAAATACTTGCAAAGTTCGAAAGACCAGGTTGCCGTATTATCGTGCGTTACTTTAATTTTGACGTATTTTGTTTTAACCCGTGGTTGTTCGGGAAAAAAATCATGAGAAATTGGCTTCTTAAGTTAAAGTGTGATGTCAAAAAGCAAAATCATCCAACAGTTAGTCAAAACTTTGAAGAAAATGAGAAAAGTACGAAACGTTTTTGGGCGAATGTTATTTTCCTGTATGGCCGAACTTGCAAAACAATAATCTCCTCGAATGTTTGCGAGTCCTATCGAAGCCTATGCATCAGTAGAACACTCGGCAATTAGAGGCATGCATATAGATCCGGATAGGCTAGATCGTTCGTTGGAAAGGTCTATTTAAATAATTCAAATAAAAGTTTGTAAAAACTTACCGCTAAAGTTTCCTCCAAGAATGGCGGCGAATCCGAAGGAAACTACCGCAATCATACGTGAAAATGCCGCCGATCATGCGTTACGACCTCTTTTCATGCGTTTCGAATGGACACGGTGGTATAGCTTTGTCTTATTTATAGTCAAAGATCGAGGATAAAGTTTTAACATTTTTAACATATTGCGTTGTGACTGATCTACGCAAAATGTTAAAAATGTTATAACAACATTTTTAACATAATGCGTTGTGACTGGTCTACGCAAAATGTTAAAATGTAATTATAACATTTTAACATTTTGCGTTGTGACAATGCTGTCTTGTGTCTTTGTTGTTCGTAGGTTCTGCAAACAGGATGTCAACCAAAAATGTTGTATTGGCAATCAATATAATTGGACAATGGCCTCTGTAAAATGCAGTCTGTTCCTTATAATGAGTATCACCGCCCACAAAACATTGTTTCATAAAAGTAAGCAATTGTCACACTAAGTCTTCCGCATTCGACCAGTTTGTACAACCTTTCACAAATCTGTGGCATGTATAGATCTAGTGTGATATAGCATAGTACAATCTAAAAGACTGGATCACTATCAACGTAATTGACAGGCACGAATTAAAAACTGTTTCCGTCATACATGTTAGCATTTATTTAAAGAAATAAAATACAGTCTGTTTTATTTTCCGGATCAAACTCATAGTTATTATTCACAAAAGTCAAATATCAGATTGTTATTATAATATTATATTTCTGCAATAAACTTCTGCGTTTAATACTCTTGCTAGTAAGCTGTGTAACCTCTTTTTTTCTTTGTAGCTGCGTACTTCAGTGCCGTTTCACAAGCTAAAACATAATGTGAAAATCGTCACATTTTATCACGTTTTGACACCTGCCCCGCAAGGCCCTACCCCCAAGCAGAAAACTGGTTTTATTAAGCGTATCATTATTTCAAACTGCACAAAATTTCTAAAATATACTCATAAGATGTTGCTGCTTGAAATTATACAAAATACTTCTTCAACAACGCGTTACTTTTTTCTGATAGCTAAAGTGTCTACGAACTTTCCTGCCAAACCTCGTACAAGCAGTGCATACTTTATGAAAATCCCTCATAGAGTTTTTAGTATATCCTTTTAATAATTTGCAGTTATCTTTCAGACATACTGAATATGTGCATGAAGATTTTTCTTGGTGAAAAATAATTTTAAACAATTTTACAGCGTTTTGAACCTAGCCAATTTTCATTCACTTTACATATTAAACAATGGCATATAGTGCCTGCTTTGTGAAACCAACTTCTCCTAGAGTTTACAGTTTATCCTTTTAATATTTTGTAGTTATCGTTCAGACATATTAACATATTAAAGATGTGCATGAAGATTTTTTGTGTGAAAAAAAAAATATTATTAACAATTTTATAGCGTTTTAAACTTGTCCAATTTTCGTCCACTTTCCATATTGAACTATGGCATATCGTGCCTACTTTGTGAAATCAACTCCTAGACTTTTCAGTGTATCCTTTTCATACATTGCAGTTAGCTTTCAGCCATATTGCAGATGTGCATGAAGATTTTTCTTAATGAAAAAAATATTTTGAACAATTTTACAATGTTTTAAACTTAGCCGATTTTTGTTCACTTTATATATTGAATATATGGGATATAGTACCTACTTTGTGAAATCAACTCCTCCTAGAGTTTTCAGTATATCTTTTTAATACTTTGCTGTTATCTTTAAGACATATTGAAGATGTGCATAAAGATTTTTCTTGAAGAAAAAATCAGTTATAATAAGACTATGGATAAACTGCAGCTCTATGAAGAAGTTTGACGCCGTTAAAATACTTTGTAACTAGCAAACAAGGTTCACAAGTTATCACCTTGCGGGGGTATACTGTAAGCCTTGCTTGCCAAGCCAATTTCTTGTTTCCTCTCAAATCTGTAACGTGTTTTACTTGTGAACCACCTCTATCAACAAGCAACAGACCTTTCTTTTGGATTTTTTTAAAGAAGCCAACTCTACAGCAACTCTACAACTCGTCGGGCAGCTTACTCAATCTGTGAGTCCTGGTTATTGATTCTTCAGGATGTTTATCATGATTTATTTGTTTGTTCTTGATGATCCATTGACTAGTTAGAGATTCACCACGAGGACCGAAGAACTAACTAAATGTTGTGAACCACTGCAGAAGCTGAGGGTGAGGTTAGGTACCTGTAAAACCGGTTTAAGCCCGCCAGTAACTTTGTGTTACTGATCGTTCCAAGTCGATACTTCTGTAGTGGTTCTTTTTGTTTTATGTCTTGGTGTTTAAACTTTTTGTGCTGTTGGCGCCTTATGTATGTTTTCATATTTTTAGTTAAGTTAAGGTAACTGAGTGGCCACCTATTGGGAAAATAGCTGCTCATTCGGCTTACGATATGTTTCATGGTATAAGTACCTGATTGTTAGTTTGGTTTTTTCCCACCTCGGTTTTTGGAGTGGGAATCTTTTTCTGATTGCGCCTTTTCCTGATCTTTGCCTACTTGTACCTTTCTACAGTCAGTAATTTAGCTCGAGTACTTTTGGATTTCAAGGTAAATGTTTTCCTTGAATCTTGTTTGTGTACTCGGTTGGACTAAGGTCACGTAAAGTTGGATGGTGGTTTTTAGGCAAGTGTTTTTCAAGTAATATTAAAATGCGAATTAAAATGTGGTGAAAGCCGTTGTATTTGACAATTTATGTGTTAAGAACTTGACCCTTTCGAGTTGCCTAGACTGGAAAGTTAATTTGTACTTATCATTTAACGAAACTTTTATCGTATTTCGCTATATAAGATTTTGCAATATGTTACACTATAACGTATTATGCTATATTCAAAGACTTTACCATCTGTTACACAACGTGTACGTATATGAACATTTCCTTTGCTAAAGGAGAGATAAACATCGGATTAAACAGTTTGTAAGATATTCTTTTTAAACTTATTATTATGTTAAGTAGCAAATACGTAGTAAATAATGAAATAATACTAACAATAATAATAATTATAACAATAATAATAATATAGGGATCAAACATGATTTTCCATTCATTAACATTCGCTGGGTCCCGAGTAGACTCAGACCTTCAGCTGTTATTTACAATCTCCATGCATGTTTACACAAAAGCATTCCGAATGTGTCATACAGCCTCAGTGCCAAGCGTGTACTAACCGGTCAAAAATAGTTTTACTTTACACATCAAATTTTGAAACCCGAAATTCACTGTGAAAAACTAAATCCCGCTCACCCTCACTTCACATACTGTTCACAGTGTCAGAGATATTAAATTTTCTCTCCAGGTGATGTTCCATAAGAAAAGTCTCTGATTTCCAGCTTTAAATCCATAATTTCTGTGAAATTTACATATTCAGCTAGCTCGTTTGCTCTCATTTTTTTACGCGACACTAAGCCAATCAGAAAGAAGCTCTCCATGCTCACGTGACAAAGCGCGCGCACCGTGACGTCAAGGCACACACGTGACGTCGACAAGGTCAAGTTCGGATGCACTAACCACGTGTCAACCAAGTGTAATCCTTTTTTATTCAATCGGAAATTGTTTTGATCAAATAAAACCATCAAGGTCCGCAACGGAAGGTAGTGGAGTGAGGTTCCGCAACTAGGTCCCGAGGAGAGTATTGAAAACCGAGGACGTAGCCCGAGGTTTTGAACACTCCCCGAGGGAACTAGCGAATGTTAATGAATGGCAAAATCAATTTGAACGCTATTATTGCATAAATTCTGCACAAGCGAATAAAATAATGGTGCACTATATTTTACAGCCTCGTCACATTTTCATACGCGTAAAAGTTTTAAATTTTATGCTCGTTCCGGGCGGACTTCAGTTTCTCATCTGTTGGTCAAGAAAATTGGGCTTCCAGAGTTAAACGAATGTTATACATAAATGGTTTTGGATATGTGTGGGAAAATCAGCATGTAGTTAATGAAAATGAATTCCTTAGATATTTTACTCAAAGGCTTCAAGGTCATTTTTTTTTACAAAAATGGTCAGACTGCCTAAATAACTCTTCTAAGCTGTTTTTATATCAGCAATTCAAGCCAAACTTTGCTTGTGAATATTACCTTGACGTTGTGACTATACGGAAATTTAGAAATGCTTTAGCAACCTTCAGGTCAGGGTCACTAAGTTTAGAAAAAGAAAAGGGTCGTTATCCAACGCCTCCAATCCCAAGACATGAGCGAATCTGTAAAGTTTGCACTTCGCGAGAAGTGGAAGATGAGTATCATTTCTTATTCTTGTGTAATGCGTACCTAGACATACGACAAAAGTTTATACCTGCTAAATTCTATACAGCCCCAAATAAGCATAAATTGTACGTTCTGATGGCTACAAGATCTTATAAATATATATTAGCACTAGCTAACTATGTGTATTATGCATTTGAGAAGAGGAAACTTATGTTAAATTGAATGTATTTTTCATCATTGTGTGTTTATTGTAACATAGTATATGTATATTATTCTTTCTATGTTCATATATGTTGCATGCGCATGTCTGTATTGTATTATACTCGTCTTTGTGTAATGGGCCGGTGGCCTTAATCCTTATTAAATAAAGTTTCATAATACAAACCATGTATTAACAGCACGTGCGCGCGTAAATTGCAATATTAATACATGGCTATTTCTTCATTTATAAATGTCTGTTAAAATCATGTGACACAACTATTTATGCAGTAATAAAGATTGTGTTATGGCCGTTCGTCTCTCACTAATGAGAAAGACCATCATTATTTCTTGAATAGTTTCGTGTATGTTGGTGGGTTCTTTGATGGCCGACTAGGCCAATTCTAGCTCTAAACTGTCGTTGCAAGTAGAGCAAGTCAATGTCATGGTTTCAGCTCGTGGCCCATTGATATTGGCTTTGCGTTCTCTGCGCTTTCATTCAGCTTCACAGATTCTCTGTTTTTCATAGAGAGTTGCTCCTTTGTTGATAAGACCTCGCCACTTTGGATTGTGTTATAGTAAGTGAAACACATGACAGAAACATCTCCGTATGAAAGCTACCCCAGATTTGCACCTTTACATATTAAGTAAAAATGGGGGAAATCAGGGGTTGGTATAAAATTATTGATTTTTGATAATAATCAATAAAACCATATATTAGAATCAACTCGATGAGGCGATCATAACAGGTGCTTAAAGTGCTTGATTTTATGGAAAACAAGTGTAATTAATTCAAGAATACAACCAAAATCCGCTTTGTTATAAAACACTGTATGCAAATGAAGATGTTTCCGTAATGTTGAAGAGTGCGATAATAGATACATTAGAATTATTATCCTTATTTCAGCAATAGTGTTGGAATCCTTTATTCATGCATTTTCGCTTGTACGTAGAAGTAATGTTTAACATCGCAAAAATGGTTTTGGTTGTTGTGTATGACAAAATTATGTATGTATGTATGTATGTATGTATGTATGTATGTATGTATGTATGTATGTATGTATGTATGTAGGCTGATAGCTAGCAGATTAGCAAATGCAGTTAGGTCACTAGGAGAACTTGTTGACAGACAACATGGAACCTCCGGTAAACATCCCTTAAAGCGGTTGATTTAATCAAATCTAAATCCGTTTTCATGTGCGACATTTGCACCCGGGTGTATTTATCAACCCGGGCAGGGGCAGCTGGGGATAATTATCAAAAATGGAGACATTCTCTCTATCGGGAGGCTAATGCATTTTGGCTTTTTTTATACGATGAATTTTATCCCCCGATCGGGAGACAGGAAATGACCACAATAAAACGCTCCAGATTCTAGTTCCTACCTTTTGCTTGGAAATTTATCGTGAAAGTAACCATGCTTAACAATAAAATAGGCTATTCTTCCAAGTTTTAAATGAAGAGACTATATTTTCCAGTGTCTGTCCCACACCTCTGTACTAATCGCAACGGTGAATGTTATTGATGCAACGGATTAAATTAAGGGGTCGTCCCAACTGGTTTTAACATTCGCTTTTTCGTAGTAAAATGCGCAGGTCAGTCTAAGAATGCCTAAAATATGACATTTTTTCATACTGTCTCCCGATGGGGAGAATGTCCCTCGAATCGGAGACATATTTGTCTCCAAAACGGGAGACATTCGCCCGATCGAGGGACATTTGATTTTGGGGGGATGTTGCTCTATTTTATCATAACTTGTCTCCTAAAACTGAGACTGTCCCCCAATATGGAGATTGTCTCCGTATTTGAGAATTATGCCGGGTATATCTAATACCACGTGAACGGTGCAATTAGAGTCTAACTTAATCAAAATTTAATGTCAAATCCAGGTAAATGTGGAACAGAATATCCCTGCACATGAACGATTCACAAGGGGGTGCAAATTTGCAACGGGTATAACTTTGCACCCGGATGCAAATACTGCACATGAATACGTCATAAAACGATGTATTCTGTTCTTTCAGATAAATGAAAATACAAACCATGGACCACTTACTAAGTGCAGCAGTATTTGCGACAGTCCTGTGTTATGCTCTGATAGAAGAAAGTACATGTATGTAGTTCTGGTTCACTATACCTATTGTACATTGTGGGCTGGATTGTGTGTGTGTGTGTGTGTGGGGGGGGGGGGGGGGTCTTGCATTCATTTATCATGAAAATTTTGCCATTTATTCTCTGTGATAACAAGGCTTGGGGTCCATTTTATTTTCAGAGTCATAAATATTCTGCCCATTTGCCCATTTCCAGGAATTTGTTCCCTTCAATGACATTGTAACAGTTTACTGTATACATGACTTAAGCTGACCTTGCTGTAAAATAGGTCAAAATCATCAGAGGGTCATTTAGGCACACATTGTAGTACTCTACTCTGAAAGAAAGTTATAAGAGGCCACTTTTCAAATTCATACTTGTTTTCTAAACCATGTTCAAAAATGCATGCTTTTTGCCTCGTGACGTGTCTTTCAATTAAGTAAAGTTGCGAAGTGTTCAGAAAATCTTTTCTTTCACCAAACACGTTTTTGGAGTAAAAGTGCAAAATTCAATGTTTTTTTTTTTTTTTTTTTTTTTTTTTTTTTTTTTTTATCTATATATAAAAACTGGCTCAAGCACAACATTTATTGAAATGAGGAATGTATGTCATCAAAGGGCCCTCCAGCTTGGAAAAACATCAAACATTCGAACTTTCTCTTCTGGTACATTTTTACGCCATTTTCTTTAAAACAATCGCTATTTTCGAGATTTCATTTTTGGAAAATTCGACAATGTGCCTCATAAACATGTTAATCCTGTCAAATGCACTTGATGAGGTCTGGAAATTAAAGATATAACTCGAAAGAGCTGTTACAGTATTAGACGATTTTTGAGGACAAACAGGCCGCGACGGTTTCAATACCAATTTTTAACGAACAGAATTTGTGGACGATTGTTTTAATTTTCAAAGTTTATAAGAGTCTAGTGTTAGACATAAATAATCGCTGAAAGTTCTAATGCCACACTGCTGATACATGTAATAACGTATCCGGAGAATAACAAAGTTTGTATTCAAATTGCATGCAAAAAGCTGACTTCCTGTTATTCATGTTGCTGTCTTTTTGCATTTACGAAACAGAAACGAAGATTCTTATTGCAGCAACACATTTGACTTGATTTTATCTTACATCATGGCAGTCAGTAGAACTTTCAAATAAATTAAAATGTAAAACACTTCTTGATATGACATTTAATTGGATGTTAATAAAGTGTGACTTTTTGAAATGAGGGTACCTTTACCCATGCTTCGTCTGTTTGAGATATATCACGCATTTTGGACTATGCAGAAGCTCACAGAGCCACTGTTACACATTTGTTTATTCAAATGATAATGAATTTTAATTGATCATATTTTACTTTCTGAACAAGAAGAAAAAATATAAGGCGGCCTCTTATAACTTTCTTTCAGTGTAGTCGCCGATGTTGCGTGCCAAGGTTTCTTGAAACCAATCCAGAAGATTTTTTAAGGGTTTTGTTGTTGAAGACATCTCAGATCACTATTGACCTGCATCCGGGTTTTTCCCATATGGAAGATGAAAAGGGCAACAAACTGCATCTCTTTAAAAAGTACTTTAAGATGATGTTTTTTAACTATACAAGCCATCATTGGTCCTTATTGTTATTCATTTTAATCGTTTTTTTTGTGTGTGTGTGTGACGAAAGCTTTTGCAAAAAAATATTAAAATCTAAAATCTGTGGATTTTGAAATTTTATGATCCATGGAGGCCATCGTAGATAAGATGCGTTCGGAATTTCTCCATAGAATATAGGCGTGTTCGGATCAAAGGCTCAACTCAACAGATCGAGTCGTTTCGGTCCAGCGACTCCTAAGGACTCTCGTCGTAAGGACATTTGAAAAGCATTTCCTCTCAGTCATGTCTGGAGTTGGCTCTGCAAGTCATACTGTCTGTCTGTCTGTCTGTCTGTCTGTCTGTCTCTCTCTCTCTCTCTCTCTCTCTCTCTCTCTCTCTCTCTCTCTCTTCTGCAGATTTGCCACAACCAACGGCCAGATTCGCTGATTTACGGATAACCTTGCCCAGATTAACCTGAACGCAAATCACATCTGCGGGATATGAAGGCAGTAAGTTATTCATATTTTCAGATTGTTCCTGGTAAAGAGAATAAATTTAAGCAGTGCATTAAAGAGCTTAGATTAAGACAGGGGTCAATGTTACAAACATTTTAATAATAATCATGTTCACAATAAATCAATAGTTCTGTTACTTGTTTCGGTTTTATGCTTCCAATTTTCAAGTGGCATTGGCATTTGTCTGCTTTAATGAAAACTTAAAACTCCATCTAACAATTTTCCGGTAAATAGGTTGGTACAGGACTACTACTTCCTGACCCTAGGATTTTTTTTTTTGGGGGGGGGGGGATTATGTATTCTCTGTGATTTTAGGTTGTTTGGAGGTACGGATAAAAAACGGCATCGACGTTGATACTTTTCAGTGATGCAAACCGAGGATCGATGATTGTTTCACTATTTTTGAAATTATCTTAGTGCTTATATCTATGAATATTGAAATATCTAAAGGAAAACCTAACGGAATTTAAAACAGCTGAAAACACATTTTCCAATGTGTGACTCCACAAGACCCTAAATCGAAGTAAATCGCAAAGATTTTTCTTTTAAAACAGACAAAATTTACAAAAAAAGAAGAATAACAAACTGATATAAAAAGGTAAAATTAGGCAATGATCAGGAAAAGGTGCAATCAGAAAGAAATTCCCACTCCTAAAACCGAGGTGGGAAAAACTAAATTGACAATTAAGTATTTATACAGAGAAAGCATATAGTAAGCCGAGTGAGCAGCTATTTCTCGATAAGCGGCCACTCAGTTACCCGAACTTAAATAAAAATATGAAAACGTACATAAGGCTAAACAGCACAAAAAAATCGACTTCAAAACATAAAAGAAATGGAACCACCACAGAAGTATCGCCATGGAACGATCAGTTAAATTGCATTACTGGGGGCTTAAACTAGTTTTACAGGAGCCTAACCTCACCCTCATCTTCCGTAGTGGTACACAACATTTAGTTAGTGGTTCGGTCCTCGTGGTGAATCTCTAACAAGTCAATGCATCATCAAGGATAAACAAATAAATCACGACAACCACCTTGGTGAATCAAAAACAAGGACTCAATAGATTCATTAAGCTGCCCGACGATGGAGATCCCTGAACTCTTAATTAATTTATTAAACTACTATTCCATACAAATAACACACATCTATACTATTACAAATACAAGACATTGGTATTATACTCATGGGTCGAAATGGTAATGGAACGAAATGGTCATGGTCCGAAATTGTCATGGGCCGCCGTCCGTCCACAATTTCAAAGATCTTCCCTGAAACTGCTTTGCCGATGAAGTTGAAATTTTATGTGGGGCCTCTATGTGTAGGAGGAACGAAGTTTGTTTGTGAGATCTTGGCCACATGCCCTATATGGTAAAAACCCTTCAAAAATTTTCTTATCCAGAAGCGGTGGGCCATTTTTCACGAAACTTGGTATGTAGCATTGGGGACTCCAGCCCATCATAGTTTGCGAAAATTATGACCCTAGGATGAACTTGACATATTTTACGACTAGGTCAACTTTAGTCGCCTATGCATTTGAATATGGAAAAGTGAAAAAAATGTTATTTTACGGTAGAAAACTGACTGGGAATAGACATGCCAAGTGACATTATTTCACCAGGGAGTGAAGATTGACTTTTATTTCAAACTATATTTAAACGTATCTGACCAAATAATAAGAGTAGATATCAAACTTGCAAACTTTGGTTTGAAACGAGAAACCCTGGTTTGCCGATGAGAAACCACGGACATTGATTTACTATCCTAGGTTTCTCGCATAAACCTAGGATACCCGATCATAAACCTAAGTTTCTCGACTTATTGTGCAAACGACGAGCTGACTCTTTGGAAATCTTGAATTTTTAAGTTAAAACGATTTCTTTCGAAATTCAAATCCTTATTTTAAAACCACGGATTGCCGATGAGAAACCACGGATAGTGGTTTACTATCTTAGGTTTCTCGCACAAACCTATGATTCCCGATCACAAACTTAAGGTTCTAAACTTATTGTGCACATGGCGTACGGTAACCCACGGTTTGTGACAGAAACCACAAATAGTAAAATTGAAACCTATGACAGTACATTTCAAGACTAGGTTTTCATGGAAACCTATGACTTATTGTGCATTTGGCGCATTAAATGATCGAGAAACTATGGTTTTAAAGTACTATACCGGGTTTCTGACCGCTTGAATGAGAAACCTAGGATAGCCGATGAGAAACCCTGGTTTACCGATGAGAAACCACGGATAGTGATTGACTATCCTAGGTTTCTCGCATAAACCTAGGATATCGGATCATAAGCCTAAGTTTCTCGTCATATTGTGCAAACGGCTTGCCATACTCCAGCCCATCATAGTTTGCAAAAATGATGACCCTAGGATCACCTATGCATTTGAATAGGGAAAAGTGGGAAAATGTTATCTTTTAGCAGAAAACTGGCTGGAAATAGGCAAATGGACAGAAGATTTATGTTAATGAAAATTTTTTAGCCCCATGGTGTTGTTTGCCCCTGCCCCGGGGCTATATACATGTATAATACTGTAATATTCAAACATCTTGTCTGATACCACTTGGCCGATTGAAATGAAATTTTATGTGGAGACTCCTTGGATACGGCGAACAAAAGTTTGTTCGCGGTATCTTGGTCACATGACCAAGATGGCCGCCACGCCCATATATGGTAAAACCCCTTCCAAAAAAATCTTCTTCTCCAGAACCGGCAGACTGATTTCAACGAAACTTGGTATGTAGCATCGGGGACTCCAGCCTCATCATAGTTTGCGAAAATGATGACCCTTGGTTGATCTTGACCTATTTAACTTAGGTCAACTTAGGTCGCCTATGCATTTGAATAGGGAAAGTAGAAAAAAAGGTTATTTAATGGCAGAAAATTTGCTGGGAATGGGCAAATGGTCAGAAGATTTATGTTTATGAAGAAAATTTGGCCGCAGGGGGTTTTCTGCCCAGCTCCGGGGCTATATACATGTATATGATATTCAAACATCTTCTCTGTAACCACGTGGCCAATCAATGTCAAATTTTATATGGAGCATCCTTTGGAAGTGGGAACAAACATTTATATAAATGGTCCAATTCACATGACCAAGATAGCCACCGTGGCTATAAATAGCAAAAAGCTTTAAAATTCTTCTTCTCCAGAACCAAAAGGCCTATGTTTTTTTTAAACTTGGCATGAAGCATTGGGGAATTGAGCTCTACAAAGTCTATATAAATCATGACCCTGGCATGACCTTGACCTATTCTACGGCAAGGGCAACTTAGGTTGCCAGTGCATTTGAATTGTAAAATGTCATTTTACGGGGGAAACTTGCTGGGAATAGGCAACTTGAGATCTGTGCACATTCAAGGTCAAGGTAATTTATGGTCAAGTAATGCTGGTTGGTCAGATCTCAGGTGACCGCTCTCAGGATTATTGGTCCTCTGGTAAATTATAAGCTATTGATTTATTTGCTTTTTCATTGATAAAACAAAAGATATGAACATCTAAAAGGTGTCCTTAAATCTGTCACAGGCCACCTTCAAAAGCCCTTTAAAAGGCTCTAAGTCTGTATGAACCATTCTATACAAAGCAAAGCCATTGATCCCCGTAAGATGGATTTCAGTCCCAAAACTATATATCTTGTGCTTAGGCATCACTACTACATCACTGAGCTTCTATGTACTGTCAACAATTTATATTTTAGAATAAAACATAGATAAAATGTACATCATGCATCCTGTACCCTATTTCAGAACAGATATTATCTTCGACAATTATCGCTTTTAAAGATGGCCCATCTTCTCGCTTTAAATGTTTTACTGCTTCCAAAGGATCTAACAATTATTTTTTATTTGCTATTACTGCAGCTGGTGTTGTGCCGTGTGGCGGCCCTAAAAAGTCTCCCCGTATATCATCCATAGTGCAGATTATATTTTTCTTTTGATCCTGTGGGATCAGTGAATATATTTGGAGTAGTTCAAACATATTGTACGTTAAGAATCATCTTCTTGACAGTGTTTTATTATTTGGCCCCTTTGGGAATATGAGTCTTTGATTTAGACTACTCAGATGGAAATTCTTGAAATTGCAGCAAAAATGTCTGGCTTTCGCTGCCAGTTTTGTAAAGGGTCACTGATGAAGGTTCATTACCCGAAATTGTACAATATGGCCAATCTTCTCGCTTTAAATGTTTTACTGCTTCCAAAGGATCTAACAATTATTTTTTTTCTTGTTACCATATACGGGCGTGGTGGCCATCTTGGTCATTTCACTTTGGTTATTTATGTTCACGTTGGTTTCCCTTCATATAGACGTTTCGTGCAAAATTTGGCTTTTATAGGCCACGCAGTTTCAGAGAAGAAGGTCTTTGAATGTCATAGTAATAAACATGTATATTGCCAGGGGGTCGGGGCGGACCAACCCCTGGATACCATTTTTTTCTGAGTCATAAATCTTCAGTCCATTTGCCCATTTCCTTCAATATTTTCTCTTCAAATGAAATTTTAACAATTTCCCCATTTAAATGCATGTTGACCTTGCCGTAAAATAGGTCAAGGTCATCACAGGATCAAAACTTATGTATTCATTGTTGTACACAATGTCACAATGCTACATACCAAGTTGTCAGTGTTGAAAATGCTCCACCGGTTCCAGAGAAGAAGATTTTTAAAGGGTTTTGGGTTTATACAATGTACCACAAATGGGCATGGCGACCAACTTGGTCTTGTGACCTGGCGTATCTATGTACACATTGGTTCCCCCTTCCTATATACAGCTGCGTTCAGTTATCTATATACCCTGCGGTATTGAGAATAAAATTGACAACTCGTCTTGTTTTTGAACAATCGTCACTGGCAGGTAATGGGCAATTTATTTATTATATACTAAGTCATGAAATATAGAGAAATATTTATCAAATATAACATATATTTGAAATGTTATACTTTCACACGTGAAAAAAATGTTATATTTTATATTTTCACATGTGAAAATATAACATTGTTGGAATGCCTCTGCCTTTTCCATTACCTACTGCACACCACTTCAGAATTTCAAAGGTCCATAACTTTCTTATTTGTGAACAAAAACATTAAGTGTAGGTATCTATTTTCTAAGTTAGAACATAAGGGACATTTTGGTACCAAAATCAATCAGGTTAACTGTTTTGTTTTAATATTTTGCCCCTCCCCACTTCAGTGCGTTCTTTTCAGTAAGTCAACATAATGTGACGCCATCGAACGTTTAACGGACGTCACTTGTCATACAAAGTTATCACCAGCATTTTAATTTAATTTACAATCATTTGACATGTTTGCAGTCAGTGTCGCAGAGATCCTAATTGTTGCCCCTTTTGGCTTTTTTCCCTACGGCAGCGGATATTGATCACTAAACACAATTTATTCCACACACAATATTTTATTTTATTTTTAACAGCAAACATCCATATCATTTGTTTTTAACTTTTTTTATCCTTATTTGAGCAACAAAATTTCCAAGCTTTATATAGCCCAGTGCTCCATACTCAAGATACTCATGAACAGCATGCTGCACATGTAATCAGTGCTGCTCCATGCACATATTACACGTGCAGCTCATGCTGCTCCATAATACACCGGTCAATAAGTGCGACGTCAATTGGAGCAAGGTGAAAGAAGAACAAATGTTATTTGGAGCACTGGGTGATTAAACAAAACAATATAAATGAAAATAATAGTAACAACAAAAAGTATCGCGAACTTCGCGACACTGCCCCTCAAAAGTGTCAACTTTTAATTTTAGTCAATATGTTCATTTTCTGCTCAACATATGCTCGCATCATTCAAAATGTTCGTAGTATTCTTTCTCCATAGATAAAGCCTTGCTCACTACATGTCCATTCAGATACCGTAATCTTTGTCTGAATGTCAGAACAAATGTTTGTGTTTTGGTGATTGCCTGTGACCGTTCTACAGCAAGTTCATCGTCACTACTTATCAGAATTACGTCATCGTCATCCTCTTCACCGCCATCGTTATCACTGTCATCGCCATCACCCGCTTCATCACTGAATGCTCCACCATTACCATTGTTGACCACGCTGTTATCTCCATCATCGAACACTTCACCATTTCCATCATTGAATACTTTATCATTACTGAATGCATCATTTTCACCATCATTATCACCATTATCACTATTGCATTCATCACTCACATCATTATTAGCACTATAATCACTTTCACGAAAATCACATTTCCACTCATCGCCCGTTTCAAATCCATCACCAGAATCAGAATCACCATCACCTTTGACCGAATCACCTTCCAAATATCGCTCCACATCGCCGCCTTTCGCCATTCCAACGTTGTTCGAATCACCTACCGAATCACACGCTTCATCACCGCCTATCGCCTCCATCTCACTTTCCTGTAACACACCTGTATCAATCACAGAAGACTTCTCTGCACCATCTGTCATCAATAATTTACTATCATCAACAGTTGCATCAACAGTTATGTCGTCCTTGTAATGTGTTAGGTCAAATTCATCCAGGTCAACATACTGTACCCCTTCATTAACATCCCCACCACCAATACTACGTATTTCATCAATATCTTGAATAATATCAAACACCGTGTCATCATCGCTTACATCCGAGTAATATCCGCACACATTGGCACGAACATCTCCACGTGGAGCTCTCAATGCGAACTCTCTTGCCCTGAGAGGTGTGTATCCATGTATGGTACTCAGGTGGAATGACAATGTGCTCCTCCTAACAAATGTTTTCTCACAATCGTTTTCAACACAATTCCAGTGTTGATAAACAGCATGCTTTTCCTTAACATGTCTGGCAAGATTCCGCTTGTAGCCGTAATTGCGTCCACAAGTATCACACTGATGAAATGACATAATTCCTATATTCTGAAACAAATCCTTAGAACTGTATGAAACTTAAAAAACACAATGATTATCGTAAGACTTATTTGTGTCACTAACAAAATAACTACTCCAGCAAGCACGTGCTAGCACGAGGTATAACTATAGGTAAACAACTTTATCTATAGTACTTTTTATGCTCCATCGATACATGTATACTTTACTACGCACGGACTGACACTGTAGTATATTAACAGGTAAACAACCTTATCGATTGTAATAATTTGCTCCATTGAATATATCAACTTTTTGTACGGAATAACACTGAGGTAAACACACAACCACAAGATGAACATTTACAAACTTGATAGTAAACGTACACAAACAAACTGAATAAAATAAAAACACAGTTCCACTGAAAAACACCCTTTGTATCAGACTAAATAGTCCACATTCTCGTTTTGTTTATATTATTTACATTTTTAGTCTGATTCTCTGAATTGTATCAATTATTCACACAAAATTTGTTTGATTTTTGCCTTGGCATGTTTAGCAGCACTTCTCGTCGTTCGATGAGAAGTGGATTCTTGTTCTGATGGCAAGGGAGTATTTTCCTCACCATATTCACACATTTTACTAGCAGCTTCACACACCTCTATCGGGTATAGAAGATTCAATGGACGAGCGATAACACGTCCTGAAGGCAAAGTCACTTTTGCTGATCTCACACAACCATCACGACTGGTGACTAAGCGTAACACTTTTCCTACTCTCCAACAACCACGAGGAATATCATTCTTGATTAACACAACATCATCTACACTGGGTGAGAAATGAGACTGAATTCGTCTGAATTTCAATGTACTTTGGGTTCTTTCACGTAAGCTGAGTAAATACTCATCCCTCCAGATCTTCCAGAACATATTTAGAAGTTTTTGGCCTTTCTTCCATATGTTCAGTAGTTGCTCTGCGGTACTTTCGTACGGACTGTAGTCGAGGTAATCGTCCTCTAATTCTGGAATTCCGGTATTCGGGTTCAGGGTTAGAAAATGTTTTGGAGAGAGTGTAATTGTAGAGTCGATGTCCCCGCTAACGTACACCAGAGGTCGGGAATTCACCACGGCTTCGACTTCCTTAAGAACAGTTTGCAATTGAATAAACGACAGCAATTTTCGATTGATTGTTTTTCTGAGAGCTCTTTTCACCAGGCCTACTAACCTTTCGTAGAAGCCACCCATCCAGGGAGCTAACTCAACAATAAAGTTCCATTTCACACCTACATTGGAGGCATAGGTTTGTACTTCCTCACTCTGTATGACGTGTTTCCACACCAAATTCAAAACTTTACTTGCTGTTTTGAATTGAAGAGCATTATCACTTGTTATTTCGATGGGTGTTCCTCTATTTGAAATGAATCTTCTAAATCCTAGCAAGAATTCTTCAGCAGACATATCCTGTAGTAACTCGAGATGAATTGCACGAGTTACCATGCATGTAAACAAACACACCCATACTTTTCTTTGACCCTCTTTAGTTTTGATGTACAAGGGTCCAAGATAATCCAAGCCTGTCCTTGAGAAAGGAACCGCACTGGTCACACGTGTTTTAGGCAAAGGAGCCATCACTGGCATTTTGTATGGACCACCTTCATGCCGCCGACATACCGTACAATTCCGTAGCACTGAACTCACTGTTGCTCTCCCACGTGGCAACCAGTATTTGTACCTTAACTGACTTAGAGTTTGAGATACTCCACTGTGTAAGTTTTGTTTGTGGACTTTCTCAACAAGTAGATGGGTAAATCTCTCATTCTTTGGTAGCAAAATTGGACGTCGAGCACTTTCACTAATGTCCGCTTGGTCAATCCTACCTTTGCAGTGTAAGAGTCCATCATTGTCCAAATACACACCCAGTTGTCTTTGTAGATTGGTCATCTTCTTGTTTGATATGGCATCAAAGATATCCGCAAAAGACTTTCTCTGAATATATGTCAGCCACATAACCTCAGCTTCATTTATTTCTGAGGTTGTAATTGGTCCTTTATTACTCTGAGCATCCCTCAATTTCTTGATAAATCGAAGAGCAAGTGCTGTCACACGTAGCATTTTTGTGATAGAGGAAAACCTGTCACTCTCTATCCCAAGTGGCGAACAAGAACCTGAACTATATGTGTGTTCTTCAGAGCTTTGTGTTGAGAATAAGCCTATTCCTTTTAGGGGTTTTGCTTTCTTTATTTCAGATTCATACTCAGGGTCATCTTCATTGTGACCAGGTAGACCAGGCCATTCACTTTCTGATTCGGTCAACCATTTAGGTCCATGCCACCAGATATCATTTTCTGCAAGGCTTCGAACATCGGATCCTCTTGTTGCTACGTCAGCTGGATTTTCCTTTGTTGACACATATCCAAACAAAATTTCACTATCTTCCTTGATTTCTTTTACCCTATTTTTCACGAAGACTGATAAGTCTTTTTCTGTATTGATCCATTTCAGAACACACTGTGAATCTGTATACACATGCAATCCTTCAATTGAGACTTTCAGTTGTTCTTTTACATACTTCAAGCATCTGACCCCAATGACTACTCCCATCAACTCCAGCCTTGGAATTGTCATCTTTTTCAATGGCGCAAGCCTAGTTTTGGAGAATATCAGATCAGACTTACACTCATTTGCTCCATTCGCTTGAAGAAGATACACATTTGCGGCATACGCGCAAGATGAAGCATCACAGAAACAGACTAAGCTGCGTTGCACATTCTCGTTATCATCTAGCGCAATACAACGTTTGACTGAGATATCTGATAGTTTTGACATGTTTGAACTAACCGAGGACCACACAGTTATATCTTCATTGCTGATTTCATCATCCCATTCTATGTTTTTGCTCCATAATGACTGAATAAACACCTTTCCTTGAATCAGCACAGGAGAAAACAATCCGAGTGGATCGAAAACAGACGCGATTTCACTCAAAACACTTCGTTTTGTTGGTGTTGTTGTTTCTTTAGAAGGTGATTGTTTCTTCAATGATAAAGAATCATTCTGTATGTTCCACGTATGACCTAGTACTTTGACTGAGTCACAACTAGCCTTGTCTTCATTTGCAATGAATTCATTCATTAGACTATCATTTGAAATCCATTCACGAAGATTCATTGATGCCTCACGAAAGATTGACTTTGCTCCATGGTATAACTGAATTGCACTTTCAGTACTATCCGTTCCTGTGATAAGATTGTCAACATAGATGTCATCTTTGAGCCTTGATGCTATATCACTCCCATATGTTTCCAAGTGGCTCTCAATGGTGGCTCCCAAGAGAAACGGACTTGAAATTATACCGAAAGGAACACGACAGAATCTATACTCCTGTATATTATCTTCGTCTGTCCTTGCTTCTTTTGGATCCTTAATCCACACGAATCTTGTGACATCTCTCTCACCTGGCTGCAATCCAATCTGGAGAAAAGCTTTCTCAATGTCGGCTACCAGAGCGACTGTATTCAGTCTGAACCTCATTAGCAAACCACATAAGTCCTTCAACATTACAGGACCTCTGTACAGACACTCATTCAAACTGTTATATTCTTTCCTGACCTTTGATGACGCATCATAAACAACACGTATTTTAGTAGTCGGCTTGTGTGGATTTATGACAGCATGATGGGGAAGGTAGTGTTTGATACTATCTGTATTAGTGTTTTCTACCTTTTCAATGATCCCTTTAGCTAGCTGGTCCTGAATGATCGAGTCGTATTGTTGTAACAACTCTGGCTTGTTCTTCATCCTCGAAACGTTCGACCGTAAGCGTCCAACTGCTAGCTCTCGATTCTTTGGAAGATCCGGATTTTCATCTTTCCATGGCCATTTGACTTGATATCGACCATCTACAAACGTCAGGTTTTCTTTGAAATGATTCTTTACCATTTCATCATTCTTGGTCGTTTGATTGTCGATAACTCCGATTGTTTCCATGTTCCAGAAATCTTCAAGATCTGGCTTAACAGGAATGACATTATCAACACTTTGGAACACACTTGTTTGAGTAATATTTGTCCCATACGTCAAAACAATCATATTTGTTTCACTTGCACTTGTCTCCGTTTCAGTTGTTCTTCCTGTTAAAATCCATCCAAGTTTAGATGAAAGGAGATAGAGGCCAGGATGAACTTCAATTTTCTGGGGTAGAATAATATCCAGATAATAATCATTACCAATGAGTAATTCAACAGTAGCCGATTCTGTTTCTAATGGAATTGTGTCTGCCAAATCCAGACTCTTGACAAGATGTTCTATATTTTTCGAAGAACACAAGTTCATCGGATTTCTTTGAACCGTTCCACTAATCAC
Source organism: Rugalucina vietnamica (assembly GCA_964017185.1). Taxonomy (NCBI): domain Eukaryota; kingdom Metazoa; phylum Mollusca; class Bivalvia; order Lucinida; family Lucinidae; genus Rugalucina; species Rugalucina vietnamica. Next base: position 40,585,506 of record OZ024870.1, read on the forward strand.
TGGCACAATATTAGCAGTAATATCCATATATTGACCGTTATTTAATTTGACACTTAATCTTGTTTGTGTAGTTTTCACAACCTTTGGCCTGTCACTACCAAATGTGACTAGCTTTATCTCCTCTTCTTTTTCTCGTTTCAACTGGAGCATGCCAGCTAAATGCTCGGTCACATATGTTCGTTGTGACCCAGAGTCCAGAAGAATTCTTACAGTCTCGCCCTTTGAGTTCTCTTGACCTTGACCGCGAATCTCCGTCCTGGCTGTTTGCATCAGAACCATTTCTCCAGACGATACTAACACATTTTCGCCTGAGCATACATATTCATTATGATCATCCTGAATTTCCTCAGTTAAATGAGCACTTACAACACTAGATTTGAATTTCTTAGGGCATAAACTTCTGTGGTGAGTATTCACTTCACCACAGTGCACACAAGCTTTTCCCTTTTTACAATCTTTTGACATGTGGCCAAGTTTCAAACATTTATAACAGCTGTCTTTTAGTTGTTTCTTTCTTTCGTAGACAGTTCTGTATTTCGGACACTCATCACTCCAGTGTCTCTGTTGGCAATATCTACATTGGTCATAATACCTTGATGGAGTTGATTTATCTGCACTAACCACTAAAGCTTCTGCCGATCCCATAGCCCCTTGTTTTCCATCAAATTCCCTAAACTCTGGTTTGTTGGCTAACTTCGGCTTACTTATTGGTCTGTGGTCACTTGCTGAATGATTTTGTCTGTTACCGTAGAAGGCACCTGATCTGTTCTTGGATCCTTTATCGAAGTGTGAATTATCTCCATTGACCTTTTTTACCTCATCCTTCTTTTCAGCGTGCTCCCGAGCAGTGACATACTCATGGAGTCGAACTCTCAAATTTTCTACAGTCCACATGTTAGTTGCTCCATTAAGCATTTCTAGCTGGAGCAATACATCTTCTGGCATTTTCGAGCGAATCATGGAGACAAATACGTCCTGGTTAACATCTTGCTTGAGCACTTCTAAGCTGCGAATGTGCCTTTCAATATTGTCAAGTAAATTCCTCAGACTGTTGGTCTTGTTGACGGCTTGTGGTAAGTTTATCAATTTATGATAATGTAGGTCAATGACCTCTTGTTTATTGCCAAATCTATCTTTTAGGATGTCTACTGCTATTTGGTAATTTTCCTTTGAAAGTGATAAACCTAATATGGCACTTTTTGCTTCACCAGTAACTTTGCTTTTCAAATAATTGAATTTCTCAATATCTGACAATTTTTTGTTTTGATGAATTGCACACTCAAACGAGTCCCAAAACTCGGTCCACTTCAATTTATCACCAGAAAAAGTCACCATATCTAATTTTGGTAACTTCACTGTTGTTGATAATTCTTTTTCCCTTAATTCTTGTTTTTCAAGAATTTCAGTTTGCTGTCTCATTTGGCTTGCAACAATAGCATTCATTTGCCTTTGCAATGCTACAATTTGATCAAGCCCTTGACTTTCTTTGGCTTCAACTTTTTTCACCTTCGAAGCACTTACTTTTTCCTTGAGCTGTTTCAAGGTCGCTATGCACTCCATAGCCTCATCACCAACTGTTTCATTTTCAGTTGCAAGTTGTTTGATTAATTCTTCATCTGACTCATCTGCTGCTTCAGCCAGCTTTTCCGTTTGGCTTTCAACCTTTTCAGAATAAAGCTGTAGGCGTTCAATGCAACTATTGCACTTAATCATGAATTCTGTTTCATCCATAATATCAATATCACTAGAGAGTGTGATGAGCCCATGACCATTGTTGATTTCCTTTTGCAATGTGTTAACATATCTTGTTCTAACACCTTTTAAATATGACACCTTTGTCGCCATGATTTATGGCTTAATAATTTGAAAATAAATTGTATTTACCCTTTTTTGTCCTCGGTCCCGGGTTCCGGCACCAATCGATGTCGCAGAGATCCTAATTGTTGCCCCTTTTGGCTTTTTTCCCTACGGCAGCGGATATTGATCACTAAACACAATTTATTCCACACACAATATTTTATTTTATTTTTAACAGCAAACATCCATATCATTTGTTTTTAACTTTTTTTATCCTTATTTGAGCAACAAAATTTCCAAGCTTTATATAGCCCAGTGCTCCATACTCAAGATACTCATGAACAGCATGCTGCACATGTAATCAGTGCTGCTCCATGCACATATTACACGTGCAGCTCATGCTGCTCCATAATACACCGGTCAATAAGTGCGACGTCAATTGGAGCAAGGTGAAAGAAGAACAAATGTTATTTGGAGCACTGGGTGATTAAACAAAACAATATAAATGAAAATAATAGTAACAACAAAAAGTATCGCGAACTTCGCGACAGTCAGGTCATATAACAACCTTTGGTTGAAAGCGAGATTGTAAAAATAGCATTCATAATTATGCTTTCTTTTGCTGAAATGATTGTACTAACCATTGTACACGAATATATAATAAAAAGAAAATTCTAGTGTCTGTTTAATATGGCTTTAGATTCACACGTAAAGTGAAAATATGTATATTTCATTCGTGGGTCCGCCACTCATGAAATATAAATATTTTTCACTTCACTAGTGAAATAAAAGCCATATTAAACAGAAACATTTGAATATACTCTCTATATATTGTTAAATATGAGTGTAAATATTTACTCTATATATAAAACTTCCAGATCTTGTGATGTTAGTATGCCTAAATTGATTGCATAATATATGGAGCCCAATTGTTAACATAATACGCTGAAATTCGAATTTCAAAGATTCAACAAGGAACTATGGTTAATAGTTTATAATTTTATTTGTAGTTGATGAAAGCATAAGCATTGGAGTACTAAGACTGAAAATCAGCCTCTATGAACACTTTTTACAAAGTTACACCCTGGTGTTCGTTCAATGTACATTATTGAATTTCATGGTAAAGTGTTTTTTACAATATAAAACTCATCAGGTCAGTGTTAGTTTGCAAGAAAACTTCTATACCACAAGGACGCTTGTAGGACGGACGCTTGCTAGTGGGTTCCTTCATGAGGTAAGCATGTCTTACAGCACTGTTGGGTCGCATCTTGCTTTATATTCTGCCAAAACGTGGGTTGGAATTTCATAATTATACAGTTTCATGATTTGTTTTCTCGGCACAGAAGATCATAGGGGGCTGGAAATTTCACAGAGAAGCTTTCCATTGTTAGGCTATCACACACAGCTCATCTTCATGATGTCTTAAACTTTTTTATATGGTTTAAGTCAAGTGAATCACCAGGACATTCAAACACAGCCGTTCCTCTAATATCGTGATTGTGTTTTGCGGTTTTTAGAATTAATACAAAGTACATTGCCTTGCAGATATACAAATTCTTTTGTCATCCTTTATTGGCATGTTAATTTCCATGACTTAAACCTTATAGAAGAGGTTTGGAACATCAAGAAGTAGAGATGAGAGTCATTGCCTGACAATAAATTTAGCCCACTATGGTATTCTGTACGGAAGAACAAGTCGTGAAACTGTATAATGAAATGCCAAGCCACGTTTTGGCAGAATACAAAGCCAGAGGTGACTACACAGTGCTTTAAGACATGCTTACCTCATACAGGAACCCACATGGTATCTTTCTTCTTACAACCGTTCTGTTGGGATATTAGCTCTCTTGCAAAATAACACTGGTTAACATGCTTAGTTTTATATTGTAACAACCGCTTTACCATGAACTTATAAAGAGCACATCATTTGAAAATCAGGGTGTAACTTTGTAAAGAGTACTCATAAAGACACCAAATTTTCAATGGTTATTCTTTCATCAATTACAAATAAAATCACAAACCATTAACCATGGGTCCTTGTGGAATCTTTGAAACTCGAATAACAGCGATTTTTGTTTAAAAAATGGGCTCCTTTATTATGTTATCAATTTAGGCATACAGCAACACGATATCTGAGCGTTTTATACATAGTAAATATTTACACTCCTACTTAGCAAAATATATAAACAACTTCTTCCAGTTGTCCATTTCTTACAAGTGACAATTGTTCAAAAAGAAGAAGAGTTATCAATTTATTTCTGAATATCGCAGAGGTATATTAATTTCTGAACGCAGCGGTAGATTTTCATGTCAAATTTGGCTTTGATTGTGCAAGCGGTTTCAGAGAATATGTATGAATATTATAGTAATATTATACAATTATTGACTTCAATGAGGCAGATATAAGGCTTTATCTTCCTGAAAAAGTGATATTCACCGAGGTCGCAGGTAGATAAATCCTTATATCTACAGAAATTGAAGTAAATAACTGTTTTGTTATATGACTTTTCCACTGTTTTAATGTTGGTTTTATATTTTCATTAAAACAAATAATCAAAATCATAACACATGTTAAATACGGCTAGATAATGAGGAGCAAGTGATTATAATTGAACAATAATTTTGTTAGTTCTCAATAAAACCTACGTTATGGGTACACATAAGAATCACCACGATGAGGCAATTCCATTGAGTACCAACAATATAGATTCTTATGAAAGATAAACAATATTATCCTTTAATAATCACCAAATATACCTCATCATCTAGTGTTTTGTTTATCTGTAATAGTGTGTTAGGTGGAACACCGGTAAAAAAATATCACTCCGCCGTACCCCACGAAAATAGTACATTTAAAAATTTCATCCACACATGTTTGATGCTGAATAGTGAGAACATTTCCTACATTCTGTGTAAGATCTCGCATTTACTACAAAGTATCGCCATAATACATGTACGACATGTTAGTGCACAAACCCCTATGCCAAAACAGACTATCGGCTATATTCTCTTCCGTCACTCAAACTCAAACTCGAACTTAACTCGCGAGAGTGTGGCTGGAGTATGAGTCGAGTGGTATTACATTGAGTGTGAGTGGAGTATGGATTTGGTATGCACAGCCGTCACTCAACCATCACTCACCGGAGTGTCAGATTTTCATTATAAAACAAAGAATGTTGAAATCTTATGGACATTTGATGTTATTATTCTAACATCAAATTAGCAAAAAAGACTCTGACTAGACGCCGCATAGTGCGGTGAGCTGTTATCTCATTTTGATGTGCACGCATGGTATCGTATTTGCTTATACTCATTCCTTCTTGTTTGTTTGTTTGTCTGTTTCTTTTTTTATTTGTCTTTCTTTCTGTGTTGCTCTCTCTCTCTCTTCTCTCTCTGTTTGTTGTTTTATTTCTCTCTCTCTCTCTCTCTCTCTCTCTCTCTCTCTCTCTCTCTCTCTCTGTGGGGAATGGGTAGGTGAGTAGATGGGTGTGCGTAAGGTGGAGGGGGTGAATCTGACAGCGATATCTAGCACAAAGGCTCAAATGTGTCTGTATCTGGATGTACAATGTTGACCACTCACCTAAAATATGGATCATTGCTTTACATAGTTACATATTTAAAATAGTCGCAAATGACATGCCTTGGGAAAATCGAAATCTGTTCTAGAATTCGCGACCCCTCTCAAGAAAAGATTTGTCCCGGGCGTAAAGCTTGGTCCGGGTGATGTATGTAATCTGCTATTATTGGGCTTTTTCGAAGAAAATGTGACGAAATAAGGGTCCGAAAATTTTCGAGTAGCGCTCGAGTGAGGTGTCGCCTTCACTCAACGTTTACTCGAAATTTGAGTTGAGTTTGAGTGTGAGTGGGACATGTGCATACCAAATCGAACAGTTATGCGCTCACACGAGTGACTGATCAGATTATCTGCATGAGTATGAGTGGAGTATGCCTCGAGTGTAGGTTGAGAATACAGCCGTTACTAAATCTCATCGGAGGCGTCTGTTTGTACACTAACCCCTCTAAAATGCGGACCATTCTAGAGTGTAAAATCCGCCCATAGGTATATTGCAAAATGGAATACCGGAAAATCGAGATGGTCAGCCCCCCTCGGTAGTGGCACCTTTGGATAGGGGTGTGGCTGGGCTATCAAGTTAGAGAAGACCTTTTGGTCGTGCAATGTTGGGTACTAGCTGGGAGTGTCACAAAGTGAGGGAATTTGCATTGCGGCCTATGGGAGATTTTTTACTGGTGTTGGACCGTTACTGCAAAGCATGTAGATTTCAGGAATTGAAATGAGTTCAGGCTATTTATACATGTAGCTGGCTGGCAGGTTTTATCTCTGTTGTTTTTTTTTTATTTATAGACCTACACCAAATCATGTTAGTTTTATGAAGCCTATTTTAATTTTATGCTGGTGCTATTTTTGGGTACTCAGGAGTGTAATATAGATTTAGCAAGTTAATATAGAAAACCTGTCAAAATAATTAACCTCCAGGAACTGGTTGATCTGGTTTTCATCAATTTGGTCTAGTTTCAGAAAAATATAGGGATCTATTAATACTGAATGAGCCAATCAGGAGACAGGATTTTCTACAGTCATATAACAAACATGTATATTGCCCCTGGGTGGGGTCAGGCATGTCCCTGCAGACTAGATTTTTTTTTTCAAAATCATAAATATTTAGTCCATTTGACAATTCCTCCAAATTTTTACACTCCAAATGACATTTTGACAATTTTCCCCATTCAAACTCATGGACGACCTCTGTTGACCTTGTCGTAAAATAGGTCAAGGTCATCGTTTGGACATGATTTTTATAGACTTTGTAGAGCTCCTTTTCCTGATGTTTATGCCAAGTTTCAAAATCACAGGCCGTCTGGTTCTGGAGAATAAGATTTTACAGCATTTTGCTATTTATAGCGATCAGAATCAGAATCAGAATAGTTTACTGGTGAAACGTCAAACTGACAATACCACACCAGGGGGGGGGGTCTTGACCGGAGGGGATTAGTCCCGAGCTCTCACAAGAGAAGTAAATTTAGACACACAATCATCTGACAATTCAGCAGAGGAGATCAGAGAATCAGGGAGTTCATTCCAATCTATAATAGTCTGGGGAAAAAACTGTGTAAATAGGCATTTGTACTTGCTGAAAGTATTTGAAATGCCAAGGAGTGTTGATTCCTACAACGCCTATTTTTGGGGATAAGGTCATCCGTGGGTATTTTTGCTCTCCCTTTTAGACCTTTGTAAAGCAATATAATTCTATTATCCTTCCTTCTTTTCTGCAGGGATTCCCATTTTAGTTTTTAAGGATGTCAGTCATACTACCTTTTTCATATGTATAGTTCCTAGTTACAAACCTAGCCGCACGCTTTTGCACTTTCTCCAAATCATCTATCAGACCTTCATAATGAGGGTCCCAAACTGAGCTTCCATATTCAAGAATAGGTCTCACCAGACCTTTATAGGCAGCTTCTCTCACATCTTCGGGGCAAGAAAACAGATTTCGTCTAGAAAAAAAACAAGGGTCCTATTGGCTTTGGTGCACACATTGCTGATGTGAGTGTTCCATTTTAAATCCTTAATTATTGTTACACCAAGATATTTGATACTTTCAACATTTTCCAACACAGTACCGTCAAGCTTGTAAGAAGCCTGAATTTTACTAATACGTTTATTCGTCATCTGCATCATGTTGCACTTGACGGGTTGGAATCTCATACCCCATTTCCGGGCCCAACTTCCTAATCGATCAATATCCTTCTGAAGTTTCACTGTATTCTCCACATTCTTTATTTCACGATAACAGACACAATCATCAGCAAAGAGTCTGATTTCCGATTCAATATCCGAGGTGATATCATTTACGTATATGCAACGAAACAACAAGGGGCCAAGAACGGTGCCCTGTGGGACAACAGATACAACAGGAGCCCAGTCTGATTTAACGCCATTAACCACAACTCTTTGTTGTCTATAGCAAAAGAAGGCATCAATCCATTTAATTGTCTTTCCACCAATGCCATAACTGAACAATTTGCTTTTAAGGAGTTCATGCGGAGGAGTGTCAAAAGCATTTTTCAAAATCCAAGATAAATGTATCAACCTGACCTTGATTGTCTAAGATTTTTGCCCAATCATCAATCACTGAAGCTAACTGGGTTTCACAACTTTGGGATTTCCTGAATGCATGTTGCCTGTCTGACAAAAGATTATGATGATCCAAATGAGACATGATATTAGAACACACTATATGTTCCAAAAGTTTGCAGGGTACGCAGGTCAAGGAAACTGGACGATAGTTGCAATCAAGAGACCTGTCAGCCTTTTTGAACAGCGGACAAATGTTTTCTAAAGACCATTCTTTGGGGATTTCACCCGAGTCTATTGACTGTTGAAAAAGATGTGAAAAAGATGTGCAAAAACAGGGCCTAGCTCAGATGCCAATTCCTTAAGGACTCTGGGATGAAGCTCATCAGGGCCTAAAGCTTTCGACGGGTTCAAACCTTTGAGAAGTTTTATTACACCTTCTTTAGATACCACTATGTCTTCCATGAACGGGGCTTTTCTATTCAAAAGAGGGACCTGGCTATGTTCAGTTTTGGTGAACACATCCGTAAACTGACCATTGAATTCACCTGCCTTTTCAAAATCTCATTCAGCAAGACCACTTCCATTTCGCTTTTTCAAAGGGGGATACCTTGAACATCTTTTTTTCTGACTATTTATGTACCGATAAAAATCTCTTGGATTAGCCTTTACATCACCGACCAAGTTATTTACATACAACTCGTGCTGTTTTCTGATATCTGCTTTGATTTCTCTTCTCAAAGTTTCAAATTTTGTTCTAAATTTTGCACTCCCAGTTTTATTCGCTTTAGCGTGAGTTGCATTTTTTCTGCGAATCTTTCTTCTTATTTCAGGAGTTAACCATGGGACTGAGGAAACTGAGCGACTAGTCTTTGATGGGATATGTTTATCCACTGAATCCTGGATAAAAGATGTGATCAAATTAAAGTGTTCTTGAACCGACAGTGTGCCAGAGTAACCGTTGAAATATTTCCCCTTTGCAAATTTAAGGGCAACAGCTTTCATAGATTCATAATCACTTTTCTGATATTTATACACCTTTCTCTTAGGTTTCTTGATGGGGGGAATAACTATTTTTAAAGATCCAGAGACAATATCATGATCATTAAGCCTGTCGGGGGAATTGATATCAACAAATTGTCCGGGAATTGAAGTGATAATCAAATCCAATGTGTTTTGTCCTCTTGTGGGGAAGTGCACTACCTGTTCCAATTCATGGTCGCTAATGAGTTCTACCAGTTTTGCACCTTCGGACATGCTAAATGAAAAACCTGGTGTTTTGAGTCTATCTGGCCAAACAATATCTAAAGTTAAAGTCACCCAAGACATGGACCGAGGGAGGTTTGTTTCCTTTATGTAACGTTTTAATCTTTTCAAGTTGGATTTTTAATAACTCAAGCTCCTCTATCTTACTATCTGGAGGTCGATACCAACTTGCCACAAAATGGGAAGTTTTGTTGGCGAATACCTTTACCCAAACTGATTCCAATTCAGTGATCGGCATATGAGGAATATCTTTGTGTATGAGTAACATCACATCACCGCCGTCAAGAGTTCTATCTTTTCTATACACATTGTAAGAACAAGTTTCTGGGAACAATTCTTAAGTTGATATAGTGCTGTCAATTTTAGTTTCTCGAATCGCAACAATCTGAGGTTGATGGAGATCAAGAAATGCCAACAACTCAAGATTTTGTTCCTCTAATACTATTGATATTCATGCTTGAGAATTTTAACCCACTGATAAATTTATTTTTGTTTGTACCTGATTCACAAGTTTTAGTACCACAGCTACTATCGTTTGACAATGGAGCAGATCTATTTTGTTCTTCCAAGTTTAATTGATCAGAAAAGAATGAATCCGAAAAGTTGAAGAAGTCACATTTTGGGCAAATCCATGAACAATTTGAATTTTGTATACTGGTTATCTGAGACAAGGGAGCATTTATTGTGGACCCACATTTCACATTTGTCACATTGAATAGCTTTGTGACTATTTAAGACAGCCCCACTGCAAAGATCACAGTCTGCTTTGCAGTCTGAACAATACCAAGGTTCATTTTCATTTTTCAAACTGGAAAGTTCTTTTTCGCTGGGATTTGCACATGTCGCATGAAAGCGCTTTTCGCAGTCATTGCATGTGACACATTTGTCGGTAGCCTTAACAGTATTTTTGCATAGCCGACACAGGAACCTAGGACCTGGATTCATTTCAATGTCTCCAGCCAGGATGATGAGGGTGAGCAGGTTGGTTCCCTTGGAGGGCTTAAAATTTTGTAGACCTTCAGAACTCCTGCGATTGCCAAGCTTCCTTGAGTATGCCGAGAAGTGTGATATATTGCCAGAAGTTTTTTCAGTACCAATGTTGCAGTCATGGTTCTGGTCCAAGGAACATGTAGAGTTGATCCACTTCCAAAAACAAAAGCCTAAAGCAAGGAACAAGGCCAACCTGTAGAGTATTCTGTGATAAATACAGTTTGAACAACAACAACAATTTGAATAAGCAACCACAAGTGGCAGTCAATTTATCTAAGATCTACCGGGCTACTGGGGGAAAAAGCTCACAATTCACAATACCAGCCGGTTAGAGATCTAGCTGACCAAACGCGCAAGTTGGCTGGCACTGATCAATGAGCAAGAAAATTGACAGAAATCCAAAGACACTTCAAACAAGCTGCAAGTAACCTGGCTGGGTGGTTTCCCTACCTAATGTGTCACTTACAGGAAAAGCAAGAATTGATAAACTCAAAATCCAGAAAACTTTTCTGATTCAAAGACTCTGACAGAGCAAAGTCAATTTCTGCACTTATTTTTTTTTTCTCGAATACCCCGCCCATTGTATAGTGAATAGCAGGAAAATTTTCAAAGGGCAAAAATCCTCAATAAACTTTGAATTCGTCAATAAATTGGCGACGAGCAAGTATATTTCACTGGTCTCAATCAACCTAGCTGAAATCTAAACAATTATAAACACAAATAAAGAAAGAAAACTTTTTGTGAGAGAGAATTCTGACGATCCTTCTTCGCCGGAACCGGAAGCGATGGCGGCCACGTTGGTTATGCGACCTGGGCCATTCATATTAACTTTCATTCCAACTTCCTAAGGATTTTCAATAATATTATGAAGTTTTGGCTTCGATTTGCAAAGCGGTTTCAGAGAAGATCTTTGAACTTTATTGTAATATACATGTACGAGAAAACAAACTTCAGCGGAATACAATTGGTCTAAATGCGCTGCGCAAGGTTTGGCCAACCGGCTTGCTGTTTAAAGATAAATAAAACTTATTACAATGAAATATATGGAGCCAGTATATAAGTCAGTTATAGAATGTCGGTATCGGTCAATACGAAAATTGTAGACCTAGCACATGAACTTAAAGCCTCCCTCGCTGCGTTCGGTCGGCTTTAAGTTCACGTGCCGGGTGTATAATTTTCGTATTGAACTAATACTTATAAGAATTTGTGTTGGTACTTCTGCTTGGACCGGAGTTAACTGTATATTCTCGAATACGAGCGAGCGAAGCCAGTGAAAATAATATGATGTAGACCACATGAAAGGTTATGAATGTTTTTTTTTTTTTTTTTTTTTTTTTTTTTTTTTTTTTTTTCAGCACAAATATGGAATGATTCCGTTTTATTGGAATTATTGGGGAACTATATCCTAGTGTTAGAATCGGGCAAAATAGATCAGGTCTAGTGTGTGGATCGTCGAGAAATACATCACTGTTTGTAGGTCAATTGTAAAAATATAAATCACTCCTGATTTGATCTTCTTTACAGCAGATCTTCAAACAGTGAATTATTACTCGACAAACAGAGTCTTTTAGACTAGAATAAAATATAAAAGTTTGATCCTTTGGAAGCAGTGAAAACGTTCAAAGGGAGGTAGTATGGGCCATATTGCGCAATTTCGGGTACTCAACCCTCATCAGTGACCCTTTTTAAACAGCGACGATAGCCAGATAAATATTTCAAAAATTTACACAAGGGAAGTCTAAATCAAAGACACATGGCTAATTTGGTTAAACAATTTGAAAATTGTTTAGAAGATGGCTCTAAGCGTACAATTTTTAATATTCTGAATATTCTTACCGTTCTCAAAGGACCGAAAGAAATAACACTTGTATAATCTGCAGTATGGATGATGCACGGGGAGACTTGTTAAGGTCGCCACACGGCACAACGCCAGCTGCAGTAATAGCAAATAAAATATAAAAGTTTGATCCTTTGGAAGCATTGAAAAGAATGCATGCTGAAAAAGGAAGTCGGGTTAATGCATTACGAAAACTTGCCCATGCAATATACAGAGGTTTTTAAAGTTGTAAAAAAATGAAAATTTTCAGTAGAAAATGTTTGCTTTTTGTCTTATTTTTGCTAAAAACATAGATTGTGGGTACACGTTAGAACCGCCTCACAATCTATGTTTTGGAGCAAAAATAAGAAAAATAGGTATACTTGCATACCCCAATTTTGCTATATAAAAGTGGGGTTTGAGGGGGACATATTTTCTTGATGGTAATGATGTTGTCAGTTGAAGTTACTTAGTGTGTGCAAATTGAATGCTGATACATACATCCAACATAATATGTAAAATTTCTTTGAAATCTTAATTTAGTAACCGATGTCATAGGAAAAAACCAGGGTAGGCGAAATGTTATATTTCATGAGCTAAATTTGATATGCTTCTTTCCGAATCAGAATATGCCGTAATAAAAGATCTGAATGGAGCAATACATTATTATTTATTTATTTTTAAAGTTATGGATTTCTTTAATTTGTACACAGGTGAATGTGTTAACCAGGTGGCGAATGCTGCTACAGACGCCAACGAAAACATGGAAACGTTCGCTGAAAACGTCGTTAACGCCGCCAAATCCGTCGCCGACGATACCGTTAACAGTAATGGGATTGTCGACATCACGAATACCGTCCAATCCCTCGAGAAATCCTACGAGGAAGTCGGTGTTGATGAAGTCGAGGAAGGCGATAATTATTTGCCTGATGGTGATGAAGTGGACGATCCAAATATAGTTTATTGTGACAACGAGGATGAGCAAGATCCGAATGTCCCTTGTGTGGCAGGAGGTTAGGGAGGACATGAATAAAAATATCAATATGCATTGATTGGTTTTACGTTCCATTATTTCGGAATTGTATAACAGAATAGTGTACAATAAATAATAAATATTGCTTTTTCAAGTACTTGTCTTGGAGAGAAAAAAAATCGTAAATTGGTAAGGCAAAGAAAATATTATAAACCAGCGCGAATGTGTCTCCTTGTGACCCAACGCTATGTGATATAAATAGAGGCTGCCTTATGCTGCCTGTACTTATATACTGAACAAAAAAAGAAACGCAACAATTATATTCCACTAAATTTTTAGAAAACTATGAAAGAACCAGAAATCATTGCATTTTCTACTTCTGCATTAGATATCAGGCTACCGAATGCAAGAAACCGATTTTCATTTTGATGAGTATTTACGGAGTTATCCGATGCCGACCATGGATATGCTGAAAGTAGTAATCCACACAGTGCGCATGCGCAACCATTAAAATAATGGTATGATTTAAATCCGCTATAAACCCGCATTCAAAATCACAATGTACCACTCAGCAGATAACTCACACGTTAAAGAAATAAAACGAATTAAATTGAAATTATCCCCCTTTCAATTAAACATATAGGGATTTTGATGGTTTTAATTACGAGCTTATGTGTTGCGGAACTTTATTTCTTTTTCATGAATTTTAATTAGGGAGCAGCTGACATTGTTTCTTGATGATTTGGAGATTCAAAAGGGTGCGCATGCGCAGAGCAAATTTTTCCCGATTTGCATTATTTAAGACGACAAAAAATTCTCATTCAATTTTTATCGAAATGAAAATCAGTTTTTGCATGATATACCCTAATATCTTAGAATTGGAATCATACAGCAACAGACCTGAAATTATTAACGTTTTACCCATAAACTCGAAAATCCTCGGTGGCCTATTGTTGCGTTTCTTTTTTTGTTCAGTATAGTAATATCAAATAAGAAAACGACGATAACACACTCTGCATGCCATTTATCGATATTTGACCAACGCCGGAGTGAAATAGCTAACTCCGAGGCAATGGCCAACGCCTGAGGAAGAGTGTGTAAAGAGCTGTCAGAAAAAATATGAAATATTTTATAGAGCAAGGAGATAATGTATTTGTAATAATAAGTGAATGTAGTAAGATGGTCTTGCTTCCAAATAAAATTAACATAATGTTTCACTACTTTGTCTGGAACATATAAAATACAAGAAAACATGCGCGATTTTGTGGGTTTGACTGTCAAGATGAATTTAGAAGTCAACTATTCTTAATCATTGTCTTTTCATGCTATAGTTTAAAGCTCATATTCGCTGTACACATTGTTTCACTTAAAACCCATTTCTGACGGAGCGTTTAGATATTATTCGCCAACAAAGACTCCTTGTGGAATCAAGAATGGGATCGCCAACGCCGGAGGAAGGTTACATATGGACATGACCAACGCCTGAAGATAATAACGTTTGCACAGAATGTTGATTCAAAACAAGAAATATGTTTTACTCTTCTTTTCGTTGAAGTCCTTGTCACTATCGTAGATATTTATTTCTGAAATTGTTTTCATAACTGTCAAGCGTGTTTTCATAACATGCACTAAAACAGCTATAATCCCTAATCATCGTCAAAGACTTGCGTCACAGATTTACCGTTATAAATATGAATGACACGCTTGTTCTGGATGGTCAAATACATTCATTTCATTTATAGCGGTAAATCTGTGACGCGAGTCTAATTTTATACGATAGTTTACGATTTATAATTACCATTTAGTCTTTGGTAAGTATGGAGATAGTTGCAATGCCCAAGGGACAGCTACAGATACCATATAGGGTCCTGCCATATAATGAGCTTGTTCTGCTTATCCGAAGAAAATCAAGATCTGTACAGGGTGGTAGCAACATTAGTTTACAATGATATATTCGTGCACGCACGTGCACGGTTATGAAAATACCGCGATGCATAGTTCTCGTTTTAAGCACATACAAATACCAATTGCAGTATTTTTTTTAATAACCGTGTTTTAATAAAATTATTACTGTTCGTATTCAAAAAGCATGACATGAACATGTAACAAAAGGTTTTCTGAATCAATATGAATGACTCGACCGAGTGAAACTGTACAATCTAAAGAAAATACAATATTGCTTTTTGCATGCTGTATTGCATGTCTGTGGTGAATCTAGGAAGCCATGATTCTGTTTCAATTATTGCTCGTATGTATCTTCGTGTACAGAAATATCTTATTTATGATAAACTACGAATTTGAGACAATAAGTGTAACAAGATGTCCCCAGTTCCACGTGTAAGCGTCATGTAGGAGATTGTAGGCATTACAGACCATTATGGGGTAGAAAGTAAATATGATTTCTCGATAAAAAGACCATCAAATCTTGAAAACAAATCGGGCGATGTAATTGGTCTTATCTTTTCTCTAACATTTCCTCCGGCTGCAGTCGTATCTTACTCCGGCGTTAACGTTACCCTCATTTTCTCACTAAAAAGGGTCCGTTAGTTAAATGCTTGAAAATATTCAAAACATACCAACTACAAGCGTGTTTCGGTTCCGTTAATGTCAGATATACATTCTTTCTTCCATATGCACAATTTCAACTACTATCTTCGTACAGAAACGCACGTGAAGCTGTTTCAAGTAGGTTGTTGAATTAACGTACATCTTTCATAAATTTATCAATTATAAGAAAATCTTTGCAGCTACAATCGTTTTGGACAACAAAATCAATGTCACGGGAGGATACAAAATTAGCGAAACTGAGAAATGAGCGTGTTTCCAATTTATTTTGACAATTTTACAAGAAAGACACTCTCTATTTTCCTCAGGCGTAGGCGTTATTCTCGGAGTTGGCTATCTCACTCCGGCGTTGGTCAAATATCGATATTTGACATGCAGACTGTGGATAAGCCGTCCGCTTCTTCCTGTTCTTTGTGCTCGTCATTTTTGTTGTTGTTATAGATGGGGAAAAGGGTTTGAAAGACAAACACTCATTTATTATTTTTTCACGTATCTGTTCTTTTCTGCATTAGAATATACATGTAGCAGTTGAAACGCTGTATGTTATGCCGATTAGCTTCATAGATCTAAAGTTCAAATGTCCAAAATTCGGTGCTAGTTTTTGATTGTCATTTTTTCATAACATGTATTTGATTTAACACTTACTTGCTCATATCGTTTCATATGCATCCACATAAAATGTGTTGTTTTGCCATTCATGACTTTTGAAGCATTAAAATCAGACTAGCAGGAAACATTTTTTTTTTGTTTTCCGCGGAACGAACTTTCTTAACATCAGGTGCGGATTCAGGATTTCTGAAGAGGGGTCAACTGTAGAAAAGGGGGGTTCGTTTGCCTAATTTCACACAAAATCTTTTGAAATCTCCTCTCAACTGAAATAATTTGAGCCTAGATGCGGGTTCAAGCGAAGCCCTTGACCCCCCTCTGAATCCGTCACTGGTTATCTTGCTCTTTATTCGTGTTGATACGTGTAACTTTGTTTAATGGGTTGCATTGTCCTTTTTCCCAAATCTGATGCCTGACTTGGGGTTTTTAATTTGAGCCGCCTCATGGGAAAACCAACAATCTGCATAGGCGAAAACAAAGACGCAGATCAGCTCCGCGGTAACCGCGAAGCTGATCAGCGCCTTTGTTTTCGCTACTCGGATAGTACAATTCCTCTTCTACTTAAATCCGAAATTTCAAGCTTCTAGCTCTTTTCTGTGCTTGTACAGCATGGTTTGTGTCGGACCTGTTCGGAAACCACATTGTTTGTTTTCCCACAAGGTGGCTCATTTATTTGTATCAACTCATGGACCTTATATTCTTACTTGAATGATTTTGTCAAACAGTACAATCTTTCCAAAAGGGCATTTATGGATAAGATTGCGATTCTCCGTAAATGACAAAAACGTCATTTTAATTTTGAACAAATGCACCTTTTTATTATTTACATGTACATGAATAGTTATACAAACGCATTTTGAAACCCGTAGACACGTTTTATGTCAGATGTAGCACATGTTGTTGAAACTCGTGATTATTTCGACCCTAATGATCACTTACTAAAAAGCAGAAAAAGCAGTGGCATAAAACTTTATGAGCCACCCCATGGGAAAACAAATAATATTCATAGGCGAAAACAAAGGTAACCGCGAAGCTGATCAGCGCCATTGTTTTCGCTACTCGGATAGTACTATTCCTCTTCTACTTAAATCCGAAATTTCAAGCTTCTGGCTATTTTCTGTGCTTGTACAGGTCGGTTTGTGTCGGACCTGTTCGGAAACCACATTGTTGGTTTTCCCACGAGGCGGCTTATATCATCAATTTGTTTTTGGAATAAAGACGTTCCGAGAATTAACAGTCATTTTTTTTTTTTTTTTTTTTTTATACGTTTTGTATACGTGCTAAAACTACATAAAACATTTGAGCCGCCTCGTGGGAAAACCAACAATGTGGTTTCCGAACAGGTCCGACTCAAACCGGCCTGTACAGTCACAGAAAAGAGCTAGAAGCTTGAAATTTCGGATTTAAGAAGAAGAGGAAGTTTACTATCCGTGTAGCGAAAACAAAGGCGCTGATCAGCTTCGCGGTTACCGCGAAGCTGATCTGCGTCTTTGTTTTCGCATATGCAGATTGTTGGTTTTCTCACGAGGTGGCTCATTTGTAGAAAATCGTCAAATTTTTAAATATCCGTAGGCGGTATTTCTGAGACATTTACATGTGCTAACTTACATAGTTTACATGTATCTCGCTTTATTCATAATATCAGTAGTCTCTAGGAAATTATGCATCAAAAAAGCAAGTAAGCAATCGATAAAATGCGCTAAACTTCATCTAGCTTCGAGGGTGGGTCAGAAAGTTCTGTCATAAATGTTATATTTTTTTTAATAGACATGCTATATTGCTGTATTATACCTTGATTGAAAGTGCTACATTTCTTCTTTATAATGATGCCAACAGAATGCCTGAAAGAAATAAATACTTAGAAATAGACGCCTCGAAAGTTACCTGGGGTAAAACCAATGGCACATTTTCTAGAATTTGTGAATATTATTGTGCGCGTTTCATGCGTTATATCTTCACAACTACCGATCAAATTTTCTCCAACTTTACAGTATATTCAGAAAAGCAATGTGACAAAAATTACCATTATCGATGCTATACTGACTTTATAATACAGCGACATGTATAACATCATTAAAATACGTACCCCTTTTAACATTTCTGGCACCGCTGAACCATTATACAAGCATTTGCTTGCTTTTTCATGAGTTTACTACAAAGCACACTTGGATGAAACAATAAAACGGTTAAATGCATTTTAAGGTCCCTGGTCTACGTATAGATGTAAATCAATGCCCTTTGAATTTTTGTAATTTTAATGTATGCACAACAAGCCAATTTCAATATTTCATTTTTCAATAACTCAATTAAATTTAATTGAATAATTTTGATTTTTGCAGGATATATTCATCTATGTTTGAACAATATATTGCATGGATTATATTTTTTCGAAGTCGTTTTTCCTTAAAATAATATTCACAAATTCAAGAAAAAGTGTCATTGGTTTTACCCAAGGTGCCTTTCGAGGCGTCTATTTGGAAGTATTTATTTCTTTCGGACATTCTTTTGGCATCATTATAAAGGAGGAATGTAGCCCGTTCAATCGAGTTATAATACAGCAATCTATCATGTCTATTGACAAAGATATAACACATATGACAGAACTTTCTGACCCATCCTCGTATTTGTGTCCTACTACATGTAAAAAAATAGTAACTTTCTGAATCATATGTAATCTTCGACAATGTTTAGTGGACTTACTGAGCAGAAAGTGTCAGTAAATGGTTTCCATGAAAATGTCAAAAGCACTAACACCTACTCCGCGATTCTGAAAATCTTGCATTTTGGTATTTTGTATCACATATACATGTGTATCATCGCAGTCAGGGCGTATGGAATAAGATTCATCGTAGACAACACTTTCTGATAAAAGCTCAACGTTTTTCACATAGCATTAGTAAACATTTTATTTTTATTATAGTAAACATTTCATCTTTTATTATGACTACATGCTCGCATACAGTGACGATGTCTCTAGTCGCTGTATCTTACTGTGTTTCTGCGTAGTAAGGCTTGCAAATCCACTAACGAGGCTGATGCAGGAACACCACGGAAATAGTCATTTTCTTCTTAATGTTTGAGAAGTGGTTACGTATTTGTTTTCGAAGAGGATTCCTTTGAACACGACACCGACTTGGCATACTGCGTAGATCAAACGCGTGACGAGGCGCCACTGACAAAATTGCTTTTCGCAATTTGTTTGATGTCTTTTATGTTTTTATGGTTTACTGTGACGACGTGCTTGGTTTCGGTGAGTGTCCCTTTGAACTTGACGTCGATCCAGCCTTCTGCGTAGAAGCAGCACCCGATGAAGCAGAAGCAGGCGCACCACAAAGAGATTCTCTAAGTAGCTGCCTGAACCTCGAGCCGGTCAGAATATAAAGGTAGAAATTAACGCAGTGATTTAGTTGGGCCAGAAGAGAGGCGAAGAAATCAAATACCATTTCTTGTTTCTGAGCTGGTTTGTAGAACGACGAGTTGTTCGGGAATATGTACGGCTTTATGGTGACAAAAACTCCGAGTGGGCCTAGTAGCACGATGAATGCGATGCAAATCACCGTGGTGATGACACGCACGTGCCTGTTCAATTTTCTCGAGACGTTTGATGTTGACGATTTCACTGATTTCCCGGATGTTTGCGTCTTATACACTACCGCCACATTGAAAATGACGATCAAAGTCGCGGGAACCAGGAACAGAACAGAAATGTCGATCCAGGCAAAATAAAGGTTAAAGAAGTCGGCATAATGGTCGTCGATTAGGTCGCACACAGTCTCGTTTCCGTCTTCAAAGAGGGTAAGTCCATACAAAAGATGAGAATCGACACACACAGCACAGCCACGATAATGGCGACAACGACCAAGCCAGTCTTCTGATTGAACATCTGACGTCTAGTTTTCAAGGGGAAATAGATGCAGTAGAACCGCTCGGCAGCCAAAGCGACGACAAACCATGACGAGGTGTGCTGTGCAAGATACGTCAGGAAATTCACCAGCTTACACAGTGTGGTACCCAATGTTTCTAGCTCAATCTCGAACATATCGTAGATCCAGTTCTTGAACGGCCATAACCATAGCACAGCAATGTCGACGACGGCCAACGCCGTCAGGTAGATGGTAAATGACGACTTCTGACAGTGTCGACTACTAGTAACACGCAAGGTTAGACAGTTTCCCAGCGTCCCAATGAGAACTAGAACTATGTTATGCGTACTTAACGCTCTCCGGATGTTCGGATTTATCGTCATTCTATCGTTGAATGTTTCGTTCGCCATCAGATCCAGACCTTTCATGTTCACTAAGCACACTTCTACCACACACCTTGTACCTTAACATGTAAATTAGGAAAACCCATTTATATTTATACATCTTTGAGCAACGTCGCAAAAATTTCATTGCGTGCATTCAGAATAAGGTTTGACTCAAACCGATATACATGTGACCAAATGTTAAATTTCGTCTCACATAAACTATGACCTTTCATGTACTTCAACATCAGTAATATACTTGATAAAGTAAGGCTGAGTATGACGGACAGAGTCGTATGAACACTCATAAGTATGGCATTGCTCATTTTTCTGATACATTCAATAATGTTTCTGAGCATTTCAATTCTGCTGGACACTCCATTCTAGATTTTTCTTTCATGCCAATTGATAGAGTTACAAATGACTGGAAAAGGCTTTTAAACGAAACTACTTGGATGCATGTTTTAGATACAGCTTCTCCTAATGTATGAATTCCAAAGTATCATTTAATTAATAGCATGTTTTTCCTAAAGCAGATATTACAGGCGTTATTTTTATTCAGCCTTTTAAAATTGCACTTTGCCTGTAATTATGTATCTTTATAGATCCTGTTTTCTTGAACTGTATGCTTATTATTATGGAATCACCACTTTTTACGCCAACGTCATTGCCATTTTTGACGTCGTTGTCACTGACGTCCTGTGACGTTTTCATCATTCTTAATTGTGGTTAATTGATGTCCCTTGACAAAGGTATTGCACCGAAACTAGTCGGGAAATAAAGAAAATCGAAGACTTTGATCCATTTTACCATATATAAATTTAGTATATGAGTTTTAATCTTGGACACGGTGTGGTATTGAAACGCAAAATCCGAACGGGATAATAACACATACACAGCGCTATTTGGAGTTAGAACAGTCTTTATCAACGGATCGCTTTAATATTGCATGTAATGAACAAGTCATTTACATTGGCCAAGGGACATTATACATATACAGCGGCCATAATTAGGGTTGCTTTAATAGATTTAATCGAAGAAGCTGCAGTATCAAATGTGAAAGTCTTTGACAAAAAAGGACCATCAGAATTGTTCCTGACACTAAATGTGTAGTTTCAACTCTAGGCAAGTGAAAATTTTATGTGATTTTATGGGAAAAGGGGTAATGACAAACGTAAACGGTGTGCTGCATTGAAATTGAACATTTCTCTTAATGATTTAGCTGTTAAACTAAGGATTCACGGTCGACATCCAATGCTGTCGTATCTTAGTTCTCTACCTATTGCTGCATTACGTTCCTTGGACACAGAGGCTAATAGATTTTACGATAGAAATCATCAAATGTATGACGCTGCACTGTTAACAAGATGTTATACTCAGCATGCTCTTCGTCCATTTATCGATTCCGAATCCAATCACATTAGAAGTTTTATTAAAATTCCTTTCATCAATAAAGGAATTGACTTTATTGATTTACCAAGCATATTCCAGGATAAATCAGTGATACAGTCTATACCTACCTACTTCCAAAATTCAGAACCTCCTATTATTTGTTACAAATATAACAAACCAATCAGAAATACAATTTTTAATTTCAATAAACTTGTTTCTGATCTTGATATCCATGCTTATACTCCTAAGTCTTGAGATTGTAAAGATTCAAAATATGTTTATCAACCCGCTGGACATATTGTTACTGGAAATTTAAAAATAATTTCGGATTCTAGAATTCGCAAAATCGTTTCTAAAGGTCCGAAATATAGATTCCCTTCCTACATTAATTTCGACAAATGTAGAGAGGAGATTTCATCTGCATTAAATGATTTCGGTAATCGATGGTGTAAACGAGAGGGTGTTGAGGATAATGCTCTTAAAGAATGGAAAAGAAGTATCTTCACTATCGTGGATAAACGTATTAAGTTTTATTCACAAAATACTAATCTTTTACCTCCTAAACCCAAATCGTCATTTAGGCATTTGAAGCAGGGTATCCAAGAATTTCATAGAAAGTATGTCTTGGTTCCGGCAGATAAAGCCGCAAACAATGTTGTTGTCGTTTGTAGGCTTCACTACGTTAACACCTTAAAACAGGAGCTTGATGGTACCAGGGCTTATCTGGAGACAGATACTGATGAGGTGTCTGTAGTTAATGCCCACTTAAACGATTTACCTGTTAAGTTTTCTGTTTGTGTCAATGAAGGCCAAGACAAACTTCCTACGATGTATTGGTTACCTAAGCTTCACAAAAGACCATACAAAGCTAGATTTATTGCAAATTCTAGCTCTTGTACTACCACTGAACTTTCTAAATTATTAACTTCCTGTCTTACTGCTATCAAATCTCATGTTATAAGATACTGTGAGACAGTGTATGAAACTTCAAATAAAAATTGGTTTTGGTCAATTAAAAATTCTGGTGAGGTGCTCAGTAAATTGAAGTGTAGAGGGTTCCGTGCGACAAGCTTGTCCACATATGATTTTTCTACTCTGTATACAACATTACCACATAATCTAATTAAAGAAAAACTTCTGGATTTGATAGAGTGGACCTTCAAAAGAGCATTAAAAAACTATGGTTCACTTTATTTGGCATGTAATGACAGAAAGGCTTTTTTCACTTCCTCTGACCAAAGTCGGTATACACTTTGGTCATGTCAGAATGTATGCGACGCCTTATCCTATCTCCTTGATAATATTTATATTAGATTTGGGACCAAGTTATACAGACAAATTGTTGGAATTCCGATGGGTACAAATTGCGCACCTCTCGTAGCTGATTTATTTTTATACTGCTACGAAAGAGATTTCATGGATTCTCTTAACCATGATAATCAAGCTGATGTTATCGAGGCTTTTAATTCCACATCTAGGTACCTCGATGACCTATTGAACATTGACAACCCTTATTTTGAAGGTATGGTCAATCAAATTTATCCACCTGAACTTCAGTTGAACAAAGCCAATATCTCAGATACTGAAGCCCCCTTTTTAGATCTACATCTTTCTGTTGCAAATGGATTTGTTTCTTCTAAAATTTATGATAAGCGCGATGACTTTGATTTTGATATAGTAAATTTTCCTTTTTTGGATGGTGACGTTCCTCGTCGTGCTTCTTATGGTGTATACATTTCGCAACTTATTAGGTTTGCTAGAGTCTGCAATCATGTTACATACTTCAACGCTCGAAATAAATGTTTAACGGCAAAACTTCTCCAACAGGGCTATCGGTATCATAAACTTCGAAAAACATTTTCTAAATTTTATCGTAGACACTATGAATTGATTTCCAAATATAATGTTGGGTTAAAGACGCTTTTAAGTGAGGGCCTTTCGGAACCTGAATTTTATGGTGACTTGGTTTACAAATTTAAGAAACTTAAAGGAATTAATGATTTTTCTTTTCAGTTCAGAAAAATCATAACACGTTACAAACGTATAGGTTATAACTTGAATGTTATGCGACAGTCTGCATGCTTAGTTTTTAACCCAATCATGGTTGATAACTATGCTGCCTTCTTTAATTGCACGCCGGTTGGTCGGGCGTCAGACTCTATGATGGCCCCGACATAAAGCTATTCATTTTAGTTGGTTGGGGCCGGAGCTTCTTGTCTGTTGCTTGGCCCACCGGGGTCCAACTGGTGTTTTTCTTTTGCTCCGGAGTTAGTAGGTTATTCGGCGCCCAGGGATCTCCATCGTCGGGCATCTTACTCAGTCTGTGAGTCCTGGTTTTTGATTCATCAGGATGTTTATCATGATTTATTTGTTTGTTCTTGATGATTCATTGACTAGTTAGAGATTCACCACGAGGACCGAATAACTAACTAAATGTTATGAACCACTGCAGAAGATGAGGGTGAGGTTATGGCCATGTAAGGCCGGTTTAAGCCCGCCAGTAACTTTGTGTTACTGATCGTTCCAAGTCGATACTTCTGTGGTGGTTCTTTTTGTTTTATGTCTTGGTGTTTAAAAATTTTTTTGTGCTGTTGGCGCCTTATGTATGTTTTCATATTTTAGTTAAGTTAAGGTAACTGGGTGGCCGCCTGTTGGGAAAATGGCTGCCCATTCGGCTTACGATTGTTTCATGGTATAAGTACCTGATTGTTAGTTTGGTTTTTTCCCACCTCGGTTTTTGGAGTGGGAATCTTTTTCTGATTGCGCCTTTTCCTGATCTTTGCCTACTTGTACCTTTTTATGTGATAGTACAATGTATCCGTAAGAATGTGACTATTTAAAGACGGCCACCTTGAGGCTGAAGGAGCAGATTGTTTCTGGAAAATACGAGACCTTATTTTATGCAGTAGCCACGAGAATAGCTTATTGGAATAGCGGGGATATTTTTACTTTTCATCCAGAAAAAAAAAAAAAAACATTGCTAATAGCTTTGCACTCATTTGCACATTTGACTTTCTCCCACAGTCTGTTATGTTTTTATTACACTGCTGTTAGCAAACCCTGTGCGTTGTTCGTGCAATGAGGGACAAATCGAATATTGCAATGAGGGACAAATTGAATATAAATTTTACATTTGATACCCCCCAATTGAAGGGGAAAACAGCAGTGATCCAGTTCATTTCCACAGATATCTCAGACTCTCCATCAGGACTGCGGGCAGTGGTAACAATTGACTGGTACATTATATGCATTCAACATTAAGCTAAGTTCATATCCTGGTCGGAAGGATAGCATCGATTGTGACAGCAAGCTCCCCACCTAAAAGTCTGCTTAAGTCGAGCAAAACCCACACAATTCACTTTATTCACATTGTGACCTAATAAAAAAAACCCAACTTAAAATCTTTTGTTATAATTATCATTTTTATAATAACAACAAAGGCTGTAAATTTCGGAAGCTTTGTTGCCTGACTCAAGCCCGACGTTTTGACAAACTTTAAGCACAAAATTTATTAAACATATAAATAAATGCTTAACATTTGGCCAGAAGGATGACTGACTTAATGGCCGTAGCAGATCTGAAGATTCAATGAGATGCAATTAACACAAGAGTAAAGCAGTGCATATAAAGTTGCGTTTTTAATTTACACATTGGCCACATTGGCCACAAATTGTATAAGCCGTGAATGCCTTTCATGCCGAACTTTCAATAACCCATTGTGTATGTGTTTATACATAAATCGGAAACCGCCAACTTCAGATAAAAATTTTTGTTACACAACTTGGGATTGACAGGTTTAACTTGAAATTACTGCAAGTCACCATTAAAAAGTTCAAAGGCAAACACACATAAGTAGACAATTATTACATATGCACCACGACCCGACCTACTGAATATGGTGAGGGTTAGCCGGGCTTGAGTGCGGGACTATTATCTTTTTTGTTTGCCCTGCGTTCCAGGAGAAGTGATAGGGCTTATAAATGGGATTTATTTGTAGTTTTGATTGGTGATGCATTGACTAATTAGAGATTCACCACTTGGTTCGAACAACTTACTTAATAGTGTGAACCACTGCGGAAGATGAGGGTGAGGTTAGGGCCCTGTAAAACCAGTTGAAGCCCCCAGTAATTAGCTCACCTGAGCCGAAGGCTCACAATGTGAGCTTATAGTATGGTAGTCGATCCGGCGTGCGTCCGTGCGTTCACACTTTGAATCTTGAATATCTCTAAGACAGCAAGGCCAGTCGCAATCAAACTTTATCTGAAGCATCATTGATGAGGGGGAAAGGTTGCATTTGGTTTTGGGCCAGGTCTGATCAGAACTCTGGTTTCCATGGCAACAGATAGCTCCCATTGCGTTATAATGGGGAAAATCTTGTGGCCACTCTAGCAACTTCATTTTTGATTGGACCTTCTTCATTCTTGGGAATAACAAGGACCCATAACATCTCGATGAGTTCGAATTTCGGCTAGTTTCGACCTCAGATTGCGGAGTTAGCTGCCATTGAGCGTCTGGAAAAATCCCCATAGACTTATAATGGGAAATAGCGCCATTATTTTTCAGTGGATCGTCTTCATTCTTGCAGATAACAAGGACAACTATAATATCTCGGATGGGTTCGAATTTCAGCTAGATCTGACCTCTGACTCGGGAGTTAGCTGCCCTTGAGGGTTTGAAAAATCATTATTTTGTGTTGTGGCCAATCTAGCGCCTTCAATTTTGATCGGATCTTCTTCATACTTCAAAGTAACGAGGATAGCCATAACATCTCGAACGTCTGGAATCAATATTTAGTGTTGTGGCCACTCTACCGCCTTCATTTTTATTCGGGTCTTCTTTATTCTTGGAAGTAACAAGGACATCCGTGACATCTCGGATAAGTTCGAATTTCGACCAGATTCGGCCTCTGACCGTGAAGTTATCTGCCCTTGAGTGTTTGAAAAAAATCAATATTTAGTGTTGTGGCTGACTGCGGAGTTATCTGCCCTTGAGTGTTTGAAAAATCAATATTTTGTGTTGTGACCACTCTAGCATCTTTGTTTTTCAGTGGATCTTCTTCATTCTTGCTGGTAACAAGGATAACTAAAATACCGAGGCGGTTCTAACGTGCACCCACAATCTATGTTTTGAGCAAAAATAAGAAAAATATCAAAATTTTTCTGGTGAAAAATTTCATTTTTTTTTTCAGCCATTTTTTTCTGAATATTGCATGGACAAGTTTTCGTAATGCCTACCACGGCTGCATTTATGACAGTTTGCTAGGGTCAACCATACATGGAGTAGTTTTGACTTTTTTCAACCATGGATCGCCACTGTAATCATGGTCAATCACAAACAACCATAGTGCATACATTATTTAATGGCTGTATTTTGCGGTGGACCACGTAAGCATGGTAGACCTTCACAGCCTTGGTGGTTATGGTCAACTTTGATCACTCTTTTGTTTGGGTATAATTAGTTTAAAAGCTAGCAATTTCAGATAGGCGGAGAGGCCGTTCGTGCTACGCGCAAAGATTGTTCATATGTACGTATCATAAGAAAGTGGTGATGGCCGTGAACTTGCATTACACAAAAACAGAACTGGCGTGAAACAATATTGATTCTATCACACTTTTGAACAATGAAGTTTGTTATATAATAAAATATAATGGTTTGATCCTTTGGAAGCAGTAAAAACATTCAAAGGGAGAAAGAATGGACTTTATTATATAACTATAAATAGACAGTATTTCAGACAATGCTTTCAGCCCATTGCATATTTTGTCATATTCTATGACCTGGGTTTTTTCCCATTAAATATGTATTGCTAAATTTAGAACACTGTATCTATCATGGAAATATACATTGATTGATGTCTTGCACTACAGATGGTATTTACCACTGTTTTAATTTATTTGAATTAAGACTTTATGTCCCAATGAACTTTTTTTAGTCATGCTGGGACTTTATGCAAGCTGTTGAAAACAATCCATTTTCAAATGAAAAATATTTTTTTCTGCTCATTCTTTTTAAAAGTTTTGTATTAAAAGAAAGTGTTATACAATAAAACAATTGTTGACTATTGAGTCATTGAATATGATGTGATATCCAACAGAGACTACCAATATTGACCTCGGCTTCGCCTCGGTCAATATTGGTAGTCTCTGTTGGATATCACATCATATTCAATGACTCAATAGTCAATAATTGTATAATATTGCACAATTTCGGGTAATGAACCCTCATCAGTAGCCCTATTTAAACCGGCAACGAACGCCAGACTAGTGTACTGTAATTACTTGAAATATTTGGCTACCGCAAACGCATGAATACAGGAGTAGTGTTTCGTGTGGCCATATATATTGTACCCATTACACTTATAACAATGGCGTTTGTTACATAAACACAAAATTGGTGTCACCTGAACCCGTATTACCGAAGAAGAATAACGTTAATTTGATGGTGTCCATGAAAAGCTCAACGCTCAAAAGTAACATTTTGCGCAAACGGAATTGTTATCATCACACTTAAAAACAAAGACGCGTTTGTTACATAAGCATAAAAGGTGTTATCACAGTGATAAAATCTGAGCCCGTTTTACATAATTATAAAAATTGGTGTGAACCGGAAAGACACAAATTGTTGGTAAGCGTATGAAAATTAATTGCATTAATTGTATAGAATACTCAAAAGGTGCTCCATTTGGTCCTGGTTTGTCTTTGACTTCGAAGTTTTTAAAGAGGGACCGACCTGTGAAAAAAATGGGTCTCTGGCGACGGTACGCTTTTATGACAAAGTGCATAGATAAGAGAACGCTGCGTGATCACTGAGGCTTTTACGTCTGTTGATTTCAAGTTTTAAATCAAACTAGAAATATGTTGTGGTATTTTGCAGAATTGACGAATACAAGAGACCATTAGTCACTTCAAATAATATTGTTGTATTTCATAATACAAAATCTTTATTAATGAACATTTCATACATGTAATGAGCAGCAAATTATAAATAAAAACGTTTGTGTTGACATCAAAACATAAATATCATTGGGAAACAACTTTTTCTACGGTTAACAGAATTATTAGTACGTTTACTATCTACCATCCAACGTTCATCGCTTCATTAGCGTTTTGTAGTCACCAAAGAAATGTTGCGGAACACATCGGAAAAACTTCAGCTGAAAGAGAACAAAATGTACCAGTGTGTTATTTTCACTGTCGGATGACAATACATACGAATATGGAGAAAAGAATCAAGAGTTGGATTTATTGTAAAGAGAATGAATTCTGCTTTGACTCTAAGATTCGAGCAGTAAGGCATGTAATAAGAAACATTTGAACCTTCGCATGAGAAAACCAACAATTTGCTTATGCGAAAACAAAGGCGCAGACCAGCTTCGCGGTAACCGCGAAGCTGATCAGCGCCTTTGTTTCGCTACACGGATAATATAATCCCCGTTTTTCTTAAATCTAAAATCTCAGGCTTCGAGCCTGCTTCTGTGGCTGTTTAGCCTGGTTTGTGTCATACCTGGTTGGAACCCAAAAGTGTTGGTTTTCTCATGCACAGGCTCATTTTATATATGAAGCTCTCGTAAGTGCTAAACACATGTTTGTATAGGATAGAAACGAGTATTTGACGGATGCCAGACATGACTTTCATTAAAGCATCGATCATTGAGCCAACGCCATGTTGTATTTCCATACAAGCGTATCTATACAAATACCTCATCAAAGTATCCCATGAAGCCAACGCAGCCTTTGGATGAACCAATAACCATAGGACTATTAACACTAGCTACACCTGCGTCTGAAAGAAATGAACGTCCCCTCATGATTAAATCACTGGATCTTTGGGGGGTGGGGGAATGAATTCGCTCTTGTCTTGCATATTGTCGACGAAAACATACTCAGAACATCATGTTTTATATAATTGCAATTGTAGCAAAGAAGCAGCAGTTCTTTTTTCACTGGTCTGAAAAAGGTTGCATTTAAAGCGGACGAAGTATTATGCAGAAAGAAAAAGCCGAATGGTACAGTTCAATGTGAACACGTTTTCGGTTTTCGCGCTGGTGTGCAAATGGTTATTATATCAGTTTTATTATGTTTAATTGTTCGTATCGTCTATTTAGGTCAAAAAAGTAATAAGGGCCCAGTTGTTCAAAACTGCGTTAGCTCAACGTAATCGTTAAGACCTCAACTCGTTAAGTTAATGCCAACAACATAAGCAAATACTCTGTTATTTTTTGTTGTTATAATGTGAGAATCCTAAATGCATTGCAAAGGATTCTCACATTTTTACAGCGTATTTGTACATGTAATATTCTTGTTTGAAATTTCAGCAAATCGTTAACTAACGACATCGTTAATTTTGAACAACTGGCCCCCGATATTTAACTTACGAGCCTCCATGGTAGCTGCAGGAATATTATCAACCCTCATAATCATCATAGATCCCTCTTTCGCTACCCGGATAAAGTGAGGCATGTTTGGTTTCTGTAATTATACATACATGTACGCGGTATACGGCATAGATTCCAGTCCATAACCGTTATTGAGTTACAATTACATGTATTTGAATTGTTTAAATTGATGCTTTGCGTCCCAGTCAATAGCAATGGTCATGTCGGGACGTAACATTCATTTTATGGGACTTTTACCCAACATTAGGATGTCATGACACTCAAAATGCACTTCATGAATATGACTACCCAAGTAAGCCAATAAGGCTTATATGTATGGATGGTTTGACTAAACCACTTTTCCTGGGCAGGCTCAGACATGAGCGGTTAACCGTCGGTCAGTAGATTAGAAGCTTTGCCTTGGGGACACAAGCGCCACATCTATTTCTCCTAGGCCCCAATGGGTGGGGGCCCATATTCCCACTCGACCATCCTTGAGTTACAATTATGACTTGCTCTTTCTTTCTAAAACACCCAAAATCATGTCTATTATAGGTTCGCATTATACAGGACACTACGCTGCCTCAAGTTGAGTCGGTTACAAAGGGTACTCTTAATATATACCGCATGAGCTAGATTCGAGTCATAATTTTATCTGAGAAAAAAAAAAAAAAAAAAAAAAAAAAAAAAACTTGAAAAAGCAAATCAACAAAACACAGCGTATAGCATTAAATAAAGTTGTGAGTGCCCTTACCACGCCCATTACGATGAGTTCCACCACTGTGCTATCTTTCATACGGAAATATCCCTTCACAAGACCTTCAACTGGCCAGTATGTAATTTTATACGTGTAATCATTCTTCTTCCAATCATTTGACACCAGCGCTACCTCTCCCGAAAACACTTGACTCATGAACTCGAAGCACATCGCCCACTGGCTGTCCATGTCTATATCATTCATCATCCATATCACAATGCATCCTGGATCAAGAAAAAATGCAATTTCGTTACAAGCTAGAAAAATACTGTACATGTATCAACATGGCGACCAACAAACGTTTTACTACCTCGCGCTCAGTTTCCATTTTTGGACACAATATAAGTTGGGGATACATGAAGATGTACTAAAATCTTTATAGGTTCCATTAAGTTAACCTAAGAATAATAACAAAAGAAGAATGGCTTAACAGTTCAAATTTAGCAAACACAGCGTGAAGTATAGTGCAAATACACGCCCACGTTTGCAAATTGCTATCTAGAGCATGTCTCAATTATTATTATATACTTAAGAAATAAAGAAACGCAACAGACACTTTGGGTCATTGTACTCTGGCTTTGCAATGCAAGTATGTGGTGTAACTGATCTTATCATATAAAAGCAGTGTCTTATCGTCAAAGAACAGCAAGTTAAGCCACTATGTCGGTTACGTACGCTTGATGACGTGCGCGTAACCACATGGACCTACAGTAGCACATACTGGAAGCATGCTCAATTAAAGACAAATTTGAACAGAAACCAAGCATATTGTTTCCAAAACTCATTAAAGTGATTGCACTTGTAGCTATTGATCAGTTGGTAACATTAGGTTATGATTTGGGACGTTTAAGGTCACCAACGTCAACGCAAACAGTGTTTTTAAATATGGTAAAATTTTATCGGGATTGAGTTTTATTCAATAAAATGGTTATTTCTGTAAACATCATTAACTTAGAACTTCAGACGTCAAAAAACGTCCATAATAACGTCAAAATTCAACATCCTACATTTTAGAGAAACACATTATGTTCATCAATTTTTCTGATTTGAAAGTGAACAATTGGTAAACTTTAGGTTACAGCACGCACAATGGGTGTTACCGTATAGAGATTGTCGATTATTTTTTCTTTGCATCATGTCATATTCTGTTTAAGGAACGTCAAAACAAAGGCTCATGTGACCCATTTCTAAGGTACATGTGACGTCAATGATGCTTAAAAGGCATGTCGTGTCGTCGTTTGGCTTGATAAATGGCGTATATGCACAAACTGCTCACACTCAATGATTTAAATGACGTTAATTGATAATTCTTCATTATTGAACACTTTTGCGTTCCGTTAACCAGTTTTAACGCAGCATGGGCTGCCACCTTAGTATGCAATGACGCTGAGTTTTATTGCACATTATCAAGTCGACGTAAGGAAACCCGGAATTCAAAAGATTAGGCATATTCATCTTTACCCCGACGTTTACGTCATTATTTGCGTTTTTCATGGTTTTTGACGTTTTATCGTTATTTTATCAATAAAATGACGTTTTCTCATTTCATCACACGCAACAAGTAGTCAGCATGTCATTTATAAAAAGGAAATTATCATAACCTCAAATACATGCGTGACATTTGATTTTTTATGTGTTGCGTATATTAATTCCTTAAGTATAGTAAGTGGACCCGGTTCTAGCACCACCATAGGAGTTTGGACAATGCAGTTACAAAACTGTCAGTGTGTGAAGTCTCCTACCTCCTTTACTGAATAGGGCAGACTTTTGGTATATCGAAACAGCTGTATTTGGAGCCTGTGGAGCCTGGTTATATTCTTCCAGAAAATCGCCATTGTAGCCGAAATGAAACATCGGAGAACAACCTACAATAGACACATAATAATAACAGAGAAAGAGAACTATAATAACAGAGAACCATATGAGCCGCGACGCGAGAAAGCGGGTCTTCGGGGTTTCCGTCCAGGGTCGACACAAACCGGTCTGTACAGTCTCAGAAGAGAGCAAGCCGCTTGAAATTTTGGATGCAAGCAGAAGAGAAATTGACTGTACATGTACTATCCGAGTAGGGAAAGCAAAGGCGCTGATCAGGTTCGCAGTTACTGCGTAGCTGATCTGCGCCTTTGTTTTCGCAAAGGCAAAAATCCGGTTTTTAATGACGCGGCTCATATAGGTCTATAGATATACATGTAATAGCAGTCAAAATGGTCTTTCCGTGGTTTTCATTTTCCCAACACAACT
This sequence comes from Rugalucina vietnamica, assembly GCA_964017185.1. Classification (NCBI taxonomy): domain Eukaryota; kingdom Metazoa; phylum Mollusca; class Bivalvia; order Lucinida; family Lucinidae; genus Rugalucina; species Rugalucina vietnamica. Next base: position 40,618,623 of record OZ024870.1, read on the forward strand.
GATTATACCACGGTATTTTAATGCAATATGGATGTTTTCATGACCTGAGTCAACGTGCTGTGGCCACATGTGCTTACAAATGCAAATCCGTTTATTTGCCTTGAACCCACTCAGCACATACATGATTCTACTCAGCACATGCACCCATTCAGCCAATCCACTAAGCCAATTGCACACGCTTTGAATTCCGAAACACTACAGCAACATCCTTTCACAGACAACGCTTCGAGTTAAAGTCATATCATAAAATTACAAATAACTTACTTTCATGTTGAAATTTTCCTGGGATAAGCCAGTCGCAACTGCAAATATTAGGGTTGAACCACAGACCCCTGGGACATGTCATTGGGGTAACACTCTCATACCCGTCCCACAAGTAAAACATATGTGGTTGTCCGGGAAACGGCATGGTGGTTCCAGCAAAACATGCTGTAAATGTAACAAGAAAAGGGTGTTATTCCATAATGGAACAAATGGTGTCATTTGGGGTTCAACTGTAATATGTATTTGGTTTTACATCTTGAAACATAAATAGCTTTAAAGGTGGATCGGCATGTTACAAAAAGACTCTGGAAAAGGAATGTCTCTGTTTGTTTTGCGATTTAACGTTCCAGTTAACAAGCTCCCAGTCATGTCGGGACGGAGCCACCGCTTCCTGGGGATTGACCAATACTCTAAGGAGTTAATGTGCCTGCTCAAGAACACAACACGGTGTCGCCAGAGGAGATCGAACCCAGGCCCTCTCGATCCGGAGTCTGATGCTCTACCACCTCGCAACCGCGCTCCTAGAAAGGGAATGTGGTCATATTGTTAATATTTCTCTGAGTACTCATGGTACTCTAAGTCATGGCGAGTTAGCCCCAAATACACTAGTTATGTTCATTTGTACTTATAAGTTTTTAATCTTCAGCAGCGGCCCCCGTGGCCGAGCGGTTAAGAGCGCTGTTTCTTAATCACTCGATCATCTCACCGCTGTGTCTGGTGTGGGTTCGAGCCCCGCTCTGGCCACATGTGAGACAAGCCAAGTTCTGCTTGCGGGTGTGCCAGGTGGTTTTTCTCGGGGTTCTCCCGTTTTCGCCCACCTACTGATTGACCCGTCTCATATGAGCTGAAAGTAAAATGGAATTAAAAAAAATAATAATCTTCAGCAGTGGAACATCAGCTGATTGTATACTTACGATGTAAAAGCCCTGTTGGTTGTGAGCATGTCAGGTCTGGAATACAGCCCTGTTTAATAACGTTGAATGCGAAACCGTTGGGACAGATGCCGGTTACGGATTTACCATTCAAACATTTGTAGTAACCGTAACATGTCTGTGCGTCCGAATATCGCCTTCCATTTGGAAGCTTTCTGCATGGATCTGTAAAGACGTAAAATGACATATTTGATACGTCTGTTGCAAGATACAAAGCGCATCCGACGAATATTATGGTTGTTTTGGGTTTCTGTCACATTTTCCTTCACTAGATCACTGGGTGCATCCTTGGTCCCGATATAAAAAGGTTTTGTTTGACTTTTTGGTACCGGATTTTGTGCTACTTCTTTAACACAGTAAATCTCCACAAAACAGAGTCGACAAAAACATAAATTGCTTAATTTAAATCACTTTTTAACGAATCAAATTAAATGTTACTATAAAGTTGCATTCAAAGCACTATATTACATGACTTGAAATTCTTTCAGTGACGTCATAAATTAGATTCAAATCAAATCTTTGACCAAATTCTAGGAATTATTGTAGAAAAAAATCCGGTACCTGAATCAAACAAAACCAAATCCTATCGGGACCTATAGTAAAAATCAAACAAAACCTTTGAAAGAAGCACCCAGTATAGATGAGTATGAATTATGACTGGATAAAATTCCAGTTAACTTTCATTTCTTTTTCTTTTTGCAAAAATTATCCTCACATGTTACCACGAGATAAGAGCCGTCTCGTGGGAAAACCAACAATGTGGTTTTTGAACAGGTCCGACACAAACCGGTCTGTACAGCCACAGATGACAGCTAGAAGATTGAAATTTCGGATTTAAGAAGAAGAGGGATTGTACTTTCGGAGTACTGTAGCGAAAACAAAGGCGCTTACCGCGAAGCTTATCTGTGTCTTTGTTTTCGCCTAAGCAAATTGCTGGTTTTCTCATGAGGCGGCTCATAAGCTACATGTACTTTCGATTTCACCCGTTTAGTAAGTGTGTTCAGATTTTAAATAGAAATGAAGACAAACACCTAAGACCGGATCTGCTCTGCACGCATTGATTGTTGATACCTACCCCACAGACATTCAACGTCCTCTGCTCTCATACATTTGCGGCCGTTGAAAAATGTGCCGACAGCGCAAGTCTCGAGGAAAGATTTTCCAGCCTTGTCACAGTGTAGATACTGATTACAAGATCCCGGGAATGGATAGTAGTCCCAACCGCCTTTAAGTTTACACACGTCTGAAAAGTAACAGATCGTGTATAATTACAGTTTGCGCAATCTGATTGAATGCAGATTTCAACTGCACACCGTATGTCAGTTCGTGCGGTTGCCGGTGTTGGAACTGATAACATCCTGCAAACCGCAAACATTTGCTACAGAAATTATCCTGAATGAAAACACAAAAAATGTCTAATTCAGTACCGATAGAAGAAAGATTTCCCTATAAAACATGATTATGTAAACTTACTTTTGAAATCTCGTTAACAACCAAAACTTTTATCGCATTATATTTAACAAGTATGTCACATAAGAAATACACGTGGGCCAACATACCATCTAGATGTGATGTATCTTTCCCTGTTAGCTTCTTGTAATGATCCAGTTTTGTAGACGTGTCATCCGTATACATGTTAGAATATGTTTGTTGAGGCAGGATAGATGGTGGCTGTATTTGTGACGGTGTATCAAGTGCAATGGCCAGTTGTAGGTTTGTGTTGTCATCTTCGTCGTCGGACGATAGCTCAATCATGCCATGACCCATGTGGAAACCGAGTTGTAGGATAAAAATGTGGAGAAGTGTTGATAGCTGCCAAGGGATCATTGTTCGATTCTGCAAGGAAAACGTGGTAAGATTAATGCAAATTTTCTTTATAATATGATATAAGCACCCTCTTGTAGCAAATGAATAGAAGCTTTTTATTTTTCAAAAACGCGGACACGTTTTCATGAACAAATAAGCGTTCCAAAAAGAAAGAAAAGAAAACTATTAATATTATTAGTCAAATGTCGGGAAATTGATTGTATTCTACTACCGACTACGTTTATTTTGTTTCTTCCTTTGTTCTTGTACGACAATTTGGTTCTGTTGTTTTGCCAATGCTTATTTGCAAGCTTTTTGTTTATGAAAATATGTAAATTTACGTGTTGGAAAAAAAAACGGACACGAACAGATGTGTGTTTTTTTTTTTTTTTTTTTTTGTTTTTTTTTTTTTTTTTTGACACTAGAAATCATTGCATCATTACTAATACGAGTACATATTGGGGCTACAAACAAATGAACAAATATCATATACATGTAATACGAAGTGTCAATGTGGTACATGTACATGTAACCTACTTTATAATTGGAAAAGAAATTCGTTACAAAGTGTTTGCATTAGTATTTTTAGTTCAAAGCATCATTCAAAAAGACTGATTAGCGTTGAATCAATGTTGAAATTCTGCTCATGTTTAAAAAATTTACATATTCTAATATCGGCACAATGAGAGAAAAATATTTCTCTCACTTAACATAAAAAATTAATCAAGAATTATGAATTACGTTGTAATTCTATTGTGATTTTCAACAGAAGGCTTATAGTGTCTTATGATTACGCACGCATGTTTTAATACCATAACAGCAATACTTTGAATACATATTAAAGTATAAAATAAACGGTAGACATTACGAAAACACGCCCCATGTTAAATACAGAAATTTTTTTGGTTGTAAAATGAAAATTTTCACTGGATTTTTTTTTTTAATTTTTCTTATTTTTGCTCAAAACATAGATTGTGGGTACTCGTTAGAACCGCCTCGCCCGCCTCGGAAAAATAGCAAAAATTTTCTACTGAAAATTTTCATTTTTTACAATTTTAAACATCTCTGTATACTGTATAGTTTTCGTAATGTGCACGAGTGTTTTTAATACCATAATCGTAACAGCAATACTTTGAATACATAGTAAAGTATGAAATAAATATAGACATAAATACAATTTACGTACCTTTGTGTTCCTGGGTGTTCCTGATGTAAGTCAGCGAGTTACTGGACCAATATTGATATTCTTCCGAGTCATAAAGTCAGGAAAGTGACCAAAAATCTTAGAAAGTGACACTTAACATGCAAAACTTCTTAGTTAACAAGAACTGACCAATACTACGTAATTGACCTCTCAGACATAGAGACATGTATAATGACATGTCGCATTAAAACAATTATGACCACTTAGTATGTAATATCGTCTTAATTATTATTTTCATGAGAAATTAATTACGGCTAGACATATTTATTTAGAGGAAAACAGTAATGGCACAGGTTCTCCAAACCTAAAAATCATAAAGATAAAATTTCAAGAAATACAACGTAATACAATGTAATACAACGAGCGTGGTCGCTTAATTTGGTTTCTGTATAGCGTTGTACGTTGGAGCTAGAGGAAGGTACCCCCGCACCATGGACCGGGAAAAGCAGCGGTACAGCGGACTAAAGTAGACTAAAGTATCGGTATTAGCGGAAATGTGTCCGGTTTTTAATTTCCCGCTAATGTACGGTCAAATTAATTCAAATTTTATCGTCGAGAAATAAAGATCCTTAGCTTTTGAATTTGACGTTGTTGCTGTTGTATTATTATTATTTTTTTTTCTCTCTCTCTGGCTCCTACATTATTGCCTTATAGTTACGTTTCGAAGTGAAATTTCCTGAAAATTGGTGCAAACCAATATAGAGATCAAATATGATTTTCCGCTAGGTCCCGAGGGGAGTGTTGAAAACCGAGGGCGTAGCCCGAGGTTTTCAACCCTCCCTGAGGGACCTAGCGAATGTTAATGAATGACAAAATCATTTTTTATCGCTATTATTGCATCAATTCTGCAGAAACGAAAGAAATAAGGTGCAGAAACGAAATGAATATGGTGCACTATATTTGACAGCCTCATCACATTTTCATATACGTAAAAGCTTTCGTTGTTATGCTCGTTCCGGGCGGACTTCAGTTTCTCATTACTAGCACTTGCTTTGCGTGGCGCCCGATAACGAACATAAGTAAAAGCCATGTATTAACAGCACGTGCGCACGTAAATTGCAATATTAATGCATGGCTTTCTCTCCATTAATAAACGGCTGTTAATATCGTGTGAAACAGGTGTCTATGCAATAATATGTTAAAATAAAGTGGTTTTGCCAAATTGTCTTTCGTGGCTTTAATACGTGAGCTTAAATAATGAGTTTAACGTCAGCGTTATCTCACTAGCGTGACGCGTTTGACCCAGAAACTTACAAGTTTTACTCGCCACGGTATTGGCTACATTCTGTTTCGTTTGTCTTGTGTTGTTATCCTGAAATCCATGGAAAACAAGAACCCCGAAATTAAGGCAATTTCGACCACATGGAATCAATTTGACGTTATTGTTTCGGCGGGAAAAGTTTGTGCCACCAAGGCCCAATCTCATTTGTCACGTAATTGACATCGTTGATAAAGAAGGGATGAAAAACATGGGTAGACCTATAATTGAATAACAAAAGTCAGTTGTTTTCATTGTGTTTAATGTTTGTTTATTTTGCCTTCACTCCCTTTCTGTATTTCTTGGTTGTTCCAAAAGCCTGAATTTTCATTAGAAACTGGGAAGTTTTTGTTTGTTTGTTTTTCTCAAAACATAGTTCGTGGGTAAAAGATCTAACGTGAACCCACAATTTATGTTTACGATCAAAAGTAAGAAAATATGTTGACACCTGTACACACCAGTTTCACTATATAAAAGCAAAGACACTCTAGAGTGTCCTTGATAAAAGTGAGGTGAAGGGGGTACACATTTCACAAACACGTTTTCCTGATTTCCTGATGATACATTTAAAACGAGGTGCGAAATTGTCAAATCAATGTAAACGATTTCGTTAGGTCAGCTACATACTAAAATCAACGTGTGAAAATGATTGACTAAATTGACAGATTCTGACAACCAAGACAAATATCCCCTAGGACATTTTAACAAGTCAAATGATAATGTCGGGACATTAGTACGCCATAAAGTCGGGTACACATTCATACACCAGAATAACCTATGTAGGTACAATGTACATGCATTTGTCGGCAGGCGAAACAAGTTGAAGGTGTAAGAAAGTGGCGAAGTCGACTTTTCTTAGTGTTTAAAAATACATGAAAAGTATGGTGTACCATCTGTTGTAAATAAAATGTTGATAGAGGGTTCAAAATGATCAAAAGCAATATAAAAAATAAGCAAATTGTTCGTCTAAGCATGCAGAATAATATCAATATGTTTCGAGGGGGAGAGAGAGAATTTCAATTAATATGTTGATGCAATAATGTGACTAAAAGTGACGGACGCGTCTGTTTTGCTAGTACAACAATTGTTTTGACAGACTTTCCTGGACTAAAACTTGAATCTATGTATAACTCCACAAAAATGAGATGGACGAATCCATAGGTAAGTCGTAAACAGGAGCACACACACAGATCGCGAGGGGTGGGGGGGGGGGCGCGAGAGAGAGAGAGTGCCCCGAGCAGAGCAAGAACCCACACTGAGCACACAGCGGTGAGATAACTGAATGACTCAGACAGATTTTGAACCACTCGACCGAACTCTTGTGGCTATTTGGCGAAATGTACCACTTTATTTTGTTTGAAAAATACGCATGATTCATGCAATTTATGTCCATATAATTAATGTATTTTAATGCAACGTCCCTTGTACTATTTTGTCAATGTGTTAGCTGAAGATGGCTGAAAAGTCCATGTTTTCCATAGCTTTATTCCACATAGCCATCTGTCTCTCTGCCTGGCCCTGCATGGCTTCTAAGTCTGGACGTGCAGCTGAAAATTATGTTAAAAGTTTGGTTAAGTTATAATGTTGAAACGTTTAATAAAACTGAGAGTCCTACGACCGTAAAAACTTTTTGAAACTGAATGAATTTTATTTGATTACAATTTGGTTTGAGTTAAAGCAAGAATGTAAATATTTGTTTGCGCAAAGACGGCAATACATTATTTTACAGCGTGATACGGGGAATCGTGGCAGGTGTAAGTACGGGCGTACGGGCCCCAGGCTAGAATTCGCTACTTGTGAAATGACGTCACGTACAATTCAAATTTTTTTTTTTCGTTTGTTTTTGTTGTTGTTAAGCGTTCATTTGGATAGCTTTGGTCACTGCAGGGCGTTGCCTCCAGTTTATACGACCCAACCTTATCCAACTGTTACCAAACATTCTTTCTAATGTTTGTAGTATAACATCATCAAAGCAAACAACGTAGGCTTAAAACCTGAACAAAAGAAGAATCGCCATATAGCGTCACCTACGTTTTCTTCATGGTAAAAGGCTAAAACATTGATAATTTCAAGGTTGGCTGATGGCTCTGTATTTTAGATAGTCTAAGAATGAAGCTTGTGTAAATATACACATGGAAATAAGTTAGGGAACACCTGTAATAATGTGACTACCACCTTTGGACTGTATATATCCTTCTTTGTAAAATATATGGAGAATAGTTTGACAACTTGTCAGAATCTGTAATATCCAAAGTTGCTTCTATGTGAAAATAGTTAGCATCAAACATTATCTGTGGCGGACAGCGGCCATCTTTGATTAAGAAATTTTTTGCTAAATTTAAGAAACGCACTGCTAGTCGTTGCCATAACTTCATCATTTGAACACGCATTGTCGTAATTTTTCGCAAGCATAAATCTGAGACATTGCTTGTTGAACACTGATCACAAATTCTTTATTTTCTGACCGACTGTCGGCGGTAGGTCCATACTTTCCCCGGGGTAGGTTTCTTGGTCAAGTTTTGTTCTTTGGGTATACATTTTGCAGGTTGTAAATGTTGGGTCAGATATTCGATATGACCCTTTAGGAATCCAAACATGAACGTTCTGGTTATAGTGCCCTAGCGGAATTATTCTTTTACGGCTTTATTTGCAATATATCCAAGAATTTTGCTTTCCATAGACATCAATGCAAACAGTAGATTTTGTATGATTAGCTGCTTTAGAGATGACGCATGAAGTTTAAGGTCCGAAGTCGTTTCTTCATTCAGAACGATCAGATTCAACATTTTATTCCTGTTTTGCTGTCAAAAATTGAGTTTTGCGGAGTGCAAAAAGGCAAACTTGTATTCCGTAAAAGTGAAGTTTTTCACATATGGCATATTGTATCCTCCGTAGTACAAAGACAAAATGTTGTGAATTTACATAAATTGGTCTGTAGCTAGGCCAAGGTATGAAATATATGTGATAAAAATTTCAGTATCGCCAGAAAAAAGGAAAACGGACTTTTTCAAACTTTCCCCAAGAGCTAAAAGTGTTCCCTAACTTATTTCCATGTGTATATTATCATGGTATTCGCGTTGCATGTTTCACCATTTTAGCATGTTCTGACATCCAGAAACACACTCAACAATAACCATTGTTGGCTATTCCAATTATCATGAACACTGTTTTCATATTTTAAACATATTCGCACTTTTACATTTTATTTACAACATTTTTGTATAGTTTGTTCAGATTGTGGCGTTTTTATTTGTTGAATATTTTTATGGATGCTTTGGTAAACAGCTAACGCTAACGCGTAAGATGATGGACTGAAACCAGTTTTCATGGCCAGGTTCAGACTGTGCGTTTTAGCTACGCTACTTCAAAATGCATTCAAATTATAGAGTTGCAACGGTACTACATGTGCGAATGACTGCACGAGAGAATATATATGTATTAGTGAAACATATACTGCATTTATAATGATTTAATTGTTTTCACCATTATGCCATAAAAGCTAGTCATATCATTGTATTTGGGAGAGGGCTATCTAACGTTGCAATAACTTGTGCCCAATCCTATTGTTTATCTATGCAATATTTAATCTATGTCTAAGTGAAATAGGCGGTCTTAAGCGACTGAACTGTATTCAGCGTAACTAAATAACACACACACACACACACACACACACACACACACACACACACACACACACATTTGATATTTTTGTCGAATTTAAACCATGGCATAAATGTTTAGGGTTTGAAACTGTTTCACTTGGCATTTTTCCAGTTTGGGTTTCTTTACTCTATATAATTCAACGTCTTGCATCGGTTATGTCTTGTAATGCGTACAAGAACATATCAATTACGTCTATTATCATTATGTTTTCAAATACTGATATTAACATAATAAAACAATAGCTCAGTATCTTTAATTTGAAGGAACAAAGGCTAGACATGCCGTTGATGTAGGACGTGAAATTGAAATCAGATTAAAATAACCTTGAATGATTAGTTGATTTCCCCGTTTATTTTGAATCATGAAAGAAAAGAAAAATCACGGATGTTTTACGATTCTTTGTTTCGAAGATTTGTCAGTCGTTTTTAAAATTTAAAACAAAATCGCATTGTTGCCAACAATGAGAAGTCATCATGTTCGTATATTCATCTACATGTATAATTAAACGGCTAAAGAAGTTTTCTTCTAATTCGTATTTAAACAAAAAACATTAATCGCTAACTTTATGTACAATGTAATGTTACAGCGCCAAATGCAGTTTCTCGTACATTGTGCCATTGTCCAAGATATATGTATGTCTCAAGCACTTTTCAAAATGTCACGTGCTTTTATTTCAGTGAATAAACGTATAAATCTTTCAGAGATTAATGGAAACCGTTTTGAGCAAAGAAAATCGACTCATACGCGTTTTAGGGTTTACAAGTATGACGTCTTTACGACAAAGTTTTACATAAACGGGTCGTGGACATCAACATGACAGTGACGTCACAAATTTACCGTTAGAAATATGAATGAAATAAATACATTTGACCAATAGGAACCTATAGGACACACCATTCAGATTTCTAACGGTAAATTTGTGACGTCACTGTCATGTTGATGTCCGCGACCTATAATGCTTATTTAAAAATGAAACGCTATCCAAGGTGCTGGAGTGAATCGGTACTATAATGTTATTAATCAAGTCATTTCGTATTGGACCAGTTACAGGTCCGAGGTGTGCCGTATTGGACCGAGGCCGGAGGCCGAGGTCCAATACAGCTGACCGAGGACCTGTAACTGGTCCAATACGAAATGATTAATGAGATTTTTATTAATTAACTGTCAAAAGTCAATATCGGTCCATATCATCCTCTATCATCTAAAGTATACCTCCGCCATACTTAGCGCCCATGTCTGACATTCTTTTCAAAGAGGCTGACATGATTTTTGTTTAATTGTTCACTATTTTACTCGATCGGCTGAATCGCCGCCATTGTTTTTCTCTCAACTAATTCAACGCGGCACGTGACCTTGCACGTGACTTTTGACCAATCAGATGTAGGGATTTCCATACAGATAGCAGGTCAATCCATATAGATACGAGGTCAACAGTATTAGTGCGAGGTCAGCTGTATTAGTTCCAGGTGAAGCCCAGTATAGACTATACGGAAAAAGAAACGTCACCAGTATCCCACAGACCAAATTTTCTGTATAAGTACTATATACTAATAAGTTAATTAATAATAGTCGTTATTTACCGGCTCGCGCAGAAATGACTTCTTATTACCATCTCTGAATCGACTGTAAGAAAAACAGTTTGCACACGATTTTTATATTTTGAAATGACTTGCACTTGAATGACTGACAAAACGAGGTCATATTGAGGTTTTTGCGGGCAACCATAATAGTTTTGAACATAGGAACACGAAAAACATACGGGAATACGAGCGTTGGATGCCCTAGGACATTCAGTTTGCATGCCCTAGGACATATTCAGTTTGCATTGATATGTATTATATACAGACCATTCTCACCCATCAGACAAGCTTATCCCTTTGTGTGCCTGTCTGAAATTTTTCTATATCAGTAATAGTAAATTTTAGCCAACTCAAAATACCAATCATTTCTGTATTTAGCCAACAGAACTGTGCATAAGGTAGTGATAAGCTGGGTGTCAACTGTCAGTGTCAAAATGAACTTTTAGTTGTTAATTTCAGGAAGTTTACAGGAGTAATTGTAGTCTGCTGCTTTTATGAAAATCTCAAAATTAAATATAAATGCTGATTAAATATTTTTGTAAGGTTAGTGCGTATCATTTTTTTTTCACTAGTTAATTTGCATATTGTTTCATGTAAAAACAAAATGGCTGCCTGAACAGCTTTTGAAAAGGTACAAGTAGGCAACGATCAGGAAAAGGCGCAATCAGAATGAAATTCCCACTTCAAAAACCGAGATGGAAAAAAAACAAATTGACAATTAGGTACTTATACTTATAGAACATATCGTAAGACGAGTGAGCAGCTATTTTCCAATAGGTGGCCACTCAGTTACCCGAACTTAACTTAAACTATACATAAGGTTCAAACAGCACATAAATTCGACTCCAAAACATAAAACAAATTGAAGTATCGCCTTGGAACGATCAGTAATATAAAATAACGGGGGGGGGGGCTTAAACCGGTTTTACAGGGCCCTAACCTCACCCTCATTCTCTGTAGTGGTTCATAACATATAGATATTTGTTCGGTCCTCGTGATGAATCAGTAGTAAATGAATCAACATGGACAAACAAAAAAATCATGATAACCACCATGATGGATCAAAAACGAGGACTCACTGGCTCAGTAAGCTGTCCGACGATGGAGATCCCTGGGCGCCCAATAACAAAAATGAATAGCTTTATGTCGGGGCCATCATAGAGTCCGATGACCGACCCACCTACGTGCAATTAAAGAAGGCAGCATAGTTATCAACCATTATTGGGTTAAAAACTAAGCATTCAGACTGTCGCATAACAGTTAAGTTATACCCTATACGTCTGTAACGGTTATGGTTTTTCTGAAACGAAAAGAAAAATCCTTCCTTCCTATAAGTTTCTTAAATTTGTTAACCAAGTCAGCATAAAATTCAGGTTCCGAAAGGCCATCATGTAAAAGCGTCTTTAGTCCGACATTAAATTTGGAAATCAATTCATAGTGTCTGCGATAAAATTTAGAAATGTGTTTCGAATTTTATGATACCGATAGCCCTGCTGGAGAAGTTTGGCTGTTAAATATTTATTTCGCGCGTTGAAGTCCGTAACATGATTGCAGACTCTAGCAAACCTAATAAGTTGCAAAATGTATACACCATAAGATGCACGGCGAAGAACGTCACTATCCAAAAACGGGAAATTTACGATATCAAAATCAAAGTCATCACGTTTATCATTTTAGACGAAACAAATCCATTTGCAAAAGAAAGATATAAAGATTTAAGATTATTCAAGTCCCATCCGAGGCTATGCCGAGGATAAGACTCGAATAATCTGAAAACTAGCCTGAGATTTCCTTGTCTCAGCCTCAGCTTCATCATAGATTCTTTTAATCAATCTTACCTCGTTCCGGATTAACTGCATGCGCTCTTCCATTAGCTCCAGTCGCATGTCCTCCCCCAGTTTCAATGCCGTTTCTTTGATGACCATTATTGATTGGCGTATCGGCTGACCTTGTACTCGCTTTGCTTTGAATAGCCGTATGGCGAGCACTTGATGTGGGATATCCCTGACTTTGCATGTGGGTTTCTGATGCATGTGTGTTACTTATAGTCAGTGTATTTTGTTTAACACCTGGACCTTTATTTTCTGAAATAGCCGGTCCTCCAGCTGAATTGATAGGAGTTTGTGAAGGAAGGCTTGGCAAGCCTGCGTTATCAACCATGACCACCAAAACCGTCGGCTGTTGATTTGAACCTGTAGGTAAACCTTGGTTTGTAAGAAGAGACGCAATATTTTGAAGTGCCGGAATATTTAGAGAACCAATAGAGTCAGAAATACTTTGAGCGATTGAACTTGTCGGAACTGTATTTTGTATCTGTAAGTTGGGTCTTTCAGACGGTGCCATCCCCTCCGCTATTACAGTCTCTGCCTTAACTGTAGGCTGGGTTTTATCAACCTGATTGTTTGCAGTCGTTGCACTGTTCTTTGGCAACTTCACCTGATTTCCTTGAGCACCTCTTAATTTGTCAAGTTGTTGATCTCTGGGCTCTACTACGGGTTTATTTTTATATGTGGCGCCTGGCGCACTTTTATTTGGTTTATCGTGTTGTACTTGGCTTTTTCCTGTGGCTTTAGTAGCATCGTTTGAAATAAAGGATTGACTTTCACCTGCTGCACTGGAAGCAAATTGTTCTGATTTATGTGCCAACGATTTTGCTTCAACCTGACTTTTCTCAACAGGACGTAGTTCTGTTGGTTGTTTGGATATAGAAGATTGATTCCACATATTATCCTTTTTAGACTGTTGTTTTAAGCGCTTTGACATAAAAGCTAAAAATTCATTATACAGTGCGTCCATTTGTGGAGGCTTTGCACTAGCGATTGGCGGTTCATTTTCAACAGTTCTACTTACAGAAATTGTTTCAGCACCCAGTGTGTGCGCTAGATTTTGTATACTGTCTCTAACTGCCGGATCCATACTGTTTCGTACAGATGGATCCATTTGTATTTTATCGGCAGATGTTGAAGTCGACTGTTGGTGGTTTTCAGCGGAAGTTCTTGTCGAAGATGTCCCAGATTGCTGCTTTTTATTTGAAGACGAACTAGTCGGCTTTGATTCTCGCATTGCTCTTCTTCGATCCGCGGCCGCATCAGCAAGGTCCGCTTGTGCATCAGCGCTTAAACCTTTTGTATTTCCTTGTCGTCTTCTTCTTGCAGCAGCTTCAGCTATATCTGCTTGTGCATCTGCATCCAAACCTGGATAGTTACTGGCTGCCATTGGTATTTCACCCCCGCCTTGCCTTCTGGTTCTTTTGATCCGATTTGCAGCCGCTTCTGCAATATCCGCGAGTGCATCAGCGTCCAAATATGGCTGATTGTTAGTTCTAGCTTTTGTCCCTACTTTTCCTCCATTTTTTAGATCAGCTGAATGATAATCTGCATATGTTGGAGCTGCGTCTATTTTCCTGTTTCGACTGAGATCAACTGGATGATGATCGGTATATGTTGGCACATTATCTATCCTCCTGTTTCGAAACCTGCTTGGAGGCGGATAGGAATTAGTGGGTCGGTACTGATCAACTGATTGTCTTGGTGAGTTGTGGCTGGCCGGATGTTCATACTGCTGCGGTACACTCGGTCGTTGAATGAATATTATCCGTGTCGGTGGTCTTTGATCTATATACTGTCGTTCGGAGACCATTCTGGGGTCAGCAGATGGTACAGGTTGTCGCCGTTGAGGTGCATATTGTGAAATAGGTCTAACTCGTTGCCACTGTGAATCACGTGCTGCAAGGGAAAGCTAAAGAGGTAAATGCTAAAGTGTACAAGGTGAACCATGTCACAATAGCGAATTATTTCAATATCCCCTACATAATTCGGCTCTGTGCAGCCACATTGCAATGCTGTGCTAACTTACTAATACATTAATACCAGAATTGCAGGTTCGGTCCCTCATCTGCACTTATTTCCAGACGAGACTTTAGATGGAATATTTACAACATCTGTCATGGGGGGCGCGGTGGCGTAGTGGTAAAGCATCGGAGTCCAATTTGAGAGGTTCTCGGTTCGATTCCCACTAGCGGCACACTATAGTGTCATTGAGCAAGACACATTAACTCCCCAGAGTAGTGGTTAAAACCAATGAAGTGTTTGCGCCGCCCCGACATTACTAAAATAAATGTGTTGACTGCGTCATACAAATGAACAATTTGTCATGGATAAGCAGATGACAGGAACAGTATGTTTCATTGCATCTAACATGTAAAGTCTCAAAGGCGTATTTATTCACAAAGTGTGCCCCTACCATTACGAATTTACTCAGCAACATAATTCCAGGTTTTGTTTTATTTTCAAACATTTCGGATATAACCGTATTTCAAATATATTAACCGATATTGAAAGTATTATTTGAGTAATACAACAGGTCAATGAATCATTGCACCTGGACTTTACCTGGAATATTTTGGTGGTTTGTCTGTACTGGCCTGTTTCGTGGATGAGCGTGTAGTGCTGCTATGGAATATTGCCCAAAAAGCATTATGGCCAAAATGTAGCAAATGGGCGCCTCGAAATTCTGCATTCTGGAACAAAATAGTTCTTATGAAAAAGTACAAGTAGGCAAAGATCAGGAAAAGGCGCAATCAGAAAAAGACTCCCACTCCAAAAACCAAGGTGGGAAAAAACCAAACTAACAATCAGGAAAACTACCTAAACAATCAAATACAATATTTTTGTTCCGCACATGTGTGGACAAATTGTCATTCAGGTGCTACTATGAATAATGATTTTATCTTCCTAATTACGCTGATATAAGAAAATAAGTAATAACTTATTAACTTATTGTCAATCAATGTTGCGTGTCCCTCCATATGTTACATCTGTACGCTATCTAAGTGTCGCCGATATCCATGACTACTTGTGTATGTACGACGGGAAAATTCATAAGGTCTTAAATGTTTAATGGTGATGGATATTTTAAGGGATTTTATTATTATTATTATTATTATTATTATTATTATTTTTGTGTGATATAATAATAAGTCACAATTTTACTCTATGTGACTGTTTTGTACAAAATTGCGACCCTTTCAACCTCGTTACCTGCAATCTTTGGAGCTCTCCAAATCATGGTTAAAGGAATTCTAGAACAGCTATTCTTCTTGATAACTAATTTAAGCCTGGGGTCCCTTTTATGGGACATAGGCAAACAGAATAGCCCCAGATGTGACGCCGCAGAACGCGAAGTCCCATCTGGGGCTTTTCTGTTTGCTTAAAGGAATTTCATCGAAAAATGAGATCAAAAATAAAAATCACCCCAAACACCCCTACAATGAAAGTGGACTCACCCAAATGATAATGATAGAAAAGTCCATTCGTCAAATATGGGTTAAATTTGAGGAATTTTCTAGTGTTACGAGGTGCCGGCGACATTTATGTTCATGGGCTTATAAGATAAAAGACTTGGACACAATTTGCTATCAGTTTGCATCCTAGATCAATACATCAGTTTTCTTATCATTAATTAACAGAATTTGTTATGGTACTTCACTCTGCAAGGTTGTTTTTATTCAAAACTTACAACAAAAATCAAGAAGTTGTCACAAAGATACAGTGACTTTGTCTATTCATGAAAATCCTATCAGACTATACGTGTCGAGTTAATCAATGACAAAAAGCTGTTATATTATCTTAAAGTTACGGCAGGTAGTGAATGAACATTGCAGTCGCCCCATGCATGTTTTTTTTTCTGTTCCTTCGCTGAACATATTTGAACTTGAAGAAAGAAATAAACACTACAGCTACAACAGAATATGACAGCACATTAACCCATATTTGACGAATGGATTCTCCCATTATTATTAATTGGACGAGTTCACTTTCATTTTAGGGGCGTTAGGAGTGGTTTTTAATTTTTATCCCATTTTTCGATGAATTTTCGTTAAGCAAACAGAATAGCCCCAGATGGGACGCCGGTTCTGCGGCGTCACATCTGAGGCTATACTGTTTGCCTATGTCCCACAAAAGGGACGCAAGGCTTAAGTGGGTTAAGACACGTAGCTGTTTCTTTTTTCTTGGAGGAATGCACCATCCATTTTGTATGTTATGTGTTTACAACAATCAGTCTGCGTAATAAAATTGTCATCTTTTCTTTTAAAATCTAAATATTCTTGCAGATTTTTAATCGATTTCGACAAATACATGTACATGTTCATCCGATTCAGCTAACTAAATCATCTTATGGGCAACGAATTATGTATTATACATGTACATGTATCTACTATAATTAATTTTGTTTCGATTAAGTAAATTCTGAAAAAAAGGGAAAAAAGTTACTTAAGGAAGTGGTCATCGATGTGTAATAAAATCTACCGTTCGGGAGATGCCGGAATTATGGTAGAATGCACTTGTAATAAGTCATGCAAATTTATGAATGTACGATTTACTTGCAAAAAGAACTGATGCATGCAACCCCATCAATCAGTTTTATGTGATTTCCCCTTCAAATGTATAGATTTGTACGAATTACGTGATGCATGTGATATTTTGTTTTGTTTTAAAATTTGCTTTATAATGTGAAAAAAATATTCATAATGTGAAAAAAAGTATTTTGGTTAAATGCATATATTTGTTCGAGATTCAAAATATACAGTCTGACAAAAGTTAACCATCGCGCTTTAATATTTTCAAGGAATAAACAATGAAACCTTCGGAACATAATTATTTTCTTGCGATGTTTATAATATTTGATACATGAGAGATAATTTAGAACAACCTCTGATTCAGTTCCCCTTAAAGGTAACAACAAAGCATTGTATTGTTTATTCAGACGCTCCCCTAGAATTGTCCGATTCTTTTTCACCATTGTAAAATTTGCAAACCGCCCAAAACTTAAAAATGATCATGCCATTTTCAAACAATTTCATTAACATGATCAGACAGAAAATACAGATACATGTACATATCAATAATAAATCAACAGTCATGGAAGTTAAACTTAGTATATGACATAGTGACATTGTCGTGATAACAAACAAACGAATAACTTTTCCTCTATCTGCATGTATATGTAACTACAAGAAAAGCCTTGAGTAGACGAAAATGTTTCTGACATCTTTAACGATACACAAATACTCCTAATTGCTTTCAATGCTTTTACAAATTCGATGCGAACAAACATGGGTTATTTATACATATTTTGATATTAAAACCAAAAAGATAGTGGGTGTGTATAATGTTTATTGGAAATAATTTTATATGAAGAGTCTCTAGAAAATTGATAAAGTAATGGCTAACTTATGTCGGGCTGTAAGTGGATTGTCTAAGAAATAATGTGAACACATCTGTATTTTAGTAACAATTGCACATACAATTAACTAATTCGGCATGGGAAGGCACGATACGATTGTTTAAGCATAAAAGTATATAGTTTTTCTTGTTAGATGCTTTTTGTGAATGTCTTTTGCTGTATATATGTTTCAGGTTCTAAGCAATAACAGTCTCTTATAATTCTGTATAGAATGGGTTGATATTATTCATTTTGTGTGTATATAATTGGTTTGTAATACTGTATATCAACATGAGACTCAAATAAACAAATAAGCTAAACTGTGTATATGTGCAGTAATTTGGTGTAATATCATGAAGCTCGGATGACGAGTTGAAATTTAACAATAATTTGATTTGTGGACCCGAAGTCGACACGGACGCGTAATTGATTGAAGATGTCTATTTTGTTTAGGGTACAGGAAATGATTTTGAACTCCAATGTGTTAAATTATCATTTATATAAACACAAGTCACATTCGTTGTTTTTTTTTATATCTTATGTTCGAAACTAATAGAAAAAATACAAAGGTCGGAAGGGACTATTCTATGTTGCCTAGCAACAGCATGTGACAAAAATAATACAATTTGTATTGACGAAATTGTACTTTGAATTGTACTGTGGAATAAAACTGTTATTGACGTAATTGTGTTTTGTATATGACAATTGCATAAATAAAGCCCTTTTCAACCGTATCCAGGGTCGTTTACCTTGCATTTTATGGTTGTTAGGCAACGCAGGTTGTAATGCGATTCAGTCAAAAGGGTAATTGAATCTGGAAGAATCGATAATGCACAATAATTCTGATGTACACCATCTTGAAAAAAAATCGCAGTTGTGAAAGAAATTACACATGAGTTCGCATTACTTAAACATGTTTTATATATATATAATTTTGTTCACAAGGCACATCAATATAATATTTGCTCAGTATCCAAGAAAGCGGCCTACAGCAACATTTGTAAGACAGTCCAGACCAAGCTTTGGGACATGCAGGATTTCTGGCTGAGAAATAAAATATAATGGTTTGATCCTTTGGAAGCAGTAAAAACATTCAAAAGGAGATAGTATGGACTATATTGCGCAATTTCGGGTAATGAACCCTCGTCAAGAAAACATAAGAAATTCAGCCTTTTGCGGACAGAAAAACATGAAAAAATTTCACGATGCAATGAAAAACATTCATGACCAAAAGAGTTCTGGAGTTCTGGAGTCACCACATTGCTCATTACGGTAGATGGAAAAAGGTACAAGTAGGCAAAGATCAGGAAAAGGCGCAATCAGAAAAAGATTCCCACTCCAAAAACCGAGGTGGGAAAAAACCAAACTAACAATCAGGTACTTATACCATGAAAACATTTCGTAAGCCGAATGAGCAGCTATTTTCCCAATAGGTGGCCACTCAGTTACCTTAACTTAACCAAAATATGAAAACATACATAAGGCGCCAACAGCACAAAAATATTTAAAACACCAAGACATAAAACAAAAAGAACCACCACAAAAGTATCGACTTGGAACGATCAGTAATGCCTAGGTCACACTAGCACTTACGGTCGCTGCGGACGTTGTGGATAAGGCTTCCGTATTTGTCCGTCCTGTCCGTAACGATTCGTATCATATCCGTAAAAGTCCGTATCTGTACGTGCATTATTTACAGGGCACGGAAGATCCGCAGCCAAGCTTTGATAATTGTCAAAAATCAGGCACGGATGAAAAACCCGTAATTGTCCGTATCTAATCGGTATCAAAAACCGTATCTATTCCGTAACTAAACGTATCTTGTCGTAAGCATTTGTTGCGGATCGATACTGTTTCATATGTGCTATTTTGTTCGGTTACGGTCTTTGTCGGAGTACAGTAATGTGATGAAAAGTATACCGCTTACTCACTGAATTGCCCGTGCGTCCAATGCTCACAATTATGCACGTGATTTCAATGCATTCCTTTAGCCAGTATGAAAAATATGGATTCCTCAGAAGGAGACTTTGCATTGCTTTTACTAGCTGAGAAGCAGGCTGCAATATCTATTAAGAAAAATTGGAGAACCAACAAACGAACAAGCAAACACACAAATGCTACTCAAATTAAAGTATTATGAGAAGTTATTTCCGTTGTTTTACGGTTATCACTCGATTGATCAACCACTCGATCGATCCGTCAAGATTCAATCAATCGATCGATCGCAATCGATCAATCACTCGATAGATCGATTGAAAGAACGATCACTCAATCGATCTATCACCCGGTCTTGATCGATCACTCGAACTTTCGATCAGTTAATCACTCGATCAATCAATTGATCGATCATCGATCAATCAGTCTATCGATCGACCGAGACATCGATCGCGATCGAGCAATCAATCGACCGATCAATCGATCAAGCAATCAATCAATCAAAGCATATTATGTTCTATAATTTCTTCACGTGCAGATACGGATGTTTCGTCCGTATCGAAATTTTGACTTTTTTCAAAATTTGGGCGCGGATTCTACGGACCCTGCGGATACAACACGTACAACTACGGTCATATACGCATACGATGCGAATTGTTACGGATATAACGGATAGATACGTATGACTTGTCCGTAGCGTCCGTCGCATCCGTATGTGATAGTGTGACTGTACTTTGATAATAAACAGCGGTTACTTACATCACATTGCAGCGTTTTATACGCAAGAGAGCGTAACAAATGCGTATCTGAAGGTGCATGTCCGTGTCTAAACGTAACAGATGGTATCGAAAGGTATGTAGACAAGTTACTTTCCGTATTTATCCGAATATATCCGTAACTATACCGTATGAATCCGTATTTAAAGGTAATTACAATTACGTAAATTCATTAAGAACAGTTAGCCCCGCCCACTAATTCCTGCGGATTGCTACGTTTAGTATCCGCAACTATCCGCAGCGTACGTAATTGCTAGTGTGACCTGGGCATAACACAAAGTTACTGGCGGGTTTAAATCGATTTTACATGGCCATAACCTCACCCTCAGCTTCTGCAGTGGTTCATAACATTTAGTTAGTTCTTCGGTCCTTGTGGTGAATCTCTAACTAGTCGATGAATCATCAAGAACAAACAAATAAATCATGATTAACATCCTGATGACTGAAAAACCATGACTCACAGATTCAGTAAGCTGCCCGACGATGGAGATCCCTGGGCGCCGAATAACTTACTAACTCCGGAGCAAAAGAAAAACATCAGTTGGACCCCGGTGGGCCAAGCAACAGACAAGAAGCTCCGGCCCCAACCAACTAAAATGAATAGCTTTAAGTCGGGGCCATCATCGAAGCACACTTCACGTCGATAAAGAAGCTATCTTGGAAAGGTGGGCAGAACACTTCAATAAGTGGTCAATTGACCATCATTCATCAATGAGGATGCAATCGACATTCATCAATGAGGATGCAATCGACAGACAAGGACCAAATAACTAACTAAATGTTATGAACCACTGCAGAAGCTGAGGGTGAGGTTAGGTACCTGTAAAACCGGTTTAAGCCCGCCAGTAACTTTGTGTTACTGATCGTTCCAAGTCGATACTTCTGTAGTGGTTCTTTTTGTTTTATGTCTTGGTGTTTAATTTTTTGTGCTATTGGCGCCTTATGTATGTTTTAATATTTTAGTTAAGTTAAGGTAACTGAGTGGCCACCTATTGGGAAAATAGCTGCTCATTCGGCTTACGATATGTTTTATCGTATAATGTACCTGATTGTTACTTTGGTTTTTTCCCACCTCGGTTTTTGGAGTGGGAATCTTTTTCTGATTGCGTCTTTTCCTGATCTTTGCCTACTTGTACCTTCCAACTGTCATGGAACCAAGAAAAAACAGTTCAACAACTGTCATCTGGCAAATCTCTAGGTACAGATGCAATTCCTGCCGAGGTCTATAAGGCTAGGGGCTACCTATGGCAGAGAAGAAGGCTGTCCCACAAGAATTTAACGATGCATCCATAGTCCACCGATACAAGTGGAAAGGAAATCATAAAGTCTGTGACAATCACAGAGGCATCTCTCCTATCAATTACTGCAGGGAAGATACTGGCACAAAAAGTCTGTTGAACCGCCCCGCCTGAATGTACATCTCGATCATACGGGACTTATCGCAGAAAGTCAAGGTGGATTCAGAAAAGGGACAGAGGGTAATTAGAAATCATCCTCACAGCAAGACAGCTTCAAGAGAAATGCCAAGAACAAAATGTAAATCTACACTGTACATGACGTTTGTAGAACTCACCAAAGGTTTTGACACAGTTAGTCGTGAAGGACTCTGGAACAGGCTGTCCACCCAGATTCGCAGCAATGGTGCGGAAATGTAATGATCTGGCATGCAGGCACGTGTGCAGGCAATGATCAGTAAATGGTGCAATCAGAAAGAAAATCCCACTCCAAAAGTCAAGGCGGGTTTCAGTAGATGTAACTCAATTTGGTCCAGCCTTCATAAAATATTGCCTATGAGATTTGGTATGTGTAACCACAAAGTTCGGATAATTTCTTTTGCTTTTTCATATATATTTAGTTTAGTCCGTGTAACTCAGTGGCCACATATTGGGAAATAGCTGCTCACTCGGCTTACAATATGTTCACTTTGTGTTAGTATCGGATTGTCAATTTAGTTTGTTTTCCACCTTCTTTTTTTGAATTGCAATTTCTATCAGATTGTGCCGTTTTCTGAGCACTGATTAATTTTACATTTGTTGGAAGGTTTGGATGATGAAGATGTTGCTGCTGCTGCTGCTGGTGATGATGATGATGTACTTGTCACCTTTATGTGGAAAACCTCTAATCAAACATTCGGTTCAGAAGCCATTGACTTTTGGCTTTACATGTACTCTGATAAACTACAAATGTATCAATGGATGACAGACAAGTTATTTGATAACACAGCCTTTTTGCTTTAATGACATTATTACTTATATAACAAGTTAAAAGCACAGCCATAGGGACAAAGAATCAGTGACAGTCTGATGCCCCGTTTTCAAAAGAACAATGTCTCAAAGGTCCTGGTGGTGGTATTTCATGATTAGGGCAATAGCCTAATGTATTCTGAGCCTATAACTGTTAAAAGGTTTGACTATTTCCTCCATATAGTTTAAAAAGGCGATTTTAGCGGGGGTGGGGGTCAAAATTTCATATGTGAGAAAAATATTTTCTTTCGCTTTTCATTGCTTGTAGTCCTTTAATTCCACTACTGTATCATATTTTGGGCATGCAACACTGTGTTAAGTGCGATAAACATGCATTATGCCATTGAAATAAAATTGAAATATTACAACGCCAACATTTTGGGTACAAACCTTTTGCAGTTACCTGTATAATATTATTGTCTCAGTACTACCAAAGATTAAAGAAGACACTGTTACCTCATGAGAAAACCTGCTATTTTTATATGCAAAACCATATACCCAGATCTGCGATGACCAGCCAGCTACTCAAAATCCTGTCATTAATTAACATAACTTCAATCCATCTTCTATGTGTTGCAAAGCTTGATTAGAGTTTGATCTAAACAAAAAAAAAAATATTCCAGACACGGCCCATTGTGACAAAACTTGGTCACACTGAGCAACCTTGCATGAATATTATTTACCTGTATACACCTGTAACAACACGGCCTTCAGTGTATTTATTTTTCTGATTCAATTTAATGTCCCTTTTAAGATTATTTCAGCTCGTATGAGATAGACCAATCAGTAGGTGGGCGAAAACAAGAGAACCCAGACAAAAACCGCCTAGCACACCCGCAAACAGAACTTGGCTTGTCTCACATGCGTCCCGTTTCAGTGTAATGGATGTGTCGTAGTGATTCTAATCATAAACTTTAGTTTTGGTTCAGTTAGATTATGGCCGAACATCCTTAGCCGTAACAAATTTTCAGATTTAGATTTGGGATTTAGCCACGTATTACTTCTTGTACCCAGTAATCTGGGGAGTTAATGTGTCTCAGGCACAGCACGGCTCCCAACGATTGCATCAAACACAGGGCCTCTATTTAGAGTTGGTTGCATTAAAGAACCGAAAGATACATATTTTGATGCTTTGCAAATAGTTTTATGAGAATGAATGGCAAACTGTGTAAACATCCTAAAAGTTGGTATTTTGAAACTTCACCTTGCTGTATTGTACCAATGACAAAGGCATTTTAAGTTCCCATAGTACTGGCTAATAGTGGCCATAGACAGTGGTGGCATCGTACCGACGTGACTGAAAAGTTGTTGATTTGGAAGTTAATACATTTTTAAATAAGTAAAACAATCCACCAATGTTACTGTTTGTGGTGCAAGAGGTTACTGGCCGTGTAAACAAGTGGACAATATTAGTATAGAATGATTTCAAAGGTTTGTTCCACAGAATGTACAGTACCCTCATTTTCTGGGGAATGGAACGTAAAAAGTGGTTATAAATCATGCAGATTGGGGTTAATTTTGTAAACAAATGTATATATCCATTTTTGTACTTTATACATGGCTTACAATTTAACTTCTGTTTTGTTTTCTTTTTATTTTTAAGTTTAAAACAATTTCACATACTTGGGCTCTAGTACTGAGATAACATTTTGGGCTGTAGGGTAGTGTTCCCCCCCCCCCCCGAGTCCCAGAACGCCATTCGCATAAAATATGACAATGCATTCGCATGCAAAAGGATTTCTTGGGACTCGGGGGGGGGGGGCAATTAAATACTTTTCTATTTTTCTATATGTTTTATACAAAATATGCCCATTTTATCCCAAAAATAAAGCAGTACATCTTTTGAAACATAAACCTCAATCCAAAATCATGAACTATGGACTACTAGCAAGCATGTATAAAAAAACAAAAGCGTTTGACCAAAATTTATTTTTCTCAAAATCTGAGGCGGCTATACATTATAACTCCCATTACCACCGTCAGAGGTCCTTCGCACCAATATATTCAACACCTGTTTCGGCATTACGTAATAAATGCCAGAAAAAGATTTCTGTAAAGATTTCAAATAATAATAATTATTATATAGCTATAAATATCAAATCATTAAAACTTAGGGATAAAAGCCGAGTAACAAGTGTGCAGATATCAGACGATATCTGCACACTTACTTGATATTGCACACTTGTTTAAAGCGAAAATTTCTTTTTATGAAACATTGCCAAATTCTTGACTTAAGGGTCATCGTGCAAAACTGTAAAATTGGGACGTCAACTCTAATGACGTCATCTGCATCTGACGTCGCGTGGAAAATGATGTCATACCGGGCCAAAACGTCAGCTGAAATTCGTCACTCTCAGATTTAAGCAATCTTAGCCGAAAAAAAGAAAAGAAAATGTCAGCAATATTGATTCAATTGCAAAATGTGCTTTCGAAAAGTAACAGTGCAAAAATGATATCATCTGATATTGCACTAGTGCAAAAATGATATCACTTATGAATATTATCGCGACCTTCGTGTAGATATTTAATGTTTTTACGCTAACTCTCAACAAAATATCAAATTTGAGAAGCAGATATTTATAGCTATATAATAAAAGGGTTATTGCACTGATATCGGTGAATATTGTCCCTCGTTGGGATATCTACGGACGCTCGCAAGCTCGCGTCCTTCGATATCCCAACTCGGGACAATATTCACCGATATCAGTGCAATAACCCTATATTATAGAATTACTACAATATTCACCGATATCAGTGCGATAACCCTTTTATTATATAGCTATAAATATTTCCGTGTCATGTTTTATGTTTTGTTGAGAGTAAACATTTAAAAAATATCTACACAAAAGCTGCGATAATATCCAAAGGTGATATCATTTTTGCACTAGTGCAATATCAAATGATATCACTTTTGCACTGTTACTCTTCAGAAGCAAATTTTGCAGTTGAATCATTATTTCTAACATTTTTTCCTTTTTCGGCTTAGATTGCTTAAATCTGAAAGTGTCAAACTTCAGTTGACGTTTTGGACCGCTGTGACGTCATTTTCGACGCGACGTCAGATGAAGATGACGTCATTAGAACTGACGTCCAAAATTAACTATTTTGCAAGATGACCCTAAAGTAAAAATAATGGCAAGGATTAAGAATAAGATTTTTTCGCTTTTAACAAAGTGTGCAATATCAAGTAAGTGTGCCGATATCGTCTGATATCTGCACACTTGTTACTCGGCTTTTATCCCTATGTTTTAATCATTTGATATTTATAGCTATATAATAATAATAATAATAATAATAATAATAATAATAATAATAACAATAATACTAATAAAAGCAAAAATCATTTTTAGACACTTTGATATTGAATGGAAAAGTTCAAACATGGATGGATTCATAGGTTATGGTTGGTACAGTAAACATGTACGTTACGTGCACAATTATTTAATGCCTAATTGTAGTGATATTAATGTAAATTTATGGATATTCGAGTTGCATATAGAGTCTAGTGCACCAAACTTAATAAAATAGTTAAATAATTCCTCCCTGAAAATATATTGTTATGTACGCGATAAATCATATTGCACGATTTCGATGTGTCTTAGAATGGTGCAAGTAGGCAATGATCAGGAAATGGCGCAATCAGAAAGAAATTCTCACTCCACAAACCGAGGGGTGAGAAAAACTAAAATTACACTTAGGTACTTATACCAAGAAAACATATCGTAAGTTATTTCATGTATCTTGTTTTTCTAATTTAAAAAGAAAGATATTTTACAAAAATATTCCACAAAACAGAAACAACAAAAATACAATGAGCAAACAGATGAGACGAATGGTTAAGTTGCATATTTTAATGCCATTGCTATTGCTTGGTAGCTAATTAAGTGCAAAAACTATTTTGTCTCAAAAGAGTTGTTCTTAATTTACAAGACAATTGCATAGACTGTCATCATAATGGATCATGATTAATAATACAAAAAAAAAAAAAAAAAAAAAAAAAAAAAAAAAAAAAAATGTGATGCAGAATGGGAATATTACGGAAGCGTATATGTGCACCGTGTTGTTGCTTTAGTTGGCATCATCAGGACTTTTCGTTTGTCGATTTGTTTAGTTGATCTACCAAATCTCGACAAATTAATGTCTAGATGTCGAGTTAAAATGGCACAAATCGATATACTTCCATTCTGATAGAATTTAAAGTTGCAATAATCTCCTCGATAATCGATTTGATTATGTTAATCGTCTAGAATTATCTTGTAAAACATAATCATAGTGTTATCTTTATTTAAATAATGCAACTTCTGGAGATGAATATGTAGAAATAACACATTGTAACGAAACAGTTTGAAATAAATTTCGCACCGATCAGAGTTATATTGCAATATACTTTTCGACTTATCCAACTCATTTTATTAGTCGATATAAGTTAAGTTGTATAATAACATAATAAAACCAGTACGGCACCAGTAGATACCTGTAGCATAGAACTGAAAGTAAGGCATCGGAGTGGCAGGTACATGTAGACAACCAGAACTGACAATAGGGTATCGGTATATACCTGTAGCCTACTACAGTTGACAGTAGGGTACCTGTAGTTTCCTGTAGCCTACCACAACTGAAAGTAGGATATCGGTCAGTACCTTTAGCCTATTACAACTGATAGTAGGGTACCAACAGGTACATCTAGCCTATCACAATAATTATTGATAGAAATGTATTGGTAGGTAACTGTAGCCTACCACAGCTGACAGTACGATACCGGTAGGTACATGCTGATACCATGACATTGACTTGCTCTACTTGCAACCGACAGTTTAGAGCCAGAATTGGCCTAGTCAGCCATCAAAGATCTCACCAACACACACGAACCTATTCAAGAAATAATGATGGTCTTTCTCATTAGAGAGAGACGAACGACCAGGGGTAGGTATATGTAGCCTACCACAACTGATAGTAGGATACCAATAGGTTCATGTAGACTACCACAACTGAAGCATACTGGCCGGTAACTCTAGCCTTTCTATCAGTTGTGATAAGCTAGAGGTACCTGTTAATACCCTACTATCAGTTGTGGTAGGCTAAAGGTACTGACCGGTATCCTACTTTCAGTTGCGGTAGGCTACAGGAAACTACAGGTACGCTACTGACAACTGTGGTAGGCTACAGGTACCTGCCGGTCAGTTGTTGTATGTGAGATGTACCAACCAGTTTTTGTATGCTACACGGGTCAGCCAAGATCAGATGAAAATTTTTATTTTATCGAGTGTAATGTAGTTGTGTAGCAAATACTTCAACACTAACATACTTACGTAAGTTAGTAAGTTGAATTGCAGGATGTCAGAATCAAGTATCTCTCCCTGGCCTAAAAATTTCATGTTGATTTGACAAGCCATTTTTCACAGTTTAAGTTTAAATATAAACCAAAAATACCCCGAAAACAGGTGTTATACTGTCTCACTTGAAAATTGCTTCTTTTTATGTTTAAGGGGATTAAAACTGACACTTTATGTACATAGTCTGTAGCTAGTAAACAATCATATCCCCTTTATTCTGCCGTTTATTTGAATGGGCCACGATTATTTGTTTTTGAGTTATGCAATGATTTCTAAAACTGCTGACATGTGTCAAACTGGGATATTCTAAAGTGATGAAGGCCTGCCTGATAAGTCAGACTGCTACATCCAATACTACTTTCAATGGGTTATAAACAATATTTGGACATACCTAAAATAACCAGTCGCTAGGATTACTATTTTCACTGGATAGAAATTTATATACCAAATTAATGAAGACGATGTAACAAAAAGTGTCCTGTCCGTAAGACATTCAATATTCTATGATGTCACATACTTCTAGAAGTTTAAAATCACATGGGGGATGAGTCTTCAGAACTGATAATCGTCATAAGAAAAATATTATACCAGCACCAATGACAATGCAGAATTATAGAAATAATAATTCGGTCAAAATGTCCTATCCGTAGAGAAAATATTTACAACAAAAATGCAAAAATTCTGAAACCAATAAACCCAGAGCCATCAAATTTCACATGGTGTTTTTTAGCGGGACAAACGTTTCATTAGAATATAGGATGGAATAGATCAAAACTCAACAACAAAAAATTGCATCTGATCGTAGCTGAGACGTACAGGTATCTACTGGTGCCCTTCTGGTTTCATTATGTTGTTGTACGACTTAACTAATATCGACTTATAAAATCAGTTAAATAAGTCGAGAAGTATATTGCCATATAACTCTGATCGGTGCGAAATTTATTTCAAACTGTTTCGTTACAATGTGTTATTTCGACATAACCATCTCTAGAAGTTGCATTATTTAAATGAAGATTACACTACGATTATGTTTCACAAGATAATTTTAGACGATTAACATAATCAATTCGATTATCCGAGAAGATTATTGCAACTTTAAATCCTATCAGAATGAAAGTATATCGAGTTGTGTCATTTTAACTCGACATCTAGACATAAATTTGTCGAGATTTGGTAGATCAACTAAACAAATCGATAAACGCAAAGTCGAGATGATGCCAACTAAAGTAACGACACAGTGCACATATACGCTTCCGTAGAATATTAAAAGGGCTGCGATTAAAGTTGCAATTAGGTATTTTATCATATGACGTCGCTGTTTTCCAGTGGATAACATAATGTCATAAAAACCACATGACCACACGTGTATTAACACTTTTGCGGGAATACGTTACGTCATTGATGACGTCCGTAACAACAATGTAAATTTTCATTGAAAATATGTCCACTTCGAAGGCGATAAAATCCTATTTTAAAAGTCATATGATAAAACGAATCTTACACTCGTGATAATTTCATACGAAATTTATTAAACTCGCCGACGGCTCGTTTAATAAATTTCATATGAAATGACCACTCGTGTAAGATCCTCTATATAATACACTGCTCAAAATATTTAAGTGAACACTGAATTGTGAGCCCTAGTGACATAGAACCCACAAAGATCCTGGATGCCTGTTTCTTTTTCATTATTTGGGTACGGTGTGAATTTCATGAGGAAATTTGACTGGAAAATGCGATTTGTTTTGTAATTTAAGGAAGACGTTTGTAAACAAATGGACTTTTGCAAAAAATGTTATTTTTTTCTAAATAAGCTCAAGCATGACCTTCATTAACTTTTCATCATTTGTGCAGTGTCTCTACGTACATGTATTTTTGTAGGAAATATGATAAGGAAAATGTCCTGCTTACACGTCCATAGAGCGAGATTTATGAATTTTTGGTTTTGCATATTTTTCAAAATGACGTCACACATGGCCGTTACAATGAACTTTAAATGAGACAATGCCATTATTGTCCAGAATACATTGATTGATTTTGACAGGAAAATCGGATTCGAAGTTAGCAGGTAAGTGTAATCTTATCTGTGGACTTGCAGAAAAATGCCAAAAAAATCAGTTTTCAAAAGAAGCAAAAACGGCCCACTGAAGTTAGCAGAACGGTACCTGCATAAAATATCGTGAAACCAGAAACTTCGATATTCAAAATGCACCAACGCTGACAACCGGCATCTTTCTGACCGGCATCTTTCTGACATGCTTTTAAATGTTGCTCGAAGTTTGGGTACTTTTATTGCAGTATATGGAAAATTATGCAGTGCTCCATTAAATATTTTGAGCTGTGTAGGTTACTGACATATAACATGTATAAAGATACGTCGTATTCATCTACATCTAACGTCAAAAAGTATGTGACAAAAATCAAAATTACTTCGTTTGTGTTAAACTATGACAAGACTACCGATACCGGTTCACGGCGCTTGTTAGCGCACCTGAGCTCACAGGTGAGCGTATAGTATACCCATGCTCCGGCATCCGGCGTCATCCGTTGTTCACAATATTAAGACGCTGGGCCACTCAAAACCAATCGTCATGTGGAGCATCCTTAGGAACAGGGAACGAAAGTTTGTATAAATTGTCAAGGTAACATGACCAAGATGGCCGCCATGGCTATAAATAACAAAAGCCTTAAAAATCTTCTTCTTCAGAACTGGAAGGCCTATGATTTTGAAACTTGGCATGAAGCATCAGGGAGAGGAGCTCTACAAAGTTTGCATAAATCATAATCCTTGGATGTCCGTGACTATTCTACGGCCATGCCCATACAAGGTACCATAAGGTATGTTGCCCATGCATTTGAAAGGGGAACAACTGTTAAAATGCCATTTGAAGGAAAAAAAACTTGAAGGAAATGGGCAAATGAATTGAAGGTTTACGATCATCATGTTGAAAACATTTGAACCACAGGGCTGTTCTGTCCCCATCCCGGGGCAATATGTATGTATATTACCATAATATTAAAAGATCGTCTTTGAAACCGCTTGGCCAATCAAAGCCAAAGTTTATGTGGAGCATTTTTAGGAAGGGGGAATGAAAGTTTATATTAATAGTCCATGTCACATGACCAAGAAGGCTGGCATGGTTATAAATAGCAAAAGCCTGTAAAATCTTCTTCTTCAGGTCCAGAAGGCCTATGACTTAAAAACTTGGCATGAAGCGTCAGGGAATGGAGCTCTACAAAGTTTGCATAAATCATGACCCTTGGATGGCCTGGTCCTATTTTACGGCAAGGACAACTTAGGTCGCCAATGCATTTGAATTGGGAAAATAAGTAAAATGTAATCAAATGGTGGGACTTGCTTGGAGTATGCAAAAGGACAGAAAATGTATGTTTATGAAATGAAAACAATATGGGCCCAGGGGATTGTCTGCCCCTGACCCGGGGCTATATAAATGTACATGTATATGACCATAATATGCAAACATCTTCATCTCTGAAACCGCTTGGCCAATCAGAGCCAAACTTTATGTGGAGCATCGGTAGGGAGGAGGAATGAAAGTTTGTATAAATGGTCGATGTCACATGACCAAGATGGCCACCATGGCTATAAATAAAAAAAAAGTCTTTTAAAATCTTCTTCTTCATAACCAGAGGGTCTATGGTTTTGAAATGATTTTGACACGGCGCATCATGGAATGGAGCCCTGCAGAGCTGGTATAAATCATGACCCTGGGATGACCTTGACCTATTTTACTGCAATATCAATATAGGACGTCCATGCATTTGAATGGGGAAAACTGTTTAAATGTCATTTGAAGGGCAAAACTTGCAGAAGTTAAGCAAATGGACTAAATATTTATGAGTTTAAAAAATAAATTGCACCAATGGGATATTCTGACTCTGCCCTGGGGCTATATACATGCCCTGGGGTTATATACATTTAAATAACTATTCTGGTCAAACTAGTGTATATCTCTGATCTCATGTGAGCGTTAACAGCACCATTGATCCTCTGGTTTCGAGAAAATCCAGTTCGACAATTTCGCTGCACTAGCGAGAACGTGTGCAAGTAACTGCGAAGCTGATCAGTGCCTTTGCTTTCGCTACACGGATAGTACATGTACATGCACTATTTACCTCTAGCCATCTTCTGTGCATGTACAGCTTGGTTTGTGTCGAACCTGTTTGGAAACCATATTGTTGGTTTTCTCATGACACGGCTCACATATAGATTGCTTGTATGTTTTTCTGTTGCTTTATGCATATTTTAAACTGACAATGTCGAATAATGCTTAATGCTACCACTACGAGTATACCGAAGTTTCTTTGGAAATCCGTTGATGATTCAGTGTACTTTTGCTACATGCCACACTTAGCTTTACACGTGACACGTTTTTTAACCCTAACGTAAAGTATTTTGTTGACAAGTTTGAACGTTTTATTAGATGATGAATTCAGTCATGGATTTTATTACATAAAAGTAAAATTAATCAAAATTATAAACGCTTATGTCCAAATTAATACTGTATACATGCATTTAAAATAAGCACAGCCTTTAACTCTATCTACATGTAGTGTATACATACATGTAGAAAATGCTATTTCTTAAACACGCTCACGCAACATACTGTACATGTACCTCAGCCAGGAATCATGCATGTCCCTAAGCTTGGTCTGAACTGTCTTACAAATGTTGCTGTAGGCTGCTTTCTTAGATACTGAGCTAGTATCATCTTGATGTGCCTTGTGCAATCGGTGTTTGTCTTCAAGAAGCTTCTGAATTCTGCCACCATTCTCAACAAACCAGTAGTGATGTTTGCGAGATGGATGTCCTAAAGTAGTAGCAGCTGAAGAATGAACTGTTTTATGGAAAACTGTCCAGTTTTCTTCGGGGGGGGGGGGGTCTCTGAACTGAGATTGATTGCATCTAGTTGGTTTCAAATGATTGTCTGTTCTTTGAATACTGTACATTTATACAGTCGTTAACATTAAAAAATCTTTATTTTTGAATATTTCCCTATTTTTGCGGACAAACATAGATCGTTGGTACGCGTTAGGACCGCTTCAGGCAGTATAGAAAAAGAGTACGCATAATCTAAAGAGGGTATACAATACAATGTTTTCTTGATGGCTGCGGGCTATGCATCCAAAGGGTACAGTAGGTTATTCTGATTTAAAATGAAGCGTTCGGATAGTGTAACAAAAATACCGCAGTCTATCCCTAGCACCCAAACGTATGTAAGCCATAAAAGTACTAGTTATCAGTGTTAGGAGACACAGCTTACATGTAATTCTCATCTATAACCTTTTAAATCATTGTTAAGTGAAAACAACCCTGAACCGTTATTCAGCTGAATGTCGTGAAAGATGTCGATTGTCATGACTATGTTGATTGTGATGACTGTGCTCGTTTAGAAATATAAAAAAGCGTGTTGGTAGAGTCGAACAAGTCTACAGCAAGTCACACTGATCAGTGAATAATTGAAATTCAGCAAAAACATATTTTTGTAACTTAATAAATACGCACTGCACACGCACCGTACTATATAGCTAGCACAGGCTTTCGTGGCACGAAACAATCCATTGTTTTAATTACATTTTGCCGTTATCTCCGTTCCCGGACGATTGGAGAAGATTTACGTCAAAGGTTTTAAACCGTTATACATATGGATGAAATGAAAGGAACAGGCGTGTTATTCATATTTATAACGGTAAATATGTGACGAAAGTCCGGGAACTATAAAAAATATACTGCATTATTAGTTTAAACATATTTATTCAAATAAATCACATACATATATAAATCATACATTTACATGCAATACAAATTAGGATTAGAATGGAAGCTTAGAGCTTATTTAATTCTTCTCCTGACACATACGAGGAAATAACAGACATAATGGCGAGCGGTTTAACATATGATGTGTTTTCCAAAAAAGTGTATGTGTATATAATGTGATATGTAAACAAATATTTTATAATTCTAAGAATTTAACTTGTCATTGTCAATTTAACTGAGCATAAAGGTGTAGACGTTTAGGATTAGTCTAATAATTCAGTGTTAAATCATGCTAAATATTTCCGTAAACAGCTTATGAATAAATTATAACAAACTAAATCAAAGTGCCTACGTATGTCTAGGTATGTATAGAGAACTAGTAAGTAACAGAAGAAAGTCAAGACAAAATAAAGATGGATAGTAAAAAGAATTGCCATGAGTGGGTCCGTTGGGATGATTTGGGTTTTACATACTGGTAATTTCATTGCAGCATTAAAATCGTTTACTTTCTTTAATGTAATTGTGAACAGCTTCAAAAATCGCAATATTTGCATTGTAAGGTAGTATGTTACTTCCATATAGTATGACATGTAAAGAAACCTGAGTGTACCTGGAGATGATGTTGATAAGATCAGTGCGCTGGTTCCGGTAAAGGTGACATGATAGAAAGTAATGCTCCGTGTTTTCAACTTCTCCACATCGACATAACGGCGAGTCAGTGATGTGACTGGTACATAAGTCGTGATTAAGCGAACTACATCTCGTCCTGAGACGAGTGTGCAAGATTTGGAGCTTTCTAGATCCTGAGTAATAGTATTTCGGTACATGTCGGTCTCTGTTATTCAAGTTTCTTTTGAAGATATTAAGTGATTCGGAATTCCGGACGTGTGTAGGCAGTTTGTTCCATTCTCTGACTACAGAAGGAAGAAAAGATTCATAGTAGGATTTGGAGCTAGCAGGTACCATCCGGATGTCGTTAGAGTTACGCAGGTTATATGAAGAGACTCTATTAACAAGTGGCGGTACAAGAGAAGAGAGATATGGAGGTGAAAGACCATTTACCATTTTATAAAATAACGTTAACTTGTGTTTTCTTCGCCTTTCTTCCAAAGTTTCCCATTTGGTTTCCTTATTTAACTCTTCAATTGAGACCAGTTTCGTTGTGCCAGTTACTATTCTCGCAGCCTCATTTTGGATTTTTTCGAGCTCTTCTTTCTCATACTGAGTGCAGTTATCCCATACTGTGTCGGCATACTCTAAGATAGGTCGGATGAATGTAGTATAAATAGTTTCAAGAGACTTTCTGTCGAAATCGAACTTCAGCTTCCTCATGGCGTTAACCCTTGACCAAGCTTTTTCTTTAACATAGACTATGTGTTTATGCCATGATAGGTCCTTTTGGAAGATGATACCCAGGTGTTTGTGCGAATCTACTTCGAGTATTTGTGTACCGTCCATTAGGAGGGGAGGATGGATAGGTTTCAGAACTTTACGTGACGCAAGAAAGGCTTCTGTTTTGACAGGATTAAAGCGGACTAGCCATCTTTTGGCCCATGCCATTATCTTATCAAGATCAAGATTGAGAAGTTCAGCTGCGGTATCCGGATTTTCAACAACAAGGAATAAACTTGTGTCATCTGCAAAGAGACGTATATTACAGCCTATGTCTTTGACGATATCGTTAATAAATAGGAGAAAGAGTAATGGGCCAAGAATTGAACCCTGAGGAACGCCGGCCCTAATTTCGTTCCACTTCGACTCAGCACCAGGTAGGACGACTCTCTGTTTTCTGTCAGACAAGTAAGAGCGAAACCAACTTAGAAGAGAACCTCTGATACCAGCAGCTTCTAGTTTAAGGAGAAGACCTTCGTGCCAAACACGGTCAAAGGCCTTGCTTACATCACAAAATACTACTCGTACTTCCTTTTCAGTGTCAAGAGCTTGGGAAAATGTGTTATAGAGAAATGTAAGTTGGTTTACTGTTGAGTCGCCGGGGATAAAACCAGATTGCAGAGAGGTAAGTATGTGGTTTTCGTGAAAGTGCGTATATATGTGTTTAAATACAACCCGTTCAAAACATTTTTCAGGAGTACACAGAAGAGAAATAGGACGGTAGTTGGAAGGGGACGATCTCTCGCCACCTTTAGCTATCGGAGTCACGTGAGACCGCTTCCAATTCTCAGGAAATGCGCCTATTTGAAGAGAGCGATTAAAGAGACTACAGAATGGTACAGATAATTCTGTTGCTAGCTCACGAAGCACACGATTGTTTATTCCATCTGGACCTGCTGCTTTACCCAGAGGAAGTGATTTTAAGACTGTTTTAACTTCATCGGGAGTGATATGTATAGAATTCAGTTCAGATAGAACATCGTAACTTTCAAACTGTGGCAGTTCAACACCGTTATCATCGATTAGTGTCTGATCACGAAAAAAGTCATTTAAGATATTGGCCTTGTCCGTTTCATCATCTGCAATAGTGCCGTCTTTTATCAAAGGAGGAACAGAGCTTTTTGAATTTGGTGCTATAACTGACTTTAAAGTACGCCACCAGTCCTTGGAGGATAGTGAGCCATTTTTAAGCTTATCTGCGACTTTGACCTTAAGAGATTGTTTTGATTCCCTAATTAAATGAATTACCCTGTTTCGTAGTTGTTTGAACTTAGCCCAGTGATTAGGAGAGTTTGTAGTTTTAGCCTTTTTAAATGCTCGTTTGCGCTTTCTAATGAATCGCTTTATTTCCATATTAATCCAAGAAGGCTCATCTGGTTTTATACGAGTTTTTCTATTCGGAATACATTCCTTAGCAATTGCAATTATATGATTTGATATATTTTCTGCATATTTAGTTATGTCTGTGTCATATAGAGTATCCCAATTTGTACGTGATGCTTTTTCTCTAAGGCTGTTGTAATCTCCTCTTTCAAAGGACCAAGTGTGGCGGAAAAAGGATTTATGCTTGGGTTTGGTAAAATTGCAAATCCCATAGATAGGACAGTGGAATCTTACTTGTTGCGTTAGAAAAGGGTCTCCAACTCCTGTATAGAGAAGATGATCAGAGTTACTTGTAAGTATTAGATCTAATAAAGAAGGCGTGTCATCGAAAAAATGAGTTGGTTCGTCAATAGTCTGTTTTAATGAATACTGTTGACAGAGGTCATTAATTTTGGAGGCGGATCGTGCATTTAGCATATTAAAATTGAAATCTCCCGTAATTAGTATATTTTGAATCCCAGTATCAGTTGCTAGGTGAATAGAATTTTCGATTGTTGTAAGGTACGCGGCTTTCGAGCTTGGTGGCCTATAGAAAAGGCCGAAAAGTACATGTTTGTGGTTCAGAGTAAGTTCTATCCACATGCATTCTATACCCTGAGGTTCTAAGTCCATGCGGCGAGTATAATGTAAGTTATCACGGACATAAATCATTAACCCGCCGCCGTCTTTATCTCCTGGCCTATCTTTACGCTCTGGAGAATGATAATGCTGCAAGAAGAGGTCATTATCAGATACATTGTCATTGAGCCACGTCTCGGAGAAGGCAAGGATATCCAGGCCACATAGTTCCGCAAATAAAACGTCTAGCTTATGAAACACACTCTGTACGTTGTAATGAACAAATGAAAGATGTTTTGAAAAGTCAACGGCACTGAGAATAGAGGCTGTAGATGTCAAAGATGTATCAGATGATACAGAAGATGGACCTGGGTTAGGGTGGATATCTCCTGATTGCTGCAGAAGTAGTGTTATCCATAGTATAAGAGTAGTTATTAAGAATATAAATGAGACTGAGAGAGTGAAACAGAAGTTTGATTGGAAGCGTTTCCCGGGAACGTAACGTTTCTGGCAGTTATGTTTGGTGCACATATAAGCAAGGGCGTTAGTATTAAGAATGTGCGATTTCACCGAATAGCATGATGCTGCATTGAATAAAAGCCAAAATATTACTAAGAGGTGAGTAAGTAGGTACATATTTCCGCTGCACTTCCTATACGTATGCATAACGGTTCCTGTGCTAGCCTTGTTTAAAATTACGAAATTGTGAGTAGCAGATACAAAAATAGCTCAGAAACCGTCAAACATACATATCTAGAATATACAACAATGATACAACTCTTAAAAAGACCAACTAGTATTATATCAACCCACGGACCACACTCAGGCGTCTTTCTATGATACAAAGAAAATGAATACAAAAATAAGAATACAGCATAGCAAAGACAAACAAGTAAGAGAATAGGCATGATCATATCATGGAGTAGACGGAGGCAATTTCAATTTATTTGTGTTTGAGATGCTCGTAATATTCTATATTCTGATTTGACATGCGTGAAAAATAGCTAACATTTTGTTATTACATTATATAGGAAATCAAAATTTTAAACCTGTAGAATGTGTTTTAGGTACAGGTACGACTGAATGGATTGTTGAAAATTTTGGTGATTCATTTTTTTTGGTTTCAATAAAAAAAAATGCTACTGAGATGCTAATAAGAGGATATTCGACGACGTTAGTTTAGAAAATATCTTGGGTAGAGCTATGTTGTTGTTCGCTTTCGGTTATTTGTTATAAAAGTATGTGTCGTCGCTCTACACACATTATTCGCCAGCAGTAAACAGACAAACGTGTGGTTCATATTCGTTTATGTGTTGATAATGAGGTCGTAAATATCAGTACAAATTGGAGAATTTCGGTCAAAGGCAGTATGTCAAGATTGAGAAAAAGCGTTTCAACCTACAATGTTATCTAAACAATGAATTATGGTCATTTACATTGGGTGTGCATTTGTCATTATTTCTGAAAAAACTTTGTTTTCAACATAATTCTAGCAAAACAAGTTAACAAGACAGCAATTGAGGAATACATGAAAGTACATATAATCAACATAAACATGACGAACATATTTACAAGACGGTAATCGACTAAGTAATAACATAATACTTGGTTTGTACAAAGGAAAGAAGCCAAAATGGAAATGCAGACAGTGGAATAATCAGACAAAAGTCCTACACATGGTATATATTCACAAAATATTCTACTGTAAGATGGACGGGAACTTGGGCATATTTTTGAAACATTTGGGAGAACTAGTATTTTGACAAAATAATACGACTTTTTCATATATATGTACACGTATAGTAACGCTAGGTACAACAAGATCGGACCTAACTTTTGACAAGGGACAATGTAGCCGAATTTATGACAGTCACTTGAGTGTGCAAGATCATGGCTTAATGTACACTTGACTTAGTATACAGTAGAAATCAATTAATCAAACGCGATATCATATACTTGACTACCATGAGAAAACCTGTTCACCTTGCTGAAGGGTATTACATACAGCTAGATCAGTGATTCACATATGTTTGATACAGAAAAAACAGCGGTCTAAATATGCTAGTCAGGAGACACCGGGCAGCAGACATGCGCTTTCTGTTGTTGTTCTATGTTACAACAAACACCACAGTAAATGATCTATCAGAGTAAGAATGTACGAGGTCAAACCTCTGAATAATAGTAAAAAATGATTACAACTGAACATGCATATAGATGTTGAAATCGATAGCTTCTAAATAATACAAGTACAATTATATGAACATGCATAACAATTACATGTATAAAGATGAGTATGTATCATTCGTAATTCTACTGGAAATATCATAGCATTGAGCAGTGTTTGTTCTGGAAAAATATCATAGCATTGTGTGCTTTACATATTAAAAATTTACAAACATAATTTTTGCAAGTTATAACTATTAATGCCCTCAAGTATAACGGTGCAGGCGTTTGTCATATATGGTCAAGATATTGTTTAACAGGTATAACAGTTAGATTCATTGTGACTAACCTATACAGCCAATAGTAACTTATTCAAGTAAGCATAGTCATTAAAAAACCTGTGAGAGCTCCATTGCCTTGAGAAAACAACTCGGTTACATTGAGCAGTGGAATCTCTACTAGAGACTACGTTTATAAAGCGGCTATTATAGAAAATGAAAACATGTGCTTATCATGAATGCCCAACATTAGTTTATTTATTTATTTTTACATGAAGTAAGTCCTTTTATTTCACCCCACGAACAGTCAAGCAGACACAAGTTAATATATGGGTTATGCAAACGGTCATCACGGCAGGGTAATGGTATGTACAGTATATTTCCAAAATTATGCGAACAACCCTGAATGGTCCATTCTACCGACACCGGCGTAACCTCTGCCTCTGCCTCTGCCTGATCCATGAGCACCACCACGTCCGCGATACTGTCCGCGATTCTGTCCTCGATTCTGTCCTGGAATAGCAGGCGGGTTTGGATTCATTACCAAGTATCCGAACTGGAATAAGTCACTCACAATACTTATTCTGTGAACCAAATCGTCATTGTCTTTCACCAGAATATTGCCGTCTGAAGTCCAGGCACCTTTAGCTAGTTCCAATTTCGTGAGTTTTCTAGACTCGAACAACAGTGAACTTCTGTATCTTGTCAAGTCCTCATTGACAAATTCTCCATTGTGACCAGAGTCCTTGAGCTTGGTCCTCAGTTTGTAGAAGTTCTGTCTGCTACGGTATGTAGCAAACTTCACGATTATATCCCTGTGCCTTGTTCCCATCTTGTTTGGATTCCCAACCCTGTGACATCTGTCGATA
Source organism: Rugalucina vietnamica (assembly GCA_964017185.1). Taxonomy (NCBI): domain Eukaryota; kingdom Metazoa; phylum Mollusca; class Bivalvia; order Lucinida; family Lucinidae; genus Rugalucina; species Rugalucina vietnamica. Next base: position 40,659,263 of record OZ024870.1, read on the forward strand.
TCTGCTAGCTCAATACTCGATCCGATGTCGGCCGCCATCTTCATAACGATGTCGTCAGTACTCTCTAACGGCAGTTCCTTGACCCCAGAAATGCGCAAACAATTACGGCGGCTATATTGCTCTGCCTGATCGCATTTGCGCTCAAGAAGATCGACACGTTCTCGTAGCTCTTGGTTTTCGATCACCAGTTCTTGATTCTTTTTCTCTACCTCGGATATGTTATCCTGGATACCCTTGAGTACGCCATCTACAATGCCGTTAACCAGAGTCAGTATCTGACCCTGGAAGGTATCAGTCAACAGTGCAGAGAGCTTTTCCATCTCCGACTCTGGTATGATAATGTGTGACGAGGGGTCTGATGCCGCCATGGCTGAACCAGAATCTAGCACAGGAGCCGGCTCCGAATCCGATGCTGGTGATATAGGCAAAGTCTTATTCTTTTTCAAGTCAATGTCAAACTCGGGAGAGGTAAGCTCACGTTTTCGTCCTTGAGTTGAAGGCGTTACAGGTTCCTTGCTCATTACTTTTAGGCATCCACTGTACCGAGAAAAATTTTGACGAGGAGTTGACTATAGCTGGACATGTACCGTTAATATATCGTAATTCAATGAAGTCGAGTTTTGTTGAAGAGTTATAGTGGAATGTTACATAACAGATAGCTAATGTTTACATACTTGGAGCAATTATTCCATCAAATCTCCGAATTTTGAACTTTTTTGAGTTTTCTATATATCACATCTCAAAGTTCCAAACATAACACATTTGCTAGTCCAACCTCCTCAAGAAAGCAGGATTCGATCACATTTTAAATGACATTTTAACGAGAACACAAAATTGTCAACCGAGTCGCCATTTTATACTGCATTATTGTAGACATTCATCACAGATTACCGTTATAAAATTGAATGACACGCCTATGCCTATTGGTTGAATATATTCATTTCATTTATACTTATAACGGTAACTCTGTGACGTGAGTCTACTACAGTGTTGCAGTACGCCCTATCATCTGAAGCCGCGCGAAAGGAATTATCAGTGATAAATTTATTAAACACTTTGTTATCCCTGTCCTCCTTCCAAAACCATTTTCCACAAGAAGTCAATTGTTAAGAAAAAGCTATACTATGCAAAATAATTTCACGACGAATTTAAAGGGGCGCCTGGACTATAAAAGGCTGAACTCAGTTTTTGTTTAGACATAATCCTGTCAACATCTCTCTGAGCTCTCCAATATACAATGCTAGCAATAATCAATTCTATTTGGATATTAATGGAGAAAAGTTACCTGTGTGGAATTATTGACAGCTCTTACCAGCAGATTAATAATTACAGGTATTCCAATTGGCTTATAATTCCTGGGCCAGTAGTTAAGCCACACCCACTAAAATCTCAACAGGTAAATCACAGGTAATAAAACGTTCGCCGGGTGGCATCAAATGCGCCCCTTTAACAGGGGTCGCTGATAACTCGGAGTTTACATAATCCGGTTTCATGTCTAAATCTAATTTTATACAAAATACAGAAATAAATGTAATGGATATGAACGAAAATATAAGTTGTGTACACACAAAAACAATATGGGCACGCCCATTGGGACCTACAGAAATAGATGGGCAAAGCTTATGCACTACTGACTGACCAGCTGATTATTGGTAAACCGATTAGGTCTGAGCCGGCCTGAAAAGCTGTTCCCAGTTAAGCCAGTCAAACATAAAAGCCTTTAGTTTACTTACTAATAGGTGGTTATTTTTCAAACACATTTTGCGTGTCATGACATCCTAATGCTGGGTAAAAGTCCCAGAAAATGGAGGCAACGTCCAGACATGACCATAGCTGTGGACTGGGACGTTTCAAACAAACAAACAAACAAACAAACACAAAATGCAAGTGTTTAGCGGACATGTATTTCCCAAATGTTTAAGTGTCCGAAGAATTATCACCCTTTGTATTTGTTTTATTAAGAAACAAACATGTGTTCAAAGTAAAACTATGTTGTGGTGAATAATATACAAATTGTGGAATGGTTACCTTGCACGATAAATTGATCCTGAGATAATCAATGTTTGATTGCAAGTAAATATAAGTGTATATCCTCTGTTTAGAATTTCCGGATTCTAAGGATTTCCTGAATCGTATGATTACACCATAATTCCCATTTGGTTATAAACGCCATCGTTAAATAAATATAGAAATCAAAGGTCAATGAGATGCCAAAACACATGATGCTATTAATTATAAATATTTGAATACGGAAAAAGGTACTTTATTGTACAGATTCCGTTAATATTAAGTTCGATTGTGGGCTCATATTGCTGAGTATAACGCAAAAACTGAATTTCGACGTTAAGTTATTGGAAGTTTATAGACAGACGATGCTTTAACTTAATAAATACATTGCAAGCTTAGCTCAGAACGAACGTTTATTTATTCTACATTAATAATTATCAAATATAAAATGTATGTATTAAAGATGATAATTATTCTGACACGTCATATTGTAAAGAATATGATAAACGACATAACTGGAATATAAAACAGTTGAGCTGCCAAACAAACAATCTGCATAGGCAAAAACAAAGGCACAGATCAGCTTCGAAGTAACTGCGAAGCTGAGCAGCGCCTTTGTTTTCGCTACACGGATAGTGCAATTCCAAGCTCTACTTTCTAAATTCAAAATTTCCAGCCTCTATCAATCTTCTGTGACTGTACAGGCCGGTTTGTATCGGACCTGGTCGGAACCCAAATTTTTGGTTTTCTTACGCACATGCTCAGTTTAAAACTCGTTAGTCTATATTGAAACCTTGACCAACTGTATTCGACGATTGACGTGTTAAGTGCGGCACATTAAGCAATGACTATGCACGAACGTCACTGCTGGAGGGATGTGTAAATGCAGAAAAATTGTGTTTACATGGTATGAGGAAATATTTTTATCGATCAACAGGCAATTTTCAGAGAAACATCTGTAAGACATATAACCCATAACGAAAACACACCCATGCTTGGGATGACCTTGGATGACCTTGACCTATTTTACGGCAAGGTCAGCTTAGGTCGCCCATGCATTTGAATAGGGGAAAATAGGAAAATGTCATTTAATGGCAGAAAAAATGCTAGGAATGAGCAAATGGACAGAAGATTTATGCTTATGATAATATTTTAGGCCTAGTGGGTTGTCTGCCCCTGCCACGGGTCTATATAGATGTATATGACCAAAATATTCAAACATCTTCTCTAAAACCGCTTGGCCAATCAAAGCCAAAATTTATGTGGAGCATCCTCAGGAAGAGTGAATGAAAGTTTGCATAAATAGTCTTGGTCACATAAACAAAAATCTTAAAAACATCTTCTTCTTCAGAACCAGGAGTCCAATGATTTTGAAACTCGGCATGAAGGATCAAGGAATAGAGGTCTACAAAATTTGTATAAATCATGACCCTGGGATGACCCTGACCTATTTACGGCAAGGTCAACTTAGGTCGCCAATGCATTTGAATGGGGGAAAACTGTTAAAATGTCATTTGAAGGGCAAAACTTGCCGCGGCAGTATATTGGCAAACTGACTGAATTTTCATGATTTGAAAAGACATTGACTCCAGGGATTATTCTGACCCTGCCCTGGGGTTATATACATGCATATTACCATTGTAGTCAAACAAGTTTATAAGTATATATCTCAGGTCTACAGGACCATTGGTCGTCTTGTTGCTTTTCTTATGCAGTGGTTCATATTATATATATACCCAAATGAGGTGGGATCAGTTATAAACAGTTTTGATCGATCGATTTCCTTCTTGCATTCTCGTTGAAATATTAAATTATTTTAGAACGCAAACATTTTCTTACTTGATTGGACGTGTTCCCAAAGTTTTTAACGGGAGACATCTTGGGTATCATGTCCTTGGAAATCGTAGGCGATTTTTTAGATTGTTTTCATTTTTTTTTTACTAGTTTGAATACATTTAATCCTACGATTGCTCAAGAATGCTAGGATCGAGCGTAGGATCATCTAAGATACTTTCCATGAATCGTTGATTCTACGTTTAAAAATATTCAGATAGTATTTCATTTTAATGCTTTATAAACAGTCCGCATCATCAGGAATTCTCGTGAAGTCTCGTAAAATTACCGGAGATAGTAATCTTTGATAATTACCTGGGCTAGCTCAGGTAAGGTCCATCATAAAATACGAAGTTTCTTACCCATGCATTAGCAGTCCTCGTGGAAGTTCATAAGAAAGAAAAAACCTCCTCCTATATATGTTGTAAAATATACATTTGTACTTATTGCGCTGTGACATTCGCACTCTGAAGCCTTTCCTGAAATGTCAATCTGTTAATTGCAGGTATGCATAAAACACACGTTTTTGGTCGCATGAATGAAAATACACGTGTTTCAATCTTCCCAACATGTACTCTCTGTTAAAGAGACTTTTGAGTTTAGATAGTACCAGTTTTTGGACATACCGAACACTTTGAAATTATATCGGAACAAGACTTCTACGCTCAAAGTACTGTTTACGTATGTGCTGTAACTTAGCTGTGTTGCGACGGTCAGCATGCATAGTCATTCATTAACACAATAAAGGTAACTGCTGCCTCTATTTCACCCTTCGATTGCATGTCGGTGGATTGGTCATCAGACTCTATGAAGGGCTCTACCGAAAGCTATTGCTTATAGTTGCTTGAAACATCTTCTCAACAGTATTTTAATCAACTGGGTACTTTGGTAGTCTTTGATCATCATTGATGAAAATTCTTGAAGTTGCAGCCATGCGTCTGGCTTTCGTGGCAAGTTAAACCCATATTTGACGAATGGATTTTCCCATCATTATTATTTGGAAGATTCCACTTTCATTTTTAGGGGCGTTAGGAGTGATTTTTTAATTTTATCCCATTTTTCGATGAATTTTCGTTAAGCAAACAGAATAGCCCCAGATTGGACGCCGCGTTCTGCGGCGTCACATCTGGGTCTATGCTGTTTGGCTATGTCCCTTAAAAGGACACCAGGCATATATGAGTTAAAAAGGGGTCAATGTTTATGGGTTAAATATAGCCGGCCTTGTCCCTTTAATTGTTTTATTGCTCCCAAACAATGTAATGATGATTATATTTTGCTCCTTTCAGTGGCGTTGCTTGACATTTAAGTGATTCTCACTTGTCAGCAAAATGCAAAGTCTGTCGAGTTCTGGTAAATGCTTCGTCAGAGGCTACTTGAGTAATTTAATTGTGGTTCGTTGGCTTACGGATATGAATTACTAACCGATAAACCACATGAATGTTTAAGGCTACTACCAAAATTGATGCGTCGTAAAGTCGTTTTAAACATCTTCCGCCAGTCTTGAAAAAAAAATCTAAAAAGCCTCCCTGTACATCATCCATAGTGCAGGTTATGTTTCCGTTTTGGTCCCTTCAGATCAGCGAGGGTATTCTGAGAAATCAGATACTTATTATCGGTCAAGATTCATTTTCTAACCAATGTTTGATATATTTGGCCCCATTTTGTATCGACTACCCTGTTGAAAGTTGAAAAATTTCAGTAATTCTCTTTGGCTCCATATTGCCAAGTCTAATGGGTCACTGACGAGACTTCAATAGTCGAAACCGCGATATGGCCCATCCCCTTTCTCATTAATGTGTTCACTGCTCTTAGAGGATCTCAGTTTAAATTTTTATTTTTACTAGCCGTTGCAAGGCAGCTTTTTAAGCTCGTTTTGTTTATCGTTTAGATTTCTATTAGTGATTTCTATCTACCATGTGTTCGCACGCATATTATACTTGGACACTTTAGCAACGCACCACCTTATTTTTTGGGATAACTTTTCATGCTAGATTCTATTATATTATTTGCTTGATGTTACCCAAGTTATTTTATAAGTATATAATGTACTAAATCAAAGAAAATATACCAGTACTTCAAAATGCAAAACGCACCAGAATAACTTTCAGCATTCGTCGACCTACAGTTTCTGAAAGCATTTAATAAAATTGATTAAAAAATCAAATTATATTGACAAATCGGAGGGGGGGGGGGCGAGGTAACAACTTCAAGTGCTAGACAGACTATACTAGAAATTAAATAACTCATTTATCAACTTATCCTCATTCATTTCATCCTTGTTATTGTAATTTCGTGAAATGCTATTCACAAATGCTCCTACGTTTATGATTTTTACACACTTATTAATTTATTAATTATGAACACGTTCTGATTTCGTGATTTTAAAGACAAAACCAAATTATATTATATGTTGAACAATACTGTTTTATCAAGGCATAACTCAGTCTCAAACACGTTTCCAGGGTACTTATCCAGACAGAATATAACACATTTGTTCTGCATTCGTTGTTTTCCAACCGTCATTAATCAAAATATTTTAGTTTTACCTTTTCGCAACTCGATCTCGCACTACTAGCAACATTTGTTAACTTGCTTACAGTATTAAACAGTCTTTACCCACTGCAGAGATGAGACAATCACTACATTATGACAGTCTTTTGATCTCTGGGCCATATTGCACCATTAGGGGTCATTAACCGAATAAACAGTAGTACCAATATAGTTCCTTCAGGAGATAAGCATTTAAGCTTACACTGTATACAGAAATGTCTTAAATTAGATAAGCGTAACACGAACTATGGTCCAGGTTTATGTTTAGTAATACTAGAAAAGTTTAAATCATCAACAGAGCGGAATCATTTCGTCGTCCATGGGTTTTTAGCTGTTAGGTAATATATAACACAAAGTTGGTCTTGTGGATCTGTCAATAGTTACCTGCCAGCATGTCGCATGTTGGCTCATTTTTTCGGTATCATGCACTCATCCCTCTAAAGTAGTTAGTGTTCGTGAGAAATACAATGGGATGTAATTCAAAAAGAAAATTCACTGATTATGATCAAAGTCGTTGCGCTTGTAAAACAATTATACTATGTCAAAAAGTAATTCACCGAATAATAACCTAATTTCAAAGACCAACGTGTTGACTGTTGTCAACTTAGCCTCACGTGTTTTTAGGGAGGCACCAACACATTCTTCTGAAAGAGTAATCTGGAAATGTTTGAAAACAGTCTTTACTCGTGCGCATGCCGAGGAAAAAAATGGACAATGGAGCAAAATTACCATATTGCGAGAAAATTGATTCTCACCCGCCAGGCAAGCGTGCCTGTTAGAGATTTTTCTATCCCAGTTCTGATACCAAGATGCCAATCATTTCTGCATTTAGCTAACAGAAATGTGCGCCTTATGTTTAGTTCCATATAAGGAAATGATAAGTTGGGTGTTGAGTGTAAGAGACAAAAACATTGCAAATATTAATTTCAGATAGTTATCACATAATAGTAATTGTAGTCTGGTGCTTTGTAGTCTGGTGCTTTGGTAAAATCTCAAATTTTGCAGAGAATTTTATGCACAAAACAAAATGATGATAAAATATTTTTTGTAAGGTGAGTGCAAATACAAAATTATTATAAGTTGTGGATTCAATGAAAAGTAAAGACAACACGAAAGCGTTATTGATTTATATTTGCGGAACATTTCAATTTCGGTTGTTTAATTTTTAGATATGATAGAAAATGTAAGTGTTGCGTTAGAAGTGCCCCGCAGTGTACATGTATATAACCCCGGGGAAGGGGCAGACAACCCCCTGGGGCCAAAATATTTTCATGAACATAAATCTTTTGTGCATTTGCTCATTCCTACCAAGTTTTCTGACATTAAATGACATTTTCTTATTTTCCCCATTCAAATGCATAGGCGACCAAAGTTGACATTGCCATAAAACAGGTAAAGGTCATCCCAAGATCATGATTTATATAAACTTTGTAGAGCTCCATTGCCTGATGCTTCAAGCCAAGTTTCAAAATCATAGCCCTTCTGGTTTTGAAGAATAAAATATAAAGGTTTGGTCCTTTGGAAGCAATAAACCATTCAAAGGGAGATAGTATGGAATAAGTGCGCGATTTCGGGTAATGAACCCTCATCAGTAGCCCTTTTTAAACCGGCAACGAAAGCCAGACTATTGTACTGCAATTTCATAAATTTACACGAGAAGTGTAAATCAAAGACATATTCCTAAACGGGGTCAAATAATTTAAACATTGCTTAGAAGTATGTTTCTAAACGTGAGTGTTTTGAACACTCTAAATAGTTTAACTGATCTCAAAGGACCTAAATGAAAATATAATCCTCATATGGATGATGTACGGGGAGACTTTTTAGGGCCGCCACACGGCACAACACCAGCTGCAGTAATAGTAAACAAGATTTTTTAAAGGTTTATGCTAGTTATAGCCATGGCGGCCATCTTGGTCATGTGAACTTGATAATTTATACAAACTTTCATTCCCCCTACTAAGGATGCTCCACATAAAGTTTGGCTATGATTGGCCAAGCAGTTTCTGAGAAGAGAATGTTTGAATATTATGGTCATATACATGACCAACAACATGGCTGGTGTTCTGACATGAAGAAGATCTTTAGCAGCATTGGATTAAACAATTTGTACGAAACTATTTCCGTTGATGGGTTTTCCACAAGGTACTTGTTAACATTTGCAGAAACTAAATTCAAATCTGAACAGTGCAATTTAATGGAATACCGATATTTTAAAACAACCAAAGCTTCGAACTTACATACAAATTAAAAATGAATATAAATGCGGAAACTATGTCGAGAAGTATTCGCTCATACATTGCACAGATACATGTAAGGTGCGGTGTATTACCCCTACATATAGAAACAGGACGTTATAGAAACCTGAAAATCGAAGAACGATTATGCAAAGTTTGTGACTTAAAAACTGTTGAAAACGAACTTCATTTCGTTTTTGATTGTACAACGTATTCACAATTACGCTTAGTGTATTATAATTGGATTATCAAAATACATCCCGATTTCTTTAGCTTGTCTCAGACAGAAAAACTTAATCATCATCATCATCATATCCGTTTTATAGTCCGTTGTCCTCTACTGAGGGTTGGACTTGTTTGACAAGTCTCCTTCTTAGACGACCTCTCCACTCTGAGCGATTCTGAGGATCAGCAGTATCCATTCCTAGCTTTTTTCTGTCGTCTAACAATACTTCATCCCATGATTTCCTTGGCTTGCCAGATCTTTTCTGTGCAACTATGTTCAGCTTGCGTACTTGAGCAATCCAGCCTTTGCTGCGCTCTACATGTCCATACCATCTCATTCTGCTAGAGCGAAGCACCACATCTATATCCTGAAGTCCAAGCTTTGAGAGAAGGGAGTCTGAGCTTACTTCATCATTCGCCTTGACATTACAGATCCAGCGGATCATCGCACGGTCATTGCGCCGTAGGCGGTTAAGTGTAGCCACAGTCATCGCCCATGTTTCTGCCGCATGCAGCATTACACTTCTCACACAAGTTGAATAAACTCGACCTCTGGTCAAAAGTGGCAGATTGCGGTTGGTGAGTAGGGGGAGTAGCTGTCGGAACTTGCCCCAAGCGGATTTGCAACGCGTTATTGCAGCCAGTTCACAACCACCACCAGCAGAAAGCATGTCTCCCAGATAACAGAACTCTGGAACAGCCTCAACTGTTTCGTCATCAACCTGAACCTCCTTCACTAGTCTTCCATCTATTGGACGTGCCTTTCCTAGGCAGCGAGCACATCTGAAATCAGGATCAGGGCGCAAGGGGCCTTTGATTCCACTGCATTTCTTGTGGATCCAGGACAAGCAGCCACCACAGAAGATAGCATTTCTTCCTACACCTGTCTGACAGACGCCACAGGGATCCTTTCCAGATTTTTTCAGAAGGTCCAGATTGGGGCCAGAGACCATGATCTTTGTCTTCCCCATGTTCACTCGAAGGCCTTTCCTCTCCATCTCTGCTTTCCATGTCTTCAGCTTAACCAGTAGTTCCTCCATGGACTCAGCACTAATCATCAAGTCATCTGCATACAACAGCTCCCAAGGGCAGCCTGTTCGGAACTCCCTGGATAAAGCCTCTAACACAATGATGAAGAGAAGCGGGCTTAGGACAGAGCCCTGATGAACACCTACTTTGACACCAAACTCCTCACTGTATCCACTGCCAACTCTTACCCTACTTCTCACGTCTTTATACATGGACTGGACAAGGCACACTAGCCACTCGTCGATTCCTAGTTTTCGCATTGCCCACCAGATGACATCCCGTGGGACCCGATCAAATGCTTTTTCCAGATCAACGAAGGCCATGTAGAGCAGCTTGTTAGCAGCTAAGTGCTTCTCTTGTAGTTGACGGACAATGAAAATCGCATCTGTAGTGCCACGACCTGACATAAACCCACACTGCATCTCATCAATCTCAACTCTTTGCCGGATGAGTCCTTCTACTACACGCTCCAATACTTTCATCGTCTGTTCAATCAGCTTCAAGCCCCTGTAGTTACCCCTGTTCAGAGCATCTCGTTTGCCCTTGTACAAATTGACAATGTAACTCTCCTGCCAGTTGATTGGGATGCAACCTTCTGAGATGATGTCCTCGATAAGATCACGCACCTCAGCTACACCAGCTTCACCAAGGGGCTTCAGCATCTCAGCAACGATACCTGATGGTCCAGCTGCTTTGCCAGATGCCATCTTGTTGATGGCCTTTGTGATCATCTCCAAGGTGATTGGCTCGCTTGGGCCTTCAACTGGGCTTTCCACTGACAGGTCCTCTGGATTCCATGGGAATTCGACATTGAGGAGACGCTCATAATGCTCTTTCCAGGCATCTTTCTTTGCATCCTCATCTAGTGACAGTAGGCCTTCATCATTCTTTACAGGTTTCTCTCCCATGACATCCTGGTTGTCACGTCTCATTTGCTTCGCCAGACGATACACATCTGCAGATCTTGGATCTATTTTCTGGAGAGCAACCTTCTCAGCCTCATTCTTGGCATGGTACACTGCACGGTTGGACGCACGCTTGGCTGAGTTGTATGCAGCTCGACTGCCACCAGCTTTCCACAACTTGAAGCACCTGCGCTTCTCCTTAACTGCTTCCTCCACCTGCTTGTTCCACCACCAAGTCTGCTTTCTCCATGGGTGATTCGAGGAAACACCACATACTTCCTTTGTAGCCTGCAAAAGGTTGTCCTTCAGAGAAGTCCAACGCTCATTTACTGTGCATGTCTGTGACAGCTGTCTTTCTTGTGTTTTTGCTTTGAACACTTCAGAGAGCTCTGCTCGCTTCTCTGGGTCTTTTAGCTTCCACACCTTGATGCGTGGCACAAACTTGCGCTTGGGTTGAGGAGGGATAGAAACTTTGAAGTCTCCAATCAACAGCCTATGTTGTGATGCACACTCCTCCCCAATAATGACTTTTACGTTGGATACCTGCTTCCTGAAGCTACGCCGGTACAGGATGAAGTCTATCTGGGTAGCAGCTACCCCAGACTGGTAGGTGACCAGATGTTCTTGTTTCTTCTTAAACCAGGTGTTACCAACCAGAAGGTCGTTAGTAAATGCAAACTCTAATATTCTCTCTCCTTCAGTATTCCTCTTTCCAATGGCTTGCCCGCCATGTACCTCTTCAAACCCAGTGGACTGGGAGCCAAGGTGCCCATTCCAGTCACCGCAAATGAGAAGTTGTTCTGAGGCTGGGATTTTAGCTACCGTGGATTGCAGCTCCTGGTAGAAACGGTCCTTCTCAATGTCACTCAGGTTAGCTTGTGGTGCATACACACACACAAAGACAAAAACTGTCTTGCCAATGGTCATTCGAATGAGAATGATCCTGTCTGAGACTCGGACAACCTCAAATACATTCTCCCACCATTCTTCTGCAAGCAGAATTCCAACACCACCAGTGCCCTTGACATTTCCAGACCAAAAGAGTTTGAAGCGAGAATCTTTGCCGACTATCTGCTTTACGCCTTCTCTTTTCCACCTAGTCTCTTGGAGACAGCACAGGTCTACTCTTCTCCGCGACACAGTCTCCACCACTTCATTAGATTAAGGTTATGTTAACTGATAAAAGAGTTATCCAGAAAAGTGGACTATTAATTCAAAATTGCTTTTTGACAAGAACAAGTAAGCTATTTGTTCAAACAGACTCTTAAAGTGTTACCATATAAGATAATCAGACTGTTCATATTCTTTCAGAACTTTACAGTATAGTTTTCAAAACCTTCAGTGACTCGTAAGCCATTTCATATCAAATTACATGTTTGCTTTATATGTATGTTTGTATAGACATGTGTCACTCAAATAAATTATTCACTACTTCTACATGTATATAACCCCGGGGCAGGGGCTGACAAAGTCCTGGGGCCAAAATAATTTCATTAACATTAATCTTTTGTCCATTTGCTCATTCCTAGCAAGTTTTTTGCCATAAAATGACATTTTCCTATTTTTTCCCATTCAAATGCATGGGCGACCTAAATTGACCTCGCTGTAAAGTAGGTCAAGGTCATCCCAGGATCATGATTTATACAAACATTGTAGAGCTCTATTGCCTGATGCTTCACGCCAAGTTTCAAAATCATAGGCCATCTGGTTCTGGAGAAGAAGATCTTTTAAAGGTTTTTGCTATCTATAGCCATGGCAACCATCTTGGTCATGTGACCTGGACCATTTATACAAGCTTTGATTCCCCCTTCCTAAGGATGCTCCACATGAAGTTTGGCTTTGATTGGCTCAGCGGTTTTAGAAGAGATGATATTTGAAAATGTGAACGACGGACGGAATGACGACGGACGCTGACGGACGCCGGAGCATGGCTATACTATAAGCTCACCTGTGAGCCATCGGCTCAGGTGAGCTAAAACGTTAAAGCAAGCATTGGTACGGAAATGGCGCAATAAGTATGAATTTGCCACTTCAAAAACAGGCACTAACACAAAGAAAACATATCGCAGGCAGAGCGAGCAGCTTTTCCCATATAGGTGGGGTCTGCAGTTCAGCGGAATTCAACTCTTTTTTTTAGCTCACCTGAGCCAAAGGCTCACAAGGTGAGCTTATATACTTAACGACACTTCCAACGATACCGATAGTTTTTTGCTATAATTTCAAAACTACACAAGATACTGAAATGAAAATTGCAGGGGCGATAGAAAACATCGTGAGACGTGTACTGAAAGGAAAATTATGCCAGCAGACCTTCATGAAGACATGCCCCGGGCGTTTGGACACACCACACCTCATTTTCAAAAGTCACAAAACCATGTGTAGCGAACAAAGATCGTTACAACAGTTCCTCCGTATTTCCTTCTCGTTTTGTTTTCTTTTCGCCACAGCACATGACGGGATGAACAGTTCTCAGAAAAACAAATCATATGCACGGACTCACAGGTTTATGCGTCTGATGCACGACGGTGCGACGTCTCGTATGTAGCGCGCAAGACTGTAAACCTTCTGCAAACAAACATAATTAATGTTTTAGCCATCCAAATCATCGACCTAAATCGAATGGACCATATCTGCCCCATACCGGAACGTTATCAGCTGTGTAGTAAAGAGACGGTAGCCTACAAATGTTATACAGTTTGAGCAATCTGAAGGGTATAGCGCAGCATATTTGTATGCGGTACGTGGCTTCGATGCGTAATTGTAAGCTAGCTGTCATTCGATTAAATGGCGGCCTAACTAGGTAATTTGACTGGATCAGATGAATATATTGCTGTGATAGTTTAGTTTCAGTTTGTTTGATTGTTGTTTTTTCTTCTTTTTTCATGAATAAAAGATACAGAAAGAAATAGAGTATGGCAACGAATTGTAGGTTTATTGCTGACATGATGTTCTGTTTAGTCCCACAAGTTTTGCGACTTTTGAAAATGACGTGTGGTTTGTCTAAACGCCAGGGAATGTTTCTTAATAAAGGCTTGCTGGCGTGAGTTTGCCTTCAATACACGTCTCATAAATTTTGCTGTCGTCCCTGCAATTTTCATTCCAATGTCTTGAATAGTTTTGAAATTATAGCAAAAACTCTATCGGTAGCGTTGGAAGTGTCGTTAAGTATAGTATAGTAGTCGAGCCGGCGTCCGTGCGTCCGTCCGTCCGGACGTCCGTCCGTCCATCCACAATTTCAATCTTGAATATCTCTAAGACAACAAGGCCAATTGTTATCAAATTTTATCTAAAGCATCATTGAGGAGGGGGAAAGGTTGCATTAGGTTTTGGGCCAGGTCGGATCAGAACTCTGGTTTCCATGGCAACAGATAGCTCCCATTGAGTTATAATGAAGACAATGTTGTGGCCACTCTAGCAACTTCATTTTTGATTGGATCTTCTTCATTCTTGGGAATAACAAGGACAATCATAACATCTCTTATGAGTTTGAATTTCAGCAATGTTCGACCTCAGATTGCAGAGTTAGCTGCCCTTGAGCGTTTGGAAAAATCCCCATAGACTTATAATGAGAAAAATGTTGTGGCCACTCTAGCACCATTATTTTTCAGTGGATCTTCTTCATTCTTGCAGGTAACAAGGACAACTATAATATCTCGGATGGGTTCGAATTTCAGCTAGATCTGACCTCTGACTGTGGAGTTAGCTGCCCTTGAGTGTTCGAAAAATCATTATTTGTGTTGTGGCCACTCTAGCGCCTTCAAATTTGATCGGATCTTCTTCATACTTAGAAGTAACAAGGATAGCTATAACATCTCGAATGAGTTCGAATTTCAGCCAGATCCGAACCTTGACTGCAGAGTTATCTGCCCTTTACTGTGTGAAAAATCAATATTTTGTGTTGTGGACACTCTAGCGCCTTCATTTTTATTCGGATCTTCTTTATTCTTAGAAGTAATAGGGACATCTGTAACATCTCGGATGAGTTCGAATTTTGACCAGATCCGACCTCTGACCGCAGAGTTATCTGCCCTTGAGTAATTGAAAAATCAAGATTTAGTTTTGTGGCCACGCTATCGCCTTCATTTTTATCGGTTCTTCTTTTTTCTTGGAAGTAACAATGACATCTATAACATCTCGGATGAGTTAGAATTTCGGCCAGATCAGACCTCTGACTGCGGAGTTAGCTGCCCTTTAGTGTTTGAAAAATCAATATTTTGTATTGTGGCCACTCCAGCGTCTTCAATTTTGATCAGATCTTCTTCATTCTTGGTAGTAACAAGGATAACTATAACATCTTGGATGAGTTGAATTTCAGCCAGATCCAACCCTTGACTGCGGAGTTAGCTGCCCTTGAGTGTCTGAAAAATCAATATTTAGTGTTGTGGGCACTCTAGCACCTTCAATTTTGATCGAAAAAAAAAACACAACAAAAAATACTTTGTCCGGTGACTGTACTTGTTAACTCTCAGGTGAGCGATCGTTGCCCTTGGGCTACTTGTTTTTTTTTTTTTTAACTTTCAACCTTATTCAGCAGGGACATTGGGATCATAAACTTCGAAAAAAAAAGAAAAAGATTTTGTTGCAGACACCATCAATTGATTTCCAAATTTTATGTTGGGTTAAAGACGCTTTAAGTGAGGGTTCTTCGGAATTAAATTTTATGGTGACTTGTTTTCCATGTTCGAGAAACTTATATCCACCCCATATGTGGGCAGACCGCAAAATATACTGAGTTCCACAGTCAACATAAATCGTCAGTTAAACTAAAAATATCTTTTTGACAAGAATGTGGTTTCTTGTGATTCATCTGAACTTTTCCTATTGTCGCGACACATTTTATTTAATAAGGCTAGGTCTATAACACAAAATTAAGCATATGGTTGGTATCTGGAGTGACGTCGATGACGTGACCATGTGACGTTGAAAGCTTAAAACATGAATTTATGGTTACCCTAAATCAATAGCGATTTCTGGCGTCAAGCCGTAGGTTCCACATTGCAATTGGCATACACATCGGGCGATCTTCCAAGGTTAAAAATGTATGCATCTTTTCGAACAAATCACGAGCCCGCATGTGCGAGAGGGAATATGTACTTTTGTTCATATGATAGACCGATTTAAAAGATGAGCACAGTCGTCAATTGAAACACATAAGGCTCCTCAGAAATGATGGGAGATAAGATAGAATTGCGTTGGCTATGGAAGTTAGTATACAACATTGCTAACGGAAGGAAACATGGCGCTGTGTCCATGATATTGGTGTAAAAATAAATACGCCATTGTTCGCGAGATTCCTACATAATGCGAAAATCTTACAGAATGCAACAACTCTTCAAGGGTCCTACACGTATAGAGTAGTCTGCACAGATTGTAATCTTTCTTAATTTCCCGTTATGTCGCCTCTCCATAATTAAAATCTCGTCTTAACTTTAACAAAGACAACAAACACAGTTTGCATGTTGGCGCGCTTTATTGTGTAAGGCAAAGTGAGCAGCGTGACAAGGAAGGACGTTGTTTTTGCATTAATTAGATATGAAATGCTTATTTCCATGTAATCAGATAAAATTGAATAAAATTGAAAACGACACTTAATGTTGAAAATCCTTGCCAGAAACACAGCTTACTTAACCTTGTGGATCTTCTCATTGCCGAAGTACCCGCCGTTCAGCCCACAAAACCGTAGAACTGATTCGACTTCTTTCGCGCTTCACCTTAAATACCTGGTCAATCTGCCCGTACATGATCACTGAGTAAAACTCTACTACACACCTTTGTTAAGGCTAGCACCGACTAGACAAATATTCCGTCTATTCGATGAAACGAGCGGAATGTGAATTATAAATCGTAAATAGATCTAAGGAAACCGTTATAAACAAAGAATATCGACCCACCCGCGTTTAGGGTTTACAGGTATGACGTATTTACTGCAAACTTTTAGATATTTTTGCTTATTTTAATGTGCAACGCTTTCCCAAGTTTTAGAGTTCGCTTCTACTGATTGCATTTCTTTACCGTTATTTACCCGTTCGTGCAAAAAAATGGTATAGCCTTATTACCATGCATCTATAACCATTACCATGCATCTATGAATTGACTGTATGTACTGGTCGTAAATAAAGATGAGCACGTTTTTCTGTTTACTTCCCAAACAGTGCGCATATTTTTCGAGTATAAAGGCAAAAAATGTTTTCACCGCTGTCACTCAAGTGGGCCCAAGTTTAACTGGTCTTTAATTGGCTTATCTGTCATGCAATTGGGAACTTTTCGACAGATCTTTGTTCGGCAAGCGAGGCACTATGACATATCAAAAAATCATCAAATTGGACAACTCCTACAGTTCTATAAATCTACAATTTATGAAATGTTCATCCAGAGTGGATTCGTGTTAGTCTATATTTACCATGGCAATCTATTAGTTTATCATAAAATATAGTGTAATACATAAATCAAGGTTTAGGAAAAATATATATGCGTGATATATTACCCACTTTAACAGTTTAAAGCACCAAACATTGAAGTGCAATAATTTCCTCCATCCCACTAAACACCCTCTCGTTGGTTGAATGATGGTTTTGCTTTTTGTTGGCAGTTCATGTCATATCTGGCATTTTACTTTTTTGCTTAATTTAACAAATGACAACAAACAAATGGTATGGAAAATAATAGACACAGATAATTTAACGTCATAATATATTGAGTAGTGCCCCTTGAGTTTAGCTTAAGATTTGCGTTTTACACGAATAAAATGAGACGTGCGCGAAAAAAAAAAAAAAAAAAAAAAAAAAAAACAAAAAAAAACTGATTTTGTGTAAGGGTGGTCGGGTTCGAATATAGCACACGTCAAATGGCACCGTTTGAAGTAGATGGACTGCTTGTACCACCAGGCATAGCTTATACTTTACTGAATGATCATCCGATTAGTGGTTAACCGCTCAGAACAATCGTCACTGGCAAGAAATGGATAACTGGAGGAATTTCTCTTTCGGTATCTTTATGGACACTATTTACACAGCAACACCCTGAGTTTCATGGTAAAGCGGTAGTTTGAATTTAAAACTAAACACGTCAGTGATAACTAAACACGTCAGTGTTATTATGCAAGAATAATAATATCCCACCAAGACGTTTGTACGAAGGCCATGCTAGTGGATATCATCGTGAGGCAAGCATGTCTTAAAGCACTTTGGGATCACCTCTGGCTGTATATACTGTCAAAACGCGGGTTTGTATATTTGATCATACATTTCCACGACTTGTTTTCTCGGCACGGATTACCACAGTTGGATGACACTTTCACAGAGAATCTTTTTATTGTACGGCTATTTCCATTAGGTCCTCCATGATATTCCAATTTTATAGGGCCTAAGTCAAGGGAATCGCCAAGCCATTCAAAGACATGCATTCTTCTGATACCAAGAATGTGTTTGCGGATTTGGAAATATTACAAAGAACATTTCTCACTTAAATACAAATTCGTTTCGCATCCTTGATTGGCCTAGTAATTTCCCCGACTTACGCCCTTTGCAAGAGGTTTGGAATATCATTACAAAGAGATGTGAGTCGTTGCTAACAATAAATGATGCTCACTTTGGTATTCTGTGCAGAGGAGCAAATTATGAAACTGTATATGATGAAATTCCAATCCGCGTTTTTCGCAGTATACAAAGCCAAGGGTGACCCCACGGTGATTTAATGCTTACCTCACGAAGGAACCCACCAGCAAGGACGTCCTGGGGATATATGATTTTTCTTGCAATATAACATTGGCGTGTTTAGTTTTGAATTGTAACAACAACTTTACTATGAAATTCTAGACTGTGTATTAAATAATAAAAACAGGGTGTAACTTTTGTAAAATGTGTCAATTAAGAAACCCGTAGTACAATGGCAATGACAAATTCTTTATTGATTTAGGCCACCGGCCCATAACACAATAAAATACACATACTGTAATGTAACATATATGTAAGATGGTTATTCGTTCACAAATTGCAAATAAAATTACAAGCCGTTAACCGTGGTTCCTTGTAGAATCTTTGAAACTTGAATATCAGCTAGTTTTGTGTGAATAAAGGGGCTCCATATATTATGTAATCAAATTAGGCCTAAAGCATCACAAGATCTGGATGTTTTATATACACAGTGAACATTTACTCTCATATAAACAAATCCCTACAGTTATCAATCTCTAGCCATTGACGATTGTTCTAAAACATGAAGAGCTGTCAATTTATTTCTAAATATTGTAGTGTATGGAAATGAACGCAGCTGTAGTGAAATGTACAGTTACATTATACTTCAAACGGAATTATAGCGCCAACGAAACTCTGTCCTTTTTCAAAGTTAGTTTATTGATACTGAATCCAAACCATCATATGCGTTGAGAAAAAGGCTACATGTACTTGTTTTCTCCATAGTTTTTCAAAGCTTTACTGTTTCTGCAATTTCGTGGAATAATCAAATTTAAGCTTTCAGCCGCACGTATCTGACAGCCACGTTATAATAACCTCGCACATCGTATACATTTTGAAGTATTTATATACTCGGCAAAACCAGTTTTGGACCACCAACAAATTATTTGTTTATAGTAACATATTTTGTGCCTTTCTGGATCTCAAATAATTTTTTAACTTTAAAACTCTTTAGAAAGGTATGAAACATAAGCATTAGCAAAATCAATAGTGCGTGACGGTGCTTTACAGTACAGTGGGGTGTCAAAAAAAAGTGAACCAAAGTGGCCAAAATTTGCAAGGTGGTCAGGCAAGGTGACAAATCTTGCATATCACAAGTTTAGGAATTTCCTTATAAACAATTGAAAATTCTGTCATTGATGCAAGAGGACATCTCAGTTTAAATTTCATGCAGTTCATGACCTGAGCCTCCAGAATTCGCTTCAAAATCATGATTTTTATTGCAACCAAGGCAACTGTTTCAGCAATCTTGCATGCATTTTTTTCTAAACTCAAAAACAAATCACTCCCAAAAGCATGCAAATTATGCTCTAAGACCAATTAAAGTTATAAGCATCCGTTCTGTGTTGCACATTCATTAACAAGATGCCTGTTAAAGGACAATACAACAAGCTAAGTGAAACTGATCGCGCTAGAGCCCTAGGGTGCCTAGACGCAGGTATGAGAAGCCGAGAAGTAGCCTGAAGATTCCACACTAGCCATCAGACAATTAACATGATACGACAACGGTACAGACAAACAGGACAGTTTAAGGACATGCCACGCTCAGGCCGACCAAAAGTTACAACGAGGGCTGAAGATCGTTACATCGCCACCACTGTTGCAAGAAATCGCTTCGTGACAGGATCACAAACTCGCAGGCGACTGTATGCAGTTAGGGGACCAAGAGCCCGGCCTGTATCTGTTCAGACTGTGAGGAATCGCATCCATGCAAGTGGATTCAAGTCAAGGGTGCCTGCAAAGAAGCCAAAACTTACCCAACGCCATAAGGATGCCCGTTTGACCTTCAGTCGTGCTCATGCAGGATGGAATAATCCACAATGGAGAAGGGTTATGTTCTCCGACGAGTCAAAGTTTTATCTCAATAGAGTTGACGGCAGGAAACGGGTCTGGCGACGACGTAGAGAGCGACATGTTCCAGCCACGGTGATCCCTACGGTAGCCTTTCAAGGAGGGGGAGTTATGATATGGGCTGGAATTTCTGCCACTGCGAAAACAAATTTGGTCTTTATTGATGGAAATCTGAACGGACAACGGTACATTAATGAAGTTCTAACGCCCCATGTGCTGCCATTCCTGCGTCAGATGCCAGTCCCTGACCCAATATTCCAAGATGACAATGCCAGACCGCATCGAGCGCGTATTGTGAATGACTTCATACACAGGAACAATGTAAGCAGAATGGCATGGCCTGCAGTTTCGCCAGATTTGTCGTGCATTGAGCATGCTTGGGACGTCCTTGGGAGAGCTGTGTCGGCACGTCTGGATCAGAACAGCACACTGCAAGACCTTCGACGGTTTCTGAGGGAAGAGTGGGCCAGAATTCCGCAGTAGACTATTCTTAGACTTGTGTATTCTTCGAAGAATAGGGTTCGTGAATGCCGGCGTAATAATGGTGGATATACACATTATTGACTTTTCGTTCACTTTTTTGGATGACCCCTGTAAGGATTAGCGGATTCTGACAGGAGCAAGGTGACACTTTAACATGAAATTTTCTTTTATTCTGATCCGGAATTGAATACAGAATCCACATATGTTAAATGTTTTGTGTTTGATTGCTAAATACCCCAACAGCGGTTGAACAATGTTGCTGGTCCAAAACTTTTTTGCGGGGTATAGAGCAAGCAGATAATAATGTGTGTGTTCGGGGTTCTCCCTATGGTACCATTGGTTGGTAACATTTGTACCTTTGGTACCAATGATATTACCATTTGCACAGATTTCTTTTGGCAATTTAAATTGGTACAAATGGTACAACTGTTACCAACCAATGGTAGCATTAGAGAACCACGAACACATGCAATGGCGCACACATGAATATCGATATCTGATATACTACCTTGCATTAGAAACCTTACACTCACCAAGATGCACAACGAGAAATTAACGTATCTTATATTTCCAATGGTTACAGTTTTCTAAATGTATCTGTTTAGTGCAGAAACGGATAAGCAGAGGCTTCTTTCTCAATGTATAATGAGAACAAAACTGTTAAAGTTGCATTGCGTATTCACGTCAGCAGACAGAATGCAGGTAAAAGTGTGCTTATGTTTGCTTTTAAAGATTTGTTGTACAAAGGTAAATTTGTTTGTTTGATTGTTTAAACTAAGGATAAATAGCCCCATACAATATTGTTTTCAGTAATTTCGAGACAAAGCTTCTACATGTACTGCTACAACGACTACTGCTATTTCTCCAGAACGCAACACGATCGTGGTACATTGTAGTCTCGACTCTCTGGCCCCGTCAGCGTGATCAGGCGTTCTACCACTGGTAACTTCACTATTTGTGCTGCAGAAACTTGGAAAATTATGCCGAAATTAGGTTGCCTCTTTCTAAATACATATTGTCACTTAGGATTCAGTATCTTTTAAACAACTTTGAAAAAAAAATAAATAAAAAAAAACAGATTTTCGTTGGCGCTATAATTCCGTTTAGAAAATAGTACACACGGATGCCTGTGGATAGATCTTATGTATATATGCAACGATTGGTGTCTTATTCACAATCACCCGTATCTGTGTTTTACGTATCCACAGTCACCCGCAGCTGTGCGTATCGTATTCACACGGTACAAATTGCGCCCCTATTTTTATACTGCTACGAAAGAGATTTCATGGATTCTCTTAACCATGACAATCAAGCTGATGATCTCGAGGCTTTTAATTCGACTTCTAGGTACCTCGATGACCTTTGGAACATTGACAATCCTTATTTTGAAGGCATGGCCCGTCAAACAAATTTATCCCCCTGAACTATAGTTGAATAAAGCAAACAACACAGATACCGAAGCCCCCTTTTTAGACTATATCTTTCTATTGCAAATGGATTATTTGTTTCTTCTAACATTTATGATAAACGCGATGACTTTGATTTTGATATAGTAAACTTTCCGTTTTTGGATGGTGACGTTCCTCGCCGTGCTTCTAACGGTGTTTACATCTCACAACTAATTAGGTTTGCTAGAGTCTGCAATCATGTTGCGGACTTCAATGCGCGAAATAAATGTTTAACAACTTAACTTCTCTAGCAGGGCTATCGGTATCATAAACTTCAAAAAACATTTTCTAAATTTTATCGCAGACACTATGTGTTGATTTCTAAATTTAATGTTGGGCAAAAGACCCTTTTATGCGAGGGCCTTTCGGAACCAGAATTTTATGGTTACTTGGTTAACAAATTTAAGAAACTTCAGTATAGGAATGAATTATTTTTCTTTTCAATTCAGAAAAATCATAACACGCTAAAGACGTATAGGATATAACTTAAATGTTATGCGACAGTCTGTATGCTTAGGTTTTAACCCAATCATGGTTGATAACTATGCTGCCTTCTTTAATTGCACGCCGGT
This sequence comes from Rugalucina vietnamica, assembly GCA_964017185.1. Lineage (NCBI taxonomy): Eukaryota > Metazoa > Mollusca > Bivalvia > Lucinida > Lucinidae > Rugalucina > Rugalucina vietnamica. Next base: position 40,682,094 of record OZ024870.1, read on the forward strand.
GGGTCGGGCATCAGACTCTATGATGGCACCGACATAAAGCTGTTCATTTTAGTTGGTTGGGACCGGAGCTTCTTGTCTGTTGCTTGGCCCACCGGGGTTCAACGGGTGTTTTTCTTTTGCTCCGAAGTTAGTAGGTTATATGACGCCTTGGGATCTCCATTGTCGGGCAGCTTACTCAATCTGTAAGTCCTCGTTTTTTATTCATCATGGTGTTTATCGTGATTTTTTTGTTTGTCCAGGGTGATTCATTGACTAGCTAGAGATTCACCACAAGGACCGAACAGCTGGCTGGGTGTTGTGAGCCACTGCAGAAGCTGAGGGTGAGGTTAGGCACAGTGTATTTAGCCCGCCAGTAATTTTATATTACTGGTCGATCCAAGCCGATACTTCTATGGTGGTTCTTATTGTTTTATGGCTTGGTGTTTAAAAAAAAGTTTGTGCTCTTGGCGCCGTATGTATGTTACATGTATCATGTTATATTAGGTCACTGAGTGGCCACTTATTGGGAAAATAGCTGCTCATTCGGCTTACAATATGTTTTCATGGTATAAGTACCTAATTGTTAATTCAGTTTTTTCTCACCTCGGTTTTTGGAGTGGGAATCTTTTTCTGATTGCGCCTTTTCCTGATCTTTGTCTACTTGTACCTTTTTGTCAAAATTCAGGCACAGACGATTTCTCTAAATACGCAAGGCCATACAAACACGATGCGCAATGAAACGGACGGTTGCGGAAAAGATACGATTCGTTATGGGTATGACGGATAGATACGGAAGATCTATCTGCAGGCCTCATTGTGTAAATATTTTCCAAAGGCTGTGGTTGCTGACGCAAGTAACCGGTAACATCCGTATTTTATCCGTATACACCCGTAACTGTCCCAATCAGGCAAGTAGAAATTAAATTATCAAGAGTTGTTCATGTTCATCCTTATTTGCTTCTTTCGTGGATTGTTTTGGCACCTTTTATAAAGGAGAAATGTAGCCCTTTCAATCAATGTATAATACATCAATCTATCATGTCTATTAACAAAGTAATAACACCTATGACAGAGCTTTCTTACCCACCCTCGTAGAATGAAATAAGGCAATCTCTCTCTCTGAGATATTTTGTTATTATTATAGTATCATATACACCATCAGTAAAAGGGAGCATAACAAAAATATTTCAAACAGTTTAAGAATTTTAATGGCAAATAAAAATTAAACACAATATTGATGATCTTCAATACAACTATGCAAATGACAATAAGGTGATTTAATAACACATCATTCAAAATATCACATAAACCTAAAATGAGTAGCATAATTCAAAAACTTTGAATTTGCGAAAACAGAAGCGCAGTCGATAAACGTCTATGCTTTCGCTTGACACATTTCCAAATCATTAGAAATATCCAAGTCTTATTTAGTCTTCGATGTTTAAACGGCAAAGTTTGTGTCAAATCCTAGTCGGAACCATCGAAGGAAGGTTTACACATGACATTCAACAATCATAACTTCATAGATCTGTCTTTTGTGATTGACAAAAGTCTCCATCATACATCACTTTATGACACGACCAGCCCTTTCACTTCATTAATCACGCATAATTATCTTACTCCCTCAGATACAACTATTTCCGACATACAGGTAAATACAGACAGGTAGTTCCGACATTCCAAAAATGCAATTGAGCCTCTGTGTAATAAGTTTACTTAGTCAGTGTCGATAACGGCTTAACGTATTTAGAATGGTCTGCATATACGAACCAAAACATTTAAAAAGAACATTTTCACTTAACCATTTGAGCCGCTTCATGAGAAAACCAACAATCTGCATATGCGAAAACAAAGGCGCAGATTAGCTTCGCAGTAACTGATCAGCGCCTTTGTTTTCGCTACAATAATAGTACAATTCCTTCACTTTCTTAATCCAAAGTTTCCAGTCTCTAGCCATCTTCTGTGCTTGTACAGCCCAATTTGTGTCGAACCTGTTCGGAAACCACATTGTTGGTTTTCCAACGAGACGGCTCATTTTCTTCGTATTTTCAATGAAAGTGAATCTTTCTTTTCCGTCCATTAACAAACAACTAAAGAAGATTAGGCTTTTACTTCTTTTGAAGTATCCTATGCACTATTGAAATTTCTGGACCCTTGATGCCTTTTTCTTGAACTGGTGGGATCGAATTTGTCGTATACAGTTACTATTCTTTACAACAACTTGACGATAGTATTGTGTTCTTTTACTTATTTTAAACACTGTATGCCAAAATAACTATAAGCATAAAATTTTATAACATTTGCAACCTGTATCTACATAACATTTAGACGCTGGAATAAAAGACGCAAGCATTCTCCATACCGTACACTTTAACAAGTCTTAATATTAAATACATGTACTTCAGCCTGTATATCTTGAAAAAAAAACATTGTAGGGATGTCATATGTTTTTGGTAAAAATACGATTGCATCTCTTATTCAAAGTACATACATGTACGTTATCAGACATCGTTAAAATTCAACAGATTTGGCTGGACTTGAATTATTGTATGGTTAATTAATATTGGAACCATTAGCTTAGTCATCATTTTATCGCTTAAAATTAGGCTGTTAAATATGTTCAACAGCTGTTTATTCTGACGTTTGTGGTCACAATTTAACATCAAACTTTCAAGTTTAGACATTTTAACTCTTCATATTACACCTACACGAGTCACGGTTTAACCAAATAACTTTGTTAGAACAATGCATGGCTTTAGCCCTGTCAACTTTTAAACTGCTGACATAAATTCGTGTGAATATTAACTGAAGATACATGAAACAGTATTAAAGAGACTACATGTATGCACACACTTAAAGTATCACCGAAATAAACATACATGTATGATGCTCTATGTGATAGCTCATGGGTATCAAATCTGCTCGATAAAAATTGCAATGTGCAAATCTTATCATATAGAGAGTTTTTATGATGCTCTGTATTCAGATTTTAATTAAGTGTTCATTTACTAGTCAATTTCATGTTATGCCTAGATCACACTAGCAGTTACGTACGCTGCGGATAGTTGCGGATACTATACGTAGCAATCCGCAGAAATTTGTGGGCGGGGCTATTATAATTACGTATAAATACGAACACATACTTGAAAGTTACGGATATATTCGGGTGTATGCGGAAAGATACGTGTCCTCACACCTTTCGATACCATCTGTTACGTTTAGATACGGACATACGCCTTCAGATACGCATTTGTTACGTTCTCTTGCGTATAAAACGGTACAATGTGATGTAGGCAACCGCTGTTTATTGTCAAAGTACAGTCACACTAACACTTGCGGATGCGACGGACGCTGCGGACAAGTCTTCCGTTTCTATCCGTTATATCCGCACATGTAACAATGCGTATCTTATCCGTATATGACCGTAGATGTACGTGTTGTATCCGTAGAATCCACGCCCGAATTTTGAAAAAAAAAATCCGAAATTCGATGCGGACGAAACATCCGTATCAGCACTTGAAGAAAATATAGAACATAACATGCTTTGATTGATTGATTGATTGATCGACTGATTGATCAATAATCAATTGATTGATCAAATGAGTGATCGATAGGTTGAGTGATCGATCACGATCGATGGGTGGTTGATCATCGATCGAGTGATCGACTGTCGATCGGTCGAGTGATCTATCGAGTGATCGATCAATCGCGATAGATAGAGTGATTGATTAATCGAATGATTGATCTCTTGATTGATCGATCGTTTGTGATAGTCGTAAAGCAACGAAAATAACGGAGATAATACTATTATTTTGTATCAGGAGTGTGTTTGTTTGTTCGTTCCCCTATTTTTTCTTAGGTATTGTCACCTCCTCAGCTAGTAAAAGTAATGCAAAGAGCCATATTCTTCTGATGAATCTATATGTTTCATTCGCACGAAATAAACATGTTGAAAGCACGTGCAAACTTGTGATCATTGGGCGCACGGGCGATTCAGTGAGTAAGCGGTTTATTTTTCATTACATAACTGTTCGCCGACAAAGACCGTAACCGAACGAAAAAACACGTATGAAACAGTATCGATCCACAACAAATGCTTGCGGAAAGATACGTTTAGTTATGGAATAGATACGGTTTTGATACTGATTAGATACGGACAGATTCGAATAATATTACCTACCATTACGGTTTTTTTATCCGTGCCTGATTTTTGGCAATTACCAAAGCTTAGCAGCAGATCTTCCGTGGCCTGTGAATAATACACGTACAGGTACGGACATTACGGATAAGATACGAATTGTTACGGATAGGACGGACAAATACGGAAGCCATATCTGCAGCGTCGGCAGCGTACGTAAGTGCTAGTGCGACCTAGGCATAATGCGAAGAACGTTTAGAAAAGTTATCAAAACGCCTGATGGGAATCATTTGAACCTTTCGTTCCAGGTGGACTACAGCCCCAAAATAACAATCCACAAGACTCATAACTGCATATAAATGTAACATGTCAAGCTAACAATGACTATTAATTATAACCTTAAACTCTTATCTGCGCTTAATACATATTATACGACACTAAACCACGCTAGAAAACAGAAAACAGAAAAACACATAAACGCGAATTATTCATTCTTTAACGACTTCAATGTCATTGAATTCCTTCTACTGCTGGGCCATATACTGGCACATAACAATTAAATCCGACCCCGTGGACGAGAGGTATGCAGTTGGCTGTTACTGTTCTCAATAGTTCACTTTTGCGTCCAGTTTGGAGTCTAGTTCTGCGCAGGGCAGTTGTGGATGCCCATGATTTGTCCCACATACAGATTAACCCTGAATGGACAAGTCTTGAAACGGACGTAAAACCGAATCAATTAAAGCAAATGTTAAAAATAAAAATAGATGAAAAGGCCAGATTTTGTGAAAAACGAAATAACTGTGAAACCAAATCCTCTCCTAAACATACACACTTTACTCGTCTCGATATTGCACTTCACAGTGCATTCAACATACACATCGAGTGGAGCTCTCGCTTAGTTTTGCTGTTTTCAAAGTTATGATTTCTTTCTGGGATGCTTACGCCATTATATACCATCAACGCCAATGCATGCACATGTCATTTCATGTCATGTCATGCAACTTACATGGTACTACTGTTTACGTCAAAATGAAGAACTCCGTATTGCAGTACCTAATTCAGTTTAGAAACACTTTTTCTTTTTGACATGGATTTCCTCACTGACCTCCTTCTGCATGAACGAAATTCGAAATCCTCTTATCACATATTGAAATCCAGTGAATCAAAACAAGTCGACAGTCCCCGCTGATCATGGCACCATACCATATTGGCGCGGTTGTATGGTTCCATCCACGGTTCGTGCGAGAATTACTAAACCCTCAGTTTATGATCACAGTACTTCACAATGGAAACCACACGCACAGTTATATTTGGTTATGAGTAACCGTTGTTATCTCAGACTCTACGCCTCCTTTGTCGTCGTCCTCGGGGTCTTCGTCGAACTACGTTCTGAAGTGCTATTTCATTCTTTCTACGCGTTTCTGCGGATAAAAATACAGAACCCGTAGCGGTTAAATTGAAATTGTCTGAAAGCGCGTCAATTCTTAACTGGTCTAAACCCAGTTCGGGATCAGTTTCTGCAGCACCTAAACCTTGATATTCCACATGCTGAGAAGATGTCATTGTTTGTTTAGCACTGGATTCTCTTGTGTTGGATTTCTTTGAGGGTATTCTGGTGCGTGTCACCTCGTTGGCGATAACGAATTCACTTGGTTGAGGAATTGTTATTAAACTAGGGGCTGGGACATGTCTAGAATTATAAACTGGCAATACAGAATCCATATGATGTCCGCGTTGTCCTGGGGTGTCTTTTGTACTTTGAGGAAAATGTCCGATTTGATCACGTATTGGTTGTTGTGAAGCATGGGATTGTTTCTGACTTGAATGTTCTTGAACGGTTTTATGTGTTGGAGGAAATTCACGTTGGTACTGAACTGCTCTTTCTGTGTGACGAGCCAAGTCCAACTGTTGTGATATTACTGGTTCGTTTGGATGAAGATCTTTGGACTGCTTCGCGCGGGTAAGACTTTTCTCGTGTGTTGATAGCTTTCGCGGGGCGGCTGTATCAATTTGATATTTTGATGCTACCTGAAAAGGCGCCGTTGCTCTTTGACGATACTGAGAGCGCACCCTAGCCTGATCGGGTCCTACTTGGTGGTGAGATTTGGATCTCAGTCGTTCAGTTTTATATCGACCCGATGATCTTTGGTGCTGCTGCAATTGAACTTGATACTCGGGCGACGGTTCTTGGAACTGGTGCGATTGTGTTTGATACTGGGGCGATGATTCTGTGTACTGCTGCGATTGTACTTGATATCCCGGCGATGGATCTTGGAACTGTTGCGATTGTACTTGATACACGGGAGATGGTTCTTGGAACAGCTGAGATAGTACTTGATACCCGGGTGATTGTATTGACGAACCCTGATGACGCGGAACTTGGTCTTGTGAGCTTACATATACTTTGTATTGCGGCGGTGAAGTTTGTGCCGATTGATATTGACCTTGTGCTCTAGGGAAACCACGGTCTGCACGTTGACTAGATACGGTATTCCATGCTGAGCTGGGCAATACTTGCGCACGACCTTCTCCGGTTGTAACTGATGGTCTGGTGTAACGGATGGTAGATCGCGTATGTGCGTAACGTTGCCTGCCCGAATCCTGTGTCCTTATAGGCAGGCTAGGAGACGGTTGTACTGGTCGTCTGTTCATATATTCATATGCCGATAACTGAGAGGGCGAAGATGAAATACCTAAATCACTAAATCTAGGTATGTTGGATTGCTGTGGGACAAGTCCATATGACGGTCGTCTAAACGGTATTTGTAAAGGCCCAGCATTACGATACCGCACTTGGCCCAACCGCGAACTCTGTCCTGAAGCGCTTAAGTGTCTAGTTGGCCTTCTTGCATCTCTCTGAGCTAACGAAACCTGTCGATACGGCTGTGTCCTGGAGACGCTTTGGGGCTGATTACTGTAGCTGCTGCTGCCACTTGTTGACGTAGGTGGTCCAGGGTACTTAAACCCTTGCTCAGTATATATATCGGCATCTGGGTCACTATCATAAGGCACTTGACCACCAGGCCCAACTCTCGATGGGTCTCTGTTAGGAGTTTCGGACTGTCCATGCAGTAGTCCCATTTGACATAAAACGGTGAACAATATAGTTGTCGATAACAATGTTCTCCTCATGCTTATTGTCAGCATCTACCTGGAATGTGATAAACAAGCTTTATACAAGTAAGATAGTGAATTATATTATAAGCCTGTGCGTGAGAAACCTAACAACTTGGGTTTCCGACCAGGTCAGACACAAATCGGCCTGTGCAATCTCAGGGGCAGGCTAGAACCTTGAAATTTCGGATTTCAGAAGAAGAGGTATTGCACTGTCTATTGAGCGCCGGAAAACAAAGGCGCTGATCAGCCGTGCAGTTACTGCACAGTGATTTGCGGCTTTGTTTTCGCATATGCAGATTGTTGGTTTTCTTATGCAGCGGCTCATATCATTCAGGCCTTCGAATCAGATACCGCTCAAACAATTTGCGTTATTCTTGGAAGTCGCATACACATTACACATGACAAATGGCAATATTTGGGGACATCATTCAACTTTGTTCAGTCACATGGGCCGCTGTAAGACAAATGCATTGTATCTTAGTTCTGTAACAAAACTTGGACAAAGTTTTGTTTCAAGAAACATGAATGTTAATCTGAAGTTCTTAAACAGAAAATTTAACGCTTGCATTTATGCATCATATAAGAAGAAAATGTACATGAGAAACAATACGTTTTTGAATACTCTCTCAGCGATTGAGACAAAGTTGTACAGTATTGAGCTTTCATGTCCCATTCAACAGTTTGTCTGTCATGTTGGTATAGAGCCATCGCTTTCAGGGTTTTAACCAGAACTCTGTAGATTAATGTGTTTCGCTGAAGTACACACAAAAACTATACCAGATTTGGAATCGAAGTCTGACCTCTCGATTCAGAGTCCAATGCTCTACCATTAGGCCACCGCGCTCGTCTAGGGGTAAACCTCATCGATTTCAAAGATAATGAAGCTATTGAACAATTATTACTATAACATCATCGTTAATGTCACAAGAATAACATTGTACGCTCGTATTTATATAAAATTAGCTTTGACTGAAATGCATTTGTACACAACTTTGTACATTTTTTATTACGGTTCTGTTTTCTAAATGAGTATTATCAATACATGTATATCAATAAAGCTTGAGATGCAGAATTCTTAATGTGGATTTGAATTTGGTTTCACTTGCATCTTCAATTGTATACCTTGGTCTGAATGTGGTCCATCGTGTCTGATTGTGTTTTATACCGAGCAACAAGATTAAAAACTTAATATTTTTTTAAGAAAAGTTTCAGAACTAGTCAGAATATTTTAGAAAGTAAATTAAAATTTGATTTCTACATTATTATAAAATTTTCCGTTTTTGTTGTCTTACCTTATACTGTAAATCCTGAACCAAAATCTCTACAAATGAAGTATGTTTAGAAATCAGCAGTTACATAGTATGAAGAAAAAATGACACTTAACAATGACTTACTGTTTTGCTAAATGTATGCCGGCAAAAGTGACTATGATTTAAATAAGAAAGATGTGAGCCAAGGCATTAGATATTAATGAAATACGCATAAATGAAAAATGGTGACATTTTTATTGCTGATTATAAAACCGAATGGGTTTCTACATCTTAAACTAAATGATTGATAGGAAAAATGTATAAAATATATTTCATGACATTTATGTGATACCCATGTAGGTCTAAATTGGTAGTACAATTATGAATTAAAACGATTGTTTATAACAATTATATAATGATTGATGAAAATTATTCTTTAAAGAATTTCCGTCGGAATTTTCCCTATACTAAATGATGAATGAGGATGAATTGTAGACAGTCGTGCTGAAAGCAAGGATTAATATGTGCCGATTCGCAAGTCTTCTTGGTACCAAAGGCATGCCTCGGGTTATTGCTCTTTTTCAAGCTAATCTCAACTGAACATGAAATTTTAACTGTTGAAATATTCAAAATTATCGGACAATAAAGGTTCAGAACTCAAAACTAGTTATTTATCCTGCTCATAAATGTAAGAATGCTAGTTAAACATTTATGAGCAGGTTGAAGTTTAGTCTCAGCTGAGTTGAGCATGAAAACATTTTACAACCTCGGGGCCAGGACAGTTTCTCAGACTGGTACTCTTGAGATACATTGTATATCAATACTAGCAATTTAAAAATATCACACTTCAAAATACGTCGGAAATCTGTTATGTCCACCTTTATCAGAACTCTAAGATCGGTTCTTCGACTGGCCGTCGTATTCTCTAATAATGAGCCTGTGCATGAGAAAAACAGCAATTTGGGTTTCCGACCAGGTCCGACACAAAACAGGCTGTACACTCACAGCATAAAGCTAGAAGCTTCAAGCTTTGGATATAAGTAGAAGAGGAATATAGTACTATCCGTATGGCGAAAACAAAGGCGCTGATCAGCTGTGCAGTTGTTTTCGCATATGCAAATTGTTGGTTTTCTCGTGCGAAGGCTCATATCATAGTCATATCTGGCACGTTGACCCAATGTCTGCAGACGAAGGTGCCCCATCATCGTTTACTGTGGCATATCTTGTTTCACGGTTCTTAATGGCCCATGACTCGTCTAAAGTCGCCGTAACCTGCTCTTATATGCACTATATTAATGTAATATTCATATCATATGAGACTAGGGCCACGGGCTGCTCATTAATATTTGTGGATTTCCGTACCTCCGTAGAACTGAATGGAATATTCGCGTCTCTCCTTAGACTAGCTGGACAAGAACCATTAGGCCATCGATTCATCAAAGACAGTGTCAGTTGTGCTGCGTCGGTAAATGGGCGAGATTGCTGTCTTGTATAATCGATCGAAACCCCAAGTAAAATGAGCCATTGCATAAGAAAACAAACAAAATTCTTGGGCGAAAACAAAGGCGCAGATCAGCTTCGCGATAACCGCGAAGCTGAACAGCGCCTTTGTTTTCACTACACGGATATTATCCCCCTTCTACTTAAATACAAAATTTCAAGCCTCTAACCATCTTCTGTGACTGTACAGCCCAGTTTGTGTCGGATCTGGTCGAAACCCAAATTGTTGGTTTTCTAATGCACAGGCTAAAATATTCTTGACAGTCGAAATCGGTTCCATTGGCATTTATCTATACTGTTGATTGTCTACTATTTTCTTGCGCACGGCAGCTTTACTATTTTGGCTCATTCTATTTCTCGGTTTGGTGTTAGTTTCAAAAATGTAAATTATATGTTTACATAACCAATTTACAGCTAAACAACGTCGCTGGCAAAGGATACAAATAACATCCAACCGCTGCCACCGAATGTAACTTTAGCCGACGCAAGCAAACCAGGTTGACGGGAAAGCATGCTCTTATATGATAAATGCCAACACACCGCTGCCATTAAATGTAACGAAATCTCAAAGAAAGGGGGTAACTCCGAGCGGTTACTATCTTCCTTCTTATTACTGAGTGTTTCCTCAGGGTCATTATCTATGCCCCAACTCACCTGGCTCGTACTAGACACCTTCAACTCCATACTCTCTCCAGACTTGTCTGTCTCTCTGATGTTAAACCAACTCATATGCTGGTTGAAGAATCTTTGCTTTGTAAATGTCTTGTCAAAGGTCTCACAGGAACTCTGGCCTCAAGACATGCATTAAATGCTTGTTGTGAGCCTCTACTGTACACTTTACATGGGTCACAAATGAAACCGTTTTTGTGCTTTCAGGGCGTTATCTTTTCTTTGGTCTGGTTTTCTATCTCCCAGTGTTGATCTGGAAAGTGAATCAACATAATCGATTACCATGCTACTTTGCACACTACTCTCCTTGGCCTACCTCCTGGATCTGGTCTGTCCTCCTGATCTTCAGATTCTGACTCCGCCTCAAGGTTTTCTATGTCTGAGTCAGCAAGAATCTCACCTGAGTCTTCACGTGGTAAACTTTGATTAGCAGCTTTCATTGACCGTTCTATATCTAAAGGCTCCAGCCCGCCGTTCCTACCACAATTGGCCTCATACAGAACATCAGAAAGCGTTTTGCATACTTTTTGTATCGACCTCTCCAGAATGTCCATTTTCTTGAGCTTACAGGAAACAGGATATACAGGTGCGTTCACTTATTAATATACCCCTGCGATATTCAGAAATAAATTGACAGCTTTTCTTGTTTTGGAACAATCGTCACTGGCAAGAAATTGACAACTGGATGAATTTGCTTATATAATATGTTAAGTATGTCTGTATATATTTACTCTGTATATAAAACTTCCAGATCTTGTGATGTTGTATGCCTAAATTGATTACATGACATATGGAGCCAAATTTTAACACAAATTTCGCTGATATTCGAGTTTCAAATGAATAATGGTTTGTAATTTTGTTTGTAAATTATAAAAGAATAGCCAATTTTGTACTACGGCTGAAAATTTGGTGTCTTTATGGGCACTATTTACAGAGTTACACCCTGATTTTCATTTTATTGTACATTTTAGAATTTCGTGGTGAAACGGTACTTACAATATAAAACTATGCATGTCAGTGTTATTTTGCAAGAAAGCTTATATTCTACCAGGACGGTTTTACGAACAAAGCTTGCTAGTGGGTTTCTACATGAGGTAAGCATGTCTTAAAGCACTATGGAGTCATCTATGGCTTCGTATTCTGCCAAAACGTGGGTTGACATTTCATCATACAATTCATGGTTTGTTTCACGGCACAGAATACCATTGGGGACTGGGACTTTCACTGAGAAACTTTCATGGTTAGACGATCTCTCAATGCTCATATTCGTGATATTTAAATCCTCTTGTTTAGGCATAAAATCAAGGGAATCACCAGGACATTCAAAGACAGACGTTCCTCTAATATCAATAATAGGGATGAATACAAAGAACATTGCTTTGCATAAATACTATTTTGACATCCTTTATTGGCATGTTAATTTCCACGACTTAATCGCTATAGAAGGGGTTTGGAATATCACGAAGAGGAGATGTGATTCATTGTCCAACAATATATTTAGCCCACTTAGCCCCTCGGTGCGTAGGAAACAATAATGAAACTGTATGATGTAATACCAACCCACGTTTTGGCAGAATAAAACGTCATGTGTGACTCCATAGGGCTTTAAGACATGCTTACCTTGAAGGAACCCACTAGCAAGCTTTTGTCGAATAACCGCCCCAGTAGAATAATAGGATTCTTACATAATACACTGACATGCTTAGTTTTATATTGAATCAACCGCTTTATCATGAAATTCTAAATAGTACAATAAATGAAAATCAGAGTGTAACTCTTTAAATAGTGCTCACAAAGACCCCAAATTTTCAGCCGTAGTACAAATTTGGCTATTCTTTCATAATATACAAACAAAATTACAAACTATTATTCATGGTTCCTTGTGGAATCTTTGAAACTCGAATATCAGCGAAATTTGTGTTAAAAATTTGGCTCCATATGTTATGTAATCAATTTAGGCATACAGCATCACGAGATCTGGAAGTTTTATATACAGAGTAAATATTTATAGACATACTTAACATATTATATAAACAAATTCATCCAGTTGTTAATTTCTTGCCAGTGACGATTGTTCAAAAACAGGAAAAGTTGTCAATTTATTTCTGAATATCGCAGGGGTATATTAATAAGTGAACGCACCTGTACACTGAGTCTCCAGCCTGTATGTTGTCAAATACCAACTTTCGATAATGATACTTCTTCTGCCTGCTTGTTGACTTACAAGACTGAGTATGTTTTCTTACAAATGTCTGGGCTCTTTCCAGCCTATCATATAACTCACATACCCATTGGTTAGCCGTAAGAGCCTTGATTGCAGCTGGCATTTCAAAGGTTATATCTAGAGGTAGTTTCTCTGCCTGGGTGGCATACTTGTAGTTTCATTTTCCGTAGCTCTATATGCCATAGTCATCGTCCCAGTCGGAATGGTTTTCATCAACAAACATACGTATCATGAAGGCTATAGTCCGGTTGACTCTATGCACAACGCGACGGCTTGAGAGGGTCTAAATCAAAAGCTACACACATCTGGAATTCTTCATTAACATAATTTACATACCCGGAAGTACATGTATATGCAATTTGCAGTTTCACGATGATCAAGCATATTTTGGAAAAGATATCCGAAGGCTTTCAACAGTTTAGCATTGAAATAAAGTCTCCAAATAATGTAATTTGCTTTATATATCAGCAGTAAGACGAATAACAACAATTTAAAAAATATCTGAAAATGTGACCACTGATTCATGTTTATATTACACCCCATGCTTGGGACAATCTCAAAATTGCCATGTGTTATTAGAAGATAAGGAAAAGTATTTATTATATTTTTTTCCAGAATCTGTTCTGTAAGAACAATAACTATTTTCGTCGAAACAAATGTGTTTTGGATAGTGGGATAGCTTGTCTAATGTAGTTGCTATGCGAAATGTAGTGAAAAACAAAATGACATTCGCATGCAAATGAAATTCATCACCTGTTCATGGCGGTAAGTGCACCTAAAATGCTTATCTTTTTAGGTATTTTTTCAGAAGCTGAAATGTCGTACTGGTGCTTTGCATGATTAAAATTTTGATGTCTAGCAATAAAAAAATGCATATTCATAATACCAATGCTTAATATTTTGGCAAAATCCGTATCTCTCCAGATGCTTCAAAACTGGCCTAACGTGAAATATGCCAGTGTTGGGAAGAACGTCTTTAAACCTTATTCAGGTATACTGGCACATAACAAACCTTTGTTTATTTACACTTGCTACCAAACACCTTCATAAAATGTACTTAAGGTAAGTAAACATATCATTGTTTAAGACAGTACTGTATATTTCCTGTAAGCTATATTTATAGAATAGGGGGGATGTGTTCCACGTGAAACCCTGAAAACATTCCACTTTTGTCTATATTCAGCTAATATTTCTGATAAGGAGATACAAGAATCATTTTTACAATATAAATATAACTAAGTGGAAGATGCAGTACTTGTACCATAGCAAAATAAGAAATTATCAACAAAAAAGACAATAAGGGCATTCAATGTCTACTCCGAAACATTTATAAATATGAATTACTAAATCATCGACGGTGCGGGTCAGTAGCGAGCTTCCTGTGGGTAAAAGACACGCCTGTACTGTATACATGTACCAAAATCCTGAAAACATGCCCGTGCAATGTATACTCCATTATACCCTCGGCGAGGCGGTTCTAATGTTTACCCACAATCAATAATTTTAAAAGATAATTCTTCGTAAATATCAAAGTTTTTCTAATGAAATTTTTTAATTTTTAATGCTGAACAAATATCTGTATATTGAATGGGCAAGTTTTCGTAATGAACGAACCAGGAAGACAAAGAACCGGTTACCCTGTTTTTGCGATTCTATTATGATTGTATACTTGTAATGAGTCCATTGTATTGTTATTCGAAAATACAATTCATTAACATTGACTGATAACAAAAAATGTTAAATAAAATTAAAAACAAAAAAAAAAAAAAACAAAAAAAAAAAACATTGACGGATAACTTCCATTGTATTCTGACAGAATAACAACACTATTAGAATAAGTTGAAAGTACTTTGCAAATAATTATTAATATCAATTGCATTGCACTGCGGTTGTCAACCGCAAGCAATGATGACGCGCAGCATAAAATGAGCCGCGCCGTTAGAAACCCGTATTTTTGCCTGTGCGAAAACAAAGGCGCAGATCAGCTTCGCAGTAACTGCGAAGCTGATCAGCGCATTTGTTTTCGCTACTCGGATAGTACAATTTCTCCTCTTCTTAAATACAAAATGTCAAACTTCTAGCCTGCTACTGTGACTGTACAGCTCGGTTTGTGTCGGACCTGGTCGGAAACCACATTGTTGGTTTTCCCACGAGGCGGCATAAAATGATAACTCTTTTATGCTTCCATCGCGGTCAAGGAACCACATTTGATTTTCAAATATCATTGTGCAATAAGTAAGACAAGAAAGTCGAGCATTACGAAAACACAACCTTGCAATATACAGAGATTTTTCATGCCCAGAAATGGAGCACAAATTTACCTGGATATCGGATTATTATACCGATAGGTAGAGTGCTCAAAATATAATGGGGCGTAATAGGACATGCCACTTCAAACCCTTTTTATGCTATAAAATATTAAAACAAATTAATTTTCCTTAATAGTTCATAAATCTATATAGTATCCTCTTAATGAAGATATATTTTTCAAAAAAATTGCTTTAAAAAAAGCTGGGTCAAACTCAGTTACAAGTTTTAGACCCATGTTCTATTAAATGATAGTAAAAAATACAAAAAGAAGCACCCCTCATCTAGATGAATGCCTAAAATAACATCATTTCTCAATCAAAATGAATTTTCCTTAATGGTTCCTATTAGGGGACAAAATTATCTTTCTAAAAATATATATTGCACAAACCTACTATAAAAATAAAATGAGTCAAACTTCAAAAAACCCTAATGACAGACCAGCGAAATTTTATTTTTCCGCTTTAAAATTGGGCCTGAAATTCACAGGTAACTCATATTGATTTTACTGAAAATGGCTTCCATCTGTCTGCCTCTATGTATATTGTAAATTACTAACGCAATACTTTATGTTGATAATTTATTTATTTATTAATTTATTTATATTATTTATTTATTCATTTTTTATTTTATATATTTATTTATTTTTAATAAAATATTTATTTATTTATTTATTTATTTATTTATTTATTTATTTATTTATTTATTTATTTATTTATTTTGAGAATGAGTTACCGACATTAAAGGCAATGTTTGGATAACCAACAATTAATACAAGTATGATCCAAAGAAAGATGCATAAAAATGCGATCCTCAATAAATGATTTAAAAAAATGTCCTTATAATTGGTCAATGTGTCGTCTCTCAGAATGTATTTAACAAAAGCGGTGCACAAATCATTAAGGTGTCAATCAATTAAAATTGTCACTTTTAGCTTATTCTATTATTCATACCACACCGATGTGTTTTCTGTATGTTTGTTTTTACAGCATTGAAATTTTCGTTATGACAAGGGTGTGGTGAAACAGCCACTGTCCGGCAAAATTGATTTTTGTCCCCATACGGGGAACTGTCACTCGGATCAGCCTAGGTATCCCTTTTCCCGGGAAAGGAAATATGGAGAATCTGTCCGAGCGGCAAATCACTTTGTATATATTTATTTTTTCTCTCCTTTCGGCTGAGCATATATATCAATTATTTTGACCGGACATAACATTTTGCCGAATATGTCTGTTTTTCCTTTTTTTGTGTGCGCACACATCTTTTACGGTCACGCGTGCCTCTTCTATTAGCCTTGGGGTGTGAAGTTTGACTGTAAAAACAATATTTGAGCCTCATCATGAGAAAACTTATAATGTGGTTTCCGAACAGGTCCGACACAAACTAAACAGTACAAACATGGAAGATGACTAGAAGTTTGTAATTACGGATGTAGAAAGAAGATGAGTTGTACTATCCGTGTAGCGAAAACAAAGGCGCAGATCGGTTGTGCAGTACTGCACAGCTGATCTGCGTCTTTGTTTTTGAATACGCAAATTTTTCGTTTTCTGATGCAGCGGCTTATTTCATGGATTTGACACTTGCATATTCGACCGCATAAAATGGATTGCATAGCAAGAAAGTCTGTTTTCGGGTCTTGGAACAATTCCGATATTAATAATAATTAGCACATGTGATATTGATCAGACTGCACGAAATCAATTAGCAAAACACAAACAGTTTATATACTGGTTGCATTTTTTTTATTTCGCATATACCAGAAACACTGCAGATTTCTTTAAGACTGCTGAGACCGCAGCGAATGTGTGATATTGATCAGAATGCACGAAAGCGATGAAACATATGTAAGATAAAATATAATATTTACAGCATTTGGAAGTAGTGAATACAAAGTAAAATTCAAGGGGAGGAAGTGTGAGCCATGTTGTGCAATTTCGGGTAATAAACCCTGATCAGTCATTCAGTGACCCTTATAAACCGGCAACTAAAGAAAGAATGCATATGGCTACTATGAAATTTAAATAAAAGCTGATAATACTCCACGCAACCAAAGCGGTCAGTTACTGTTTCGTTACGTCCTAAATAACAATGTTCCCAACATGTCGAGAGACGGTAATCGAAACAGGAATATTATTACATGTTCTTGTCTCAAAATCATATTCATTTTATTGGATCCGTGGTCAACATCAAACTATTTCGAGATTTATTTTTTATTTTGATATACAAACCAATCACTTCTCTTCTTATTCTGCACAAACAATAACTCTCACCGCTGTGTCTGGTGTGGGTTCGAGCCCCGTTTCTCTCGGGGTACTCCCGTTTTCGCCCACCTACTGATTGGCCCGTCTCTTATGAGCTGAAATAATCTTGAAAGGGACGTAAACTGAAAAAAAAAAAAAAAACTCCGTCTACTTATTATTCCGTCTGTGGTTAGGTTAATGAAGTCGTTTTGATACATGAGTTGCATGTACATGACTCCGTTCAAACAGAAAAGTTTAAGAGATTGATGATCAGTCTGTGCAGAAGCGCTTTTTTTTTTTTTTTACTTTTAAAAGTTTACGAGATCAAAACCATGATGTTGAACTGTTGAACGTAAAGTTGATTCGTTTCAAAATAGAATATAAAATATATTTGTCAATGAAGATATCCAAAAGTCATATTTCAAAACAAAACTCAGAAAACGGAACAAATCTCCTACTTGTACCTTTCTACAGGTAGATCTAAACCATAGCAATTTAGACAAACTCGGCGCATTCAAACAAAGCCTAAGGGCATATTACCTAGGCGATAGATTTTATCTTGGATGCCAAAACAGGTATTAGGCTAGCTAACTCCCGCGGGTATTGGAAATCCGAAGGTCAAGCTTCTTATAGCAGATTAATTCCCCTGATCTTCATTTCTGCACATGTTTCAGCTCTAAAAATTGAAGATTTCATTAGAAAAAAAGATATTTTTTAATAGTTTTGCTCGATACATAGACTGTGGGTACACGACGTCGTTCGAATCTATGTTTTGGAGCAAAATTAAGAAAAATAAGTATACCCCTGCATACCCCAGTTTTGCTATATAAAAGTGGAGTTTAAGCGGGTATACATTTAATGGACATGTTTTCATGATGTCAAGGTGGCCAATCGTCTAGCATTAACTGAAACAAAGACGGTATGCATGACAAGGAAGTAAACGAACTTCTCGGAAAACTTACGATAGTATCGCCTTAAAACGGACAATGGAGAAACGACTAGAAGGCTTTCGGAACCAGAATTTTATGTCGACTTGGTCTATTAAAAGTTTAAGAAACTTATAGGAAGGAATGATGTCTCTTTTCAGTTTAGAAAAATCATTATACGATACAAACATAAAGGGTATAACTTAAATGTGATGCGACAGTCTGCATGCTTAGTTTTTAACCCAGTCATGGTTGATAACTATGCTGCCTTCATTAATTGCACACCGGTGGGTCGGGCGTTGTTGGACCACCGGGATTCTTTTGCTCCGGATTTCAATAAGTTATTTGGCGCCCGGAGATCTCCATCGCCAGGCAGCTTATTGTGACTGTGAGTTTTCGTTTTTATTCATTTTTGTGGTTACTGTATCATGATTCATTTAGAAAATGACACTCAAAAAAAGGTACAAGTAGGCAAAGATCAGGAAAAGGCGCAATCAGAAAAAGATTCCCACTCCAAAAACCGAGGTGGGAAAAAACCAAACTAACAATCAGGTACTTATACCATGAAACATATCGTAAGCCGAATGAGCAGCTATTTTCCCAATAGGTGGCCACTCAGTTACCTTAACTTAACTAAAAATATGAAAACATACATAAGGCGCCAACAGCACAAAAAATTTTAAACACCAAGACATTAAACAAAAAGAACCACTACAGAAGTATCGACTTGGAACGATCAGTAACACAAAGTTACTGGCGGGCTTAAACCGGTTTTACAGGTACCTAACCTCACCCTCAGCTTCTGCAGTGGTTCACAACATTTCAAGGCGTTTTCTCTCTCTATTTATGGTTTCTTTTCTCATACAGTATGTCTGTTTATACTGTAGCCTTTTTAAGCATATGTTCACGTCTTTTTCCGCCGTGTATGTTTTGTTGCTTTTGTATTTTTAGCAATTTGTAAGCATGCGTTCTACATGTATCTATCATTTATACCATTACTATATTATTATGTTATTAATCAAGTTATTTCGTATTGGACCAGTTACAGGTCCGAGGTTAGCTGTATTGGACCGAGGCCGGAGGCCGAGGTCCAATACAGCTGACCGAGGACCTGTAACTGGTCCAATACGAAATAACTTGATTAATGAGATTTTTATTAATTAACTGTCAAAAGTCCATATCAGTCCATATCCTCCTCTATCACATCAAACATATCTTCGCCATTCTTAGCGCCAATGTCTGACATTCTTTTCAAAGATGTTGACATTATTTTTGTTTGTTTGTTTGTTCACTATTTAACTGATCGGCTGAATCGCCGCCATTGTTTTTTCTCTCAACTCATTCAACGCGGCACGTGACCTTGCACGTGACTTTTGACCAATCAGATGTAGGGATTTCAATATAGATAGCAGGCCAATCCGTATAGATACGAGGTCAACCGTATTAGTGCGAGGTCAGCTGTATTAGGTCGAGGTGAAATCTAGTATAGACTATACGAAAAAAGAAACGTCACCAGTATCACTGAGACCAAATTCTCCGTATAAGTACTACATTCTAATAAGTTAATTAATAAAAGCTCATATATATTCGACAAATTGTAATACGAATACTTATTGCAGTAAGTGTTACGTGTCAATTCTGTGCACTAAATATTTAAATATATATTATCATTGAAAAAAGACTTTATATATAAATAGAGGATCTTACACTCGTGGTCATTTCATATAAAATTTATTAAACAAGCCTTCGGCGAGTTTAATAAATTTTATATGAAATGACCACGAGTGTAAGATTCGTTTTATCATATGACTTCTAAAATAGGTTTTTATCGCTTTTAATGTGGACATGACGTCGTCAATGACGTAACGTATTCCCGCAAAAGTGTTATTACACACGTGTGTGGTCATACGATATTTATGACATGACGTTATCCACTGGAAAACAGCGGCGTCACATGATAAATAAACTTAAAGCCTTTGCTCTAATCCTACACTATTTTATTGTATGTTATATGTTTTGCATGTCAAATTTATATTGATGATAAATATGTTTAAACTAATCTGAAAATGCTTCAAATATAACCACAAAGGATTTAATATACGTATGGATGGTATCACTTGAGCCGCTATTCCTGGGTAGGCTCTAACTTGAGCGGTTAACAAGAAAAGGGTGGTCAGTCAGTAGCGTACAAGCAGCCCATCTATTTCTTTAAGCATCAATGAGCGGGGGCCCTTATTCCCACCGGACCACTATTTTTGGTTTACATGGGTGGTTATAATTTCAAGCACATTTTGAGATTCATGGAATCATAAAATGGAGGTGACATCCCGACATGACCAGAGTTGTTTTCTTGGACGTAAAACATAAATTCAAACTAACAAGGTGTCTTAACTCAGTGTTAAGGGTAAGGTGTCTTTTGTGACACCGTTTTTGGACTCCTGTGTAAGCTTCAAACATATTGTATGATAATGAACATCAACGGTAAAAAGTACGGAAACCGTCTAAACTTTATTGATAACATTGAACTTGACAAGACGTCATTTCATTATAATGAACAAACACGTGCTGAGAAAAAAAGCCATATCACTGTTAATGAGGAAATCGTTTTCCTACAACGGCTACTGCAAATGCGCACATCATCTGCGTAGATATAATTCCGCATAGCTGATCATTGTCTATGTTTCCATTCCTCACGTTTTAAGTCTGAAGTTTCAACTAGGTTGTGTGTTGGCCTAGCTATATGGGTATAAACCATGGTAAAAACTACGCAATAATTTGTCAAAAACGAGCGTTATTCTTCTGAAACCTACCTGATAGAACCACTGCAGAAGCTGATGCGAGTTTAGTGTTCTGTCAAACTGGTTTAAGTCCCCCAGTAATTTTATATTCGTTCCAGTGCAATAATTCTGTTGTGGTTCTTTTTGTTTAATGTTTTGGAGTTGAATTTTCAGCCGTTTGAACCTTATGTACGTTTTCATAGTTTTAGTTAAGTTCGGGTAACTGGTTGGCCATCTATTGGGAAATGGCTTCTCACTCGGCGTATGATATACTTTCTAAGTATAAGTACCTAATTGTCAACTATTGTTTTCCCACCTCTGATTTTGGAGTGGCGATTTCTCTCTGATTGCGCCTTTTCCTGACTACTTTTCATTGCCTACTTGTACCTATTTATAATTTGTAGTCATTGCAACCGTACTTCATGGGTCACTGACGGACAGTGCAATTCCTCTTCTTCCTAAATTCAAAATTTCAAGCTTCTAACCGTCTTCTGTGACTGTACAGGTAGGTTTGTGTTGAACCTGGTTGGAAACCCAAATTTTTTTTTTTTTTTTTTTTTTTTTTTTTTTTTTTTTTTTCAGGCGAAAGAACCAAATGTAAGTATTGTGACCTAGTTGAACGGTTCAATGACGTTTCATTAGGCCGAAAAAATAGCTGTGGCCGACCCCGATATTTTTGTGCCGACCCTGCAGTTTTTATTGTCATTTTGTAAGAGAATGAAAAGTTTCAGGTAAACGGACATATGACAAAATAAGCCAAAGCTACAAAATGGATATTTAAAATCACTTAATTTAACTTTCTTTATGTTTTACTTCTACTTCTACTTCTATACTACTCCCAACAATCAATTGCTGATTATTACTGGGAGGCGCTGTCGGGAACAGCTGGAAAATGATGAAAATGGGTGATGTTAAGGCATTGATGAAATGAATGATCATGAAACTAAAAGAGCAACGTTTACTACAGTTAAAAACATAAAATGGTGTGATGATTAGAATGTGACAGTGGCCTAGGCTGGGACTGGCCTTTACACTGTATGGGAGACTATTCCAGTGTCAGATTGTTCTGGGAAAAATGAGTTCATATGGTACAGAGTCCGGGAATATGGTACAAAGAAATTTTTGTTTCAGTTAAATGATGATGATCTACGGCAACTAGATTGTGTTTGATTTTATATAACAGGATAAGTGAATGAATTTTGGATTCTTCTGTTTTCAAGTGTTTGCCAGTTTAGAATTTTAAGCATTTCAGTGACACTGCTAGTGAAGTTGTAATCATTTAGACAGTATCTAGCTGCTGCTCTCTGAACTCTATCTACCTTATAAGTAAGTTTTTCCTGCCATGGATGCCATACTGGAGCGCAGTATTCAAGCTGAGGACGAACATAAGTGTTGTATGCTGTTTCTTTTATTTTCTGATTATTTGTCTGTACATTTCTTTCAATGAATTTAAGGGTGTTAAAAGCTTTGGAGGTCATTTTTCAATGTGGGGTTTCCAGGAGAATTCTTCATTAATTGTGATTCCGAGATATTTTGCATTTTCAGTGGCTTTCAGTTCAATGTTGTGAAGTTTATAAGGAAAAATGATTGGTTTTTGCTTTTTTGTTACACGAATCACTTCACATTTATCTGGATTAAATTCCATGGACCAGTCTGATTCCCATTGTTCGAGTTTAAGTAAGTCATCCATTTATGCCTAGGTCACACTAGCACTTACGGTCGCTGCGGACGCTGCGGATAGGGCTTCCGTATTTGTCCGTCTTGTCCGTAACGATTCGTATCATATCCGTAAAGTCCGTATCTGTACGTGCATTATTTACAGGGCACGGAAGATCCGCAGCCAAGCTTTGATAATTGTCAAAAATCAGGCACGGATGAAAAACCCGTAAGTGTCCGTATCTAATCGGTATCAAAAAACGTATCTATTCGGTAACTAAACGTATCTTGTCGTAAGTATTTGTTGCGGATCGATACTGTTTCATATGTGCTGTTTCGTTCAGTTACGGTCTTTGTCGGCGTACAGTTATGTAATTAAAAGTATACCGCTTTCTCACTGAATCGCCCGTGCGTCCAATGCTCACATTTATGCACGTGCTTTCAATACATTCCTTTCGCCAGTATGAAAAATATGGATTCCTCAGAAGGAGATTTTGCATTGCTTTTACTAGCTGAGAAGCAGGCTGCAATATCTAAGACAAATTGGAGAACCAACAAACGAACAAGCAAACACACAAATGTTACTCAAATTATAGTATTATGAGAAGTTATTTCCGTTGTTTTACGACTATCACTCGGTTGATCAATCACTCGATCGATCCGTCAAGATATCAATCAATCGATCGATCGCAATCGATCTCTCGATCAATCAATCGATCATCGATCAATCAGTCTATCGATCGACCGAAAGATCGATCGCGATCGAGCAATCAATCGACCGATCAATCAATCAAAGCAAATTATGTTCTATAATTTCTTCACGTGCAGATACGGATGTTTCGTCCGTATCGAAATTTTGACTTTTTTCAAAATTTGGGCGCGGATTCTACGGACCCCTGCGAATACAACACGTACAGCTACGGTCATATACGCATACGATACGAATTGTTACGTATATAACGGATAGATACGTGAGACTTGTCCGTAGCGTCCGTCGCATCCGTATGTGCTAGTGTGACTGTACTTTGGCAATAAACAGCGGTTACTTACATTACATTGCAGCGTTTTATACGCAAGAGAGCGTAACAAATGCGTATTTGAAGGTACATGTCCGTGTCTAAACGTAACAGATGGTATCGAAAGGTATGTAGACAAGTTACTTTCCGTATGTATCCGAATATATCCGTAACTATACCGTATGTATTCGCATCTATAAGTAATTACAGTTACGTAAATTCATTAAGAACAGTTAGCCCCGCCCACTAATTCCTGCGGATTGCTACGTATAGTACCCGCAACTATCCGCAGCGTCCGTAATTGCTAGTGTGACCTAGGCATAAGTAAGATTTGCCTTCCTACCGACCCTGATTTTTTTCGGCATGATAGCGTAAACACGTTGTTGTTTTTTTTTACGCTGTATATCTCTTATAGCAAGAGATGTTGAACAAAATGTCTCTCGATTGTTAGTGGATAGGGCCTAATGCTCGACCTTATTTAATTGCTTTCATTTTCCTCTAAAAATGAAAAAAGTCACTTTGAGATAGTTAGTCCAGTGGGACAATATGGTTCGTCCATGATAGATAAAGGTGAATGTAACCTAGTGATTCTGCCTACAAGCATGAAAACCATGAGATATTTGAGATTTATGAATAGTTATTATTATTTTTTATCGCACCTGCTTATAGCAGGGTGCGATATAGGAGTCCAAATTTCCGTCCGTCCGTCCGTCCGTCCGTCCGTCCGTCCGTTCGTTCGTTCGTTCGTTCGTCCGTTCGTTCGTTCGTCCGTCAACATTTACGTCGAAGTTTGACATTTACGTCGATGTTTTTGTTTTCTCTGCATTAGTGAAAGCTGTGAATGTGAAACCTTGCATAGTAATTGTCCTTGACATCTCTTCAAACACGCACCTTGACCCAATGCCCTTGACCAATAATTCACGGTCCATTGACTTTGTTAATTTTTACGTCGAAGTTACGTCGAAGTTTGGTTTTCTCTGCATCAGTGATAGCCATGAGTGTGAAACCTTGCATAGTAATTGTCCTTGACATACCCTTCAAGCACGCACCTTGACTTGTGCCCTTAACCTATATTTCAAGGTCCATTGACTGTGTTAATTGTTACGTCGAAGTTTGGTTTTCTCCACATCATTGATAGCTGCGAGTGTGAAACCTTGCATAGTAATTGTCCTTGACATACCCTTCAAGCAGGCACCTTGACTCAGTGCCCTTGACCTATATTTTGCGATCCATTGACTTTGCAATTTTTACTTCAAAGTTACTTCGAAGTTTGGTTTTCTCTGCATCATTGATAGCTGCGAGTGTGAAACCTTGCATAGTAATTGTCATTGACATACTCTTCAAGCATGCATCTTGACCCGGTGCCCTTGACCTATATTTCACGTTCCATTGACTTTGTCCGATGCAGGTGCAATATCGACCTCCGCGGCGTTCTTGTTTTTTCGGGGATGTCAAATCAAAAACTATCTAGACCAGTTATGCCATCGTGGCATTACAGTAATTAGCACTTACCACTATTCCAATTACCACTCTTCGATATACTGTTATACTCTAAAACTTCGCTTTTAGGCGTTCTAAAAGATATGTCCCGAAGAGTCAGCTGAAACGTACACGCAGTCAAACATAACTAAAATCGTTTGACCCATGGGGAAATTCAAGTTTACTACACAACGTTAACAATGGCCGACTAATTTGTTATACAATTTTACAAGTTAGGGATGTAAAGATGAGGCCTCCCAGGGGTTTTGGGGATTCAGGGAGAAGGGCTATTTATTTTCAGGGATTTAGTGAGAATGGTCATTTATTTTGAGGGATTTGGGGAGAAAGTACAACTTTTTGGGGTTTTAGGGAGCAGGGTGCAGGGGAAAAACATTTTAGGGAGCTGGGGAGAAATGTCATTTTTCTTTCAGGGAGCAGTGAGCAAAGACCCCCTGGGGGCCTCCCAAAGATCAACAAAGATATTTTGACAACTTATTCTCCATGAAATGAAGACCAACTCTGACTTGATATGAAACTTCCGGTGCGACAAGCATACATGCATGTTCATTAAAACCTACAGCTGATTAAATTTTTGATTGATGCACAATTGAAAAATGCGTTTGTCATAATCATTGTTCCAACATTGCGTGATTATTCTAATGCATGAATAATAGGAATTTCATTATTAAAGCCATGTCGCCACAAAGAGTTGCCTCCGAGTTTCCGACATGGCCCAATACGACCGAAGACGCCTAAAGGAATAAAACTCTAGATTTTGACCACAGAGAAAGTGTACAGTCTCTGAAACGAAATCAACGACACTGTTTGTGCAGCGATCTATTTATTCCATTTTGATATGAAAAAAGGTTTCCCAGCGACCCGGCTAGCTTGTTGAAAGGCGCGAAACATATGTTAGCATTAAATCACATGCGCTCTTCGCATAATTTAGTTATGTGAGTAGGTTACTGTGTTAAAAAGTTCATCGTTACTTTCGAATTCAAATGATCTAATTTTTTGCATGATTCAACTTTTAACCATATACAGGAAGAACCCCACCCAAACCGCATTTTACGTAAAGGTTTCGTCATATCCATCATATTAAAGTTCATTCATTTGTTCCTCATAGAAGGTTTAATTTCTCTGACAGTCTTTCTCTGAAAAGCTAAAAGAACCGAACTTAGTGATTTGTGTGTTTGCTAGTGCCTTATAGTCATGCCGGGACGTTGTTCTCATAAGGATGTCACGATATCTAAATATATCCAACCAAATAAACAACTTAGTGTTATATATATGAATGATTTTCCTGGAAATGCCTAGACATTCTACTGTCTGAACACCTTCTGTCAGAAACTGCATTTTTCGAAATCTCACTATTCTGAAACACCACAAGAAAAAATACGACCATGCAACCTTTTTAAAACACACAAGTCCTAAAAAGTGCCACAAAAAGTTTGAAAATCGGTTCACTAATAAAATAATTATGCAAAAAAAAAAAATAATTTTGAATAGGCATTTTGCATGTGCAAGGGAGGTAATCCAAACACCTTAAACTTAAAATCAAGCAAATCTTTGGAATACTTTTAAGAGTTTGGCGCTCAGCTATGCATACAAAACAATTTTGTTTTGGTTTAGTGCATTTTAGATGAAAAATAATCAACTTAGATTTTTTCCGGGAAAATAGTTACTTCCCTTGCTGGCAATTTTCAATGGAAAAAGCCCTATTCAAAACTATTTTCTTGCATGAAATTTTTATTTGCGAACCGATTTTTTTAATTTTTGTGACACTTTTTAAGACTTTTGGAATGCAAAATGGTGATATGCTCATATTTTTCTCGAGGTCTTTCAGAAAAGTGAGATTTTTAAAAATGCAGTTTCTGAAAGATGGTGTTCAGACAGTAGGCGGTTCACCAGTCTAAGTGGTCAATGATGTGATTGGTTTGTGGTTTATTCACCATTTTTGCATTATCTGCTGGTTCCCAGCTTTACAAAAATCAATATTGGAAAAAAAACAGGTAACCAGAACCCCCCTGACCTTTGAGGTCAGGGGGGTTCTGGTAACCTGTTTTTCCAATATTGATTTTTTGTAAGCAGGAAACCAGACGATAATGCAAAAATGGTGAATAAGCAGTGCCTGCAAGCACAAGAAGCCCAAGGCCCCAAATGGTGGGGGTCCATATTCCCACCCTACGATCCTAGGGAACTAGTGCAATTAGCAGTTTAAAAATTTTATTCAATATTTTCATGATGTCATGTTTCCAATTACCACTCTCCGATATATTGTTATCCATGGGAGAGGTCACATTTATGAAAAATAGTATTAAATGAGCCGCCGTGTGGCAAAATCAACAATCTGCGTAGGCGAAAACAAAGGCGCAGATGAGCTTCGCAGTAACTGCGAAGCTGATCAGCGCCTTTGTTTTCGCTACACGGATAGTACAATTCCTCTACTTTCTAAATCCAAACTTTTCCGCCTCTAAACATCTTCTGTGACTGTACAGCCTGGTTTGTGTGGGATCTGGTCGGAACCCAAATTTTTGGTTTTCTCACGCACAGGCTCAAATGGTTTAAATTCCACAACAAGTGCATAAAAAGATGTTTGTAAAACAAGAAAATTGTTGGTTGGAAAATGAATCTAAACCGATTCCTCAGAATACCCACGCAGATCTCAAAGGACCAAGAGGAAAATATAATCTGCACTATGGATGATGTGCGGTGATATTTTTAGGGCCGCCACACGGCACAACACCAGCTGCAACGATAGCAAATAAAAATAAAACCGAAATTCTGTAGGAGCAATGAGCATATTAATAAGAAAAGTGTTGATCTATACCGCTATTTCGGCTACTTAAGCCTCTTCAGTGACCATTAAGATTCGGCAAAATGGAGCCAAAGAGAAGTACTGCAATTTTGCAACTTTCTACAGGACAGCCAATACAAAGACTAGTATAATTCAAATCTGTTTGTCTGTTTGTTTGTTTATTTGAATCGATGCTTAACGTACCAGGCCAAAGCTATGATCATGTCGAGACGTTGCCTCTGTTTTATTGGACATTTACCCAAAATTAGTCTTCCACACAGTACATGTGGCATGAGACTTTGAACGATCGCCCTTCGCTCAAGAAATTTTAACCCCTTTCGAAAACGTTTTGCGATTGTTTTGCGTGATGTTTTCGGGTGACTCGCGTGGGACTCGCGAGTTTTACGTAATAAATTTTGCGAGTTGCTAAACCCTTTGCTAAAAGTTCTTTTAGTTCGTCGCGTATCGCATGTATTGATCTTATCGAGACGTTTGCGCCATGCGCGACGTGATTCGTCTTACTATTAAATTCAAGTATTTATAAAATGTATCTAAAATTGCTACTTTTCTGCTTAGTTTCAACGCTGTTTTTGTAGTAAATGACGCTATTAATCCATTGTTTTTTTTTCCTTTTTGTTTGGGGTCTATTTTGGACATAAATAACAACAATTAACTTGTATATGTTAATTGTATAATTATGTGTAATGCTAAAACCCTTCTCTCGGAACTCCCAAATGGTAGTCAGTATAGGGTGGCCGCAAATGGACGCATTTTGAAGAAAGACAGATCACGTGACCCTCGCTCAGATACAACAGCAGAACCAACGGACTAGGGGGACCCCCGGTTACATGAGCGTAATTTAAGAATATCACACATTAATGTCGGCGGATGGACCGCAAACAATGGCGAATTACGGAAACATTTATTAAAGTATATTGATTCGGACATTATTTGTATAAATGAAACACATCTTCAGGGAGACACCGTTATAGACATTGATGGCTTTACGTTCTATGGCCATAACAGACATTCAACGCATGTACGTGCACCGAAAGGTTCGGGTGGAGTCGGTATTTTTGTAAAAAATGATTTGTTTTCACATTTGAACGTCAGTGTCTTGGACAGATCGTACGATGGTATTCTTTGTATTTCGGTGGTTTCGAAAGAAACAGACTATTCAATCGCTATATTTTGCACATATTTACCACCGGAATCGTAATGGGGGCGCGATGCAACAGGTTTTTACGCCCATCTTCTAGCTGAGATTTATACGCTTAGTGAATATGACTCTATTATATTATGCGGAGATCTGAATTCCAGAATTGGTCAAACAAACGATGTTATTTCTGGGTTAGATAATATTCCCCAAAGGAGCCCCATTGATCAGACCACAAACCAACACGGACACACGTTTATAGAATTTTTGAATGACTCAAAGTTTTGTGTTTTAAATGGAAGATTGTGCTCTGAAAACGATGATTTTACTTCCGTATCGACACGAGGCAAAGCTGTAGTTGACTATATTTGTGTTCCCCATGAATGTTATAAAAACTGTTCTAATTTTCGAGTTATTTCCCCTGAGTCGTTAGTTCATCGTCATAACCTTCAGCATCTGCTGGGACCTAGAAGCAAGTTACCCGATCACTATTTCTTAACATTTGACTTTAGTTATAGTTACTATAGTATTCCATCGGACAATAATACATGTACGGAGATGCCCGAACACACACAGAAACCGTTCATAGAGCGTAAATACAAACTGAACAGACTTCCGTCAAATTTTATGAACTCGAATATATGTCGAGCTGCCTTCACAGAACTGATAAATCGAATAGAACTATGTCGAGAAAACCAGAATAATATAGATTTAGTTTACGACTCCTTTTGTGATACACTTATTCGAGAAATGAACGATTCTGTGCCGTATTTTGATTGCACGAAACCGGTACGCAAGCGCTTTAAATCATTCAAACCGTACTGGAACGAGGAACTTGATAAACACTGGAATGAGTTGCGCCTTAAAGAACGTGCTTTCGTGAAACACAAAGGGAGTAGAGAACGTGGTTTGGCATTAAAACGGGAGTTCCTTATATCCAGAAATAAGTTTGATAAACTTTTACGCTCAACCGATCGCGCATACAGAAGAGGGCTTATGATTGACATTGAAGCTGACTGTACGGATAACCCTAAGGAATTCTGGGATCACCTTAAATCGCTCGGACCAAAACGTAAACATTCCGTTCCATATGAGGTATACGACGAGAGCGGAAATGTGCGAAGTGACAGATCATTCGTCGACAGTACTTGGACGCGGGAATTCTCGAACTTGTACAATAATCAGGATACACAGGATTTCGATAATCAATTCTATGACCATATGTTACAGCACAAATTATTTCTTGAAGATGCCATGAAGGACCCTTTATATAACGAAATACAATCACTAAATTTACCTATTAGCAAAGCTGAAATCGAAAAGGTTGTATTCCGAGCAAAACGTGGAAAATCTGTTGGACTCGATAAAATCCCATACGAAATACTGAAATTCCCGAATGTCATTAACTCTTTACATTCATTATTCAATTTCTGTCTAGATACCGGTTTGATCCCTTCCATCTGGAGGAAAGCCATTATTACCCCCATCCCAAAAGACAGCACAAAAGACCCTCGTATTCCACTCAATTACCGAGGTATTAGTTTACTTTCGACTGTAAGCAAGCTATATTCGTCTGTGCTTAACAATAGATTACTACCGTACTTGGAAAACAATGGACTCTTGGTTGACGAGCAGAACGGGTTTCGGTCGGATAGATCGTGTCAGGACCATGTGTTCTCGGCATGTACTGTGATAAGAGACAGACTTTCTGAAAAGAAGAGTACGTTCGGTACCTTCATTGATCTTCAGAAAGCCTTTGACTTTGTAGATAGAGATGCTTTATTGTATAAACTTTTGTTGAACAAAATTGACGGGAAATTTTATAACTCTGTTAAAGCTATGTATACGAATACGGAATCTTTTATAAAACTAAATGGTGTGTTGTCAAGTTGGTTCCCATGTACTTCCGGTGTTAAACAAGGAGATAATTTATCGCCAACTTTATTCGCTCTTTTTATTAACGATCTTGCTGAAGAGCTAAAAACTTTGAATTGCGGAATTTCCATAAATGGTGTATCTCTGTGCTGTCTCCTATACGCCGACGACTTACTGTTATTATCGGATACTGAAGACAATATGCAGCGTATGCTCGACTATGTATCAAACTGGTGTAATAAGTGGCGTTTACGAATTAATTATACCAAATCTGCGATTATTCATTTCAGGAATAAAGGGAAGCAAAGAAGTGATTATATTTTCCATATTGGAAACAAAACAATAGATTATGCTAGTTCCTATAAATATTTAGGTGTTGTGTTATCTGATAACATGAATTTTAACATTACTGTAGATACATTATTCAACTCCGGTGACAGAGCACTCGGGTCGATGATATCAAAGATTCATAACTTCAAAGATGTAGGGTTCGAAACCTATACTAAACTTTATTATTCGTGCGTAGTGCCAGTGACAGATTATTGCTCCGGCGTATGGGGATTTAGAGACTTTATTAAGGGTGATATGGTACAAAATCGCGCGATACGTTATTTCCTAGGGGTCCATCGCTTCACCCCTATCCTAACTATCAACGGAGATATGGGTTGGCCAATCTCTCTACACAGGAGGTGGCTAAATATGCTTAGACAGTGGAACCGTTTAGTAAGCATGGACGATGATAGACTTACTAAAAAGATCTTTCTGAATGACTTTAATCGGAATAAGAATAATTCCTGGTGTTCAGAAATAAAATCTATATTTAATAAATTAGCATTACTGGAAAACTTTCAAAATAAAGAACTATGTGATATAGCTCATTGTGAAAAACAATTATTTCAAAATCATAGCACAGACTGGTCAAATAAAACTAAAGATGTATCAAAACTCAGGACATATATTTCGTTTAAAACACAATACAAAACTGAAGACTATGTGAAAGCATATTTACCGAAACAAGAACGTTCGTTTTTAGCACAGTTGCGATGCGGGGTTCTACCACTCAGGATAGAAACCGGACGTTTCAGCGGACTTAAGCCTGAAGAAAGGGTCTGTCAGCTCTGTGACAGTGGTGACATTGAGGATGAGAAACATTTCATCCTAAGTTGTGATGCATATACAAATCAAAGACAGATTCTTTTTAGACATTTAGGCCAACCATTCCACTTACTGGACTCAAATGAGAAATTTAAATCTCTTATTACACAGGAATATAGACACGTTGCAAAGTTTATTTCCCAATCCTTTATAGCAAGACGTAATTCTCTATACAATTGAATTTCATGAAAATATGTATGTAATTTCCTAAATGTTGAAGTAAACGCATGCATGTCTCTACAGATAATGCTCTTGTGAGTATTATATGATAAAGTATCACACAATTACTTTCTTAGTTGAATTAAATGTTTAAAGTGACTTATAGGCCCATGTGGCCGGGTGTACTATTTACATGTTTATTTATTCAAATGTTTGTATTGCTTGTTACACAAGTCACTATAATAAAAGATTACTTACTTACTTACTGTATACAAAACAAGCCAATTTGTCAGGCTACTGTATGAATGCGAGTTGGTGTCAGCCAACCATCAAAATTCTTTGAAACATAACAAGTCATTTTGTCGAATGAATAAAACTTTCGAGGCTCATCTTGCTTACCTTATTCTTACCATCATCTACGTAAATTAAACCACAGCCCACCCCGTACAATCGCATGCGGGTAAAAATTTCAAAGTGTTATTCGCACATCAACTTGTGGGAGTTTTATTTGCCTTTTCCAGCTTTTTCATAGTCTTTTTTTCGCGTAACTGAAATTGTTTATCGGGACGTGAAACCTCAAATCAAAATACCACAGGTAAATTTGAGTTTAATTTTGCATATTTGAGTCGATGGTTTATACATGTAAATGGGGAGACTTTTTATGGCTGCCACACGGCAGTTATCATAAGCAAATAAAAATAAAAGCTGAGATCCTTTAGTTAGCATATTAATGAGAAATGGGGTTGGTCATCCCGCGGTTTCAGCTGCTGAAGCCTCGTCAGTGACCATTTAGATTTGGCAACATGGGGTCAAAATGAATAACCGTAATTTTGCAAACTTGAACAGAATACTCTATACCAGGACTAGTATTATCCTTGAGTCAAATAATGCATGTTAGAAATGAATCTTAACCGTAAATGAATTTCTGATATGCAGAAATGTCCTAGCTGATCGCAAAGGACTCAAAGGAAAATACAATCTGGACTACGGTTGATGTACGGGGAAACTGCATTTACGTTGAGATACATGTATCTATTCAATTTGCTGTAGAATCTTACTACAGTTTAAATGCTTATCTAGGTGGCTAGTAAACAAATACTTTAAGAAAAAACTTAAATGTCAATGGCCTCAAATATTTTGCCCAAAAATGGATGTCTCCATTAAATGTATTGCATCCATTAGCCTTGGTGTCATCTAGTTTTATTATGATTATAATGGCTTTAGTGTAATGCATCAAGTTTGAAACAAACCAAATGTCAACAAGCTCTTTTAACCAACAACAGCATTCCATGGGCAAAATGGTTAAATGTCTTTCAAGTGTGGTCATTTTATGTAATTTACATACTTTTGTAGATAAAAGTAGGCCTAAATTCGGGCATGAGAAAATCAACAATTTGCATTTAATGATAAATAACGTTACCACCTATGTATGTAACTTAGCTTGGCCTTGAATACAACGCGACCATGATACGGTTTATACCCGTACGACCTCTAATTCAGAATTCAGACTCTCTACCACTTAGCCACCGTGCTCCATAACTTTTTAGCTCACCTGAACCGAAGGCTCACAGCACAGCTTAGGATAGGCAGGCATCCGGCGTCCGTCCGTTGTCACCGCCATTTTCAATGATCTTCTCTTAAACCGGTTGGCCAATCAGAGCCAAATTTTATATATCATATTTTATATATAGGGCGGGGGAAACCAACGTGTATATAAATAATTTAGGTCACAAGACCATGATGGTTACCATGCCCATATATGGTAAAAACCCTTCAAAAGTCTTCTTCGGAACCGGTGGACCAATTTCAACGAAACTTGGCATGAAGCATCGATAACTGAAGGACTTCAATGCATAAATAAATCATGACCCTGTGGTGAGCTTGGCCTTTTTAACGGCAAGGTAAACATAGGTCGCGTGTGCATTTGAATAAGGAAAACTATTAAAATGTCCTTAAAAGCGAAACTCTTGCAGGAAATGGGCAGTAGGACTGAATATTAATGATTCTGAAAACCATTGGATCCTAGGGGCTCACCTGTCCCAACCCCAGGGCAATATATATCTATATTAGTACCATAATATTCAAACAATTTCTGCTCTAAAACAGCTTGGTCAATCGAAGCCAAACTTTATATGAAACATCTATAGGAAGTGGGAATCAATGTGTATATAAATAATCCAGGTCTTATGATCATGATGGCCGTCATGTCAATATATAGTAAAATAAACCCTTCAAATTTTTTTCTCCGGAACTTGTTGACCGATTTCAACGAAACTCGGCATGAAGTATCGATGGCTCAAGTAATACAATGTGTATGTGTGATGACCTTGACTAATTTTTCAGCAAGGTCAATATAGGTCGCTGAAAGTTTAAAACTGTTAAAATGTCATTCACTGGGAAAATCTTGCAGGAACTGGGCAGTGGGACTGGATATCAATGATTCTGAAAAGAAATGAAGATCAGGGGCACATCTGCCCCTACCTCGGGGCAACATACATGTATATTACCATAATATTCAAACATCTTGTCCTATGAAATCGCTTAACAAATCAAAGCTAAATTTTATATAAAGCATCTATAGGAAGGGGGAACCAATGTATTTATAACTAATCCAGGTCACATGACCAAGTTGGCCGCCATGCCCATATATGATAAAACACTACAAAAATCTTCTCCGGAACTGGTTTAACGATTTCAACGAAACTTGGCATGAAGCATTGATGACTCAAGTACCACAATGTGTATATACGAGTAAATCATTACCCTGTGATGACCTCGACCTATTTTAGGGCAAGGTCAACATGGGTCGCTTATGCATTTGAATGGATAAAACTGTTAAAATGTCATTTGAAGGTAACAAACTTGCAGGAAATTGGTAAATGGACAGGATATTGAGTATTCTAAAAAAAGCCCTATGGCTTCATCTGTCCCTTTACTGGGACTATTTTCCATAATATTCAAACATGTTTATTAGTATATACAACAGATCTCAGGTGAGCGTTTACAGGACCATTGGTCCTCTGGTTTTAATTGAATTAAGGTGTAAATATGAAGTATTACTGTCTGGTACATACAACCACAAAACAAGTAGGTGGGCGGAAAGCATAACATAATAAATCATAACACACAAACAAATAAAATGAGCCTGTGCATAAGAAAACCAACAATTTGGGTTTCCGACCAGGTCCGACATAAACGAGGCTGTACAGTCACAGAATAAAGCTAGAAGCTTGAAACTTTGGATATGAGTAGAAGAGGAATTGTACTATTCGTGTGGCGAAAACAAAGGCGCTGATCAGCTGTGCAGTTACTGCACAGCTGATCTGCGTCTTTGTTTTCGCATATGCAAATTGTTGGTTTTCTCATGCACAGGCTCAAATCTATTTTTTTCGATTAATTTTAAAAGTTAACTTGTTTTTGAAATTCTTGTTTGTTGTCATTAACATATCTTTTTTTAATAATTTCAGCGTAGTGAGTATGGTTACAAATTATGACATCAAAAAACAAATAGTTAACATTAAAGTTATCAATGTCAGGTACATTTTGACGATACATCTTCCAAATGTTCGGTGTTCATAGATTTTAATTATTTACTCTTGTTGGCCTTTGATTTATTTATGAGACAAAGCTGATTTTAATAATAACCTCGTTGACACTAAATAATAAATAAGACACCTTTATGTTAATTTTGTCGAATTTACAATGTTTAGGCAAAAACACACTTCCGTGTTTACAAGGCACTGAATTCGAATGTAACCTGATACTTTAAAGACATAGTTTCTAAAGAAGCTATAGTAGTAAACATTTTGCATTTGTTTATTTGAGTAGGGATTTTAAAGTTTATTGTATCAATTCTTGGATAAACTATTCGTAATTTTCACCGTTGTCAGTCAATATGTTTTAGATAATTCGTGGATTTCACTAGGAGAGGGTTGCTCCTAAATTTTGGACGGTTTCTTGAAGCGATTTTCATAACCATGTCTTTGTTATTGAATTCGATCTATCTGGACCTTTGGATTTCTAGCATGCATATAGCTAGATATAAAACACCCACAAGCCAAAGGTCGGTTTTCTATCGACTTTGCATTAAATAGAATTCACATCATTGAAACATTTATATGTTTGACCAAGTCAAACCCAACATTATATATAATGAACAAATGTACAAACGCTACACGCTATTAAAACGAAATCTTAATCTTACAAGAATATATACCTTACATTTCAAGTTATTGCAAAAAAATATCACACATAAAAAGGTACAAGGAAAAGGCGCAATCAGAAAGAGATTCCCACTCCAAAAACCGAGATGGGAAACATAAATTGACAATAAGGTACTTATACTTAGAATTCTTTGGCTGAAGCAAAACAAGACATCATTCACATATTTCAAATAAAAATAAAACTGGGATCCTTTAAGAGCAGCGAACATATTCATGAGAAAAAGGATGGGCCATACCGCGGTTTTGGCTACTCAAGCCTCTTCAGTGACCCTTCTGATTTGGCAATATAAAGCCAAAAGAATAACTGTAATTTTACATCTTTCAATAGGTTAGTCGATAAAAAGACTAGTATAATCAAAATGGGACTAAATATGTTAAACTTTAGTTAGAAAATGAATCTAAACCGATGATAATTTTCTGATTTCTCAGAATACCCTCGGTGATCTCAAAGTACCAAAAGGAATATATAATCTGCACTATGGTTGATGTACGGGGATACTTTTTAGGGCCGCCACACGGCACAACACCAGCTGCGGTAATAGCAAATGAAAATAAAACTGGGGTCCTTTAAGAGCAGCAAACATATTCATGATGAAAAAGTATGGGCCATACCGCGGTTTCGGCTACTCAAGCCTCTTCAGTGACCCTTCAGATTTGGCAACATAAAGCCAAAACGAAATAACTGTATTTTTACATCTTCCAATAGGGTAGTGGATAAAAAGACTAGTTTAATCAAAATGGGACCAAATATGTTAAACTTTGGTTAGAAAATGAAAGTCAATTCAGTAGCACGTGTAAATGGACACGCCAGATGAGCGGCATGAAATGGGCTGCGGTTGACTCTATGCACAGCCAATATCGTGCGCTCGTCAAGTTCGGTTTCACGCTCAACATAAATGACATGGTCATTTTTCTGACCCTGTTAAAATGTAACACGCCTCTGTTTGCTTTTATAGTAGTCCGTTGGAAGTATGGGCCCGCGCCCATTGGGGTCTAAAGAAATAGATGAGCCACTTGTTCCGACAGGCAACGCTCATACAAAACTGACTGACCATCTGATTTTTAGTTAACCACTCATGGCTGAGCCTGTCCCGGAAAGTGGTTTCAAGTCAACCATCCGTCATAAAGGCTTTTGTGGTTTACTTAGGTGGGTATTTTTCCAAGCGCATTTTGGGTGTCACGGCGTCCTAATGTTGGATAGAAAGTCTCATAAAATGGAGGCAACGTCCCGACATGACCATATGTGTTGACTGGGACGCTTAGCCACAACTCAAACAAAAGAAACAAATCAAAGTGTTAGTTATAGCCATAGAATGCATTTTTATGTGTCCTGAAACGTTTTGCATTAAAATGAAATGCGTAACAGACATTCACGTTATTCAGTATAATTAAACAGAGAAAATGCGTGAAACAGGGAAAACAATGAAACATAAATTATTCAAAATCCAGTTAAAGTCATAAATGCTTATTTCTATAAATAAAATTTTTAAACATCGTTTTATAAACGTTCGTTGCTATGCAAAATACATAATTTGGCATATTGTTCATTTTTATTAACTTAAGATATAATTTATTTATAACAATTTAGGGAGACTCTCGAGTGTTCACAGACATGATTCTTGAGCATCTACTATACATTTACATCTTTCACACATCAGGGTCTGCCATTGCTCATAGAATCTATTCTTTAGGATTGAAATTCCGATTTTAGCTTTTACTGGATGATGTAAAACATTAGGCTATTTTAATGTCTGTGAAGCCCAAAGGTTTTCTCGGAGAAATTAAAACAACTAATGTTTTTCATCATCCAGTGAAATCTAAAATCTGAATTTCAATACTTATATTTACATTTTATATTATCAATCAAGTATCAGACTTTAAATTGCACATATCATCGCTCAATGTTTATGTTATTTGACATTAAATCCGACTTGACGTAAATTTGGAACAGCTAGAACGTCAAATTCGCGCTTAACGTCGTGACGTTACGTGACCGACCTCACGCCAACAAGAGTAAACAAACAACGTCACTGGCTGGTTTTGACATCGCCCCACCCTCAGGCGCGGTCTCTAGATCACGTGACTTAATGATGAAGACCATCAAGAAAGATACTTTCATCTAGAGCGATTGCAATAAAATTGTAAATAAATTAGTTTACAAACAATAAAATGAACAACGCACCATTTCAAACATGTCTTTACTTCAGATGACGTGTTGTGAAAATGAAACATGAAACTATGCTTTAAAGATGGTTGGATATGTGTAGTTTTGACAATAAATAGTGATATTACATCTGGCAAGACTTTATGACATTATCACCTTATTTATGTAATCATGGCTTGGTCACTGTTTGCAAATTGTTTAATCCGATATGCTCGTAATCAAGTTGACGGCATTGCAATTGCAGGCAAAGCATTCGATAGATGTGTATTTAAGTGTGGACATTCATACAACACAGCTTAATATGTGGTTCGCCTCATGGGAAAACCAAAAATGTGGTTTCCGAACAAGTCCGACACAAACCGACATGTACAGTCACAGAAAAGAGCTATAAGCTTGAAATTTCGGATTTAAGTAGAAGAGGAACTGAACTACCTGAGTAGCGAAAACAAAAAGGGCGCTGATCAGCTTCGCAGTTACTGTGAAGCTGATCAGCGCCTGTGTTGCGCCTATGCATATTGTTGTTTTTTATGGGGCGGTTCATGTCATCATCACCAGAGAACCCATTTGAGGTGGAATTTCACTTTTTCGTCGTCATGTTTTCTTGGCACTTCTAATGCTGCACACACCATGTTGGAAACATCTCCTACAAAAGACACACAGACATTGAGCCTTTACGTGGGAAAACCAACAATGTGGTTTCCGAACAGGTCCGACACAAATCGTGCTGTACAAGCTGTAGAAGCTGAAAAATTTGGAATTAGAAAGTAGAGGAATCGTACTATCCGTGTATCGAAAAGAATGGCTCTGATCAGCTTCGCAGTTAGTTTTTGGTGTGGCGGATCATTTGTTTAAACGTTTTGTCTCAAACTAGGCGTCATAAATACAAATGCCTATTTTGTTTGTCATCACATGTTAAATTTTGAAGTCTAACCAACGTATATTTGAGTTACTGGTGCTGTATTGCTGAGTAATTTATTTTACATTTTAAAGTTAGATGTATATCTCTTTGCAAACAATCAAGCCTCCCATTGGGATAATTGTTTCCTTTTAGGCATTTCGCATTTTTCTTCCCAAGAAACAAAAACTGTTTCTAGTCCTAGTCACTGCTTATTTCATTCACAAAATCATCATCTACATGAATGTACCTTTGCGGAATCTGAAGTCATCTTCCCATTTCCCTCGCTCGGTATCAAAACACTCCACAATTCTGGCATCCTGGCCGGTTTCTAAATGAGATCCACCGAACACGTATATTCTGCTGCCTGAAACAAAAAATTCAAGTCGTTACAGTGTCATGTACATGTATGTCTGAACGCAAGGAACTTAACACAATCATAGTTACATCTTACCTTCATACCATCACAATATAAACTAGAGGACCATTGGTCCTGTAGCTCACCTGAGAGATTATCACATTGTAAGCTCATGAGATTTAAATTAATTGAGAATCGACCAATGAAAGTCTATGCATGGACACTATTGACCCCCGGGGCATGGCCGAATTTGACCCAGGGGCATGACTGGCACAATTTATAATGGGGACTACCAAACATTGCTACATACAAAATATAGAAGCTCTGGGCCTTTTGGTTTCAGAGAAGAAGATTTTTTTAGTTTTTCCCATTGTAAGTCTATAGAGACTATCTACCCCCCGGGCGTGGCCAAATTTGACCCCAGGGGCATGGCTGGCACAATTTATGTAGAGGACCATTAGCCATTGCCACATACAAAATATCAAAGCTGTGTGCCCTGTGGTTTCAGAGAAGAAGATTTTTTAATTTTTTCCCATAGCAAGTCTAATTAAGAATATCAACCTCCGGGGCATGGCCAAATTTGACCCCAGGGGCATGAATGGCACAATTTATGTAGAGGACCATTAGCCATTGCTACATACCAAATAACAAAGCTGTGGGCCTAGTGGTTTCAGAGAAGAAGATTTTTTTAGTTTTTCCTATTGTAGGTCTATGGAGACTATCCACCCCCGGGGCGTGGCCAATTTTGACCCCGGGGACATGATTGGCACAATTTATGTAGAGGACCATTAGCCATTGCCACATACAAAATATCAAAGCTGTGGGCCCTGTGGTTTCAGAGAAGAAGATTTTTTTAGTTTTTTCCTATTGTAGGTCTATGGAGACTATCGACCCCCGGGGCGTGGCCAAATTTGACCCCAGGGGCATGATTGGCACAATTTATGTAGAGGACCATTAGCCATTGCCACATACAAAATATCAAAGCTGTGGGCCCTGTGGTTTCAGAGAAGAAGATATTTTAATTTTTTCCCCATAGTAAGTATATGGAGACTATCAACCCCTGGGGCGTGGCCAAATTTGACCCCAGGGGCATGAATGGCACAATTTATGTAGAGGACCATTAGCCATTGCTACATACCAAATATCAAAGCTGTGGGCCTAGTGGTTTCAGAGAAGAAGATTTTTTTAGTTTTTCCAATTGTAAGTCTATGGAGACTATCGACCCCCGGGGCGTGGCCAAATTTGACCACAGGGGCATGATTGGCACAATTTATGTAGAGGACCATTAGCCATTGCCACATACAAAATATCAAAGCTGTGGGCCCTGTGGTTTCAGAGAAGAAGATTTTTTAATTTTTTTCCCATAGTAAGTCTATGGAGACTATCAACCCCTGGGGCGTGGCCAAATTTGACCCCAGGGGCATGAATGGCACAATTTATGTAGAGGACCATTAGCCATTGCTACATACCAAATATCAAAGCTGTGGGCCTGGTGGTTTCAGAGAAGAAGATTTTTTTAGTTTTTCCAATTGTGAGTCTAAGAAAACTATCCACCCCCCGGGCGTGGCCAAATTTGACCCCAGGGGCATGGCTGGCACAATTTATGTAGAGGACCATTAGCCATTGCCACATACCAAATATCAAAGCTGTGGGCCCTGTGGTTTCAGAGAAGAAGATTTTTTAATTTTTTTCCCATAGTAAGTCTATGGAGACTATCGACCCCCCGGGGCGTGGCCAAATTTGACCCCAGGGGCATGAATGGCACAATTTATGTAGAGGACCATTAGCCATTGCTACATACCAAATATCAAAGCTGTGGGCCTAGTGGTTTCAGAGAAGAAGATTTTTTTAGTTTTTCCAATTGTAAGTCTATGGGACCTATCTGTTGCCATGGAAACCACAATTTTGATACAATCTGCTCCAAAACCTAATGCCATCAATCCCCCAACCCAATTATGGTTCGCATTAAATTTGATCAAGATCGGCCTACTAACTTCAGAAATATTCTTCTTTGAAATTGTGGACGGACGACGACGGACGACGACGACGGACGACGACGACGGACGCCGGATGCCTGCCTATCCTATAAGCTCACCTGTGAGCCTTCGGCTCAGGTGAGCTAATAACACTATAAAGGTGGACATTCATAAATAGTCTTCAAGTGAGAATGTACTATTTGTTAAATATGACTTTTAGATAGTTTTAAAGTTGTATACCTTTCCCAACCACAGACATACTCGTACTCGTGTATATCCGTCAAACCTTTCCTCTTCCATATACAACCTCCGAACTTTCTATCTCGATACCCTGACATATGGTAAGTTTCTTACCTAGCACAAACACCCCAGGGCTGTGTCTCGGTCTGCTCATACTAGGATACCTGGTGTGCCAGGGATTCGGCAAATCTGAGTGAATACTGTAAAGACTATGGCGTCGATGACTAGACTGGCGACTTAGAGCAGATCTGTCCAAATTGTAGGACAATATTCCTCTTTCCGTAATAAACCTATGAGCAGCACCATCACCTTGCGGTCTACAAGATACACCTGTTAGACAGACCAATAAAGGTGAGTAAATTTAATAATAAAAGTAAAAACTAAGAGTTGTGAACATATTAATGAGAAAGCGGATGAGCCACACTGCGATTTCGGCCAATTATGTATTTTTTTCCTTATACTTTTGCTTGTATTTAGGAGACTCGAGTCTGGTCACAACTGCTGAAGCCTGTTCAAACTGATAACATTGTCTGGTTAAAACTCTGACACGACTGTATATGTTTAAAAAATAAGACAATTGCATCAATTAAGCGTAATATAGCAGCATGCCCATGTTCTCGTTTGTAGGAATTTCTTTTTGACTAGAACCCGTACTGAACAGAAATACTAAAATAGATAACCTCCAATAACATATATTTTCTTGCCAACAGCACACATAGCATGTCTGTCAATACATCTCGGCATGGAAGACGGGTTTTCGGCATCGAATTCCTCCCAGTTCTCACTACCATATATCCTAAAAAAGGACGTTATGAGCTTCACCAACTATTATTTATGAACAATGGGGGTCATGTGTAAATGTATATGTAATATACGTGTGTATGTACTTGTATGTGTCATGCTCTAGGTTCAATATGCGTATACTAAGAATAAAGATTCCTCATCATCATAATCACCGTCTTCTCCACAATTTCTCTTAAAACGGCAAATGAAGAAAGTAAAGCAACAATAAACAGTATATACGAATGGTTGATGAAGAACCAGCATAAAAGCCTTTTACAA
Organism: Rugalucina vietnamica; assembly: GCA_964017185.1. Classification (NCBI taxonomy): domain Eukaryota; kingdom Metazoa; phylum Mollusca; class Bivalvia; order Lucinida; family Lucinidae; genus Rugalucina; species Rugalucina vietnamica. Next base: position 40,725,432 of record OZ024870.1, read on the forward strand.
TTATATAGACAAAACTGTATATTATATTTGATACTCATTTTCGTGTCAGCAGGTAAATCAGCAACGACACATTGTACATGTACTGAGCCGGAACACTCCCTTTAAATAGAGCTTTTTTTTGCCTACCAGAAGTTATCGTGGCTTTGTGTACCAAAGTCACCACCAGAGCAATACATCTCGTTTTGGTACGCAACACAACAATGGTTGGACCTTGGTGCAACTAAGACTCCAGCGTCTGACCATGTGTCTAGCTGAGGATCGTATACTTCACAAGAACATGCACTTCGTCCGTCACTTCGCTCACCACCTGAGAAGAGAGTTCCAAAGGTTAGTTGTCGTTAAATAGCAATAGGATCATTTGGCGTTTGGTTAGTTGAAACTATAATTTAGGATTGTTTGGCAGTACGTCGCCATTTGTTTTTTGGTGTGAGGATAAGTCATTCATATATGGACAAGCTTTTGATTTATAACAAAAACCTTGATGGACAGTGAGAAGCCTAACCCTCTTTGAGCTTGTACCTGGCAATATTATTTATACTACAGTTTTTTCTCTCCGATTAATATATATACTTTAATATCGTACCTCAAGTCTTGTAGAAACGAATTCAGACAGGCATTGACGAGTAACAGTATTAACTTAATGAACTTTAAAGGAATCGATGCTCTATTTTCAGTCCTAATTGTATACCAATTTTCTTTGAATCGTTTCTACGGCAACGGCACATAGGTTTACCTGAAGCCGCGCTTTAATTCTTGGATTGTCAGAATCGATTGAAGATGAATGGCTTTGGCTTTGTAAATCCATTTAAAATATACGTTACTGCTACTGTGTCGCTTTTTTCTTCCCTATCAAAGCTTTCGAGCTTAGGGCAGAGATTGGTTCTGGTTTAGACTGGTCATTAGTTTCCATTTCCTGATCATTGCCAACGTTACCATTATATTTCAGAGGTATTGTGGTTGTGCCGTGTGGCGACCCTATGAAGTCTCTCCATACATCCATTTAATGCTCTTATGTTTCCAATCCTCAGGGATTGCTTGCAGCCAGTTTGCATTTTCCTATCTCTATGTAATTATATATTACTGATCGTTCCAATGCGATACTTCAGTGGTGGTTCTTTTGTTTTATGTTTTAGTGATGATTTTTTGTGCTGTTTGCGCCTTATGTGCGTTTTCATATTTTTAGTTAAGTTTGGGTAACTGAGTGACCGCATCTTGGGAAATAGCTGATCACTCGGCTTACAAAAAATGTACGATATAAATACCTAATACTTAATTTAGTGTTTTACCTCCTCGGTTTTTGAAGTTGGAATTTCTTTCTGATTGCGCCATTTCCTGATCATTGCCTACATGTACTTACATACGATATCTTTTTCAAATAATGTTTACCCATTTAATTCTATAATTCAGTAATTATTTTCAATGTCTCTTAGACTGAAAATAAATGTAACTGGCTGAAGATGTCAAGCTAGGACTAAAATGATTAACAGAATAGTAACAAAGTGAAAAAAAAATATAAATAACGAGTGTTTAAAAATACATGAGCAGCAAGGTCTTGGAGCTATAGACTAGTCCTAGTTGTACCAGCTCCTTATAAAATCGTTGTTCTTTATTTCTCAAAGTAAAACATTTACACTTATCATCTGTGCATTGTTTTCTTGTTTATGCTTAACAATTCGCACAGGTTTTGTACTTTAATGTGATTTATCGTCATTGTGATTTGTAAGCAATTTCCTCTACCTTATTTCACCTGCTCACAATTAATTGGAACCTAGGGCCGACTCGCAACACAACGTCTAAGGTATAGAAAATCAAAGAAACGGGCATTGTGTTCAAATTGTTTTGCAAGCATTAAATGGGTAAGCATATGTAAGGGAAAGAATGTGCACCACGTACGTTAAATTATTATAGATACGTATTGCAATGTCCGCTGCTTCGACGAAACAGTCATAACCAAACACTGTCCCGTTTTCAACCTGATAAGAGACGTTGATTTGTATAAATTGCTGACTGCGAAACTTGTCTTAGTAATTAATGTGCACGAAAGACACATCTGGTTTTATCTCGACGCGGTTCACGTCAAGAGCAGCTTTCATCTTCATCAAAACCAATCAATAAGGTAAAGTTATAATTAAGGAATTATTTGTTGCCCTGAAAAGATTATCGGAAATTTCAAAACCATAGAAACGTTGTCAATCAAGTACAAACAGCCATGACAGTGGTACATGTATAAGGAAGAAGGTATGCAATATTTTTTCTTATTGTACAAAATAAAAGATAAATTTCAAAGAAATGTAACACGGTTAAAACCTTCAGCAATTCAACATGCATTGAAATTAATGTCTTCTGTCGTACACGACATATACACTGTACAACAAAATTAATTTTATATTAAGATGTTCGTCTTCAAAACTGATAATATACTAAAGGACTTTGAAAACGCCTCACTGTACATCGGTTATCTTTTGCTTAAAAACTTCCTTAATGTTGAGCGGATGTACAAAATAAATATTGTATCGTGTACGTCAACACGATAAACAATATTTAGCCATTATTTTTGCCGATATATCCTGTACTCTGAGAGTAAGGAGCAATAAAACAAGTGAGGCGTTTTCAAAGTCCTTGAGTATAATAAGTTTATGTTGGCCAAACTTATGTCTTCCTCAGCAGATTATACCGAATATATTGTAGTATCAAACAAATACTCACATTAAATATACATATATCATTGCAAATAAAATTTCATTCAAAAACTAGTCGGAACCAAGTACGAAGTACATAAAAAAATATTTATTTTAATTCATTTTGTTTGATCTGTATTACAACTAATTAGCCTAATTACCTGAAACATATATTTTCCCCTCTAGGACACAGCATCCGAATTTAGCACGAGCCTTCAGGAGAGGAGCACATTGTGACCACGTGGTTTCGTATGGATCATATCTGAAACATGGTAAGCTGCACTTGTAGTACCTTTGATTCGCATGAATCAGAAAAAGGGACAAAGTTCCAAACATAATCCTAGCAGTGTACATGTACGAGGAGAGGGTGGTTGGTTGGGTGATTTCGTAGTTTAATACGTCCCATTCGATACTTAATGTCATATAGACAGTACCCCGGTTTAAAGTTTCCTTCAAAAGTGGAGACGCCCGGTGTCGACCCAACGACTTCTGGTTTACAAGGTGCGTAACTCAACTACTACGCAACGGAGACTTGGTGGTAGATGAGTAAATAAAACCAGCACGAGTTATAGATCCAGAACTTGATTACAGTACCAGGTCGAATCACACATGATTCGTCGCAAACGTTTTCCATCTGGGGCTATTCTGTTTGCTTAGAGAATTTTCATCGAAAAATTGAATGAAATTTAAAAATCACTCCTGACGCCCCTAAAAATGAAAGTGGGCTCCCCCTAATGATAATGATGGGAAATCCATTCGTCAAATATGGGTTAAGCATGTGATTGTTTTCTAGTCGCTATAGGTGGTTCAGTCTCACATGTGTACAGGACATCCGTTAGGATATGCTGCAATGTAGTATTCTTTAATTGATTTAGGTCTTTAATTAGTACACTAAGCACAGTTTCGCAAATATACTTACTTCCACACATAGTCGACATGTGCATGTACCGTTTTTTGTTCTAATTAGCACATAGTGCGTTTAACTTTTTAAACTAACAAGTTAAGGTTGCAGAACTATAAGCGAAAAGCAGCACATAAAACTGCAGAAATAACCACCACAAAATTTTAATGATTATGCCATTTACGAGGTGTTCCAATTGTTCCAAAATAGCGTTTGAACATTTAAGGTCGTAAAGCTTTAATACGATTTGATACGGTATTAAGTTGTATAATACAGTGTAAAATACCAATATGCTAGTCTATTTTCAAAAACGACAGAGTGTGCGCTTATTGGAGTATATGCGCTGATTAGAACGAATAAGGTATTTTAGATTATTGAAAACGGCTCTACGTGACCTTCATTTTCCCGCTTGTTAAATTAACGGAACGCGGAAGCAAGAAGTCGTTTCTTTTACACATTTTCTTTTACACGACATAAAATTTCAAGAAGTATATCATATTATTTTAACGATATTTGTATTCATAAGGAATATTACTGTTGGCGCCATGATATAGACAATATTTATGATTGATGTTTGTGTTGAACTTTATACACAAATAACAATAACAATTGATAAAATGTGATGGCGATAGGCTTATCCGTTAATTAAAATAGTTTGATTATTTATACGTACATCAGCAATAAATATATAAGGTAGCGACATCCGGGAATTGTTTGGATTGGGTTACAAGAAAATCAAACAGTTGTAGGGAGAAAGTATTATTGAATAAAATTTTAATTTCTTCAACAGGGTTTGCTTTCATATGAAATGGTAAATTACAGTGCAGTTACCAAAATCGCAAGACTATAGACTAAGTCATATTGTGTTACAATATCATTAATAAGTTATTCAGTTGCTCTCTTGCCCAAAGCTCTCAACATTACTATCTTGTCCTTATTACTTAATCATTAATATTTCGATATATAGCTTTGCGCGTGCTTATTTGAAGTGTGGTCCACTTTGTGGTTTGACAAAGCCAGTGTTCCTCTAGGATGAAAAGAAATGAGCCGTCTCGTGGGAAAACCAACAATGTGGTTTTCGTACAGGTCAGACACAAACCGGCCTGCACAGTAACAGAAAAGAGCTATAAGCTTGAAATTTCGGGTTTACGTAGAAGAGGAATTGTACTATCCGAGTAGCGAAAACAAAGGCGCTGATCAGCTTCGCGGATACCGCGAAGCTGATCTGCGTCTTTCTTTTCGCCTATGCAGATTGTTGGTTTTCCCATGAGGCGGCTCAAATATAGTCTGATTTCTTTCGCCCTGTCGGTTTACCTCTAACGTTGTTATGCCTAGTACGTTCTCTATATTTTCAAGACACAACACACGTGAACAGATTAAAATATTAATCGTTTGGTACGTGGTTGATGTCTTGTACAGATTTAGCTTTATTTAACGTGTATTTGATTGCCAACATACTGTTGAATTACAACTCAACTGATAAAATATCAGCATCAGTATCCTCCTGGCTGAGGGGTTATATTTCAAAAGTTTAAGATAAACATTAATGTAACAATATCTCTAAAAATATACCACAATCATTAATTCAATCTAAAATGTCAATGTGTCTTCGTTAACCTTTACATGTAGGCTATGATCACTTTATGGGCTATTAACCCCTATAGTTTTGGCCCATGGAACCACTGACCTAATCATAAATGAATTATTTTCTCTCTTAAAGGTCAGCCAGGGTAAGCATGAATGAATATTATTTTATATCATATCGTTGTGTAATGGATCAGATACATAAACATGTACTTGATAGCCGACCCATTTTTACCAGATTTATTGTTTATTCAACATGTCGTTTCGATTCCATCATACAAAGTGTCTTGTCCGACAGCCATTCATACCTGGCCCCGAGGTTATAAAACATTTTTCATGGTCAACTCAGCTAAGCATAAATTTTAAAGTGCTCATGAACACCGAAATAGCACAAATATATTGAAATTTAAGGTTTAGAATTCCAAAGCCTGGAAATTAAAATTGTTTGCATTTTAACATTTATGTGCAGGATAAATTTTAGTCTCAGTTGATCTGAACATGAAAAAGTTTTATAACCTCGGAAGCCTTGAGCATACGTTTAGATGTTATTTTAGAGTATATCGCTTTCTTCGACAACTACATACGCATGCAAAAACACCCAGAACACAAAACCAATAAAGAAATTCTACTTTACCTACCTTAAAACTCTGTGCAAATGTTTACAGTTTATCTGATCATATCCTCCAATGATATACATTACATTGTCTACCACTGCAACCCCAAAATGTGCTATATTCTTTATAATTCTCCATGTCTCCAACCGAACACTATATGAAGCGAACTCTGTCCTAGCTTTGTTCAGTAAAACATACTGTGCCTCTCCCGACCCAGACCGACTTATGATATAAAGTCTTTGTTGAATCGGACTCTCAAGTTCATCCATCTCTGTTACTTGTTTCATTGAGTAGATACTAGGACTAGCTACGATTGAATCTTCCTCTGTGTTTGGAGTCAGATTATCCGGTGAAGGTATTTCGTCGCCGTCATACATTGCGTTATAGTCTGTTGTGATCTATTCACGCCTTTCAAAGATTTCCTGAAAGAACGTAACATGTTCATCTTTATTAGCTTAAAGAACGTAATACATAGCATGTACATCTTCAATGGTTAGCTTAACGAGACCGGCTCCTCACTCTGATGACCAACTGTTCTCTTTGAATCAGTACATATTCCTTGCCGTATGGATCTGTTTGCGCCAGTTCCTGGTCATTGCAAACTTGTTTACTTTTTCTGTAAGAGGCGACAACGCATTACAGATTCTCGGTTGATTCATCAGGCTATAATCGCAATGCTATGGTTTACTTTACTTGTTCTGTTTTGTTCAGTTAACTTTGTTTTCCGGTATGCTGTACATGACAGTACCTTAATGACCATGACAATTGACAGTACCTTAATGACCATGACAATTGACAGTACCTTAATGACCATGACAATTGACAGTACCTTAATGACCATGTCATTGTCATTTCATATCTATCTATCTATCTATCCAGCTAGCTAGCTAGCTAGCTAGCTTGCTTTTAGAGGGTAAACACAATAAGCGTTTTTGTTATTCTACCGTTATGACAAAAAATATACATATAATATCTATGTTGAAGTTAGCAATAATGGTAATTCTTAAACAAATGAGAAGAAATAGAATGTCGTGTTAAGTGTTTTAGTGAGATATAGCAAACATATAGACATCTAGTGTGACCTTACAAAGATGACAAATGAAAAATGAATTGTACTATTTACCTACATGTATATGTTAAGTATTCCTCCTGTAATTAGGTTAGCGGCTCAGATCATGTTATTTAAATACCAAAATGATACATTAAACTGTCAAATTCTTATTTAAACATAAATATAATACATTATGATAACTTTGTTTGACAGAAACACATACTGGCGAGATTAATATCCGAAACAGGTCGAACATAGGTCGCTTCATTATTTCTCAAAATATGTTTGTATCATTTATCTAATTCTTTATTATTTCTCTAATCATTTATTTGCTTGGTTAGGTGTGCTTTGTCTGACACCAACGTGGTAGGAATTAAAGCTAATACTATTTAAGGTGTTTTCGTTTCACTACGGCATGGTAATTTGTATCACTTGCTTAATTATAAGCAATGTGCTGTAACATCTATACTTCTTCCAATCCGGGTACTGATTGTTACAAAATGCAACATTTTTGAACTGTGTTTGTGTCATTATTATATTTGTTATACTTAAAATTGTCCAAAAAGATAACACATTTATTCATTTGTTTCTTACATATCAAATGTAATAATATATACTATTGTGAATCTAAATACTAACATCATTTATGTAAGAAAATCCATAATACAATTCGTTTAACTCTAGATATGTTATTCTCAGTGGTACTGACTAAAATACTCATATTTTTCTATTTGTTATATACGTAGCTGTTGGCCAACCTGGCAAAGACCTTGTTTTGTGCCTTTCCGTGTACCCTGTCCATGTTGTTTGTTTTGACTGATTTACTTATCTCTTACATCACTAAAATACGAATTTGGTGGCTTAAAGTCGGATTATCTGCTTAATTCCTTATTGATATTTCCTTTTAGTGCAAAGTATCTTCCTAATGCGACCATTGAACTTAAATGATCAGGCATTGCCTTGTAAGGTTTTATAAAGAAAATATTATTTTATAAAAGTGAAACTTTAATCCAATAATTTGTTTTGAATGAAACGAGGTGCATTAAAAGTTCTGTTTAGTTCATCTGAATAAAGGGGTTGACGATTTGTAAGCCGCAAACCGTGTCTTTATTGCACTCGGTAAACCTTTGGGCGCATATGCTGAATGCAAGTTTATTCAATGCATCAAATTCTGCACGAAAAAAAACTAAAGCCTTAGAGTCTACAGGGACAAAAATAGTACCCATGTTTACTGGCCTTTTGAACTCTGCTGGTGCAATATGATCTAGCAAAGACACCAAAGGCCAGTCATAATAGGGGGATTATGATAACTGCATGAGGTCATAAAAAGTTCCGTAAGGGATATTTCACATTTTAGGTTGGCTTGCAGTGATATTGTTTCTACAATAAGTATTTCCCTTCTTCGTACCTCCACCTATACTCAAGGACTTTGAAAACGCCTCACTTGTTTTGTTGCGCCTTACTCTCGGAATACATTATATATCGGCAAAAATATTTTTGAACTAAAAAGAACATACAGTCTGCTTAACTTCGATAACAAAGTCGAAGCATCAACGCCTACTATTAACGTCATACACGATTAATTCCAGCGTTACCCAGAATTCAACAAAACCAAAGTATGTGGACGGCAAGTATTCACCAGATACAACATGATTACTGGAAAGAAATACAAACAGCCAAGCAAATTATGTTGCTTTGCTTTCATTTCCACTAAAAAAGCAGTAGTTACGTCATTTTTACGTTAATAAAGAAAACTTTATTTTTTTCGTGTAAAATGAAACAAATTCAAAAGAATTTATGCACAATGAATAGGCAAAGACCTACGTAAAATTACAATTACTTTCGACGCTGTAATCAAATGGCAAGAGGTATTTTGTACACTTACGCTTGACGTCATCAAATTACGCTAGCGCCTCAAACGACATTGAAAGAATTTCCCCATTTTGATTTTGCTTTTTCTTGTGCTTAAGGTCGTTAGCTATCGCTAAAGATGGTTTGTTTTTACAAATTCCGTTTATTGTAGCCGTTTTAAGGTTTTCTTGCGTCTCGATGACGTCTGTGAAAACAGCTGTACCAAACAAACGAGCGACCAAAATTTTGTGAAACTTTATGGAAGAATATTGTTTATTATGTTGGCGAACACGATAATATGTTTATTTTGTTAATCCACTCAATGTTAAGGAAGTTTTAAGCAAAATATAACCGATGTACAGTGAGGCGTTTTCAAAGTCCTCTAGTATATAATTCTAATGTCCAGTCTCATAATTATCATTGATAATTGGATCCGAGGTGATAGGCTAACGGTATTGAATATACATACCTACATGTATGTACATGTCTTTAATGCCTAGGTTACGTTTTGCCTACGATTATCTTGCGAGTAGCGTACAATGCCAATTTTTGCATTTTCATACTGTCTCCACAGGGTGACCCTACAATGTCCCTACGATTCTACTGCTTCCTACCATCTCCGTAGTCTTTACAATTTTGTTATAGTCTGTACTATTACAGTTTTTTTTATAAATCGCAAAACTACGGTTTTACGTAGTAGACACACGTCGTGCGGGTGCCGTACGAAGATCTGTGATGATCGTGCGGTCACCGCACGCTTTTTGTATAATAATTTGGGGACAAAACTCGTCAGAAATCGTAGGGACTCCTCACGGACATCGCACAGGCTCCGTATGATTTCCACTTAAAATGTGCGGATTCTCTACGAACGTCGACGAAAGCCAGAGCAAGAAATCGTATGATGCCCATATGAAGGGTAAATACACACGTCGTAGCCCACGATCACCTACAATGTCTACAATGTCGTAGAGAAAATCGCAGACCGACAAATCGTACGATGATCGGGGCAAATGTAACCTAGGCATAAGTGCTCAGCTTGTACATGTAAACTGTGCACAGTCGATTCAGGTATAAAACAGTTTGAGAGACTATGGTACAAAACCAAATAAAGCAAGGGACATGGCAATACGTGACAGTATCAATTCCAATAATGGGTTGGGGTTTGAAAATTCCGCCTCAGGACGATTGGGAATCAGGTTTGACGTATAGAATGCACGGCTGTGGTTCTAACCATGCATCAACTTACAAGACTTGAAACATCTACCATAACATCAAGACACATTTAGAAGGCAGAATATAAAGTTTACATCCTCTCGTTTGATATAGACTCTCAATGTTACAAGTATTGACTTTTAAAAGTAGTTTGTCATATAACGACTACACGAATGTAAAAAGCATAAAAAAGGTACAAGTAGGCAACGATCAGGAAAAGGCGCAATCAGAAAAAGATTCCCACTCCAAAAACCGAGGCGGGAAAAAACCAAACGAACAATAATGTACTTATACCATGAAAACATATCGTAAGCCGAATGAGCAGCTATTTTACCAATATGTGGCCACTCAGTTACCTAAACTTAACTAAAGATATGATAACATACATGAGGCACCAACAGCACAAAAAATGAACACCAAGACATAAACAATAAGAACCACCACAGAAGTATCGCCTTGGAACGATCAGTAATATAAAATTACTGGCGGGCTTAAACCGGTTTCGTCCCAAAGACAAGACACATGCTGAAGGTCTCCAGTGCTACAACTGATTCCTTGGGACATGCTGCAACGGATGTAGCCACGGAATTATCTCACAAACAAATCAGCTCCTCAATGTCAGAAAATGTAGAGAACACACCGGTAGAGTCAAAGGTGGATTATTTATCAGAAAAATCCCATCGGTAAAAGCACTGACTAATTAGCAAACGCAAACTGTGTGTAATCGCCACCATGAGTGATCACTTACTGCTAAAGAGTAATTTAAGTAGACGTTTATGTTTTTTCAAACCTTTGGGGAAAACAAGAACCAGATTAATTGTTGCATGTACAAATTAAAGATCCAAAGTAATAAGGTGATGTAGTGGTCCTTTACTTCCAAACCAATAAATTCTGATGGTTCTGTGAGTATCTTAAACGCGATCTTTAAATATCCTATCTTTTCAGCAGAGCAGAAAGTAGCAATACCATAGTTACTTAGTTATTACTTCTTATCCGTGTTCGTTATTATAGTAAAACGCACACATAGCTTATAATCTCAAATTACGCGCACGTTTTCCATTTTGAATTCGCACTGATGAAATGCAACTTCGAGAAAGAAACAGTTTGAAATAAATCTTTATATTAATCATTTATGTGTTCGCGTGTTGAAATGTTAGTTGCAGTCTGCAGCACATATATCTCACAGATTTTCAGTCTTTGTTTGCTTTGGTAAGTACTTTGGAATCAATGTAAATGCAGTCGTTTCAATAATGCATAGCATCATATCCGGCACGCAACCTTTGTAAATTGATATCAGCTGCACTTACATGACTGTTCTTATAAATTATACATGTACGATCATATAGACATGATGCGCAGTTCTTCGATGCCCCCCCCCCCCCCCACCCAAAGACACTTCCATGTATGTTTGGCGACCATTGCCCTGGAACAATGATTTGTCCCCAACTGTACATTACGAAAACTTGCCCATGCAATATATAGAGATTTTTAAGTTTTAAAAATAGAAAATTTTCTGTATTTTTTTTTTAATATTTTTCTTATTTTGGCTCAAAACATACATTTCTGGTACACGTTAGAACCGCCTCGGCGAGGCGGTTCTAACGAGTACCCACAATCTATGGTTTGGAGCAAAAATAATACCCCTGCATAGCCCAGATTTGCTGTATAAAAGTGGGGTTTAAGTTGGTATTCATTACACACGGACATGTTTTCCTGAAGAATTGACAACTCCGTGAAGAATGGTTGGCGGCCAACTAGTCTAAATGGTCTGCATGTAGCTAAGTTGGATAAGTTGAACGCGAGTTAAATTTGGGGTCAAGAAAGTAGTTAGTGCTCATAAAATCATACGAAAAGAGGCCAGTGAATTGTGTGACGGACGTTTCGAACTAACAAGTGTCCTTTTAACAGTCATCAATTATTACTGTTGTTTAGTTCATAATTGATTGTAGCCAAAAAGAATAAATTTCAATTCCTTCATCATACTAAGGTTTGTTTAATATTATTTTATATATTCATTTAATTGTTAATTAATATAAAGTATGACTTCAAAGTAAAGCATAATCATGACCGTGGTGACTTTTTGTCAATGCCAAAGGGTCACGAGGGTGCACTGACTTGAGATGTGTTTGAAGGATAGGTTCCCGTACTAACAAAAATGTGAAGTAGTTATTGGGTTTTAGTGGTGTTATATCGAAATATCTAACTGAAACTGGAGACACAGGCAAAAAATCGACTCGAGCTCCACCAAAGTATACATTTACTTGTATGGACGGTCATTTCAACCCCCTTACAACATACAAGAACATCGCAACATCCAGGGGAAAATACATGTACCAAAAGAGAAAATATTAAAATTAAAAAGTAAAAAAAAAATGAAAATTGAAAATGTATGTGCAAAATGATTAATGTTAACTATATGATTCAATCGTCCGTCGTTTGTACTGCGATTTGGTAAAAATAATATTACCTTGTAGACTTGAAATCCATCTTGGTACTGTGATATGAGGTACTCGTATACTAGAACTAGCGAATTAGACGAATACGGCAGTTTAAATACTTTATCTATGTTTCAGTATTTTCATCCAATAGTGGAACCGTTTCACTTCCTTACGTTTAACAGTAGTCTTTTAATTATGTTGACAAAGCACTTATTATGTATTTTATGTTTCTAGAAACGTAATTAACATAGTTTATGCATTTACAAATTTCATTAAATGCTACTTGTTGAAGTATTTGTCTTCTGTTTGCTGCACTTGAAACTATTTGTTTAGATTAAATCGCCGATCTACAAACAATTCAATTGCACACGAAGTATTCTTAAGTTGTAACATTTCTTGTTTTCCAAACAAAGCAACAAGTTACATCTAGAGCCTTCGCATTTTTGTAGTACATAGAATGACAGTTACATGCATGAAGGTTTGTTTTCCAAACTCATAATTGACACCACTAGTGTTTGTTTTTTAATTTCATTTATACTCGTACCCATTGTATTTTACTACGCACAGCCGAAAGGATAAAATCAGTTCTTATAAACCTAAGAACCATTTTCAGCTAACGTGGCACATCATACCGACTATTATAATTATTGTTAATTGCACCATACAAAAAGACACGTATATAACAAAAGATGACACATGTATCTATTATTATGGGTGTTACTTATTTAAACTCCAATATGATCTTTACAATTAAGCAAAACGATAGAAAACTTTAAATAGCCTATCTTTAGCAAACTAAGCCGATTGCAGTTGAGTACTTTAAATTTGAACAAGACTACGAATTTTCATAAATAAATACGATGTAAGTAAGTAAGCAAGTAAGTAAGTAAGTAAGTAAGTAAAGTAAGTAAGTAAGTAAGTAAGTAAGTAAGTAAGTAAGTAAAATTTTATTAGAGTGTCACATATCAACATAATTAAGAAAGACTAAAAGTTGATACCCAGCCACAATTTGGCTTACGAGATACTATACATGTATACATGTTTAAACAATTCTATATAGGCATAGCCATATATTACCACAAAAAGGGCACCATAAGGCATATACATACCTTTTAAAACATTAATAACAAAAATAGATATTATCTACACATATAACAATATTTACATATAAAAAAATACACATGAAAGGAGCCGCAAAGCAGCGATCTTGTGCCACCATCACATACAGACGCGCACCTTAACTCCACAAAATCTGTTTCGGAGATGATATATAGAAACACCAGAACACCAAACGATCTTATAGGGAGTTGTCCTACAAAGGCCGCCCCCGACATACACCAGGGTCTGTATTTAAGAAATTGCCTACAGATATTTAATTCTTTTAAAGACGAATATAGTTTGTCGGAGTCCATGGCCCATCAGCATGTGATGGCATATATCTACATGTAATATCCAGATATCACACAGAACATCAAACCTAAATTATTAATATAGTATAATACAATATATACACTATGTTAAATACAGTCAGGGTGATTCCACCTCTCACCATGGCGCCGCCAAGACAAGCCACCCAAGTGATGTCGGTATGTAATTTTAAGAGACGTACGTGTATATGCAAAGACTTTCAACCCACAATCAGTGATTTTGTATAATCGATTTTAAAGCCTCATCCGGCTTTCAAGTATTTCTTGCCATCTGTTGGTATCAACCAATTTCAAAGTGACACGAAAATGCGTAATACATGTATATTATATTTTACTGTGTTGCTCATTCCACCTTGTATACCCGTGATGCACCCAAATTTGTTTCAGCGCAGATTGATGCAACAGCACACGAAATGCGACATTATGTGCTGTGTTGATTGAAGGCCTAGTCAATTGAGCATCAACATACAGCGAAGCAATATCGATTTTGCAAATACCTACAACGAGACAATAAACTCTTCGTTGTACTACATTGAACTCCAATCAATTCAATCACCGCACTGCATTTTGTCACATATCGTTTGAATCAATCTCCGCTGTAAGAATCACGGATGCATTTTTGTTTTTTTATGTTAGTTACACCCGTTTATCAGTTTATAAGTACATGTCCATGTATGTTCATATTTCATTTATTTCTGTTAAGGCAGCATAGAAATGATCAAATGCGCACGGGGCCTCTTGCATTAAAAGCCATAGGATCAAAACACAGACTCAGCGACAGTCTCTTACAGATGGGAGGGGCCTGACTATGAGTTTAGGCAACCGTTGGGTCCACCAGAGCTAAAATAATAGGTTTCATTTACTTCGGTATAGACATTCCTGTTGAAAGGTAAAAGTAGGCAATGGTCAGAAATTGGCGCTCTCACTCAAAAGAAACGAGGTGAGAAAAATAATGAACAAACAAGCAGGTACTTATTAAGAAAACATATCGTAAGCCGAATAAGCAGCTATTTCCCAATAGGCAGCTAGTCAGTTACCAAAACTTAACCAAACATATGAAAACGTACACAAGGTGCAAACAGCACAAAAATTCAACACCAAAACATAAATTTAACAGAACCACTAAAGAATACTCGTTTCTGCTTCGCCACTGTACCATTTGTGATTCTAAGATATTAACCGAACATATTTTATCTTATTTGACTTTCATCTGTCTCGTCAATCTTCCCGTCTGCCGCAAATGCTACATGTATCCGTATGTTTTACATGAGGCTAGCCGTATGGCTACCTTGCCCGGAAAGTATCAGTCATTTTGGTCTTCATGCGTACTGTTATCACTTTATATAAAGCATAGTAAAGTTCTTTTTCTCTTCTGGGTTGGGATGGTAAATCAAATTAAATCAAGTTTTGGACTTTCTATTCTGACTTCCAAGCATTCATGATATTGGGATAATCCACTGGTAACGAGAATGGAACCTAAAACGTTTTATCATCGTAAAAGCCTTCCGTTAATGCTTTAAAATATAAATATCTTAATACTCACTTTTACAATGGCAAAGTATAAACCTTTGCGAGCACGGAGATAATTCAAAACAAATTTGAAACCTCGAGAAGACGTATGCGCCGATCTTACCATACACATGGAGCGTTTACGCAAAAGCGAATATCTCTATAATCGTGAAATTTTCATGCACGTATCCGACACCACTTAACAGTCAGAATCCAAATGTTTTGAATTACACAAATAAAATTATTGGAATTAATGTTTGAACAACAGAACAGTCAATTGACGTTTCGAAATAAACAAAGACAATTAATATAAAGGAGTGGTATCATTTTCAGGTTGCATTTGTTTAGGTTCAAATTGATCTATGACAACTGCCTTGTTTGAGCAAATAAATTGAGCCTGTGCGCGAGAAAACCAACAATTTGGGTCCCGAACAGGTCTGACACAATCCAGTCTATACAGTCACACAAGCAGGCTAGAAGCTTGAAATTTTAGGCTAAAGTAGAAGAGGGATTGTACTATCAATGTAGCGAAAACAAAGGCGCTGATCAGCTTCGCGGTCACTGCAAAGCTGATCTGCGCCTTTGTTTTTGCCTATGCAGATTGTTGGTTTTCCCATGCATTGGCTCAATTATATGTATATCACAAAAATTGAGCTAATGCATTTTTATGTTCTCATTACAAAAACATATTCATGTAATATATAAGTATTTCCTGAATTGTAAAAATTGAAAATTGTCCAGTGGAGGAGAGATGCCCAATTGAGTATCACTGACCTAGATTACTTTGACAGGTAAATGTTACTATTAATAGCAATTTGATACTCAATTGGGCATCTTTTTGTCATTTTTATAGTACTCTCAGAAAATCGAAAAAATGTATCACAGTTTTTGACCGATTTCCACCAATTTTGGAGAGCTTAAAGATGAATGAATTTCCAAACTTTTGACCGTTCAGATTTTTTTTAATTGTCTAGAAAAAAAAGTTATTAAGGTTTAAAATAAGGATTTTTTTCTGATTTTCTGTGATTCCTATTTGGGAGCTAGAAAAAAAAGTGATGCCCATTTAGGAAACGGTGATTCCTATTCAGGAACATATAATAAGATCTATGATTCCTGAATGGGATACAAATAGTCTGTTATGCTTCCTTGTGAAGAACTTTGTTTATCAGAGCCTCACTGACTTAACTGTCATGTTATTTTCTGAATACCTTTCTGTATCTCATATCGATCATAGAGATGTTCCACATTCAAACTTTTTTCATTTTAATGGTCAGAGTGTATTCTAAGTTCAGTTTCACAATCATTTATACAAGTGTGTTCAGTTATTAATATGCCCCTGCCATATTCAGAAATAAATTGACAACTCTTCTTGCTTTTGAACAATATATATAGACATCTGGATGAATTTGTTTATATAATGTGTTAAGTGTGTCTATAAATATTTACTCTGAATATAGAACTTCCAGAGTTATGATGCTGTATGCCTAAATTGATTACATAACATATGGAGCCAATTTTTTTAACAAAAAATTCGCTGATATTTGAGTTTCAAAGAATCCACAAGGAATGATGGTTAATGGTTTGTAATTTTGTTTGTAAATTATGAAAGAATAACCATGAATGTCGGTACTACATCTGAAAATTTGGTGTCTTTATCAGCACTATTTACAAAGTTACACTCTGATTTTCATTCACTGTACATTTTAGAATTTCATGGTAAAGCGGTTGTTACAATATAAAACTAAGCATGTCAGTGTTATTTTGCAAGAAAACTAATATTCTACCAGAGCGGTTTTACGAACAAAGCTTGCTTGTGGGTTCCTTCATGAGGTAAGCATGCCTTAAGAGTTTATCAATATTGACATGAGAGGGTGGGATATGTTAAACAGACATCTACTGTTTTTTTAATCTGTCAATCAAATGATGATGTGCATTTATTGCTAATAGATGTCACAGATACAAGGAATGACTAAATATAGTTATTCTTTTAAAATTTTAAATAGCTTGTAGAATTGGAAATGTAACTGGTTTTCGTGGGACCCATTTCCTGGAAAATGGAATGCATGTGAATAAAAATTACACAAAGCCTACATGTCTAGGATACATAAGATTATTTTGGGGTCATGGAAATGTATTTCTGTGGAAAAAGTTAGTGTAAACATGCTTTTCTGGAAAATTCTCGAAGTGAGTATTTTTGGGCGGCTCGTGTGCACTTATTGTTTGCTGAAAGATGACATGCCTTTTGTTTCAGGTTCTTATGTGACTGAAGTCAATGACTACCGGGTGTCCCAAAAAAACGTAGCCGCTACAAAAAAGTGCATAGCTTTTTAAATAATATAGATATAAGCAAGATATTTTACACAGTGGTAGTGCTATTATAATTGATTCTGAATCTGACATCCATTTTGCTAGGTGGTGCTTAATTAGCAAGTGACATCATATCAAATCGATGATGTCATTTCCTGCTATCTGCTGCAACTTGCATTGCTGGAAATTGAAAAAAAGTAACAAAATACAATATCCAAGCATTTTCAAGCCTTTATTCTCCCTTGAAAATGTTATAAAGAGGAGGAAGTAACAATTATTATTAGAAAATCAAAAGGGTTTGTTAAACATGGGGAAAATGTGGTGAAACGTAGAAATTTTATTCCAAAATGGGGAGTGAACGACCATAAAACGTGTCATGTAAAATTTTCATTGCTCCAAAAGGGGTCATTTAAACTAATGGTGGTCATTTCGGATATTAGGCGAAGTACATAATTGCAATTACTAAATATTTAAAGACATTGTTTTTAAGCATACTGCTACTAAGTTTGATTGAGTTTTCTGTAAAAATGAAATAAATAGTAAACATATATTGTAGCGGATACGGGTTTTTTTGTGGGGTGGGGGACACCCTGTACATCGAAAAATCTGGCTTATTTTTTTTCCAAAAAGCTAAGAAAAATGGTTCCGACGATTTCAACCGGGAAGTAACTGAAAAATGACTCACTTGCTCTGAGCTGACCACTCATTTCACAATCATGTATACACAAATCCATCACGGTATTTTCAACATATTCAACAGCCCCATGATAAAGCATGCTAAAGAATATAATATTGTTGACAAAAATAAACAATGCTTTTTTATACAAGTAAATCTTCAAACATGTATATACAGTGACCACACACTTAGTCCTTAAAGTACTATGGAGTCACCTACATCTTTGTATTCTGCCAAAACGTGGGTTGGCATTTCATCATAAAATTCATGGTTTGTTTTCTTGGCACAGAATACCAAAGGGGACGGGGACTTTCACAGAGAAACATTTATACTTAGACTATGTCTCACTGCTCATATTCATGATATTTAAATCCTCTTGTGTAGGCTTTAACCAATGTTTAATGTATTTGGTCCCATTTAGATAATACGAGTCGTTCTATCGACTACCCTGTTAAAAGTTGCAAAATTTCAGTTATTCTCTTTGGCTCCACGTTGCCAAATCTAAAGGGTCACTGACGAGACTTTAATAGTCGAAACCGCGGTATGGCCCATCCCCTTTCTCATTAATGTGTTCACTGCTCTTAAAGGATCTCAGTTTTAATTTTTATTTAAGTCAAGGGAATCACCAGGACATTCACAGACAGACATTCTTCTAATACATGTATCAATAATGTATTTTGCGGATTAAGGATGAATACAAAGAATATTGCCTTGTACAGCTGTATTAATACTACTAGTTTTTGACATCCTTTACTGGCATGTTAATTTCCATGACTTAAACCCTATAGAAGAGGTTTTGAATATCACGAAGAGGAGATATGAGTCATTGCTTAACAATAAATTTAGCCCACTTAGCCCCTTGGTGAAACAATCATGAAACTGTATGATGAAATGCCAACCCACGTTTTGACAGAATACAAAGTCATGGGTGACTTTAGAGTACTTTAAATAAAACCGTCCTAGTAGAATATTAGTTTTCTTGCAAAAACACTGACATGCTTAGTTTTATATTGTAACAACCGCTTTACCATGAAATTCTAAAATGTACAATGAATGAAAATCAGCGGTGTTACATAGTAAACAGAGCTCATAAAGACACCAAATTTTCGGCCGTAGTTCAAAAATGGCTATTCTTTCGTAATTTACAAACAAAATTACAAACCATTAACCATGGTTCCTTGTGGTATCTTTGAAACTCGAATATCAGCGAATTTTTTGTTAAAAATTTGGCTCCATATGTTATGTGATCAAAGAAGGCATACAGCATCACAAACTCTGGAAGTTGTATATACCGAGTAAATATTTATCGACACACTTAACACATTATATAAACAAATTCATCTAGATGTCTATTTCTTGCCAGTGAAGACTGTTCAAAAGCAAGAAGAGTTGTCAATTTATTTCTGAATATGGCAGGGGCATATCAGTAACTGAACGCACTTGTATAAATGATTGTGAAACTGAACTTAGAATATACTCTGGCCATTAAAATGAAAAAAGGTTGAATGTGGAACATCTCTATGATCGATGAGATACAGAAAGGTATTCAGGAAATAACATGGCAGATAAGTCAGTGAGGCTCTGGTAAACAAAGTTCTTCAACAGGAAGCATAACAAACTTTTTGTATCCCATTCAGGAATCATAGATCTTATTATTTGTTCCTAAATAGGAATCACCGTTTCCTAAATGGGCATCACTTTTTTTTCTAGCTCCCAAATAGGAATCACAGAAAATCAGAAAAAAATCCTTATTTTAAACCTTAATAACTTTTTTTTCTAGACAATTAAAAAAAAAATCTGAACGGTCAAAAGTTTGGAAATTCATTCATCTTTAAGCTCTCCAAAATTGGTGGAAATCGGTTAAAAACTGTGATACATTTTTTTCGATTTTCTGAGAGTACTATAAAAATGACAAAAAGATGCCCAATTGAGTATCAAATTGCTATTAATAGTAACATTTACCTGTCAAAGCTATCTAGGTCAGTGATACTCAATTGGGCATCTCTCCTCCACTGTTGTCTGTCACAGTGATAAAAATTCGATGTTTTTAATATTGAGCTCAAAACTTAGATAATGGGTACATGTTAGAACCGCCTCGGCGAGATGGTTCTAACGAGTACCCACAATCTATGTTTTGGATCAAAATTCAGAAAAATAAATATACATGTACCCCTGTAAACCCCTGTTTTACTATATAAAAGTGGGGTATAAGGGGGTATATATTTCACGGATATGTTAACGTGATGTAAAGTATGCAGAGGACACACTGATGGTCTCATGAGCTTGGGAAATTGCAAGCATCTATTTTTAAGGCATGTCTACCCTTCTTGCATCTATAGTCAAACGTCAGACAAATAAAAGTACCTAACAACATCAGCGTACAACCTAGGTACTCCTAGCATGTGGCACTCTGTAACTAAAGGTGATTTTTGGTTTCCAGATCTGTTAATTGAACATTTTAATGGAACAGTGCATGTTACACTGTAGGTACATGTTTGATACTTGTATCTACAGCATAATGAAATACAGCATAAATAAACATAGACATTGCAGGTTCATGTATCTGCAGCATATTGAAGTACAGCATAAATTAACATAGACATTGCAGGTGCGTGTATGATACTTGTATCTACGGCATATTGAAAACATAGACATTGCAGGGGCATGTATGTTAAAAAAAAAACGTAGACATTGCAGGTGCATGTATGATACTTGTATCTTCAGCATATTGAAATATAGCATAAAAATAACATAGACATAGCAGGTACATGTATGATACTTGTATCTACAGCATATTGAAATACAGCATAAATTAACATAGACATTGCAAATACATGTATGATACTTGTATAAAATTTCAGTATTTCTCATTGGCTCCATGTTGTCAAATCTAAAGGGTCACTGACGAGACTTTAATAGTCGAAACCGCGGTATTTCCCATCCCTTTTCTCATTAATGTGTTCACTGCTCTTAAAGGATCTCAGTTTTAATTTTTATTTGTATCTACAGCATATGGAAATGCAGCATAAATATGTCTGACGATGTCGCATTGAGTGATTACACTTAAATATCTGTTTCAGAGCTTCCTCGATGTTCCTGGAGTTTCGTGTGATAAACAGGATGCTGACGAAACTGACAGCAAAGCTGGTCGACGGTCGAGGATCGGGATGACTCCAGATCCTGAGCAGCACTTGTCAGACGACGACGAAGGTGTTTTGGACGAGCTACCGACGACAGTTGAAAGAAATAAATATCATAACACTCCTGCAGTGAAAACAGAAACAGAAACAATTGGAAAGAATGGAGACGATCCATCTAAACTAAACAGCTTCCAAACAGGTACACATGATGGTAATGCGTGTCTAGATGATTGTATGCCACAGAAACCGTTGTTCACAGATGGAACTAGTAATCCTCAAGATGGTGATACGCCTGACGGAGAAGGGTTAGAAAACATCGATAATATGAAGTCAGCAGATAAAGATGTAACCGCGGATGATTTAGATCCAATGTGCGATATAGAATATTCATCAAATTATGAAGAAGATGAAGAAAGTGGCTCCGATGATACAAAATCCCCACATAAAATCGAGTCTCTGAACAACACTGACTTGCATGAAATAGATAAGACTTCTGTTGCAGATGGCGTTGATATTGCATGTGACATTAGAACTGAAAATGAACCAATACAAAATGTCGATTCTAGTTCAGAGAAAAACGACAACTCGTATACCTCAACCGATTATGAAAGTGATGAATACGAATACTCAACTGATCCTGACAATACAGAAACGGAAACAAGGTCAGATACACCGACAAAGTCACATATTTTTAACAGGAAAACCTCCATAGAAGACAGCAATAGTAATGATTTTAAACGAAATACACCACTGTCCTCTCATCTAAATGATTACTCCACGGGACTTGACCAGAATCACAACGATCCTACTACTGATACAGAATCAAGTAATAAAGACCGACAAGTTGGTGGATCCGTCGCTGCTACTGATTATGATGACGATTTTGATTCTGAGCCTTACCATAGTGATAATGAAAACGAAGAGGAGAACAAAGCTATACGAACTACGCCCAATAAACAAGATACAAACGATATTAAAGAGCAAAGCAGTAATCGTAAGTCTTTTACTTTCGATGACGTTAAGATTGACAATAATGGTATACTACTTCAGACATCTAATAAATATGCGACACAAACCGACCAACGGGCAGGAGTAACAGTAGATGCACCAGAGACTTCGAAAAACACAAATGACGAAAAAGATCGGAGGGCGAATAGTGTAACAAAATCAGATCGAAGCGAAAATGATAATGTTCGCACCGATAAGACAACCATTAACCGTGTTTCTCGCAAAGGACATAATTTTCACAACAGCATAAAACCGATAAAATCACGTTCAGCCATTAGCAAGAAAGTTTCAAACGTGCAAAACAGAGAGGAAAAGAAGAAAATTCTACGAATGCGACCGGGGTCTGTTCCAAATAAAATTAAAGAAAATATACCAGTTCCAAGTAGGCAAAATTTATACAGGGCCCCTAAAGACCTTATTGTACATCATATTAGAGAAACAAAACCAGAGCAAGAAATTCGAAAGGCACCACTTCCACTGATATCTAAACACAGTGAAAAGAAGCCATATGAATTAGAAAGTATACCATTAAAACATTCTCGTGTGCAGTCACTTGTTAAAGAAAACAAAATTCCTTTTGAGAAAGACCGTGTTTCAAGCAAAACTGGATCAACTGATTCATCGTCATTGCAGCAACCGAATTTGCTGCTTAAGGCTACTGCACATACTCCTCATTCAAAGGACACACAAAGCAAACAAGTCACACAGCGTATTTCGTGTTCGAATTCAAATCTATTAACGTCCTTACCAGTCACAAGAAAGTCACAAAATATAAATGACTTGAAAACTCAGCTGATAGATATTAACAACGAGTGTACCAAAGGCGTACGTGAAGAGATAAGTTCGAAATCCGAAGAGTCTGTTTTAGGTAAAGTAGACTTGCAAAAATCCAATAGTGTTAGACTAGATAAAGACATTTATTATTCTGAACGGGGTGCGAACGCTTCAGTTGGGTTAGCAGGATTTGCTAAAAACACAGAATGTGAATGCAATCCACTTACAAATGATGGAAATGGCAATAAAATAAATGGTCCTGAAGTGTGTTCTCAAGACGTCACAAACATGTCTGAGAAGCAAATTATGAAACATAAATCTGACGAGACGACACATAATCAATATTCAATTTCCACAGCATCGAATTTAACGATGAGCGGAAATGATAGCTTTAAATCTGCCACGGGTAAAACAAACAGAACAGAAAGTTTTATTGCCGGAAATGAATTGATTACCCCATTAGCATCACATGAAAAGCAAGAAGAAAACACTCAGAATGTTCTCAAATTTACTGGAGAAGAGATAAAAGAGAGCGCTCTTAGTTCTGAGTTGAGCCAGTCTGAGGACAGCAGTAACAGCATGGAGGACCACAATGATTCTAGTGTAGTTAAGCATAAAGGATATAAACATAGGCCTCCAAACAGGAATTTATACAGAAGCCACACTCGACCAAGACATATTACCACCAAATCGGAAAATAAACTTTCAAAATATGGCCTCGACAGACCATCGTCGCCATTTATATTCAGCGGCACAAAATCATATACCCGCCAATCTAGCCTTACCAGCGAACTACACAGCTTCTGCGAAGATGAATGCCACGACGTCACA
Organism: Rugalucina vietnamica; assembly: GCA_964017185.1. Lineage (NCBI taxonomy): Eukaryota > Metazoa > Mollusca > Bivalvia > Lucinida > Lucinidae > Rugalucina > Rugalucina vietnamica. The sequence goes on from OZ024870.1 coordinate 40,749,433, forward strand.
CAAGAAAGGCGACAGGTGAAAACTGGTTTGGCAGATATAGCAAGGCTCCGAGATATCAGGCGACAGTTGCGGCTGCCTGAAGATATTAGCCCCAACTCTAAAACTGAGCCTGTGAATGCTGCAAGAGTCGGAGAAGATATCGGAGGGAGTACAATTGCTTCTGAGACAATGACGATACATAATGGTGATCGGCGTTCATCTGTGGGTAAGTAAGCTTCTTATTGTCGATGAAATTTATGTTTTCAACAAATGTTAGAAGTCCAACTTTGTGGAAACTCGTTTGCGCAGTCTGGCACTAAATAATTAAGTAACAAGTTATGACAAAGCAAAGACAAAGGACTTTGAAAGAATAATGTGCCTTTTTTGTTTAATGTGCGAATAAATCTGATTGCTTCAGTTTCTACACTGTCCTGATAGTTGTTGTTTGGTCACAATAACAAGAACGCTGATCAGCCGCACAGTTGCAGTACGCTTTTGTATTTACACCATTGTGGATGTTTTCCAAGCTACAAACTCAGATTTTCTAATGGTACGGATCCATTGTATTCCAGCAAAGATGATGGAAGAAACTATAATGTCCATCTTGAATGACGTCATTGGTACGGTAGCGAAAACTGCCAAACAGCCACAGCATATTCTTCAGCGAAGGTATGGTAGATTTCAGTTCGACACAAAACATACGATTAGACCACGACAACATGTCCGTGTAATGTATACCCCTTTAAACCCCACTTTTATATAGCAAAACTGGGATTTGCAGGGGTATACCTATTTTTCTTATTTTTGCTCCAAAACATAGATTTTGGGTACTCGTTAGAACCGCCTCGCCGAGGCGGTTCTAACGTGTACCCACAATCCATTTTACAGAGCAAAAATAAGAAAAATATCTAAACATTTTAATGAAAATTTTCATTTTTGACAATTTTAAAAAATCTCTATATTGCACGGGCATGTTTTCGTAATGAATACTGGATATAATAAAGCATGCAAAAGCGACACCTTTTTTGATAGGAAATACACGTATTGTACATGTATCTTTGAATTCATGCATCCAACAAGAACATTTTGAATACTTTTCTCATTTCGTCAGGCCAATCAGTAGGTTGGCGAAACGAAAGAGCTCTGAGTTCTCTCAGACAAAAGTAACACCTGGCACACCCGCAAGAGGATCTTGGAATGGAAACACCTTTTTGGGAAAAAAAGCTGCTTACTGGGCTTTCCATATGTTCTCTGAATTAATACTTGATTTGTCAATTTAGGTTATTCTATTACGGTTTTTGGAATGGGATTTTCGCTCTTATTACGCCATTTCCTGATCATTGCTTACTTTTAGCTTTTTGCCTCATATGTGCTTCGTGGCGGTCTAATCCAACCAGGCTCAGTGGTGAGCAGCGCGGTAATGAAAATGTACAAGTAGGCAAAGATCTGGAAAAGGCGCAATCAGAAAAGGATTCCCACTCCAAAAACCGAGGTGAGAAAAAAACCATTAAACTAAATTAAAAATCAGATACTAACATAGAAGGTGTTGTGGTAATAAGGTATCCCGCATTACGTTTTGTTCGCATTGCAAACTAAATTCTATCAAAAATTATGATCAAACAAAAGAATAAGACTCTGTGTTCTGAAGTCTTCTTTCTTTTTTCAAAACATTCTTACCATTAATTGAAACAAAAACACTGTGTTTCCAGATGCATAGCTACAAACACAGATGGACAGGATGAATTATGTTGTATTCTACAACCGCCTAACTTTGTTTTCAACTTATCCGTCGTACAATGTGACATCATAGACGTCCATACTGTAACGCCTGTCACGAAGACTCGACATGAGACACTTCTTAGTAATATCATAAAGATAGCTTCCCCGGACTCTGGGGAAATGGGCAACGAGGTAAATAATTCCATTACTCTGATGGAGTTTAAGGAAATGTTTAAAATACTAGTAACTAAACGCCAGAAGAGTAATGCGTCAAGACTATGCAATACAATATAACTTCAAATTGGTGCAGCTATTATTTCTGTTTCTTTGTATTTGTGTTATATTTTCGCAGATATGCGGAATTTATCGGATGTTGTCCATAGCTTTATGTAAATTGTATGTAAAAATGATTAACATCAACATCAGACATAAAAATGTCGATTTTGTAGGATAGCGACCATCTTTGATTCAGGTAATATATGCCAGCTTTTAGGAACGCACTTATATTATTTGTGATAACTTCGTTCCATGAAAATTTTCGCAAGCATCAAGGCTGACACATTGATTGTTAAACTTTGATCATAAGTTTTTTATTTTCTGACCGATTGACGGCGATGGACCAATACTCTTCCGGGGACCAGTTTCAATACCACATTTGTTATTTATCTATTGTAAATGGTTGACCAGATATTCGATATGACACTGTAGGACGTTAAAGATGCACGACCAGACCATAGCGCCATAGAGGAATTATTTTGTCATGGCTTGATTATGAAAATATCAAATAATTTTGTTTTCCATAGACAACTGCAAAATGCAGACAATGTAGGATTATGTAGTATAATATTTTCATTGATGCAAACAATGTACATGTAGTACACGCGTATAATATTTTCCTTGATATTCAGCACGAGGACAGAACAAATAACTAAATGTTGGGTACCACTGCAGTAGCTGAGGATGAGTTTAGGGCCCTGTAAAACCGGTTTAATCCCTCCGCAATTTTTATAAACGACCGTTCCAATGTGATACTTCTGTAGTAGTTTTAATTGTTGTATGCACTGGCGTTGATTTTTGTGCTGTTTGCACCGTATGTTTGTTTTCATATTTTAGCTAAGTTTGGGTAACTGAGTGGCCGCCTACTGGGAAAAAGCTGCTCACTCAGCCTACGATATGTTTTCTAAGTATAAAATATAGTTTTTCCCACCTCGGTTTTTGGAGTGGAAATTTCTCTCTGACTGCGCCATTTCTACGTTTGCCTTTATGTGGTTTGGAGATCCATCATGAACTTTTGGATCCAATGTCGTTTATTCATTGAAAATGATCAGATTCACAAAATCATGCATGTTTTACTTTCCAAAATTGAATTTTGTGAAATGCAGAAGCAAACTGGCAAATTCATTTCCCGAGTACGCAAATATTTCCAGCTAATTAATATATTTGATTTTATTTATTACTAAGAACTCTTATTCTGAGAATAAGGTCGGACTGCTACAGTTTTGTTTTGTAGGCCGGCCTGATTCTCCATCTACCAGTAAAAGATATCTACCTGCAAAGCTGGCAGGAGCCCATAGTCCGGGTGTTTGGGTGTGACGGCAACTGGGTAGACGTTGAAGGGACAGCGCCTATTCTTCACGTACAGGATGGTAGAAAGGTAACGTTTCAGTGAAATATCTTAGAGACACTTTAATCTTAATTGAGCCGCGACGCAAGAAAACCGGTCTTCGGGGTTTTCGACCAGGTCTGACATAAACTCGCATGTACAGTCGCAGTAACTGCAGAACTGCAAGTCGTCCGCTGCCCCCGAGCCGGGTACCATCCTCTCCAGCTTTATCAGAGGAGTTCACGATCAACAAAATAAATAGGGAGCCAGGTTGTTGGACTACAGTCGCAGAAGAAGGATAGAAGCTTGAAATTTTGGACTTAGAAAGTAAAGGAATTGTGCTCGATTGCCAACACGAGCTTTTTGGCAATCTAAAACGCATGTTTTGGTAGTCGGGAACGCAGTTTTATATAAAATTACACGTTCCACATTGCCGCTAATACACTGTTGCTTATGTTACATTTAGTACGGTACATCACGAAAACTTGCCCATGCAATATACAGAGATCTTTTTCAGGTAAAAAAATTGAAAAAAAAAATGATATTTTTCTTATTTTTGCTCATAACATAGATTGTGGGTACACGTTAGAACCGCCTCACCGAGGAGCAAAAATAAGAAAAAATAGGTATAACCCTGCATACCCCAGTTTTGCTATATAAAAGTGGGGTTCAAGGGGGTTTATATTTCACGGACATGTTTTCCTGATGAAATATGCTTTTCAGAAAATTAGTGTTGTAGAAGTTCACATCACAAAGGCAGTGACACTTGCCGTAATAGCCAGGCCAATATTAGACAAGTTTGATTCTGTAAACTTTGAAACAAAACTGGTTTCCTCTGTTGACCCGAGGATAGAAGTGGCATTGGGAAAGAAACAGGCAGATTGTCAGAGATCCATATTGCTTCAGGTATTGGAATCTTCATTTTGTTGAGGAAATTGTAGGGACGTATACGTCTAGATAGATAAAAATTTTGTGAGCGCTGATCAAACGTTGAAAGTAAAAACTTTAACTCAAAAGTTGTAATTTTGCAGCAAGGATTCGAATGGTCCAGCAGTTTAGACCCAGTTGAATGTTTTTTTATTCAAATTCAAACAGTTGGATAACAATACCCTTACGTTTACATATCCCCAACCACAAGTCCGACCCATCCCTAACCTATCCCAACCCACAAGTCTGACCCATCCCATAAACTATCCCCACCCACAAGCTCTGACATAACCCTAATCTATCCCTAACCCTATACCCGGACCCAACCCTTAACCGCAACCGAACACATCACCAACCACAAACCCAGACCCAACCCTTACCTATCCCCACCCACAAGCCCCAACCAATATCGATCCCACTGAGAAGCCCTGACCCAACCACTTACCTATTCCCACCCATAATTCCCGACGCATCCTATAACCCCTTTCATTTCCCCAAGACCCTGCCCCCAACCCAGATGTGCAGACCCTCACCGAGGTAACCGCTTAGTTGAAGCGAAGGCATAGCACCAACGCTCTTCGCCCAGGCTAAGCCCGAACGGAATGTCGTTCAACATTGTGCTGAACCAGAACCTTCTCCAGCACTTTGCTGTTGTGCAATAGCGATACGCAGGCCTCGGATTTAAATCAATGGCACGGATATCACTTACAGCATGACGCCAAAGAAGGCAAAGTAACTGGTATAAAACCAGGTTAAACGCATATACATCGGGGCAAAGGTTAAGAATAAACTAAATATTACTGTAAAAAGGTATAATTAAATTTCATTATTTATAATGAATCAGAGCACAGGCGCTCGACATTGTCCGCCATTTTCTTTCTTAGCCATAGCGTTGAAATTGCCTTAGCCAATACGTTCGTGCCTTAGCCACTGCGTTTACGTTTACCAGTGTGTTAATTGGGGACATGGGATTTCCCGCATCTCAAACTCATACTTCACCCTTTACCGTTATTTCAATGCTGAGTGTATACTTATGAGCGACTTTGTAAAAGGTCTCACCTATTGCCTTCGTCAAAGCAGTGGAAATCAGTGGAAGGTCACTGTAAATATCGTATGAAAGAATCAATCCTACTGGATAATTGTATTGCATTGTTGCCATGACACTAGATCACAAAGTGTTTTGACTGGATATTAAATCAAGCAACCTATGAAAACCAACGTAACACATATCACGCGCTGGCGTAACACGTCGTGTGACCAGCGTATTTATAGTAATTTCACGGCTAGATTGCCGATTTCATTCGGGATGTCCTCCAATTCTGTAGAATGCTTTAATTGTTAGTTTTTACGGGCGGTTGTGCTTATTTTGAATGAAGGCAATGGGCGAGACCTTTTACAAAGACACTCATGTGTTGACAGTCAACATTGAAATAACGGTAAAGGGTGAAGTATGAGTTTGAGATGCGGGAAATCCCATGTCCCCAATTAACACAAACGAACTTCAAATGGTTTAACGCAGCTCTAGACCATGTTTGAACAATAATTTAGACCTCAAAACCTACTTTGAGAAAGACACTTACGAGTCTTACTACCATACTATAACATTTTCCCCACCGAGAAACTCTGGGGTCTTAGCCACTACGTTGTTTCTAGTTCCTTAGCCAGTAGCGTTGTAATGAAACTTCAAGTATTGTGACACGCTGAGGCTCCTTCAATTTCATTTTTTTTCACGAATCGTGCTCAAATGCGTCCGATTTATCATTTGCATGTGTATAAACTACAAGACAGCGTACGATATCATAGAAAAACAGTATTTCGTGAAAAATCATGAGATTTCGTGGTTCATTGTCTCCACTTTGTCGAGGTTACACTTTTACTGGCTGCAGCTGGCGACATCTGACCATCGAACGTAGGTTTGTGACTCATTTGTGGGTCCCGCGCCGCCAAGCCAGTAGCTGTCATCATTGATAACCGGAAAATGAAAGTGTAAAACAACAACAAACCTGCACATGTGTATCATTGTCCGCCATTTTCTTTCTTAGCCATAGCGTTGAAATTGCCTTAGCCAATACGTTCGTGCCTTAGCCACTGCGTTTACGTTTACCAGTGTGATTAAACTAGGACACCGCGTTTCCGACCTTGTCTATATAGTAGCCCATAGACGAGGGTTGATTGAGGATTGATAGAAAAGGTTTTAAAGGTAAAATAATTGCATGAACATATCGTAAGGGTCTCCAAACGGGTGAAAATGAAAAAAAAAAAAAAAAAAAAAAAAAAAAAAATGAGTCCAGTCGTCGAGCGCCTGTGATCAGAGATGCTGTTTGTAAAATATGAATTTATATTTATATGCGAAAATGTATTTATATTTGAGACAGTTATCGTAGGAAGCGTTATTTTTCTATGGACGTTTTGTAGAGGCTGAAAAATTGAGTACTTTCCCTTGAAATTGTATATTGTCATAGAACTATAATCTTTCTATAATATATACAAAGAGGCCAAAATGACATGGCCGAGTGGTTAAAGACGCAAGTAATTTGTCCAAATGTGATTGACAAACAGGGAACGTGCGTTCAAATCCCACAAACGTCGAAATGTATAACCTATATACTTTATTAAACTTATTTTGTTTTTATTTTAGTTCATTTCATACTTTATAAAACTTATTTTGTTTTAATTTTAGTTTTTAGCTCACCTGAGCCGATGGCTCCATACGGCTCTTTACACTTTCGTTCACATTGGGATATATTATTTCATTGTCCATGTTCGTATGCCTCGCAAGAGAAAAAGGACATAACTAATGCCTAGGATATATTTGCACTGATCATCGTACGATGTTTCGGTCTGCAATTTTCCCTACGGTTTTTAGACATCGTAGGTGATCGTGGGCTACGACGTTTGTGACGGTATATAATAAATATTCATACGGCCATCGTAAAATTTCTTGCCCTGGCTTTCGCCGACGTTCTGAATCAGAACTGTACGCAGATCGGAGAGAAATCGTAAGGAAATCGTAGGGTGTCCGCAAGCTTAAAGTGGAAATCGTACGGAGCCCGTGCGATGTCCGCGAGGAGTCCCTGTGATTTCTGACTTCCCACTCCAAAAACGAGGTTGGAATAACTAAATTGACAATTAGGTACTTATACTTAGAAAACATATCGTAGAAACGTTTGGACATTGTAAGTTCACCCTGCGGAGACCGTATGAAAATGCAAAAATTGGCATCGCCCGATCATCACAAGCTAATCGTAGATCAGTTGTAACCTAGGCAAAAACGATTTTATCCCATTTTACCCGTGTCTCTGCAATTTTAAATATAATATTCGGGACTCAGGGCAAAGATTAAAGAGTATTCGAGACTCAGGGCAAATATTAAAGAGTATTCGGGACTCGGGGCAAAAATATAAGAGTATTCGGGACTCACGCCCTCAATATTATGCGCAATGGAACAGTACAATCTGTCTATATCAATCATTGGCACGTAGGTAATAACTCCTCATTGACAAACATGCTGATTTTGTTAAGCGTTGATTAATTTATTTATTTTTTTTTTTTTCTTTAAATTTAGTTTTTCGTCCCTGTCAAGATTATTTCAGCTCATAAGAGACCGGCCAATAATCAGTAGGTGGGCGAAAACGAGAGAACCCCGAGCAAAAAAAAAAAAAAAAACACCTGGCACACCCGCAAGCAGAGCTTGGCTTGTCTCACATGTGACCAGAGCGGGGCTCGAACCCACACCAGACACAGCGGTGAGATGATCAAGTGATTAAGAAACAGCGCTCTTAACCGATCGGCCACGGAGGCCGCAAAATAAATAGTGACAAGGCTATATTTCTGTCTGTATCAGATGGTTCCTGTTGATGTGCACACTCTGACCTGGTTCTCCAAACTGCACAGTGATGACGATGATTATCAAATATTGTCCTGCAGTCCACTAGTCACATTCCAAATATCAGATCAACATGCAGGTGAGTAAAGGTGAAAGTAAATGAGCCGCGTCATGACAAAACCGGATTTTTGCCTATGCGAAATCAAAGGCGCAGATCAGCTGTGCAGTAACTGCGAAGCTGATCGGCACCTTTGTTTTCGCTACACAGATAGTACAAGTCCTCTTCTACTCATACCCAAAATTTCAAGATTCTAGCTTTCTTCTGTGACTGTGTAGGCCGGTTTGTGTCGGACCTGGTCGGAAACCCCGATACTTGTTTACTTGCGACGCGGCTCAAATAATGACTGTGAACTGTCACAAGCATACACAGACGTTTGCCCGTGAAACCACACGAAAATTAAATTAAATAAAGTTAACAGCCAGCATAACAGGAAGATTTCATAAATAGAGGGTGCAGGTAAAGATTACCTCTCGGCTGCCATAGCCCAAACAAATAAGAATGATTGAGGCAATATCTAAAATGATTTGAAAATTAGAATTCATTTGCATTTACAGAGACAGTACACTTCAAATTACCCTATGTGAGTCTGTATTCTCGTCATACAAAGAGATCGGCTCTGCCGTTTTCAACATCTTGTGTTCACTCGCCGATTCCAAGAATCCCAAGCCCATATAGTAGTCGACAATCCGCTTCGTTAAAGCTAAAGCAGGTTGGATCTGCTACCGGACGGACATTAGACACCGATGACAGTGGAACACTACAAACTCCTAGACGCCCAGCTGCGTTGTCAGTAAATACTACAAGTCAACTGAAAAGACGATCAAAAGGTATGATGTAGGATACTACTGAAAATCATATTTGATCAATGAATCTTACAACCGCACAAATACCAGCTTAGCAATTCACAAGTTTCAGTCATCTCAAAATCAGTTGTCCAAGACAATAAATTGACAGTCACCACAACAGGCATCCAGGTGCAATATTAATATAGAAAACAAATTTCATTTCTTTAAGATAGCCAAAAGCTGTCGAACAATTTCATTGGTCTGTTTCATTATCTTCAAACAGCCAATTAAATCTCAACATCAGTCAATTCCATCATACTGTGGCAAATCAGAGATATATAAGGTGATGATGTACACAAATATTGGACAGGAAATATCAATTTCATCTTTCTGACAACTACTTTAGAGATGCTTGAAACACCTGGATTTCTAAGCTGCTATTTATATGTGGTTGTAAAGCCAAAGAGTGAATGGAGAAGCAATGTTTAGATGGAAAAATGATTCAACATTTCACAATATCATAGTTATTTTGGCTGTGTAAGAGGACGGAAAATGTCAGTTTGTGATCTTCCTTACCTACTTTGAACTTCATCTCAAACCGATGTGTATGTAAATATAATATTCTCTGCTCATCTTTACAGAAATCTTAATACGAACAACACATGTGAGCCATGCCATGACAACACCGGATATTCGCCTAGTATGCGAAAACAAAGGCGTAGATCAGCTGTGCAGTAACTGCGCAGCTGATCAGCGCCTTTGTTTTCGCTACACGGATAGTACAATTACGCGTCTTCTTAAATCCGAAATTTCAAGCTTGTAGCCATCTTCTGTGCTTGCACAGCCTGATTTGTGTCGGAACTGTTCGGAAACCTCATTGTAGGGTTTTTACGAGACAGCTTATACGTGTTGGTTGTCCCGAGGGATGGTTCACAATGCATGTTTGCTTACATGTTTCGTGGTCAAGCAGCGAGACGACTCATTGATCTTTTATTGTTTTTCTCCATTTCAGTCCACGTTCCGTCTGGAGAAAAGCATCTGGTGATATTGAAGGAAGGCCCAGGAAAGACACTGAAGATTGTGTCTCTGAGTAAAGTCACTGAGGCAACTGACAAGGACATTTCTTTTACTGTCTATGACCATTCGTCCAGGTAGGTAAACACGCCTGCGTCTAAACATTATTGTAATCCTGAAAAGAAACAACGATTAATATCCAGTGTTCAGTGTGATGGCCCCAACTTTAGTTAGTTGGGACCGGAGCTTCTTGTCTGTTGCTTGGTGCACCGGGGTTCAACTGGCGTTTTTCGTTTGCTCCGGATTACAGCAAGTTTTTCGGCGCCCAGTGAGCTCCATCGTCGGGCAGCTTACTGAATCTGTGAGTCCTCGTTTTTGATTAATCATGGAGTTTAACATGATTTATTTGTTTGTCCATGATGATCATTGACTAGTTAGGGATTCACCATGAGGACCGAACAACTAACTAAATGTTGTGAACCACTGCAGAAGCTTAGGGTGGGGTTAGGTACCTGCACTTGAAAACCGGTTTAAGCCCGCCAGTAATTTTATAATTACTAATCGTTCCAATGCGATACTTCTGTGGTGGTTCTTATTGTTTTATGTCTTGGTGTTTAAATTTTTTGTGCTGTTGGCGCCTTATGTATGGTATCATATTTTAGTTAAGTTTAGGTAACTGAATGGCCACCTATTGGGAAAATAGTTGCTAATTCGACTTACGATGTGTTTTCGTGGTATAAGTACCTGTAGTGATTGTTAATTTAGTTTTCCCCACCTCGGTTTTTGGAGTGGGAATCTTTTTCTGAGTGCGCCTTTTCCTGATCGTTGCCTACTTGTACCTTTTTGGTGAAAAGTTGCGATTTCATAAACGTGTCAACAATTATGTTCAAGAAGTAGAAGATATTTCATACTTAGACTAAGCAAAATGCTTCTACTTAATGTCATGTTCTTTTCTTCGTTGATATAAACATGTTAATTGATATTATTGAGTAAGAGGAAAAGCAGGTGCTGTGCTGGTCTAATTGTCTTATCTAATAAATCAACATGTCATTTTATTGAAGGATGAAGTACTTTTCTCAATCGTTTTAAAATTGAACCGCCGCATGGGAAAACCAACAATTTGCATAGGCGAAAACAAAGGCGCAGATCAGTTTCGCAGTAACTGCGAAGCTGATCAGCGCCTTTGTTTTCGCTACATGGATAATACAATTCCTCTACTTTCTAAATCCAAAATTTCCAACCTATAGCCATCTTCTGTGACTGTACAGCCTGGTTTGTATCGGCCCTGATCAGAAACCCAAATTGTTGGTTTTCTCACGCACAGGCTTATTTATTCCAGTGCTATCGTCGTAGAAACCAGGACAGGTCTACAGTACACGTCTATTGAGGAAGTCACCAAAGCTTTCATTGAGTTTATTTCTTTAAAGAAAGTCATCATCAAAGTGTATCAAACACTCAGTGATGTACAGACACTATATGTAGACTTTGAAGCCTGTCATACCAAGTCGTCAATAGCTGTAGATGAAGCAGCGTACTACAACTACTCGCAGACAGAACTACTTTTAAATGAGGGAGATGTTATAGCGTATTCATTCGCTGGGAATATCCGCGATAAAAAGAAATCCCTTGCCCAGCTTTGTTATTATACATATAAAGGATTTAAAACAAGTTGCCAAATAGATGTGCAAAATCCCTATGGTCAAAGATCATTACCAACATTTCATGGAGTGATTCAGTTATACAGTATGTCGGAAGCAAGGGTCACGCCCGTTGATACCATGGTAACTCCAGACTTCGACCAGGGCTGGGAATGTATCATTGAAGTTCCTGTCACGCTACCAAAGGTCATTGCAAAAGTAACATCTACAGTTTCAAAGGCACCTTTATCACTTGAGTTGGAAGGTTGGTTATCTGATGCATCCATTTTCACATGAATTAGACGCATAATCGTATCACAATTATCAAACCCACGTGTCCGTTTATTACAAGTAAACGTTTGTATAAATTTAGTCATAGTGCCCAAAAAGATTGAAACTCCATAAAAATCTTGACCAGACTGATCATCTTTACATATGAATTACTCGTTCTATTTCAAAATAAACAACTGGAATTTTATGGGCTTTATGTACAATTGAAAGAAAAGTCAAGTAAATACAAAGTTTCAAAGTTTATTCGAAAAAAAAAACAACATGAAAGCCCCAGAGGAGCATAATACTATGAAAGTAACTATGAAGAATAGAAACAAAATTAACAAAATTAACAAAGTAATATACGAGGGTCATTCAATAAGTAATGCAATATTGACCATAATTTTTTGTTTGAACATGTTATTAAAGTTTGATGAAGCTTTCTTGAAACATAAATTCAATTCGCCCTCCGCGAGACAGTTAGACACTTAGTCACATGCTCGACTTCCTGTTGCCTAGCAACTATAGAACACTGGGAAAAGGCACTTGGCCACGACTCTTAAAACTGTTGCCATGGTGACAGGAAAACCAAATTAAACATGTTCACTTTATTTTCTTACATCGAACTTAAAATAGTTGCATTAAGTGTTCAGGATAGTATAATCTGATTGATGTATTTTAAATGACACCTAATCAAAGGTGAAAAAACGACTAAAATTTCTAGATCGAAGGATGAAAAATGGTGGTAGAGATACAATTTCTAATATAATTTGACATCTAGTCTGTTTAATCAAACATTTATATGCCTATTTGTTTCTGCCATTGACGCTTTGTAAACTTCTTGCTATAAAATGCAATTCTCAGATAACATATTTCGTTGCCAAGCAACCAAAATCTATGGAAAATGCATACAACCGAAATCGCCAAGGTTCTGGCGTTGCTAAGCAACAGTTGACACATGTGGGTCTGTATGAACATTGCAGTTGCCTAGAAAGTTCTGACTAAGGTGACATTACACAAACACGTCAATAGATAGCCATTTAAAACACCATCAAAGAAATACCAAAGCTTTATGTTCACTTATTTGATTTTTGAAAAGTGGTTTTCGTGGCCATGGCACCTTAGCTACCACTCTATGGTTGCTTAGCAACATAAAGTGTATGGTCCGATTTAGTTGATGCTTATTTTCCTGAATGCAGATTGGATCAGAAATCATAAACATTACCTCTGTCAGATAAAAATACGCAAAAATATGCTACATATTGCATTACTTTTTGAATGACCTACGTATGTACATGTACCTATGGCTCAATCTGCTTGATAGGGCCATAGTTACATGTAATACATGCATGCATATTAAAGTGATGACCTCTATACTGATCAATACATGTACCAAGCAAAAATGCTTACAATTGAGGCACATCACGAGAAAACAGGACATTTGCCTTCGCCAAAACAAAGGCACAGATTAGATGCACAGATCCGTTCAATTAAACAACGCCTTTGCTTTCGCTGCACTGATAGTACAATGGTTCAGCTTCCTATAATATCAGGCCTCTAACAATCTGCAGTACAGCTGGGTTTGCGTCAATCCTGTTCATAACCCCAACCTTATCATTAACTTATTATTTAAATACACGTACAATGTAATAACATTTGCTACACTATATCCTACATGTTTGATACAGTACTGTAGTATGTGATGAAAAGTCTCGCATACAACGGACCCACTTCCAAAACTAGTGCATCTTCTGTTGTAGAACCATTGACACCCGAATTCATGCGTCTACTCTGCCGAGATCTGCGAAATGATTGGGAAAGATTTGCAAAGGAACTACGCATTGGTCGAGCCCGTCTCCAGTCCATCAAACAGCAAAACAAGAATACAATCCCAGAGAAAATTGTCATGGATATTCTTGCTAACTGGCTGAAAAGGCAACCCAAAGTCAATGATAAGGTAAATTTGAACAGATTTGGCTTTTTTATTCTTCTCTCTCTTTTAAGACGATTCAGGAGTGTTTTTCATTTTTTATTTAATTTTTCGATGAAATTTCTCTAAGCAAACAGAATAGCCCCCATCTGTGGCTATATTGTTTGCCAATATTTTACAAAAAGGACGCTAGGCTTATAAGAGTTAAGGCGGATTCCTTATTCTATTATGAGTTAGGTGAAACAAACGACAAAGATCAGTGACTCAAAGCTCAAGTAGATGCCGCTTACTTCATTGCCGTAACGCTTCCCGAACGTTCGTAACATGACCGCTGGCATTCGTTACATGCGGATTACGCGATTGAAGACCGAAATTCATTTTATTGATTTGTGGCTTGGCGTCCCAGTCAGCAGCAATGGTTATGTCGTGACGTTGTCTCCATTTTATGGGACTTCTTTCCTACATAAGGATGTTATGACACCCAGAATGTGATTGTGAATATAACTACCCGAGTAAACAACTAAGATTTACATGTATATCTGGATGGTTTAACTTTAACCACTTTTCCCGGGTATACTCAGACCTTTTCAGTGGTTAACTAGTAATGAGATGGTCAGTCAGTAGTTTGTAGGCTGTGCCCAAGGACACATGTAGCCCATCTATTTCTACAGCCCAAATGGACGGACCCACGTTTGGTTCCAAAAGTATTTCTGTTCAAACCGAATGGTGGATAGGACAAATGAGTAGATGGTTATTCTCAGATGAGAGAGTCTTTAACCTATTCATTTGCAGCTAAGTAAAACGAAAGTTTTGATTTTTCCAGGCAACCCCACTGATTTCAGCTTTAAAAAGATGCAACAAATGGCAGTTAGCAACCGAACTATCAGAGCGACAAAAAGCGATATCTACCCTTCGCTCAGAAACTGTAGAAGGTATTAAAATTGTGTTTACACGCCTCTGCGTTAAGGAATTTCATATTTAATCTTTAAATTATACGAGGGATGTTCTTTAATACTTGTCACTTGCAGAAAACACATTTTAAATTATACGAGGGATGTTCTTTAATACTTGTCACTTGCCTGATTATTTTTTCTGTGGACAATCAATGAGAATGTTGTTCATATGTGGTGAAGGCCCGATCTTTTCTGATTAGATTGGTATCAAAATTATTGCTGTCCGACGCACGGTCATATAGTAATCGCATTTTAAAATAGGGTACAGTAATGGCACTGCGTTAATTTTCATTTAATTTACAATATGTTATTTCGATCCTTAGTATAGAAAAGGCTATAACTTTCGCAATATTATATACAGGTCCACTTTTATTTTACACATTATGTTGTCATTCATATGAGCAACAGAAAACACATTTGTAGACTATTTTTATTTTGACTTTATAGAGTTATTGCTCCTGCTTTATGACGTCATAATATTTTAATATACGTAATTCAAAATCACCGAACAGGTTACACCTTTTCGTAGTTTTAAATTGTCTGGTGAATATCTCAAATTGATAGTTATCTCAAGTTTGTCTAAAACGGTCTAAATGGACATTCGCTGTAAGTGACTATACATGCAATTTAACATTTCCTTCACATGTAAGGTGGAGTTGGTGCTTAATTTCTAAGAGAGCTGTCGGTCTCTATCATAATAGAAACACTGTCCAATTTCATGATTGACAACGAAAACAAAAACGCTTCTAGAACGTATCAAGTAAATAGATTTTTTGAAGTTGTAGTAGTATTTGTACATGCTATTAGCTCTTCCATTGACATTTTGTGTTATCTTTCAAAATGTTATTACTCATAAACCAAGTTTTAAGTGGATAAATAATCCAAAACTTATATCAATGGAATTAGCAAAGATCTGACACAAAGCAGCATTAACATTTTGGATGAGTAATAACTGGACAGGAAATTATTAGGCTCTGAAACTTCTATTCCGACGTTCATTCAATTTATCAACGCGTAAAAACTGGCATAGTACTATGTTTACAGCTCTCGTAAAACTTGTAATTTCTGTTTTAGGAAAATAACTTTCGATCAATGCGTTTTCAAGGTTATGGAGATCCCACAGGTATAAAATCGTGATTCTAACCCTTTAAATTCAAGCATTATACTGTTTATTGGGACAGGATGAAGAAGGTATTTGCAGTGTCATTAGGGTGCCCATCTTTAGAGTCTCAGTTTGCTATGATAAATTGCACCGTCCTAAAATCGTTGGGTGATTTCAATATCGCAAAGAAACCCTCTATAATTACCAAGTCGTTTTGCTCTGGTACAGATACTGGTTAAAGGAGAAATTGAGTCGATGACAAGAATTAAAGAACATCCCTCGTATCTCCATAACGCAATCGACGAAGTCACGAACGGTTTAGTAACTTCTTACGAAAATGATTTGCGACCACTGTACGGATAGAAGAACAGAATCGCCAGTTTAATTCGCATGTAGACACATTATGTTTTGGAAGGCTATTATAGAAATACGAATAGTACTACATATCAGGAGTTAATAACTGAACACATAATTATATGCGTTATCAAATTATACACCCTTGTAAATGTATATACATCTCTGTACCAAGAATCCGGTGATATATTGATTGACAGCTTGTTTTCGCATTTCCCGTCTATATTTTCAGATATAATGCTTCAAAAGGCCATTCTACTCATCTGCAAAAGTCCATGCGTTTCTCGAAAATGGCGGCAGCTGTTCGATCAGCTTCACCCTGATGGTGACGTCACGGAAGAGGCGAATGAGATCGAGGCTGTTCACGTGAAGGATAGCATGTGCTGTCGTCTGACGTTGTGTCGTTGGAAAGATAGGACACGAAGCGCTAGTGTTTGGACATTGGTTGATGCGCTAAGAGCTATTCGGTGCAACGTCGTTGCTGGTATATTGATAAATAGTACGGGTTTAGCAAAACATCTCCAGTCTCCATAACGAAAACTTGCCCATGCAATATAGAGATTTTTTCAGCTGTAAAAATCGAAAATTTCACCAGAAAAAAATGCTATTTTTTAATATTTTTGCTAAAAACATACACTGTGGGTACACGTTAGAACCGCCTCGCCGAAGCGGTTCTAACGAGTACCCACAATGTATGTTTTTGGATCAAAATAAGAAAATTTAGTATACCCCTGCATACCCCAGTTTAACTATATAAAAGTGGGATTTAAGGGGGTATTCATTGCAAGGACCTGTTTTCCTGATGCTTTTCACATACACAGGAACAAGTTGGAAAAATGAAAAAGTGTGTTCTGGAATCAGATTGAATTATGTTCTGCCATTGAACGTTTTACATAGCCAAACTGTCACCTATCTCATGTAGATAAAATATGTAATTATCTTAATTGATCACTATGTGTGATTTCCACACCATCGCAAGAGACTAAACAGACATGTAGATTATTGGAATGAGTAAACCATTTATCTATGATTTTTGCAAGGATATTTGCTCATAATACATGAATTTGCTCATAATGCATGAATTTCTGTCGTTTTATTTTCCAGAGGCCATTCTGTCCAAGTTTTCAAAGAAGAGGAAACCAACCGGATGGTAGAGAAACCTACATGAACATGGTGTAAATGTTGAAAGTACGAAAGATACAATACAATTTAGAACTTATTATTGTGTACACCTGTCTGTTTTAATATGAACATTTGAAATAAAGTCTTTACGATATCAACGTCTTTTGACATTGTCCTTTTTTCAACGTAGATTTACCTTGCAAGGGCCATAATCATATTTATCATATGACGCGATTTTTCCAGTGGGTAACGCCATGTAATAAAAAGTCTTATGATCACAATTTTGCGGGAATATGTACCGTCATTGACAAAGTCCGTAACAACAATGTAAATTTTCATTGAAAATTCGTCCATTTTGAAAGCGGTAAAACCCCAAATTTACAAGACGTGATAAAAGGAATCCTACACTTGTGGTCATTTCATAATATACTCACCGAAGTCTCTTTTAACAAATTTCATGTAAAAATGACCACTCGTGTAATATCTTCTATTTTAAATGTCAATCTACGTACATGCTTCTACATTGACACTGAACGCAGTTTAAAACGACACAACATTGTTTAACATAGATTGTTTGGCCGAAAAAAATCTGAAAATTCAAATTCACTGAATTTCAATTTTCAGATTTTTTTTCGGCCAAGCAGTCTATGTTTAAACAATTAGGCGAGACGCTAGATTCTGTATCTACCGTATTTAACGAAATCGCACAACACCCTCCACATACTTTGTTTGCAGTATGCAATTGGTCCATTGGTCATCCTAGATGAGTTCTAGGCACGTTGTCGCCCCGGCAAGTGGTGCACAATATTTCTGTGGCTCGTTACATAAGTTACATGTTCAAAATATATTTGTACCAACAAAATAGCGAAACCTACTATGCTCCACCCACTTTAATCATGCAACAACACTAATTATATCACGTACTAGAACAATTTAACGGACATGCTTTATGATCTTTAAAAGTTGAAATTAGACATTATACAGTGTTACAAACGTTACTTCTATATCTATGGCGTGAAAATAGGGGTTTGGGTTTAAAAACGTTTTTGTTTTTGGCATTTCTTTCTTCATATTTCAAAAACGATAGCTCCTTTCTTACTGACCAATAGTTCAACTTGGCTATTACACAAAATCATATATTTACATTAAATATTTAACCTATTTTATTTAAATAGTTTACCATTTTCTAAGGGTACCGCCGTATGCTGTAACATTTGAAAAGTAGGCGTTTCAACAAAAATATCAAAATGAATAACTGTTATATGTTTCTGTAAATTATTTAGTTTTATTTTACACACCCTATGATAGATACATGTTTAGTGTGCTAAAATACACAGCCTGCGACTTGCAAGTAAGCTCATGGTAACGTATGTAACACCTTAATGTTCAAACATGGGTAGATTTCATTTTGGTGATTATACTAGTAAATGTATATTTAGTGAGCCGATTCATGCGAAAACCAGATTCTTCCTATATGAAAACAAAGATGCAGTTACTGCACAGCTGATCAGCACACTTGTTTACTCTACACTGATGATTCAAATTTCTTCTTAAATCCGAAATTTCAAGCGGCTAAATTCTGTGACTGTAGAAGGAAAATTGTCGGAAGAGGGGTTTTCGCGCGCTGCGGCTCACATGAAAGTGGTCTCACATAATTATCTGCAAAGGTTTTCGCATAGAACACAATAAGGTGTTTGGAATATGTTGACCCACTGGTGACTTGTCAGTATGCTCATGGTAACGTATGTAACACCATTTTCATATAGGACACTGTAAGGTATATATTATGAGTTGGTGACCCATCGTTAAAGCACCCGCTCCTGATTGCGAGTTTGTGTTGTTCGACCTCTTCGGTGCCATGTTGTGTCCTTGAACAAGATCCACGATTAATCTTTCACGTGTGCGAACTTAATGACTTAGGAAGACAAAGACTTCGCAAATATCACACTGACAGTTGCATCCAACTAGATGCAAATATTATCCTCAAACTCCTGGACCCATTTATTTTATAATATATGTGGTATTCCTTACAGCTTGTGTGCGCCTTTCGAAACTATTGTTTTGATGTAGTGTTTGATATATACCTGTAGCGTAAATCCATCAGATCGGATGAACGAGAAAGGACATTATCTAGCCCTGCGACACCAGTTCCCCGGGAGTGGCAAAATCCAATGTAAAGCAGTAATAACACAAAATGTGAATTTCTTGAGGGCCCTAGGTGTGAAATCCGAACATAGAACAGGATGTGCAAACAACGTGTATGCGTTTTTACACGAAAATGCTTTCTTGCCAGGGATGACGTAACTGCACTTTAGACAATGAAGATACAGATACGCGAATTTTCATAACAACCACGATGCTTCTGGCGGTACAGTCATCTGAATCAGATGTCTTGGTTTTATGCTGCTGTCTATTCTAGCCAAATGATTGCAATACATTATGGTTCCACGCTGGAAATCCTGAAAAAGCACGATACTAGCAGTCTGTCGTTTTGAGCAGGTGAGACTCTCGACCATTCAATATCTTCAAGAATTTTGAAAATAGAAGTTATGACTACACAATAAGGCAGTTTAGGTGAGACTCCACACAATGGCATTGGTAAAACGAAAGCTTGGAATGTTGCTGAGTAAAGCGATCAATCACAAACTACCTTGTGCAAACAGACAGTAACACCGCCACAGCCCATAAGAAGGTGTACGAAAAACACTTTGCCGATTCTGTTCATCTGCTGGGCAATCTGGTTCAAGTGTAAATAGTGTCCGCCACTTGTTCTGTTGCCATTAGCGCTACACAAATGAAAATGTACCACCAAAGCATGATCGTTTGATGACACATTTATAACGTGAAAACTTCAAAAACATGTTTTCAGCCTTTAAAGTTAGCAGAAACGCTCAACCGTATCAGCCTAAGCAGAATCCCTCAGAAGGTTGGTCGGGTGGGAATATGGGCCCCGCTCATCGGGTCCTTAAGAAATAGATGAGCTTCTTTTGCCTCCAGGCATAGCTTATACGCTACTTACTGACCATCTCATTACTGGTTAATCGCTCAGGTCTGAGCCTGACCAGGAAAAGTGTTTTAAAATCAAACCATCTATACGTATAAGCCGTAGTGGCTTACTTGGGTGGTTATATTTAAAGCATTATGGGAAAAAGTCCCATAAAATGGAGTCAACGTCTCAATATGACAATAGCTGTTGACTCGGCTGTTAAGCATCAACTCAAAATCAAACAAAACAACCGCATCAGGCAATGTCTGTAGCATATCTAAGCAGTGCTCATGACCAAGGACTGAACAATTTTTGGTCCGTTTAACGTCCCTTTCAATATTATTTCAGCTCATATGAGACGGGCCAACCGGTAGGTGGGGCAAAAACGGAAGAACCCCGAGAAAAAAACCACCTGGCACACGCGCAAGCAGAACTTGGCTTGTCTCACACGTGCCCCGAACCCAGACAAAATGAACTAGCATGCGCAGAGTTATGCTTTTGTATGGCCGGCGAGTCATTTCAATATACGGAAATCGGAAAACAATCTTAAGAAGACGATTATTATATCTTATTACTTTTTGTTTTGCTTAGGTTTTAACACCTGAAATTTTAAGTGAAAAATGAAATGTGTTTCATACGTTACCATTAAATCGCCCGTCACCCGCATTGATATTTGCTTACTAATATTGGCAAGCTTTGTGAAAGGTAACTGAAGAAATAGTGACCGACGGTGTTGATAATGTCATTTCATAACACTGGATACTAACTAACTGGTGTAAAACATGCTTTGGGATTTTGTGGTTAGGGTGTGCGCGCCTTAAGTTCACTGACAACCGGATTACACTCTTGAATATTTGCTATATCTTATATGATTTCTAAATCAGTGCTTAATCATAATTACATACAGCGATGAGCATTAAAATCATTTAAAAACTGATTTTTTTTATATTTATTAATTTTGTGTTACATACGTTACCATATTTACCAATCAAAAGTACACATTTCTGGCAAAGCAGTGAGCATTCAACTTCAAGAAGACATATATGTTATTGATCTACAACAAGATGATTGTATTTATTTTTCTTCTTTTCTTCAAACTTGTCTGTACATAGTTGACTTTAAACACAATATTCTTTCATAATCTGAAGTGAGTTACTGTGGACTATATGCAATAACTTTCGACTAAGGAATGACATGATGATTAGTTTTTTTTTCAGATTTGTAATAGAAAAGGAATAAGTGTCTTTTAGACAAGTGTATCTAAAGTATAAATGTGCAAAGAAATGTATATTAAAATAGCTTACTGTTCTGTAAATAAACTCTGAACAGTCTGTTTTGAAAATGTAACACACGTAACACCATCGGTGCATATATGTGATTAAAAGTATCAACACATGTGCCAGTAACATTCTTTCATCAGATGACATTAATATATTTAGGTTTGGAATTTATTTTAGAGATTCATAGTGCATTTTTCAAACTTAGAGTATATTTCTGTTTTGAATGGGTAACATACGACGTGCGTAACGGCTTCTGGAGGGCAAATGCACCATACCATTGGGCGACAACGTGCATAGAAAATCTTTATATTGATCAACGAAGCCACCCGTAGTGTATTAAAAGTGAAATTCGTAAAGAGAAGTATATTAAAATAGCTTACTATTCTGTAATCAACATTTACACAGGCTGTTTTGAAAATGTAACATACGTAACACCATCGATGCATGAAAATGATTAAATATATCAATATATGTGCCCGTAACATTCTTTCATCAGATGATATGGATACATTTACGTTTGGAATTTAGATTAGAGATTCATAGTGTATTTTACAAACTTAGAGCACATTTCTGGTTTGAATGGGTAACATACGTAACGACTTCTGGAGGACAAATGCACCATATCACAGGGCGACAACGTGCCTAGAAGCTCTTTATATTGATCAAAGAAGCCACCCATAGTATCAAACCTAGTATGTGGAGGGTGTTGTGCGAAACGAAAAATTTCCCTACCCACCGTCTCCTCTAAATGTTGTGTCGTTTTAAACTGCTTTTAGTGTCATGATATATGTTTATGATAAATTTATTTAGCGCGTATAAACCGTTACACTGTGATATAGTTATACGTTTAAATTACGCAAAAATCATATAATTATACCATAAACAAGCACACCCCATATTCTTCGTAAACTTTTTTTTTTTCAGATCAGAAATTTATTAAATTGCTATAATGTGTATTGGTGCAGATGAAGGCATCAGCATTGACAGGCGTACGCCACGGGCATCTGTGGTCTAGTCGTTTTACTTGTCCCGGAAGTACAAGTCTAACGTCGCTTCCCGGATGGTGTCAATACACATAACGTCTTACCTTAAGAAACCAACCGCATCATGAGAAAACCAACAATCTGTTAATGCGAAAACAAAGGTGCAGATCAGCTTCGCAGTAATTGCGAAGCTGATCAGCGCCTTTGTTTCGCTGCACGGATAGTATAATTCTTTTACTTTCTAAATTCAAAACGTCCAGTCTTTAACCATCTTATGTGTTTGTACAGCTCGGTTTGTGCCAGACCTGCTCGAACACCACATTGTTGGTTTTCTGATGAGGCGGTTAAAACGTAACGCTGAACATTTGCCCCGGAGTACGTTAACGCGTATAAAACTCGCGTTGACCAGAGACCAAGCACAGAACACTCTGGACTGTCCTCAGTAAAGGTTAGTGAAAGATTACTTAGATTTTTTTTTTCAGTTAAATTTTGAAACCAATTTAAATTTAATTCTAAAGTTTTGAACTTTTATATAAAAATGCTATATCATATAGGTATATTTTATCAAACATTTTGCTATTTTAGAAAATTGATAAAAAAAAAAAATCGGAGGATTTCACATTCAAATGGTTGCTTTAACTTAATTTTTTATATAGCTGATTGCATGTCTGACGTTTTAGTAAAGAAAATTGAACGATAACACCCTTTAAACCAAAAATGTACATCTAGTTAAGCCGTACCCCTGAAGTTTATTTTTAAGCATTAATCATTCTTGGTTATAGAGCTTCGATGCCAATTTATTAGATCGAAATACAAGCCTCGAAATACTTTTTTATTATCTCAAGAATGTGTTCCTTATTCGAAACAATCATATTCTCATTACACACAGTTTTGAACTAAAATTTCTTTTGCAGAAAAAAAAAACAATCTCAAGATGAAAATCGCACTTTGCTCAGCTATCGCCCTTGCGGCTCTATGCGGTCTGGCCCTTGCCGACTTATACGATGATTACTCCTACGGCAGCTACGGTGCCGGATACGGTTCTGGCTACGGAGCTGGTTACGGGTCCGGATATGGAATTTCCAGCTGGGGTGGAGCTGGTTACGGTGGCGCTGGATACGGTGGCGGCAAATCATACATCCCAGTATCAATTGGAGGTGGTGCAAAGGGAGGAAGCGGCGGATTCGCATCTCGTAAGTGAACTTTTATTGATCAATAGGTCGATCATTTTAGTAATGTTTCAGTATCTGTGAATGTTAATTATACATTTAAAGCGTACTGTCACAGGGCCGGTGTCTATAAAGTGAAAAGTGGTTGTGTATTGAAGACGAGGAACCGTTTCAATGCTATAACAATATCCATAAAACATTTTTACGCCGTGTATGTAAAACGTTTGCCAAGAATGGTCACATCCATTTAAGAAATGAATGCTACTTGTAATTCTGTGTGACGTTGACAACAACAAACGGCAAATAGTCAGCGGAAGTATGGCATATGAAATCATACGGGTGACCCGTCACACAGAACTTGTTATTATCATTATCATTTGTTGCTTTATTTCAGTGTTGCCCCTGTTGTTCCTGTTGATCCTACTCCCCAGTCTCCTTGGCAACAACAGAGCTGTCCCACAGGATCAGGTCATCCTACTCAACTCAACACTCAGAAGTGTAGGAAAATAGGTAAGAGTCACTCTTACAGCAAGAAATATTAAATGGTATATCGACGTTTATGTTTAGACAGACTTGACGTCTCCCAGTACATCATTCATAGTGCAGATTATATTTTCCATTTACTTTGGTCCTGGGTTCAGCGAGGGTATTCTGAGAAATCAGAAAACTATTATAGGTTTATGATACATTTTCTAACCAAGATTAAATTATATTTTGCCCCATTTGGGTTAAAACTAGTCATTGTATCGACTATTACCCTGTTGAAATTTACAAATTACAGTATGTCTCTTTATCTCAATGTTGCAAAATCTAAAGGGTCACTGAAGAGCCGAAACTATGGTATGACCCATCCCCCTTCTCACTTAATGGATCTCTGTTGTAATTTTCTTTGATGCCATTTTCATAAATTGCTACATTGATATACCGAGTTTAATAACAAAACGTTCTCTGACGCTACCGAAAAACTACTTTGACTCCAGAGCATATAAACTTGCATGTATATGCAATGATTGTATAGTTTTAAAAGTCTATATTTTTGTTTTAAACTGAATTGCCCATACTTACATGGAGCCTAACCGGTATCCTGAATAAGCTTTTCGAGCAAACATGGAGAAAAAATAATAAATGTTCAAGTAAGCCACAGTTTAAATGTACGAACATGTGATTTACGTCATCTTACATGTGATTCTATAGATAATTGAGCATGGTGTTTAGTATTTGTTATTAATTCTCTCGTTTTATTTCAGGTCACTCTCTTATCTGGATATGTCTCTGATGCTGGATCGCCCTACAAAATACGACGGACGACACTCATTCATTATTTATTGAAATATTTCTGTTGTTGTTTCAAAATATTAATAAATATAAAGTACATCAATTTTGGTTTAGTCTTGTATATATTTCATGGCAGCGGCCTGGGAGAAACCATGCAATTAGCTTGGTAATGCACAGAACGTGTCTTCTTAAAACTATGGTTGTATACAATGTAATCGTACAATGGCATACTTGTACGCCTGTTTATAGTTTCCAGCCCAATTACCATCACTGACTATTAATAATTGAGCCGCGACGCGAGAAAACCGGTCTTCGGGGTTTCCGACAAGGTCCGACACAAACCGGGCTGTACAGTCTCAGAAGCAGGCTAGAAGCTTGAAATTTCGGATATAAGAAGAAGGGGAAATATACTATCCGTGTAGCGAAAACAAAGGCGCTGATCAGCTTCGCGGTAACCGCGAAGCTGATCTGCGCCTTTGTTTTCGCATAGGCAAAAATCCGGTTTTCTCACGATGCGGCTCTTATAGTAATGTGGGTACATGTGTACAACTACGTAGAGGGAAACCAAATAAAGCATATGACTGTATTCTCAATCACCATTCGAGGTTAACTCCAATCAATCACATCAACCGGATAATCCAAGGCGATAAAATTTGGCGCCGAAAAGTTAGCAGCATGGCAGAATGAATTTGGTAAAGTTAGCAGCATGGCAGCATGGCAGAATGAATTCGGTAAAGTTAGCAGCTTATAAAATTTAGAAAAGCTTTATGAAGGTTATGGTACAGAATTAAAGTTTCATTAACTTAATGAATAACAGCTTTTTTAAAGGACAGACTCTTTATAATTGAAGCTTTCGTATAAAACAGCTTTGGAGAATACAGCTTCGACAACAAGATTCTTGAATTAATGGCATTATGATCATTTATCACATGATCATTTCTCCGAAGCTCATTTATATGAAAGTCTCAATGTATGAAGAATCTGGCCGTTATCAATCAGAAGAAGTGTTTCATTTGTTTTATCGTAAGCCAGGCAACTTGGGTTCGTGAAAATATGCCTTGATGTGTAGACAAACCTTTCATGTGACAAGTCATTTTGCAACACACTTATAGCGTTTGGACTATTGTAGCAAACAAATATATTATCATGGTCGTTCGTCTCTCACTAATGAGAAAGACCATCATTATTTCTTGAATAGGTTCGTGTGTGTTGGTGAGTTCTTTGATGGCTGACTAGGCCAATTCTAGCTCTAAACTGTCGGTTGCAAGTAGAGCAAGTCAATGTCATTGAATCAGCTGGTGGCCCATTGGTATTGGCTTTGCGTTCTCTGCGCTTTCTTTCAGCTTCACAGATTCTCTTTTTTTCATGGAGAGCTGCTCCTTTGTTGATGAGACCTCGCCACTTTGATCGCTCCTGTGCAGTCTGTTCCCAAGACCCAATTGGTATGTCAAAATCCTTCAGAGAGGCTTTCAGGGTGTCTTTGTAGCGTTTTTTCTGGCCACCTTGAGAGCGCTTTCCCTCTTGTAGTTCTCCATAGAAGACTTTCTTTGGAAGTCGCTCATCAGGCATTCTTATAACATGGCCGGTCCACCTTAGCTGTGCTAGCTTTAAGACAGTATGCATGCTTTGCATCCCTGCTTTCTTCAGGACCTCTGTGTCTGGGATCTTGTCTTGCCACTTGATTTTTAACAGCTTTCTCAAACAGCTTAAGTGGAAATGGTTAAGTCTCTTTGCATGACGCTGGTATACTGTCCAGGTCTCACATGCATACAAGAGGGTTGGAAGTACCACAGCCTTGTAGACTTTCAGCTTGGTGTCAAGCTTGATTCCATTTCGCTCCCAGACATT
This sequence comes from Rugalucina vietnamica, assembly GCA_964017185.1. Lineage (NCBI taxonomy): Eukaryota > Metazoa > Mollusca > Bivalvia > Lucinida > Lucinidae > Rugalucina > Rugalucina vietnamica. The sequence continues at coordinate 40,776,256 of OZ024870.1, forward strand.
TGCACGGAGTCTTCCGAATGCCACACTGGCTTTTGCAATTCTTGCAGTGACCTCATCATCAATGTGCACTGCTCTGGAAAGAGTGCTTCCCAGGTAGGTGAATTTATCAACAACTTTCAGTTTTTCTCCATTCACAGTGATGGTTGGTTCATTGTACGGTTTTCCAGGTGCTGGCTGGTGTACAACCTCTGTCTTTTTTGTGCTGATTGTGAGATCATAGTTATCACATGACTGTGAGACTTGATCCATGGCTCTTTGCATTTTTGCCTCTGAGCTGGCATTCTTATCCATATCATCTGCATAGAGGAGCTCATCTAGCACATCGGTCTGCACCTTAGTTTTGGCTTGCAACCTTCTAAGGTTGAATATATTGCCATCAAAACGGTACCTGATTGGAAAACCAGTGTCACTGTCCTGAAAAGCATCCATGAGCATGGCAGAAAACATCATGCTGAACAGTGTTGGTGCCATAACACAGCCCTGTTTGACCCCATTTGTTACCTCAAAGGGTTCAGAGAACTCTCCATCATTTTGCACACGTGCCTGCATGCCATCATGAAATTGCCGCACCAATGCTATGAATCTGGGTGGACAGCCAAACTTGGCCATGATTTTCCACAGTCCATCACGACTAACTGTGTCAAACGCTTTGGTGAGGTCGACAAACGTCATGTATAGATCTACATTCTGCTCTTGGCATTTCTCCTGAAGCTGTCTTGCTGTGAAGATCATGTCTATCGTCCCCCTGTCCTTTCTGAATCCACATTGACTTTCTGGGATAAGTCCCTTCTGATCAAGATGAACATTCAGGCGGTTCAACAGAATTTTTGCTAGTATCTTCCCAGCAATCGATAGGAGGGAAATGCCTCTGTGGTTGTCACAGACTTGTGGATTTCCTTTCCGCTTGTATAGGTGGATTATGGATGCATCCTTAAATTCTTGTGGGATGGCCTCCTTCCTCCACATACAGTGAAACAGCTCGGTCAGTTTCTCTGCCATGGGTAGCCCCCCGGCCTTATAAACCTCTGCAGGAATTGCATCTGCACCTGGAGCTTTGCCAGAAGACAGTTGTTGAACTGCTTTTCTTGTTTCCATGACGGTTGGAAATTCATCTAACAGAACATTGCACTCTATCTGTGGCAGTCTGTCAATTGCATCCTCATTGACGCTTGATGGTCGATTTAGCACACTATTGAAATGTTCTGCCCACCTTTTCAAGATAGCCTCTTTGTCTGTGAGAAGAGTGTTTCCATCTGCACTGAGTAATGTGGTGGCTCCAGAACTCTTAGGGCCATAAATGGTTTTCAGTGCATCATGAAATTTCTTCATGTCCTTTCTGTCTGCAAAGGACTGAATTTCTTCTGTTTTCTTCCTCAGCCAGGAATCTTGCATGTCCCTAAGCTTGGTCTGGACTGTCTTACAAACGTTGCTGTAGGCTGCTTTCTTGGATACTGAGCTAGTATCATCTTGATGTGCCTTGTGCAATCTGTGTTTTTCTTCAAGAAGCTTCTGAATTTCGTCATCATTCTCATCAAACCAGTCTTGATGTTTGCGAGATGGATGTCCTAAAGTAGTAGCAGCTGAAGAATGAACTGTTTTATGGAAGACTGTCCAGTTTTCTTCGGGGTTCTCTGAACTGAGATTGATTGCATCCAGTTGGTTGCAAATGTCTGTTAAGAAAGTTTGTCGCATGCTGTCTAGATTCAGCTTTGAGACATCCAGTCTTTTAGCAGCTTTCTTGCCTTGAGGTCGCCTCGCAGGCTGGATTCTAAGGTTGAGTTTGCTGACAACCAGTCTATGGTCTGTCCAGCAGTCTGCACCACACATAGTCTTTGTCACTCTGACATCCTGCCTATCTGTTCTCCGCACTATAACATAGTCTATGAGATGCCAATGTTTGGAACGGGGATGCATCCAGGATGTTTTATTTCTGTTAGGTAGACGAAAGACTGTGTTGGTGATTAGAAGATCATGTTCAGCACACTTCCTTAGAAGCAAGAGACCATTGCTGTTGCACTTTCCAACACCTTCTGGACCTATAACTCCTTCCCAGGTCTGGTGGTCTGTACCAACTCTGGCATTAAAGTCTCCAAGAAGGATAAGTTTGTCTGTACGGGGTGTAGCAGAAATAATGTCGTCTAAGTCATTATAGAACTTGTCTTTAACCTCATCTGGATTGGTCATCGTGGGTGCATAGGCACTGACAATAGTTGCATGTTTATTGCCTGACAGAGGAAGTCTCAATGTCATTAGGCGGTCATTGATGCCTTTTAGCAATCCTGAAAGCTTACCAACAAGTTCTGTTTTAATGGCAAAGCCAACTCCTGCTTCACGCCTCTCTACACTTTTGCGTCCACTCCAGAAGAAGGTGTATCCAGCACCAACTTCTTTGATCTCCCCAACATCTGCTAACTGAGTCTCACTCAGAGCTGCTATCTGAATTCCATACCTCCCAAGTTCTCTGCCCACAAGGGCCGTTCTACGCTGCGGTCTATTTGACCCAGCACTGTCCATCAATGTTCGCACATTCCATGCGCCAATCCTCAAAGGGATTATCTTTGTTTTTTTCTTATTTTTTCGACCGCTAAAAAGGGATCCCCGCTGATCGCGGTTAACCAGCCAGGGGGTTTGAAGCAGGCAATTGTTTAGGGCACCTTTTCTAGCCCCTTCCCCATGCTACGGGGGTGAGCAGTGCGGTCCTAAATAGGTCTGCTCAGTCGCTCAGCCGACTGCCGAATTTCGCTTACTGCTTCTCCTCACGGAAAACGACCATATAGAACTGAGCCGCCTGCGTGCAGGTCTGCAACTACAGCTCCCAGTGTGTCCTACACCTGCTGCTTCGCCGCTCGCCCATCGCCACAGGACTTTTGTAGGTATGTGGGTGCATGTGTGATGAAATTGTTGTGTATGCAAGTGCTTGTGTGTTGAGAAATAAGATGACGTGCGCTATGAAATTTGATTATAGTGAGGAAGAGGTGCGCAGCGTCAACCTCACTCACTCGTCCTCACCCAACTGTGCCCAGAGGCAAGACACAGGTCAAGACGTCTGGAGTTAGGTTTGGATGCAGTGGATGACCGTAACATCTATAGTGCCTTATCACGCTCTGCATGTTCCACAACATGTTGCTGTATCGCTTTCCGAACCGTTGAATCTGATGATTTCTTCCGCTCCGTCTACCGAAACAGTCTTTGCATATCTGGACCAGGCATATCCAGACACACAGGTTTTATTTTGGTATTACCTTTTCCTAGATGAATTGCTGGCCACAGCTGAAGGGCTCCATCTACCCTTTCATAGGTTTTGTTTAGAGACCTGTAAACTCCTAGGAGGACTGTCAACCAAAACTAATGAGTTCCCCCTGCCCAGCTAGGTTTTTGTGTAGAGAACTAGCAAACTCCTAGATGGGTTGCCGTCCAAGGCTAACGAGCCCCATCTGCACCGCATGGCAACAGGTAGTACTGATTACATGTTACAGTAGCAGATAATCTGACCTGACTATGATAGATATTATCATATCTATCTGTTGTCATCCCAACCACATTTCTTCCTAATGCCTTCTGAGATTTAATCAGCCTTCCTTTAGCACCGTCAAGTAAATTAAAGCAAGCCACTCTATGAGGGTCTGGATGGGGGGTCCTGGTATTCACTAATCACTAAAATTTTAGCCATTTATTCACTGTCATTAATATTTTGGCTTATTCATTAAAATTAGCTTGATTATTCATTAAAATATTATGATTACTAGTCACGCCTTCTTCACCCAGCTAATATCCATAAGCAAATAGGTGTTCCCCACCTAAGGCACCCCTTATCTCAAGCCACAAGGACTAGTTCTATGATATTAAATTGTAGACTGCTGAGTGCAACCTTGATATTAACATCTTAAGAGAAGCTTATATACTCTGCTAGACCACAAAGCCTCATAGAAACTTAACGAAATAGAATACTGATTTTTTTAAGCAAATCCCCTTTTAAATCTGTTGAGAGTATAATTCCCTCCACCTTAAATACTGAATACGCCCTAAGTTTTACACTGAATTATGTCTCCCCCTGACAGGGTCGGGAGACATATTGTTTTTCCCCGTGCGTCTGTCTGTCCGTCCGTCTGTCTGTCTGTCTGTCTGTCTGTCTGTCTGTCCGTCCGTCACAAATCGTGTCCGCTCTATAACTTGAAAACCGTTAGAGATTTTTCAATGAAACTTGGTACACTTGTAAACCACGACGAGACGATGTGTCATGCACAAGAACCATAACTCTAGCTTGAGTATTTTTGGAGTTATTTCCCTTTGATTATTTTTGATACAATTTCGTGTCCGCTGTATAACTTGAAAACTGTTAAAGATTTTTCAATGAAACTTGGTACACTTGTAGACCACGACGAGACGACGTGTCATGCACAAGAACCATAACTCTGGCTTGAGTATTTTTGGAGTTATTTCCCTTTGATTATTTTCGATACAATTTCGTCTCCGCTGTATAACTTGAAAACCGTTTAAGATTTTTCAGTAAAACTTGGTACACTTATTGAGCATGATCAGACGATGTGTCATGCACAAGAACCATAACTCTGTGGCTTGAGTATTTTATGAGTTATTTCCCTTTGATTATTTTCCATACAATTTCATGTTCGCTTTATAACTCGAAAACCGTAAGAGTTATTTCAATGAAACTTGGTACACTTATAAAGCACGATGAGATTACGTGTCGTGCTAAAGAACCATAACTCTTGCTTGCATATCTTTGGAGTAATTTCCCTTTGATTATTTTCCATACAATTTCGTGTCCACCCTATAACTTGAAAACCGTAAGAGAAATTTCAGTGAAACTTGGTACACTTATAAAGCATGATGAGATGATGTGTCATGCACAAGAATTATAACTCTTGCTTTCATATATTTGGAGTTATTTCCCTTTGATTATTTTTTCATACGATTTCATGTCCACTCTATAACTTGAAAACCATAAAAAATATTTCAATGAAACTTGGTACACTTATAAAGTACGATGAGATGATGTGTCATGCTAAAGAACCATAACTCTTGCTTGCATATCTTTGGAGTTATTTCCCTTTGATTATTTTTCATTCAATTTATTGTCTGCTCTATAACTCAAAAACCATTACAGATTTTTCAATGAAACATGGAACACTTATAAAGCATGATGCACAAGAATCATTACTCTTGCTTTCATATCTTTGGAGTTATTTCCCTTTGATTATTTTCCAAACACTTTCGTGCCCCCTCTATAACTTGAAAACTGTAAGAGATATTTCAATGAAACTTGGTACACTTATAAAACAGAATGACAGGATATGTGATGCACAAGAACTATAACTCTTGCTTGCATATTTTGGACATGCACGTAGAAAGGGGGGAGACATCAGTTTTCACATAGAAAACCAATTCTAGTTGTTCTCTTCTGTTATGAATACCAAAGGTTATTTAAGAAAAATTGTAACTCCAGGGGTAAAAGTTATAGTAGTATGCTGTTGTTTTTATTTAGTAAACTAGTTAGCATAGGATTACTATGTGATATATGGATTTGTGCTTGTGCCTGATTGTATAATACATTTTATTAATGTCTTAAATACCGAGCGAGCGAGGAAAAAATATGTAGCGTCATATAAATTGCCAGATAGATTTGCATTAACATTCTTAGTGCTGCCTTGTTTCTGATTTCAAAAGACACTATAATTATGTTCTGTCATATAAAAAAGCAAGATGATGTCCATCCACAGAAAAGATTATCATTATATAATTGGAACATACATATTAAGGACAAAGTGGGGTAATATCCCGGTAGTATAAAAAGAAAATACATATACATATAAGCAAAAGTATCTGGCTCAGTAAACATCCAGAATGATTTAATTTATTTTTCTCTGCCTTCAAATGACACATTTCTTTTTCAATTGGTCCATGAGGTGAGCACCTACAGGCTTGGTTTCCAGACATATGTCTTTCCAAAAATTCAAGGATTTCTGAAATATGAATATGGCATCGGGTCTGGGGGTGTCCAGACCCCAGAAAAAAATGAAATTCTGGAATGTCAGGGAGGCCATCTAAGACCATTCCATAGCCAAATTTTAGCATATTCATTATTCTTTAAAATGTTATTATTCACTATTCATTATATTACTCTGCTATTCATTAAAAATTTACCTTTATTCATTATTCTTTAGGACCTCATTATTCACTAATCATTAAATTTTTTGCTCTTTATTCACTCTCATTAAAAATTTTAGGCCATTATTCATTAATCATTATACCCCATCCAGACCCTCCTCTATCATCATGTTTATCAGCAACAACTAAACTGACGCCCTTTGTTGTATAGAAACTGGTTATACACGTAGGGTTTCTGAACAATGGCAGTCCATCTTCTCCAGTTTGCCGTGACCAGATCGGCTCAGGACGATCTTTCGTAAACTGCTTCAATGAAGGTGGATCTGTGTCGCAAAGTACATACACCTTGTTATTGCATGATGTTATTGCAATGGGTTTGTAACCTGTAAGTGGTTTAATTTTATGTCCTATTTCAGTGAAATTGTTATCACGTATCTCCAAGAAATGAAAATTGCATAGTTCATCTTCCACTCCATCATGCCCAAGGATAACGCATACGTTATCATAGTACAGTGCGACATCAAGAGCCGTTGTGCGTCCATACTCGCTGGTAAAATGCCTCATCTGTTTCGGGAAAAGCAACGTATACCTGCATAAAACCGTATGGCCAAGCTGTTATTTAATGCATAACGTCATGTTAAATGATATGAATACACGTGTTTCATTATATAAAATTGCCCATTCAATAAACAGATTTTTGAGCTTTAAAATTGAAAATTTTCTGCTGAAAAAAAAAAGATATTTTTCTTATTTTTTCTCAAAACATAGATTGTAGGTACACGTTAGAACCGCCTCGCCGAGGCGGTTCTAGCAAGTGCCCACACTCTATGTTTTTGAGCAAAAATAAGAAAAAATAGGTATACCCCTGCAAACCCCCCTTTTGCCATATGAAAGTGGAGTTCAAAGGGGTAAGCCGTTTTACAGATTACAGGGCTTATCTGGAGACAGATACTGATGAGGTGTCTGTAGTTAATGCCCACTTAAACGATTTACCTGTTAAGTTTTCTGTTTGTGTCAATGAAGGCCAAGACAAACTTCCTACGATGTATTGGTTACCTAAGCTTCACAAAAGACCATACAAAGCTAGATTTATTGCAAATTCTAGCTCTTGTACTACCACTGAACTTTCTAAATTATTAACTTCCTGTCTTACTGCTATCAAATCTCATGTTATAAGATACTGTGAGACAGTGTATGAAACTTCAAATAAAAATTGGTTTTGGTCAATTAACCAGAGGACCAATGGTCCTGTAAACGCTCACCTGAGACCTGAGAAATATACCAATAAACTTGTTTGACTAGAATGGTAATATACATGTATATAACCCAAGGGCAGGGTCAGAGCAACCTCTGGAGTCACTTTCTTTTTTAAATCATAAAGATTCAGTCCATTTGCCAATTTACTGCAAGTTTTGCCCTTCAAATGACATTGTAACAATTTTCCCCATTCAATTGCGTGGGCAACCTAAGTTGACCTTGCCTTAAAAAGGTCAAGGTTATCCCAGGTTCATGATTTAAACAAACTTTGTAGAGCTCCATTGCCTGATGATTCATGCCAAGTTTCAAAATCATAGGCCTTCTGGTTCTGGAGAAGAAGATTTTTAAAGGTTTTTGCTATTTATAGCCATGGTGGCCATCTTGGTCATGTGACCTTGACCGACTTGACAAACTTACATTTACTCTTCCTAAGAATGCTCCTCATAAAGTTTGGCTTTGATTGGCCAAGCGGTTTCAGAGAAGAAGATGTTTGAACATTATGGTCATACACATGTATAAAGCCCCCCGGGCAGGGGCAGACAACCCTCTGGGCCAAAAATATTTTCATAAACATGAATATTCTGTCCATTTTCTCATTCCTAACAAGTTTTTTTGCCATGAATTGACATTTTCCTATTTTTTCCCATTCAAATGCATGGGCGGCATAAGTTGACCTTGCTGTAAAAAAGTCAAGGTCATCCCAGGGTCATAATTTATATAAACTTTGTAGAGCTCCATTGCCTGATGATTCATGCCAAGTTTCAAAATCATAGGCCTTCTGGTTCTGGAGAAGAAGATTTTTAAAGGTTTTTGCTATTTATAGCCATGGTGGCCATCTTGGTCATGTGACCTTGACCAACTTGACAAACTTACATTTACTCTTCCTAAGAATGCTCCTCATAAAGTTTGGCTTTGATTGGCCAAGCGGTTTCAGAGAAGAAGATGTTTGAACATTATGGTCATACACATGTATAAAGCCCCCCGGGCAGGGGCAGACAACCCTCTGGGCCAAAAATATTTTCATAAACATGAATATTCTGTCCATTTTCTCATTCCTAACAAGTTTTTTGCCATGAATTGACATTTTCCTATTTTTTCCCATTCAAATGCATGGGCGGCATAAGTTGACCTTGCTGTAAAAAAAGTCAAGGTCATCCCAGGGTCATAATTTATACAAACTTTGTAGAGCTCCATTGCCTGATGCTTCATGCCAAGTTTCAAACTCATAGGCCTTCTGGTTCTGGAGAAGAAAATTTTTAAAGGTTTTTGCTATTTATAGCCATGGCGGCCACCTTGATCATGTGACCTTGACCATTTATACAGACTTTCATTCACTCTTCCTAAGAATGCTCCACATAAAGTTTGGCTTTGATTGGCCAAGCGGTTTCAGAGAAGAAGATGTTTGAATAATTTGGTCATACACATGCATATTGCCCCGGGGTGGGGGCAGACAGACCCCTGGGGTCCAATATTTTTCAGAATCATCAATCATAAGTCCATTTGCCCATTTCCTGCAAGTTTTTTCCTACAAATGACATTTTAACACTTTTCCCCATTCAAATGCATGAGCGACCTATGTTGACCTTGCCGTAAAATAGGTCAAGGTCATCCCAGGGTCATGATTTATATAAACTTTGTAGAGCTCCAGTCACTGATGCTTCACACCAAGTTTCAAAATCATTGGCCTTCTGATTCTGGAGAAGAAGATTTTTAAAGGTTTTTTCTATTTATAGCCATGGCGGCCATCTTGGTCATGTGACCTTGACCATTTATATAAACTTTCTTTCCCCCTTCCCAAGGATGCTCCATATGAAGTTTGGCTTTGATTGGCCAAGCGGTTTCAGGGGAGAAGATGTTTAATTATTATGGAAATATACATGTATATAGCCCCGGGGCAGGGGCAGACAAGCCCCCAGGGGCTAAATTTTTTCCATTAACATTAATCTTCTGTCCATTTGCCTATTCCCATTAAGTTTTACCCATTAAATAGCATTTTACAATTTTTTCCCATTCAAATGCATTGGCGACCTAAGCTGACCTTGCCGTAAAATAGGTCAAGGTCATCCTAGGGTCATGATTTATATAAACTATGATGGGCCAGCGTCCCCGATGCTACATACCAAGTTTCGTGGAAATCGGCCCACTGGTTCTGGAGAAGAAGATTTTTAAAGGTTTTTGCTATTTATAGCCATGGCGGCCATCTTGGTCATGTGACCTGGACCATTTATATAAACTTTAGTTCCCCCTTCCTAAGGATGCTCCACATGAAGTTTGGCTTTGATTGGCCAAGTGGTTTCAGAGGAGAAGATCTTTGAAATTGTGAACGACGGACGACGGACGCCGGACGACGGACGGACGGACGGACGCCGGAGCATGGGTATACTATAAGCTCACCTGTGAGCCTTCGGATCAGGTGAGCTAAAAATTCTGGTGAGGTGCTCAGTAAATTGAAGTGTAGAGGGTTCCGTGCGACAAGCTTGTCCACATATGATTTTTCTACTCTGTATACAACATTACCACATAATCTAATTAAAGAAAAACTTCTGGATTTGATAGAGTGGACCTTCAAAAGGGCATTAAAAAACTATGGTTCACTTTATTTGGCATGTAATGACAGAAGGGCTTTTTTCACTTCCTCTGACCAAAGTCGGTATACACTTTGGTCATGTCAGAATGTATGCGACGCCTTATCCTATCTCCTTGATAATATTTATATCAGATTTGGGACCAAGTTATACAGACAAATTGTTGGAATTCCGATGGGTACAAATTGCGCACCTCTCGTAGCTGATTTATTTTTATACTGCTACGAAAGAGATTTCATGGATTCTCTTAACCATGATAATCAAGCTGATGTTATCGAGGCTTTTAATTCCACATCTAGGTACCTCGATGACCTATTGAACATTGACAACCCTTATTTTGAAGGTATGGTCAATCAAATTTATCCACCTGAACTTCAGTTGAACAAAGCCAATATCTCAGATACTGAAGCCCCCTTTTTAGATCTACATCTTTCTGTTGCAAATGGATTTGTTTCTTCTAAAATTTATGATAAGCGCGATGACTTTGATTTTGATATAGTAAATTTTCCTTTTTTGGATGGTGACGTTCCTCGTCGTGCTTCTTATGGTGTATACATTTCGCAACTTATTAGGTTTGCTAGAGTCTGCAATCATGTTACAGACTTCAACGCTCGAAATAAATGTTTAACGGCAAAACTTCTCCAACAGGGCTATCGGTATCATAAACTTCGAAAAACATTTTATAAATTTTATCGTAGACACTATGAATTGATTTCCAAATATAATGTTGGGTTAAAGACGCTTTTAAGTGAGGGCCTTTCGGAACCTGAATTTTATGGTGACTTGGTTTACAAATTTAAGAAACTTAAAGGAATTAATGATTTTTCTTTTCAGTTCAGAAAAATCACAACACGTTACAAACGTATAGGTTATAACTTGAATGTTATGCGACAGTCTGCATGCTTAGTTTTTAACCCAATCATGGTTGATAACTATGCTGCCTTCTTTAATGGCACGCCGGTGGGTCGGGCGTCAGACTCTATGATGGCCCCGACATAAAGCTATTCATTTTAGTTGGTTGGGGCCGGAGCTTCTTGTCTGTTGCTTGGCCCACCGGGGTCCAACTGGTGTTTTTCTTTTGCTCCGGAGTTAGTAGGTTATTCGGCGCCCAGGGATCTCCATCGTCGGGCAGCTTACTCAGTCTGTGAGTCCTGGTTTTTGATTCATCAGGATGTTTATCATGATTTATTTGTTTGTTCTTGATGATTCATTGACTAGTTAGAGATTCACCACGAGGACCGAATAACTAACTAAATGTTATGAACCACTGCAGAAGCTGAGGGTGAGGTTATGGCCATGTAAAACCGGTTTAAGCCCGCCAGTAACTTTGTGTTACTGATCGTTCCAAGTCGATACTTCTGTGGTGGTTCTTTTTGTTTTATGTCTTGGTGTTTAAAATTTTTTTTGTGCTGTTGGCGCCTTATGTATGTTTTCATATTTTTAGTTAAGTTAAGGTAACTGAGTGGCCACCTTTTGGGAAAATAGCTGCCCATTCGGCTTACGATTGTTTCATGGTATAAGTACCTGACTGTTAGTTTGGTTTTTTCCCACCTCGGTTTTTGGAGTGGGAATCTTTTTCTGATTGCGCCTTTTCCTGATCTTTGCCTACTTGTACCTTTTTACACAGACAATACAATGCCTCTTCTACTATTAAATCCGAAATTCCACGTTCCTATCCATCTTCTGTGACTGTACGGACTGATCGGGAACCTAGATTGTTGGTTTTTTCATGTGAATGTTAATATGTTAAATCATACCTGTATCCTCCGGCAATAACCTTCTGACCATCTCCAAGTACGATCATGCTTGAAAATGAGGCGACGTCATGGTCCCAAAATCCTTTGTAAGGATTTAGACTGTGGATTTTGCAAGGTTTTGCTTCTATTACGGGCACATTTATACTACAAGATTTATTTGATGATGTTGATGCTGCCTCCTGTGAGCTGGAATAGGATTGTAACACAGTTATTATGTGAAATTTAGTAAGCTATATTCAATTTACGTTACTTTGTGCCTAGTTCAAGAATAATTACTAACACAAGTTACGTCAAACGTGGCGTCAATTACGTTCATTTTGATGTGGATATTCTTTCAATATCATGACAAGTTATTGGTTAGAATTTTGCACACTAGGAACGATTGGAAAACGGATTTAAAATATCGCAAATCCAACTTTTGAATCCTTATTGCATATCTGCTGTTATTGTCATCGTGTATCATTGACTTCAATGTACATGTATATTATATCTATATGCAATTGAATTATAGTTTAAACCAATTGCAAGTGCATGTTGTATATAAAATGATTGTTTTAGAATGACACCGGCCATCGAGAAACGCTGACATCATTAAATAAATTATGATCATAATGATAACAATTGACAAAAATTGAGCCACCGCATGAGAAAACCAACAATTTGCATAGGCGAAAACAAAGCCGCAAATCAGCTGTGCAGTACCTGCACAGCTGATCAGCGCCTTTGTTTTTGCTGCACGGATAGTACAAACCTTCTTCTTCTTTAATCTAAAATTTCAAGTTTCTAGCCTGCTTCCGTGACTGTCCAGGCCGGTTTCTGTCGGACCTGGTCGGAGACTCAAATTGTTGGTTTTGTCACGCACAGGCTCAAATAATAATCCTTTGAAGAGGCGAAAACGAGAAAATGTTATTGATTGAGCCTTAAAAGCTCAAGGTGCTTTTGTATTGCACATTAAAACTTTATGCATGTACTGTGTAAAATAATTTAAATAGACACGTTTAAACAAAACGCAATAGATCTTAATTGTAATGTGGATTTCCAAAAACGCCAACGAACTCACCATCTATGTTGAGCACTATATGTATCGGAACAGCGTCGATCTGATCGTTTTCTCTTCTTAGTCTTGTTTTGCTTTACTGCAGTCTTGGAACGTCGTTTTTTAATCTTTACCGACAACGCGCCTGATGATCCGTCTTTATTTGATGACTTTGTGCGGCATTTCCCCATTTTAGCAGTAGCTGTTAATTATAATGGCTCTGATTTTAATGCCAACGAAAAGCAACATTTCAGGCTTTTAAATCTATTTTTTGCGCGCAACATTTACTGTGCTGCATGTTGACAATATCGACAAAGAACGATTATTAGAACTTCAGTTCCCGTCACCCAACATAAACAGGTGCGCGAGACAAAAATCACATGATAAAGCAAATCTCTGCGTGCATTAGCATGTCCAGTATCAACGATTGCATGTCTCAAGAAAGTAAACTGAACAAAAAACCTTGACTGCGTCAGTGCAATATGTGTAGATAAATATTTGCATGCACTATGAAAATCAATTTTTTAACAATACCAAAAAGAGCGACCTACTTAATAACTATGCGATAAAACTGACTGAATGGAGTCGATGCCTTTTGAAAATCTAAGTCGTTTAATATTTGTGTTGAATTTACGAAAGGCAACAGGATAACATGTCCGTGTAATGTTTACCCCCTTATATCCCACTTTTATATAGTAAAAGTGGGGTATGTAGGGGAATACTTATTTTTCTTATCTTTGCTCCAAAACATCGATTGTGGCTACTCGTTAGAACCGCCTCGGCGAGGCGGTTCTAATGTGTACCCACAATCTGTTTTGAGCAAAAATGAGAAAAAATATCAAAATTTTTCAGCTGAAAATTTTCAATTTTTAAAGCTAAAAATTCTCTGTTTATTGCATGGGCATGTGTTCGTAATGGAGCTAAACCGAATCGATATACCAGGCAATGTCACGGATGATGGCCACCAACCCAATGGTCGGCGGTACTGTGAGATGCGCGAACAAAACACAGAAACTGAAGAAACGGAAGCATATAAAGATAGATCCGGATAATTCTACTAGAAAAAGGTATTCAGTCGAATATTTTCTCACCAATTTATGAATTTAAATTTAAGGGCTCGATTGGAAGTGATTTTTAGTTTGATTTATCGGCAAGCTCGAATCACCAATGATGCTTCGATACATCTCAATTTCTCCCAAAAATCTTCAAGAAATTGAAAAAAAGGCTTAAGCGTTCATGTTTCAATTTTAATTCGTAAGCTTGCTTACAAATAAAAAAGTAAAGGTTCTGTATAAAGGTGTGCAAAAGTGAGTATTGATTAGTGTTTTGATAATGCGTTCAAGAACTCAATTTAATTTTTTTACTAATAATTTAATTGTAATTTACAGATTGAAAGAAAGTCATAGATATGCTTTGCGCACAAGATCTGCATCAACCGACAATCAAGATGAAAACGAATTAGATTCCGAGCCACATAAAGAACGAGCTGCAGGAGTCAAACGACCCAAGACGAAAATACCGAGAACATACCGTAAGGAACAAGATGATAGAATACAACAGAGCAGCTCATCATCTTCCACTGAAATCGACAACCAGGATAAAAGTAATCTTATAAGAGCGAGTCTGGCATAAACCGTAAATGTCAAACATCCTACAGATAGTAGATCATGTTGGGTGACAGGTATTGCAGTTCTAAGCACAGGCCAAAGGCTTCTTGTAGACAGAACTAACCGTAAATTGAAGTTATATTCCTCCACAATGGAACGGTTAACAAGTTTGCTATTGCCAGAAAAGCCAATGAATGTGTGCCTGTTTACGGACAACATAGCGCTGGTAACTGCTGAAAAGTGTATATTCGTTATTGATATTGATATTCAAAACAATCTTATGTCTCTTCAAAGAACGCTTGAATTCGACATAAGTATCACGCGAATAGCATCTTGCCGACAAAATGTCTACCTTACTACGAATACAGCTCCAACAGAAGTGAGAAAGATAAACCTTGCCGGTGATACGTTGTGGGCTGTATCAACAAACGAAGATGAGGAAAAAATATTTACTCATGCAAAGTCAATTGTCGCTTATGCTGATGGGTATGACATAAATGTTGCAGTACTTGACGCCAGAAATACATTAATCCACGAAGCAGCTGATGCACTTACAATAGTAAATGGTGCTACTGGTGACATTCTAAAGTCACGTGACCTGGCGATATTAGAAATGCACCATGGATTAACTTATGATGGTCATTCTAAGAACTTCTTTGTGTCTAACCCTAGAGAAGGTGTCATAATCGGACTTCCAGAAGACTTGTCAAATGAAACAGTGAGATTTTCTACAGAATCGAAATCTCCGCCTAATCTTGATCTTTTGGTAAAGGATCTACATGACCGTCCTTACGAAATAGCGATGGATCATCAGCGTAAACAACTTATAATATCAAATGAAGGACAAACAACGTTTAACGAAATACAAATTTATAATACAGAGTACAGGATAATGGACAAATGAGCCTGTGCATGAGAAAACCAACAATTTGGGTTTCCGACCAGGTCCGACCTAAACCAGGCTCTACAGTCACAACATAAAGCTTGAAACTTTGGATATAAGTAGAAGAGGAATAGTACTATCCATGTGGCGAAAATAAAGGCGCTGATCAGCTTCGCAGTTACTGCGAAGCTGATCTGCGCCTTTGTTTTCGCCTGTGCAGATTGTTGATTTTCCCATGCGGCGGCTCAAATGCCTTTGAACTTATGTTATTTATTAAATGCAGAAAACCATTGCTTGCAATAGTCGTTTATTCGTTCCATGTTCATGTTTGATATTTTTGTTTTTGTTTAAGAAATAGATCAGCTCTAGCAGTGAATTGTTGAGTAATAATTCACTGTTTGGAGGTCAGTTGTAAAGAAGATCAAATCACGAGCGCGTAGCGCGAGTGATTTATCTTCTTACAACTGACCGACAAACAGTGAATTATTACTCAACAATTCACGCACTTGAGCTGATCTATTTCGATTCTAAAACACAATAAACGGAATAAATGTTGCTGAAACCGTCGATATCGTTCAGCTTTCCGCCATTGCATTGCAGATATCCCGCCAAATATTTGACTGTAATGCTGTTATTTACACACACTTATTACGTTTGTTGTGCGCTAAAACGACGTTTCACCGTCTAACGCTGCATTGTGGGATAGCTGACGTCACAAATGCCGCAAAGTAACGTCACGCTTATTCGCCCAGTGAAATTGATGCACAATATAACACGTTTTTTTTACCATTGGCTATATAGGTGAGGTGTGTTAGAATTTTGAATAAACAGGCATTGTATGTTGGCCTGCTGATACAAATAGGAAAGGGGTGTGATGAACATCACTTTTGCGTAAAGTATAATCATCAAGAAAACATGTCCGTGTAATGTACATGTATACCCCCACGAACCCCATTTTTATATCAAAACTGGGGTTTGCAGGAGTATACCTATTTTTCTTATTTTTGCTCTAAAACATAGATTGTGGGTACTCGCCAAGGTGGTTCTAACGTGTACCCACAATCTATGTTTTGAGCAAAAATAAGAAAACATTAAAGAAATTTTCCAGTGAAAATTTTCATTTTTACAACCACAAAATTTTCTGTATATTGCATGGGCAAGTTTTTGTAATGACATTATCGTATTAGACTCCCGTTGTAGACTAATCGTTATAAATATGAATGCAACAAATGTATTTGACCAAAAGAAGTTTGATCCTTCGGAGGCAGTGAAAACATTCAAAGGGAGGTAGTATGGTCCATATTGCACAGTTTCGGGTACAGAAACCCTCATCAGTGACCCTTCAAGTATAAATCGTGGATGATAGCAGGTAAATATACTGTAACTATATGATTTCAAAAGGTTTACTCAAGGGATTCTAAATCAAAATGCCTCTATAAACGGGGTCAAATGATTAAAACACGGTTTAGAAGATGGCTCTAAACGTACACTTTAATACTCTGAATATTCTCACTGATCTTAAAGCACCGGAAGAAATAATACGATTATAATCTGCACCTTGGATGATGTACGAGGAAACTTTTTAGAGCCTCCTCACGGCACAGCGCCAGCTGCAGTAATAGCAATAAAGAAATAAAACATTCAAAAGGGGTAGTATGGGCCATTAAGTTGCGCAATTTCGGGTTCTGAACCTTATCAGTGACCTTTTCATAAACCGGTGACGACAGGAACAGAGTTGCCATTTATATTAACGGTAAATCTGTGACGTGAGTCTACTACTGACATGTTCAATAACATGACGAGTTTATTGAATTTATTCTTTTGTTTGCTGTTGAATTTATTATCTGCATTTCCTGTTTCTGTATTTTGTACCAGGTGTATGTTCATAAAACACGGGGTGAAAATATGAACCAAGGGTGCGAATTTGCACCCTGTGAATTCGCACCCTGTATGTATTTTCTGCAAATGCACACGGCGTACGATGAAAGATGTCTCTATGTAGTCCTATGTGAATAGCAATAAAAATGATGTTTTGTATAGCGACAAGCTTTCAATATACCATATATTGATCTTGAAGCATAAATTATATGAAACATACTGGGGTATTAACGTGTTTTAAACACGAAGTGCTTTCAACTGGTTTCGTGTAAAAATAATAACAATAACATCAACATATTGGGTCTCAAGTGATACATTTATGTGGTAAGATTATCTTGCATAGTTATAATGCCGTTTCAATGTTGCCTTTAAATGTTAAAATGACACATTAGCAGTCGTTTGTAGGTATGTTTTTACTGAGGTGCACTTATTTTGTACGTGTGAAAAGTTGAGCATAAAGCTGAGCCTCCAGCCTAATGAACTTGACTTGTTCGCCTAGTCACAGGTTCAAGTTTATATGTTCTCGGAATGTAATAAGGTTATGAAGATGAACTCCAACCTCCACCCCCCCCCCCCCCCCCCGTTATGTTTCTAATTACTATCGATTAGATGATACAAAAAAGTCGTTTAACTGATTTTCATGAAATTTTTAACAAATTAAGTTCATTTACTTTTGTTTACTTTCTGTAATTTTTACAAAAATCGTTGGACTATAATGCAATAAATTGGATGTTTATATAATATGACTGAAAAATAAAAAGTCACAAAATCCTGGTTGAACTGATAACTAAATGCAAGTTATTCGGATATCACAGCGGTGAAGTGTACATGTATCATAGTCAGTTAATATGCCGTGTGTCCCGAATGGAACTGGACGACACAGGGACTCCTCCTCCTCATGGACAAAACATATTTATCAATTTCATACCAAACCCCTGTGGGATGTTTCTCCACTCCTCCACAAGGATCGACTTCTGTCAGTTACTGCGAATTTTTTGATACAACGGGTTTTCCGCATACGCCTTCTTTTTTTAAACGCATCCCAGAGATGACCAATAACGCTAAATTTCGTGGAATAAACACGTCATATTTTTTTTATTGCTTGGAAACTTATTTGCAAGCTCGTGGGGTTGGGGATACGGAATATGAGCTGGATATGATACTTTTCTGAGACGCCGCTGTGATACTATTAAATTCTTCAATGGAGTGGCTTTTTTGCGACTTTTCATTTCTGAGTCTTGTTAGATAAACCAAATATTTTATGAGTTGTGGACAATTAATTTCAATGAAAAATACAGACAACACGCAAGCATACTTGGTTTATATTTGCGGAAAATTTAAATAAATTTGGTGGTTTAATTTTTTAGATATGATGGAAAATGTAAGTGTTGCGTTAGAAGTGCCCCTCAGTGTATATTGCATTTCAGAATGATTTATAGATGATTGCCTGCAAGTATATAAAGCATAATAAGGTTTTATCCGTAAACAGTCTAATCCTCTGGCGAGATGGGGAAGTGCCGCACCAAGACAACAAGAAAAGGTGGGACACCTCGAACCTTATCCGGAAAGATTAAAAGAAGACGACCAAAGACGAACATCAAGCTAATAAAGACAGTGAGAAAAGAGAGTTCGAATCGACGCCGAACTACTTCCTCGAGTTCAAAACATAAATGGTAAGTTCACGTTCGTGTTTGGAAAGGTACCTGGGCATGGATGACGCACAATGGATTTCTGTCCGAAGTTGAGATGAGTTTTCTCCTATAGCGTTTACTCGATTGACTGATAAATAGGTGCAGTCAATGCAGAAAATTGAACATTTATTAAATGAAAGTAACATAAGGAATCCAGGTTATTCCGTTTTCGCAAACACGTCCGCCCCATGAAGAAATAGTACTTCCAACACGTTACATTGAAGTGTTGCGAAAAGGAAATAACCGGAATTTCCTATGTTACTTTCATTCAATAAACGTTCAATTTCTGCATTGACTGCACCTATCTATCAGTCAGTAGAAGAAAATGTCAACTTCGTGTCACCGATCATTTATCGGTTTAAATGTATTCAATACCACGTGATTGTCAGAAGTGGCAGAAGTAGTTTTAGAAGTCTATACTTAAAGTTTAATATTGATACATGTCTAGTATAAGACAATGATTTAATACAATACATTATTTTACCTTGCATAATCGTGACGAGGTCGCGTAAGTAATATTATACACCGCAAAAACTTCATCAAGAACTAACGCAACATTTTCACTTTAATTTATTTCATTACCATTCCAGCTCACAGCAAACAAAACCATCACAGTCATCTGGCGGCCCCATTGTTTCCACAATTGAAGCAAAGCCTTTCAAAAACCACAGTCTGAAGTCTTACAAGTCATCTTATATGGATAGCATTGCTTCATTTAGAAGCATGACTGTACTTGGACATGGTCAGAGAGTCATTGCTGGACAAGGTGTCAAGTAAGTAAAGTTTTGTCACGTTTAAAGAGTTTTATGTCAAACGTTTTGCATTTTTTCATTACATTTGCTCAAAGAAAATGTCGTGGGTACACTTTACAACTGTCTTGAAGACACGTTTCCTACGAACACTCTGCTAAATACGATGCATATGTATGCACATATGTCTTTGTCAGGGCCGTGTTACTGCTTCCGCCACATATGAAGCCTATACTGATGGAAATAGGTAACTGCACTGGCTGTAACGCCGCTTCTTTTTCATTTATTTTGAATACCCACGATCTATGTTGCAAAAGAATAATTAGATGAATACATGTCTTCGTCAGGAGGTCCGTTTCGTTGTTTCCACAAGATATAAAGCAGTTTACCTGTAAAAATGAACATAAAACTACACTCACTAGACGTCATTTGTTTTTCGTTCAAAAGGATTTACATCATTTTATATTATTGATCGTTCCAATACGATACCTCTGTATTTTATGCTTTGTGCTGTTTGCATGTATGCTTTCATATTTAAGTTGCGTGGCCGACTGTTTGGAAAATGGCCGCTCGCTTGCGGATTGGCTTGCGGTGCATTTTCTTGGTGTAAATAGTGACTTTCCCATCTCGGTTTTTGGCGTGGGAATGTATTTCTGATTGCAACATTTCCTGATAATTGCCTACTCTTGCCTTCTTATTTTAGCTTAAACATACTCGTATATTGCGGATACTCGTTAGAACATCCTTAACAACAAAACAAACTATGTGTATGTCTTCAGCTCCGTTTTGCTGTTCCCGCCAGATATGAAGCAGTATACCAGTGGATTTGGCTACAAAACTGCCCTGGGTGTCACATCTTATAACGGCAGTGAATGTGTCGCCATGATACATGATGGGTATTTTGATGAAAAACAGTATGCTTTTCATTTCCTGGAGATACGTGACAACAAATTCGAGAAATCAAACCAATAAGAGATCATAAACCAATTGCAATAACATCGTGTAATAACAAGATCTACGCGTTAGTCGACACAGATCCGCCCTCGATGAAGCAGTTTACAAAAGATCGTCCTGAGCCGATTTGGTCACGGCAAACTGGTGAAGATGGGCAGCCATTGTTCAGAAACCCTACTTGTATAATCAGCTTCTATACGACAAAGGGCGTCAAATTAGTTGTTGCTGATAAGATTGATGATAAATTTGTCAACATGAAGTTACTTGACGGTGCTAAAGGAAGCCTGATTAAATCTCAGAAGGCATTAGGAAGAAATGTGGTTGGGATGACAACAGATAGATATGATAATTTATTTGTTTGCTACAATAGTCCAAAAGCTATTAGTGTGTTGCAAAGTGACTTGTCACATGAAAGATTTGTCTATACATCAAGGACTTTCTTCACGAACCCAAGTTGCCTAGCTTATGATAAAACAAATGAAACTCTCCTTATGGTTGATAATGGTCAGACTCTTCATACATTGAGACTTTCATATAAATGAGCCTATGCGTGAGAAAACCAACAATTTCGGTTCCAACCAGGTCTAACACAAACCAGCCTGTACAGTCACAGAAACAGGCGTGAAGCTTGAAATTTCGGATTAAAGAAGAAAAAAGATTGCACTATCCGAGCAGCAAAAACAAAGGCGCTGATCAGCTTCGCCGTTACAGCGAAGCTGATTTCGCCTATGCAAATTGCTGGTTCTCTCATGCAGTGGCTCAAATAATATTTTGAGAACATCAGGATAACATGTCCATGAAAAGTATACACCCTTGAAAGCCACTTAAATATAGTAAAACCTGAGTATACAGGGGTATAGCATTTTTTCTTAGTTTTGCGCTAAAACATAGTAAGTACAATGTACTCGTTAGAACCGCTTTAGAAGTCAATATTTTAGCTCGGAAAACCAAGAAAAGTTTCGATTTTTTTTTAACAGCGTCAGAAAAATCTGTATATTGCATGGGTATGTTTTCGTGTTAGATTGATGGCAGATGCAGACCTGAGCGGTTAACCAGTAATCAGTATGCTTTGCGAGCAAAATTTGCATTAACCGACAAGCCAGATGCAAAAAAAAATTAGATTCCGAGCAAAAAAAGAACAAGCTACGAAAGTCAACCAACCACAGACAAAACTACCGAGAACAAGTCGTAAGGAACAAGATGATACAATACAACAGGGCAGCTTTTCTACTGAAATCAGCAAGCGGGATAAAAGTAATCTTGTAAGGGCGAGTCTGGCAAAAACCGTAACTGTTAAGCATCCTACAGATAGAAGAGCATGTTGGGTGACAGGTATTGCAGTTCTAAGCACTGGACAAACGCTTTTTGTAGACAGAACTAACCGTAAATTGAAGTTATATTCCTCCACAATTGAACGGTTAACAAGTTAACTTTGATATTGCCAGAAAAGCCAATGAATGTGTGCCTGTTTACAGACAACATAGCATTGGTAACTGCTGAAAAGTGTATATTCGTTATTGATGTTGATAGTCAAAACAAGTTTATGTCTCTTCAAAGAACGATTGAATTCGACATTAGTATCACGCGAATAGCATCAATCCGACAAAATGCCGACCTTACTACGAATACGTCTCCAACAGAACTGAGAAAGATAAACCTTGCCGGTGATACGTTGTGGGCTGTATCAACAAACGGAAATGAGGAAAAATTATTTAGTCATGCAAAGTCAGTTATCGCTTATGCTGATGGGCATGACATAAATGAGCCGCCTCGTGGGAAAACCAACAATGTGGTTTCCGACCAGGTCCGATACAAACCGGCCTGTGCAGTCACAGAAGATAGCTAGAGGCTTGAAATTTTAGATTTAGAAAGAAGAGGAATTGTATTATCCTTGTAGCTAAAACAAAGGCGCTGATCAGCTTCGCGGTAATCGCGAAGCTGATCTGCGCCTTTGTTTTCGCCTAGGCAAAAATCCGGTTTTCTCACGATGCGGCTCACATTAATCCACGAAGCAGCTGACGCACTAACAATAGTAAATGGTGCTACTGGTGACATTCTGAAGTCACGAGACCTGGCGATATTAGAAATGCACCATGGGCTAGCTTATGACGGTCATTCTAGGAACTTCTATGTATCTAACCCAAGGGAAGGTGTTGTTATTGAACTACCAGAAGACTTGTCAAATGAAACAGTGAGATTTTCTACAGAGTCGAAATCTCCGCCTTATCTTGATGTTTTGGTAAAGGATCTGCATGACCGTCCTTACGAAATAGCGATGGATCATCGGCGTAAACAACTTATAATTTCAAATGAAGGACAAACTACGTTTAACGAATTACAAATTTATGATTTAGAGTACAGGAAAATGGACTAATGAGCCTTTGCATGAGAAAACCAACAGTTTGGGTTTCCGACCAGGTACGACCTAAACCAGGCTCTAAAGTCACAACATAAAGCTAGAAGCTTGAAACTTTGGATATAAGCAGAAGAGGAATAGTACAATCCATGTGGCGAAAACAAAGGCGCAGATCAGCTTCGCAGTTACTGCGAAGCTGATCTGTGCCTTTGTTTTTGCCAGGCGGTTCTAACGTGTACCCACAATCTAAGTTTTGAGCAAAAATAAGAAAAACTAGAATTTGTTTTCTATGTGAAAACTGATGTCTCCCCCCTTTCTACGTGCATGTCCAAAATATGCAAGCAAGAGTTATAGTTCTTGTGCATCACATATCCTGTCAATCTGTTTTATAAGTGTATCAAGGTTCATTGAAATATCTCTTACGGTTTTCAAGTTATAGAGCGTGCACGAAATTGTATAGAAAATAATCAAAGGGAAATAACTCCAAAGATATGAAAGCAAGAGTAATGATTCTTGTGCATGACACATTGTCTCATCATGCTTTATA
Organism: Rugalucina vietnamica; assembly: GCA_964017185.1. Lineage (NCBI taxonomy): Eukaryota > Metazoa > Mollusca > Bivalvia > Lucinida > Lucinidae > Rugalucina > Rugalucina vietnamica. The sequence goes on from OZ024870.1 coordinate 40,799,682, forward strand.
AGTGTACCATGTTTCATTGAAAAATCTCTAATGGTTTTTGAGTTATAGAGCAGACACAAATTTGTATGAAAAATAATCAAAGGGAAATAACTCCAAAGATATGCAAGCAAGAGTTATGGTTCTATAGCATGACACATCATCTCATCGTGCTTTATAAGTGTACCAAGTTTCATTGAAATATTTCTTATGGTTTTCAAGTTATAGAGTGGACATGAAATTGTATGGAAAAATAATCAAAGGAAAATAACTCCAAAGATATGAAAGCAAGAGTTATAATTCTTGTGCATGACACATCATCTCATCGTGCTTTATAAGTGTACCCAGTTTCACTGAAATTTCTCTTACGGTTTTCAAGTTATAGGGTGGACACGAAATTGTATGGAAAATAATCAAAGGAAAATTACTCCAAAGATAAGCAAGCAAGAGTTATGGTTCTTTAGCATGACACATTATCTCATTGTGCTTTATAAGTGTACCAAGTTTCATTGAAATAACTCTTACGGTTTTCGAGTTATAAGGCGGACACGAATGGAAAATAATCAAAGGGAAATAACTCATATAATACTCAAGTCAGAGTTATGGTTCTTGTGCATGAAACATTGTCTGATCATGCTTAATAAGTGTACCAAGTTTTATTGAAAAATCTTAAACGGTTTTCAAGTTATACAGCGGACACGAAATTATATCGAAAATAATCAAAGGGAAATAACTCCAAAAATACTCAAGCTAGAGTTATGGTTCTTATGCATGACACATCGTCTTGTCGTGGTCTACAAGTGTATCAAGTTTCATTGAAAAATCTTTAACGGTTTTCAAGTTATACAGCGGACACGAAATTGTATCGAAAATAATCAAAGGGAAATAACTCCAAAAATGCTCAAGCTAGAGTTATGGTCCTTGTGCATGACACATCGTCTCGTCGTGGTTTACAAATGTACCAAGTTTCATTGAAAAATCTTTAACGGTTTTTAAGTTATAGAGCGGACACGATTTGTGACGGACAGACGGACGGACGGACAGACGGACAGACAGACGCATGGGGAAAAACAGTATGTCTCCCGACCCTGTCGGGGGGAGACATAATATCAAAATTTTTCATTTTTACAACAAAAAATTTTTCTGTTTATCGCATGGGCAAGTTTTTGTAATGACATTATCGTATTAGACTCCCGTTGTAGACTAATCGTTATAAATATGAATGCAACAAATGTATTTGACCAAAAGAAGTTTGATCCTTCGGAGGCAGTGAAAACATTCAAAGGGAGGTAGTATGGTCCATATTGCACAGTTTCGGGTACAGAAACCCTCATCAGTGACCCTTCAAGTATAAATCGTGGATGATAGCAGGTAAATATACTGTAATTTCAAAAATTTTACTCAAGGGATACTAAATCAAAGACCATGTCACTATAAACGGGGTCAAATGATTAAAACACGGTTTAGAAGATGGCTCTAAACATGCATTTTTTAATTCTCTGAATATTCTCACTGATCTCAAATCAATAAAGAAATAATACGCGTATAATCTGCATTATGGATGATGTACGAGGAAACTTTTAGGGCCGCCACACGGCACAACGCCAGCTGCAGTAATAGCAAGAAAAATATACAAGTTTGATCCTTTGGAAGCAGTGAAAACATTCAAAAGGGGTAAGTGCCAAGTTGTGCAAGTACCACGTGCGAAATAGCATTCAGTTTGCCTATATTTTGAAAGCCTGTAGCTTGAAAAATGCGAAAGGTATGACTGTAAGCATGTGTTTTTATGAAAGCCTGATGTCTTGTGCACTCAACAAAATGAAATTTGTTTGAACATTTTTCACATACTTGCCATGGCTTCATTTTTTGAGGGTAGGGGTAATTTTTTTGACAAAAAAAAATTGATTCAGAAAATCAAGATTTCCGACCATATCCGTCGAATACATGCCTATGTAACATTTGGGACATAATAAGATGTTGCAGGTGGCCCTGTTTTTCATAAAAAGGAAATAAAAAATATTGCATTCCGTTGGTCAATAATTATATTGTCCATAACTTTTGAGCATAACCTGTATTACCTAGTACCCTTTTCACTGAGGTATACTGAGCCAAACATATAACCCAACATCGGTTTATTTTTAATGTTATATTCCGGAACGTTATCAAACAAATGTTGTCTCTATTGAATTAGATTGCCGGAGGATCGACTCATCTCACATCATCTTGGTTGAAACATTCGGCGTTATGCGTTTCGAGAAATTAATCATTTTTCAGAGGTATGGTCTTGGCAAAAAAATGAAATGCATTGTGATTTTCCAGAACGCGACATGTGACGTGTATTCGTACCCTAGAAATTAATGTCGGTTTTCAGGATTACCCCTGCTCCACTTTACACAATGGATAATTTTACTGTCAAAAGAGCAATTTTGCTCAGTTTTGAGCAGTGTTGAAGACTCATTTTTGCCCCAACCATTCAAGATCACTCACATTTTAACATTTACAACGTTCCTGACCCAACAATCGGATGCTATTGCGTTTTCTCACAATGCTGAATGATAGAATGAACATGTTTACACAAAGGTTTCATAAAAAACACTTGCCGTTAGAATTTTTCACCTTTTCCATTGTGTTCAATGGAATGCTCAGTATTGAACGTTCAATTTTCAATGATACAAACTTTGATTTAAAATTTTGGGTACAAATGGAAGGCATTTTGCAATTAGCTTATCGAGCCTCACTGGTCGATCCATAAAGAAGCAATTTGTGTTAAAACTGGCTTCCAGAATCTCTCAGGAGGCGCATGCCACCCAAATAAACGTTTTGACCAATCAGATTCGAGCTCAGTGACCCATGCTCTGAAAATCATTTTTTTTTTTTTGTTACCAATTTATTCACTGGCAATTGCTTACCAGCATATGTCTCGTAGACCATCTTGCATTACATTAAAATGCGAAAACAAATGCCATAACCGTGTTGCGTTATAAGTTTGGCTCAGTATATATCATAAATACACACCTTATACAATATACATGCAATACCAAGATTTTAAGTAGTGTGTCTGATTGTACCTTGTACATGGGTGCTACATCAAAACTTAATTGTTTGTGCTTTATGGCAATAAAACTGACCCAGAGAACATTTTCATGTTTATCAAAGAATAAAATCTGTCCAAGCAGATCTTGACTTGTCTCAAACATGCTTCGTTATGATAAACTTCTATTAAGTCTTCACAATGCGAAGCTAAGATAGAGGCACGAATTGGGTGCAGAGAAACACTTAAGGTTAATTAATTTAAACACACCCGTACAGAGACGTAAATTTCTAAAACGAAGAATGTACGTATTACATGTCTAATGGATTATTTGGTGTTTTCCTGACATGGCTCAACCAAGTTCAGCCATGTAGAAAAAGTGAATATAATTAAGCTACAGGCTTGCACAAAATTATTGAAATCAGGTATTTGATGAGATGGTATCATAATTTAGTTTTTGAGCATTTTGACAGCCTCCCCCCCCCCCCCCCACCCCGAGATCAAGAATGTCATTTGTATATGATATGTATATTGGTAAAATACAAGCGCATGCAAAAGGATTTTGTTGATCTCGGGGGGGGGGGGGGGGGACACATCTTGAAAACAATATTTCTGTTACCTGTATATTTAATAGGGGAAATTATTTTTTCAACCCAAATTTTCAAAAAGGAACTTCATCAACCAAGAAAACAAATTTTGGGATAAATCGAGAACCAGACTGAACCAGCTATTGTTTAGAAGAGATTTTTTTCATTTCCGCTATATTTTTTATTTTTTAAATTTCTATAGGCAGATTTCTATTCAAAAGAGACGTTCTCCTTTCAAGTTCTGAACCTTCATCCGATGAGTGACCTTTTCATAAACCGGCGACGATAAGAACTGAGCCATTTATATCAACGGTAAATCTGTGACGCGAGTCTAAGTTACTGACATGTACGATAACATGACAATTATATTGAATTTATTCTTCTGTTCGATGTTGAATTTATTATCTTCATTTCCTGTTTCTGCATTTTGTACCAGTACAGGTGTATGTTCATAAAACACGGGGTGAAAATATGAACCCAGGGTGCGAATTCCTGTGAATTAGCACCCTGTACCAGAGACATATACAGATACATGATTCATCTTTATCTCAGCCTGTACGTATTTTCTGCAAATGCACACGGCGTACGATGGAAAGCGTCTCTTTATGAATGAGCCTGTGCGTGAGAAAATCAACAATTTGGGTTCCGACCAGGTCTGACACAAACCGGCCTGTACAGTCGCAGAAAAAAAGACAGACGCTTGAAATTTTGGATTTAAGTAGAGGAGGAATTGTACTATCCGAGTAGCGAAAACAAAGGCGCTGATCAGCTGTGCAGTTACTGCACGGCTTATCTGCGCCTTTGTTTTCGCATTAGCAAAAATCCGGTTTTCCCAATGAGAAAATGATGTTTTGTATATGTACCTGTATACCGACAAGTTTTCAATGCACCATATATTGATCTTCATATTGATTTCAAAGCATAAATTATATGAGACATGCGGGGGTATTAACGTGTTTAAACACGAGGCGCTTTTTCAACTGGTTTCGTATAAATATTAAATAGCAATACGATCAACATATTGGGTCTCAAGTGATACATTTATATGGTAAGATCATCTTGTATAGTTATAATGCCATTCAATGTTGCCTTTCAATGTTAAAATAAAACATTAGTAGTCGATTGTATATTGAATGAGCAAATTATGCTTCTTTATATGTAAAGGTGCACTGAGGGTGTAAAATTAAAGCATAAAGCTGAGCCCCCATAATGGACAATGACTTGTTCGCCGAGTTTCAAATTTATATTTTCTCGGAATGTATAAGATTATGAGGATTTACTTTCACACAGCCCCCACCGCCCCTCCCATGTTCCTAATTATTATCGATTAGATATGTCACAAGTGAGATGTTCAGAATTTTCTAAATTTAACATCATGCAGCATATATATTGCATTTCAATATGATTTATTATACATGTAGATGGTTGCCTGCAAGTATATACAATTGTTGCCCTTGAGTGACGGTGACATGGCGATTTGTTCACCCGAGGCAGGTAATATATTGCCCGAGGGCGAAGCCCGAGGGCAATATAACCTGTCGAGGGTGAACAAATCGTCATGTCACCCTCACTCAAGGGCAACAATTGTCTTATTATACCGAACCACTTTTGAAACAAATTAGTGACATGCCACATTACAATGGCATGTTACTACACGTGCAACTTCACATTTAGGTGGATATGACGTCAGAGGGTAATATGATCATGCGACATGACAGAATAGCACCCTTCACGTGCACTGTAAGCAAAAGCATGTGACTATAAGTTCGTCTGCAAATTTTAAGGCAGACATGACGTCACAGGGTAATACGATCATGCGACATGACAGAATAGCCTGCTCTGGACCAATCAAAATACACACTCAGCCAATGAATATTTATGAGGTATAATAAAGCATAATAAAAGGTTCTATCCGTAAACAGTCTAATCCTCTGACGAGATGGGGAAATGCCGCACCAATACAACAAGAAAAGGCGGGACTCCTCGAACCTTATCCGGAAAGATTCAAAGTAGACAACCGAAGACGAACGACAAGCTAATAAAGACAGTGAGAAAAGAGAGTTCGAATCGACGCCGAACTACTTCCTTGGGTTCAAAACGTAAATGGTGAGCAGTAGTTCGTGTTTGGAAAGGTACCCGGGCGGACACAATCCTTGTAACAAAGCTCACAATAGCAGTAGTGGTAATAGTTGTAGAAGTTTATACACTTACATTTGAGCTGCCGCATCAGAAAACCAAGAATCTGCATAGGCGAAAACAAAGGCGAAGATCAGCTTCACAGTAACTGCGAAGCTGATCAGCGCCTGTGCTTTCGCTACACGGATAGTACAATTCCTCTACTTTCTAAATCCAAAATTTCCAGCCTCTATCCATCTTCTGTGACTATACAGACCGGTTTGTGTTGGACCTGGTAGGAAACCCAAATTGTTGGTTTTCTCATGCACAGGCTCATTTTAAATATTGATTCATGTCTAGTATGAGACAATGTTTACATTACATGTGCATAATCGTGACGAGGTCGCGTAAGTAAGATTATATGCCGCAAAAACTTCACCAAGAAGTAACGCAACATTTTCACTTCACTTTTTTCATTACCAATATTTTGAAATAAGGTAATTTCATTCAATATTTTGAAATAAGGTAGATCTAATTGTTCAGCCCAGCTATGATTGACTAAATAATCTTCACCAGTACAATACTAGTAATGCCTGGTACATGTATCTATGTAAGTTTTGTATATGTTGCAAATATTGTCATAATGAAATGATAGTCTTTGTCAATTGTTTTGTATATAAAGTATTAATGTTTGCACACTGTCCGCCATAATGCTCTCATTTCGCATGTTTGTATAATGATTATTTGCTCATGGGTCAGAATTGACCTACTGCAGATAGTATTAGATAAGTTTGTAAGGTTAGTGACAGGATGGCCTCGACCTCCGCTAACCTATTACGAGGTAAATAAAGTTCTTGTTCTTCTTCTTCTTCTTACCATTTCAGCTCACAGCAAACAATACTAAAATCATCTCAGTCATCTGGCGGCCAAAATGTTTCCTCAATAGAAGTGAAGCCTTTCAAAAATCACAGTCTAAAGTCTTACAAGTTATCTTATATGGATAGCATTGCTTCATTCACAAGCATGACTGTACTTGGAGATGGTCAGAGAGTCATTGCTGGAAAAGGTGTCAAGTAAGTACAGTTTTTATCACGTTTAAAGAAGCAAAAAATGAAAAGTTTCATGTCAAACGTTTTGCAAGTTTTTCATTACCTTTGCTGAAAGAATATGTCGTGGGTACACTTTACAACTGTCTCTAAGATACGTTTCCTACGAATACTCTGCTAAATACGATGTATATGTAAACACCATCAGGAAAACATGTCCGTGCCGTGAATACCCCCTCAAACCCCACTTTTATATATTGTAAAACTGGGGTTTGCAGGGGTATACTTATTTTTCTTATTTTTGCTCCAAAACATAGATAATGGGTACTCGTTAGAACCGCCTCGGCGTGGCGGTTCTAACGTGTACCCACAATCTATGTTTTTTGAGCAAAAATAAAAAAAACATTAAAGAAATTCATTTTTACAACTTTAAAAATCACTGTATAGAACCTAATATTGCATGAACAAGTTTTCGTAATGGTTCGTCTTTGTAAGGTCCGCGTTGCTGCTTCCGCCACATATCAAGCCTATACATGTACTAATGGAAATAGGTAACTGCACTGTTTGTAACGCCGCTTTAGTTCATTTGATTGAGTACCCACGACCTTTGTTTTAAAAGAATATTTAGATGCATACATGTCTTCGTTTGGAGGCCCGTTTCGTTGTTTCCACAAGATATGAAACAGTTTACCTGTTAAAATCAACATAAAACTACACCGGACGTCATTTGTTTTTCATTCCAAAGGGTTTACATTGTTTTGTATTACTGATCGTTCCTAGGTGATACTTCTGTAGTGGTTCTTACTGTTTTATGTTTAGGCGTTGAATTTTTGTGTTGTTTGCACCTTTTGTAACTGAGTCGCCGCCTGTTGAGAAAATGGCTACTCGCTCGGCTTGCGGTGCGTTTTCTTGGTGTAGTATATAGGTACTTGATTGTTAATTTAGATTTTTCCACCTCGGTATTTTTTTCTGATTGCGCTATTTCCTGATCATTGCCTACTTTTGCCTTCTTATTTTTGCTCATAACATATATATTTACAGTTGTATATTGCGGATATTTGTTAGAACAGCCTTAACAACAAAATCAACTATGTGTATGCCTTTTAGCTCTGTTTTATTGTTCCCGCTATACCAAAGAACCGCCCTTGATCTTTATTTTCATTTCCGTAATGTTTTGCATTGCTTCTAATTTTTCATCACAACATAGATTGTGGGTACTCGTTTGAACTGTCTCGACGAGGTGGTTCAAATGCATAACAACAATTTATGTTTGAAAAGACAAATGAGACATGATTGTGTATATCTTTCAGATCCGTTTTGTTGTTCCCGCCAGATATGAAGCAGTATACCAGTGGATATGGCTATACAAATGCCCTGGGTGTCACATCTTATAACGACAATGAATGTGTCGCCATTAAACATGATGGGTATGGAGATGAGAAGCATTATGCTTTTCATTTTCTTGAGATACGTGACAACGAATTCGAGAAAACTGATCATGACATTAAACCAATGAGAGATCATAAACCCATTGCAATAACATCGTGTAATAACAAGATTTACGCGTTAGTCGACACAGATCCGCCTTCGTTGAAGCAGTTTACGAAAGATCGTCCTGAGCCGGTCTGGTCACGGCAAACTGGTGAAGATGGACAGCCATTGTTTAGAAACCCTACGTGTATAACCAGTTTCTGTACGACAAAGGGCGTCAGATTAGTTGTTGCTGATAAACATGATGATAAAATTGTCAGCCTTGAGTTACTTGATGGTGCTAAAGGAAGGCTGATTAAATCGCAGAAGGCTTTAGGTAGAAATGTGGTTGGAATGACAACAGATAGATATGACAATATATTTGTTTGCTACAATAGTCCAAACGCTATTAGTGTGTTTCAAAATGACTTGTCACATGAAAGATTTGTCTATACATCAAGGACTCTTTTCATGAACCCTAGTTGCCTAGCTTACGACAAAACAAATGAAACACTACTTATGATTGATAATGGCCAGACGCTTCACACATTGAGACTTTCTTATAAATAATCTTTTGAGAACATCAGGATAACATGTCCATGAAAAGTATACGCACTTGAACCGCATTTTAATATAGTAAAACTAGGGGATATAGGGGTATTCCCACTTGTCTTAGTTTTTCATAGATTGTGGGTACAATGTACTCGTTAGAACCGCCTTAGAAGTCAATGTTTTAGCGAAACCAAGAAAAAGTATTGAATTTTTTCCATTGATTTTTCTTTCAATTTTAACATTGTATATTGGGCATATTTTCACGTTTGATTGATGGCAGAGCCAGACCTGAAATGTTAAGCATTAATCAGATGGTCAGTCAGTAGCGTATGAGCTTTGGCTGGAGACACAGGCAGACCATCCATAATATAATAATAATAATAATAATAATAATGTCTTTATTTTGAGAGGATTACATATTAAGTACAAACATGAACTTATCTTACATATGGTCCTCTGTAAAACATGAAACATGCATAAAACATATATACAGAATCATACATTCGTAAAACACATACATATTCAATACATTACAAAACAAATATTTACAAATAGATCTGTAAAATCTAAGCCTAGGAATCGTTTGAGTGGGTCTAAAACATTTAAAAGCACATTGAATTAAATAATTAAACAGTTGTTTTCAAAATTGGCGGGTTTGTTAAGACACATTGTTCAGTTAAAATGAAATAATATGTTCAGTTCTTATTAAAACAAGGAGTTGGTAAGAGTGTAGCTTGAGATTAAGATTCAATGAAATAAAATTCAAGATGAAAGTGGGTTTTGGCACAGTATATAGACATGGACGGCGATACAGACCAGATTTTATATAGTCACTATGTCAGCAATCGCAAACTGAAGTTGCATGTAAGAAAACTGTCTGATTGGGCATTCCCTACCTAGGTCGCTTCTGCATCCCCAGTGTGCGAGTGTCGTGCAAACAAACTAGAACCTAATCAAGTCCGTGTATTTTATGAGACAGCACATATTTACTGTAACTAGTTTGCATATGTGCTTCAACATGTTTTTACACGTGTCAAAAGTTAGTAATTTTTAGGCTACATGGTTTGTACTGTGTTTTCGTGCTAGGCAGGGGGCATGTGGCGGAAACCAATGCCCATTGCTAAGCAGTTTCCTGTGCATAAGTATCAACTACGATTACAAGACCCGGCCAGCAAAACTTAAAAACAAGTGAGTAAGTGGTTATCCATTTCTTAAGGCCCGAAAGGGTGTAGGCACATATTCCCACCCGACCACATATTATATATTTAGAATGTCGCTATATATTTAGAACGAGGCTGAAAATATCAGTTAGCTCGTGCAAAACGTTTAAAATGGCAAGAAAATTCTGATCTGTTTTGGCTTGCTGACATAGAAATGATTACATTTGGTGACTTGCGTACAAGTTTAAGGTTTTCAGGAATGAGCGAATTTAAAAGTTTCTTAGAACCAGTTCTTTTGGACTTTTTCTACTTATTTTAAGATATTGTGGTTTTATATACATGATAAAGAAATAAAATAACATTCAATTTATGGAATTTCAGAAAAATCTTTATCGGGTGATGCAAGTTTGTTAACTACATGTATATGTTTCACTGTACATAGAAGAACATGTTACCACATATTTTATGTCATGCACGTTGGCTTGGCGACAGACTATATTTAATTTGCCGATTTAAAGAACAGACCCGCCCATTGGGGCCCTGAGAAATAGATGGGCTGCTTGTGCCTCCAGGAAAAGGAAACTTTCTGACTGATTGTCTGATTACTAGTTAATCAGTCAGAATGTCTGAGTCTGCCCAGGAAAGTGGTTTCAAGTCAAACTATCCATACAAGCCTTTAAGTTAGTTGTTTACTAAGATGGTTATATTTTCAAGCACTTATTTTTGGTGTCATGGTATCCTTATATTGGATAGTAATCCCAGAAAATGGGGGACAACATCCCGACATGACCGTAGCTGTTGACTGGGACGCCAAGACACAAAACACAAACATTTGAAGAACGCTCTTGTGTTCACTACATAGTTCACCAGTGATATTGTTCATGTATAAATCATTCAAAGATCTAAGGAAACCGCTAAGAACTCACGTTTTACAGGTTTGACGTATTTACTGTAAACTTTTAGATGTTATTGCCTATTTCAATGTGAAACGCTATCCCGAGTTTTGGAGTTTGCCACTACAGATTGCATTTATTTACCGTTATTTACCTGTTCGTTCGAAAAATGGTATAGCCTTACTACCATGCATCTTTGAATTATTAGTACTGGCGTACATATTGTATATAGCTTACAAAGCCGTGTGTATAGTCTCATTATTCTTTTCATAATGGTTTGGTACAGTATGTTCTTTATGTTGACATATGTCTGTTAAGATCCATCAATTTTCTCAAAGTTTCATACTTACTTTTATCCATGTTTAAGGTGGCGTCATACCTAGCCGATTTTGACACACGATGGCCACACGAATATGAAATTTTCAATTTCGCGCGATTTTCGTCACGAATTTGGTAAAAAGCCAATGTTGAGCCGAAGCATGTACGAAGCCTACCGATGGACACACGATGGACACACGATGGACACACGATTATACCCGATGCAGTCACGAACGATACACGAAGTGGTAGTTTTACATACGATACTGATGCGAATGGTATGCGAAGGCTTGACGATGTCGTGAAGCCATCGTGAAGCAATCGTGAGGTGTAAAATGTATTCCCGAAAGTGTCCCGAAGGCATAACGACACTTCCCGATGTTACGTAAAAATCAATTAATGAGACTAAAAAGTGATGTTGAGAAAACATTAGCTTTGTCAGTCTCTTTCTTTACAAAATAAAATTGGAAATGCCACCGAAACCAGGAAGAGGGAGCGGGAAGAAGATTGCGCCTGTCAGCTCCACCCAAGGTTCCACTCCAATACTGCAGTCAATGACTCCACTCAAAAACTCCAATCCATAAAATACGCGGTGTCTATATCGTAGGCGGGAGATTGAACGATACCCAATTTCATTCGTGTGCAAACATGGGTCTCTTTTGAGAAGGTACATCGTATTTCATTTGTGACGTCCACGGTAAAAATTACTACCATGACTGTATTGTCAGTTACTTTACAACGCTGTTCAAATTTATCAGTGACAGTTTGGTTGTATTTCAATCTATCTTTGGCATGAAACTGACACAAAACTGTTCTTGAGTTTATAGTAGATGTAGATAAAAGACTCGTTTGTCGAAAACTGCAGTGGGTACTGCTCTACTAGAAAGAAAACTGCTTGAAAGACAACACTGCATGAAAAAGTCGATTTAGGCACCATAGTAAAAGTGTTGCAAACATACTGAAATGCCAGAATTTACTAAGGCTTGCTTCATATTTGACTTCATTTGAAGTTCATGCGCATTACATTTGCCTATGGAAAATGTCTGTGTTTACACAAGTATACGGATGGTGGCGCACATTTAGCTTGCCGCATTTACTTAATTGTGTGCGACCTGTGCATATGTTAAATGCATTATAAGATTCAAACCCTTATCGTGCAGTACGTAAATATTTTGTCAAATTTTATTGTTTACTTTAAACGTTTTACCAAATATTTGCATAGCATGCTATTTCCCGTTCATGTTAACCTTTACTACGTATGTGAATATTAATCTGCATGTAGCATTTTACCGACTAATGCAAATAAAAACGTGAGCAGTCATTTTGAATACGCTATGCAAATGTAATCAAATAAAAAATTTGCCATGCAAATGCAATCCTTTTAAATGACTTGTTTAATGTAATTCAAATTGTACAGTAAATTGATTTCAAATATCTATTTTTCAACATGAATGGTACATGCAGCAAATATAAGAAAAATATAAGTATGCCAATCGCAATTCAGAATCATGTAAACATGCGCGCATATTATTCTTGAATTAGATTTGCATATCTATGTAAAGGCTGCAGAAATGAGATATTTTTATCTTTCAAACACATGCAAACATGTGGCAAATACAAAAATGAGACCACGTTTGCAGGTGTCAAATATAGATATAATATCGTGTTTGCTAACGTATGTGCAGACTGCATACAAGTATATTTACGTAGTATATTTGCTGTTGTATGATAGGGTAATATTTGCAATATATTTGCATAGGTTGGTATGCATATCGGGGTTATTATGATTTGATCTGGTAGTGGGGTATGCTTTCTGGTAGGTTTGGTTGTTTGATTGTGGTTTAACGTCCCACCAACAGCTAAGGTCATATGGAGACGGGACCTCGGTTTATAGTCCCATCCGACGGACTGGAGAAGCCAGGGGTCGAACCTGCGATTGATTTTGGTCAAATTACATCTTTTCTTTCCCTAGATCCATTAACTGTCATGATTGTCGATCCAGTGCTTCAAACCGCAGAACACATTGTCGCCATCAAAGTCCTTGACTAGTTAATATCCTTTTGGTGTACAGTTAACTAAATATGCACGATATAATATGTGAATCATTGAGTTAGCAAGACAATATGTAGCCTCTTCAAGCCATAAATTAGAAATGGTATTTTTTTACGCAAATCCTTATCAATACATGCATTTCGTTTTAATGAGAAAACTCGTTCCTGTGCGCTTTATTTTGTTGAAATATTTGAACTTACAGCTCTCGAATTTCATATGTAACTGACTTATAGTTATGAAATTATTATTTTTAATAAAAAGGAGCCTATTGGAGTGCAATTGCCCACATATTAACTTGAAATATTACACGTAGTTGCAATTAAACTTAATTGTATTTCGATAGCATATTGGATATAAATTTTAGAAAATTGCGAGTTTTGTGGAGAATAAAATGTAACAAAAATATGAAGAATCGTACATATATAATGTCAATTACTATCCTGTCGACGCAAAATTTTGCTAGACATTTATGTTAATGTAGGCGTCATACCTAGCCGATGTTAACACGCGATGGACACACGATTATGAAAATTTTCAAATTCGGCGGGGATCGTGAAGACATCGGGCTATTCGTGAGTGCATCGTTACCCATCGTATGTCCATCGGGAGATTTTTTAAGCCTTCGGCAGTACCATCGCGAGCGGCATCAAAATCTTTGACATGCCAAAAAAATACAGGAAGGACACACGATGGTTCAATTTCGTGTTGAGTTCGCGAGTACATCTTGGCCATCGTAAAGCCATCGTGAGGCCATCTTCTCACATCGGGACTACATCGTACTTGTGTCGTGTGGTCATCGGCACCATCGGCTAGGTTTTGCTACACGATGGCACTACGAGTGACACACGATGCTGCCCGATGGTGTTACGAAGGCAACACGACATCGGGTGGCCTTCGCAACGCCATCGTATAAGCATCGTATTTGAAAAATCTAGAACACGATGGCACTAAGATGGAAACACGATATTAACCAAAACTGTTATAATACTTCCCCGGATAACGTGGACATACAAAACAAAAACAATTAGCACCCACACAACATTTTCTCAGAAGCCTCAAGTGGAATACTGTACTTTTAAATCATGGCGTATTTCGATGAAAAAAAAAAACAATTAGGAAAAAGAAGGTACAAGTAGGCAAAGACCAGGAAAAGGCGCAATCAGAAAAAGGTTTCCCACTCCCAAAACCGATGTGGGGAAAAAACCAAACTAACAATCAGGTACTTATACCATGAAACATATCGTAAGCCGAATGAGCAGCTATTTTCCCAACAGGTGGCCATTCAGTTACCTTAACTTAACTAAAACTATGAAGACACACATAAGGCGCCAACAGCACAAAAATTTTAAGGAAGAGTCTATTGACAGACGTCTGTCTATAGCAAATACTCGGTAAATGTGCTATTACCAGACGTCTGTCAATAGCAAATTTTCGGTGAATGTGCTATTACCAGACGTCTGTCAACAGCAAATTTTCGGTGTATCTGCTATTACCAGACGCCTGGCATAAGTTAGTTTGGCGACTTATTTGGCAGACTTGCTTAAATAGTTGTGGTCAAGATGAAGCCATTGTAATAATTCTAGACCCAATCGGAAATCTAATGCAAGAGACTGCGAACGACCTTAGTGTGTACATGTTGATAATACGGACTAAAATAGCAGTCACATATTAGTGTATAAGCCAAACGCACACCGGGCGTGTTGACAAGATTGTGAAATCCAGCGTACGTCAGGAGAGACACGTTAGAAATGCGATACATGCGCGTTTTGTACGCTTGGTGTACGTTGATATATGTCGCTGTAGGTCGGTGCGTGTTCCACGCGTGTTTGGGCTCATTTAAGCATGTTTAAATTTTCTCGAAGCCCGGCATGTCGCGGGCGTGTGTCTTATACGTTTCGAATAAGGTCCATGCGCGTCACATGCGCGTTGAAGACGCTTTGAACGCGTTTGGCACACGTTCTAGGAACGACAGTGTACGCTACATGCACGTTCCAATTTTACGAGAGATTGCTTCAGTAACTTACCCCAAGCGTGTACGAGGCGCGTGTTGAACGTTAGATGCTTGCCTATAGAGCGTGCGTAGCGTATCTACGACGTAACACAAATGTACTACAAAATTTTCAGCTATTTTTAGCTCACCTGAGCCGAAGGCTCACAGGTGAGCTTATAGGATAGGCAGGCATCCGTCGTCCGTCGTCGTCGTCGTCCGTCGTCTGTCGTCGTCCGTCGTCGTCCGTCCACAATTTCAAAGAAGAATATTTCTGAAGCTAGAAGGCCGATCTTGATCAAATTTAATGTGAACCATAATTGGGTTGGGGGATTGATGGCATTAGGTTTTGGAGCAGATTGTATCAAAATTGTGGTTTCCATGGCAACAGATAGGTCCCATAGACTTACAATGGGAAAAACTAAAAAAATCTTCTTCTCTGAAACCGCTAGCTTTGATATTTGGTATGTAGCAATGGCTAATGGTCCTCTACATAAGTTGTGCCATTCATGCCCCTGGGGTCAAATTTGGCCACGCACCAGGGGTCGATAGTCTCCATAGACTTACTATGGGAAAAAAAATCAAAAATCTTCTTCTCTGAAACCACAGGGCCCACAGCTTTGATATTTGGTATGTGGCAATGGCTAATGGTCCTCTACATAAATTGTGCCAGCCATGCCCCTGGGATCAAATTTGGCCACGCCCCGGGGGTCGATAGTCTCCATAGACTTACAATTGGAAAAACTAAAATAATCTTCTTCTCTGAAACCACTAGGCCCACAGCTTTGATATTTGGTATGTAGCAATGGCTAATGGTCCTCTACATAAATTGTGCCATTCATGCCCCTGGGGTCAAATTTGGCCACGCCCCGGGGGTTGATAGTCTCCATAGACTTACTATGGGAAAAAATTTAAAAGATATTCTTCTCTGAAACCACAGGGCCCACAGCTTTGATATTTTGTAGGTGGCAATGGCTAATGGTCCTCTACATAAATTGTGCCAATCAAAACCCTGGGGTCAAATTAGGCCACGCCCCAGGGGTCGATAGTCTCCATAGACCTACAATAGGAAAAAAACTAAAAAAATCTTCTTCTCTGAAACCACTAGGCCCACAGCTTTGATATTTGGTATGTAGCAATGGCTAATGGTCCTCTGCATAAATTGTGCCATTCATACCCCTGGGGTCAAATTTGGCCACGCCCCGGGGGTTGATAGTCTCCATAGACTTACTATGGGAAAAAAAAATAAAAAAAATCTTCTTCTCTGAAACCACAGGGCCCACAGCTTTGATATTTTGTATGTGGCAATGGCTAATGGTCCTCTACAAAAATTGTGCCAATCATGTCCCCGGGGTCAAATTTGGCCACGCCCCGGGGGTCGATAGTCTCCATAGACCTACAATATGAAAAACTAAAAAAATCTTCTTCTCTGAAACCACTAGGCCCGCAGCTTTGATATTTGGTATGTAGCAATGGCTAATGGTCCTCTACATAAATTGTGCCATTCATGCCCCTGGGGTCAAATTTGGCCACGCCCCGGGGGTTGATAGTCTCCATAGACTTACTATGGGAAAAAAATTAAAAAATCTTCTTCTCTGAAACCACTAGGCCCGCAGCTTTGATATTTGGTATGTAGCAATGGCTAATGGTCCTCTACATAAATTGTGCCATTCATGCCCCTGGGGTCAAATTTGGCCACGCCCCGGGGGTTGATAGTCTCCATAGACTTACTATGGGAAAAAAATTAAAAAATCTTCTTCTCTGAAACCACAGGGCCCACAGCTTTGATATTTTGTAGGTGGCAATGGCTAATGGTCCTCTACATAAATTGTGCCATTCATGCCCCTGGGGTCAAATTTGGCCACGCCCCGGGGGTTGATAGTCTCCATAGACTTACTATGGGAAAAAAATAAAAAAATCTTCTTCTCTGAAACCACTAGGCCCACAGCTTTGATATTTGGTATGTAGCAATGGCTAATGGTCCTCTACATAAATTGTGCCATTCATGCCCCTGGGGTCAAATTTGGCCAGGCCCCGGAGGTTGATAGTCTCAATAGACTTGCTATGGGAAAAAAATTCAAAAATCTTCTTCTGTGAAACCACAGGGCACACAGCTTTGATATTTTGTATGTGGCAATGGCTAATGGTCCTCTACATAAATTGTGCCAGCCATGCCTCTGGGCCCCTGGTGTCAAATTTGGCCACGCCCCGGGGGTAGATAGTCTCCATAGACTTACAATGGGAAAAAACTAACAAAAATCTTCTTCTCTGAAACCAAAAGACCCAGAGCTTCTATATTTTGTATGTAGCAATGTTTGGTAGTCCCCATTATAAATTGTGCCAGTCATGCCCCTGGGTCAAATTTGGCCATGCCCAGGGGGTCAATAGTGTCCATGCATAGACTTTCATTGGTCGATTCTCAATTAATTTAAATCTCATGAGCTTACAATGTGATAATCTCTCAGGTGAGCTACAGGACCAATGGTCCTCTAGTTCTTTGTTGTGATGCAAAATCTATGTTTTGAGCAAATATAAGAAAAATATCAAAAATTATCTGAAAATTTTCAAATTTTAAAGCTAAAAAATCTCTGTCTATGGCATTGGCAAGGTTTCGTAATGAAGACCCCTGGAGGGGTATGTAACAAAAAACAATCAACAATCAGTACAATAGAAAAGTAAAGTGCACACAAAACATGACTAGATAAAAAAGTCACCACATCACAAGACCAGCAAACTGCACAGAAAAAACAGGTCAGTCTCGCAGTTAACCACGAGGCTGATCAGCAACTCCTCACACTACCCAGACAACGCAGTCCTACTACCCAGTTTGTGTCTTGCTCGATCAAAAAACCCAGACCACTAAATAAAAACATTTTAGGGATATTCTAGTTTTATAACACCTGAGCCGGGCCACAAAAAAGACAACACACATTTAAACTTTTTTAAATTATACAAACGAAAACAAAAGTGTGGTTTCTACGCAGCTTATTGACAACAATTGCATTGTTAATCCGGGTTCTCAACTTCCTTTTTTTTTCAATTTGGTCACACATGCACGCACGCGCACACGCACGCATTTCCATATACTTAGATATGTATTTATTTTATTTTATTTTATTTTTATTTCTATTATTTTTTTTTTACTTGTCACGCACATAATTTGCGTTATATAATTTCAACTTGAGCAGTTTTGCGGTAGGCATTTCTTTAAACTTGGATTAATTGACTATGTTCATCGTATTTTGCAAAATCGTATATGAATATGCCTCAAGGCGTGAAAAGAGAAGTGTTTGCCACGCGTACTATAAAAACATGTTAGGGGTATTCTAGTTTTTTATGACACCTGAGCCGGGCCAAAAGAAAACAAAAGTGTTTGTTTGTTTGTGTTGAGGCTTAACGTCCCAGTCAACAATTTTTCAGTCATGTCGGGACGGAGCCAACGCTTCCTGGGTTTAACCAGTACTGTAGGGAGTAGATGTGCCTTGCTCAAGGACACAACACGGTGACGCTTGTGGGGTTCGAACCCAGGACCTCAAGATTCGGAGTCCGACGCTCTACCACTACGCCACCGCGCTCCAACAAAAGTGTGGTTTCTACGCAGCTGAAAGCCAACACCCCTGATCTCACTAATATTAAGCATTATTGCGTTGTTAATCCGGGTTCTCAACTTCCATTAAATGTGACTGTCAGTTTCGATTTCGAATCGACCATAATGCCGTCTAGGTATTTTTTTTAGTTTGGACAAACATGCACGCACGCGCAC
Organism: Rugalucina vietnamica; assembly: GCA_964017185.1. NCBI lineage: Eukaryota > Metazoa > Mollusca > Bivalvia > Lucinida > Lucinidae > Rugalucina > Rugalucina vietnamica. The sequence goes on from OZ024870.1 coordinate 40,818,632, forward strand.
CAGCACACATTTTCAAATACTTAGTCATATTTTATGTTCGCGCTTGATGAACAATGATTTGTTAAGATTTGCCGAGTGAAAATAACTTCTTCTTTTTTTCATAACTCGACTGATACATTTGAATTTAACTATACCGACAAAATAAGAAACGCAATGGTTCCAAGGTGCACAGAAACATATTCTACCCATCTTTTATCCTCATTGTTGTTCAAACATGGGCTCTAAAGGATTGACAGCTCCTCTTGACATTTAACCGCATCTTGAATAAAAACATACATATGGTCGGGTGGGAATATGGGCCCCCGTCCACTGATTGGGGCCTAGGAGAAATAGATGGGCTGTCTGTGCCTCCAGACAAAGCTTCTTATCTACTGACCGACCAGCTGATTACTGGTTAACCGCTTATGCCTGAGCCTGCCCAGGAAATGTGGTATAGTCAAACCATCCATACATATAAGCCTTATTGGCTTAGTTGGGTGCATGGTTATAATTATGAAGCACATTTTGAGTGTCTTGACATCCTAATGTTGGGTAAAAGTCCCATAAAATGGAGGCAACGTCCCGATATGACCATAAACCATGAAAAGCTTTAAGCATAACATGAACTGTAACGACCAAGATCGATCAAATTAGAGATTTTATAGACGAAAAGCATTATCACTTACTTTTGAATCATCACATCCATGTACGCTCAATATGAAATTCACGAACGGAAATAGATTTGAATTTCTGGACAAGACTGTTTTTCTTAAAATGAAAAAGTAACTTCAGCATCATAGACGAGTTTACATGTATCTGTGTCTCTTACAGGTCTCGCATTTCTTTTTCCACATCCGGCATCCAGGGTTTTATCAAAAAGTTAACAAATAAAATTGTTCAGTGGGCATTGTTCATGTAAAAGGGATATGATGTGTCTGTCAGCAGCAACTGAAAGTCGGTAAATTTGCTATTACCCTGGGCGTCTGTCAATAGCAAATTTACGGATTTTTTGCTGCTGACAGACGTCTGGTATTAGCACATTTACCGAATATTTGCTATTGCCAGACGTCTGGTAATAGCACATTTACCGAAAATTTGCTATTGACAGACGTCTGGTAATAGCACATTTACCGAGTATTTGCTATTGACAGACGTCTGTCAATAGACACTCCGAAATTTTAAACACCAAGACATAAAACAAAAAGAACCACCACAGAAGTATCGCCTTGGAACGATCAGTAACACAAAGTTACTTGCGGGCTTAACCCGGTTTTACAGGCGCCTAACCTCACCCTCAGCTTCTGCAGTGGTTCATAACATTTAGTTAGTTCTTCGGTCCTCGTGGTGAATCTCTAACTCGTCAATGAATCATCAAGAACAAACAAATAAATCATGATAAACATCCCGACAGCACTGCTGCTATACATCAAGCTGGTGCATGACAAAAAAACTCCTGCAGGAGCAACATCATCTCTTACATGTATTTGGCTTGTTCATTACTCTGTCTTTAAAGCAGCGCCCGTTTTTCTTCTAACAGACAAAACCATTGCAGAGTTCGACAAACGAGCGTTTAAACAAGAACAGTTTTGTGCCAGCTTCATGTGAAAGATGGATTTAAAGTACTAGAAAACTGTCACCATGAAGCTTGAACAGTGTTGTAAAGTTACTGATATTAATTAACTTATTACTATATGGACGTCAACAACGAAAGCTACAAAAATGCTTTCTCAAAAGAAACCATGTTTGCACGCAAATGAGACTGGGGCTCGTTCAACCACCAGCCTACAGTATATGTAGGTACCGTGTATTTTATGGAGACATGGACTGCAGTGGAAAGACTATATCAAAACAAAACAGATAAAACGTTATTTTGGTGATGACTGTTAATGTCTTAGCACATCATTCATGTACATTTTGGTAGATCCTTATCTTAGATAATCTGTTTGATCATGGTATGGCTATAATTGAAATTAACACCCATATCGGAAAGTTTCTTTGTATTAAAAAAAAAAAAAAAAAAAAAAAAAAAAAAAAAAATGTGCCACTCGCAACATTCCCTCCAGGGTTCCACTTCAAGAATCCACTCCAATACGGCAGCCTAAGACCACTCCAAGACTCCAAGCCTTGACTCCAACCCATAAATAAAGAAATAAAGATTAAAACTTGAGATTCTTTAAGAGCAGCTAGCACATTAATGAGAAAGGGGATGGGCCATGCCGCGGTTTCGACTATTAAAGTCTCGTCAGTGACGCTTTCGGTATGGCAACATGGAGCCAAAGAGAATTACTGAAATTTTGCAACTTTCAACAGGGTTGTCGATACAAAGACTAATATTATCTAAATGGGGCCAAACATATTAAACATTTATAAGAAAATGAATCTTAACCGATAATAAATTCCTGATTCACGTGATGCCTTCGGGACACAATCGGGAATACATTTAACACTTAACACGATGTCGTCAGGCCATCGTGAAGCCATCGTGAGGCCTTCGTGTATCATTCGCAACAACATCGTATGCAAAACTGCCAGTTCCTCTATCTTCGCGAGTCCTTCGGGTATAATCGTGAGCTATTTGTGTATCCATCGTGTGTCCATCGTGTTGCAATCGGCAGGCTTCGTGTATGCGTCGGCTCAATATTGGCTTTTTACCAAATTCGTGAAGAAAATCGCGCGAAATTGAAAAGTTCATATTCGTGTGGCCATCGTGTGTCAAAATCGGCTAGGTATGACGCCACCTTAAATATTAAATAACGCTCTTGTTTCATATCCCAGCTAACTGATCGTTAAACAGACAACACTATGAAAACGAAAACGTGTTACACTTAAAAGATGCTCGACAGTTTGAACTAAACGATGGTTAAATTTTGTTCTCTACTGTCAATGTCATTACCCCGAGATGCAGAGTAATAATGTTAATTCTACATAATAATGAATAAATGTTCAACAACGAATTTAGCACCGATGTTACAATAGTTTTTTTTAAGACACACGCAGATGATGCTTCAACGCTACGAATAACGAATATTTCCCGAAAACTTGCAGTTTGTTATAAATGATTTCCAAGAAATGTTGTCAATCCTTTCTGAAGCTACTCAAATCCTTTTATGAATAGCATACGATAAGACAAGAGGCGGGCGTGTTTAAGCACATGTGTTCCGCGCACATCAAAAGAATGATTCCAGACGCATAGGTTATTGCATAGCTAATTGGTTAATTAGCGCCTACATCAATCAAATGAAACTGGAATGTATTTTATCTTAAAAGACGGTCTTTTGAGACGCTATACATACAATCCTCTTAAATGAATTTATTTATTTATTAGAAAAATGGACAATTCCATAACATTATCAGATTGAATACCCACATCTTGATACGCCTTAAATTTTGTTTCATTAGATGCTAATGTTTATATTCTCCTTCAGATAGCATCAAAAACCTAATTTTTAGTATCCTTTTACGATCAGGTACCATCAGGGTCAGGCCACGACGATTAAGTCGAATCTGTAATACTCGCACGCGCGCGCGAGCACACATCATGTACAGGTCGTGTACAGCATCACTACAAAGTAAGATGCGGAAACGTTCAATATAATTCTGCACAGACTCAAGCCATCCTACTGAAAACATATATCTGATCTTCCGTCCAGGTCCAACAAAAGCATTTCATGAAACATGATGTACATGGAGCCTTGTTATCACTGCTCCGGTTTAACTGCCTGGTTTATCCCGGTTTAATTGTTTGTTTATATTGAGGTTTAACGTCTCAGTCAACATTTTTTCAGTCATGTCGGGACGGAGCCATTGCTCCCTAGGTATTTACCAGTACTGTAGGGAGTTAAACGAAACTCTCTTAGCTGTTATCCCGCATATCCGTCACATTTACTGGTAAAGTGAAAGCCGCGTCCGGCACAATATATGGTGGGAATATGGCCGCCGCCCTTTGAGGCCTAAAGAAATAGATGGGCTGTTTGTGTCTTCAGTGAAAGCATATACATGTACGCTACTGACTGACCATCGGATTACTGGTTAACTGCTCAGGCGGAGCTTGCTCAAGTTAATCCGTACATATATTCTTACTTGCTTGTTAATTTAGTTTTCCCCCCACCTCGGTTTTTGGAGTGGGAATCTTTTTTTCTGATTGCGCCTTTTCCTGATCGTTGTCTACTTGTACCTTTTTCTGTGGGTGGTTAGATTGAAGCACGTTTTGTACATTCTAATTTTGTGGATAGGAGTCCCATAAAATGAAGACCACGTCCCTACATGATCATAGCTGTTGACTGGGATGTCTAGCATTAATTCAAACAAACAAACATTTAATGCTAAACTGTCACGAGCAGACTGACATAACTACACCGAAGAGCTTTGAAAACGCAAAAGTTGTAATTCAAATGTTTTTCATATCTATAAAAATTCGATTTAATCAATTTTGACACAATATAAGCATTCGTTTGTTTGCAAACTATGTTGTGAATTTCGTATCAAAATAATTTGTAATGTGACTTAACAGTCCTAGATATAGAAATTCCACTAAAATCCAAAACTGCAAATAATATCGAGCACGACAACAATTTGCCCCTTGCCATGCACAAAAAACATTGCTATCTCATTGAAAACATAAGTTTTTCCAGTTGCACTGATTGTCTGGCAATGATGCTAGCTTGTCTGAATGGTCATAGTCGACGTAATCGACCTAATATAGCGTATTTACGTCGAATCTGTAGAGACATTAATGCATTGGTGTGCAAAGTTTGGTTTATCAGACCGGTGTCATCATAGCCTGGGAGAGACTGCAGCAGTGCCGTATAGTTATAAGATGGCAAATTTGAGGTCACGTGACGTCACATATACGTCATCAAGTTTGTAAAAATCCATTTGTGCCGGATAATTCATTTTCAAAGAACAATTGGCACTTATTCATCTGTGAAGAACTGGTATTCATTAATAGGTCATAAGACACATCAGACCTGCACATGGTCTAAACGCTTCTTTATTTTGATATATTTTGCATACCGCTACTTCAAAAAAAAAAAAAAAAAAAAAAAAATGAAATGGCAGCATTTTACATGTAGCACCAAGAGCCGTGAAAAATCGCAAGTTGTGCATGAACATCTGACGCGACGTCTGTATGTGACGCATTGAATTCTTCATGGGCTGTGCGAATTCTGTACCAATAATTTACATTGTAGCGACAAGCCGCCTTTAAAACAAAATTCCTAACCGAAAACCTGAATTTTCTAGGTCATTATTTGCTCAAGTGCCTGTTCCACTGCGCTTAAGATATCAACAATTTAGATCTTTCACTGATCAGAATGTGTAGATACATAAACTGGTCATTATATTCATTAGATTCTGGTATGTGTATCTTCTGTCCCATTCATAGAATACTATTTCTAGTGACTGATAAGTATTATCTCTGGAACTTGCTATCTGCCATGTTTCTACTTTCTCCAGTCTATAATGAATCATAATTTATGCAAGCTCCAAGAAACAGCTTTTGAATTATATGGCCACATGTGGTCCACGCCAAAGAAAGGAACTTATTCCTAACAGTCAACAGTATTAATAAGCACCTATTTGTTATCCGCATTATCACCAAAAATGCGTTCTTTGGGGTTTAAGATCGCTTTACGATTGTGGGGGTCATTTCTTTGGACCCGATGTGCAGATATAGAAAGCATAAACACGTTGGAAAACATTCTACATAATTTGCATGCGCAGTCTTACCACAAAACTGGTGATTTAACAATCGTACGATTGCTTGCGATTCCGTGGGACCGGTACTTTAAGTTCCAGTCCCACTGCGCTTACGATCGCAATACGATGGAAAACATTTTATAAATGCATTCGCAGTCTTATCAATAATCTTATGATTAGACAATCGTACGATTTGCTTACGATTCAGTGGGACCGGTACTTTAGAAAAAAGTGTCTTTTGTGTTCATTAAAGCCAAATAAAATGCATTCAGAATTGTTCGATATTCAATGCCGTAAACAATGTACCGTTTATGCAAGACAGCACAGCACATTTGACCACGGTCCGCTGCACACAGATTTATTCCGTAATTCGTTCACTTTAAACTAAGGAAAATTAATATTCTAACTCTTGGAAATGTACTTTCTGCAAAAAAGTTCAGGCATAGTCGAAACATATTCGGTTAGCAATATTCAATGAAAAATAGGGGCGTGCTTATAACTTTTGAGTTTAATAACTGTAAAGTTTCGTTTTAAAATTTGTTGTTGCCGTTGTTTAGTATAAAGGATTGTTATAGGTAGATTTAATAAGATGCAGTTATATTCAATTTGAAAACAATCTGTTCTAACTATATTATTTTTGATGTTTCTTTGGCGAAAATAAAAACTATAATTATATAAAATGCAACATTGTAACATTGTTTTGTTTTCGAAATTTTTACGCAATCAAGTTACCAAGTAGCTAACCAAGACTGCATAGAGTGTAATCTTTGCTACAATGAAGACATTTGTAAGTAAAATGCATGTTAGGTATTTGGTTGACAGGACTCTTTGAAACTGTATTTATTCGTGTTGCCAAAAAGTTGATTTATGTAAATTGTGTTTGCTTGTATATCAATAAATTATAACTGAGACGTCATACATGTAGCTTATCATTCCCCTGCACCTTTGATTAATTATCTGACCGAACCCCATATGTTGTCTGCAAATCTGTTTAATTAAACGTGGAGGGAAAACGAATGTTTCGTTTTGATCCTTATCATGAGAAAAACTGTCATCATCAGGCGGTTCTGGTCACACAACAGACTCGAAAGTGTATAATAATTTGTCGAACAGAATATCATATGATTAAATATGGTCTAATCACGAAACTAATAATTATGATTAGACTATCATTACATAGACAACTCTATCACCGTCCAATGCCAACACTGAACATGAAACCTGAATTTAAATACCACGGGCGATGCCAGAAATGAATATTCATCAAATAATTCGAAAAATCTGTTATATTTTGCATAAGGTAGGCAAAAGATTGCTAATGTCAGTTTTTGAACATGTACAACAGCGCAACCAAACGAAACAAACATTAATGTTTGCGGAAGATACGTAAATCAGCCATCAAATATTGACATAGCTAGATGTATACATACCATTTTAAATGCGGCAAGCTAAAGGCATGCATAAGGTATGCAAAATGATTTGAAATGCCAGTCTTTTAACATGTACAACAACGCGATCAAAAGAAACAAAGATTAACGTTTACGTAAGATACGTAAATAAGTAATCAAATATTGGCATAGCCAATATTATACATACCATTGTAAATGCGGCAAAATAAAGGCATACATAAGGTATGCAAAATGATTGCAAATGCCAGTCTTTGAACATATACAAAAACGCAACCAAACGAAACAAACATTTACGTTTACAGAAGATACGTAAATCAGCTATCAAATTTAGGCATAGCCAATTGTATACATACCATTGCAAATGCGGCAAGCTAAAGGCACACATAGGGTATGCAAAATGATTGCTAATGCCAGTCTTTGAACATATACAACAACCCAATCAAAAGCAACAAAGATTAACGTTTACGGAAGATACGTAAATAAGTAATCAAATATTGGCATGGCCAATATTATACATACCATTGTAAATGCGGCAAGCTAAAGGCACACATAAGATATGTAAAATGATTGCAAATGCCAGTCTTTGAACATGTACAAAAACGCAACCAAACGAAACAAATATTTACGTTTACAGAAGATACGTAAATCAGCTATCAAACTTAGGCATAGCCAATATTTTACATACCATTGTAAATGCGGCAAGCTAAAGGCACACATAGGGTATGCAAAATGATTGCTAATGCCAGTCTTTGGACATGTAAACAACGTTATCAAAGGAGACAAGCATTCGCATTTACGGAAGATACGTAAATCAGATATCAAATATTGACATTTCAATGATATGCATGCCTTGGTAAATGCGGCAAGCTAAAGGCACACATAGGATATGTAAAATAATTGCAAATGTCAATGTTTACACATGTAAAACAACGCAAGAAAATAAAAGTCAAATTCATCGCAACATTTACATGTCATGTAAATTCCCAGCAAATTTCGACTCAACATTTGCCAAGTATTTTATTAATATGCAAGCACCAGTAAATTTTTGATACATTTACTTTTATGAAGAAACCATTGTAAATGATTAGCGCATGTAATTCCATAAATTTACCAAATATTTGCATATGTTCGTAAATTCGCGTAAATTGAGGTTTTCATGCAGTGCAACATAATAATAAACAAACCAAATACCTGTATGAGATGGTGTTGCTCCTGCAAGATGATTTTATCATGTTCCAGTTGCGTGTAAAGAAGCAGTGCTGCAGTTTTCTTCTTCCTGTTTGTCTTGTCTTCAAAATACACCATGATTTTTGTCAGAATAGAATCAACAGTACTGAACTTAAGATTTTCCGAGAAAAAAGCCGCGTGTGTGTGGATGCTGATTTTTGTATGTCCACGTTACCTTGGGATATATTGGAAACGCAGAAAATGCAGTTTTGGTTAATATCGTATTTCCATCGGGATGCCATCGTGTTCTAAGTTTTGTTAGATACGATGCTTATACGATGGCGTTGCGAGGGCTATACGATGTCGTGTTGCCTTCGTAACACATTCGGGCAGCATCGCGTCCCCATCGTATTGCCTTCGTGTAGCAAAACTTAGCCGATGGTGCCGATGACCATACGACAGAAGTACGATGTAGTCCCGATGTCATATGATGGCCTCACGATGGCTTTGCGAAGGCCACAGATTTTGGTGCCGCTCGCGATGGCGATGCCGATGGCTTAAAAAATCTCCCGATGGACATACGATGGGTAACGATGCACTCACGAATGGCCCGATGTCTTCACGATCCCCGCCGAAATTGAAACTTTTCATAATCGTGTGTCCATCGCGTGTTAAAATCGGCTAGGTATGACGCCTGTATTAACAGCATTCTTTTTGAGAGGCCATGGAATCTTCCAGTTTCTCTCACTGAGAATTTGAACCGATTAGTGGATTTTGCATCTTAAGTTCATATCTTTTTTCGCCCTGATCTGATATGTTTTATTCTGATTTTGGCCCGAGTATGCCAATTTTTCAATTAACTTGAATAATAATAATAATAATAATAATAATGATAATAATGATAATCAGAATCAGAATAGTTTACTGGTGAAACATCAAACCGACAATAGAGAATAGTTTACTGGTGAAACATCAAACCGACAATACCACACCAGGGGGATGGGGCTTGACCGGAGGGGGATTAGTACCGAGCTCTCACAAGAGAAGTAAACTTAGACACACAATCATCTGACAATTCAGCAGAGGAGATCAGAGAATCAGGGAGTTCATTCCAATCTCTAATAGTCTGGGGGGGGGGACTGTGTAACTAGGCATTTTTACTTGCTAAAGGTATCTGAAATACTAAGGAATGTTGATTCCTACAACGCCTAGTTTTGGGGATAAGGTCATCCGTGGGTATTTTTGCTCTCCCTTTTAGACCTTTGTAAAGCAATATACATGTAATTCTATTATCCTTCCTTCTTTTCTGCAAGGATTCCCGTTTTGGTTTTTGAAGGATGTCAGTCATACTACCTTTTTCATATGTATAGTTCCTAGTTACAAATTCCTAGTTACAAACCTTTTGCACGCTTTTGCACTTTCTCCAAATCGTCTATCAGACCTTCACAATCAGGGTCCCAAACTGAGCTACCATATTCAAGAATAGGTCTCACCAGACCTTTATAGGCAGCTTCTCTCACATCTTGGGGACAAGAAAACAGATTTCGTCTCAAAAAACCAAGGTTCCTACTCCTATTGGCTTTGGTGCACACATTGCTGATGTGAGTATTCCATTTTAAATCCTTAGTTATTGTTGTTGGTACATTGGTACATATAATAATAATAATAATAATAATAATAATAATGTAGCATCGCAACAAACGTTCCAAATTAAGTAAGATTTTCACTCTCGGTTTGCACTGTTTTCCTAAATGACCTTTTAGGGTTTCCCAACAATGTCTTAACAAGTTAGTCCTTATTTACATTGTTAATCGGGAGTTGTTCTAGCTTCTAGCATCATCTTGTTATCTTTCTTACACTCCTTGAATCCGCCGATTTATGTCACCAAAAGAAATTTGCGGAAACGTGAAACGCGGTTCTTGCAAAGACCCAGACAGACAGGAAGTCGGTAGTTTTACGGCGCTTCCCCGTACGGTGTCAAAACGCGCGTAACATCTTATTCGAGGAGACGTAACACATCGCAATGCCCCAAAGCGTTCTAACGCATATATAGTCTTGCGCCGATCTGAGACCAATCACAGATACTTTACACTGTCCACAGTAAAGGTAAGTTGTGTTAAAGTCCTTTCAAATTAAATTTTTAATTTACGGTTTTAATTAATGAATATTTTATAGACTAAGTGCACTTGGTTCATTCCTCATGATGCGCTGCATGTACAATTTAAGCATGTGTATAGAAATTTCAAAATTACCGATGCTTTGTATTTATTTCTTTTTCACTTAGTTTATTTGTTTCGTCATGGGATCCGACTGCCAAAAGTACTTGTACATTTCACATTTTTATGCATTTATTCATCTGTTAAATTTCATGTCTTTTGATTAGTTTTTGTTCTAAAAAGTACTTGGTGTCTCTTCGTAAACATGTCTCTGTTTTTATCTAACTTACTTAAATTATTGTAACTCTTAATGTTGTTTTCACCCATTATGTTATGTTGTTGTAAATATGTTAACTTCTAGAGGGCCCCAAGAAATATTGGTTCTTACCAATCGGGTCACCCTCTTTACATGAAAATAAAGAATTTACTTACTTTCTTACTTACATGTACTTAACGCCAACCGCGTGCAGTGCGCGCCTTACCATAGGATGTTTGAGTACGTCTGTTTGGTCAGCGCTATTGGTGCGCTAAATATAACGGTATATTAATTTCGTTAAATTCATTTTCTTGTTGATTAACAAAGGATTTTTTATTTCTTTCAGAAACAAAATCTCAAAATGAAAATTGCACTTTGCTCAGCTATCGCCCTTGCGGCTCTTTGCGGTCTGGCCCTTGCCGACTTATACGATGATTATTCATACGGCAGCTACGGTGCCGGATACGGCTCTGGCTACGGAGCTGGTTACGGATCCGGATACGGAATTTCTAGCTGGGGTGGAGCGGGATACGGTGGCGCTGGATACGGTGGCGGCAAATCGTACATCCCAGTACCAATTGGAGGTGGTGCAAAGGGAGGAAGCGGCATTTTCGGATCCTGTAAGTATTATATATTTCATAGGCGCTTCCACATACGTTGTCAAAACGCGCGTAACATCTTACTCGAGAAGACGTAACACATCCCCCAAAGCATTCTAGCGCATACATAGCCCTGAAATCTTCAAGATAAGTGGGTCTCTCAATTTAAACTTTCACCTATAGAAAATTAAGACTAAATGATCCAGTCATCAAAGAAAAAGGGACTTGTTATACAGTACAAGTGACACATTCGAGAATGTCATAGTCAGTCTCAACTCCGGGAAATATAAGCAGTTTATATTAAGGGGATAACTACATGTATATACCAGGAATCAAACATTTTATGCTGTTGCTGCTAAATACAGCTATATGAAGTTTGGAAACGAATTGCGTGTTTGTCTTATAAGTTATAACATGTAATTTACCGCGAACTGGGATGAGAAACTGATGATGCATACTGGGTATGGAACGTGCCACGGTAAATAAATAAATAAATAAATAAATAAATAAATAAATAAATAAATAAATAAATAAAATGAAATTAAATGATGCATTTTGCGAACATATCACACTTTTCACGTTTTCCTCATCCATATCACTCGTTATTTCAGTGTTGCCCCTGTTGTTCCTGTTGATCCTACTCCCCAGTCTCCTTGGCAACAACAGAGCTGTCCCACAGGATCAGGTCATCCTACTCAACTCAACACTCAGAAGTGTAACAGGAAAATAGGTAAGACCTACTCTCTCTCTCTCTCTCTCTCTCTCTCTCTCTCTCTCTCTCTCTCTCTCTCTCTCTCTCCGCTAAGATTAAATGCCTTATATAATAACACATGCATCATTAAAGCGATAAAAATGCAATGATGAACCAAAATTTTATAAATGTATGAAGAAAAAAACATTCACGTATATTCTATTGCAGTCAGTTTCAAATATTCACCATTCATATCGATGAATAACAACTCCATTGTGGAACATGTACAATAAAAAAATCTACATGTGCACAAAATAAAAAAATGCGAATGCCCATGCAATATAGAGAGATTTTTCAGAATTAAAATGGAAAAAATTTGATATTTTCTTACTTTACTCAAAACATAGATTGTGGGTACATGTTAGAACCGCCTCGCCGAGGCTCTACCAAGTACCCACAATCTCATGTTCTGGAGCAAAAATTAGAAAAAACAGGTTAACCCTTTTAAAAGTAGGGTTTAAGGAGGTATATTTTTCATGGACGTTTTCCTGATGGAAATACTAGTGTTCTTTTTATTGAGAACAGAACACACAAAGCTTAAGTAAAATTCATCTTCAAAAGCGTGCACGTTTCTATTAAAACAACAAGGAAAAATGAGAGGTTCTTATAAGGTTTTCTTTTATTTCAGATTAATTACTCCACGTCATTGTGTGCAGGATTGCAAAGACAACAAGCAGGATGCTGTCATACATTATTTATTGAAATGTTGCTGTTTTACGTCAAAATTTGACAAAATAAATAATATTATTATATTTGATTTTCTTATTTTATTTTGACTTACATTATGAACGTATATATTTTATAACCACTGAAGCCGTCCGATAATATGCAACATAGAATTGAATCATATGAGCATTTCCTTGAGAAAACCAACGATGTGGTTTCCGAACAGGCCCGATAGATTAGTGATCCAATCTCAAATTTTGAGACCAGGGAGGCCGGCTTTGTAATGGATGCAGACAAGGATATTTTGCTTGCCCAATATCTGCGGAACAGTGCTTGCCTTGTCTGCAGAGTCACAATCCGTTTTGTAGGTCAGTACAGAGGTCAAAGGTCAGGGAGTGCAAAAAGGCAAAAAATCTTAATAATGTACCATATTATTGATGGTATGTTAAAAAAAAAAAACAGATTTTTGGTAGTTTTAATGAGTACCTGTGCCAAAAAAATACATTTTAAATGATTATATACTTGCCATATGGCAACAAATAAGTCACTATTAAAATCAAAGTACTAACAGTACCCCAATTGAGCGCTTCCGTGAGAAAAAGTATAAGTTGGCACAAATTCACGTTTTCTGCCAAATTTATTTCCAAAGATTTGGTGTCTTTTATTGCTTATATGCTTATCAAACATATATTTCAACCTTGGAGATTAATTTGCATTAATGTATTTTTTCATGAATTTTAATGAAAACATTAAAATGACAGAAAAATCGTTAAAATCCATAAAAAGATAAATTTCAGGCCCAACATTGTAACATTTTATTATTGTACAAGAAATATCATAAGACAAATTTATTGATGTCATGGGCCTAAATGAAAATTACCGGTATCACATTTGCATATCCATACATATTAATAAAAATGTCGAAGGTCAATGAAAAACGAGGGAAAAAGTACAGCCAATAAAAGGTTTTGAATGAGTTATAAAATCTATCCTGCATCAGTGAAATCAAGCTTATGGCTGCCAGTGTGGTCAAAGGGACGACCTAAATGCTATGAAAAATTGTCCTCCACAGTGAGCACATTTGCATGATGTAAAATTACATAGTTTCCATGCGCACCCCTAGTGTGGCTCTAACAAAGAGAGTGTACTCAATATTCATATACTAATATAAACATGCTCTAGAATACTATAAATAGTCTGATAGTGATGCATGGACCTAGCAGTTCTACCTTAAGGACACAGTTTGCTGCTTCTTTACCTGGGGTGGCCTGGTCTAATGACCCCTAAAAAACAGTCCAGGAGGCATAGCGCACATCAAAGGCTTATCTTATCTAAGTGATTATGGGATCATTGGCCTCTGCCTTGAGGGGGCCACTTGAAGGGAACTTTAAATATAATTGAGAAGTGTCTAAAATGAAATTTTAGAACCTCTTTTATTTTTTTTTATAGTTTTTATTCTGATTTTCAGTTTTGCATTTAAAATCATCTAGTTTTCTGAATTGAGCCAATGCTGAAGCATAACCTAAATTCTGCCAGAAAGAGCAGGCCTAGACCATTGATCATTTTCTCAACAGTTCAATGAATGCTGATATACTTTCTAAAAAAGATTTAACTAAAGAAAAGTTTCGGAATGAACTATTATAATAATATCCATATTCCAAATAGAAGTCATGTCACACTGCACATATAGGTTCCGTTTTTGTATCACTAGAATGATATTCATACATTTGTGTCATACATCTGAGAGAGACTTGTCACTCTAAAGGTCTAACTAGAAATGAATGAAGTGTCATTAAAGTGTATTACATTGATGAAGTGGTCATCTGTTTTTCACACCTTCAACAAACCAACATAATTTCAAGTACTCACTGTCCTCCACTAAGTCCGTGTTTGTTTAGTATCTGTCAAAACGTGTGAAAATCCTTGTTTCAATGTAATATGGCTTTATGACAGTTTTCCTTTTCAATTATTCATGCAACATTCATTCATGTAACAAGCAAACTGTACAAACTGGATTAAGGAACCTTCTAAACTGTGAACAGACACAAGACTTTAAAGTGTATGCCAATTATTCAATGAAAATGCGTTGTTGAATAAATAAATAAATAAATAAATAAATAAATAAATAAATAAATAAATAAATAAATAAATAAATAAATGATACTTGCATGATCTGAGTTTCAGTTTCATACATTTTAATGAAAACTTTGGTTGCTAGGACAAGGTTATACCTTTCTGTATTACAATATACACATGAATGCAATTCATTTTTTTTATGAATATTAAGTAAAGCTTTGGAGTTAAGAGTAGTTTTACGGAACAAGTAAGGTGGTATACATAGAAAATCATACCTGTCTTGGCTAATGATAGACCTAGAGAGTTATAATTTGTATCTGATAATTGCTAGGACAATGTCCTATATTCATATAATCTAATATATAAATCTTCAACTATGTCTGTAGTATGGATATTGATGAGATCTATATGTGAATAATCAACGGAAAATGAAGTGGTATACCAACAAAACGCTTTATATCTCGACTACCAATAGCTATTGAGCATTAAAAATGGCACCAATTTATAGATAGGACAATGTTTTATTGACATTTATTAGGATATACAAGGCATGCTAGTTGGCAACCAAGATTCAATAAATTTTGTTGGAGCACTTCAATTTTCCGTTAATATTACAAATTTTGGAACTTTTATGTAACATTCAAAAAATTTAGTAATATATGTTAAGGCTATCAGACTCCATGACAATAATGCCATGGAGTCTGATAGCCTAAACATTCTATTGGTACCATATTCGGCACTCTAAGGAAAATTGCAGCTGAGATATAAGCAATTTGGTTGGTACACTCCTTCATTTTTCATTGATTTTTCTCTTATTAATAAAGATCTCAATAAAGACACATTTTGCATTGCATAACACTCTAATGACCTTAAGCAGACTACTGATAAGAAATCACAGGTAATGCAAGGGTGGCTTTACAGGTAGGGGCCATGAAAGGGAACCTAATTATGGCAATACCTGTGAAATATGTATTGTATACTAGAGATTATGATTTTGGTAATTTATTTATTTATTTATTTATTTATTTATTTATTTATTTATTCAACAAAGCAGTTTCATTGAATACTTGGCATACACTTGAAAGTCTTGTGTCTAATAGCACTGTCCACAGTTTAGAAGGTTCCTTAATCCAGTTTGTACAGTTTGCTTGTTACATGAATGAATGTTGCATGAATAATTGAAAAAGAAAACTGTCATAAAAAAAAACTTACATTGAAACAAGGATTTTCACACGTTTTGACAGATACTAAACAAACACAGACTTAGTGGAAGACAGTGAGTGCATGACATCATGTTGGTTTGTTGAAGGTGTGAAAAACAGATGACCGCTTCATCAATGTAATACACTTTAATGACACTTCATTCATTTCTAGTTAGACCTTTAGAGTGACAAGTCTCTCTGAGATTATGACACAAATGTTTGGAGGTCATTCTAGTGATACAAAAACGGAACCTATATGTGCAGTGTGACATGACACATTTATTTCTATTTGGAATATGGATATTATTATAATAATTTATTCCAAAACTTTTCTTCAGTTAAATCTTTTTTATTAGAAAGTATATCAGCATTCATTGAACTGTTGAGAAAATGATCAATGGCCTAGGCCTGCTCTTTCTGACATAAAGTTTAGGTTATGTTTCAGCATTGGCTCAATTCAGAAAACTAGATGATTTTAAATGCAAAACTGAAAATCAGAATAGAAACTAGAAGAAAATAAAAGAGGTTCTAAAATTTCATTTTAGACACTTCTCATATATATGTAAAGTTCCCTTCAAGTGGCCCCCTCAAGGCAGAGGCCAATGGCCCCATAATCACTTAGATAAGATAAGCCTTAGATGTGCGCTATGCCTCCTGGACTGTTTATTAGGGGTCATTAGACCAGGCCACCACAGGTAAAGAAGCAGCAAACTGTGTCTTTAATACACATACATGTACATTAAAAATCAATGGTGATTTATATATCAGATTTTATAGTTTTCCTAGCAATCATTTGGTACCAAATATAGCTCTCTAGATCTATCAGTAGCGAAGAAACATGTAATTGTCTATGCACACCGCCTAAATTTGTCTGTGAATTTCATCAAAATTCGAATAGTTTTGTTAATATTCCTAAAATTAAAAATATAATGACATATCTATTGTAAAATGAGATGGTATAAAGTTGCCAAGGCAACTATTTGAAGCCATTTTCAGCATGTTAGGGCTTTTGGTTGTCGAGATACAAGTCATTTTGTAGGTTTATTCGTTTATTTTTTTCCTAGCATTCGTTTTATACTACTTTCAGCATCCTTGGTTTGTTAACAGCTGTGCTACATGTGATTTTGTACGTATTCTCCATTTTTTTTTTTTTTTTTTTTTTTTTCTTCAAGATTTTTCTCCGATTTCTTATGTGTTTTATAAATTTTCATGAATAAGTAATTTTGATGATTTGAATAATAGGTATTAAGATTAAATTGCTATGTCCATGTATCACTATCAGACCAAGTATAGTATTCTAGAGCATGCTATTGTTGGTATATCTATATTTTTGTGTGTATACGTTATTCTCTAGAATCACTGTTGGCGTGGAAACTATGTTATTCTACATCACGCACATGTGTTCATTGTTGAGGACAATGTTTTATAGCATTTAGGTGGCCCCTATAACCAAAAACTGACAGCCATGAGAATTGGTTACGGGGATGCAAGATAGTTCTTATTTATAACTCATCCAAAACCTTGCAACGAATTTACTTTTTTCCCTCATTTTCTTTGATTTTTGACATTTTTATTAATATTCATGAATTTGCAAATGAGATAATTTTGATTTAGGCCCATGACATCAATAAATTTGTCTTATGATAGTACTGGTTCAATAACAAAGTGTCACAATTATATAGTTTGGGTTTGAAACTAATTTATTTGTGGGTTTTAGGGTTTTTCTGTAATTTTTAATGTTTTCATTTAAATTCCTGAATATGCAAAATAGATAGCTTGTATTACTAACCACACGATAAAAGGGCTATGTATGTGCTTTTGAATGAGACTATGTTTAGTGGTCTAGGATAAGTAACATCGGAGATATGATCAATCTTGTATGTACACCCCATGCTCAAAAATCAAAAAATGCACTTGTTGAACTTTGACCTCTGTAATTTACATAAAAGTCATTTCCTGGAGTGCAGACAAGGCAGGAATGGTTTCGGAAAGGTTGATGAACAGTTTCCACCATATAACTTTGCATTACTATTCCGGCCTCCCTAAAATGATTTCTAGCGCTCTCCTGAAAAATAATCACTTGTCTACGACACAAACCACAAACCGAGCTGTACAAGCACAAAAGATGGCTAGAATTACTGATAAGCTGATCTGCGCATTGTTTTCGAATATGCAATGTGTTGATCTTGTCATGATACAAAAACATCATGAACAATCGCTAGTTACATGTAAACAGACACAACACCGCACTTATGTGGTAGGCTATGAAATATATCATATAGTAACTATTGACAAACGTTTGTGAACAGCTAAACTGTATTGATGAAAATTGTATCTGAATCATAAATACATATCTTTCTTTCTTCGTACAATCAAAAGTCCGTCTCGAACGGGTACCAGTACCTAAAACAGTGACAAGGATTATGTATACCAGTGCATTGTACAACCATGTTTCTATGACACAATGTACTTAACTCTATATTAAGCATTGATTGGTCCCGAAGGTGCGATAGATGCTGAGATAAAGTGAAATTTGAGCCACTGCATATAGGAAAATTTTAAACCAACAATCCTGTGTATGAAGATCAGCTTCGCAGCGCCTTTGTTTTCGCTACACAGATAGTACAATTCCTCTACTTTCTAACTACAAAACTGCCAGCCTCTACTCTTTGACCATCTTCTGTGCTTGTACAGCTCGGTTTGTGTCGGACCTGTTCGGAAACCACATTGTTGGCCATCTCCTGGTGCGGCCTATTTGTTCACTCATTGCAGTTTTAAGGTTTAAAATGCAAGCAATAGTCAGGAACTTGTGCAATCAATTCCAAAGCCACAAATACTATAATAAATCATTTAGAACTGAACACCAAACACAAATATGTAAACTAAAAATCAAAACTCACTGCATGAACACGCTCATCGGCAGCAATAAATTCGTTGCACGATTTTACACCCCATCCATCTGGCATCGTCTCCTGATTACAATCCTTCGAATAGGGCTCGCCATAGAACAGAGCATTGTCAAACACTATTGTCCCGCCTTCGCTGAGAAGTCCCCTTTCCAATATCATCTGTAAGAAAGCACAAAATTATTTTGCGATATCGAATGAAATGAAACAATACGCACACGTATGCTGAATCGAACAACTGGCATGTTTACAGTAAGATGACATCTAGATAGCAACGACTTAAACCACTTATGGTGAGCACAGAGACGTAGACAGACATTACAGGCAAAAAATAGAGATAATTCACAACAGGAACGCTGCCGAACGCGCGCGCGCGCGCGCGTGTGTGTGTGTGTGTGTGTGTGTGTGTGTGTGTGTGTTACCTGATATACGTTCTTGTACCCGTCTTTATGAGTGTCGATGAAAATAACATCAAAGCTCTGATTTTCCTTGGCTAATTGCAACAACGTCTCTTCTGCAGCACCTATATATTAGACATAAAATAGCTGGAACCCCAATTCCTTTACATATGTTCAGGGCTTAATTGGGAGGAGATATAATAAATTAGATACTGCTGAACTAAAACAAATTTTCTCAACCAGTGATATCGTACTTTTTACTGAAGCATGGTCAAATGAAAATTATGACTATCACGTTGATGGGTTTAATCATTATGTTTTACATAGAACAGTGAGACATAGGCGTGCACAGAGAGACAGTGGGGGACTTATCATTTACATTTCAGATAACCTACGGACAGTTGTCGACGATGTGTGCTTAAAAACTGTTGATGATTGTATTATATGGTTAAAACTTAAAGGGACAGTTTTTGGGTTGCAAAACGATTTATTTTTGTGTTTATGTTATAATATCCCGTCTGGAAGTAGTCGTGAAGCTTTTGTAAACGATAGCATACTTGATATGATATTGGATGATATGTTTGCATTTGAAGATAAATATGGTCAATGTAATTTTCTTGTAACTGGAGATTTTAATGCCCGAACTGGAAACAGATTTGATTTTGTTGAAGACGAATTTTTACATAAATTGGATATGTTACCAGATGATTACGTCGAGGATGTATTTTTGAATAGAGTCTCAGAAGATACCACTGTAAATGAATATGGCAACTATTTATTAGATTTTTGTAAAACTTCGGGGCAAAGAATAATGAATGGGCGAATTGGGAGCGATGGCGGAGTGGGTAAATTTACATGCGTAACACAAAATGGTAGCAGCGTCGTTGATTATATTTTATGCAGACCTGATTTAATGAAATTTTTCACTGCTTTTGCAGTACATGAACCAAATATTTGCTCGGATCATTGTGAATTAAGATTTACCATTGGCTCATCGAAAACACGGACCGACGGAGCATGCGCAAAGGATTTTGGTCATTTAGAATATACATATAAATGGGATACGAACAAAAAAGAGCGTTTTATACAAGACTTGAAATCGGATGTTATTCAAGATAGATTAAAGGGTATCACTGATGAGTTGTATTTTGCTGAAAATGAGTCTGACATTGATTTAAATTTGAACAATTTCTATGGCATCATCGACGATGTCTGTACTCCAGTCTTTAAGAAACGGTTGAAAAATAATACAAGTCATACACAAACGCATGCGAAAAAGCAAAGCTGGTTTGATTCAGAATGCGAAGCTCAGCAAAATCAATTTTATAAGACATTACGTGATTATCGGCGCGAAAAATCGAAGTTAAATAGACAAAATATGGTTAAAAACAGAAGTGCATATAAAACATTAATACGTAGTAAACGGTTTCAATACGACAAGAATCAAACAAAAAGGCTTGAGGAGGCTCGGGTGAAAAATGCCAAGGAATATTGGAAGTTACTCAAAGGACTCAGTACTAAGAAAGCAAGTCGTTTAAATGTTTCGCACTTTGAGGAATATTTTAGAGCAATCAATAATCCCGACTCAGTATTTTTTCAGCCCGACGACGACGCAATTGATTTTAATGAACGCTATTTAAATGGTGAGCTACAAATTATGTTTGATGAGCTAAATGATGAAATATCGTGTGCGGAGATTTTTAAGGCTTGTAGAGAACTTGATATCGGCAAGTCTGGCGGTCCTGATTTTGTTTTAAATGAGTTTTTTAAATATGGTGTACATGAAATGATCAGCTATCTGCATAAACTATTTAATGTTGTTTTTGAAAAGGGGTATTTTCCAAGCAAATGGACTGAGGGTTTCATTGTTCCTTTACACAAGAAAGGTGATGTAAATCTAGTACAAAATTACAGGGGTATAACTTTGTTAAGCACTCTCGGAAAACTGGTTTCTCGTATTTTAAACAATATGCTAGTAGAATGGGCGGAAGAGTATAGTGTGTATGTTGAAGCTCAAGCAGGGTTTCGAAAGCATATGGGCACCGTTGATAATGTTTTTGTACTACACGGCCTTATTACTCACCTGTTAAATGAAAACAAAAAATTATATGCGGCTTTTATTGACTTTACTAAAGCATTCGATTATGTAGTTAGAGAAAACATGTGGAGTAAACTGTTGAAGGTTGGAATAAGGGGTAAAGTGATAAATGTTATAAGATCAATGTACGAAAATATTAAATCGAGGGTAAAATCTGATAACGATTTAAGTAACGATTTCAGTTGTTTATTAGGAGTTCGACAGGGAGAGTGTTTATCACCATTTTTATTTTCTATGTATGTAAATGATTTAGAAGAAACGCTGGTATCAAATAACTTCAAGGGAATTGAAATCGGTATGTTGAAAATGTTCTTGCTTTTATATGCTGATGATATTATAATCTTTTCGGATACTGAATATGGTTAACAAAGAGGCTTAGATATATTAAAAGATTATTGCAACAAATGGAAACTTATAGTTAACATTAATAAAACAAAAATAATGGTTTTTAGAAATGGGGGTATACTTAGAAAAAATCTTAAGTTTACATACGACGGTAATGATGTTGAAATTGTGAAAAAGTTCACATACCTAGGTGTCGTTTTTACAACAGGTGGTTCGTTCTATGAAACGCACGAATCATTATCGGGACAGGCTCTTAAGGCTATCTTTAAGCTCAAAGCTTATGTCAACAAGTTTACAAATATTTCCATATCTCATATGTTAGCCTTGTTTGATAAACTTATATTACCGATTTTGACTTATGGCAGTGAAGTGTCCGGGTTTTCCAAGGGTGACTCCATTGAACGTATACATTTGCAATTTTGCAAACATTTATTAGGGGTAAAGATACAAACACAAAATGATTTTATATACGGGGAATTAGGAAGAGTGCCAGTAAGGATTCATAGAGTGTTTGATGCTATCCGTTTTTGGTTTAAAATCCTTCATAGTAAGGATACAAAATATATAAGACTAGTATATAACTTGATGATCGATGATTTAGATAACTCTCCTGAAAAGTTGTCATGGGCAAAGTCTGTTAAAACTGTATTAGAAACTTTAGGATTTGGTCATGTGTGGCTATCACAAGGAGTTGGTGACGTAAACATGTTTTTGGCTGTTTTTAAACAAAGGTTAACTGACAATTTTATACAGGGTTGGAATGAAGGTATTGAAAAGTCATCCAGAGCAAATACTTACAGATTTTTAGCAGATTTTAATTTTAAATATTATTTAGATTTTGTAACTGTTCGAAAGTTCCGTTATGCATTCACTAGACTACGTGTGGCATCACATCGACTTGAAATTGAGGCTGGGCGATGGCACAAACCAAATAAAATACCAGTGGAAGATAGAAAATGCTTCATATGTAACCGTCTAGAAGACGAATATCATTTTATACTAGAATGTCCCCTTTACGAAGAAATAAGAAAAACATATATCAAACGTTATTTTTGGAAAAGACCAAATGTACCTAAATTCATTGAATTACTAAACTCAGGAAACAAAAGAACTATCAGAAATTTATGTATTTATATTTATAAAAGCTTTGAAAAGCGCACAGAAATTTTATCCAGATAAGTCTTTCTCCTCATATCCACACTTAATCATTCATCTACCTGTTGTATGCATGAGATAGAGATTTGTTCTAGAATAAGTTTGACATATCTTATATAGTATAGTATAAATTGACTTTACATGATTAAACACAAACCATTGACCACATTTACTTGTATGTATGTTTGTATAGAAATGTGTACATGTTAGGTCTTTGACCTTTTGTATTGAATAAAGTTTCTTCTTCTTCTTCTTCATACACTTTGAAACCCAGTTAGACATTTAAGTCGTGAGTGTATAATCGCTCCGGGCACAGCTTCAGTGCCTGTGCAGATAAAACAGATGAGGTTTATAAACCAAGGGTCCTGTTGAACGCCTTTTATCATATCTCCTACATGTAAAGTGTTAATAAAAAGGTTTGTCCTAAATCTTTGAGTGAACGAGGGCCCGGAATATTACAGAATACCATCTGGTGTGGGCACTGACATTTACATTTTGATATTAGCTCGATACTTACCCATATGTATTTGTATCTTCTTTCCATGTGGGGACTTTGCAAACAAATTTCTCGCAAAATTTTCCAGATAAGGCTCGAGTTCACATGATATCACACAACCATCATCCGGTAGAGCTTCGGCGCATGCCAGTGCACTATATCCGGTATACATTCCAAGATCGAGGACTTTCTTTGCCTTGTTCATGCTTACAATGCTTTGTAGAAATTGTCCTGTCAACAAAAGTGAAACAGCTACATGCACATGTATAGAGTATCGTTTTACATTACTAAGCATACACCGAAATGCATCAAACATATTTTCTTCCATGGAAAAAACTATGACGAGGAGGTTTACAAAATACACTGTAGATGGTTTCTTGTAAGCATTTATTTTGATACATGTTCCTGTTTTACGAAGCCTTGTGTGGGTATATCAAATTTACCTTATGACTGCAATGTTAATCATGGGGAAATATTTTTCATACCTTACTGCACGCGCGGTGTCTAGGGCAGTTATGCAGGTAGAGAAAATACTTTCACACCTGTCTGGAGGTAAAGAAAGTACTTTCCTCACCCCCAGACCGGTGGTGAAAGTAACTTTCCTACCTCCTCACAGCTGATGCATAAAAACGCACTAAAGCGTTGCCATGCCATTCCGATGCAGACTTCGATTCCAACATAACATGCTTTTGGCGGGACAGGTCAGGAAAATATCATGCCCACCTGTCGCTCAGCGGGTAATTACTACATAACTTGTACAGTATTAATGGATGTTCCAAGACTATTACGCTTTTCTTGCGATTGTAAACGGAGATGATAACGGACCTTCTAGTTTTCCTGTCAGCATCACTGGTTCTAGATGACAGCTTGTACTTCCTTGTTGATATAACTCCTCCCAGTTATGGTTTCTCGTAGCATCGGAAATGTTGTTCAGGGCTTCACTTGGCGGTGCCGTTATAGTTTCACAATAGATATCTCGATCCTAGAAACAAGGTCACTATGTTGATATATAGGAATGCCGAGCACTTTTGATCTTCACACACGTATACAGAGCTTACGTCAGTTTGAATTACCGCTTGTACATGACGTATTTGACTTCTATTATGTACTGTCCATATTGTGATAAAGTGAATTAAATGTGAACGTCAATTGAAAATTAAAAATTACTAAATTCAGTCTCCGAAACATTATCATCACTACGTCGGTGAAACCGCATGTTTTAGTTCTGAAGTACATGTAGAGATTGGCATGTATAACATACCTCAATGAGTCGTAGTGCCTTCTGAATACCACTGATGACAAAGTCCGGTGCCTGTTTCTCATTACATTCTTCCAGTAGTTTCACTAAATGGTTATAAGCCGGGTTGTACTCATCTCGTGTTGCTTCGCCCATTATAAAGACTGCAAAACACTTATTCTCTAAGTAGTCCGGAAAACGTTAAAGAAATGGAAAAGTCAATGTGAAAGATTGACTAAGTCCATATCGTTTACGAAAAAATAATAAAATTTAAATCGAGTTCCCAGTTAAATAGCAGTGAAAACGTTTTGCAAATGACGAGAAAGGGGATAGGCTATACCGCGGTTTCGGCTACTCAAGCCTCATCCGTGGCAACATGGAGCCAGAGAAAATTACCGTAATTTTGCAAATTTCTATTGTACAGTCAATGCATAGACGGGTTAATCCAAATAGAAGCAAACGAGTAAACTTGTTTGGAAAAATGTATTTAAACTGTTAATATTTTTCAGAATAACATCGCTGATCTCAAAGAACCGAAAGGAAAATATAATCTGCACTAAAAGCGTAAGTCGCAATTGCAATAAATGAGACACACCGAGCTGTGTTCAGCAGATCATTTGGAATGCCATAAGTATTGTAAGAGTAGAGGTGAGAATGTCAAATTGAATATAAAAGACTGAACACAATTACCACTGTATGTACGAGTATTAATAATCAAAATGTGCATTCATAGAGCAATTTATGATAATTGTTTCTGACAAGAACACATCTCAACTGGAGGCACAGATATGTCTTGAAAATATAAATTTCTGTTCGACAACCGCAATGATTCGTAAGCATGTATCGATTTAAAACATATGATATAATTATGCATTGTTATATATATATATATATATATATATATATATATATATATATATATATATATATATATATATATATATATATATATATATATATATATATATATATAAGAAACAGAGAACAGCACGATACAGGAAATTATATAAACAAACAGAATTAGCGTACAAAAATCGGTCGTTCCGCGACCGGGAATCGAACCACGGATCTCCTGCATTCCGGGCAGACGTGCTAACCATTACACCACCGCGGTCTTCCGATTCTGTAATTTCGATTCCCGGTCGCGGAACGACCGATTTTTGTACGCTAATTCTGTTTGTTTGTTTATATATATATATATATATATATATATATATATATATATATATATATATATATATATATATATATATATATATATATATATATATGACATTTATACAAAATCTAAAATCGAACTGACCTGTGTAGTCTTTTTGTATATGTTGTTGATCAAGGGGTTAAACTAATAAATGTAATGAAATGATTTCGACAATACCACGTCCCTCTTATCGTTGTTTTACACAGTAGCCAATATTGTCATAAAATATAGGTTTATGTACGTAAATTTATGTTTCTTTATTAATAGTTTTAAATATGAAATCGGCTATTTGTTATTTGCTCATATATCGTCATCTACATTATGTACGTGTGAGAACTGGAATGCTCATGTAACATAGTTACGTTTGACGGAATCCAAGATTTCAATAAATGAAATATACGTTTAAAAAAGCTTTGACAGTTTCTCGTTCCGCACAGATTTAGGTGTATACATGTTTGACATATTTCGCTCTTTGCTACACAAGAAAATATGTTTACCCCCAAAATATTTGAGTATACATGTAATAGGGATTAACTTCAAAAACTCTCATAAAAGTTAGTATTATCATTCATAATGCCCAGGTGCACAAGACATATCATCAAGATGTGTCAACCCATAGCATAGTCAGTGTTGATTCATTATCTTCTTCACCGTTGTTATCTTTTTCTGTTTATTGACCCATGTCCTCCTTTCTTCGAACCATCAGTATACCATCTCGTATGGGAACTAGAACCTAAACACAGAAAAAATACATGCTTCACAATAATTCGTATAACGAGATAGAGGATAGTATTTAATAAACATAAACATGCAAGATTCCTGGCTGAGGAAGAAAACAGAAGAAATTCAGTCTTTTGCGGACAGAAAGGACATGAAGAAATTTCATGATGCACTGAAAACCATTTATGGTCCGAAGAGTTCTGGAGCCACCACATCGCTCAGTGCAGATGGAAGCACTCTTCTCACAGATAAAGAGGCTATCTTGGAAAGGTGGACAGAACATTTCAATAGTGTGCTGAATCGACCATCAAGCATCAACAGGTCAATGAGGATGCAATCGACAGACTTCCACAGATATAGTGCCATGTTCTGTTTGATGAATTTCCTACGTCGTGGAAACAAGAAAAGCAGTTCAACAGCTGTCATCTGGCAAAGCTCCAGGTGCAGATGCCATTCCTGCAGAGGTTTACAACTCCGCCGGCTACCCATGGCAGAGAAACTGACAGAGTTGATTCACCGTATGTGGAGGAAGGAGGCTATCCTACATCCATAATCCACATGTAAAAGCAGAAAGGAAATCCTCAAGTCTGTGACAATCACAGAGACACCTCTCTCCTATCCGTTGCAGGGAAGATACTGGCAAAAATTCTGTTGAATCGCCTGAATGTTCATCTTGATCAGAAGGGACTTATCCAAGAAAGTCAATGTGGATTCAAAAAAGACAGAGGGACAATAGACTGAGTGACGTGATAGACATGAACTTCACAGTAAGACAGCTTCAGGAGAAATGCCAAGAACAGAATGTAGATATATACATGACGTTTGTCGAAGTCACCAAAGCTTTTGACATAGTCGTGATGGACTCTAGAATATCATGGTCACGTTTTGCAGTTCACCCAGATTCAAAGCAATGGTGCGGCAATTTCATCATGGCATGAAGGCACGTAATCAAAATGATGGAGAGTTCTCTGAACATATCGAGGTAACGAATGGGATCAACGAGAGCTGTGTTATGACACCAACACTGTTCAGCATGATGTTTTCCATCATGCTCATGGATGCTTTTCACGACAGTGACACTGGTTTCCCAATCAGGTACCGTTTTGATGGCAATATATTCAACCTCAGAAAGTTGCAAGCCAAACCTAAGGTGCAGACTGATGTGCTAGATGAGCTCCTTTATGCCGATGATATGGATAAGAATGCCAGCTCAGAGGCTAAAATTCAAAGAGCCATGGATTAAGTCTCACAGTCATGTGATAACTATGATCTCACAATCATCACAACAAAGACAGAGGTTGTACACCAACCAGCACCTAAAAACTGTACAGTGAACCAACCATTACTGTGAGTGGACAAAAACTGAAAGTTGTTGATAAATATTCTCCTACCTTGGAAGCACTCTCTCCAGAGCAGTGCACATTGATGATGCGGTCACTGCCAGAATTGCAAAAACCAGTGTGGCAGTCGGAAGATTCCGTGCAAATGTCTGGGAGCGTAATGGAATCAAGCTTGACACCAAGCTGAAAGTCTACAAGGCTGTGGTACTGCCAACCCTCTTGTATGCATGTGAGACCTGGACAGTATACCAGCGTCATGCAAAGAGACTTAACCATTTTCAATTATTATATATAATAAGCTGTTTGAGAAAGCTGTTAAAATCAAGTAGCAAGACAAGATTCCAGACACGGAGGTCCTGAAGAAAGCAGGGATGCAAAGCTTGCATACTGTCTGAAAGCTAGCACAGCTAATGTGGACTGGCTATGTTATAAGAATTCCTGATGAGCGACTTCCAAAGAATGTCTTCTATGGAGAACTGCAGGAGGGAAAGCGTCCTCAAGGTGGCCAGAGACACCTCAAAGCCTCTCTGAAGGATTTCGACATTCAAATGGGGTCTTGGGAACAGACTGCACAGGAGCGATCAAAGTGGCGAGGTCTCATCAACAAAGGAGCAGCTCTCTTTGAAAAAAAAGAGAATATGTGAAGCTGAAAGAAAGCACAGAGAACGCAAAGTCAATACCAAGGGCCACCAGCTGATTCCATGACACTGGATGCTCTACTTGCAACCGAGAGTTTAGATCTAGAATTGGCCTAGTCAGCAATCAAATAACTCAACAACACACAAGAACCTATTCAAGAAATAATGATGGTCTTTTTGAGAGACGAACGACCAGTATTTAAAGCATTCAGTGTCCTATTATTATTATTATTATTATTATTATTTTTTTTTTTTTTTTTTTTTTTTTTTTTTTTTTACAATTTACCTGTCACATATCGAATACTATTTGATTTCATTCGAGAACGTTGATTCAAAAGGGAGTGAGCAAACATACTGCAAATGGTGGTGACGGAATGCAAATTTTACACCCCGCTCAACAGTAAAATCATATGGAGACGGTTCAAAGATTCATCCAAAAGACTACTGCGAAGATTAAAATTGTGTAACATGCACGCAAAATGCACCCCTCATACGCTCATCAGGAAAACATGTCCGTGCAATGAATACCACTTTTATATAGAAAAACTGGGGTTTGTAGGAGCAAACCTATTTTTCTCTATTTTTGATCCAAAACATAGATTGTGGGTACTCGCACGATCTATATTTTGAGCAATAATATTAAAAATATCATTTTTTCTGATGAAATTTTCAATTTTTACAGCTGAAAAAAATCTCTGTATATTACATGGGCAAGTTCTTGTAATGCTTTCATTTACCCTTTGCACGCGTGAATCCTCTTTTATAAAATCCAGGCACTCTCTAACACAACAGCCAAGCGGAGTGGTCTCATTCGATCTGTCTTCTGAGTAGACTTGTCCAAAAAATAATGCGTTGTCGAGTAGGATAGTGCCACCTTTGTTCAACAGTCCGTTGTCCATTATTGTCTGCAAACAGGTGTTACAAATAACGTGATATTCGACCGCATGAATGCTAGCACTCAAGTCCACTCGACCATCTTTTATACAAATGCATTTTTTGTGAATTTTTATATTTTTTATTAAATCTTTTATAATGGAATGGTGTCGAAATGGTCGAATATTGAAACTTTCGAACTACCGGTTTTATGAAAACAAAAGACATTCGATTAGCTATTTTACAGTGACATTAATCGAGAGGTCGCGCCGAATGAAATAAAAAATAATCACCTTGTAGTAATGTAGATGAGAATTTTTGTCGGCGTCCAAAAATATGATATCAAAACTGTGCTTCTCTTTTACGAGTTGTTGTAGCGTAATTCTAGCATCACCTAAATAAATAAAATTGCCCATATTATAGTTTACTACCTTTCCTCTGATAATATTTTTCTCGCAGAAAATTTTTATGCTGATGACAATAGGAACTTGAATTATTTTCATGTCAAAATTTTGATCTTAGTCCGTCCTTATGGAATATTTGAAAATCGGTCAGCAGTTAAAGTTTTTATGGCATAGGGATTTTGCATTGGCAAGAGAGGTAATCAATGATCATGAAAATGGATGTTTTTCGAAAGTTTTACTTTATCATGTAGATTTTGTCTTAGGAACGTCATTTGTGTCATTTTGTAATGAGATTGAGCAATCATGATAGAAAAATAAGATTTTATTTTTTGCTGGAAAATATTTACTTCCTTCCATGAGACTTTTGTACAGAACATCCCCTAATCAAAAACGTTTTTGGCGAGAACTGTTTTATTTTTTAATCGATTTTCAGAATGTTTGCCGCACAATAATTACTTGCGACAAACTAAATGTTCATTTGTGCCAAAAACCATTATCAGGCACTAGGAAGCGCACATTTTTAGGACATTAAATTCAGAATTTAGCACTCATAAATTCATAAATTGTATCTATTAATATACATCACAGAGACGAGTTCCAGTTTTTTAAAGCCATGTGGATAAAATATAAATAACTCTTTCGTGCAAATTCTGTAACTATTTTCCATCTTTCGGGAACCACTTTCTTCAAAATTGCCCCTTTCTTAAATAACTCTACGTAGAACTACATGTATTTCTCTGCCATTCTTTTTCATTGCAAAAGCCGTAAAAAGTATTGCAAATATTTTGTTTTTCAGTTGTATTTTCTGTCCTTCTTGATTGTTTTCTTCATTTTCACTTTCTGGCATACAATTTGTGTTTTTAAACCGATATACAAATTTTGTGCGGCATTTTGTAAAACTTTTGAATTACTACAGGTTGAAACGTTCATTTAACTTGTGTGTTTCAGAAAATGGCGATTTAGAAAACGTAGTTCCCAAACGATGGTGTAAGAACTAAGGCTGTAGTTTACTTAACAGCCAAGCCTCTTTAACCCAAATGGCCCATTTTAGCTCATCTGAGCCGAAATCTCATGTGAGCTAATAGTATATTCATGCTCCGTCGTGTCTTACAATTCATGACCTTGGGTTGTCCTTGTTCTATTTTCCAGCGAGGTCAAATTTGGTCACATAGGCTTTTCAAAAGTGAAAAAAAAGTGAAACACTGGATTTTTCAAGAAGTTTTGTAGCATCTGACCTGAAAGTTGGTACATACAGACAACTTATTGAGTAAATGAAGTTATGTGAGTATTCAAGGTTAATGCCATTTCTTGACTTTGGCCTAAGGTCATTTACATATCAAAATTAAACTTTAATTTTCTCAGA
Source organism: Rugalucina vietnamica (assembly GCA_964017185.1). Taxonomy (NCBI): domain Eukaryota; kingdom Metazoa; phylum Mollusca; class Bivalvia; order Lucinida; family Lucinidae; genus Rugalucina; species Rugalucina vietnamica. Next base: position 40,849,764 of record OZ024870.1, read on the forward strand.
AATCACTTGACCAATCAAAGCCAAATATTTAATGATGTTATGTGAGTATTCAAGGTCAAGGTCAATCCTTGACCTTGGCTAAAACTTTTCTCTGAAAGCACTGGGTCAATCAAAGCCAAACTTCATGTGGAGTATCCTTAAGAAGGGTCAATCGACGTTTGTATAAATAGTCCAGCTAGGTCACATGAACAAGATAGCCTGAATGCCAATATATGGTAAAGATATTAAACACATTTTTTCTCTTGAATTGGGTGGACTGATTTCAATAAAAGTTGGTAGGAAGCATCGGGGACTCAAGGTCAAGGTTACATTTTATCTTGATCAACATGACCTAAGTCAAAGGTCGTTTATCAACAACCAAGCTTCAGGTGACCTTTCTCAGGACCATTGGTCCCCAGGTTCTTATAGAGACATCTTTTAATTGCAGCGTACATCTTGTAAACGTGCTCACCTAAGCAAATCTTGATTTTGTGCCCATGCGCCGACCTAGCAAATGATCGTTCTGCAAACTGTTTCAAGTAAGGGTCAATGTCACATGTGAATACTTTTCCATCATCAGGCAGAACTTCTGCGAATGCCAATGCGCTATATCCGGTGTACATGCCTATCTCCAGCACTGTTTTAGCTTTCTGCATGCTGGTCAGCATTTGCAAAAATTGTCCTGAATAAGAAATAGGACAGTAAAATATAAGAAAGCTTGTAGATCACTATAAAACTAGTACTTGCACGTTACAATCCTATAAATGAAAGAAATAGCAATACCATTAGAGATACATGTAAAAGTGTATTTCGTAACACGGTGGCAGAATGACCGTCTACAAGATATTTCATTTAGTTTTAATTCTACTGACTACATACACTTATTCTACCCATTCCGGATTAAGTTCATGAAAATTGCTGCGCATGCGCATATCAATGATTTGAGTATTATAAACTTAATATTATCTTGAAGCCCATTTAGTTCCTCATCACCTGTAATGGTTTTCATTTCGATCAAGCACGCGACTGTGACCACCGGAGCGTGAAAGTCTATGCATAATTGAAGTCAAAGCGAATCAATTGGAGGTAATCCGAATCAAGGACTTATCACCACCGATGGGTTTGTCCTTCAAATTCTGTGCATGTAGTCATATAGTGAACCTTATGAAATATTCCGAGGACAATAGCCATGCCCAACCGAACACACGATGTTATATGGGTGATCTGAATAATGTCGGAAAATTATATGATATATGATGCTTGTTACAAACGCAGATTATTTCATTGTTTACACTTAGTTTTATAGCATAAACACCCAGAATGTGAAAATATACCTGTAGTTTCAAACATCAAACAATCCAAGTCCTGTGAGAGCATAAAATGACTGTATGCGGTTAAACGTGATTCGGAGTAACTACAATGACACCGTTTCAAAGTTTCTCATTAAATATTTCGTAATATTCGATTTTAGGACGGAAACTTCGTCAAAATGACAGAAAATAATTGGAAAAACTATAAGCAACCAATATCGAAATATAACTTACATGGTACCTTTCATTTTCGGGAAATTCAGCGAACCGCCTTTGATAACCGTGTGTAAAAGAAAGCTTTTCCCATCGTGTTTCTGTATATATAATACATGTACTAGCCGGGAACCATTGACGTGAACAAGATGTTGACGTCATTATCCGTGATCATTGAGCGATGGAATGAAACATGTTTGAATCAAGAGTCAAGTGGCCAAGTCCGTTTTTTTTTTTTTTTTTTTTTTTTTTTTAAATCTTATTTTATATTTTTGTAAAATTGTTTTGAAAATTATTTTGATCCAGATCATCTACAGATCCGCCATGGCTACAACACGTGTATGATATTTTTGTCAGTTCTGGCGCTATTGTAGTTTGTGGGCAATTTCGAATTTGAGACAGGGCAAGTTTGTACCTTCCAACGCTCCTGTCAACATTACAGTAGGCTGGGGAAGCATCGTCTTCCCTTCTTCATACAACTGCATCCATGGATGTGACTTAGTCTCTGTTGCAACGGCACTGAGTGCCTCACTGGGTAAAGAGCTGGCGGTTTCGCAGTACTCATCTTGTGTCTGAAATTATGTGACAAATCTAGAAATGTAGCCCAAAGGGCAACGATCGCTCACCTGAGAACCATCAATTAAACTACTAAGTGTGGTCGACACATTTTCCCATGATGATTCTAACTTTATGGGGATATTTCCAAATACTCAAGGGCAGCTAACTCTACAGCCTGAGATCGAATCTGATCGAAATTTAAACTTATCCGAGATATTACGGTTATCGTTGTTACTAAACACAATGAAGATTGGATCAAAAAAGAAGCCGCTAGAGTTGCCGCATAACTCATAACTCACCTGAGCCGAAGGCTCATGGGGAGCTTATAGGATCGTACCCGAGCCGGCATCCGTGCGTCCGTCCGTCCGTGGGTTCACACTTTTCAAGATCTTCTTCTCTGAAACCGCTTAGCCAATCAACGCCCAATTTTATATGAAGCATCTATATGAAGGGGGAACCATGTGTTTATATCAAATCCAGGTCGCATGACCAAGATGGCCGCCATGCCCATATATGGTAAAACACCTTCAAAAATCTTCTTCTCCGGAACCAATGGACCGATTTCAATGAAACTTGGCATGAAGCATCGATGACCCAAGTACTATAACGTGTATATAAATGATGACCCTGTGATGACCTTTACCTATTTTGCAGCATCATAGGTCGCCTATGCATTTGCAGGAAATTGGCAGTAGGACTGAATATCAATGATTCTGAATAACGAAAATGACCCCAGGGGATCAATTGTCCCACCAAGGGTCAATATACATGTATACTACCATAATACTCAACTATCTTCTCCTCTAAAACCGCTTGGCCAATCAAAGCCAAATTTTATTTGAAGCATCTATAGGAAAAGAGAAACAATGTATATATAAATAATCCAGGTCACATGACCAAGATGGCCGCCCTGTTCATATATGTTAGAAACCATTCAAAATTATGTTTCTACAGAACCGGCGGACCGATTTCAACGAAATTTAACATGAAGCATTAATGAGTAAAGTACTACAATGTATACATGTATATAAATCATGACCATGTGGTGACCTTGGTCAACATAGGTTGCCTATGCATTTGAATTGCAAAAACCGATAAAATGTCATTTAAAGGGAAACTCTTGCAGGAAATCGGCAGTAGGACTGCATTTTAATGATTCTGAAAAAAAGGATCCCAGGGGTTTCATCTGCCCCCACCCCGGAGCGATATACATGTATATTACATGTACCATATTGTTCAAACATCTGAAACCGCTTGGCAAATCAAAGCCAAAATTTATATGAAGCATCTATAGGAAAGGGAAACCAATGTGTATGAAGGGCGCGGATGTTGGCATGGTCTTCATAATAAACCAGACATTGATGTTTGTTGGAGTCAAGATGGAAATGGAGTATAATTCCTAAACTAGAGGACCAATGGTCCTGTAAACGCTCACCTGATGCCGAAGAAATATACCAATAAACTTGTTTGACTAGGATGTTAATATACATGAATATAACCCCAGGACAGGGTCAGAGCAACCCCTGGAGTCAATTTCTTTTTCTTTATCATAAACATTCAGTCCATTTGCCAATTTACTGCAAGTTTTGCACTTCAAATGACATTTTAACAATTTTCCCCATTCAAATGCATGGGCAACCTAAGTTGACCTTGCCGTAAAATAGGCCAAGGTCATCCAAAGGTCATGATTTATATAAACTTTGTAGAGCTTTATTGCCTGATGCTTCATGCCAAGTTTCAAAATCATATGCCTTCTGGTTCTGGAGAAGATTTTAAAAGGTTTTTGCTATTTATAGCCATGGTCGCCATCTTGGTCATGTGACCTTGACCATTTACATAAACTTTCATTGCCCCTTCTTAACAATGCTCCAAATAACGTTTGGCTTTGATTAGCCGAGTGGCTTCAGAAGAGAAGATGTTTGTATATTTTAGTCATATACATGTATATAGCCCCGGGACAGGGGCAGACAACCCCCTGGGCCCAAAATATTTTCATAAACATAAATATTCTGTCTATTTGCTCATTCCTAGCAAGTTTTCTAGCATTAAATGACATGTTCCTCCTTTTTCCCATTCAAACCTAAGTTGACCTTACCGTAAAAAAGTCAAGGTCATCCCAAGGTCATGATTTATATAAACTTTGTAGAGCTTCATTGCCTGATGCTTCATGCCAAGTTTCAAAATCATAGGCCTTCTGGCTCTGAAGAAGATTTTTAAAGGTTTTTGCTATTTATAGCCATGGCAGCCATCTTGGTCATGTCACCTGTCCATTTACACAAACTTTCATTGCCCCTTCCTAACAATGCTTCACATAAAGTTTGGCTTTGATTAGCCAAGTGGTTTCAGAGGAGATGTTTGAATGTTTTGGTCATATACATGTATATAGCTCCGGGGCGGGGGCAGACAACCTCCCGGGCCCAACATATTTTCATAAAGATAAATCTTCTGTCCATTTGCTCATTCCTGGCAAGTTTTCTGCCATTAAATAATATTTTCCCATTTAAATGCATGGGCGACCTAAGTTGACCTTGTCGTAAAAAGGTCAAGGTCATCCCAAGGTCATGATTTATACAAACTTTGTAGAGCTTCATTGCCTGATGCTTCGTGCCAAGTTTCAAACTCATAAGCCTTCTGGTTCTGGAGAAGAAGATTTTTAAAGGTTTTTGCTATTTATAGCCATGACAGCCATCTTGGTCATGTGGCCTGCACCATTTATACGGACCCAGACCACAATTAATTTTACCATATAGTTTAATCATTTGTTATGCCTCCTACCTTTCTTACTGACATTGCTGGCTTTGTTTTGAAGCTTTTCTGCAAGCTAGCAGGGCATGCCAGATGTTTTAATCAAGTTTAAAGTATATCGTGACCTGCTCTTTTTCGAGCTATTTTAACTTTGACTATTGGTCTGATGCTCGTGCGCCGTGTTTACTAGCACTAACATGAGGGAGGTAATTCGCCCCCAGTATGTTACCAAATAAACAGATACCTGGACTGTTCTAACATTTTCTGAAAGCTCGTGCAATGGTCTATTCAGAATGCTACAACAAGCAGTGTGTTCACATAAACTGGCAGTCTTACACCCCAGTGAATGGGGGAACTACTTTGTGTGAAAGTATATCCGGAACGAGTCAAGGGAAGTAATTGTGATCTGATTCCATACAAACTTTGGTTCCCCTTCCTAAGGATGCTCCACATTAAGTTTGGCTTTGATTGGCCCAGTGGTTTCAGAGGAGATCTTGGAAATTGTGAACGACGGACGGACGGACAGACGACGGACGCCGGAGCATGGGTATACTATAAGCTCACATGTGAGCCGAGCTAAAAATGCCTATTATACAGTTTTATATGTATACAAAGAGAAAATATCCAAAAAAGTATACATCGGCTCCATGAAAATTATTTTTATTTAACATCCCCATGATGGCCACTATTCATGTATAAAAGTGGGTGGGGTAATTCAAGGGCAGATAACTCGAAATGTAAGCAGGACCAAATCCGACATCATGGGTTTTCATAAACCGCAGATAAATATCTGAATTACAGAATATTTAAGTCTGAGTTAATCTATGAGCAGTATCTTAATTTATTACCGTTTGATTTAGCTACTGCATTATGTCTTTTCACAACATTAAACCATAAATTGCCCATTGAATATGGTAGGTTTTGGAGTTCAGATAGAGACGATAGAGTCTGTGAATTATGTTTGTCAGATAGGCTTGGTGACGAATTTCATTACTTGTTTGAGTGTAATTATTTTGTGGATCAACAAAAAGCATATATTCCTAAAGATTTGTTGAAGCGCCCAAATGTCGTTAGTTTTGAGAAATTGATGAACACTAAAGACTTGCAAACTTTTAAATTGGGTAAATCTTGCAAGAAATTCTGGCCACATTTAAGGTTATTTACAGTCGAGCTTAGTTTCTGAAGAACTTAAAGTGAACCAGATCAGATTTCCAGGTGCTGTGTCATGGTGGGTGCCTGTGTTGCCCGTTACTGGAAAGGCAATTTTAGTTCATCTTGAGCCAGTGGACTATGTTGACTGGCTTCGGCTGGATTTTTCTGTCTGTCATTGTTGATCGAGCATCCTGTTTTGCGGGTAAGATTGGTTCTTGGTTGGATTCATATATATACCTGGAGATCTGGTAATTTTATGCTGTACTCATCGAATTGCTCCCTGAGTGTCGTCATTTCTAGTCATCCTTGAAGCTTTATTCTTTATGTTTTTGCAATTACCTTTGTAATGTGTTAGTTAGACATATACCCCGGTTAGGGGTCGTGTCTTTAATAAACATTCAAACCTTCAGATACTGACGGTTAATTAACATGGTGGCAGAGATGGACCATAAACTTCCACTCACAGCGTAGATATTTGCAGAAACTTACTGAAAATCCGAGCAAAAGAAAAACACCAGTTGCGGAACCCCGGTGGGCCAAGCAACAGACAAGAAGCTCCGGTCCCAACCAATTAAAATGAATAGCTTTAACTCGGGGCAATCATAGTCTGACGACCGACACACCGGCTTGCAATTAAAGAAGGCAGCATAACTATCAACCATGATTGGGTTAAAAACTAAGCATGCAGACTATTGCATAACACTTAAGTTATATCCTATACATCTGTAACGTACGAACTGAAAAAAAAATCATTTCTTCTCATAAGTTTCTTAAATTTGTTATTCAAGTCACCATAAAATTCTGGTTCCGAAAGGCCCTCACGTAAAAGCGTCTTTAACACATTAAATTTGGAAATCAACTCATACAGTAGTGTCTGCGATAAAATTTATAAAATGTTTTTCGAACTTTATGATACCGATATGAAGACATTTTTGTTATTTCAAGGTTAACGGGGTTTTGTTTTTCAAGGTTAACGGTTAGCGTGTAAAACATTCTTCTCCCTGACAAAACTACAAAAGGCTTAATATATATATATATATATATATATATATATATATATATATATATATATATATATATATATATATATATATATATATATATATATATATATATATATATATATATATATATATATATATATATATATATATATATATATTAACAATATAAAATGAAACATAAACTGTTTGATGTACCTCAATGAGTTTCAGAGCTTTATTTATTCCATCTATGATATAACCAGGCTCATTTTTCTTCCGGCAGACCTGTTCCAGTGACTCGAGTTGTTTATATACCGGATTGAAGGCGTTTTTTCTCGTCTCGGCTGTAACTTCGTTAAACCAGCTTTGGAAAATTGTGTTTTCCATTAATTTATCCATGTTCACAGTGTCTATTTCTATAAGCAGCAGACCGCTCTTAAAGACACATTTTGCATTGCATAACAATCTAATGACCTTCAGCAGACAACTGATAAGACATCAAAGGAAAGACATGGGTTGCTTTACAGGTAGGGGCCACTGAAAGGGGAATTAAAATAAATAGTGCGCTCAGTGAAATTCTGAGCTCTAGAGAAGATGACTATTGTCATTATTTGATAGTTTAACTTTGGGGCAAATACAGAAATAAAGAATAAATATTAAAATATTAATTATTTATTTATTCATTCATTTATTTAATCCAAACCAATAAATAAATAAATTACTTACTTACTTACTTACTTACTTACTTACTTACTTACTTACTTACTTACTTACTTACTTACTTATTTACTTACTTACTTACCAATTAAGCACTGTCTTTAGATAAGGATGCACAAACTTGAAACTATTGTATTAAATAACACTATTTACAGTTTAGAATGCTTAATCCAGTTTGCATATTACTTGAATGAATATCGCATGGGTGACTGCAAAGGAAAACTGTCATAAAACCCATTTACACTTAAATAAGGGTTTTCACACATTTTGACAGATACAAAACAAACAAATACTTAGGGAAAGACAGCGAGTATAATACATAAAATCATGATGTTTTGCAGTCAATGTAGTAAACTTTGATGACACTTCTTAGAGTGGATTTATGACAAATTGTTTGGATATCATTCTAGTGATACAAAAATGGAACCTATATGTGCAGTGTGACATGGCACATTTATTTCTATTCAGAATCAGGATATTATAATTATAATTCAACTATTATTCTAAAACACTTCTTCAGTTGAATCTTTTTAGAAACTATATCTAGAAGTTAGGTACTTTCATCATTGGCACAAGAAAACAACCAGGTTTGACAAAATTATTAATATTATTTACATTTATTTCTTATTTTGCACAAGAAAACAACCAGGTTTATTTCTTTTTCTACGAAGTTTTTAACTAACTTGTAGTATGACTATTATTCTAAAACACTTCTTCAGTTGAATCAACTATATTTAACTATTATTCTAAAACACTTCTTCAGTTGAATCTTTTTAGAAACTATATCTAGAAGTTAGGTTATTTCAGCATTGGCACGAGAAAACAACCAGGTTTATTTCTTTTTCTACGAGTAGTATGACAGACCACCAGTTGACAGACTTCCAATATTAGGAAGTTACATACTGTTTACATTCCGCCTCCTTCCGTACTAATATGTAGGCCCGCCTCCTTTGATATTAACTTGTTTTGGATTTAATGTTACATAAACATCAAAGAAAAAACAGAAAGTCATACTACAATGATAAATATGGGATCAGTTTGCCCATTTCTTTCTCAAACCCACCAGAAAAACATGTCCATGAAAAGCATACCCCGTTGAACCCCACTTTTACATAGAAAAACTGGGGTCTGCAGCGGTGTACCTATTTTTCTTATTTTTTGCTCCAAAACATAGATTGTGGATACTCGTTAGAACCGCCTCGCCGTACGTGTACCCACAATCAATGTTTTGAGCAAACAATAAGACAAATATCAACAATTTTCTGATGAAAAATTTCATTTTTTACAATTTTTTGAAATCTCTGTTTATTACATGGGCGTGTTTTCGTAATGCCAAATGACTCTTAATGCATGGTTTCATCTCATACCCAGTTTACAATTTTGGATACGAGGTTTCCAAAATTATCTTTCAACAAAATACTGCTTTTAATATCAACAAAATACTACTTTTAAGTGATCTTCTGTAAGCTTCCAAGATGTATCCGTAACGTTTACTCAATTGTACTCAATTTTATTATTACAGTTGCTACAAACGGTACTAGTCTTTTTTTTTTTTTTTTTTTTTTTTTTAATTTATTGATAGTATGTTAATGTCGATATGTTAACGTGTTAACGTCAGTATTTATGGTATAATTCGGCAAATATGTTACTGTATGTGCGTTACCCAATGAATACGTTATTGGGTATGGTCTACGTTTGATACAGTTGAGAGACTCAACTTACATGTTTTCCGGTAGAAAATAAGAATGAAATACGAGTTTGTCTAATTCACTGGATTGGACAAAATACAGGTAGCTGATCTTTAACGGTAATTATGTGACAGCGATCTACGCTGACTGAGTTTGACTTTTCTATAATCTCCCTACTTGAACAGATCTGAGATAAAGATGTATCTGTATATGTCTCTGAACAGATGGACTAGCCGACCACGCCCAGATATGAATATTAAAGTTGCCGCCTATACAGTGACCTATTTGGCGAATTTATTAAAATATGTACAACAGGCAAATTCAGAGAATTTATGTCCCCCGCCTTAATTGTTTAGTTACACAAATATATCTGACAATAATGTATATCCAAATCACATGCATTTACTTCATGTCACAATGTCAAACATTAATCTGAGGATTATATTCAAACCACATGCAAATCTTCAAATCATGGTCAGGACATCTGTACAGTTTGAAAAGAATCAGAATAAAACTGAGGGAGGAGTTTGCACACAAGGTACACAATGTCCATTCACTTTCATTGTATAAATGCCTGAAAAACGACTAAGTTCAAATTGCGAAAAAGTTGCCACATAAAACTTAGCCACATGGTGCACGGACAGAAAATTGCCACTTTAAAATAGCCACATTGTGCATGGGAGTTTTCCAGAAGCCACACTAAATTTGTCCAAAGTGTTGGACACCTAGAGCAATGGGACAATTGTTTATCCATATTTAAGAGCCTTGAATACCAAATGTGTAGGGGTTACCCCCCTTGATTCATTGACAATGTCCAAAACTTGCTCTTATGTGGCTAGGCACATAAAGCATTTTTGCCACCTATGTATCAAATATGCTGATCCTTAGCCACGTATGTACCCTCTCTTGGGAACGGAAAGACGGACGGACGGAAGGACGGACGGACGGACGGAAGGACGGAAAGCCAAAAACTATGTCCCTCCGCTTTTCTTCGAAAAGGCGGGGGACAAAAACATATCGTATTACATAACAGTGTATCTCACAAAAACGTTACATGCAAAAGTTAAAATATTTTCGAACACTACAAAATAACATATCAGCCAATGCATCAAGACGTAGAAGAGTTGCAAAGATACACAAACGTATACATATTCAGAAAGCTCGTTCAAGCTGACAGCGAAATTGCTGCAGCAAAACACCGTTAACAGTAATTAACTTTGTTACTAATACAGAGAAAAGCGGTAAGCTGAGATAAAGATGTATAGTATATATCTCTGCGGTAAGTAAGCAGCATTTTCGCTATGTACATGTACATAGTTTGTCTGACATTACGGGAACACATACTGGGAGGCCATTCTTTCCTCCTCGCTATTAACATACCGTCTCCAATGGTTACCATAACCTACATCAGAATAACATGTCCGTGAAATATAAATATTTTTATGTCGTAAAATGGGTATAGAGGGGTATACCGACCACTGCAGAAGCTGAGGGTGAGGTTAGGATCCTGTAAAACCGGTTTAAGCCCGCCAGTAACTTTGTGTTACTGATCGTTCCAAGGCGATACTTCTGTGGTGGTTCTTTTTGTTTTATGTCTTGGTGTATAATTTTTTTTGTGCTGTTGGCGCCTTATGTATGTTTTCATATTTTTAATTAAGTTAAGGTAACTGAGTGGCCACCTATTGGGAAAATAGCTGCTCATTCGGCTTACGATATGTTTCATGGTATAAGTGCCTGATTGTTAGTTTGGTTTTTTCCCACCTCGGTTTTTGGAGTGGGAATTGTTTCTGATTGCGCCTTTTCCTGATCTTTGCCTACTTGTACCTTTTTCTTATCTATGCTCCGAAACAAAGACTGTGGGTACTCGCCGTTAGAACCTCCTAGCGACAATTCAAATTTTGTTGAAACCTAAGTTCGAATCGAGAAATGCTAAATAATCTATTGCAAAAATCTGTTCTATATCATAAATATCATAATATCATATCAACTGGTCGGGAAAAATAATTTCGAATTGTCAACTTTCAACTAACTTGATACTGGTTGTCTATTTCTAATCATCAACTGTGTTAACAACAGATGTTTATTTCACGAGTGTAGGACAAAATCCCCCCCCCCCCGGACAGAATCCCCCACTCTTTTTTGTTGACGAGGACAGAATCGCCCAAGTATATCCTGCAAATATGACAGAATCCCCCCCCCACACACACACTCTCAGTCAGAATCTCCATATCATTGTTACATTTTACAACTATATGTCAACTCTTTTTGCATCAAAAAAGTGTCTTCATTCATTGTTTGCTAATGACCAGATAATGATGTTGTTTGTTGTTTTTTTTTTTTTTTAAAAGAAAGCTGCATCTTAATATGTTATAATTACTGCTAATAGCAATAATGAGGTGAGACAAACTTCTATAATTGAGTAATTAATTAAGTTATAGTAAAAGGTATCGAAAATAACCAAACTGTCATATTTAATTTTCTCCGATCTTAAACTTATTATACTTTAGATATTATAGATAATATCCAAATTAAAGATTGCTCAATTATTGAAGTAGATTCTGTCTGGGAAGGTGGGGGAGGGGATTCTGTCCTATTTGCAAGATATACTGGGGGGATTCTGTCCTTGTCAACAAAAAAGAGTGGGGGGGGATTCTGTCCGGGGGGGATTTTGTCCGGATACTGTTATCTGTTATCTGTTATCTTCACCGCCTGTAAAGGCGAACCTCGTTTAACCCACGAGTTCGGGTAACCCTTCTCCTAACCATCACCAGTCCGCAGTGACAGGATTAATGCCCGCCACCAATACAATGATAACCCTAACACATATTTGAATCCTGTCAATGCAGATTTCCCTCCCTTGTTTCACGAAAGACGTGTACCAAAAAGCACACAACTGCCAGTCAGAATATTAGCCCGTGTTCTAATGCCTCAATTATGTCAGTATAGTCCTTAGCCTTGCTGGTAATTGTAGTAGATTTGACCCGGGCTGCTTCCTTATGTATCCACTTATTTCTGCATAAAAGGTTTGGGGTTTTTTTTCTCTCTTTCTGTTTATTGACCCATGTCCTCCTTTCTTCGAACCATGAGTATACCATCTCGTATGGGAACTAGAACCTGAAGACCGCAAATAACAAATATATATATATATATATATATATATATATATATATATATATATATATATATATATATATATATATATATATATATATATATATATATATATATATATATATATATATATATATATGTGCAACTAAGGTCATATGGAAATGGGACCTCGATTTAAAGTCTCTACTAAAAAGACTGCAAAACGCAACTTATCGAACACGCGGCTCTTGAATGTTGTCAGCAGGGTTGGAAATATAATTATGTTGATATGAGTATACGTATATGTACTAGCATATATGTACAATAAGGAATGATGGTACATGTATCCTAACTTATGTCTGGTCAAGTTCCTTTGAGCCATAAGTAAAATATACCCTTTAAGATATTGACTCTCAACAATATTTGAGTTGCAGTATCTTTAGCCTTGCGAGAAACCGATCAGTCAACTTTCACATGATAATGCACCAACAACCATTATACAAACAATCCTGCAACATGCTCGTTAGAATATCACGCCATGAGATTTCATTTACCCTTTGCACGCGTGGATCCTCTTTTATAAAATCCAGGCATTCTCTAACACCACAACCAAACGGAGTGGTCTCATTCGATCTGTCATCTGAGTAGACTTGTCCAAAAAATAATGCATTGTCGAATAGAATTGTGCCACCTTTGTTCAACAGTCCGTTGTCCATTATTGTCTGTAATGTAGGCGCCATACCTAGCCGATTTTAACTCGCGTTGGACACACGATTATTATATAAGCATCGCATTTTAAACTTCTAGAACACGATGGCATCAAAATGGAAACACGATATTAACCAAAGCGACTGTTCTAATATTTCCATGGGTAACGCGAACATACAAAAAAAAAAAAAAAAAAAAAAAAAAAAAATCAGCACTCACACAACATTTTTCTCAGAAGCCTCAAGTGGAATACTGTTAAATCATGGCATATTTCGAAGAAAAAACTATTAGGAAAAAGAAGGCTGCAGTCGACTGCTTCTATACATGCAGCTAGAGTATGACCAAAAACTCCTGCAGGAGCAACACCATCTCTTACAGGTATTTGGTTTGCTTATTACTCTGTCTTTTAAGCAGCACCCGGTTTTCTTTCTAGTAGACTAGTACCCATTGCAGAATTCGAAAAACGAGCGTTTTATATACCAGTCATTTGTAACCACTGCTCCCCCACCTACGGGGAAATGCGGGGATTAAGACTTTTCAGATTTCAGTACCCTGCCATAAGCTCCAACCCCAGGGGGGGGGGCTAACTGGAGGTCAAAACTTTGCTTTTTGCCCAACCCTTAGCAATAGAAAATCTCCCTGGGTTATGGATCCTAATGTAAAAGCCCCATAATTCCTCCTGCACTGCGGGGACACTCTTAAAGTAATTGCCCCGCACTTAAGCCCGGCTATCCCCCACCCTTCCCAGTAGGTGGGGGGCAGTGGTTACAAATGACTGGTGCATGAATGCTTTCTCAAAAAAGACCATGTTTGCACGCATATGAAACTGGGGCTCGTTCAACCACCAGCCTACAGTATAGGTAGGTACCGTGTATTTTATGGACTCTCAGTCTTTGGAGTCATGGACTGGAGTGGAACTTTGGAGTGGAGCAGAAATCTAAATCAAAACATAGCCAATAATTATGTCATATAGTAGAGGAGACGGTGGGTAGGGAAATTTTTCGTTTCGCACAACACCCTCCACATACTAGGTTTGATACTATGGGTGGCTTCTTTGATCAATATAAAGAGCTTCTAGGCACGTTGTCGCCCTGTGATATGGTGCATTTGTCCTCCAGAAGTCGTTACGTATGTTACCCATTCAAACCAGAAATGTGCTCTAAGTTTGTAAAATACACTATGAATCTCTAATCTAAATTCCAAACGTAAATGTATCCATATCATCTGATGAAAGAATGTTACGGGCACATATATTGATATATTTAATCATTTTCATGCATCGATGGTGTTACGTATGTTACATTTTCAAAACAGCCTGTGTAAATGTTGATTACAGAATAGTAAGCTATTTTAATATACTTCTCTTTACGAATTTCACTTTTAATACACTACGGGTGGCTTCGTTGATCAATATAAAGATTTTCTATGCACGTTGTCGCCCAATGGTATGGTGCATTTGCCCTCCAGAAGCCGTTACGCACGTCGTATGTTACCCATTCAAAACAGAAATATACTCTAAGTTTGAAAAATGCACTATGAATCTCTAAAATAAATTCCAAACCTAAATATATTAATGTCATCTGATGAAAGAATGTTACTGGCACATGTGTTGATACTTTTAATCACATATATGCACCGATGGTGTTACGTGTGTTACATTTTCAAAACAGACTGTTCAGAGTTTATTTACAGAACAGTAAGCTATTTTAATATACATTTCTTTGCACATTTATACTTTAGATACACTTGTCTAAAAGACACTTATTCCTTTTCTATTACAAATCTGAAAAAAAAACTAATCATCATGTCATTCCTTAGTCGAAAGTTATTGCATATAGTCCACAGTAACTCACTTCAGATTATGAAAGAATATTGTGTTTAAAGTCAACTATGTACAGACAAGTTTGAAGAAAAGAAGAAAAATAAATACAATCATCTTGTTGTAGATCAATAACATATATGTCTTCTTGAAGTTGAATGCTCACTGCTTTGCCAGAAATGTGTACTTTTGATTGGTAAATATGGTAACGTATGTAACACAAAATTAATAAATATAAAAAAAATCAGTTTTTAAATGATTTTAATGCTCATCGCTGTATGTAATTATGATTAAGCACTGATTTAGAAATCATATAAGATATAGCAAATATTCAAGAGTGTAATCCGGTTGTCAGTGAACTTAAGGCGCGCACACCCTAACCACAAAATCCCAAAGCATGTTTTACACCAGTTAGTTAGTATCCAGTGTTATGAAATGACATTATCAACACCGTCGGTCACTATTTCTTCAGTTACCTTTCACAAAGCTTGCCAATATTAGTAAGCAAATATCAATGCGGGTGACGGGCGATTTAATGGTAACGTATGAAACACATTTCATTTTTCACTTAAAATTTCAGGTGTTAAAACCTAAGCAAAACAAAAAGTAATAAGATATAATAATCGTCTTCTTAAGATTGTTTTCCGATTTCCGTATATTGAAATGACTCGCCGGCCATACAAAAGCATAACTCTGCGCATGCTAGTTCATTTTGTCTGGGTTCGGGGCACGTGTGAGACAAGCCAAGTTCTGCTTGCGCGTGTGCCAGGTGGTTTTTTTCTCGGGGTTCTTCCGTTTTTGCCCCACCTACCGGTTGGCCCGTCTCATATGAGCTGAAATAATATTGAAAGGGACGTTAAACGGACCAAAAATTGTTCAGTCCTTGGTCATGAGCACTGCTTAGATATGCTACAGACATTGCCTGATGCGGTTGTTTTGTTTGATTTTGAGTTGATGCTTAACAGCCGAGTCAACAGCTATTGTCATATTGAGACGTTGACTCCATTTTATGGGACTTTTTCCCATAATGCTTTAAATATAACCACCCAAGTAAGCCACTACGGCTTATACGTATAGATGGTTTGATTTTAAAACACTTTTCCTGGTCAGGCTCAGACCTGAGCGATTAACCAGTAATGAGATGGTCAGTAAGTAGCGTATAAGCTATGCCTGGAGGCAAAAGAAGCTCATCTATTTCTTAAGGACCCGATGAGCGGGGCCCATATTCCCACCCGACCAACCTTCTGAGGGATTCTGCTTAGGCTGATACGGTTGAGCGTTTCTGCTAACTTTAAAGGCTGAAAACATGTTTTTGAAGTTTTCACGTTATAAATGTGTCATCAAACGATCATGCTTTGGTGGTACATTTTCATTTGTGTAGCGCTAATGGCAACAGAACAAGTGGCGGACACTATTTACACTTGAACCAGATTGCCCAGCAGATGAACAGAATCGGCAAAGTGTTTTTCGTACACCTTCTTATGGGCTGTGGCGGTGTTACTGTCTGTTTGCACAAGGTAGTTTGTGATTGATCGCTTTACTCAGCAACATTCCAAGCTTTCGTTTTACCAATGCCATTGTGTGGAGTCTCACCTAAACTGCCTTATTGTGTAGTCATAACTTCTATTTTCAAAATTCTTGAAGATATTGAATGGTCGAGAGTCTCACCTGCTCAAAACGACAGACTGCTAGTATCGTGCTTTTTCAGGATTTCCAGCGTGGAACCATAATGTATTGCAATCATTTGGCTAGAATAGACAGCAGCATAAAACCAAGACATCTGATTCAGATGACTGTACCGCCAGAAGCATCGTGGTTGTTATGAAAATTCGCGTATCTGTATCTTCATTGTCTAAAGTGCAGTTACGTCATCCCTGGCAAGAAAGCATTTTCGTGTAAAAACGCATACACGTTGTTTGCACATCCTGTTCTATGTTCGGATTTCACACCTAGGGCCCTCAAGAAATTCACATTTTGTGTTATTACTGCTTTACATTGGATTTTGCCACTCCCGGGGAACTGGTGTCGCAGGGCTAGATAATGTCCTTTCTCGTTCATCCGATCTGATGGATTTACGCTACAGGTATATATCAAACACTACATCAAAACAATAGTTTCGAAAGGCGCACACAAGCTGTAAGGAATACCACATATATTATAAAATAAATGGGTCCAGGAGTTTGAGGATAATATTTGCATCTAGTTGGATGCAACTGTCAGTGTGATATTTGCGAAGTCTTTGTCTTCCTAAGTCATTAAGTTCGCACACGTGAAAGATTAATCGTGGATCTTGTTCAAGGACACAACATGGCACCGAAGAGGTCGAACAACACAAACTCGCAATCAGGAGCGGGTGCTTTAACGATGGGTCACCAACTCATAATATATACCTTACAGTGTCCTATATGAAAATGGTGTTACATACGTTACCATGAGCATACTGACAAGTCACCAGTGGGTCAACATATTCCAAACACCTTATTGTGTTCTATGCGAAAACCTTTGCAGATAATTATGTGAGACCACTTTCATGTGAGCCGCAGCGCGCGAAAACCCCTCTTCCGACAATTTTCCTTCTACAGTCACAGAATTTAGCCGCTTGAAATTTCGGATTTAAGAAGAAATTTGAATCATCAGTGTAGAGTAAACAAGTGTGCTGATCAGCTGTGCAGTAACTGCATCTTTGTTTTCATATAGGAAGAATCTGGTTTTCGCATGAATCGGCTCACTAAATATACATTTACTAGTATAATCACCAAAATGAAATCTACCCATGCTTGAACATTAAGGTGTTACATACGTTACCATGAGCTTACTTGCAAGTCGCAGGCTGTGTATTTTAGCACACTAAACATGTATCTATCATAGGGTGTGTAAAATAAAACTAAATAATTTACAGAAACATATAACAGTTATTCATTTTGATATTTTTGTTGAAACGCCTACTTTTCAAATGTTACAGCATACGGCGGTACCCTTAGAAAATGGTAAACTATTTAAATAAAATAGGTTAAATATTTAATGTAAATATATGATTTTGTGTAATAGCCAAGTTGAACTATTGGTCAGTAAGAAAGGAGCTATCGTTTTTGAAATATGAAGAAAGAAATGCCAAAAACAAAAACGTTTTTAAACCCAAACCCCTATTTTCACGCCATAGATATAGAAGTAACGTTTGTAACACTGTATAATGTCTAATTTCAACTTTTAAAGATCATAAAGCATGTCCGTTAAATTGTTCTAGTACGTGATATAATTAGTGTTGTTGCATGATTAAAGTGGGTGGAGCATAGTAGGTTTCGCTATTTTGTTGGTACAAATATATTTTGAACATGTAACTTATGTAACGAGCCACAGAAATATTGTGCACCACTTGCCGGGGCGACAACGTGCCTAGAACTCATCTAGGATGACCAATGGACCAATTGCATACTGCAAACAAAGTATGTGGAGGGTGTTGTGCGATTTCGTTAAATACGGTAGATACAGAATCTAGCGTCTCGCCTATAGAACGTTATTTTGGATATGACTGTTAATGACTAAGCACATCATTCCTATATATTTTGGTAAATCCTTAACTTAGATAATCTGTTTGAACATGGGATGGTTATGATAACACCCATATCTGAAAGTTTCTTTGTATTCTCAAAAAGTATTTACTTGCATTTACTGTTCCACTCCAAATTTTCCCTCCAGGGTTCCACTTCAAGAATCCACTCCAATACGGCAGCCCATGACCACTCCAAGCCTTGACTGCAACCCATAAAATACACAATGCCCTTAAAGTATACATATATAATTAATTGTGGTTAAACATGAGATAGTATATCAACGCTCAACCCACATTTATTAAATTGGTTTTTACATAACATCGGGTAGTCACGTGATGCCTTCGGGACACATTCGGGGATACATTTTACAGCTAACATGATGTCGCCAGGCAATCGTGAAGCCATCGTGAGGCCTTCGCGCACCATTCGCAACAACATCGAATGCAAAACTACCAGTTCCTATAATCTTCGTGACTGCTTCGGGTATAATCGTGAGCCATTCGTGTGTCCATCGTGTGCCCATCAGTAGGCTTCGTGTATACATGTACGTCGGTTCAATATTGGCTTTTTACCAAATACGTGACGAAAATCGCGCGAAATTCAAAATTTCATATTCGTGTGGCCATCGTGTGTCAAAATCGGCTAGTATGACGCGAGCATAAACATAAACATGTGTTAAAAATTAAACCATATAAATTATATATATTCCACTCAGCTGCATGATAAGTCTTAAAATTAAAGTCTCAATGTTAGCACTAAAGTCCATTCAATACAACCGGACCGGACAATCTCCCTAAATTTTATAATGGAATTGCAGTAGAATGAGATAACATGGCTAAAAATTTAAAACCACGGGACCGTTGGTCCTGAGAATGCTCATCTGAGATTTGGTGTTTTAAAATTGACCTTTGACCAAAATTATTATAAGCTCACCTTGTGAGCTTAATGGTTCAGGTGACTTAAAACCGATCTACATACACTTATAAATGGAATGAGTACGTTTAACATACAGATTTTCTTAAAGATTGAAACTTTTGAAATACCACATTTATGAAAACAAAGACACCCGTTTATCTATTTTACAGTGGCGTTAATCGGAAGGTCGCGCTGAATGAAATAAAAATAATCACCTTGTAGTAATGTAGATAAGATTTGTCGGCATCCACAAATATTATATCAAACCTGTGCTTCTCCTTCACGAGTTGTTGAAGCGTATCTCTGGCATCACCTGAATAAAAAGAAAGGATCTCGGAAGAAAGTCTATGTTTCCCGCCTAAATTTTGAGCGTTTCTGGCGGCTTCTGTGTTATTTGTATAGAATATCAGTTGCATTCTCAGTTAGAACATTTGATAAATGCAACAACACGGTGGAAACCTCTTGATGTTACATACCTGCAATATAAATCTGTGTCAAAGATGGAGGGGGTAAGATTTTTTCAAAAAAAAAATTTGTCAGTAAACATATTTTTTGCCACAGATTATCAAGAAAATACAGCAATATGCTTATAGCAACCTAAAGTTTTGGGTAGAAATGATTAATGCAGGAAAAACATGTGCATACTCTTTACTAGATTGATAACTGTAAATAACACTGTCCATTACTTATGCAAATACCTGTACCTTAAATAAACTGTTCAAAATTAATTATACAACTTTTACTTTTGAACATTGACTCCATATGTTTTTAGACATATGGCAAGTTCTTCTGACAATATCTTGCATGCATTCTTATTAGGGTAAAATCATTCATTGTGTGGTGCTGAAGTGAAATTAGATTTTAAGTCCACTGAGGCATATCTCAAATAAAACATAAAGCATCAGAAATTGATAAACATATTCTGCGCAGTATACTTATATGCATCATACACTTTGTGTATACCTGTTAAAATAAGACAGGTAGTCTGTTCATTCAGGTAGAACATACATATACAGTATATTTCCATAGCCTTGGTACCTTACAAATAATTGTGCTAAGCCCATTTATGGGTTTTGTGGCTTTTTGGCAGCCTTCCCCCCCTTGCCCAAACATGGCATTTTGATATAATATGTCAATTACAAAAATACAGTTGTATTCAAAATATTTTGATTGGGCAAGGGGGGGAACATGGTCTTATAAAACGTTTCCTAATTCTTATATGAATCTATGTTAAATTGAAAGATTTTGTCCATTTTTCATAGAAATCACTGCTTGACTCACACACAACATTACATGTCTAAATACAACAGAAACTTTTTCGACTGCAATAAACTTCATTTCAGTGCCTGGAACTTGAGATTTTAAAAATTTCTAGGGCAATCTCACTATAGAATTCTTCCGAGATCCTTTGTCTTTAAATTAAGACATGGTAGTCTTTAAATTAAGACATGGTATTCAGATTCGTCAATTGATGACGTACTATAAAAACATTTTTCTAAGTTTTAAAGCCATGGGTATGCAAAGTAAATAACACGCCAGTCAATGTATACGATACATGCGATTATGCATATTATCCATGTGCATGGGACTGTTGAATCTCAACAGCATTTTTCTATAGATTAAATAGTAAAAAGCTATTTCCCTTACACTCTTTCCGGAACCACTTTTGTTTTAAAAGTAACACTTTCTTGAACAACTCTAGAAAATATTTTTTCTGCCATTCTTTTGCATTCCGAAAGTCGTAAAAACCGAATCGCAAATCTATTGTTTTCTACTGTAGTTTCTTTACCGCCTGGTGTCTGGCTTGGGGAAAGTTCAAAATGATCATCCATGCTTGTGCCCTCTTTTCTTACTTCTCGAATAATAACTGTATGTCAAAAGTAATCTTGAATGGACCTTTTGCATATATAAGGGAGACAATCCTAAAACCCGCGGAAGCGCAAGGACCGGAGATATGTGTGTTACACAATTTTGAACTTTGTTTTGGCTTGGTGCATTATCAAAAGATTTTTTTTTTTTTTCAAACCGATTTGCAAAAGTTTTGTGGCATTTTGTAAGACTTTTGAAAAACTATAGGTGGATTTATTCATTTACATTGTTTAATTCAGAAAATGGTGATATAGAAGAGGTATTTCCCAAAAGATGGTGTAAGCACTTAGGTTGCAGTACACTAAACATTCAAGGCTCTTTAGTCCAAATGTCCCATTTTTCTTATAGAGACATCGTTTATTGCAAAGAACATCTTGTAAACGTGCTCACCTAAGCATATCTTGAATTTGTGCCCATGTGGCGACCTAGCAAATGATCGTTCTGCGAACTGTTTCAAGTAAGGGTCAATGTCACATGTGAATACTTTTCCATAATCCGGCAGAACTTCTGCGAATGCCAGTGCGCTATATCCGGTGTACATGCCTATCTCCAGCACTGTTTTAGCTTTCTGCATGCTGGTCAGCATTTGCAAAAATTGTCCTGAATAAGAAATAGGACAGTAAAATATAAGAAAGCTTGTAGATCACTATAAAACTAGTACTTGCACATTACAATTTTATAGATGAAAGAAAAGGCAATATGATCAGAGATAAAAGTGTATTTCATTAACACGGTTGCAAATTTAGTGATCGTCGACAAGATATTTTATCAAGTTAGAATTCTGATATTTTTAAGTACTCTGGCGCTATTGTAGTTTGTGGGCGATTTCGAATTTGGGACAAAGGAATGTCTGTACCTTCTAAAGCTCCTGTTAACATGATAGAAGGTTGAGGAAACATCGTTTTCCCCTCTTCATACAGCTGCGTCCATGGATGTGACCTAGTTTCTGTAGCAACAGCACTTAGTGACTCACTGGGTAATGAGCTGGCGATTTCGCAGTACTCATCCCGAGTCTGAAATCGGTTATGCATGATTCTTAAACGCATTTAGTTTGTATGTTAAAAAGCAAAGGGTGGTCCTGTGGGAATATGGGCCCCACCCATTGCGGACTAGGAGAAATAGATGGGCTGATTGTGCCTCCAGGCAAAGCTTCTAAACTACTGACCGACCATCTGATTACAGGTTAACCGCTCAAGTCTGAGCCTGCCCAGGAAAAGTGGTTTAGTCAAACCATCCATTCATATCCTTCGGTGTTATATTTATGAAGCAAATTTTGAAAACCCTTCAAAATTCGTCTTCTCCGGAACCGCTGGACCGATTTCAACAAAACTTGAAACGTAGCATTGGGCTATAAGGATGTTCGCTGCCAATGAACTGCTGAACCTATTGCTACTAAACTTGACATGTAGCAATTGGGACTAGAGTTCTACAACGTATATATAAATCGCGACCCTGTAATGGCCTGGACAGATTTTATGGCAAGGTCAACTTAGGTCATATATGCAGAAAACTGTTAAAATGTCATTGAAAGGAAAAGCTTCCAGGAATGGATAGAATGACAGCTTATCCAATGAGTCATTCTGATCCTGTCCTGGGGCTTTATACATGTACATGTTTAAGACAATGCTCTGTCACATATTCACGTATCGGCGGCGTATCGCTCACGTATCTATGAGAATTTCGATACGCCGAGGTCTGAGGCGTATTTTGTTCACGCGACGTATGTACCACGTACGTGTGACGTTCCTGCTACGTTCTCGTGGCGCATCAGTGACGTATCTGTATTCGTATGGAATTTCACCATCGTATGTACGGCGTATCAAGGGATTCAATGCATATGTGCGTATTCAAAGTGTACGCGTGTAGTATCTACGGCGTATGTACTACGTTCTATTCTTATCTGCGGCGTATCTGTTCTGTACCAATTGTTTTTAATACATATGAGAACAAACAGTTGTGTTCACTTTGTTCATGCAATTCGCGCAATACAGTTATGAATTATCAGAGGTCGAATATTTCACCGGATAAATCTAGATAATCTAGATAAACACCGAAGAAAAGAAAACCGAGGGGGAGGAGAAAAAACATCTCCGACAGTTCACCATCCTGGTCGTGAGACGACATGAACAAAGACAGAGGCTACACCATAGGTAGCTCTGAAAGAACCCATGCACGGCACCCCGGACCGTGAGAAACATCTGATCCATGACTTCGGAAAAACGAAAACATTTATATAGAATCATCAAGATTCTCTCGGAACGCCACAATTTTTTTTTCTAATTAGCCTAGTTGTGTTCACTTTACGCACATTACAGTTATCAATAACCAGAGGTCGAAGATGCCACCGGAGAAATCTAGATTAACACCGAAGAAAAACCCGAGGTAGGGGAGGAGCATCTCCAAGCTCCCCATTCTGGTCATAAGACGACATGAACAAAGACATAGGCTACACCAAGCGTAGCCCTGAAAGAACTCTGCACCGCCACGGCACCCCGAACAGTGAGAAACATCTGATCCATGACTTCGGAATAACGAAATCATTTATATAGAAGCATTAAGATTCTCTTGGAACGCCACAAAATATTCCTAATACTCTTAATACGTCACACATACTCCACAGCACGTACGTAGCACATACGTCATTTGATACGCGAGATATGCCACACGTACGTCGTTGATACGCCGTAGATACGAAAAGAGAGTCGAGGATACGCCACACATACATGTACGTCACACATACGCCACACATACATAGCAGATACGAAAGGTACGTTGTACATACGTCACGGTTACGTGGCACGTTAACCGCGACGTACGTGTGGCGTATCAAGAGTATGAGCTACGTATCTACGGCGTACCTGCCACGTTGCTTTCGTATGTACGACGTATGTGTGATGTATCTACGGCGTATCGGACCTGTCACGTACGTGCTACGAATTTTTAAGAGTGCACACATAAAAAAACGTAGCGCCTCGGCGTATGATAAGTATGAGCTACGTATCGAGGAGTATGACTACGTATGCTCACGTATGGACGACGTACGCGTGACGTACCTTCCATATCTTGATACGCCGTAGATACGTGAGTCGATACGCGATAGTGTGACAGCAAGATCGGTACATATCTCAGATCTGGTACATATCTCAGATCTGAGGTGATCGTTTACTGTACCATAGGTCCTCTGGTTATTATTTCTTTATTATTATTATTATTATTATTATTATTATTATTATTATTATTATTAAATATATGTTCCAGACTAGTAATACAACAGTGCTAGGTGTATCTTATGTTTCACTAGTGGCATATAGGAGCTGTTTTAAATACAAACTAAATCAAGTAGTTTTATTCAGCTATAAAATACAATGTTTTATGGTATTTGATGATGATGATGATGATGATGATGATGATGATGATGATGATGATGATGATGATGATGATTATAAATGTTTTATGGTATTTGATGATGATGATGATGATGATGATGATGATGATGATGATGATGATGACGACGACGACGACGACGATGATGATGATGACTTGAAGCAGCTTTAGATGAAACTATGTATTTGGCATAAATACCACAAAAGAAGGAAATCATATAAAACAATTTGAAAAATGTCAGTAAATCTATGTGTCGTAAAATATATAAAATGTATAATAAACATAAACTGTATGATGTACCTCTATGAGCTTCAGTGCCTTGTTGATTCCCTCTATGATATAACCAGGCTCATCTCTCTGACGGCATAACTGCTCTAATGACAAGAGATGTTTATATATCGGGTTGTAGGCGCTTTTTCTCGTCTCGCCCATAATTTCGTTCATCCAACTTCGGAAAGTTGTATTTTCTACGAGCAGAAGACCACATACATGTAAACAATAAAGGGAGTATCCGATGATTTTTCATAAGTAAATAAGTGATCAGTTTGTTCATTTCTTTATCAAACCAGAATGGTTCTAATGAACGCCCGCAACGCAAGGATTCATCTTATACACAGTAAACAAGTTTG
This sequence comes from Rugalucina vietnamica, assembly GCA_964017185.1. Lineage (NCBI taxonomy): Eukaryota > Metazoa > Mollusca > Bivalvia > Lucinida > Lucinidae > Rugalucina > Rugalucina vietnamica. The sequence continues at coordinate 40,875,074 of OZ024870.1, forward strand.
GATGCCAGGTTTCAAACATTATCTCTCAACATATATCAACAAATACTCCTTTTATGTGGTCTTCTACAGGTTCCACATTACGAAAACTTACCTGAGGTATACACAGATATTTTTTTTCAGCAGCAAAAATTGAAAATTTCATTGGAAAATTTTAAATCTTATTGCTCAAAACATTGATTGTGGGTACATGTTCGAAACGCCTGGGTATATATACACATAGAAATAAGTTAGGGAACACCTGTAATAATGTGACTACCAACTTTGGACTGTATACATCCTTCTTTGTATATGAGGAATGTTTTGACAATTTGTCAAAATCTGTAGTCTCCAAAGTTGCTTCTATGTGGAAATGGTTAGCATCAAACATAAACTGCGGCGGAGAGCGGCCATCTTTGATTCAGAAAATGTTTGCTAAATGTAAGAAACGCACTACTAGTCTTTGCGATAACTTCATTAAAGCTACAGTCACACTGTCACGTTTCGAGGCCTACGTTTCTGAAACGTAGCAATACGGCAATATACGTAGTAAAAACGTATTAAAACGTAGTGGAACGTATTGCATACGGCTATAATACGGCTATATACCTGGCCCATGCCACGTTCGAACTAAAAAAACAGTTCGAACGTGGCACTCTGATTTACGTAGCTTATACCTAGTAAAACGTATTGAAACGTAGCAAAGCGTACATGTAGTCGAATCGTAGTAAAACGTAGTACATACGTAACAAATACGTACTAAAACGTAAATTGCAACCCGGTGGAACTCTACGTATCAATACGCAGGGACTACGTTTCAATACGTTTTACTACGACTTGCTACGTGTTACCCTACGTTTTGATAGGTTTCAGTAGGTTTCAGCAGGTATTACTAGGTATCACTTCGTATTGACACGCTCTACTACGATTTAACTAAGTATTACTACGTTTGGTTACGCTTACGGGCCGTAACAGAGGTTAATGCTGATTTCCCAAACATTTTATATGATATGGAATCATGGCGTTTATATGAATATAATTTCATACGTCTTAAGAAGGACACAAAAGCATACGATTAAATTTCCAAAGAATACGATCATCGAACGCTCAAGTTCATGGCCAGTACGCATGGGATTAAGAATTGGGTGCAATTTCGAAACAAATAGCAATATATGCACTAAATGTGTACAGTTTGGTTGTGATGTTTTTTTTTTTTTTTTTTTTTTTTTTTTTTTTTTTTTTTTTTTAAAGATGCAATAAATCGAGTCACAAAATATAGAGAAAAAGGTTACCTCTTCTGTGTCATCTTGCAGTGCACTTAACAGTCCCGGTGCCCCGGTGCACGCGCAGATTTGCCACCCCTGGAGCTTTTCTTGGATCCTCTTGGTGGTCATCATGCAACTAATTAATTTTGGTGCGATAATTCCAATAAATACGTCACGGGTACAAATGAACTATCCGGACGCTACGTAGTAATAACCTGATAAAACCTACTGAATCGTAGGAAAACGTATCGGCACGTAGTAAATACGTAGCTAAACGTACCAATCCCTAGTGAAACTGTGGCCCGAAGCCGTTGGATAACCGGACCATACGTAGCGATACGGAGTAAAACGTCGCAAAACGTAGCTATAAACGTACTGAAACCTAACAACCTGCAAAACCGGACAAATTTAGGGCAAAACGTGGGACTTGGAAACGTAGTAAAACGTAGGCCTCGAAACGTGACAGTGTGACTGTAGCTTTATTTGAACTCACGTTGTCGTAATTTTTCGTAAGCATAAAGCTGAGACATTGCTTGTGGAACTTTGATCATCATAAATTCTTTATTTTCTGACCTACTGTCGGCGGCAGGCTCATACTTTTCCGGGGGTATGCTTCATGTCCACGTTTTGTTCTTCGGGTATACATTTTGCAGGTTGTAAATGTTGGGCCAGATATTCGATATGACCCTTTAGGAATCTAACATGTACGTTCTGGTTATAGTGTCCTAGCGGAATTATTCTTTTACGGCTTTATTTGCAAAATTTCCAAGAATTTTGCTTTCCATAGAAATCAATGCAAACTGTAGATTTTGTATGATTAGTTGGTTTGGAGATGAAGCATGAAGTTTTAGGTCCGAAGTCGTTTATTTATTCAGAACGATCAGATTCAACATTTTCTTCATGTTTTCCTGTTTTGCTTTCAAAAATTGATTTTTGCGGAGTGCAGAAGCAAAAAGGCAAACTTGTATTCAGTAAAAGTCGAGTTTTTCACACATGGCATACTGTATCCTCCGTAGCACAAAGACAAAATGTTGTGAATTTCCGTAAATTGGTCTGTAGCTAGGCCAAGGTATGAAATATATGTGATAAAAACTTCAGTATCGCCAGAAAAAAGGAAAATGGATTTTTTTAAACTTTCCCCAAGGGCTAAAAGTGTTCCCTAACTTATTCATGTGTATGTATTTCACATACTTACCTGATGAAAATGTATCCGTCATGTTTGAACAATTAATTTTATTATGGCACGTTCCACAAATCGCATTTAACCTGTTTTTGAAATTTTATTTATTGTATTTTAAGTTACTAAAATATGTACAGAAACATATCGAATAACAGTGTATTTTACACGAGGAGTTAAATTATTTACGAACACTACAAAATTACATATCAGCCAGTACACCAAGACACAATTGAGTTGCAAATTCGATACAAACACGTATTACATAATTTTATTTTAATAAAGCGTTCAAGTTGTTAGCATTTGCTGCAGCAAAAAGCGATAACAGCGACTTTGCTACTGTAACAGCGAAAAATGGGCAGGTAATCCGCATTTTCGCTGCAGCGAAAATCGGTGAATTTAGCAGTTATTTTGGTGCAGCCATGTTTTTTCGCCTATTGTTTACTGTTACTTCGAAGTACCATTTCGTGGCGTTGTTAAACCGCAAATTTCAAACTTTGCAAATTTCGTATTGTGAAATATTGGCACAAATGCTTCATAGAGTCAAAATTGGTACTAATTCGTGACATATTTAATTTCTAAGACTATATTTCACACGTCTGTGAGAAATGCGCATGAAGTCAAAATTCATATAGCATTCGTGCGCAAAAGGAGCTCGTGTGAAATAGCATTCAGTTTGCCTATATTTTGAAAGTCTGTGTCTTTCCGCAATGATAGTGGTTACACATGCTTCAAAGACTCCTGTACATGTAGGTTTGATTTGTTTGAGTTATGGCTTAGCGAACCAATCAATAGCTATGATCATGTCAGGAGGTTGTCTCCATTTTATTGGACTTCTACCCAATATTAGGATGTTATGGCACCTAAAATGAACTTAAAAACACCAAAAGTAAACCAAAAGGGAGCTTAATGACAATTTAGAAATAAATTTCTTTTATTCTGTTCAGATACCAACCTCGCAGAGATTAAAAAGCGGAAGTACAAAAGGTTTTTGCCAGATATACTTACGCTACCTTATACATATACATGTACAACGTTCATAAACGAATTTGCATACCCTATCTATACAAATCCCTCACCTCTGCAGCATATTTTGTACCCTAAATAGCCTGAGCATATCCCTTAACTGTAACAGTATATGAGCTATCGCATGAGAAAACCAACAATTTGCATATGCGAAAACAAAGGCACAGACCAGCTTCGCGGTAATCGCGAAGCTGATCAGCGCCTTTGGTTTCGCTATATTGATAGTACGAGGATGATCCAATAATGATTGAGACTTTTCTCTTGTTTTATAAACCTTATTGACTAGCGCAAGTTAACTACTTTTGTTCACTAGATACACATCTGATCTCACTATGGAGCGTGTTTTATCAAATTTGCTCATCAACTTTGGTTGTTATGGTTATTTAAGAACCACTCGTGCAGTATCTATGGCCACCATTTGCCCATTCGAACAAACTTAGTCTATATAAATCTAGCTATGTCACAAATTTTAAAAACTGTATCTTATAATAATTTAGTATTGCCTGTGTTAACATTCATCTCTGAAATAGTTTGCTTTGGTCAATTCGAGTTTTGCTCTACTGCTCGAGACGTGGTTGCTTAGCAACCATTTTACTCTATGAATTCTGGCTTATAGCATTTTCCAAATTTTATGGTTGCTAGGCAACATAAAACAAAAGGGCAAAGTGTCCCTTTTGAAATTCAGTTGCAATATTTATCCCATAATTGATCAGTCCTAGGTTAAACTCAATTTATTGTGTCATGTATACTCAGGTTATAAGATATTTCTCACCCCTACCCCCAAAATCACTGATTTTCTTCGCAACTAAAACCCAACTTTTTTCGCAAAAATGCTCTGCCTACGTGGATGATCCAATAATGATTGAGACTTTTTGAATTATTTCTATGTAAATAAACTTGGTTTATTGTGAATATATTCTTAACATTGCTCAGTGTAGTGTGCACTCGATACACTGGTTAAAATTCTCATGTAGACAACTACTTCTTGTTGCCTAGCAACAAGAGAATGTGAGTTAAATGTCCTTGGCCACGTGGTACTTATGCTCATAAAATGGGCTGCCATGGCAACTAATGATAAAAATTCCAATCATGGCACATGGTTATTTATAGCGTCTATAACTAGCTTTATGCTCTGCAAATATCAATTACATACAGCTGATCATTCAAGTAGGCTGAGCATTTTTGCGAGAAAGGTCGGGTTTTAGTTGCGAAAATAATCAATGATTTTGGGGGTAGGGGTGAGAGATATCTTATAACCTGAGTGTACATGACACAATAAATTGTTTTTAACCTTGAACTGATCAATTATGGGATAAATATTGCAAATAAATTTCAAAAGGGACATCTAGCCCTTTCGTATTATGTTGCCTAGCAACAATAGAATTTGGAAAATGATTTAAGCCAGAATTCATAGAGGAAAATGGTTGCTAGGCAACCACATCTCGATCACTAGAGCAAGACTCGAATTGACCGAAGCAAACTATTTCAGAGATGAATGTTAACACAGGCAATACTCAATTATTATAAGATACCGTTTTTAAAATTTGAGACATAGCTAGATTTATAAAGACTATGTTTGTTGGAAGGGGCAAATGGTGGCCATAGTCACTGCACGAGTGGTTCTTAAATAACCATAGCAACCAAAATTGATGAGCATATTTGATAAAACACGCTCCATAGAGAGATCAGATTTGTATCTAGTGAACGAAAGTAGTTAATTTGAGCCATTTAATAAGGTTTATGAAACATGAGAAAAGTCTCAATCATTATTGGATCATCCTCGTACTTAAATTATCAGCTGTATGTAAATGATATTTGCAGTGCATAAAGGTACTTATAAACTGTATAAATAACAGTGTGCCATGATTGGAATTTTTATCACCAGTTGCCATGGCAACCCATTTTATATGCATAGGTACCACATGGCCAAGGACATTTGACTCGAATTCCCTCGTTGCTAAGCAACAGAAGGTAGTTGTCTACGTGTGAATTTGAACCAGTGTATCGTATGCACAAGACATTGAGCGATGTTAACAAGATATTTACAATAAGCCATGTTTATTTATATAGGAATAATTCAAAAAGTCTCAATCATTATTGGATCATCCTCGTACACAGATCCTTCTTCTTAAATGCGAAAAAGTATCTAGGCTGCTTCTGTGACTGTACAAGCCGATTTGTGTCGGACCTGGTTAGAATCCCAAATTGTTGGTTTTCTCATATGTCTTATGAGACATCAGCATATCCGTTTTCTAGTCCTTTGTCCTTGTTTTGAAGGTTGGACTTGTTTTACAAGTATCCGGTTTGAAAGTTGAAACCCCGGTTTGAAAAATTAATGTGCACTTTGTTTGAGTTTTAAACCAGGGTTTAAAGTTTTCAAACCCGGGTTTAAAGTTCAAATCTAGGTTTAAAGAATTAATGTACACTTGGCTTGCCATACGACCACTCCACTCTGTGCGATATGCTCTAATAGAATTTTCTATTTTTAATATTTGCAGGTACAGGTAGTTGTTTTATACGTGTATTTGATCAGTCAAATAGTTTTATCTGAGCTGTTTATATATCAACAGCTGGGACTACATACGACGTCCTCACCAGCAGTGTTGTGGAAAAGATGTTCCAATGGTCACTTTCAACAATAACTCCACGATGCAGACATAATCGGACGTCAAACCACGAAGAACCGCAACAGACCATTTTTTTTTCTCAAAATTGTTACATGCACTCCTGAAGCCGTAGCTGGATTAACACTCGCGGCACGGTTAATCACTGGATTAATATTCGCGGGGTTAATCACTGGATTAATATTCGCCGGGGTTAATCACTGGACTAATATTCGCAGGGTTAATCACTTTGGATAGACCATCACAAAACATAGTTTGTCTGACAGTCCGCAAACACATATTGGATAGATATTCTTTCCTCCTCACTATAAACATGCCGTCTCCAATGGATACCATAACCTACATCAGAATAACGTGTCCGTGAAAAATATACGCCCTTAAACCCTATTTTTATGTCCTAAAATGGGTATAGAGGAGTATACCGATTTTTCTTATCTATGATCCGAAACAAAGACAGTGGGTACCATTAGAAAAAAAAAGTACAAGTAGGCAAAGATCAGGAAAAGGCGCAATCAGAAAAAGACTCCCACTCCAAAAACCAAGGTGGGAAAAAAACAAACTAACAATCAGGTACTTATACCATGAAAACTTTTCGTAAGCCGAATGAGCAGCTATTTTCCCAATAGGTGGCCACTCAGTTACCTTAACTTAACTAAAAAAATATGCAAACATACATAAGGCGCCAACAGCACAAAAATATTTTAAACACCAAGACATAAAACAAAAAGAACCACCACAGAAGTATCGACTTGGAACGATCAGTAACACAAAGTTACTGGCGGGTTTAAATCGATTTTACACGGCCGTAACCTCACCCTCAGCTACTGCAGTGGTTCATAACATTTAGTTAGTTCTTCGGTCCTCGTGGTGAATCTACCTCCTACTAGTCCTAGCGACAATTCAAATTTTGGTGAAGCCTAAGTTCGAATCAAGAAATGCAAAAAAAAAAATAAATAAATAAATAAAAATAAAATAAAATAAAAATAATTGTTAGATCCTTTGGAAGCAGTAAAACATTTAAAGCGAGAAGATGGGCCATATTGTACAATTTCGGGTAATGAACCTTCATCAGTGACCCTTTACAAAACCGGCAGCGAAAGCCAGACATTTTTGCTGCAATTTCAAGAATTTCCATCTGAGTAGTCTAAATCAAAGACTCATATTCCCAAAGGGGCCAAATAATAAAACACAGTCAAGAAGATGATTCTTAACGTACAATATATTTGAACTACTCCAAATATATTCACTGATCCCAAAGGATTAAATGAAAAATATAATCTGCACTATGGATGATGTACGGGGAGACTTTTTAGGGCCGCCACACGGCACAACACCAGCTGCAGTAATAGTAAATAAAAAACTAGAATTTGTTTTTCTAGGAAAAAACAGATGTCCCCCCCCCCTTTTTTTGGGGCCAGAAGGATCAAAATACTTAAAGGGTAGCGTGTATGGAATAACAATCTTTTAAGATCCAGTCAAGACATCTTGTATGTGTGATTATACACTAAATTGCACAGAGGTATTTGTGAAAAAATATATGATAAAAGATTATTATCTATCCTTTTTTTCATATTTTTTTTTTATAAAATCCAAGCTAAACATGTAATACGAGAGGACCATTGGTCCTGAGAGCGCTCACCTGACATCTGGCCTTTGCAAATTTACAATGAAATGAAACTGCAGAGAATATTTTCTGTGTTAGTAAGGTAACAATAAATTTCTTAAATTTCTTGTACTTTCTTTCCTTGCATACAGCAATTTATATACTCACTTGCTTGAAACCCTGGGCACAGCTGAAGGTTAATCTGGAGAAGTTTTCTATGCTACAGGATTCTGTGTCTCTCAGATACCAGAGCCGGTGTTAATAGATACAAATGTCATTTCATGGAAACTGTAGTATGTTGGAACAATCCCAGACTGTGTAGGCACATATTCCTGACCCTTTATGTAGATATGGTCAATCAGTGTATTTTTTCTAGTTGTTGGAGAGCAGATAACCTTGCTATAGTTTGACAGAGTGTTCTTGAGTTTGTTGTTGACTTCATTTAAGAGATTCCCATTAAAGTCCCCCATTAAAGCCAGATGTACGTAATTGGCCTCACGGTAGAATTTTTTAATTTTTTGCATGTGAGTGTATTTTGATGTCCTACATACGAAAATGAAAAGAAATAGATACCGTTCCGAGCTTGTTTTCGAGATATCGGCCTTCAAAATCGTCAAATTTGAGAGCGAAAATACATTGACGTCAACGTAAAATGCGATTTTTAGACCCCCTTTTTGTTAATTTTCTTGATATATTTAAAAAAATCCACGGTAGGATTTTTTAAAAAACTGATATGTATTAGAGAAATTCCTGAACTACATATAGATAACGAGAAAGTCCATAGTTACCGGATTCGTTTTCCTGCTATAGGCGTGCGAAGAGAGGTAGTCGTTGCTGAATTCAGTACATTTTACGCGCGACGTCGATTTTGCGCCAAAATTTCCGACACTGTTTAGTATTCAATATTACTAACTGTCGCGGAAATGTTGTTTTCTTCGGGATAACATGTCCATAATCTAAAATAATAAATAATATCAAACTGTTTACATTTCTGAAGTCCTCTGCCAAATTGTGTGGATATAGTTTCGTATTCCGAACGTAAACTGACGCTAGAAATGGCGTTTCGAGCGAAAACTGACGTTACGAATGCGGCGTAAAAATGACGTTTTGACCCTTAGATACGCACGTTCCTTTGAGCGCTTTCAATTACGTACATCTGTCTTTAACACTGAGAAGCGGGTTTTGATACATTTGAGAACCAAATTTATCTGTTTACAGAATTCTGCTAGTTGGAGATGTGGTGGTCTGTAGATGCTAAATACAGACATTGGGGGTGATTTCACCTCTATCCCAATACATTCCAGATTGATAGAAGATGTATCTATAACACTGTAATCAAAGTCCTCATGAACAAATATTGCTACTCCACCACCTTGTACACCCTGTGTCACATGAGAAACCTGCTCTCTGTGTTTGAATACTGGGACATGTCTTTCTGATAGACTTGTGAGGGTCATGCCAGAGGAAGTCCATGTCTCTTGAAGGGCTCTGCTCTTTGTATGAAATTATTCTGTTTAATGTCTTGTAAATGGGGTAAATATCCCTAACAGTTATGGCTTGCTAGAATAAGGGTCTCAGGATCCACAGTTATTTCATCTGCCTTGAAAAGGATTTTCCATTCTGGTAAAGAGTCTGCCTTAGGCATTGAGTCAAGCTGTTTCTTTACATTTGGGTTACTATATATAACATTAAGGTCAAAAGGTACAAGTAGGCAAAGATCAGGAAAAGGCGCAATCAGAAAAAGATTCCCACTCCAAAAACCGAGGTGGGAAAAAACCAAACTAACAATCAGGTACTTATACCATGAAACATATCGTAAGCCGAATGAGCAGCTATTTTCCCAATAGGTGGCCACTCAGTTACCTTAACTTAACTAAAAATATGAAAACATACATAAGGCGCCAACAGCACAAAAAATTTTTAAACACCAAGACATAAAACAAAAAGAACCACTACAGAAGTATCGACTTGGAACGATCAGTAACACAAAGTTACTGGCGGGCTTAAACCGGTTTTACAGGTACCTAACCTCACCCTCAACCTCAAAGTCACTGTCTAGGAGATACAAGCCTTTGCCACTTGTTACTCTGCTTAGAGCTACATATGCCATTCCTGGTTTGAAAATACCTTTCAGTGATATAAGGGCCTTATCTGTTGTAATACCTTGTACTTTGTGCATTGTAACTGACCATGCTAAAATAAATGGATAACCATGGCGGGTCACTTCATATGGAGATGACTGAATTACTTCTGTCACTGGTGTTAATACTGTTGATCTCTGATCCACATGTGGAGGTGGCTTGTTTTTGCTTCTGGACTTGATGCCAACCTTTTCATTATCAAATACTACACATATGGCTGCTGGCTGGTCTAGTGGCATATGCCCTGGGATAATAGCTGAAACAGTGCCTATTGCACCATTAGTAAAGCCATCTGAGACATCCAGGTTCATTGTGAGCATGATTCTAGTTCCAACACATACGGAAAAATGGGCAGGTATAGTAGCATCTTCTACCTTCAGAGGATCGTTTCTTCTGTAGGTTTTCTGTGTTTTCTTATCGTGACAAATATCTACTGCCTCTATTTCATATAATGTTTGCTTTTCTGAAATAAGCTTCAGCATTTCAGCATTATGAGCATCTCTTTGCCTACGAAGTGGGGCTATATGTAGAATGTGTCTGGGAAAATCTGGAGATATTTCACTGACAAGTCTGCTCCTAAGAAATTCCATATCTTCTTGCTTTAGTTGTTGGATTTGGGGCTGTGTTCTTATTCTGTGTAGCATCTCAGTAAATTTATCATCACCCCTCTGTCGAACCACTTCATGAAGAGTCCATATACTGAAAAGGCACCACAAATCTGTTAGAGATTTGTTGACAGAAACAAGAGATTTTCCTGAAATTGGTGGTATTTGGTAAAAATCACCAACTGCCAGCACAGATATATTTCCAAAAACACTGTTAGGTTGTGAAGGCCTTTTTATTTGCTGGAGCCTACAGTGTATGGTATTGAGTAGTTTTGTTGATACCATAGATACTTCATCTATAATAAGGAGTTGAAGATCATGTAGTTTACTTCGCAGAGTATTGGCTGCATCCTCTGACAGGAAATCACCTGAGAACTTACTGATGTTGAAAGCTGAATGAATAGTCTGGCCATCTATGTTGAAAGCAGCTGTTCCTATATAGGCAACCTGAATCACAACTGGCATATCGGCATTTTCACTTTTTCTACTCATAATACGATCAACTTCATTGATTATACATTTGATTGTGTGAGATTTGCCAGTCCCAGCACCACCTGTGAGGAAAATGTGGAATGGTTTAGCATTTCCTTGTTCTTTTTGTTCAGCCCAATGCTTTATAAACATGTATAATTTACGCTGTTCTTCATTCAACGATCTCACCATTTGACAGTGATCACTTTGTGATGTTCTTGTGGAGGATGTACGTGGCTTGTCCCAAAAGTCCCGTTACACATACATTTTATTCTGAACGCATAGCAGGAACCAACAACAGTTACTCATGCAGAGTAATTGGCCATATTGGAACTTATTTTACTGTTCAAAATGATACTCACTTCAATGACCTCACTGCTACAGTTACCTTGGTAACCATGAGTAGGCATGACCGGAGCAAGTCAATTTATGCAAAATGTTTCCTTAATTTCTATTTTTCGCAATCTGCTAAATCGACATAGGTATTATGTGATCATTTGGAAAAATATACCAGCCTACCTACTATTCTATGAGCATCATTTAGTGATAATTTTATGAAATTTAAGACAGATTTGAAAGTTTGGGAGACAAATAAAGAAGCTTATCTATAAAACTTCAACGACAAAATTACGACGTCGGCAAAAACATGCGGAGCAAAAATACAGGCTCGTTATATTTAAACATCTAAAATATGTTCTTTAATGGAAACCAAGCAAATGTTTAGCTTGATATTGGTTGGTGACTTCAATACTAGAACAAAACACCTACTTTTAAAGCGATATATCAGCTAACAGTAATATTACTTGACCTAATGAAACATGGGCAGTAGTTAACAGTGGTTAGTATTTTGGTTAATTATCATTATTTTGCATGGCTGATCTTTATAGCTTTTTTCACGATTTGCTTATAAATATTTTACTCAGATTTCCAAATACATGCTACAGTATCGTTTAGCTAAATATAAATCTAATTTTAAAATAGATTTTTTTGTTTGTTGTGTATTTATCCAAATGGCAAAATATTAAGAAAAAAAATCAAAATTAACTGCAACGTTATTACACCTGCTCCACTGAAGTAGGGGAACAAGGGTTCAAACCTCCACTGCATTTTAACAAATGCACGTAGCAGTACGAAAATTTGCCCCCTCAGCCCTTAGATATAGTACTTGGCGACCATAAGTGCTGTGAGCTCTGACGTGTTGTTATCAAGGCAAAACAGTGAGTGTAATGGAACTTTTGGGACAACCCTCGTATTGCATGCAGGAGCATTTTTGGCACTTTTACCTCTTCTTGGCAGATATCTGGAATGTTTATCTCTTCCATGTCTTCCAATATTTCTGCTCTGATACTGTTTAATTCCTCTTCTTCTTCAAGTCTCTGAACTTCTTGATTAGCAGCAATTTCAGCCCAAGCATCTTCTGGTATAACACCATTTTGTATAGCTTACCAAGCATCACTAAGTTCTTCAGATAATTGTTCATAAGGCTGCATGTTTGGTATGATTATGTCAGAGAACTGGTGGAACATTTGTTCATATGTGTCAACATCCTCTGGTTTGAAGTCTTGCTGTCTGTATGGATAAAACATTGCCAACATTGTGTAATAATAATCTTCTGACTTCTTTTGTCTGTTACAGTCAGGATATCTTATCACTGCCTGTGTTTTTCTTCTTTTAATGGTTCCTTTGTTATCAAGGAGTGTATACACATTGGTTGTAGGACTCTCTGTATCTTCTGTTTCACTAAATTTGTTTACAGATTTTTCAATAACTTTGTACTTGCTGGCGAATTCAGCCAAACAAATGTGTTCAAACTCTTCAGTTTCAGGTCTTGCAATGTATCTGTCTATTATACTTGTCATCCATACATCCTCACTTGAAGTGTCTTGCTGTTTCAATGCTGAAATAGGCTTAGTAATCCTAGCACTATTTTGGCTAGCTGGAACAAAAACAGTTTCTCGAGAGCTGCTTTTCAAATTCATGCCACACACTCGGTACACTGCCTCCATTACACATATCTCTCTTGCATTCAAATACACATTTCCAAGCTTTCTAAGTTGTTTGAGAGCTTCTAATTCTAATATGTTTCGTAATGATCTTCAGATTAGGTTATCTCCACTCAAATCACCAATTTTACGTAAATATATTAATCCGTTCAAGAGACCTGGAATGTACCCTAGTATTTCTAAGTGCAATGCCAAGAAGTGCAACTGTTGCAATCATTTATGCTCTAAGACTACTATCACTTCATCTGTGAATGGTAGGACATTTTCAGTGGTTAATGATTCTGATTTAGACTGAAAATCAATGGATCTTGTATATGTTCTTACTTGAAATACAAACAATTGTAGGATGCAATGTTCTTACTTGAAATACAAACAATTGTAGGATGCAATATGTTGGACAAACTTGTCGAACTTTGCAAAAACGATTTGGTGAGCACTATCGTAGAATCAGAAAGCCCAAAAATAATGATACCTTTCTGTACCAGCATTTTAAGCGCACTGGTCATTCTCCCAATGATGTTAAAGTTCAACCAGTGGAGAAAATCTCATATGATGAAAATTCTTCAGTTAGATTCAAAAACATTAAACGATTTGAAACTGAACTTAAATGGATAAAATTACTGCAAACACCATTTCCACTGGGAAATAACGACAACATTTACCATGAAGGCAATATTTCCAAAATGCCCGATTTTGATGTACTTACACTTTCGGACTCTCGTAAACGTAAATCTAGATCTCATGGTATACGGAAAAAGGGTAATGACAAACGTAAACGGTGTGCTGCATTGAAATTGAACGTTTCTCTTAATGATTTAGCTGTTAAACTAAGGATTCACGGTCGACATCCAATGCTGTCGTATCTTAGTTCTCTGCCTATTGCTGCATTACGTTCCTTGGACACAGAGGCTAATAGATTTTACGATAGAAATCATCAAATGTATGACGCTGCACTGTTAACAAGATGTTATACTCAGCATGCTCTTCGTCCATTTATCGATTCCGAATCTAATCACATTAGAAGTTTTATTAAAATTCCTTTCATCAATAAAGGAATTGACTTTATTGATTTACCAAGCATATTCCAGGATAAATCAGTGATACAGTCTATACCTACCTACTTCCAAAATTCAGAACCTCCTATTATTTGTTACAAATATAACAAACCAATCAGAAATACAATTTTTAATTTCAATAAACTTGTTTCTGATCTTGATATCCATGCTAATACTCCTAAGTCTTGAGATTGTAAAGATTCAAAATATGTTTATCAACCCGCTGGACATATTGTTACTGGAAATTTAAAAATAATTTCGGATTCTAGAATTTGCAAAATTGTTTCTAAAGGTCCGAAATATAGATTCCCTTCCTACATTAATTTCGACAAATGTAGAGAGGAGATTTCATCTGCATTAAATGATTTCGGTAATCGATGGTGTAAACGAGAGGGCGTTGAGGATAATGCTCTTAAAGAATGGAAAAGAAGTATCTTCACTATCGTGGATAAACGTATTAAGTTTTATTCACAAAATACTAATCTTTTACCTCCTAAACCTAAATCGTCATTTAGGCATTTGATGCAGGGTATCCAAGAATTTCATGGAAAGTATGTCTTGGTTCCGGCAGATAAAGCCGCAAACAATGTTGTTGTCGTTTGTAGGCTTCACTACGTTAACACCTTAAAACAGGAGCTTGATGGTACCAGGGCTTATCTGGAGACAGATACTGATGAGGTGTCTGTAGTTAATGCCCACTTAAACGATTTACCTGTTAAGTTTTCTGTTTGTGTCAATGAAGGCCAAGACAAACTTCCTACGATGTATTGGTTACCTAAGCTTTACAAAAGACCATACAAAGCTAGATTTATTGCAAATTCTAGCTCTTGTACTACCACTGAACTTTCTAAATTATTAACTTCCTGTCTTACTGCTATCAAATCTCATGTTATAAGATACTGTGAGACAGTGTATGAAACTTCAAATAAAAATGGGTTTTGGTCAATTAAAAATTCTGGTGAGGTGCTCAGTAAATTGAAGTGTAGAGGGTTCCGTGCGACAAGCTTGTCCACATATGATTTTTCTACTCTGTATACAACATTACCACATAATCTAATTAAAGAAAAACTTCTGGATTTGATAGAGTGGACCTTCAAAAGGGCATTAAAAAACTATGGTTCACTTTATTTGGCATGTAATGACAGAAAGGCTTTTTTCACTTCCTCTGACCAAAGTCGGTATACACTTTGGTCATGTCAGAATGTATGCGACGCCTTATCCTATCTCCTTGATAATATTTATATTAGATTTGGGACCAAGTTATACAGACAAATTGTTGGTATTCCGATGGGTACAAATTGCGCACCTCTCGTAGCTGATTTATTTTTATACTGCTACGAAAGAGATTTCATGGATTCTCTTAACCATGATAATCAAGCTGATGTTATCGAGGCTTTTAATTCCACATCTAGGTACCTCGATGACCTTTAGCACATTGACAACCCTTATTTTGAAGATATGGTCAATCAAATTTATCCACCTGAACTTCAGTTGAACAACGCCAATATCTCAGATACTGAAGCCCCCTTTTTAGATCTACATCTTTCTGTTGCAAATGGATTTGTTTCTTCTAAAATTTATGATAAGCGCGATGACTTTGATTTTGATATAGTAAATTTTCCTTTTTTGGATGGTGACGTTCCTCGTCGTGCTTCTTATGGTGTATACATTTCGCAACTTATTAGGTTTGCTAGAGTCTGCAATCATGTTACAGACTTCAACGCTCGAAATAAATGTTTAACGGCAAAACTTCTCCAACAGGGCTATCGGTATCATAAACTTCGAAAAACATTTTCTAAATTTTATCGTAGACACTATGAATTGATTTCCAAATATAATGTTGGGTTAAAGACACTTTTAAGTGAGGGCCTTTCGGAACCTGAATTTTATGGTGACTTGGTTTACAAATTTAAGAAACTTAAAGGAATTAATGATTTTTCTTTTCAGTTCAGAAAAATCATAACACATTACAGACGTATAGGTTATAACTTGAATGTTATGCGACAGTCTGCATGCTTAGTTTTTAACCCAATCATGGTTGATAACTATGCTGCCTTCTTTAATTGCACGCCGGTGGGTCGGGCGTCAGACTCTATGATGGTCCCGACATAAAGGTATTCATTTTAGTTGGTTGGGGCCGGAGCTTCTTGTCTGTTGCTTGGCCCACCGGGGTCCAACTGGTGTTTTTCTTTTGCTCCGGAGTTAGTAGGTTATTCGGCGCCCAGGGATCTCCATCGTCGGGCAGCTTACTCAGTCTGCGAGTCCTGGTTTTTGATTCATCAGGATGTTTATCATGATTTATTTGTTTGTTCTTGATGATTCATTGACTAGTTAGAG
Source organism: Rugalucina vietnamica (assembly GCA_964017185.1). Lineage (NCBI taxonomy): Eukaryota > Metazoa > Mollusca > Bivalvia > Lucinida > Lucinidae > Rugalucina > Rugalucina vietnamica. Next base: position 40,891,357 of record OZ024870.1, read on the forward strand.
ATTCACCACGAGGACCGAATAACTAACTAAATGTTATGAACCACTGCAGAAGCTGAGGGTGAGGTTATGGCCATGTAAAACCGGTTTAAGCCCGCCAGTAACTTTGTGTGACTGATCGTTCCAAGTCGATACTTCTGTGGTGGTTCTTTTTGTTTTATGTCTTGGTGTTTTAATAAAATTGTTTGTGCTGTTGGCGCCTTATGTACGAGGGTGCATCAGAAAGTTCGAGAACTAATTCTATAGCAACAAAACTAGTTATCACAATTACCTTAAACTATCACTCCTTTTCAAAGTAACGTCCCGTGCATGCAATGCACTTACTCCACCTTTCTATCCATGCCGCATACACGTGCTGCAGGCCGTCACGTGACATCTCCCGAAGTTGCCTGTCCACGGCATACCTCAGCTCCTCCCTTGACTCAAATTTCGCACCCCGTAGGTTATTTTTTAAGTTTGGAAACAGCCAGAAGTCACAAATTGCCAAGTCTGGACTATAGGGTGGGTGAGGTAACAAGGCCACGTCGAGTTTCTCTACTGTGTCCTTGACAACCTGGCTCGAGTGGCATGGCGCGTTATCGTGGTGCAGGTAAAAACCTGTCGTAAGTAGACATGGCCGTTTTTTTTTTATTGCTGACATGAGCTCCGATCTTAGTAATGTTGCATAATAGTTCCAAGTGACTGTTGTTTTCGGAGGAACAAAGTGGTTTAGCAATACACCATATATATCACAAAATATAATGGCCATAACCTTCCCGGCTGACTTGGAAACTAGGGCTTTTGTGGGTGATGGTGATGAAGGATGCTTCCACACGGAACTTTGACGCTTACTTTCGGGTTCATAAAAGTGTATCCAAGTCTCATCACATGTAATCACTCGATTTAGAAAGTTGTCGCCTTCCTCTTTATATTTTCTATGATATTCATGGCACATTTTTACCCTCACCCCCATCTGTGCTGGCGTCAACAAACGGGGGACCCATCTAGCCGAAACGCGGCGCATTCCCAATTCATTTGTCATAACGTCTTGCGCTGCTCCATATGAAATTGCAAACTTATCTGCTACATTTTCCACCGTGGTTCTTCTATCTTCCAGAATAAACTGATGTATAGCAGCGACTGTTTTTTCATCTGTTGCCGTCACTGGCCTGCCAATACGTGCGTCGTCTTCGGTCGTCTCTCTACCATCCTTAAATCTATTCATCCACTTCGAAATCGCACTTTTGGATAGACAAGAATCCCCATAAACTTTCTGCAAATCAACACGGGTGTCGGTAAAAGACTTACCGAGCTTCATGTAAAACTTAATAATGATACGTTGTTCGTGAACGTTATGCGACGCCATTTTCGAACGTGTGAACGTAACGTGACGTCATTTATGAAATATGACGTCATCACTGATGACGTCACAGACGTTTGCGTCTGTCATATATGTCAGAGACAGTTCATTCATTTTTCATGCGAGGTTTCATCACGATACGTTCAGTAGTTCGCGTGATATTTGATTAGTTCTCGAACTTTCTGATGCACCCTCGTATGTTTTCATATTTTTAGTTAAGTTAAGGTAACTGAGTGGCCACCTATTGGGAAAATAGCTGCTCATTCGGCTTACGATATGTTTCATGGTATAAGTACCTGATTGTTAGTTTGGTTTTTTCCCACCTCGGTTTTTGGAGTTTTGATTCCTTTTTCTGATTGCGCCTTTTCCTGATCTTTGCCTACTTGTACCTCTTTCCATATGTCCTTCTTCTGCTTCTTGCTGAGCCTTTCTTAGTACATCTCCAAGTTCACGTTCTGCCTTTGAGATATACTTCACCATATACATGAGACAACTTTCTGCATCTAGCACATGTTGGATGTCCATGTTACCATTCCAAGCCTCAAGGAGATGTTTGTTATAAGGATTAACCCAAACATCTGGTACTGTTCTCTTGAAAATGATGGTATTTCTTTGTGCCAGAGCACAATGTGCTTTTTCATACTGTTCGTGTGTAACATTCAGCTGTTCAAATACCTCTTCAACACTTTTATATGTGCAATCAGGAGAGTTCATAGCATCCCAAACTGAGGTTAGCAAATTTGTAGCATTTTTCTTAAACAAGATGGGACAAATATCTTCTGGAGGAGAGGCTGGCGTTGCTATAAAAGTTTCATTGGCAATGGGTCTGGGGAAATTGAAACGGCACGTCTTTCCTCCTTTTTTACATGATCGTGAGTGACTCTTTGAATGTAACTGAACACTTGACAAAATTTCATAGAAATCAGGCTCCTGTTCATGATTTGGAATAGCACATGTTACATATTTGTCAATGTAACTTATAAATTCCTTATTGTCTGTAGAACTGTCAAATTTTGGAGCATCTTTGCACCAAAAAAGGCAATGTATATGTGGCCAACCTCTACTTCGAAACTCTGTTCTGTAGAAAAAATCTATGACTTCCCCAATGGGCTTTGCTGGTGACAAGATGACAGTAGAAATGAATGACTACACACGCGATTCAAACATGCGACACGCTGTACCTGGATTAGCATTAATTATCTCACAATATTCGGTCCAGTCTGGATTTTCTGGTATAGGTAGACCTTGTTGGACACAAATCGCTTCAAGAATCTCAGGCCATCGCCTTTCTGCTGCGGAAAAGCTACAAAACCATGTCGGTATTCCTAACTGCTTTAGCATTGCAAAAAGGTCTCTTAAGACTTTTTGCCAATATGTTGGTGATCCTCGTATTGCTTTGAAGTATCTGTAACCTTTATCGGAGTTCAAAAGCTTGTCTCGCTGACTTGAATCTGTTATCATTCCAGCCGTAACATTATTAGTGTCTACCGTTTTCTTTGAGCTTTTTCTCATTGCAATACTAATAGCACTATTGATGTTATTCAATTCTTGTAGGTATTGGGCAAAAAAATATACTGTGGATCACTAGCAAATCTATTGTCTTTACTGAACAGTCTACTATTGAAGTATCTTCCCAATCCAAGTTTGGTATTTCTGGTTTCATTAAAACCATTAACTCCGTCTGGAAAGAGGTATGGAAAAATCTTCATTTCTTGATTAACACTACACGGAGTTTGTCCCTCGCCAGGAGCTAGTGATATATGGTCATTTGGATCCTGCTGTGATTGTTGCAGATCCTCTGGTTGTAGGCATGACACCATAGGTGCTGAGGACTCTGATACATCTGAAACAGTAAATATGACACAAGTAATATCATTAGAAAGCCTGACTATATTCAGAAATGCCTCAAACAACGATTAAGATCATACTAATCCAATAACTAGTATGGTCAGAATCTTTGTTGGGCACATTAGGAACAAGAGGACTCTTAGCCTTATGAACAAACAATGTTTTCTTCTTTGAAAGAAAGGAAAATGTTTAAGGCAGTATATTGTGTAATTAAGACTAATATCCGTGACGTGACAGATAATAGGGTTCATCAGTCTTCACTGACACAACTGGACTTATTTACTAATTGTGATGTATATATTGAATGAATGAAAAAAGATAAGTATGGTTTCAGTAATGGTGTTTTTTAATCAATATGAGTCAGCTTGTGAGCTTTCTTTTAAATAGCTTTTCAAAAGTCACATAGATCTTCTGCTTCTTAGAAAGACACCAAATAAATTACAGATGGTCTAGGCCATATAATGAATTACATGGGCCATATCTCTGATAAATGTTTAACTGAAACATAAGAATTAATCAGATAATAGATAATCCAATAAGAATTTAAATACCTTGATGAATTGAATCTCTAGCCTCAGATGATGTGGTCGGTAACTTTCTACCTAACTGGTTGTCATCTGGTATGAGGATGTTTCCTTCTCCCTCTGGGTCAATACGAGATGAAGCCATATCAACTGTAATATCTGAGAAACATAGAGCAAATAAATGTCATAGTGCAAATAACTGTGAAATGGAAAAATTTTAGGATTGAAATTCAGATTTTAGCTTTCACTGCATGATGAAAAAGATTAGGCTGTTTCTCTGTCTGTGAAGCCAAGAAAAAAATTAAATTGGTCAAAAATAGGTCAGACATCAAAGTGACTCTAAAGCCTTTGTTTAATAGATAATTCACTTACCAAAGGGAAACAAAATTCAATCAATAAATTTCTAGACCCTGTGTTCTTACTTCTATGTTTTAAATAAATACCTTGATAAATTGAATCTTTATCCTCAGATGATGAGGTCAGTAAATTTCTGTCTAACTGATCGTCATCTGGTATGAGGATGTTTCCTTCTCCCTCTGGGTCACTACGAGATGAAGCCATTTCAACTGTAATATCTGTGAAACAAAGTTTAATAACTGTCATAATGCAAATTACTGTGAAAAAGCAAATATTAAATTCTAAAGTCTACAACAAAATTTGTGGCCACCTATCATGAAAATGGCTGCCCATTCAGCTTGCAATATGTTAAAAGTGCAAGTACCTGATTGTTAATTTTGTTTTTTCCCACCTCGGGTTTTGGAGTGGGAGTTTCTTTGTGATTGCGCCATTTCTTGATCGTTGCTTACTTTTAATCTTTTTTTAAATTGATCAAAAGTATTTCAGATGTCAAAGTGGCTCTAAAGCCTTTGGATAATAGAAAATTCACTCAACAAATGAAAAAAATCAATCTATAAATTTCTGGACCCTGTATTCTTACTACAATATTTTATATAAATACCTTGATAAATTGAATCTTTATCCTCAGATGATGTGGTCAGTAAATTTCTGTCTAACTGATCGTCATCTGGTATGAGGATGTTTCCTTCTCCCTCTGGGTCACTACGAGGTGAAGCCATTTCAACTGTAATATCTGTGAAACAAAGTTTAATAACTGTCATAATGCAAATTACTGTGAAAAAGCAAATATTAAATTCTAAAGTCTACAACAAAATTTATGGCCACCTATCGGGAAAATGGCTGCCCATTCAGCTTGCAATATGTTACAAGTGCAAGTACCTGATTGTTAATTTTGTTTTTTCCCACCTCGGGTTTTGGAGTGGGAGTTTCTTTGTGATTGCGTCATTTCTTGATCGTTGCTTACTTTTAATCTTTTTTTTAAATTGGTCAAAAGTATTTCAGATGTCAAAGTGGCTCTAAAGCCTTTGGATAATAGAAAATTCACTCAACAAATAAAAAAAATCAATCTATAAATTTCTGGACCCTGTATTCTTACTACAATATTTTATATAAATACCTTGATAAATTGAATCTTTATCCTCAGATGATGTGGTCGGTAACTTTCTGTCTAACTGATCGTCATCTGGTATGAGGATGTTTCCTTCTCCCTCTGGGTCACTACGAGATGAAGCCATTTCAACTGTAGTATCTGTGAAACAAAGTTTAATAACTGTCATAATGCAAATTACTGTGAAAAAGCAAATATTAAATTCTAAAGTCTACAACAAAATTTGTGGCCACCTATCGGGAAAATGGCTGCCCATTCAGCTTGCAATATGTTACAAGTGCAAGTACCTGATTGTTAATTTTGTTTTTTCCCACCTCGGGTTTTGGAGTGGGAGTTTCTTTTTTATTGCGCCATTTCTTGATCGTTGCTTTTTTTAAATTGGTCAAAAATATTTCATATGTCAAAATGGCTCTAAAGCCTTTGGATATAAATAGAAAATTCACTCAACAAATGAAAAAAAAATCAATCTATAAATTTCTAGAGCATGTATTCTTACTACAATTTTTTATATAAATACCTTGATGAATTGAATTTTTATCCTCAGATGATGTGGTCGGTAACTTTCTGTCTAACTGATCGCCATCTGGTATGAGGATGTTTTCTTCTCCCTCTTGGTCAGTACAGGATGAAGCCATATCAACTGTAATATCTGTGAAACATAGTGCAAATAACTGTGAAATGGAAATTAGGATTGAAATTCAGATTTTAGCTTTCACTGGATGATGAAAAAGATGAGGCTGTTTCGCTGTCTGTGAAGCCAAGAAAAAAATTAAATTGGTCAAAAATAGGTCAGACATCAAAGTGGCTCTAAAGCCTTTGTTTAATAGATAATTCACTTACCAAAGAGAAACAAAATTCAATCTATAAATTTCTGGACCCTGTATTCTTACTTCAATGTTTTAAATAAATACCTTGATGAGTTGAATCTTTATCCTCAGATGATGTGGTCAGTAAATTTTTGTCTAACTGCTGGTCATCTGGTATGAGGATGTTTCCTTCTCCCTCTGGGTCAATACGAGATGAAGCCATATCAACTGTTATATCTGTGAAACATAGAGTTAAAAACTGTCATAGTGCAAATAACTGTGTAAAAGCAAATATTAAAAGGTACAAGTAGGCAAAGATCAGGAAAAGGCGTAATCAGAAAAAGATTCCCACTCCAAAAACCGAGGTTGGAAAAAAAACCCTAACAATCAGGTACTTATACCATGAGAACATTTCGTATAAAGCCAAATGATCAGCTATTTTCCCAATAGGTGGCCACTCAGTTACCTTAACTTAATTAAAAATATGAAAACATACATAAGGCGCCAACAGCACAAATATTTTAAACACCAAGACATAAAACAAAAAATACCTCCACATAAGTATCGACTTGGAACAATCAGTAACAAAAAGTTACTGGCGGGCTTAAATCAATTTTACATGGCCAAAACCTCACCCTCAGCTTCTGCAGTGGTTCATAATATTTAGTTAGTTCTTCGGTCTTCGTGGTGAATCTCTAACTAGTCAATGAATCATCAAGAAGAAACATATAAATCATGATAAACATCCTGATGAATCAAAAACCAGGACACAGATTCAGGCTGCCCAGTGCATTTTGGTACAAAATATATATCTTGAGCTTCAAAAAATAGGAACATCCTGATGAATCAAAAACCAGGACTCACAGATAATCAGATTCTGTAAGCTGCCCGACGATGGAGATCGTAAGGCAACAACAAAATTTAAATTGGTCAAAAGTATATCAGACATTAAAGTGGCTATATATAAAGCTTTTGTTAATAGTATACAATAATTTACAGTGAATGATAACAATTAAATTACCTTTATAGTATGGATTGTATGCTTTGAGGTACTCCAGTGCATTCTTCAACTTCTGCAATGACACTTGTTGGAAAAGATGGTGTCCTCTGTATTCAAGTTTTCTTTTCAATTTGACTTTCACCAGAGTGTTGTCAGAAAGCTGTCTGGGTAGAACCTCAGTGACTGATGACAGGTTTGAAGGAACACACACACAACTGGTCCATGGAGACATTTTTGTAGACCTTTTGGTAAAGGTATAATTTTCATGAAAGGTATAATTGGCGTAATAAGATGCTTCTCAATTGTATTTATATTTGCCAAACATGGTGGTTGTATTGGTAGAGCAAAAGAATTCACTGATGCTTGGTTAGGGAGTTTATTTTGAAGCAAGTATCTATCACAGGTAAAGCAAATCCACCTTGCGCATTCTGGGCAACTTTTTGTACAGTTAGTACAAGTAGGCAAAGATCAGGAAAAGGCGCAATCAGAAAAAGACTCCCACTCCAAAAACCAAGGTGGGAAAAAACCAAACTAACAATCAGGTACTTATACCATGAAACATATCGTAAGCCGAATGAGCAGCTATTTTCCCAATAGGTGGCCACTCAGTTACCTTAACTTAACTAAAGATATGCAAACATACATAAGGCGCCAACAGCACAAAAATATTTTAAACATCAAGACATAAAACAAAAAGAACCACCACAGAAGTATCGACTGCATTGATGTAATTTGTTTGCATTGATCTGCATTGATGTAATTTGTTTGCTCTCAGGCACTCAGAAACACATTCAGAATCATCATATTTAGAGAATGTAAATGTTTTAACTTGTTTTTTAAACAACTGCCGATAACAAATTACACATATGAAAGTTGACATTTGTTTACAGTTTTCTTTAAACTGCTGGATTACCCTGTCTATTTCTGATCGCTTCAATTCTATATTATGTTTTCTTGTCCTATTTTCCATATTCCTTATGTTTTCGTGTTCCCTCCTTTTTTGTCTATAATGCTTTTGTCCCTGTATTTCACTTTTCCTTATTTCTTCACTTTGCCTTCTTTTTTGTCTATAATCTTTCCCTGCTTGTCTTTCACTTTTCCTTATTTCTTCATTATGTCTTCTTTTTTGTCTCAAATCTTTTTCGGTATGTCTTTCACCTTTTCTTATTTCTTCATTCTGTCTTCTTTTTTGTCTATAATCCTTTTGTCCCTGTCTTTCACTAGTCCTTATTTCTTCATTCTGTCTTCTTTTTTGTCTATAATCCTTTTGTTCCTGTCTTTCACTTTTCCTTATTTCTTCATTCTGTCTCTTTTTTGTCTATAATCCTTCTGTTCCTGTCTTTCATTTTTCCTTATTTCTTCATTCTGTCTCTTTTTTTGTCTATAATCCTTCTGTTCCTGTCTTTCACTTTTCCTTATTTCTTCATTCTGTCTCTTTTTTTGTCTATAATCCTTCTGTTCCTGTCTTTCACTTTTCCTTATTTCTTCATTCTGTCTCTTTTTTGTCTATAATCCTTCTGTTCCTGTCTTTCATTTTTCCTTATTTCTTCATTCTGTCTTTTTTTTTGTCTATAATCCTTCTGTTCCTGTCTTTCACTTTTCCTTATTTCTTCATTCTGTCTCTTTTTTGTCTATAATCCTTCTGTTCCTGTCTTTCACTTTTCCTTATTTCTTCATTCTGTCTCTTTTTTGTCTATAATCCTTCTGTTCCTGTCTTTCACTTTTCCTCATTTCTTCATTCTGTCTCTTTTTTGTCTATAATCCTTCTGTTCCTGTCTTTCACTTTTCCTTATTTCTTCATTCTGTCTCCTTTTTTGTCTATAATCCTTCTGTTCCTGTCTTTCACTTTTCCTTATTTCTTCATTCTGTCTCTTTTTTGTCTATAATCCTTCTGTTCCTGTCTTTCACTTTTCCTTATTTCTTCATTGTGCCTCATTTTTTGTCTGTACTCTCTTTGTTTTATATTTTCTTCATTTTTCTTCTGTTTGTCTTGTCTTTGTAAATGTTTCCTCTTCCTTTCGCATTGTTTTTCTCTTTCATGTACAATAGGATTCTGTCTTGATCTTATTTTCCTTTCTCCAGAACTATTACTTGTACATGTCCGGGCTTTTTTTGCTGGTAGATCCGAAACATTATGGTCAGACAAGAGCCTTTTTCTTTCTCTCTTGTTTGTTTGATCCATAAAGTATGAGTCTAAAAGATCATGTTCTTGATGAAATTGAGTTTGACTTTTTTTGTTCTGTGGAAGCTGTGATTGTGATTGTTTAGAAGGGAATGGTTGAATAAGGCCACTAACAAGACATGATTTCAAATGATTTCTAGCTTTTAAAATATCATATTTTACTGTTTCTGGGTCCTTTCCAAAATACAATGATGTTGCAAATGCAATGGCAAGTACCCCACAAACTGGCAAAACATTCTGTTGAGTTACATTTCCATACCTTATGTTTGATGCAATTTCTTCTCCATATTTTAATTTGATTTGAGTTTTTACTTCAGCACAATGACTATCTTTGAGTAAGGAATCATACACAGTTACTTGTTTAGTATAAACATCATAATATGACGTCACCCAATGTCCTGTCAAGGGATGTATAAGAACAGAACTAGCAGTTCTTGGTATGCTTCTGTTCAGTGTATGAATGTAATCTGGTTGACTTGTCATCAGCATAATCTCAGCTGGTGTATAAAACCCGATGTTGAGCTGTTGTGTATTATGCGCTTGCATCAGTGTCAATACATACTGAATAACATCATCTGGTATTTCACTGTCATCTGTACCAATCAGAGAGATCACCTGGTTCATTGTTGTCTGAAACCAAATGTTTATTTAATTGTAAAAAAAAACTGTTCAAAAGAAAAGAACTTAATTTATAACAAAAGCAACTTTATTTATTCAATTTAGTGCTTTATGTGCATGGTAAACAGCTAAGGTCATGTTGACATTGTCATCTATCCTAGCCATACTGTTCAGGGGCAAGTATCCCTTAGACGTACTACCAGAACTTTGGAAATTTTTGTTTCTATAACCACTAAGTGACTAACTGACAAAATTTAATGTCATTCTTCTATAAGCTGAATAGGAAGCATTGCCATAGAAATAAAGCTTTTATATAAAATATAATTAAAATGTTTTCACTCCTATCATAGCAGCTCATTTTATAGTTTATTTATTATTTCATATATAAATGTAGTAAATCAAATCTGCAACATACATACATTTACAGAGCCTCTTGCTTGACGTTTCCTCTCTCTGTCGGCTTCTTTTTTACGGCCATTCATACTTTCACATAGGATGATCTAAAAAGGCTTCAATCTGAAATTTTTTATTTCCAAATTAAAAATCATACAAACAAGAAATTTATGAGCCCCATCATGAGAAAACTTGCTTTTTACATATAAAGATTAGCTATGCAGTAAACAGCACACTGCATAGCTGATCAGTAACTACACAGCTGATCAGCGAATTTATTTTTGCATCATAAATAGTAAAATCCCTCTTCTTCTTTTACCTGAAATTTCAATTTTTTGTGAATGTACAAGCTTGTTTGTGTGTGGCCTGGTTGTTCCTCACAAAAACAGGTTATCTCATCATGTGGCTAATATATACATGATGAAATGAATTTGACCACAATGTGTCAAATGTATGCTTCACTATGGCCATAATTCGTTGGCTCGTTGACAAAACCTCGTAACTGCAAAAAAAAAAAACAAATTTTTCAGGAGAAGCAAAAAACTAAAACTTGTATATAAATGATATATAATTGTGCATGTTTACAAATTGTTGTATATACAAAACTTGATAAATGAAAGCTAGAAGCAGATTCTTATGATGAATTAAAGAATGCATTTATGAGAAATCATACATATGCAACTTTTGCATATCTAAAAGATAAAGATTTTTTTGTATTTAAATTTTTTGAAATTGCATATACGAGGTTTTGTCACCTTTTTCAAGTCCGTTTACCATTTGTAGTTATGAGGTTTTGTAAGGTCATCGAAAAACTAACTTCCCATTGGACCTACAAGGCTTTGTCACAAGCTGAATTTGAATGTTTTGTGAAAAAAACGATTTTTTGAAAAAAGTGCAGTTACGAGGTTTTGTCAACGAGCCAACGAATTAAATCTTTATTTCTTCCCCTATTCCGACCTACTAGTGCAATATAAATTTTGCCACATTGATTAATTATGGTCCTTTAAAGTCCAAGGCCAGGTTTGTGTTGAACCTGGTCAGAAACCACAACATTGGTTTTCTCATGATACCGCTCAATTAACACACAGCAGTACTTTACAATTGATAATAATGCACCAGTCATTTGAAACCACTGTGCAGCTCACCTACAGAGTAGATTGGGGCGATAGCCTGGCTAGAAAATGGGCCAATTAGTTTCTACTGGCACAACTGATAGTGCCTGGAAAGTGTTGTGGTTGAAGCATTTCACTTTTCTCAATAAAGACAGTGAATTGATCAGGGTTTTGACTGTCAGCTAATAGCAGGGCACTAAAATGTTGAAAGTCATTATACTTGATATCCCTGAGGTAAGGGGCTGTGGCAACAAATTACCTGTGCATAATGATGAAGAGTGAGCAAAACGATTCTAGCCCAAACATATCAATATTATAATTGTCAAAAAAATAATATTGACTGTCCGGTTGGCATGCTGTTTTGATGGCAAGGCTAAGTAAATTAATTTTTGTTGTTCAAAGACAGAGAGCTATTTCCTCAGCAAAAAAAAATTCAAATATTAATTATTCTTTTTTTCTTCTCAGATACATCTGTGTCATAACACTTAATTGGTCTCAAGACACATGTTTGGATCAGTTTTCATATCTACAACAATGGTTTTCAAGTATCCATAACAGTGGACTGTGCCAACCTTAATCAATTTTTTGAAAGTGTTTATCTACGCACAAATACTCTGTGCCATATCAAGACTATGAGGAAAATGGAAATTTGCATATGCCAAAACAAAGATGCAGATCAGTTGAGATTTCACAGGCAGGATTTGGCCTATGACTTAAATCAGTTCTTGGTGATTGCTTGTCATTCACTTTTCACAATAATTGCCTTTTAAATTACAGTACAACCTCTTTATATTGCTATCTTTGCACGGGGGGTAATACAAATGGTTCTACCTGTGTTGTCGACCGAGACAATACTGAATATATGGTTGTCGACCGAGGATTACGGTTGTCGACCGAGTCATAACGGTAAATGATACAAGTAATTTGGCTGTCGACCTAGACTATTAATACGGCTGTTGATCATTACGGTTTTCGATAGTCTCGGTCGACAACAGCTTTTTGCATGTATGGTATACGACTGTCTCGGTCGACAACACAGGTAGTATCATTTCTATTACCCCCATGCTTTGAGGACCACAGAAATAGATAGTGTTATAACTGAACCTTGTTATAATCAGGTTATTAATTGTAGGAACTATAGAAAAATAATCATTTGGGAGCCATTACATGGTTGTGTTATACTGAAAACCGTGTTATAATGAGGCATGTTATAATGAGATTGAACTGTACATACATCTTTTGCATATAAAATCATAGCTATTCAGTATGGTAGGGATGACTAATTTGGACTGGAAAAAATTGTACACTATTATCCTATACAAAAAACAATATAGCAAATCAAATTTATAACAACATACTTCTTGGTTCGTGTTTTCTGTCCCGTTAAGCTTCTTTCTTACAGTCATTCATACATGTATTTTCATGTATGGTCATCTAAGCAGCCTTCATCCTGAAATTTTTTATTTCCAAATTAAAAATCATACACTGACAACAAATTTATGAGCCCCATCATGAGAAAACATGTGGTTTATATTTAACAAAAACAAAGATGCATATCAGTTATGCAGTTACTGCATAGCTGATCAGTAACTGCACAGCTGATCAATGCATTTGTTTTTGCAGCACAGATAGTATAATCCAGCTTCCAGCATTTTCCTGTGACTGTACAAACTGGTTTGTGTCTGACCTGGTTGTAAATTCCAACAACCGGTTTTCTCATGATGTGGCTCAAATGTACATGGTGAAACATCTCTGTGGGAACTTGATCACAAACATGTGACCTTTGTAGGAAAATAGGATTATACACGTATAGAAAATGTATTGTCTATCTAAAGAATATTAAACTTGCTGGTATAAACTCTTGTCTTAAATGAGTAAAAATCATAATTTGACAAGAAATTTATGAGCCCCATCATGAGAAAACGTGGTTTATATTTAGCAAAAACAAATATGCATATCAGTTATGCAGTTACTGCATAGCTGATCAGTAACTGCACAGCTGATCAATGCATTTGTTTTTGCAGCACAGATAGTATAATCCAGCTTCCAGCATTTTCCTGTGACTATACTACAAACTGGTTTGTGTCTGACCTGGTTGTAAATTCCAACAACCGGTTTTCTCATGATGTGGCTCAAATGTTCATGATCAAACATCTCTGTGGGAACTTGATCACAAAACTGTGACCTTTGTAGGAAAATAGGATTGCCAACATATATACACGTATAGAAAATGTCTTGTCTATCTAAAGAATCTGAAACTTGCTCGTATAAAATCTTGTCTTAAATGTCAAGCCAATCAATCATTCTCTTTACTCTTTGCTTTCTTGGTTGCTGTACAACTGAACTCATCATCCTCACTGTCATCTAAAAGACTGTAATCAACGTTTTTTAATTCTTGAAGAGCTAATTTCTTTTTTTTTCAAATTATCAACCTCCAGTTTTCTCTGCGTAACATACTCGCATAGCTTGTTAATGTTGCATTACTTTGAATCAAAGCTGCTGTATCTTTCAAACATTTCTCAAACGAGTAGCTCATTGATCTTTGAAAAGCTTGCCCTTTCCTCTTGAGTCTGTCCAGACTTTTAGTTGAGTCTTCTATGTCCTTCTTTATCACTGAGTACAAGCATGCCTTTACCTGAGTGTCCATGTCTTCGCAAAACTGATCAACGTTTTCTTTTAGATGTTTCAGATCATGGGTTTTCAATTTTGATGACGATGCTCCAGTCTTAGATGCTTCTTTCAGTGGTGTGCTTGTAGATGATGATGCTCCAGTCTGAGATGCTTCTTTTATTGGTGTGCTTTGAGATGATGATGCTTCAGACTGAGATGCATCTTTTATTGGTGTGCTTTGATTAAAAATGTTTGGCTGACTGTACATTTTCACAGGAGTTGATTTCTCACTAGGCACTTCTTTGTCAACATCTTTACATTTGTTTTCTGTCTCTCCACATAACTCTTTTCCCGTATGTTTCTGGGAAGTGCTTTCACTTGTTTCAGCCATTGCTTCTATAGTATCAAATTACCTAAAACAAAAAATAAAAGTCTGTACTACTAGCCATTTGTAACCACTGTCCCTATTGAGCTGGGAACAGCAATGTGGGCAAACACCCCAGACCTAGAATGTTCATAAGGGAAGGCTGATCCTTGATATTAAGCACGGTAAAGCTTGACTTAAGTGCCATTTTTTAAAATTCCAGTATTGCTGCAACATAGCAATTTTGCATTTACCATAATGGCCAAACAAAATTTGCTATTTTCTGGCCATGATTTAAGACGGTTTCACAGACATTTAAATGTAAACTGTTCTGAAAGTGCAGGGATTACATAAACTAGCACTTGTAATGGCAAAAATCATCATTTGTATTATTCCCTGGCCTCAAAGCAACATGATTACAAGTGATGTGTATTACATTTTTTTGTCTTAATGATTTATGCTCTTTTCCCCCTTTCCCTTTACCAATCTGGTATTTTTAAACAGAATATGTTTCATACAGCCAGGACATGAACAGTAAATATGCCAGCTATTCCCTTCCCAAATCAGGGACTGTGGTTACAAGTAACTAATGTAACTAATTAAAAATTTTGCCCTGTTCATTATGTATGCACCTTTCCAACCTAAGACATTTTATTTTCTTTTTCAAATCTGATCATTTTACTTCCATGTGTTTTAAAGAATTTCAAATTCAAAAGTTTAGAGAGATACAGGTGTTCCAAGTGCATCTATTGTCAATGAAAAGTCACAAAAAAGCCAAAAGATATATACCCGTTTGTGCATACAAATTGCTATATTAAAGCAGAGTAAAAATACAGGTGTGACTACTATGATAGTTATGCCATGGTTGTTTGGGGAACAGTCAAAACTATTGCCCAGGGTGCTGAGAATGACTCAAAAGACTGTGGTCAATAGTCCATCCAGCCATAAGATGAACCCAAGGGCAAAGGTTTTGACTAATCACCAAACAGCTATGGAATAATCACCCAACAAAACTATTATACTGGAGAATCATGGATGCTTAATCCAATCACGAGTTATCTTTTTACCAAGTTATCCTATATAATCCTGTGATGTATCCAAAACTATTAACCAGTGAATAATTCAGTAAAACTGCAGTTGCAGCTTTTTCGCGCCTCGCACGGGGCACGGGTCACATGTGAGACAAGCCAAGTTCTGCTTGCGGGTATTTCTCTGGTTACTCCGGTTTTCGCCCCACCTACCGATTGATTCGTCTCGATATGAGTGAATAAGCTTGAAAGGGACGTAAAACTGAATAAAAAAAAAGAAAAAAAAATATTAAAAATAGCAAGAAATATGCTGTTACTCCATATATAGCAGTTGGGCTAGGAACAGGCTTTTAGCCATTCCTCATTCATGCTAAGAGTACAAATAGAACATCATTAACTAGAGATTAACCCACTGTGTAAGGACATCCTTAAAAGTCTTAGGCAGTCAGAGCAAAACAAGTTCAAATGACATATTGCAGCCTCTGATTGGGATTTACATTGTTCGTTAATATCATTTCCAGTAACTTATTTTGCTATTTCTCTATACTGATGGGCACTATATTCCAGCAATGCAAAAAGAAGATGCATAGACTTTTAAACAGTGGTTTGATTTCAATTTATTCTATCTATAGATGATTAATTTGTTTGATCCTGTTAAACTGCGGTTCTTGTTCCATCTTCATATTTAATTTAATAACAGTGTTTTTGGACTAATATTAAACTGTGTTTTTGTGTCGAGTGAAGGAACTACAAGATGAGAAGTGTCAGGGTAAAACATCAAAGCAGGTTACACCAGTGAAATTAAAACATTACAAGCACTACAACAAGCTGACTACATAATTATATGAAGTACCATGCAGGTTACACAGTGTTAGTATCACAAGCATGATGAGTATATGAATACAGTGAAATAATGCATGAATGAAAAATGTTGACATCACCGGGGCGTGGACCCAAGCCTGTTTAATTCTAGCCATGAACATATCTACGAAATTTAATTTCATGTACATTAAGCTACCGTGAAACTGAAAATGGGTCAAAATAGGCTAAAATGTACATCCCAGGGGCCACATGTCATTAAATTTCCCCACTTTCTACAACATAATTGATTTTTTTTTTAAGATTTGATGCTCATAGCTAGAACTGGTGCCACCTACAGGCCTGGTAGAGGAAAAAAATCAACTTTTCATTTTTCCCCCTGATCAACTTCATTTTTTTCTTGGAGAAATAAAGAGAAATTTCTCCAGGTTTCTGCCTGAATTTACTCTTATTCTCTCTGTACACGTACAATATAAATTTTCGCATTGTGCTCATGAAGTTTTTATTTTGATGCAGCTTAACATCCAGGTAAATATTTTGCAAAGCAACAATTACCAGTCTACACAGGTGCTGCATGAAAATTCTGACATCAGTTCAGGCACCTAATTTAACAGGTTGAAACAGATTTAAAATTTGTATCTGCCTCTACATATTTAATTAATTGAAAACAAATGCTCAAAGCTAGAACTGGTGCCACTTTACCTGAAGCAAAAATCTTTAGCCTGACTGCTTTACTGTTAGCCTTTATGTATAAAACACTGGTTTTCTGGCAAATAATACTGGCTGTTTTCTTGCAAATAAATGATAAATAAAAGCTAAACTATACAAAGAGAAATATACATAACAGAATGAGTGTTAATGAGTGCAAACAATAATGAAAGTTAATAGGAGCTAGGGAATATAAGAAAACATATAGCAAAGGTTAATAGGAGGGAAAATACAGGGCTAATGTTTTAGTAAGCCAATCAAATTAAATGAGCAAAATTAATGTCCACTACATTTTCAAGAAAGAAGAACTTACCTGAACTTAAGTTCTTGTGTTCTGCACATTGTCCGATCTTGGTTAATAATCCTATGAAGTTTCATCATGATATCTTAAACGCATTTTTAAGTTACTGAGTGCACACGACTAGAATGCAAATTCTGCCATTCTCCATTTCAAAGGGCCATAACTCGAAAAATATGCCATCCAGTATTACGGTTCTTGTGTTCTGCATGTCGTCTCATGTTGGTTAGTAATCCTACGAAGTTTCATCTTAGTATCTAAAACAGTTTTCGAGTTACAGAGCAGACACGACAAGAATGCAAATTCTGCTATTTTCCATCAAAGGGCAATAACTCAAAAAATATACAATCCAGATTTACGGTTCTTGTGTTCTGCATGTCGTCTCATGTTGGTTAACAATCCTATGAGGTTTCATCAAGATATATTAAACGGATTTTGAGTTACAGAGCGGACACGACTAGAACGCAAATTCTGCTATTTTCCATCAAAGGCCAATAACTCGAAAAATATACAATCCAGAGTTACGGTTCTTGTGTTCTGCACGTCGTCTGATGTTGGTTAATAATCCTATGAAGTTTCATTATGATATCTTAAACGATTTTCGAGTTACAGAGCGGACACGACTAGAGTGCAAATTCTGCTTTTTTTCCATTTCAAAGGGCCATAACTCGAAAAATATGCAATCCAGAGTTACGGTTCTTGTGTTCTGCACGTATTTCTTATGGTTTTCAAGTTATAGAGTGGACATGAAATTGTATGGAAAAATAATCAAAGGGAAATAACTCCAAAGATATGAAAGCAAGAGTTATAATTCTTGTGCATAACACATCGTCTCATCATGCTTTATAAGTGTACCAAGTTTCACTGAAATTTCTCTTATGGTTTTCAAGCTATAGGGTGGACACGAAATTGTATGGAAAATAATCAAAGGGAAATTACTCCAAAGATATGCAAGCAAGAGTTATCATTCTTTAGCATGACACGTAATCTCATCGTGCTTTATAAGTGTACCAAGTTTCATTGAAATAACTCTTACGATTTTCGAGTTATAAAGCGGACATGAAATTGTATGGAAAATGATCAAAGGGAAATAACTCATAAAATACTCAAGCCAGAGTTATGGTTCTTACGCATGACACATCGTCTGATCATGCTCAATAAGTGTACCAAGATTTATTGAAAAATCTTAAACGGTTTTCAAGTTATACAGCGGACACGAAATTATATCGAAAATAATCAAAGGGAAATAACTCCAAAAATACTCAAGCCAGAGTTATGGTTCTTGTGCATGACACATCGTCTCGTCGTGGTCTACAAGTGTACCAAGTTTCATTGAAAAATCTTTAACGGTTTTCAGGTTATACAGCGGACACGAAATTGTATCGAAAATAATCAAAGGGAAATAACTCCAAAAATACTCAAGCTAGAGTTATGGTTCTTGTGCATGACACATCGTCTCGTCATGGTTTACAAGTGTACCAAGTTTCATTGAAAAATCTTTAACGGTTTTCAAGTTATAGAGCGGACACGATTTGGGACGGACAGACAGACAGACAGACGGACGGACAGACGCACGGGAAAAAACAATATGTCTCCCGACCCTGTCGGGGGGAGACATAATAATTGTTAGATCCTTTGGAAGCAGTAAAACATTTAAAGCGAGAAGATGGGCCATATTGTACAATTTCGGGTAATGAACCTTCATCAGTGAACCTTTACAAAACCGGCAGCGAAAGCCAGACATTTTTGCTGCAATTTCAAGAATTTCCATCTGAGTAGTCTAAATCAAAGACTCATATTCCCAAAGGGGCCAAATAATAAAACACTGTCAAGAAGATGATTCTTAACGTACAATATATTTGAACTACTTCAAATATATTCACTGATCCCAAAGGATCAAAAGAAAAATATAATATGCACTATGGATGATGTACGGAGAGACTTTTTAGGGCCGCCACACGGCACAACACCAGCTGCAGTAATAGCAAATAAAAATAATTGTTAGATCCTTTGGAAGCAGTAAAACATTTAAAGCGAGAAGATGGGCCATATTGTACAATTTCGGGTAATGAACCTTCATCAGTGACCCTTTACAAAACCGGCAGCGAAAGCCAGACATTTTTGCTGCAATTTCAAGAATTTCCATCTGAGTAGTCTAAATCAAAGACTCATATTTTCAAAGGGGCCAAATAATAAAACACTGTCAAGAAGATGATTCTTAACGTACAATATATTTGAACTACTCCAAATATATTCACTGATCCCAAAGGATCAAAAGAAAAATATAATCTGCACTATGGATGATGTACGGGGAGACTTTTCAGGGCCGCAAAAAACTGTTTAATATCATAAACTGGTCGGGAAAAATAATTTCGAATTGTCAACTTTCAACTCACTTGATACTGATTGTCTATTTCTAATCATCGACTGTGTTAAGAATAGGTGTTTATTTCACGAACAATATGTACCAAAAAGCACACAACTACTGTCAGTCAGATTATTAGCCCGTGTTCTAATGCCTCAATTATGTCAGTATAGTCCTTTGCCTTGCTGGTTTTGCCCGGGCTGCTTCGTTATGTATCCACTTTTTCTGCATAAATAGTTTGTTTTATCTTTTTTCTGTTTATTGCACCATATCATCCTTTCTTCGAACCATGAGTATACCATCTCGTATGGGAACTAGAACCTGAAGACCGAAAATAACAAATAAATATATGTGCATATGGTATATGAAAACTAAGGTCATATGGAGATGGGACCTCGTTTTAAAGTCTCCACTAAAAAGACTGCAAAACGCAACATATCGAACTCGCGGCTGTTAAAATATGGTGTAAGCAGGGTTAGAAACATAATTATGTTGATGTGTATACGTACATGTATATGTACCAGCATACTAGTATACATGTACAATAAGGAATGATGGCCCCCTAACTTCTGTCTGGTCAAATTCGATTGAGCCGTAAGTAGAAAGTAAATGCTTAAAGTACTCGTACGAAATATACCTTAAGATATTGACTCTCAACATTTTATGAGTTGTAGTTTATTTTATACTTTACAGTGAAAACCAATGTATATCAAAACTTGATAAAATTGGTATTTTCATTGATATGAAATTTCACTGATATCAAATCTCACTGATATCAAAAGTCACTAGTGACTGATATCAGCCTATATCTTCACTGTAGATTTTGGATTACTTCTGACGTTTCCATTTACTTGACGTCATTTTAAAAATGTGTCTCACTTCAGAAATTCAAACGCCTATAACTCCGTTATTTATGAACGAAAACATAAAGTGCGTGTATTCATTTTCTTAGTTAGAACGTAAGGAACAATGTGGTACCAAAATTATTTGTGTTTTCAAAAATTATTGGTTTTTGCATTTTCACCGCCTGCCTTGTGAATTGGAAAATGCCCATGTACATGTATTGTATAAAATAAAAAGAAAATTTGCTTTTTCTCGGTGAATACCAAATATATTTCATCTCGTGAGTTGAAAACATAAAAATTTTCACTCGTGCTGCGCACTCGTGAAAATTCTGATGTTTTCAACTCACTCGATGAAATATATTTGGTATTCACCTCAAAAAAGCAAATATCCTCTATATATTTAGCCTTATGAGGAACCGATCAGTCAACTTTAACATGATAATGCACAAACCACCATTATACAACCAATACTGCAACATGCTCGTTAGAATCACGACATGAGATTCATCAGGAAAACATGTCCGTGTAATTTATACCACCTTAAACTCCACTTTTATATAGCAAACCTGGGGTAAGCAGGGGTAAACCTATTTTTCTTATTTTTGCTCCAAAACATAGATTGCCTCGCTGAGGCGGTTCTAACGTGTACCCACATTCTATGTTTTGAGCAAAAATAAGAAAAATGTCAAAAGAATTCTACTGAAAATTTTCAATTTTTATAACTTCAGAAACATCTACATGGACATGTATATGCATGTACATGTACGTATACATGTATTTCATGGGCGTGTTTACCCTTTGTACGCGTAGATCCTCCCTGATAAAATCTTCACACTCTCGTACACCACAACCGTTTGGAGTTTTTTCTTTGGATCTTTCTTCTGAGTAGACTTGTCCGTAAAATAATGCATTGTCAAATAGGATTGTACCACCTTTGTTCAACAGTCCGTTGTCCATTATTGTCTACAAGACGAAAAAGCAAGTATACATGTAAAGGGGCGCCCATCTGGCTGCAAGATGAATCTTGTTGCGCACTGACTTATGTAGCAGTCATACCTAGCCGATTATGACACACGATGGACACACGACTATGGAAATTTTCAAATTCGGTACGGATCGTGAAGACATCGGGCCATTTGTGAGTGCATCTTTGACAATCGTATGGCCATGGATTTTTTTAGCCTTCGGTAGCATCATCGCGAGCGACACCAAAATCTTTGACATGCCAAAAAAAAATGCCCGAAGGACACACGAAGGTTCAATTTCGTGTTGAATTCGAATGTACATCTTGGCATTCGCAAATCCATCGTGAGGCCATCTTATCAAATCGGGACTACATCGTACATGTACTCCTGTCGTGTGATCATCGGCACCATCGGCTAGGTTTTGCTACACGAAGGCAGCACGAAGGACACGCGATGTTGCCCGATAGTGTTAGGAAGGCAACACGACATCGTATGACCCTCGCACCGCCATCGTATATAAGCATCGTATCTAACAAAAAATTAGAACACGATGACATCGCGATGGAAACACGATATTAACCAAAACTGCTCTTTCTGCGTTTCCAATATATCCCAAGGTAACGTGGACATACTAAAATCAGCATCCACACACACGCGGCCTTTTTCTCAGAAAATCTTAAGTTGAGTACTGTTGATTCTATTCTGACAAAATCATGGCGTATTTCAAAGACAAGAAGAAGAAGACTGCAGCACTGCTTCTTTTCACGCAACTTGAACATGATAAATTCATCTTGCAGGAGCAAAACTATCTCGTACATGTATTTGGTTTGTTTATTATTCTGTTGTCTTTCAAGCAACACTCGGTTTCCTTTCTAGTAGAGCAGTACCCTTTGCAGTTTTCGACAAACGAGTCTTTTATCTACTATAATCTCAAGAACAGTTTTGTTTCGGTTTCATGCGACAGATATATTGAAATACAATCAAACTGTCACCGGGAAGTTGGAACAGTGTTGTAAAGTAACTGACATTGCATTCATCGTATTAATTTTTACCGTGGACGTCAACAACGAAATCATACAAATGAAATACATTCTCAAAAGAGACTATGTTTGCACGCAAATGAAATTGAAAAAGTACAAGTAGGCAAAGATCAGGAAAAGGCGCAATCAGAAAATGATTCCCACTCCAAAAACCGAGGTGGGAAAAACAATCAGTTACTTATACCATGAAAACATATCGTAAGCCGAATGAGCAGCTATTTTCCCAATAGGTGGCCACTCAGTTACCTAAACTTAACTAAAAATATGAAAACATACACGTACATAAGGAGCCAACAGCACAAAAACAATTTAAACACCAAGACATAAAACAAAAATAACCACCACAGAAGTATCGCCTTGGAACGGTCAGTAACACAAATAAAGGTTGAGTCTCGTTCAACCTCCCGCCTACAATATAGACACCGTGTATTTTATGGATAGGAGTTTTGGGAAGTTTTGGAGTATAGCAAAACTGGGGTTTGCAGGGGTATACCTATTTTTGTTATTTTTGATCAAAAACATAGATTGTGGCTACTCGTTAGAACCGCCTCGCCTTCTAACGTGTACCCGCTATCAATGTTTTGAGTAAATATATTAAAAATAGCAAAGTTTTTCTAATGAAATTTTCAACTGTTACAGCTGAAAAAATTCTCCATATTGCATAGGCAAGTTTTCGGAATGACGTGTATTTGTTTCTTAATGGTACATTTTCTGGCTAACTAGTCGCCCAAAGAAAGGCAGCTCTCGACAATCTGTTGAAAAGTCATCAAAATTGTTTCGAAAATACATCTAGTCAGTGTGTAATAGCAATTTAAACATTATTTATTTTACCTCAATTATACAGAAAGCTCAAAGAATGTATAAACGCGTTCTTGAAGGCGCAGATATTGGTGTTATGTGGTCAAACGTGGTGGAGAAAACCGGAGAACCCAAAGAAAACCACCGAACCTGGAAGAGCGACCACTTCCCTGTCACATGTCCTTATAATAGCAGTTTAATAAAGTGGGAACCGGGGATGCGAAATCCTTTTTGAAACTTTCTTTCAGTATGGACTACTGTTTTACTAAACATTATTATCCAGCTGATGAGCTTTTTTGCATTGATAGCAATCGAAATGGAAAGATTCAATGAAAAAATAATCACCTTGTAGTACTGAGTATATGATGGTTTGTCGGCATCTATAAATATGATGTCAAAACTTCGCTTTTCTGTCACTAGTTGGTGTAACGTTTCCTTGGCATCACCTATATCAGATGAAAAGTCGCGATGTTAAGACCCAGAATAGACTATTTTAAATCCTGGAAAGCATCAATGATTTTGTTCTAGAAATATCGGATGATAAAGGGTATGGAATTTAACAAAAAATATTTACTTTACCCATATTTGACGAATGGATTCTACCATCGTTATCAATTGGGCGAGTCCACTTTCATTTTAAGGGGTGTTAGGAGTGATTTTTATTTTATTTTTTATCTCATTTTACAATGAAATTTCTCTGTGCAAGTAGAATAGCACATCTGGGGCTATACTGTTTGCCTATGTCCAACAAAAGGGACGCCAGGCTTAAATGAGTTAAATAGGGAGGCGAAGGATCAGGGAAGTGTAAAATAATTTAAACTTCACTGATAGAGCAATACATCTAGTTTCAGTAAAGGACCTATAAAGCCCCGGTCTCCTTAGTTTCAAATTTCATCTTATTATGTATGGAAACTCAGTGACACCTTTTACTTATGATGCACCTCTTGAAAGCGTGTTTACCTACCTAAGCAAATTTTGATTTTGTGTCCATGCGGTGATCTTGCAAATGAACGGTTTGCAAACCCTCCCAAATATGGGTCGATATCACAGGTGATAACCTCTCCATCATCTGGTAGAACTTCTGCGAATGTCAGAGCGCTATATCCGGTGTACATGCCAATCTCTAGTATTTTCTTTGCCTTCTGCATGCTGGTCAGCATTTGTAGAAATTGTCCTGAATAAGAAATACGAATAAGCTTATAGATCATTTATTATCATGAATACGAAGAAGCTTATAGATCATTTATTATCATGGATACGAAGAAGCTTATAGATCATTTATTATCATGGATACGGAGAAGCTTATAGATCATTTATTATCATGGATAAATTTGTATATAGTAAATGGATGGCACAATGGCCATCCGAATCAGACAGTTGAAATTCTTGTGTCTATATGGACGTATTGTAATGTACTACATAATGTAATAAGTCAATTGGACAATTAGTTTTAGTAATTGAACAAAGTTGCGTTTATGAGAAAAGATACAACCTTCTAAAGCTCCTGTTAACATGTGGGGTGATTGTAGAAACATTGTTTTTCCCTCTTCATATAGCTGGTTCCATGGATGTGTCTTGGTTTCTGTTGACACGGCATTACGTGGTTCACTGGGTAGCGAGCTCGCGATTTCGCAGTACTCATCTCGTGTCTGAAATCAGGAGCCAGTTGTTCAAAATTAACGATGTCGTTAGTTAACAATTTGTTAAAGTTTCAAACATGAATATTACAAATACACTGTTATTTTATGTTGAAAAACTGTGAGAATCCTTGGCAATGAAGCAAAGGATTCTCGCATTTTATCAACAAAAAATAACAACTTTGATTTGCTTATTATGCATACAGAATTTACTTAACAAGTTGAGGTCTTAACGATAACGTTAAGCTAACGAAGTTTTGAACAACTGGCCCCAGGTTTGCAAGGACTGTTTGAAAGCACTTATTTTGGATACGGAAAACTATTCATGTACTTCAACGAAACGTGTCAGATATAACCTGCAAGGTATCGTAGATCACCTTATGCTTTTCGAAAGACATCAGGAAATCATGTCCATGAAAAGTATACACCCTTGATCACACTTTTATGTAGTAATACTGGGGTATACAGGGGTAAACATTTTTTCTTACTTTTGAGTATAAAACATAGATTCAAGGTTCAAGTTAGAACCGCCTGAATGTTGTGAGCAAAAACAATGGAAAAGCTTAAAAATTTTCAACTGAAATGTTTCACTGTTAAGATCGAAAATAAAATCTCTTAGAGTCAACACCAGTGTCTCCAAATTTCGTTACCCTCTGATGTGTTCCAGTCTTCACACAAGGTAACGAAATATAGCCAAATAAAATATTTCCACTGAGATGAAAAATGGATCATCGTTTAAAGCGGAGAAATGCATATTGCCGTCGTTTTTTTACAGGGGTTCATGTAATGGTTAACAGCTTTAGTTTTATGCTCATTCATTCGAGATTATCTGCCGTGGTTGGAAGCTCACATGATGCATAGCTCTTATAATCGATACAATGTATCCGATAAGTACTGAGTAAGGGAGTCGACTCTAGAGCATTGGATTTCTGTCCCGGGATTCTTGGGTTCGAATAACGTCAGGGACGCGGGTTTTCTTTCATAATCTCTTATTTACCAATTTTCATAAGAATACTTAAGAATATGAAAGTATATACACAAAATACAAAATGGGATACATTATTTTTAGATCTATGTGGTTTCAACATTTATTTAACAGAGGTATTGTCTTCCTCTTCGAAAACTTTCCACAAACAAAGTTTGACGTACCTCTATGAGCTTCAGTGCCTTGTTGATTCCCTCTATGATATAATCAGGCTCATCTCTCTCACGACATAACTGCTCCAGTGACACGAGATGTTTATATACCGGGTTGTAGCCGTTTCTCGTAGCCTCGCCCATACTTTCGATACAGCTAAATTGTGTTATTTAAAATGCACTTTTGCGCAATGGCAGTGCCTAGCCATATATAGATGTGTCAGTTCGGAACAAAGCAAAACATATCCACTCACGTTTATCAAAGACTTTATTGGAATTCGATTATTATACTCCTTCCGTTTATTGTTCTTCAGTCAGTTCACTTAATTTTTATACAAAATCTGCATAGAGTATTGACCTTGTTTTCATCCTAATATTGATTAACAAAATGTCTATTGTGGTAAGCCTACATTATAGACCCAAAGCGCCCCAGCCCAATGATTCCTACATACTTAATGTTCTTGTCCTTTGCGTGAAAGCAACACATATGCATGCTCTCCATAAAATGAACCGAGTCATGAGAAAACCGGATTTTTCGCTATGCGAAAACAAAGGCGCAGATCAACTGCACAGCTGATCAGCGCCTTTGTTTTCGCCACTCGGATAGTACAATTTCTCTTCTTCCTAAATCCGAAATTTCAAGCTTCTAACCATCTTCTGAGACTGTACAGAGTCGGACCATGTCGGAAACCCCGAAGAGCGGTTTTCTCACGTCGCGGCTTATTAATATTTAGTTCAATATATTTGTTTATGCATCTGTTTTAGGGAGCGCGGTGGCGTAATGGTAGATCGTCGAGAGGTCCTGGGTTCGATCCCCACAGGCGTCACCGTGTTGTGTCCTTGAGCGTTGGTTCCGTCCCGACATGACTGAAAAATTGTTGACAGGGACGTTAAGCCTCAACACAAACAAACAAACAATATCCCCATCAATTTACTTTTATGTCAGCTTTACATTTTTCCTGAACGCCATACAAGTACAAGCGTTTTAAATCGTTTTTTTTTTTTTTTTTTTTTTTTTTTTTTTTTTTTTTTTTTTTTTTTTTACTTTTTTCTGTTAAGAGTGGTCCGGTGGGAATATGACCCCCTTCCACCCATTGGGGCTTATTAGATAATAGATGAACTGCGTGTGCCTCCAGGCAAAGCTGTCTGATTACAGGTTAACCACTCTTGTCTAAGCCTGCCCAGGAAAAGTGGTTTCAAGTCAAACCATCCATACCTATAAGCCTTTTTGGCTGACTTGGATGGTTATATTTTAAGTACTTTTTCGATGTAATGACATCCTGATTTTGGGTAAAAGTCCCATAAAATGGAGGCAACGTCCCAACATGACCATAGCTGTTGACTGGGACGTTAAGCATTAATTCGAACAAGCATTCAAATTTAATAAAAAGTGGACGAAGTGGACAAATTCTGTATATATGTACCCTTCTCAGACAACAATGTTTCAGTCCCACGGTCTGCCACTTGGTCACCGCGCTCCCTACACGCGCCTGCGTATACATTTATTCGCAGTATAAATGAAAGGAATGCAAGCTACATGTATATAGCTGAGACCAAAACAATCAATTGCTTTTAAGTTAGTTTCTTTATTGCTTTTCCCCTGAATTGTTTCCCCTGAAGCGGGGCTTGTATTAATTAGCACCCATTCCACGTGGGGTAGACCATCACACCATCACATACAGGTACCATAGTTTGTCTGACAGTCCGCAAACCCACAGTTGGATTTTATTCTTTCCTCCTCACTATAAACATGCCGTCTCCAATTGGTACCATAACCTACAAAGAACAAACACGACCGTGAAATATACATGTATACCCCTCAAAACCTATTTTATGTAGTAAAATTGGGCATATACGGATATACTCATATTGTTCTTATGTTTGCTCTGCGAGGCGACGGTTCTAACATGTACCCACAATCTATGTTTTGAGCAAACAAATAATTCCAAAATAAAAAATCAGGTAAAAATTTCAATTTTTACAGGAAAAACAATAACTGTATATTGCATTGGCAAGTTTTCGTAGTGCAATTTATGTACATGTATATACTCTACACGTAACAAAGCAACGGTTGCTGTGTACCTCAATAAAATTGCTTCCGTCAGTAGACAGTATTAGGATTACTTTGTACTATGCAAGTTTATCAAATAATTTGCTAGCTGTTTATTCATTAAGATATCATGATTGCACCTTAATTTGATAAAAGTAATTGTCTTCATGCAAATAAATTATGCTAAGCAGTACTATAAAAGAAGAACAGATCCGCACGAAATATATCCGCATGTAACCACTCATTTTAAAGTACGGGTTCAAGCAAATCAGTTATGTTCATCTTTGAAGCGAATATTATTTTATTGGCGTCCGTTGAAATAATCGGATAGTGCCACCAAAAGATGTTCATTCATAAGATTCTATAAAGGCATGGCAATAGGGAACACCAATGGCTTTAAGCTATCCAGCCTAGTCCCTCTCAATAAAGACATTACGAAAACTTGCCCATGTAATAAACAGAGAGTTTTTGAGCTTTAAAAATTGAAAAATTTCAGCCGAAAAACTTTGATATTTTTCTTATTTTTGCTCAAAACATAGATTGTGGGTACACGTTAGAACCGCCTCGGCGAGGCGGTTCTAACGAGTACCCACAATCTATGTTTTGGAGCAAAAATAAGACAAATAGGTATACCCCTGCATACCCCAGTTTTGCCATATAAAAGTGGGATTCAAAGGGGTATACATTACATGGACATGTTTTTGTGATGTAAATGATCGAAACAACTTTAGTATCTACAAGTAACTTTTTCCAAACCTACATTAAAATGTACAAGTATCAGATATACCTTATGAACACGATCGTCCTTTGCAACAAAATCATTAACCTCTTTGATGCCCTCGCCTAGCATTTTGACTCTCTCATTTGGTATCATACGGCTGTCTACATATGGTGTACCATGGAATAGGGCGTTGTCAAAAATAATCGTGCCACCTTTGCTTAGGAGTCCATTGTCCATCACAGTCTGAAAGTCATTGGAAGAAATTGGGAGGCTGTTGGAGTACGAGTTTATTTACGATTACTTTTTGCCCGCGATTTGCCTGATAAACTGTTATCTAAATGAAAAATGTTAAATTGTTTAAAGTGAACACCCATCTTACTTCGTACATGTAACATTAAATGGAGCTCATAAAATCCTTTAAAATTTAACGTTATACTCCACTGCCAGTTACATCAGGAAAACATGTCCGTGCAATGTATACCCCCTTAAACCCCACTTTTATATAGTAAAACTGGGGTATGCAGGTGTCTACCGATTTTTTCTTATTTTTGCTCCAAAACATAGATTGTGGGTACTCGTTAGAACCGCCTCAACGAGCAAACATAAGAAAAATATCAACTTTTTTTTTTCAGCTGAAAATTTTCAATCTTTAAAGCTCAAAAATATCTGTTTATTGCATGGGCAAGTTTTCGTAATGCACATGTCATCCATTTCCGTCACAAACCTGGTAATATTCTTTATATCCTGTTTTGTCGGCATCAATAAAAATGATGTCAAAACTTTGATTTTCCTTGGCTAGTTGACGCAGTGTTTCAATGGCTGGACCTACAAATGTACGAATTAAAAAGAATTATTACAAACTGCGTCGTCATAACAATTTGCGTCGTGTCAAAGCCGCACACTTTCCAGGAACGGCAAAAACCGAACGACTTTATACATGATCATACATGTAGTTGAGATGAGACAAACTATTATTAAAATAAAACTGTACAAAATGCTTACTGGCATTGACGAAGAAAATAGGAATTATAGAAGGTACATGTTTTGGCATTCATTTCAAAACAAATAAATGCAGTTTATGTGACCAAAAGTAACAGCATCATGTACATTGTAGATATATCTGATAATGCAATTGGTGTCGTGTGCACTGTATCACAGTGAACTATAGCAGAACAACAAAACAATCATCTATTTGTAAACGATGAGTAGAGTGACACTTTCATGCTGTAAAGCATAGTACTGCTTGTGGATGAGCCGCCGCACAATAAAACAAACAATTTGCTTATGCGAAAACAAAGGCGCAGATCAGCGCCTTTGTTTTCGCTATACGGATAGTACAATTTCTCTTCTTTTTAAATCCGAAATTTCAAGCTTCTAGCCTGCTTCTGTGACTGCACAGACTGGTTTGTGTCGGACCTGGTCGGAAATCTAAACTGTTGGTTTTCCCATGCAAAGGCTCAGATGTTTGACTAGTTTCGCTTTAATTACCTATTCGAATTTGTATCTTCTTCCCATGTGGTGATTTTGAAAACAAATCTTTCGCAAAAGATTCCAGATAGGGGTCAATTTCGCACGTGACTACAACGCCGTCTTCCGGGATAGCCTCTGCAAA
This sequence comes from Rugalucina vietnamica, assembly GCA_964017185.1. Taxonomy (NCBI): domain Eukaryota; kingdom Metazoa; phylum Mollusca; class Bivalvia; order Lucinida; family Lucinidae; genus Rugalucina; species Rugalucina vietnamica. Next base: position 40,921,638 of record OZ024870.1, read on the forward strand.
GGCTAGGGCGCCATACCCAGAGTACATTCCAAGTTCTAACGCTCGCTTGGCTCCTTGCATTTTGACGATACTTTGGAGAAATTGTCCTGTAACCAGTTATTTGTTAGTTGATCCTAACGTCCCAGGCAACATTTTAGTCATGTTGGACCGGAGCTAATAAATGGATGTAGGGCGACGGTAGAAACAGTTCAAGAATGTAGGACAGGATAATGTACGACAGATAGAACCTATGAGCCGCGTTATGAGAAAACCAGAAGGGTTTTGACACAAACCAGGCTATACAAGCACAAAAGATGACTACAGACTGGAAATTTCGGATTCAGAAAGTAGAGGAAGTGTACTATCCATGTAGCGAAAACAAAGGCGCTGATCAGCTTCACTACGAAGCTGATCTGCACCTTTGTTTTCGCATATGCAGAATGTTGGTTTTCTCATGACGGGACGCATATGTACTTTTACATGTGTTTCGGGCTTGTTCTCGTTTTAAACATTTTGAAATGATTACTTGGCCCGATAAGGTTACTGATGTTATATACAGTATAACTCATACATGTATAAGAGATTTATCACGATGTCTAACGTTTGCAGTTTGAACTTGTATCACTAAGGTCGTTATCACATGAGTCATTTGAGCACTTTGCCCATTAAAACATGTATGTAAACTGAACACCCAATGACAGCTACACAGATACTGACCTTTCTAACTTGTGATTTCTACATCATGCTAACGTCCGTGTAATGCATACCCCCTTATACCCCACTTTTATATAGCAAAACTGAGGTATGCAGGGGTATACATAATTTTCTTATTTTTGCTTCAAAACATAGATTCTGGGTACTCGTTAAAACCGCCTCGGCGAGCAAAAATAAGAAAAATATCAACAATTTTCTACTGAGATTTTTCAATTTTTACAGCTGAAGAAAAATATGTATATCACATGGGCATGCTTTCGTAATGATCTGTATAATTAATTTAATTGTATCATTTTAGTCGAATATGATTCACACTAGATGCCCCTATCCCTAAAATAAACTAGATGCCTTAATCCCAAAATTATACTAGATGTCCCCATCCCACAATTGAACTAGATGCCCCTATCCCACAATTAAACTAGATGCCCCTATCACAAAATCAATTAAACTAGATGCCCATATCCCAAAATTAATTAAACTAGATGCCCCTATCCCACAAGTAAACTAGATGCCCCTATCCCACAAGTAAACTAGATGCCCCTATCCCAAAAGTTTTGTGCTTCACGTTACCTAAATCTTGTGGCGTGTTGGACGATGCGAATTTTCCTTACTACTACTGACCTTCAAGATTGCCTGAGATCATAGAGGGCGCCAAGTTCCACTTGGTTTTCCCCTCCTCGTAGACTTGTTTCCATGGATGTGACTTAGTTTCTGCTATAATGTTTGTTAAAGCATCGCTAGGCTTAGATGAAATGTTCTCACAATAGTCATCTCGTGCCTGGTACATGAACATGAAATGTACGACAAGATAAATAAAACATGCTATGGGTATAACACGTGTGTTGCAATCAAAAGTTTATGAAACAGCATGTAAGATCACAACAAAACACTTAGATCTTGGGTGTTGTTTATAAAGTTCTCAAGTTTACATAGGGAATTATTAACTTGTAACTGTACTGGCATACATGTTGATGTCAATCATTTTATGCGGTTTTCTATCTCTTACTACCTCTGTAAAATGGCAATTCCTGTTTTATCTACAAGAGCCTTTAAGACGGTCAAATTCAAACAAAGTTGGTAAGAAACGGATCTGCTTTCGGATACATGTCAGGCGGTTCTAACGAGTACCCTAAATCTATGTTTTGGAGCAAAAATAAGAAAAAATAGGTATACCCCTGCAGATACCTGTTTTGCTATATAAAAGTGGGGTATAATGGAGTATGTATTACACGGAAATGTTGTCCTTTTCGATGACCAACTTACCTTTAAAATGTTTAACGTTTTCTCTATCCCTTCCAGTACATAATCAGGTGCTCCTTTCTCTTGGTATTCTGCTTTCAGAGACTTAAGTTGGTGGACACATGCGTCGTTTTGCGTCATTGTAACAGCTGCAATATCGTCATTCATACAATCAATAAATGAGCCGCCTCGTGGGAAAACCAACAATGTGGTTTCCGAATGGGTCTGACACAAACCGACCTGTACAGTCACAGAAGCAGGTTAGAAGCTTGAAATTTTGGATTTAAATAGAATCCGAGTAGCGAAAACAAAGGCGCTGATCAGCTTTGCGGTTACCGCGAAGCTGATCTGCGCCTTTGTTTTCGCCTATGCAGATATGATCTGCGCCCTTGTTTTCGCCTATGCGGCTCATATTATGAGGCACAATCTGGGCCAAAATAGATGCAAGGGCCGTCATAGAAGCAAAATGCTAGTTACGACGATATACGCTGCGTTTTGTTTTTCTGTAATTTTACGAATAATTAATAGCCCCGTTTACACATTCACGATTTTTGGCTACGGTGCCGCTACGACTCGCCACGATTTGTAAAATCGTCGTGTACCGTGGTGTACCGTGGTCATTCGTAGTAAAACCGTGGTGAATCGTGGTGAATCTTGATGAATCGTGAAGATTCGGGAAACTCTACGGCAACGCTACGGAAGTTTTAAACTGTTTAAACATTCGTGGCGTACCGTGGCGAATCGTGGTGGTAATTGGGCGTGGCCTAATTCGTAGCGCAACCGTAGCGGAATCGTGCTTATTCGTACTGACACCGTAGCTATATTCGCGGCTATTCGTGAGAGATCGTAGCCAATCTTGGAGCTCCGTAGCGAAACCGTGGAATCTTTGACACCACGAACTCCCACGATTCACCACGAATTGTGTACGGTTGTCCTACGAATCATCCACGGTTTCGCTACGGAGCTCCACGACTGGCCACGACGGCTACCGCCGTGAATCGTACTAGTACCGTATTGAACCGTACAAGCACCGTGAGCATTCGTTGTGCCACCGTGGTTAATCGTCATTGACCGTAGCGTTGCCGTCATGAACCGTCATTGATTCGTAGCGATACCTTACAGACACCGTACTAATATCGTAGACATTCTTACTGGAATCGTAGTGACATTGAATATTTCCACTTTTCGCCACGATTCATCCCGGTCCACCCCGATTTTTCTGACCATGAGAAATCGGGGTGAATCGTGGTGAATCGTAGAGAAAACCATGAATGTGTAAACGGGGCTACCCACAGCCCCGATTATTAGAATAGATCATGAGGTCGTGGACCGATCCGAAGTGAATTTCAAACAGGAAACAATATGTTTGGTTTGATGCTTTAAACATTCTGTGTAATGTTTGTTTGTTTGAATTGATGCTTTACGTCCAAGGCAACGGCTTTGGTGGTGTTTGGGAATGCCTCCATCTTACTGGACTTTGACCCAACATTACGATGTCATGAAATCCAAAATGTGCTTCAAAATAACCCACCCAAGTACACGACTAGGGTTTGTAGTTATGTATCGACGGTTTGACTAAACCATTTTTCCTGGGTAGGGTCAGACACTCAAAGCGGTTAACCAGTAATGTCAGAGAGTAATGAACTTTCTCTGGAGGCACAAGCAGCCCATATATTTCTTACGGTCCCAAATGGGAGGACAATATTGTGCATGGTTCTTTAACAACGTTCCTTTTATAACAAATACAATTATATTCTATGTTCCATTGGTGGTATGTTACGTCAAATTATGTGAATATAACAGATCCTCAGGCAAACATAAAAGTCGGAGACTCAGAGTGAACTTATTCGTTGCATTAACTGTATTAAAATTCAAATACCGTGACAGTATTCAACGGTACATGTATTAACATTTTTACCATGAATCAAAGAAGATTTCTCCACTTCATTAGGAAAGTGCAATAAAACAATGAGTACGTGAACTTAATTGTATTTTTAAATATAAAATATTGAGTAAATACATATTCGATTTCATAAAAAGAATAAAAACCCACTTACACTAAGTCTCTTTACACACTTCTCAATACACACACTATGTTTATCGATGACGGCAATGAATCAGATATGTTTGATTTAGATAAGTCATGTAAGAGGTACGCCCCCTATTCTCCTTTCAAAATATCGTATTTTGGTAATTTGTCCAGTTTAAACTCCTTTGAGCACCGTAGATAAGCGTGTTTGCCGTGTACAAATGCAGTAAAAAATAGTAAAATCATAATTCAATAACGAAATAGTCAAAATATTTAACAATTATCAACTAAGCTTGACCTGTACGTTGACCTGTTACTACATTCTAGTTATGTAACATGTTACAATCATGGATACTGGTAAAAGTGGTAGGTTTCTACATTATTTTCACATTAATTAATAATCCCCAGTATGTCCTATACATGATCGCTTGAATTCCATAAATTCATCAACCTCCCTACAAGACAATGCTTTGAGCCCAATGATTGCATCTAAGCTTCCGTGGTGCAGTGGTTATGTCACTCGCCTTGTAAACCAGGAGTCGCAGGTTCGATTCTGGGCTTCTCTAGTCCGTCGGATGGGACTATAAACCGAGGTCCCGTCTCCATATGACCTTAGCTGTTGGTGGGACGTTAAACCCCAGTCAACCAAACAACCAATGGTTGTTTTTCATGTATGCATAACTGTGGTGAAAATGGGTGAACAAAGTGAAGTGAAATGCACACTATGCCATATGCAACATTAACTGTCGATTTTTGCAGACCATTTAAAATAAATTCAACAGGTTTAACTAAATCGGTTTGATTACTTTTTTTTTCTTTTTAATTTTGTAGCGGTGTATTTATAATTTGATTACGAGGGAGGTGTTGGACAACTCTCTCAAGTAAATACAGCGTTACAAAACGAGTCTGTATGTACATGATACGTTAGAAAGTGAAAAGGCAGACTGTTAGTGATGGACGGGCGTTGGCCCTATCCATTTTATATAATATATATATATGTATTACCTACTGACTGACTGTCTGATTACTGGCTAACCCGCGAAAAGTGGTTTCACTCAAACCATCCATAAACATAAGCCTTAGCTAATTACGTGGGTGGTTATGTGTATTATATTTTCAAGTGCATTCTTGGTATCATAACATCATAAAGTTCCAGGAAGAAGTCGCATAAAATGGAGGAAACGCCCCGACAAGACCATATATAACTGTTGACAGGAACCTAAACCGCAATTCTTGATATGCGCATATCTGTTTGAAGCCGTTTTCTATTGGTCGAAAGGCGTGTTCAAACAGCAAAACCCATGTTCAAATCATGAAATTCACGTGTCGTTTGTACATTCGTTTGTTTTTTTTTGTTTTTTGTTTTTTTTTTTTGTTTTTTTTTTAATTGATGCTTTACGCCCCAGTCAACAGCAATGGTCATGTTGGGACGTTGTCTCCATTTTATGGGACTTTTACCCAACATTAAGATGTCATGACACTCAAAATGTGCTTCATAAATATAACCACCCATCTTAGCAAATAAGGCTTATATGTATGGATGGTTTTACTAAACCACTTTTCCTGGGCAGGCTCAGCCAGGAGCGGTTAACCAGTAAACAGATGGTCGGTCAGTAGATTAGAAGCTTTGCCTGGAGGCACAAGCAGCCCATCTATTTCTCCTAGGCCCCAATGGGCGGGGACCCACATTCCCACCCGACATGGTTTTTGGTGGTTAATGCAATATGACATTACTATTTTCCGTAGAAACTAAATGGCCGACGTTGAAGAAGCTCCGCGGTTTTCGGTGAGTTTTGACGTTTTTAATGATATTTCCGTTGAAGAAATTTTAAGTGAATTAGTGTGAAAATTCAAGAATGGCGATCAACTATTGTTTTGTTACTGTGTGCCGCAAACATTCGCTGGATCACTTGGAAGGGGTTTGAACACGCGGCCTTTGGCCTTGTGTTCAAATGCCTTCCTTGTGACCAAGCGAATGTTTGAACACTGAAAACCATGATTGATTCCTTTTATCAAACAAACTAAGATATAATTTATAGTTTATTCATTTATTATGGATTTTCTGTCAAGAGGTACTGAACATATACATATGCGATATTAGGCTTATAGTGCGGATACTACATATGTCCTTTTCAGCCGTTGGACAGCATGGGGCGGTTAGGCACAGGGATCCGACTATGCGCCAACTGATGAAACTAAAGGAAGAATGTCAAGAAAAAGATATTCCAGCCTTTGTGACAGAAGGCATAGATAAGGCAATGGCATTGTTTCAGGTATGGCATTGTATACGTGGGCCGGTTAAGCGATTTGAGCCTGTGCGTGAGAGAACCAACAATTTTGGTTCTGACCATCCTGTACAGTCACAGAAGCTGGCTAGAAGCTTGAAATTTCGGATTTAGGAAGAAGAGGAATAGGACTATCTGTGTAGCGAAAACAAAGGCGCTGATCAGCTTTGCAATTACTGCACAGCTGATCTGCGGCTTTGTTTTCGCCTGTGCAAATTGTTGGTTTTCTCACGCACAGACTCGTTTCTTATCACGATTGCCATAACGGTAAAAAGACTCGTATATTAAGACATGTACGTAGATTAGAAAAGCAAAGCATGGCTGGACATTAAGAAACCCAGTTGACTGTTAGATAAGTTATACTGGTTCGAAACTCAAGACGGTCCGTCCAAGCAATGTGTTAGGTAACTGCACAGCTGATTTCGCTACACGGATAGTACAATCACTATTCTTTTTAATACGGAATTCCAAGCTTCTAGCCTGTTTCTGTGACTGCACAGGCCTGTTTGTGTCGGACCTGGTCGGAACCCCAAATTGTTGGTGTTCTCACACAGGCTCACAAAGGCTCATCTAATATCTTACAAAAATGACATAACAAAAATAACATAATAGTGTCAAAATACCGTGCATATTGCTACAAGTATCAATATTTTTACAAATTTTGGATAGGGACAAAGGGTCCCGCCTCTCACAGTTTGTGATTGGTGCTTTATGATAGATTGCTTAGTGTTTGGAAGGCGGTAGATTTATTTCCGTAAAACACCAAATCAGACAATGTATTTTCACTCAGAAAGGGGTTTTCAAAGTGCATGCATGCAATTCGGAATAATATCATACCAGGTAGGCGGTATCTAAGGGCGCTGGCGGTTTTCTGGATTTTTTCATTTTCCATGTTTTTGAGTTTTACGTTTTAGACCATGCACTTGAACAATCACCTACTCTATCACTACAAGTAACAAAAACTGAAATTCTTTTCATCTTTATTGTATGTCGTCTCGTTCCTTGGTTTGTAAATGTTTTCTGTGCGATACGACTGGAAGAAGTATAGCTCAGACATATGTATCCGTAGGCCAGGGATAAATACTGTGAAGACATATCAACGTCACCCAGTGAGGCGTTGTCTAAACTATTAGCTGATACTATGTCTCACCCCTGGGACCAGATTCATGCTGACGAGAAAACAAAGTGGAAGTTGAACCCTCGCATGGTATCAGGAGCGCTAGAAGGTATGCTGATTCGAGAATGAGAGAATAGGAGAATGAGATGTATATGTACAATTCATTTTTAAACATATACAACATTCATAAGCTTGGTCGCATTGTTAGAAAGACAACATAATACAACTAATGACTGCAACGTTGTAAATGCATACAGCTATTTCTTGGATTTTTCGCTTTGGAGCGCTACTGAAGATTTTCTGAAATTGTTAACGCCACGCATTGCACATTTACAATCCATTAATTTATTTTGGGTCAATAATACATATAGTTGAAGACCAAAACAATAACCTTCTAGATAAAATATGGATATCATACCTTTTTTCTGTTTTCAGGTCAGTTTTTACAAACCCTTGTGAGTATTGCAAAGGCAAAACGTGTTCTAGAAGTTGGGATGTTTACCGGATATGCAGCTCTGGCATGCGCAGAGGTTCTTCCTGAAGACGGAGAAGTGGTCACGTGCGAGTATGACCCATATTTAGAAGGTGTTGCTCGTAGCTTCTTCAATCGTTCACCCCACGGCAAGAAAATTGCTATTCGGATAGGTAAAAGCCATTCCAAAATATAAAGATCTGAAACTGTTAACCAGTTTGTGCGAGTGTGTTAATTTGATAACTGATGGTTCCAATGCTTCCCAGTCAAAATAAATGACTGACGCCATTGTGTTTTTCAACACCGACAAGCTATAAAGCATTATGATGGCACTTGGTGTGCTCACCATTATTTGATTTTTGTTTGTTTAAATTGATGATTTACGTCCCAGTAAACAGCTATGGTACATCGGGACGTTGCCTCCAGATTATGGGACTTTTACCCTAAATATGGACGTCAAGACATCCAAAAATGCTTTAAGTACAACCACCCAAGTAAGCAAGTAAGGCTTGTTGGATGGATAGTTTGAATTGAACCACTTTTCCTGGGCAGGCCTTACCAGTTATCTTACCATTTTTGAAGAAAGAAAAATATTTGCTACCTTATTATTTTTCATCTTCCGCACATCTTGTGCCTATATAAGCTCAAAAAGAGAGATGAAAGCGTAGTTCAATGACATTTGGACCAGTGAGTGAAACACTGCAAATCAGGTGATAACTGCTGTAGTAGTAATGACCTTATATATTAAAACACACACACATTTTGAAATTATACCGGTTACTATAGAAGTATAACATCACCACAATTACTGTATTTGAATAAAAAAGAACAACTTGTGCATAAGATTTAATTCATTCTTAGGAGTTTTCTTTTCACCAATGACAAATCATTTAAATTTCCTTTCTAGCTTGAAACATTTCGAATTTTGAATAATCCAGGGCCAGCACAAGACAGTCTGATACAACTTGCCAAAGAGAAACAAAGTTTCGACGTCACTTTCATTGACGCAAACAAAGATGGCTACCTCGATTACTATAAGGTAATTTGATTACATATGTTATTTTGATTGTCTCAACATATGGATTGGGTTATGCCCGATGATATTGTCTTAAACGTACCATTACGAAAACTTGCCCATGCAATATACAGAGATTTTTTTGAGCTTTAAAAATTGAAAAATTTTCAGCTGAAAATTTTTGATATTTTTCTTATTTTTGCTCAAAACATAGATTGTGGGTACAAGTTAGAACCGCCTCGTCGAGGCGGTTCTAACGAGTACCCACTATCTATGTTTTGGAGCAAAAATAAGAAAATTAGGTATACCCCTTCATACCCCAGCTTTACTATATAAAAGTGGGGCTTAAGGGGGTATTCATTACACGGACATGTTTTCCTGATGCAAGAGCGATTGGGATCCTCAGTCTTTGATGGACATCTTTACATCAAACTGATTGTATTATATGTACATGTTCATCATATAGATTTAAAGCATTTCAGTATCTCCGGGTTTCAATGTGACCAATTTCATAAAAATGGAGCTTATATACAGATCGCGATACACGATTACAAATATGCATACGCCTTTCAGATTGACATGTATAAAATATACATGTAAGCAAGTTTTACACGATGATGGACATTCCCTTTTGGCATTACTCATTTTCTTCACAGACCATTATGGACAACGATCTATTAAAAAAAGATGGTTTCATTGTGTTCGACAATGCTCTCCGTGGAGGATATCCCTACCTCCCGGAGACCACAGCAGAATCCGAACCCAGTGGCTGGGCGATCAAGACATGTAACGAGTTTGTATCGGCTGATCCAAGAGTTCGTTGTGTGAGTATTCAGTGTTATAAACTACCGTATTCGTTCTAATTAGCGCACTGTGCGCTTAACATTTCAAAGTTGCCTCCAAAATGATTAATAAATTTTCATTCTATTTAGTGCACACTGAAATCGAAACAACACTTACATCAACACTTACATGCTTAAGAGAGATTGTCCAAAACTCGAATGGTTATCACAATTAAAGTATTCCAACCTTTGAAAAATGGTAATTTAGGCTAATGGCCAGTAGGGCAAACCCTCCCCACCCCAGGGGGAATTTTCTGCACCATGATTTTCTGAAAGTATAGTGAAAAAGCTATGTAATCCTGTTTTCTGCCCTCTGGAAGTGGAAGCGTTTGCGTTTATGCTATGTTTTATTATATGACCTGATACCATCTTTCGTATAGAAATAATATGGGGAGGCGTAGAAAATCGATCATACCTCTGCTGTTACTAATCCTAGACCATTGAACTTGGTCTTTTTTTAAAGCTTAGGCATTGCTCTTTTATTCTATGTTAAGTAATGCAAAATATCTACTTTGCATATTCATGAATATTAATGAAAACCTGAAAATGGTAGAAAATCATTAAAAACCCATAAATTAACTCATTTCAGGCCTAAACTATCGTTGTGACAAATTTATATTGCACCATTTAGACATATTTCATAAATTTATTGTTGTCATGAGCCTATGTAAAAATAATCTCATTTGTATATTCATGAATATTAATTAAAAAGTAAAAAAATCCTGGAAAAATGGGTGTATACATATAGTATCATTTGTTTCACTAATGTGAAATCAAATGAATGCTATGGCCATGTTCTATCACCCTTATACATATAGTACATGTGTTTAAGGATATAAGGCTCATCTATTTTTTCATGAATATTAATGAAAACTAGAAATCACAGAGAAATAATGAAAAAAATGAACTGGTATACCTACAGAATGACTTGTATCTGATTATTTCTGTTAGTTTTATTTTTTTTTTTGTGTATAGAATATGATCCTGTCAATCAATTGATACCAATTTCAGTTCTCTAGAGCTTTTGGTTGCTGAGATATTGTCAATTCTATTGGTATATTCCCTTCATTTGTCTATGTTTTTTTCTCTTATATCTAAAGTTTTCTTAAATTTTGGCCTCAAGATAGTCAACTTTTTCCTGTATATTATTATATAATTATAAATTATTGTCATATCTATCATTTGATACCAATTTCAGCTCTAGGGTTTTTTGTTGTTGAGATATAAACGTTTATATTGGTATACCCCCTCCATTTTTCTTTGATTTTTATCTAATATTTATTTTAAGTTCTCATCAAAATTCAAACAAGAAAGTAAGATTATTTATATGTCTAATCATACAAATATAGAACATTATCATACCAATCATTTGATACCAATTTCAGCTCTCTAGAGCTTTTGGTTGCTGAGTTATTAACCTTTTCATTGGTATACCCCCTCCATTTTTCTGTGATTTTTCCCTTAATTTTAAAGTTTTTATCAATATTCGAAAAACAAGAAAGTCAGAATGTCTGTTTGTCTTACCACATGGTTATAGAACGTAATCCTAGCAATGATTTGATACCAATATCAGCTCTCTAGAGCTCTTGGTCACCGAGATATTAGCAATTTTATTGGTATACCTCCTTCCTTTGGCAGTGATTTTTCTGCTATAACTTATGTTTTCTTAAATATTTGAGCAACAAGAAAGTAAGCTTGTTTATATATCTTTCTACAACATTGTAGAATATTGTCATAGCAATCGTTTGATACTAATTTCAGCTCTCTTGGACATTGGGTTGCAGAGATATAAACGTTTACATTGGTATACCCCCTCCGTTTTTCTTTGAGTTTTATCTAATATTAAAAGTTATCTTCAATATTCGAACAACAAAAAAGTTTGATTATTTAAATGTCTTATCACATAATTATAAAACATTATCATACCAATCATTTGATACCAATTTCAGCTTTCTAAAGCTATTGGTCACTGAGATATTAGCAATTTTATTGGTATACCTCCTTCCTTTGGCAGTGATTTTTCTGCTATATCTTATGTTTTTTTTAATATTTGAGCAACAAGAAAGTAAGCTTGTTTATACATCTTATTACATGGTTATAGAATATCGTCAAAGAAATTATTTTATACACATTTCAGTACTGTAGGACATTTGGTTGCTGAGATATAAACTTTTATATTGGTATACCCCCTCCATTTTTCTTTGATTTTTATCTAATATTTAAAGTTCTCATCAATATTCGAACAACAAGAAAGTTAGATTATTTATATGTCTAATCATACAATTATAGAACATTATCATACCAATCATTTGATACCAATTTTAACTCTCTAGAGCGATTGGTCACTGAGATATTAGCAATGTCATTGGTATACCCCCTTCCTTTGGCAGTGATTTTTCTCTTATATCTTAAGTTTTCTTAAATATTTTAGCAACAAAAAAGTCAGCTTGTTTATATATCTTATTACAAGGTTATCGAATATTGTCAACACAATCATTTGACACCAATTTCTGCTCACTATGGCTTTTGGTTGCTGAGATATAAACATTTCTATAGGTATACCCCCTCCAGTTTCTGTGATTTTTCTACTATATTTATTGATTTCATCAATAGTCGAACAGCAGAAAAGTCTGATTGTAAATGTATCTTATTTCATGGTTTTAGAATGTTATCATAGCAATCATTTATTATAAGTTTCAACTCTCTATGGCCTTTGGTTGCTGAGATATAAACATATCTGTAGGTATACCCCCTCCATTGTTCTGTGATTTTTCTCTTCTATTGAAAGTTCTTATCAATATTTGAACATCAAGAAAGTCAGATTCTTTCTGTATCTTATCACATGATTATAGAACATTATCATAACAATCATTTGATACACATTTCAGCTCTCATAGAGTTTTTGGTCACTGAGATATTAGCAATTTTGTTTGGTATACCCCTTCCTTTATCTGTTTCTTTTCTAACATCTGAACTTCTTTTTCATATTTGAGCATTAAGATAGCCAGCTTGTTCATATATCTTATTACATGATTATAAAACATTGCCAAAGCAATCATTTGATACCTATTTCAGCTCTCTATGTCTATCAGTAGCCAATATACATGTGGTAATAGAGGTGTACCACAATAATTCCTCTGCTTATTAGGGGTGGGGTGATCACTCAAATGGGCATTAAAGTGATCCTCTGACCAAATTGGCGCCCATGAGCAATTGGTCTAAGGTTGCAATTAAGGTACATCCTACAACCCACTCAAACCCTTAAATGACAATAGAGTAAATTTTGATTTTCGTAATTTTCATTAATATTCATGAAAATGGAAATGAGAAAATTTTCATTAAGGTCCATGGCGTCAACAAATTTGTCAAATAGTATTATTGGTACAATAACAATAAGCCACAATGATAGTTTAGGCCTGAAATTAGTTTTTATGGGGATAATTGATTTTTAACTGTTTCGTTTTTCATTTTAATGTTTTAATGAAAATTCATGAATATGCAAATTAGATATTTTCCATTACTTATAATTGGATAAAAGGGCTATGTATAAGCATTAAAATGAGACCAAGTTTAATGGTCTAGGATAAGAAACAACTGAGATATCTTCAGTTTTCTATGTGTACCCCCATTATTAAAACGCAAAAATTGAATATATAGGGTAATATAATGAAACATAGCATAAAACGCAAACGCTTCCACTTCCAGATGGCAGAAAACAGGATTTGATAGCTTTTTCAATGTACTTTTAGAAAATCATAGGGTAGAAAATTCCCCCTGGGGGGAGGGGGTATGGGTAGCTAGAAGACTATTCGTTTAGGACTAAGTTTTAATACACTTCTTACGATATAACTGGCAAAACTGGTGTTAAATGGAAATAACCCAGTCACACACAGTGCGCTTATGCATAGGTTTTTCAGAAAACGCTCGGGTGTGCGCTTATTGGAGCATGTGCGCTAATTAGAACAAATATGGTATACGTAAACCGGACCTTCCTCTAAAACAACTTTTCTGTGGGGTGCAGGGAAACTAGCTAGCAAAACGTAGTTTTTATATGCACATTTAAAAATAAAATGAAGAAACCTTTAGCTGAAGTCCTCATTCCACGATCAGCTTAGTCGTATTTTGTTGTCATCAAGCGTGACAATTTCGGACCTTTGGTTTATTGATATCTGAATGGTAACCCCTAACGTGTGTACGCCTACGCTCAAACTATGTCGGAAAGTAATTACACGTTTCCATTGTAGGTTATGGTACCTATTCGCGATGGTGTATTTGTGGTCAGACGAAAAGAGGCTTTCGGAGACGTAAGCTAGGAATCGTTAAGCTACTTGTAGTTGCCGCTTCTGTGTAAGAAGCGGTGAAAGTTTCATAAGGATTTAGCTAACGTACACTAGAGAACCAGAAAGACAGTACGTGTACTTTGAATGAAGAGAGGGGAAGTCAAACAAACTATCATTGAATAAAACAATACAAATTATTTAGTTCAGTATTGAATGTTTGATATTTCCATCTACGCAACCTGTATGTGTATACATACATGTTTTCGTGTGCACGAAAACAGTTCCCTAAATACACATTCGAAACAAGTATGTGTAAAACCAAAGTATTTAAAACATATATTAAACTTTCTTCAATAAATTCTTTCTGGTGCCTTGTCATGGAAAGACGCATCTCTAAGATTTGTGAAATAAACTAGTCACACACTAACGGCAGTGTTTTAACTGTCTTAACCCATATTTGACGTATGGAATCTCATTTTTCGTTGAAATTTGTTAGAGCAAACAGAATAGCCCAAGATGGGACTCCGCGTTCTGCGATATCTCATCTGGGGCTATACTGTTTGCCTATGTCTCACAAAAAGGACGACAGACTTATATGAGTTAAGATGTTCAGTTTAATTGTCGTAAGAAACTACTACCGATCTACCGTCGCAAAAAATGCTGCCACCAGAATTCGTCTCAAAAATAGCAGTCGTGAACATTTCGCCTATTTCCCCCAAATTCTGATGGTGTCAGACGTGGCTTGCATAAGCGACTTTATGGTCAACTCAATTTTGCCACCACAGAAAATGTTGGTTTTGGTTAAATAAAATGTAAAACTGAGTTCCTTTAAGAGCAGGGATAACAGGAATGAGAAAGTGGATGGGCCATACCGCGGTTTCGGCTACTCTGGCCTCATCAGTGACCCTATAAATCTGGCAGCATGGAGACAGTTACTGCAATTTTACGAATTTTAACTGGGATGTCTGGGGTGTCAATACATAGACAAGCAAATCTTAATAGAGCCAAACGATTAAAATTGTTAAGATGAATGTATCTGAACTGAGAATAAATTTTTGAATTCTCAGAATATCATAGCTGATCTCAAAAGGAAAATATAATCTGCACTATGGATGATGTACGAGGAGACTTTTTAGGGCCACCACACGGCACAACACCAGCTGCAGTAATAGCAGAAACAATCCTAGTAAAACTGAAGCCTTCACCGTCAAACCCCATTCGAGTAATTTATTCAGATATTTTGTTGATTTCTATAAGTTAACGATCCTTCTAAAGGTTGACAAATTAAGTATCATGTTGCGAAGATGAAGGCATTTAATTATAAATTCCCAATTTATTTTTCAATTAAGCACGAAAAGGTAGCAGTAGATTTTAATAAACCATAAGACATTTTATCATATTACCTTGAATGCGAGTCTTATCATGCTCTGCGATATCCAAATCAACGAGAATGACGACTACTCCAACATGGGATTCTAACGGACGTAAAAAGAAAACCGATCCAAGATAAACTTTATAGTGAACAATCATAAGTAAGTATATATAGACACATAGACATTTTTGTCATAAATATAAGCTGAAGTCCACGTTGGTCTGCCAAAGAAACGCAGTAAACATGTAGATCATGGTGTTAGTTACTAGCCCCACACCCCCTATAACTTACAAGTAATGTGCTGACCTTTCATGAAGGTTAAAATATAGTGCGACAGACGCGCGTGTCGTAGTTTTTTTCATTGCCTCTTAACCCAAAATGTTTGAATGGTTAATGCGATGAAATTTTACAAGCGAGGAACAGCGCCACCTGAACTACACTAACTGTCAGTCGAACTCCGCAAAACTACGGCGGCTGCAGACATCAGGGTGGAGCTGCATTTGCATTGCCTGTTCTAAAGACACGGCTAACAAACCTTTAAATGCGTAACCGCCGGTTAAGAAAGAAAATCCGATTCACGCCCTTCCGGTTCCGCATATGAAGACCAAGAAAAGGTAAACAAAACATACACTACTAGGATCGATTGATGATTATATTTTAGTACAGAAATATATCGATTATCTATGAATGCTATTTTGTCACTCATTTACTATTGTAACTCAGCACCAAAGTAGCTCGCAAAATAATTTGATGGTCTTTGAGTTATTTATTCCCTTCTTCGAACCTGGTGTTCCAACAAGGCCAAAGTCGGCGAAATACAACTAAAAATTGGACAATTTGCTGGTAAATATCAAATTTTAGTGATTGTTCCACGACAAATTTACAGATATGTATTAACTAAATTGTGTCTGATGTCTGTGCCAGTATTTCGTTGTGTTAGTGCCCGTCATTATCGATTTGAAGGGAAGGAAAAGATGGGTACGCATTTAATTATTAAAATATGAAGGATATATTTCAAGATACGTTTGAAAACCTCAACCTGTTGCCTTCAAGTTATGGTATTTATTTCCCTGTAAAGCGTTTTGAAAGACATAAAACCAAGAAAAAACAAATTAAAGTATACAGAATGCTGTAAACTCGTCTTCATGAACAGGAATATCATGTATTACATGTATTTCATAGACAGTTTGTATTATTTTATATCAAACATTTTCACTGCAAATATCACAAACACACCAAATTTGAGTAAGCAACTATTAAGAAAGGACGAGAGAATGTGACAATAATCTTCAGCGTAAAACAATTAACAAAAACAAAAACTTTAATACATGTGTTCTATAATGACTATATTGCTATCATTCTAATGATTAAATTCGTAACCGAAATGTTGACACAGCTTTTAACCACATATGCATAGAATGCATTGGCCAGAGGCAACGAAACTGTCACCAGACCTCACACAATGTTAAAATCATCTTTGCACTGTATTGCTTTCCGTTAATATGGACGTAATGAGCGGAAACCTAAAAATATCCCTGCGACTGACCCACATTTTCGTCGTGTACAATGCAATCCCAACATGTGTTTTGGGGTAGGGAATAAAAATCATGATTATAAAGAAAAAATTCTGGAAATCCTTTGGGGTCCAAATATAGCAATGTCTAACTAATAAAATAGCATTGAGAGAATTATAATATTTGTATTCGAATCGAAATATTTTACTCGGAAACACGAGCTGCAAAAGTTTGTTTACCTTTTATTGGTCATCTGGTGCGAAACCGGAAGGACATGAATCGGATTTCTTTTCTTAGCCACGGTTACGCATTTAAAGGTTTGTTAGCCGTGAAAGATCTTGCGTTTCATCCACGATAAATAGCTGATGTTATGACAGGAGGCCAATTATCCCACCTAGGTAGGGGTTGCATAAGCGGTTAATCAGTGTCATCACGAAAACATGTACGTGTAATTGATACCCCCTTAAACCCCACTTTTATATAGTAAAACTGGGGTATGCAGGGGTATACCTATTTTTCTTATTTTTGCTCCAAAACATAGATTGTGGGTACACGGTTCTAACGTGTACCCACAATCTGTGTTTTGAGCAAAAATAAGACAAATATAATAAAAAATCTACTGATTTTTTCAATTTTTACAACTCAAGAAAATCTTTATATTGCATGGGCAAGTTTTCGTAATGCAACACATCACCAGTGAGTTACAACAACAAGTAGGGAAAGATTGCTTGGCTCTCCAATCGAGATCCTGAACGCAAGACGTTAAGCGTTACCAACAGAGCCAAACTGACCAGGTGCGACACAAATCGGCATGTACAGCTACAGAAGATGGATAGAAGCTTGAAATTTCGGATTTGAGAAGACGAGTGATTGTACTTTCCGTGTTACTGCACAGCTGATCTGCGCCTTTGTTTTCGCGTGTGCTGATTTTAGCCAAACTGACGAACTTGTTAAACCATGTAGAAAAATATTGGGTAAATAATGAAAAAGATAATTTTATGTGACACATGTATGTAGTAATTATCAAGTCAACTTGAACTATATGTTGACCCCTTCCCGAAAGAAACAGTTCAAACAGTAAAATGGATATTACCAAGGGTATGAACATTTTGGTTTTTGTCTCTCTCTCTCAGTAATTATCTAGGGTAAATACCAGGCAAATATCAGAACGGGATCGTTATTGGCCTATATTTATTCTGATGCAAGTGGAGGAAGTGACATGAAGATAATAAGCTTTGTGTATAGTCGATGTTGTAAAAGTCTTGATTAAGCACTGTACAACAAAACAAGAGCTTCAGCAGATCGGAGGCAGTACGACTGTTTAACTCATATTTGACGAATGGATTTTCCCATCATCATCATTTGGGTGAGTCCACTTTCATTTTTAGGGCTGTAAGGAGTGATTTTTATTCAAGTTTTCGATGAATTTTCGTTAAGCAAACTAAATCGCCCCAGATGTGACGCCGCGTCACATCTGGGGCTATGCTGTTTGCCTATGTCTCATAAAAGGGATGCAAGGCTTAAATGTTTAATGACAATTTCAGTCATTCGTGGTGTAGACGTTCGCAACATTGAGGTCAGATAGAGCAACGTAACATTGTTTTAATAAGCAAGCTCCTTTAATTATAATTAGCCGCCGCATCAGAAAATCAACTATCTGCATATGCAAAACAAAGCCATAGAGCAGCTGATCAGCGCCTTTGTTTTCGCTCCACAGATAGTACAATCCCTATTCTTCTTAAATCCGGAATGTCAAGCTTCTGACCATCTTTTGTAGCTGCGCAGGCAAGCTGGCATCAGACCTTGTCGGAAACCGATTTTTTTATGTCATGCAAAATCTTTGTACAGATGATAGGATGTGTTTGGCTGCTGCATATCGTAAGTCACATTCTAGAGGGCATTTCGACGCGACTATACGTCATCTGATGAAACTAAAGCAAGAATGCCAAGAGAAAGAGATACCAGAGTTTGTTACAGATGGTATTGAGAAGGCGATGGAATTACTCGAGGTATGATCTGATATATCCTTCTACCCGAACTCAATTTAACGAGTTGATGACTTAATCAACGTTTGATTCCTGTATTGTCGCATGACATAATTATATTTTATATCCCAACTTAATCCATAAAACACTAATACGGATTAGATTGCCCTATATATGAATCTTAAAGAAAAAGATCTCAGTAAGCAAATTACTTCCGTTCCTATCCTTTTTTCACGGTAAATCTGAATCTGCCAAGTACTCTAAACACCTCTATTGAGTATAACATGGAGTGCGAGTACATGGAGTATACATGTTGTAAGGCTCATTAATGAAATAAATATATTAAAACCAAACTCACAACTCAATTAAGATTATTGTATTTTAAACAAAGATTGATTAAACAATGCTTCTACAGGCCAGGGAGACATATTGTATTGAGATTTCGACACCACCTAGTGAGGCGTTGACCCAACTAGCAGCGGACACTCTGTCTCACCCCTGGGAACAGGTCTATGCTGAAGGATTGACCAAGTGGAAGTTAGGTCCTGATATGGTAGCGGGGCCCCTAGAGGGTTGGTTCTCATAAGTCATCTTTGAAATTCATTAAAATAAAAACAGCTACTTTTAGGCCTTGAAATAATATGAGCAGCGACGCGAGAAAACCGGTCTTCGGGGGTTCCGACCAGGCCCGACACAAACCGGCCTGTTCAGTCACAGAAGCAGGCTAGAAGCTTGAAAGTTCGGATTTAAGAAGAAGAGGAATTGTACTATCCATGTAGCGAAAACAAAGGCGCTGATCAGCTTCGCTGATCTGCGCCTTTGTTTTCGCATAGGCAAAACTCCGGTTTTCTCATGACGCGGCTCATATCAAATGCATTGTAAAATATGCAAGCCCCCCAGTAGTTTTATATTAATGATCGTTCAAATGCGATACTTCTGTTGTGGTTCCATTTATGTTTAGGAGTCGAATTTTTGTGCTGTTTGGACCATATCTACGTTTTCATATTTTATTTATGTTTGGGTAACTGAGTGGCCGCCTATTAGGAAATAGCCGCTCACTCGGCTTACGATATGTTTTCTATGTATAAGTGCCTAATTCTCTAGTTAGTTTTTCCCACCTCGGTTTTTGGTGTTGGAATTTCTGATTGCGCCTTTTCCTGATCGTTGCCTACTTGTACCTTTTTAATTAATGAAGACAAGCACTTTCCGTTGTTCGCCAGTAGCCTGATGTACATCATATAGTAACTGCTAATTGTGAGACTTGCATGCATATTTGCAGAAACGGGCATTGCTCTATCAAGAAAGTGTCTGCAAAAAATAAAGTTTTATTTTGCAGGTCAATTTCTGCAAACACTTGTCAGTATATCGAAGGCCAAACGCGTTCTAGAAGTTGGAATGTTTACCGGATATTCAGCTCTGGCATGCGCAGAGGTTTTACCTGAAGACGGAGAAGTTGTCACATGCGAATTTGACCCATATTTAGAGAACGTGGCTCGAAATTTCTTTAATCGGTCTCCGCATGGAAAGAAAATTGATATCAGAATAGGTAAACTAATGGTTTATTAAAAGTAAAACATCAAGTAATAGACCAACTACTTTTTAGCAAAGCAATGGTTATATTTTATTTTATGCGTTTTCAAAAGAGTAGGATGCCAGTCATAGACCGAAATGTCGAACTATTTGGTTACCCTCTTTTTTTTTGGTTACCCTCTATGACCTCTATAACATGAAATCATTTCAAACTGTATATTTACAGGACCAGCGAAAGACACTCTGATGCATCTGGCAAATGAAAAGCAAAGTTTTGATGTCGTTTTCATTGACGCAAACAAAGATGGCTACTTAGAATATTATCAGGTGATTTAATTAATCAACATCACGATAAGGCAGCTGCAGAAATCTGAAACTTATACATGTATTTCCATAGATACACGGTCATTTTTGTACTGCATTTTTATTTTCACTTCAACATCGTAAATTATTTGTAAACAGGTTTGAAAAAATAAAACTGTAAAAAGCCCTATTCATTAGGACACAGCCAACCTTTTTACTTGTTCTAACCTTATATTAATTAAACATATATTTTACTTGTTCGTACTTAATTACACAGAAAGCTCGTGGAATTTACTAACTTGTTCTTGAAGACACGGATGTTTGCGTTGTGCGGAAGAAAGATGAGAACTCGTGAATTACAACCGACCGTGGAGGGGCGATCACTACCATGCCACATACGAGGGTGGTTCAGAAAGTTCTGTCATAGGTGTTATAACTTTGTTAATATACATGATAGGTTGCTGTATTATACCTTGATTGAAAGGGCTACATTTCTCCTTTAGAATGATGCCAAAACAATGCACGAACGAAATAAATACTTCGAAATACATGCCTTGAAAGACACCTGGGGTAAAACCACTGGCACGTTTTCTTGAATTTGTGAATATTATTGTGTGCGTTTCATGCGTTATATCTTTATAACTTCCGATCAAATTTTCTCCAACTTTACAGTTATAAGTAATAATATATTTAGAAAAGCAATGTGACAAAAATTGCCGTTATCGATGCTATGCTGACTTTATAATAAAGCGATGTATATGACGTCATTAAAATACGTACCCCTATAGCGTTTCTGGCACCGCTGCACCATTATATGTGTTTGCTTTTTTATAAGTTTACTATAGAGCACGCTAGGATGAAACAATTAAATGGTAAAATGCATTTTAAGCTCCCTGGACTACGTGTAGATGTCAATAAATGTCATTTGAATTTAAACCGTATTTTTAATGTATGTACAACAAGCCAATTTCAATATTTCATTTTACTATAACTCAATTAAATTCAGCTGAATGATTTTGATTTTTGCAGGATATATTCATCTATGTTTCAAAAATATATTACATGGATTATATTTTTTCGAAGTCGATTTTCTTTAAATAATATTCACAAATTTAAGAAAACGTGCCAGTGGTTTACCCCTGGTGTCTTTCAAGGCGTCTATTTCAAAGTATTTATTTCTTTTCGTGCATTGTTTTGGCATCATTATAAAGGGGAAATATAGCCCTTTCAATCAAGGTATAATACAGCAACCTATTATGTCTATTAACAAAGTTATAACACCTATGACAGAACTTTCTGAACCCCCTCGTACCTTGCCCCAGATTAGCACCCGGGCCACAAAATGTGACAAGCGAGTGTGTTACCACATTGCTATCAAATCCTCTCCTGTAGGCTGAACGACGCAGGTGTCATACGCTGTCGTGACAGTATTAATCTACTACTGTCTGCCATTCCACTTTCATATTATTGCGTCCGTCTCGATTTAAAATTCTATAATTACATACTACAATTTGAGCCACAGCATGAGAAAACCAACAACATGCATAGGCGAAAACAAAGGAGCAGATCACCTGTGCAGTAGTAATTGCACAACCGATCAGCGCCTTTGTTTTCGCCACACGGATAGAAAAAAATTCTCTTCTACTTATACCCAAACTTTCAAGCTTCTAGCTTTATGCTGTTACTATACAGCCTGGTCAGAACTCAAATTGTTGGTTTTCTCGCGCACAGGCTCATTTAATATTTCGAGACTCCATCTTATTTTCAGATAATTATGGACAATGGCCTTTTAAACAAAGATGGCTTCATTGTGTTTGACAATGCTCTACGTGGTGGATATCCGTATATTCCTGGAACTACTGCAGAATCAGAACCCAGTGGCGGTTGGGCGATCATGAAATGTAACGAGTTTGTGTCCGCAGACCCAAGAGTTCGTTGTGTGAGTATTTGGCATCTGTACTACTAAAAAAAAAACAAAAAAAAAAAAACAACTTAGTGCAATTTTTATCGATTTCGAAACTGAGTGTGATGCTGCAATGTACACACTACCTGAGGTACATTATACTGACGTCAATAAAAAACGCCTCATCGAAAATGTTGCATAACTTGGTCAATAGATATACAATATAAACGAAATTTGCATTTTCATTATTTTTACGTTCCCTCTCATGGTATAGCATAAACCGAATTTGGTTAAGATGCGCAGTTTTCTCAAAACTTGCGTGGGTGCACCATTTTTAAAAATGCATCCTGACGTCATTAAACAGACGTGGTTGACGTGAAAATTCTTGAAAGCCGTGCAAAGTCGATTTACAAACTTAGGAACATCAAAATTTTGAAACGTAACATTACTGGACTACGCGAAGTTTAAATACTGAAAACAACATAGGGACTTTTCAGAAGAAAAGAAACAGACGGAACGAAAAAATGATCTTGTTCGGTTTCTGGCGTCCGGGACCATCGTTCGCTTTGGTATAAAATTCCCTCTATGAATTTTTGTGACCGTAGCTCTTTCGCCGACGCTTCTGTAGCAAAATCTTTTTGACGTCGACGTCTCTTATGCTCACGAATTCTAATGATGAAACATTTCAAAAACGATGTCGTTATATTCGGATGCACACCTTGAGTTAATTTTCATAACGCAATCGCATTATTTCAAATGAATAGCCAAGAATGGAGCAATGGTATTTTGACGCTTATTTCACTAGACGCCAAATACACGTTATTCGTTAGGACGTTCGTTTCACGCTGAAAAGCAGGAAAAATAACAATAGCAACTATTCTTTGTCCGATAGCTATGCCAGGATAGCCTTTGAAAACTTTTTGATCATTTTGACGGCGGCTGCAGTGACGTCAATAACGCTAGAGAACGAAAATCAGTTTTTAAAAAATGTGTTTCAACAACATATGGTCACGTGTGAATATCCCACTCTATGGCGTATGTGTTGGTATTGCAACGGAGACTTTCAGTAATCGAAAGAAGCGATGCCTGATAGACCGGTTCATGACCAGAATAGGGATTTTGCGAGGGGTGTGCGTTTTCAACAGCATGTCATTTTTCAAGCAATTGTCTGAATAACTTCATTTCAGCATTTCTGAATGTGTCAAAGGTTCGTAAAAGTTATTATCAATATTTAAAATAATTTAAGTTGTTAATCTCGGCAGTATGACGTGTCAAAGTTGACTGAGTCGTTTTTTGTTGACGTCAGTATATATACGGCAATTTGCGCTTCCAAGCTATGGTCACATACCGACTTCATATTTTCTCTTAGATAAAACCGAAACTGAATGATTGAGCTGCTTTTTAGTGCCGCTATTATACATGTATATCATAAGTCTGAGACAGATGCTTATAACTCTTCTGAGAAAAGTAACAAGCCCTTGTTGCAGGAAAATCAAAATTTTCCATTTGTGCTGACTAAGACTTTATTTGAAATCTATATTTTTAATGTGCAAGTTCCTTGTATATTGGTCAGACGGGATGAAATCATAGCTAGACTTATTATCCTAATCATTCCATGCGGTCCTATCATTATTCGTAGAAAACGATCTTTTTGCAGGTTATGGTACCTATGCGTGATGGCGTCTTTGTTGTCAGACGAAAAGAAGCTCTTGACGAAACTAGCTAAGCTAGGTGACGTTAAGAGTATTTGCTGAGAATTAAGCTGACTACATGTGGGTGTTAAAACCTTTTTGTCAGCATGTTTGGTATCTAAGACATAACCGCGCTTGGATCATATGATAGGTTGCAACCGTTCCAGGCCCATACAAAGCGGTTCTGCTTGCAATATTCATCTATAATAAAACTCGAAGATGAGACACAATATTATTTAATATTTGTTGGCTTTGTCTGTGGTTTCAGTAAGGCACAAGAAAGAAGAGACATTATACTGTACTTACATAATATTACATAATATTTTCTTTCTTTTACTATGGTATTTCATTAACCAAGAAAGGTGTCTTTTGAGCTTTTTTTGTATGGTTACATATTTTCAGATGTCACATTCACAATCACTGTCGCGTCAACATCCCCATCATTGTTTTGTTAAAAGAGCACGCTGAGTGGAAATTGTTTTGTGTCAGCCACATTTTCTTCATGAGGTCTAGGTTCACTTTATTCCCGGAAATTTTGTTTTCTGAGAAAAAAGTGCAAGGGTCAGGAGGCGGATCCCTCCAAGATGTAAATCCATCTACATGAAACTGTGAGATCTCGGTCACTCTTGACAATACACCGGTTATAAACGCATCCTCTATTGGGAGATATGGTAAATACTGTGAGGTGTACAAAAGTTTTGGTGCCGTTGCACCAGATATCACATAGGCATTTCCACTCATGTAGGGTGGATAGCTTAGCAATGGAAATTCTTCCCTAGACACCGCCCATCTGCCGTGCCTTTCTACCCGACCACCGGTATAAAGATGTCCGTATATACTGCCGGTCATGTTAGCTGGATGGCGTGTTAAAGTGTCAACAAGTCTTGGAATGTTAATGTATATGTCTTCATCTACTTTGAGAATATAGTCTGCTTCACCACAATAAATCGACATCCATTTCAATCCAAACAATATTTTACGAGTCAGATTTTTATAAGAATCTTCAAAATCACCAACGATTATGTCGCCAAATTCTTTTTTCTCTTCGAGTATGTCGTGTTTAGTTTTGTTGTCAGTCCATCGCCCAAGAAGAAATGCTAGTTTCATAACCTGGGATTCGAGTAAACTTTTTAAAGTTTTATTCCTTGAAAACTGACCCCACGTTTCTCGGATGATCTGCCTGTTGTACTGCTGGTGGGGGAGAGAGGGAACTAGTATCATTAAAAACGGCATTTGGTCCTGGCAAATAGTTGATCCCTCGATCAGAAACGAAAAATTACAATGGTCTGTCTTCAAACTTTGTAGTTTGTAATATTCTCTTGCCTTCTCTTGTTCTTTGACACGATCAGTCACGAAACTTATGTTTTTACTAAGACTCGAAACCAAAAGCCTGGTATCTCTAAGTAGTGAATCTGTGTTTATTCTTCCAATACGGTCCCGTAGTAGTCTTTGTTCAGCAAAGTTTTCGGGTGTAAAATAATGGCGATTAAACAATGGAAAAACTGATCTACACAAGACGCAGATGGCAATGACTAAGAGAATCAAAGCGATAATGCGGCGACCTTTGAGACTAATCAACGGCTTCAAATACATCTGAATGACACACCTGAAAATTAAAGTTATGATAATTATGATAATTATGCAAATAGCAATAAATCGCTAATACTGAATAATGATAAGAAGAACATGGAAAACGTACCACATGTGGCTGCCATTTAATATACAGCCCAAACTTCTAACGAGGTGAATTGGGAGTATTATAACCCCAACGATCATTTGAGGAGATATATAGGTCCTTTAGTTTCCAATGCGTATGTGTTTAACGTGGCGACCACTCACTTAACGTTATCTAAATCCTTATTTACCTCTGCCAAGCTACTTGCCTCTGCTTATTCCTCTAAACCGTCTGACGGATACTATACTGCGGTTTTAAGGCACTCAGTCGAAAGGAAGGTAAAACACCGGTGTGGTGTAGCATGTAGACACTTTCGTAGTTCACACGACGCGAACTATGTATGTTTATCAAATCTTTACACGTGCTTCAGATTTATCAATGTTAACGTGTTTGAAAAACATATTTGATACTAACCAAAACAGTGCATATGCGTTTTATAATTTCCAATCATTCATGTTTCTCACAATTTGGCGCTGTCGACAATTTCTGTCTGCTCGTAAATAACCAGCTTTTATCCATAAGACGCCATTTTGATAATAGAAAGAGTCTGAAACTAATGTAATCATTGCTCGCAGAAGAAATATGAGCCGCAACAAGAGAAAACTGGCTTTCAGCATATGCGAAAACAAAGGCGCAGATCAGCTGTGCAGTAACTGCACAGCTGATCAGCGCCTTTGCTTTCGCTTCTTGGATAGTGCAATCCCTCTTCATCTAAAATCCGAAAATTCAAGCTTCTAGCCGTCATTTGTGACTGTACAGGCCAGTTTGTGTAATACCTGGTAGGGAACGTGAATTCGCTTTTCTCACGTCGCGGAACTGGTAATGGAACTTCTTCATGAAAAATCCAATATGCTGTATGCAAACAAGAAAGGGTTAGATAAGCCAGCTTATCTATAAGTTTATCTACACAGCTACACTAGCATCAATGTTGGTACTAGCATCAATGTTGGTCATAAATGTGCGAAATCGCTTAGATAGTTATCTCAAAGAGCTTTCAGCGTATCATTTGTACATGTAGGTCTAATATGAAATATGTTTCCTGTGGTGTTGCTCAGTAATTGCAGAAATTAGAGATGGGGCATAATAAAAATCCTTTTTATAGAAATCTCTTTCATTCTAAGTTACCACATTCCTGTAAATAAAAGAAAAACAAATGGTCAATTAAAGCATTGGGTCAGATCTTATATTCTGATCATTCAGTAATTCGTTATATTAATTCCAGGCGTCTTATACATATATAGATTTTATCATGATAATCCCGGAACATATTTACCGAGAAGCTTTTATCATCCTTATTAGAGCCTCGAGAAGTGCATCTCAAACGTAGTATGCATTTGAAATGCGGCGTGAAACATTTCTCGTCAGCTATCATGTTACATTCACAGAGTAGTAGCGCAAATATACTGTCGAATCTGCGCATTTAACTTTGTTATTCGCAACATAGTAGCACGATACTTGCATAAATATAATCTGCGAATGAAAACTTCAGTACATAGCGATATTGTGAGACTGTACATTTTTGCCCAACAATAGAACACGGTTGACGACGATTTTACCTTAAATTGGAACATTCAGTCACATTTGGCTTTGACCGCCTATTAAAGTGGTTCCAGTGTAGAACTCTCTTGAAAATGGTTGACAGACAACGAAGAGCGGACGCCAGAGTCTGGACATAAGCTCACCTTGCGACCCGTCTAATTCGACCACAACTCTGATACAACGCATTTGGCAATAATATGACCCCGGAACTGTATCAGACTGAAAAGAAAGCCAACGTTTATTGGAAAAGGTCCCTCAGGACCTTTTCCACAGTGTTTACTTTGAATATGAAGAAAATTGTACCCATGATCGACTGCTCTCCCTCAATTACGCGTTTTGTCACATAAAGCGCTTACTAAAAACTAGTGAACCCGTCTATAGGGACTAGACAGTTCACCACAATCAATTTAATTTATCAATTGTTGACACTCCCCGTCAAATAGCAGTAAATATCTAGCAAGCAATCTCGATCGTGGGGACTGCTTATCATAGCGCATCTAGGATTACATCGTATATACCCTGACGAGGGGTACAGAAACTACAGAAACTCTATATGGCTGACTTTTAGTCCATCACATCGCACTATGGGTCTGTTTCTTGTAGTGTGGCTGCAGGTCAAAATTCAGAACTCTGTCACAAATTGACTGCACTGCAAAATGGTTTTCTACAAATCGACATATTGATTGTAATCGTGCTCCCTTTAGTATCGGCTTTGATTCCATAACATCAAAAATTTTGCCATTGCCTTGAGCAACAGATACACACACTGGTCAAGCTTCATTACAAGAAACGACATTTATGTATAGGAAACGAAACTGAAATGTATGAGAATCGAAATTAATGACGAACCAGAGAATCAACAACACAGAAATTTAGAGCAAAAGGGAATATCTCTTATAACAAACGGCTGCTGACCTTTTCATTGGTTTCTATTTAAAGAAGCCAACTTGTTTCCAATTATGGACCATAACATGGTATGAAATTTAAGTGCATATATGAACGATTACAATTAATTTGATTGGTGAAGAAAATTAACAGAAAAAAAGGAATACATACACACCCACATTATACATATGTCAATGTAAAATGTCACATAATAGTCATAATAGTGCATGGGCCGCGTCGCGAGAAATGTGATCATTGTTTCTGACGAAACCCAAAGCAAAATGGGACTGCATAACCATAGAAGGTAGACAGGTGCTTTAATTTTTTTTAGAAAAAGAAAGAAATTGGAATGTTTATCGTTTTAGCAAAAACATTCAAGGCACAAACTACGCGACACGACTCACACCATATTAATGATCATAATGTTCGATAAATCAAAGCATAGGCCTTAAACTCATCATGCAGGGTCACGCAATGAAAAACATATGTACACAAATTCTGCAAATCTACTCAGAATGTCACTATTTTCACAAGTCATCAGCCAAATGAATTTATCATGGCTATTCAAAGAGACAAAATTTGGAATCTTATGATTGACATACTCGAATAATCTAATTCTTTCAGCATTATTTAAAGAACACTCACAGATGAAATGAATTTCATCTTCTACTTGTTGCACTTCTTACATACTCTGTCCGCTACTGATTTCCTGCTATATCTTCCATTCTCTATTTCTAATTTGTGCGCGCTGATTCTTAGTTTTGTTAGAGACTTCTGATGAATCCGGTCCATTAAAGTATCTAAATAAATTTCTTTTTGAAATGTTGACTTAAAAGTATAAAATGTTCTCAATTTTCCCTTTTTAACCAGTGCTTCATTTTCTAATTTTAAACGCCACAAATCTTTATACCTACAAATCAAAGACCACTTTGCTTGACCGTACAATTCGTTTCATTTAAATCTAATTCTTTAAGGATAGTATCTACACCTCCAAACCATGTCTTGAACATCTTAAATTCTAGCCAGCAGTATGTTGCATTACTCTGTTTTTGGTCGTCCATCATGTTCCAACTCTGATCATATTCAAGATACTATGCCAGATTGCATTTTCTGTCACAAAAACATAAATACCAATGTTCTAGAAACGTGGACATTTTGCATTTTGTAAGTCTAAAGGTTTTCTTTTTATTTGAAAAACGCTCAATAGCTAAAGTTGCTAGACAATTTTGACCGAATTTCAAATGTGCGTCTACGAGTATATGAATTTGTCTAGCCGGGTGAGGAGGGAGGGGGGGGGGGAGACAAATATTAAACCCCACCTATTGGTTTCCAATATAACAGATGCAGACGGCACTTCCCCCACGGCTTGATATGTGAATGAAATCGCTGGTCTCCGAGATGTTGGTATTTGAAAATGCAATCAGCAACATATCTGGATGATTGAGCGGACGGATCCATGCCAGCTCGAGCCCATTCTTTGAGCTCACCTTGTAAGATGTCGGCTTTTGTAAGCTTACATCCAAGGTGGCGCTGTTGTTTTTGCGTGTGTTCGCTTATTGGAAGCAGTTGAAATACAGAGCGAGGAAGGGTGTAAGGTATTTAGTTAAGGACGGTCCGTGGGTCGGTCTGGGTCTGAGCAGAATATATGACAGTTTATTCGGACTGGGTTAATGACAAAAACAAAAGATTTTTTTTTATTTTATTGGAAAACACATAAAAGCAAATTGTCTCAGTCATTGGTTTAAAAGTGCTCGCAACTCCAGTCGTAAAATCCCTAGCCCTGAAATCAGAGAAAAATTGTTAAGGGAATATTCGTTTTTAAATACCCAATTATTGGCTAAGCAGACTTTGCTTGGTATGTGACAAAATACATCGAGTGATGTATGAATCACTTTCGGTGATGTCATTATTATTATTATTATTATTATTATTATTATTATTATAGAGTGAACCTTCCAAGTATTTGTTGTTCCCCATGGGTTTCTTAACCATGCTATCCTGCCAAGACGACAAGCGCAGTGGCTATAAATACTGAACAAAAACGAAACGTAACAATTTTGTTTCTCTAAATCCTGAACAAATCACGATATTTTATAGGCCCAGGTCGTTTAATTTATGTGACATCATAATAACGGAAACTTATTTTCATTCTGACGAGTACTGCAGGTTTATACTATCCCGTTAAAGACATGTTAAAAGTGGAGAAAAAAATCTGCAACGCGCATGCGCAAACTGTCCAAAAATGGCGCTATTTAAATTATTAACTCTTACCCATATTGGTTGTATCCCGTGGGCTCCTTAACCGCCTATGACAGTGATTGTCTGGTTGGGAAGGTTATTGTTGAAGCCGTTAGAACCGAACAGAACTAAGATGATGAAGATCAGTCCAATCAGAGCCACTGTAACAAAATAGATGAGATGATATAGAGCCAATGTTACAAAATAATGGAGACGATGAAAGTCAGGCGAATCAGACCCATTGTTACAAAATGTTGACCAAATAGAACTTAACGTGAGACCGGTCCAATCAGAGCCATTGTAACAAATTGTAGCTTTCAACTTAAAGGTATTTTAAGCACCGATAATGGAAAACAAAAAAGTCAAAAGTTTAAATAAGACTCATTGTATTCAACTTACGGAAGCCGCCATTTCCCCAGCCACCACCGGTGTTACCACCATATCCGGCACCATAGTATGGGTAATAGCTGGCACCATATCCATACCCACCGCCCCAGCCACCGCCGCCTCCCCACCCACCGACTCCACCACCGTAGTTATCCCCCTCGGCAACAAATATGAGCCCCAGGAGGCAGAAGATTGTCAGGGCGCTAACCAATAGAACCTTCATGGTTACTGCCTGAAAAAAGTGATTTAAATAGTTTTACTTTAATAGAATTTAAAATTTAGCCATATACGCTTTATCAACATGAGCAGCAGCAACGCGACAAATATATAACTTGGCTACATTACGTACAGATAATTTCGTCTAGAAGTAAGACTTATTTTGGTAAAATATACAGTCAGACATAAGTTAAGCATCACCCTTATTTTTTCTAAAGGTGCTTTTCAAGTAAGAAAAAAAAATGCAAAAACAACATTTAGTTTGTAAGGGCCTTTAACTCGCGTCTATCCCTGATTTGTTAGGCCTTTCAGTGTATCATTTGACCTTGTCGCTCAAGTTCTATGGTGTCCTGAATACGCCTACCCCTATTTTGCCATTGAAAATTGCTTAACCGATCACCATATTTTCGACACTGAGTTGGTAAAGGCATGGAAAGAAACTAGAGTTATATCGTAAAAATGTGCCAGACAAGTTTTCTTCTACTCAATGTTTTAATGGCAGTTACAGGCAGATACAAGAAAAGTTATTTGCTTGTTTATTAAGGATGTTCGCTGCTAACATTTGACATTTCGGAACTTCCGGTTTTTCTTTTGTTGAATATCTCGTAAACGGTTGCAGATATTTTCCTAATATTTTATATTTGGATACATATTGATGATATGCATTGAATGAGCCATGAAAATTGCCAATCTAAGAAACTTTATTTTTTCACCCCATTTTCTGCAACATTTCAGAAAATTTTAGTTGTCAGTAAAATTTAGGGGGTAGGGTAGATTAAACTTGAATATTACACATCTTCAAATTAATTGCACTAGTTCGATGTTTAATTTAGCTGCAGTATATGTGTACATGGTCTTCTAAGTCAGTATTTGGGTCTTTGGTGTTCTGGTTATAAAATTTTAGGTGGTTTTTTGAAATGGGCTTTAAGAAACAAAACAGCCGAAAAAAGGCTGAAAATGGTGATTTTCAAGTTGTTGGATCTCTCTTATATGCACACTACCCTATATATTTCTTTCTTTTATTCGAACAATATTACCAAGTTCTATGTTGTGCGAAAATACAAGAAAAAGTTTGAATCAACAAATATGGTTTTGGCACATTTCAAAATATTGATATTTTCCGACTTTTCAAGTATGGGGGTAGGGTTGGAAAAGGAATCGTAAAATTTTGTCATCCACTTCAAGTTGCAAATTTTTCTTTGCTTTTGGTCCAAAATAGTCTGCGATACGTAAATACTATGACTTTTGAAAGCATTCTATGTAATATGTTTGTTCAAGATACGTATGTTTCAAAGAATTAAAAATTAAATTAATTTTACTAAATTTAAAACATGGTGCTCAGAGGTCTCATTCAGAGGCCTGTAGCTTGAAAAAATGCACACTACCCTATATTTATTTTGTTATCAAATGTCTTGTGTTGTATTTTGGAATCAAAAAAGAGGGGTTAGAAAAAAAGTTTGAATACTTTTTCATTGGCAGCGAACATCCTTAAACACGAAGTTTTCATTATGTAACATGCCATTCTTTAAACTTCCATAACTTTTCGTGTGTTCGAGATATCTATTTGAATTTATCAGATTGATCATTGTGCTGGAATTGTCAAAACATAAAATTATCATTTTACACTGTTTGGCGATTTGAAATGATTTCACAGATTTCCGGTGGCCATCTTGGATTTAATATGCAAATTGCACGAGTTGCCAAAAGTTGGCAGAGTTGCATTCAAGCCAGATTAGTTCTATAACTCCTGTAAAGGACAAAGTACAAAACATTTCTATGTTAAAGTTAAGGGCACAAAGCAGCGTGAAATGAATAATAAAACAGAGAATTCGGACTATGTAGGGGTATGCCTGCATATAGTAAACAAAAGCTTCGTTGTTTACTTTAAGGTTAATTTAATCAGGGTTTGCTTTAAAGTATCACCGATATATCAAATATCACAAATATCAAAGAAAATATTCCTGTTCTGAAAGGTATACTGTTTATTCCCGAAAAATATCCAAGCGATGCTTAACTTATGTCTGACTGTGTAAAATAGCGAAGTATTTTTCATGAATCGGAACGACTTTCTATTTATGTTGCAGCTAATGGAATGTTTTGGTTCTCAAATTCGTTTATTTTTGTGTGTATGATATTTAAAGATTTTGAACTACATAGTGTTTTAAATTATTTTCGATAGACTTGACTTTTTAACTATGGCTTCGTTATTCCAGTCAGCTCCCATTGTTAACATGTATGAATTTATCATTATTTATAGATAGGCAATGCGAGTGAATTATTTTGCGTGCCTGTTGCATGCAGGCCTTTTAAAACATCAGCTGTGCGCGTTAATCTGAAAAAAAAAAAAAAAAAAAAAAAACAACAGAATGTTTAAAATGGAAAAAAAAGAAAAAAAGACAGAAAGAAAGAAAGAAAATAAAGGAAAATGACAGAAGGAAAAGAAAACAGAATAATTCGATAACTATTTTATACTAACCTGTTGCTGGGCGCTACTTTGTCCAAGTAAATGTAACGTCGCTGAATGTATGACTTGTACAGCCTTTTATATTGGCCTTGGGATGGTCATTTAAGCCTCAGGCAGACACTTCTACTCGAAATCAGGCAACGTCTTCGTATATACGTGAGTTTTGTGAATAAAGTAAAATTTACGACTGTTCAGGTGGGCCCTGTCAAAATTAAAGAGAAAATCAAAATAAAATCAAACTGCGCGCTTGTCACAAAATGACATGTACAGGTTGGCTATAAGATTGCAGTGTTGCACAGTGTTACATTAGAGTTCAATATTAAAGACGACATAGGTAACGTTCATGTGAGAAAAAAGCAACATTTGATGGCTGACTACTAATGGAAATTGGCTAAATAATGAAAAGAAAAATTTAGATATGGAGAAGAAATTTCTATTAGTCGAATAAAAACTGGCGTGGCTGAGCTAAATGTATATAATCTGCGGCATACTCCAGTGTTGTCACTCCTATAGAAATACCATCTTGGAATGGATAGCTAATTGATCACATACATTGGGACATTTTAATCTGCAGTTGTTCTTATTAAATGTCTCGCATATTTAATGTTTTAGCCTAAACCCCCAGAGTTGCTTAATTAATACTGTAGTTAGATAGAGGATATTCAAGTTTTTGGAGTGAATATGAGTTTTATTTCATTGAGTGAAGTGAAAATTTTTTATATTTCATGAGTGCCGAAGGCACGAATGAAATATATAATTTTTCACTTCACGAGATGAAATAAAACTCATATTCACGACAAAAACTTGAATTTTCTTTTTATTATATTGCATGTAGTCATTGTAACGTTGCGCGCTAAAGCATATGACGTCATAATCTTAAATGACGTCATTACGTAACGCCATTACGTCGCTATTGTGTGTGAACGTTCATTGCGTCAACAATAGCATAGATTATAAAATTTAGTTATGTATAAATTAGAAATGAAACGGTGGAATCGTAATTTGCGTATTCCCAAATCTTATATTTTCACATGTGAAAATATAACTTTTTATATTTTCACATGTGAAAATATAACTTTTTTCAAATATTGGTTATATTTAATACATATTTCTCTATATTTCATCACTTGCCATATAATAAATAGAGGATATTTGCTTTTTTGAGGTGAATACCAAATATATTTCATCGAGTGAGTTGAAAACATCAGAATTTTCACGAGTGCGCAGCACGAGTGAAAATTATTATGTTTTCAATTCACGAGATGAAATATATTTGGTATTCACCGAAAAAAAGCAAATTTTCTTTTTATTTTATACAATGCACAGGCATTTTCCAATGCACAAGGTAGGCGGTGAAAATGCAAAAACAAAAAATTTTTGAAAACACGAATAATTTTGGTACCACATTGTTCCTTATGTTCTAACTAAGAAAATGAATACCCACACTTTATGTTTTCGTTCATAAATAACAGAGTTATAGGCGTTTGAATTTCTGAAGTGAGACACATTTAATGACGTCAAGTAAATGGAAACGTCAGAAGTAATCCAAAAAATCTGACGTCATTACAGTGACGATATAGGCTGATATCAGTCACTAGTGACTTTTGATATCAGTGAGATTTGATATCAGTGAAATTTCATATCAATGAAAATACCAATTTTATCAAGTTTTGATATACATTGGGTTTCACTGGAAAGTATAAAATAAATGGTAATATTTCCTTTACGTCTATATATAGGAAGTCTGCATAGGTAGGATGTGGTGTCTTTAGGTTTCCTGCACGACCAACGATACTACCATTAAATAAGCATAAATAAGTGATTTTTGTGCTTTAAGTCGTTGTTTGCATAGGTACAAGTTGTATTGTCTTTCCCGACACATTATGAACCGCCTGGTCTTGATATTTCCATGTTGTTGAAGCGTACAGGTCGTTTACGGACAACGGTCCTTGACGACGGCTCTAAAATATAGATCTGCCGCTAGTTTTACTGTGTTCTAAGCCGATCAGTTTCTGGTCCTAACGTCTGGAATTGTGGAATCCTTGCTCAATCCTACAACGGGGCCTCTCCGATTGAATGTCCTAGGTTTTACCTCTTCGTCAGCCCGTATTTGAAAGTTGTTTTTATTTAGATAAAAGTGACACGAACATCATTGATATTTACCTTTTGTTCTCTGCTTTGCCTTGAACATTCATGAAGCCGTTTCAGTTTTATTACCGGAACTGACCGATACACTCACCTCATTTTCCAGGGGATTGAAATTGGTCGTGAGGTTTTGATTGATTTATGTCGGGAGGAAGCGCGACTAAGATTTTAGGAGTGTTAAGAATTGGCCAATGACTTGGTCATCGCTTGACATTGATGAGGTGATAAGCGGTTTGCAGTTTTACCAATAAATGTATATGGAAATTACGGATAAAATGCTTTAACACCACAAAATACGAACTTTGATAAATAACCAAGTCATATCAATTTATTAGGACCCAATCAAACAATGCCCAAGGCGGTTACAACATACATATACATACGCAGAGCTACCCGAACTTGCGAGATGAATCTTTGATCCAGCTAACTTCAACTTTACCAAAATATGGCAAGCACAACAGACAGAGACGTAGATAGACTTAACATTAAAATTCATCGCTGAAGAACGGCAGTTCGACATGAATTTCATCTTCCTCTTGCAGACCAACCTGAAATGCCCTCCCAAAGACTGTAGTTCGACACGCATTTCATCTTTCTCTTGCAAACCAACCTGAAATGCCATCTCAAAGACTTAATGCAAGAATCAAATTAAGTAGCGATATGTTCCAGGTAATTTCGAAAATCATTACGAAAACTTGCCCATGCAATATACAGAGATTGTTTGAGCTTTAAAATTAAAAATTTTCAGCTTAAAACTTTTTTTTTGCTCAAAACATAGATTGTGGGTACACGTTAGAACCGCCTCGGCGAGGCGGTTCTATCGAGTACCCACAATCTATGTTTTGGAGCAAAAATAAGAAAAATAGGTATACCCCTGCATACCCCAGTTTTGCTATATAAAAGTGTGGTTCAAGGGGATAAACATTACACGGACATGTTTTCGTGATGGCACCAGTCCTGGTTTAGAAAAAAGAAAAATAATAAAGTTCACTATAATGAACTGTTACATGGAATGTTGAAGGACATTTCCGGTATAAACTTTCTTGAATGCAAAGATATCGAGACTCAAAGCAAACTACACTTTGCATCCTTGCTAAACGGTTGCCCCGCCTATTGGGGCCTAAAGGAGTGCCTCCAGGCAAAGCTTTATACGCAACTGACTGACCATCTGATTCCTCTGGTCTGAGCCTGCCCAGGAAAAGTGGTTCATTTAATAAGCCATAGTGGCTTACTTGGATGATTATACATAAAGCACTTTTTGGATGTCATGACATCCTAATTTGGGGTAAAAGTTCCATAAAATGGAGCAACGTCCCGACATGATCACAGCTGTTGCCTGAATTCAAACAACAAACAAATTTTAGTCATTTTTCATGTTTTTAAAAGGTTGTGATGTACTGAAAATTGATCAAAGTTGTTATTAGACTATTTTGCGGAATATAATCGAAGCAATGTCTGCTGGTTAAGCCCCCTACAACAGGTTTCCTCACGACAAAGCGCCGGACAGTACAAGTATGATCCAGCAGGGAGCGTCGAGATGGCTGTCTTGCCGCGACAAAACCCGCCGTTGTGGCTCCGACCAACTCCAACCACAACCCAACAGACAGTGGCTATAAGTTGCTTAAAAGCTTGAAATTTGGCAATTTAGAATCAATGTATAATAACCCGATCACATGCGCCGATCAGTTACGCACCTTCCACGCAGTTGATCAACGTCTTTGCCTTCGCACATGAAGAAAACATACGCTGTGGAGCGGCTCAAGATGAGCTCATTCGTATCTGCGCTGTCAGAAGGTGAATGCAAACTGCGTGCTTTATTGGCCAGTTAAAATTTTAATGTAGAGGAAGTGTCCGTATAAAACTGCGCGGTAACTGGACAAGAGGGACACAACCTTTCAGTCAGCCCAGGCGAACAGTGTCCAGTTGCCAAAGGTTCTCGACCGAGGTAAGTCTTTTCCTTTCTCTATTGTTCAGTCCTACTTCCTAAGAACTTTTGGATGTTTCGTTTGTTCATTTACATTACACAGTAAATGAAACGACCCTTTACAATATAAGGATCAAACATGATTTTCAATTCATTAACATTCGCTAGGTCCCGAGGGGGGGTGTTGAAAACCGAGGGACCCAGCGAATGTTAATGAATGACAAAATCATTTTTGATCGCTATTATTGCATAAATTCTGGCCAAACGCAAAAGATAATGGTGCACTATATTTTACAGTCTCATCACATTTTTTTAAATACGCGTAAAAGCATTCACTCTTGTGCTCATTCCGGGCGGAGTTCAGTTACTCATTATAAGTATTGTGTTTTTCGTGTATATCCCTGTATATCCCTTTCACATTTTGAACATGTTGCGGTTGTATTTCTCAGGAGCCCAAAGTGGCTTCGTTTTAACTTTTAAACACTATTTAAACATAATTCCACACATACACATGTGCTTCAAAATTAATAAAATACGTATGACATGGACTACTACTTCGGTTGGACTTGTATAAATTTTACTTTACGATTTCAGTGGCATCATGAAGTTTTTCGCACTAACTCTGCTCTGCGTGTTCGCTATTCTGGGACTGATTGAGTGTAACGGCTATGGTTACAAGCAAAATTACTACCCTGTCCCGGCCCCCTTCCTGGTCCCCCCTCCACGGGGTGGTGCCGGTAACGGTGGTTTCCGTGAGTATAGTTATTTTATAATTGGTAATTCTGTCAAATAGATAGCACGGGGGTTATCAAATGGTACTACTATACCATGGCTCGGTCGACAGTCAAATCACTAAACTAGGTACGTATTTACTTTAGGCTGTCGATTAACATGTATGATTGTGACTGGATTGGTCGACAGGACATGCATTAAGTACCATGTGATTTTCATCTGTGTACAGAAATAATAATTAGCTTTACAATAGCCAATCTGTAGCTGATTTAATTCTTACGATATACTTCGTTTTTTTCTGAACTAAATTATGCTTTTTTACAATTGTTAGACGCTAAATACCCATTAGGGTTGACGCGTCGTTAAATAATCAATCAATCAATCAATGTAGCTGATTTACCTGTCTCAATACATGTAGCCGTCTGTAATTATTTCCCGCCGGACATAGGCGGAGTGGAAAGAAAAACATACGTTAATTAAACAAGAATTTAGCTTATTAGAAAAAAAAGTTAGGGACTTGGTTGCAAGAAAAAAAAGTTAGGGACTTGGTTGCATAAAAATGTTGGCACGATTCAGGGTGTATACTACGTAACAAGACTATGCTTTATAAGAAATAAATTATTGTAGAATTAATTAACAAGGGCAATTTGATTGATTGATTGATTGATTGATTGATTGATTGATTGATTGATTGATTGATTGATTGATTGATTGATTGATTTTCCAGTGGCCCTGATTGGATTGATCTTCATCATCATCGTGCTGTTTGGTTTCAACAATAACAATACCACCACCAACACTGCCGGTGTCACCGTCATTGACTTAGACGACAAATAGGTAGGTCTAAAATGAGCCACGTCATAAGAAAACCGGATTTTTGCCTTTGCGAAAACAAAGGCGCAGTTACTGCGAAGCTACACGGATAGTGCAATTCCTCTTCTTCTTAAATCCAGAATTTCAATGTTCTAGTATGCTTCTGTGACTGTACAGACCGACTTGTGTCGGACCTGGTCGGAAATCCCGAAGGCAGGTTTTCTCGCGTCGCGGCTCATGTTATGTTATGTGTACTGTATATGATCCGCCGCATAACAAACATGCATAGGCGAAAAGTTTACTCCATAGCTGAATTTCACTTTACACAAACTACAGCCCCTCTTCTTCAAATATCCGAATTTTAAAGGTCTAGTCTGCTCCTGTGACCGTACAGGTTAGCTTGTGTCGGGTCGGGTCCCGAGGTTATAAAACTTTTTTATGCTCAACTCAGCTGAGCATGTAATTTTTATTCTGCTATTTCCAAAATCCGGTTTAGAATTCATGCCTCAGTATCTAAAGTCAGTAATATATGAAAACATGAAAAAGTTTTATGACCTCGGAAAAAAACATGAGAAAGTTTTATGACCTCGGAAACCCAGATTGATGGTTTTCTCATGCGAAGGCTCAATGATAATATTGTTTAAATATTCCGCGCGGCTTAACTCAGAAACATATGAATTGCTTTAACGTTATACTTCGCAAAGTCTATCAAAATGATTCCATGCCGGGAGCCTTGAGAGTTAAGAATTTTCCACCATCCCGTAATTTTAAATAAATGATTTATCTTTCAGACTGGACAACGACTATTCTCGGGTTAACGATTTTCTCGGATGAAATTTCGACACGTCACAATGGTTTATGGGCGAGCAGATGTACAGTTGATGCCTTAAGTCACATTCCCACATAATGTTGTATTTCTTGGTTATTTGAATAAATTGCTCTTATTCGTAGTTCGTTTCCGTTTTTACTTTAGTCATCGTTTTGTCCCTTAGACGTAACTCGTAACTGCTTAATAGTGTCAAATATGGACCCGCAATGTTTGCTGGTCAATAGAGGATACGGAAAATAGTGAACATTTGTGACAATTGAACATGCGGGTTATGATTCGATATAAAATAAGGGTTAATTGTTGGTATAAAGTAGATAAAACGCCATTTATCATGAAATAACGTTGAAATTCATATTTAAAATCAATCCTTTTTTGAGTTTCATTTATATTACCATGTCATGATGTGCTGCTTTTCTTTCGCGGGTAGGTGTACATGCATATGTCGAATGATCCTCACTCCCAAACATTGATCCTCAATCCCATGCACTTGAACTGTGCGTATAGATGTATGCCATGAACATGATTAAAACATATGTGAACATTGATAAAACACATAAACATAAGGTGTGCCATTTAATATATAGAATATTGCCACAAGCATTTAGACTTCTGTACAATTGTTTAGACATATTGAACTGAAAACATGTTGGAAAAGCTGTAAGCACAACTGATTCTTAACATTAACAGCAAATTATTAAATGATACATACAATCATTTCATGTTCAGACAGGAGACAGTCGTGATAGTATCATGCACTGGTGATCTGCAAACATCCATTCAGTACGCATATCATCACAAAAACATTTCCATGAAATGTATACCCTCTTATACCCCCACTTTTATCACTGGGGTTTACACGGGTATACCTATTTTCCTTATTTGTGACCCAAAGCTTAGGCTGTGGGTGCTCGTTAAAACCGCTTCAGCGCCACAATCAATATTTGGAGCAAAAATAGTAAAAATATAGATTTTTCCGATGAAAATTTCAGTTTTCATAGCTGAAAAAAATATTCGTATATTGCATGGGCAAGTTTTTGTAATGTCTCGTCTGTCCTTTAATATGTACATGTACAATTATGAATATTGGCATAAACAAGTAAATCCATATTTTAAGTGATCGATACACATGCAATATAGGCGATGTTGTTAATTGTAAATAATCATTTTGGAATAAGAACAGACTTGATAAAAGTGTGTAAGTGTTCTTTACAGTAAGGTTTTAAATTCAAGAACTTAAATTTGACTATCCGGAAGAAACATACACACATATATATAAAAATTCTTAAGAATCGCCAATCCGTCGTTAGGGTAAATTATACATATACCTAATATGGTCAAAATATGTTTGCAACGTAGGTCATGTGTATTCTTTTGTAGAGGACTATTCACTGTATAATATCAATGAAATTATAATTAAGGTGAAAATGGCTAGTAAAAGACGGCAACTACGATCTACTTCTAAGAAATTGGCTGACACTATCGCTAATAAAACGGATGGTGTTAAAGGGCAGGCAAAGGTGAATGCTATGGTATTCGATGCTATTACAAACATCAAACAACCTAAAGGCTGTTCTAGACAGTCTATCTTAAAGTACATCATCGCAAATAACAAACTTGCTGACACTATGCAAAATAGGCGCTCTGTGGTGCAATCAATAGAAAGAAACATTAGAAATGGAAGCCTGGTGAAAGCAGGTAAAACTGGTTGTATCAAACTTGCTGAAAAGGCACGTGAAATAAAAGAGACTAAAAACCCCACCGGCAAGGGTAAAAGGACAATGTCAAAGAGTAAGAAGAAGAGATCTGGCGAAGAAAGCAACAAGCGAAAGCAACCTGCTAGAAAGCGAGAAGCAAATAAGCCGTCTATTGGTGCCGATAAAAAGGGCAATAAACATACATCAAACGATAAGAAAGTTCCTGTCCGTCCTAAGCGCAACAAAAAAGAGACACCGATTAAACAAAGGACAGGGAAACAAGTTACGACACATCGTAAGAGGAATAAAACTGACGACAAGCGAGTTGAACAGAAGGCAACGACAGCAAAGACGAAGAATCAGTCGAAATCAAAACTGTTATCAAGTAAAACTGTAAAAGAACAGAGGAAAAGAATTGGACCAAAGAATAAAGTGTAAGTTCATCGTGAAGCACCGTACTTTTAAAATAAGGGTCGTGCGTATCAGGTTTTTGTTCATGATATATTAGTTGAATCTAATAATAATTAACATTTCGTTTAGCATACGGATGAGAAGCGAAACCTGGTCTTTTCAATTCAGCTTTACTTATATTATGCAAAGGAAATAAAAAAATAAAACAGAGATCCTTTAAGAGCAGTGAGCATATTAATGAGAAAGGGGATGGTCCATACCGTGGTTTCGGCTACTTAAGGTTCAGTGACCCCATAGATTTGGCAACATAGAGCCAAAAAAGAATTACTGTAATTTTGCAACTTCCAACATGATCATCGATACACATACTATTATAATCAAAAAGGGGCCAAATATATTAAACTTGGTTAGAAAATGAATCTAAGCCGATATTAATTTTCTGATTTCTCAGAATACCCTCGCTGATCTCAAAGGACCAAAAGGAAAATATAATCTGCACAATGGATGATGTACGGGGAGACTTTTTAATTCCTATAACGTGGGTCGCCCATCTTAATATTGAGCGTGGTTTGTGGCATTTTACAGTATAAGGAGTTAGAAAAGCCATGAAAGCAAACGTCCTAAAATATTTATTTACAAATTTGAATCATGGGATAGGCATGATGAATCGAGATGTTCTCGTGGCCACAAAGGATATTCCGGATATTTTATGCGCAGATATAATTGTTATTTAATGCGCGATAATAACACTTTCGCCTTCGTTTTGACCGTGTGAACGTTTGTCTTTGTTTACAGCCCATTATCAACCAGAAACACACAGCATTCAACACCAAGCGTCGAAGATGTGGCTGCAGACATCTCAACAGAGATACCGGACATTACAATGAGACATCTTGACACTATTCCCATCGATACTGAAGAAAAGCGTTTCTCCAAGTTCAACGTCACAGTTTCCGGTATCACGGTGGCGAAAGATGGAAGGAAACTTGTAGCGGTACTAAGTGGTTTGATCCAATTGTATTCCACAAGTTTTAAGTTATTGTCCAGTTTACAGTTGAAGAATGCTACTCTGTATGACACTGTAATTTATAGTGAGAACGAGGCGATTGTGGCCACAGGGAGCCTCTTGTATTTGATAGATTTTTCAAGAAACGTCTTGACCGTTACGTATACTTTCTTTGAGACGCCGTACCTTGTTAGCCAAGTGACTTCCTGTCGCGACGACATATTCGTCACTTGTCTTCGAGACACGACACAATCCGTAAAGAAGATAGATTCAACCGGGAACGTGTACTGGACGACCGAGTTTCATCAGCCACATAGCATAACTAGCTATGCAAAAGGTGAAAAGATCCTAGTAGCAGTTACTGGTGATGCAAAAGGCACACTAACTCTGCTAGACGGCGATTCTGGTGATGTGATTGTATACCGGCCATTGGAGATGCTAAATCCAAGGGGCTGCACGTCCGATTCTTCAGGGAATATATTCTTATTTTACATGCATTCATACACACAAGGGGCAGTAAGTTTCATTTCAGCTGACTTCACTATGGAAAAGGTTCTGTCTGCAACGAAAGCTGGTGACACAATCTATCCTAAAGCTGATTCATATGACCTTGGCTTGACCTACCCAGTTGCTATATGCTGGGATGAAACCAGGCGCCAACTTCTAGTCGCAGTTTATCCTGACAATGTCCGCGTTTTTGCAGTTGAATAAATGAGGCTGGTTGTCATCAGAAGTATACTTTAGTGAAAATAAATTGGACCATATTTCAATCAAACTAAACTGATTTCAATGTGCCTGACTTGTAAGATTTTAAAGGTGAAACGATCGAAAGAAAAGGAAGGGGGCGGTGACTTGTTGTTTTTAGGCGCAGAATTGACCACGATTTCGAAGAGTATGCTAAACGCTCTTCTTAGCAATTGTAAGAGTCTTAGACTGTTGGGTGAGAAATTATAGGTTATTTGGTGTTTTCCCGGACGTAAGTGCTAACAGTGTTAATAGCCTATATGATAAGATACTACTTTCATTCAGTGACTTAATGTATGCCTTCCCTCTATAGTGTATAGCGGTGGTGTTGGTATCTGTAATTCATCGTGGAATCTCTTTCCATGTAATGTCTTGCAATGTAATATGAAATAGTCTACTCTGTTCCCTAATGTTGCTTTGTTAATATTCCGTTGTTTAATACTATGTTGTCACGATGCCTCTAAATTCGAGGGCCAGTTTTGTATATGACCAGTACACACTCATGCCTCGACATGCTGAACAAGGTTCCTCTTGATTAACTTCA
The DNA here is from genome assembly GCA_964017185.1 of Rugalucina vietnamica. NCBI lineage: Eukaryota > Metazoa > Mollusca > Bivalvia > Lucinida > Lucinidae > Rugalucina > Rugalucina vietnamica. The sequence continues at coordinate 40,966,154 of OZ024870.1, forward strand.
AATCTGACGGAAAATCGAAGCTGTAGTAATCTCCTCGTGTACCCTACTTTCACATAAGGAAAACATGCCCATGCAATATTCAGATATTTTTTCAGCTGAAAAAAAAATGAAAATTTCGGCAGAAAAATTTTGATATTTTTAAATATGTTTGCTCAAAACATACATTGTGGGTACTCATTAGAACCGCTTCAGCGGCGGTTCTAACGAGTACCCACAATGTATGTTTTGGATCAAAAATAAGAAAATAAGGTATACCCCTGCAAACGCCAGTTTTTTTTTTCTTTTTAAAAGTGGGGTTTAAGGGAGTATTTGTTTCCTGATGGATGATTTGGGTACATGTAAATGAGCGGGAGATCGTCATTCTGTATGAGACCTGCCGTATATTCTTAATCATTTGACAGGCAAAATAATGTTTGAAGGCCGAATCCATGATATCGTCATCGAAGTTTTACGAACGTCAACCATTAAAATAAGAAGCATTAGTAATATTATAGTATGTACCCTACTTTCCTTTGGGTCATTAAGTGGGCAATCGTTTTCATTGACGATATCGATTTGTTCCACTCGCTGAACACCGTGATGTTCTAATTCAACAGTTTATTCATTATTAGTGTGAATATCGGGTCATTTACTATTTTTACAAACGATTTGAATATATGAAAAGAAAATTATTCTAGTACCCTACATTTTATATACAATGTACAATACTATTATATTTAAAAGGTCAGGGTTTTAAATCACTGGGTAAAACTTTCAGTACATGTACAACTATATAAGTATCGTATGTTTCAACGGACTTTTGTGTTGCTTTCTGCTCTTACCGTGCAATTTGGTGCTCTTGCGTATAACACATAATAGTTATTAGTTTCTGCATTCGAGTACGTTTATGTACTAACACATTCCTTGCATTATTACTGGACCACAATGCCGCTCCGGGACATCCTTCACCATTGGGACGAAGCAGTGAAGGCGTACAAGGCGGGCCAGTATACAGAGGCTCTAACTTTATACAGGAACATTGAGGAACTCTCGGCGCGCATGTATTATAACATGTCTTGTGCACATGTCAAATTGGACCAGTTTTCAGAAGCAATAGAGGTAAGTGTTATATTGTGTGTTTCTAAAGAAATATAAAATCAAGTCCGTCGATCATTAAGTTAAAGTATGATGTCAATTATGTTATTTCTTTCGCGCAAAGGACGTCTTGCATTATATAATGCGGTAACTGCAATAGAAATTTGAAGAAAAAAATGTTGCGCCTCGCACATTAAAGTGCCGACATTTTAAAGTACACATTTGATCTCAGTAACTTAATGTTTCGAAACGTTTTCCGTTTCAGTGTTTATCGTCAGCGGTTGAAAAAGACACACAACTTGCTATAGCATTCTTCCAAAGAGGACTACTTCATCTAAAACAAGATCGGTTTGTGTTATTCTTTCTTGATGACTTACTGTCTTACTGTCTTGAAGAATCTCTCGAATCATGGGTATTTTTTTTCTCTGCTACCGGTTAAGATTGCAATATCATTAGTCCAGTCCGGTCATACGGACTGTTTTAAGATCGGCTTTGTTCCATAGTCATGCTAAAAAGGTACAAGTAGGCAACGACCAGGAAAAGGCGCAATCAGAAAAAGATTCCCAAAGTAGTTTTCTTCTGTTTCATGTTCTGTTTGTAAATCTTGACCAAACACCTCTCAAGCTTATTTTATAATTATATTTTTTCAGTCTTGTTGATGCCAAAACAGATCTGCACGTGACCTTGGACCTTATGCGAGGAAATTCGGTCATAGACTATAAACAACTTGGACTTCTACTTAAGCTATTTCAGAGCGAGGTAATCTTACTTAATTATTTATTCGTGTTTATCTCAGATCATTCATCAATTTAAATACAAGAGGCAAGACTTTGGGCCCAGCAAGGGCATACAAAGATGTTGTACAGAGAATAAGAGTAGAAGTCCGAATCAGAGATAAAAAAAATAATATTATAATATACATGTATACATGCATATTTGAAATATGAACACGGTTTGTTCATATTCTGTGATTAATCCAAATGTTCGTGCAGATACTTCACAATTTTGTGAAGTATATCAGAATTTTCATTAGTCAGAATCCAGAACTTCTGAAAATTATTAAAATGTATTCCATTTATGTGAAGTTCTGACAGCACAAAATCTTGTATTGTCTGACAAATACATTCCATATTTTGTTATTGAATCTGTCGTGTTATACAGTATTCTGGTTGGTTCACTGTTTGTTTCTGCGAACCTCATACTCCGTCTAATGCTATTACTTGAAAAACATTCTGGCGTACCCTTACTTCATTTACAGGTCCTTTACAACATTGCAGTGACAGAAATTAGACAGGGCGATCTACATGTGGGCGAAGACACCCTTCAACAGGCAATATACACAGCTGACATTGGTCAACGTCAGCTGATTCAAGAGGCACTGAATCATATGCAGGTGATTCATTATATTCATCTAATTGTCCATTGAGGCCGAAAATCACTGTTTGTGGTTCATCAAATGTACCTAGAACTACAATGAAATTTGTTTATGAATAAGCAGGTATTTGCATTTATGAATAAGCAGGTCTTTGCAAAGAGCAGGTTATTAGGTTATAAGCAAATGCGATAATAGTAGGTTTCAACAACATTAGAGAGCCAGGCCTACCATTATACACGACCTGCGAGTATATCCATGATGGAGCATGATAATATACAAAACTCTATATGTACATGCACGTTCGTGGCTATGCATTTTAATTGTATCAGTTTGACGTATGATGGCTTGTCTATATTCCCAAAAATTCGACAAAGTCAATATTAGATTTTAAATCAATTTTTCAGAATGGTAATATAAGTGGGATACAACCGCAGAGACCGCCAGTTGATAGTGTGTTCACACCTCCCAAAGTCATAACAAACAACTTAGAGAGACGAAAATATGTGCCAAAAGCAAGGGTATGTACACTTGCTGAATGCCATAGCAACAGTTTATTTTTCTTATCTACGAGCGTTATTAAAAGCCATTGCAACTGTTATATCACTGCACAAATATCTTATCTACGAGTGCACACGCCATTACTGCATACGAGCGCAAAGGTCATTGCAACTGTTATTTCTCAGCATTAAAAACTTATATACGAACGCAGAATACATGACATTGAAAATGTTTTTTCTGCACCAACAATGTATTAAAATAGGTGGAAGATATCAAAAAGTAATTTATCTTTACTTGGTTGAGAATCATATATTGTGAAATATTTTGGACGATGCTAAATATAAAACAGTCTCACACATCAGTCCACTGTTTTGTTGCTTATTCTACTAGAACTACTACCGTTACATTTTCTCTAGGTTGTTTCCGCTGCAAACAACGACGATGTTAGTCCAACATTCAATGGCGAGAAAAGGGTATGTTCAACCCTACTGTCTTTTTATCCAACTTGCATAAACAGAAAATCTTTAACAAAGCCATTTTGCAAATGCTAAAGCTTCTTCGTGATTGTAGCCACCACTGAATTAAAAGATAAGAATTCAACATGTTTAAGCGCAACAAAATTATAATGTGGCCAGAGATTTACAGTCTTAGTGTGAGTCGGAGCTATTAGTCAGAAGGTGTTCCATTATGGAAAGCTTGATATTCTTCACCATTTAACTGGTACACAAAAGCGCATTTAGTATCAAATGTACTCTCATTAAGTCGCCACACACATTGACTCATGGTTCAACTGTAAACGTACATTGTAACATTTATGTCTGAGTCTTTTGTTTACGTTCATTACTTTATATTTCTAAACAGGTTCAAGAAATACGGAGGTTTTCCGAATTTTCTGCAGCCATCAAGCCTCCAAAGAGTCCCCTATTGCTGGTGAGAAAGGTGTTTAGAGGTGAAAGAAAAATGACCCCTGGAATGCGGCTCAATAAATCAACAGGAGATTTAATTGCTCTAGCAAAGGGACATGATTTGCCATCTGAAGGACAAAAGTCACCTTTGAAAGAACCACATTCAGCTGGTGCTGAGATTCCAGGATATGTGAACGATATACCACAACCAAACAACAAACGCACTTCTATTGGATCATTGTTTGGAAACAATCTGGCAGTGATTTCTAAGGCGTTGTCATCATCTTGTGGTATTCTGACAGCTTTTGCGATACCGTCAGTGCATGTTGCAAACGTTTTACCAGCAAATGATGACGTCAGAAATCTTCACACCGGTCAAACTCCTTGTAAAGTCAAAGAACAAAAACTAAACAAAACTAATGAAACGGCAGATCAAGTTTTTGCAAACAGTGACGTTGAGTTAGAGATAAACAGTTCTGTCAACCCTAACGCTGGCAACGATGAAACCGGGCATAGAAAATTCGATATAAATTCAGCAGGTACTCCTAAAAGTGACTGTGTTACTGAAATGTCTAGTGAGAGCGAACCTCAGAATAGTCCAGTTGCAAATGATCGGCTGGCCGATGGTGGTGGTGATATAAATGAACTGAATAATGTAAGAGACAATTTGCCTGTGAAACGTCAGAGACCACCGCCACCGTCATACCCGCCACCACCACTACCGTCAACTATTATTGCACAAATATGATGGTATGATAATTGAATGAGTCATTTACATGTAATCCACTATTCGACCTCTTTTTAAATGTCGTGTTTTCCTTGTTATCGTTAATAAACGTAATTTATCAATAATGATATAGATCCAATGACCTTTCCAATGTGGTCTTGCTGTGATGCTTTCTTTACGTTGTCTGTTAATTGTTTACATTACGAAAACTTGCCCGTGCAATATACAGAGATTTTTTTTAACTGTAAAAACTGAAAATATCATTAGAAAAAAAAATGATGTTTTTAATAGTTTTGCTTCTACCGAGTACACACAATCTACGATTTAGAGCAAAAATAAGAAAAACAGGCATACCCCTGTATATCCCAGTTTTACTATAGTGGGGTTTAAGGGGGTATACATTGCATGGATCCGTTTTCCTGATGTACCTCTCTGTTGCACTCACCGTCTTTGCTTTTGGTTGATGTTAACCGAAGGTAATACCAACAGAACCAAATTATTTCATTTTCATAGAGAATTTAAGAAAAAAATGACGGGTTAAATTAAGAAAACCATTACGAAAACTTGCCCATGCAATATACAGAGAAAATATAAAAGAAAATTATGATATTCCAGTGGATAAGTTTTTCACAATATCTGAAAGCAACAGAACACGTGGGCATAAATATAAGCTGGTTAGGGGGCACAATAGAACGAAGCAAAGGGCTAGTGTATTCTCTCAGAGAGTGATAAATCCTTGGAATAATCATCCGTCTTCACGTGTGGAGAGTGAATCAGTCAACAGCTTCAAGTCTGCGTTGAATGTCGCCAGGATAGATCATCCGCTGAAGTTTAAATGTACACAGTTTTAACCCAAGTTTTAGCGCACTCCCAAAGTTTTAAGTTAATTATGTTCTAAGAAGATTGTGTTAAGTTGCTGTGATCGGCCATCACAAGCAACCTGCTTAGACGACGGCCTGGTACCCGTAAGTTACCCGTAAGTTTTATTAAAAGAAAAAAAATGAAAATTGCATTGGAAAAATTTTGTTTTAATATTATTGCCCAAAACATACATTGTGGGTGGCCGAGGCGGTTCTAAAAAGTACCCACAATAGTATCTGTAGCTGTAGAATCCAATTCTGGCATCTACAACCACGGTGTGTGCGCTATGAAAAGTTAGTAACTTTTATGGACAGCTTGCCGGAAGCTGTTCACTATCTCTGCACGAATTTGACACTCCTCCAGTTGGTTCCAATCACTAACAGTTCTAACGAAGAATGAGTTTTTAGCTCGACTGCACGAAGTGCATAGAGCTATTGCAGTCACCCCGGTCGTCCACGTTCCCGTTCCCGTTCCCGTTCCCGTGCGCGTGCGCGTGCGCGTGCGCGTCACACTTGCGTTAAAGTTTTCTAGAAGTCCATATCTTGAGAACCACTCATCAGAAAGCATTCATACTTGGACCATAGATACCCTGTAGGGTTAGCTTTCATTCCATGGCATCGGGCCCCTGGGTCCAGGCCAGGGGGTGGGGCTGGAGGTTAAAATCTAGAACACCTTCAAAAATGGCAATTCTTGTGTTAAAGTTTTCTAGAAGTCCATATCTTGACAACCACTCATCAGAAAGCATTGATACTTGGGCCATTGACACCCTGTAGGGTCGGCTTTCATTCCATGGCATCAGATCCCTGGGTCCATGCCAGGGGGTGGGGCTAGAGGTTAAAATCTAGAACACCATTAATAATAATGGCTTTTCTGTGATATAGTATTCTAGAAGTCTATATCTTGAAAACTTTTTATCAGAGGGCTTTCATACTCGGACCATAGGTACCCTGTAGGGTTGAGTTTCATTGCATGGCATCGGATCTCTGGGTCCATGCCTGGGGGGTGGGGCTGGAGGTTAAAAACTAGAACACTGTAAAAAATAGATGTACTGCTGTGTAACTTTAACAAGGAGTCCATATCTTGACAACAACTTATCATAAAGCATTCATACTTCATACACTTTAGGTTCCATGACGTCGGACCTCTGGGTCGGAGTCAGGGGGGTGGGGCTAGAGGTCAAAATCTAGAACTCCCCGAATTTTTTTTCTTTTTATTTCTTAATAGAAACAACTTAGGAAGATGGTTGGTCATTCATCTTTTGACTTTGTGACACTGACTTGTGTGTCATGACGGTAAGGGTCGGTTGACCTACTTTCCATGGTTCAGTGATTTTGCCTTATATCTTGACACTCAATTAGTATATTTTCTTACTTCTTTCAGATTATGAGTGAGTACGACCAGGCCTTTGACCCCAATATACTTATAGGTCACTGTGACCTAATTTCACGGTTCAGTGATTTTGCCTTATATCTTGACACTCAATTAGTATATTTTCATACTTTTTTCAGATTATGAGTGAGTATGACCAGACCTTTGACCCAAATATACTTATAGGTCACTGTGACCTAATTTCACGGTTCAGTGATTTTGCCTTATATCTTGACACTCAATTAGTATATTTTCATACCTTTTTCAGATTATGAGTGAGTATGACCAGACCTTTGACCCCAATATACTTATAGGTCACTGTGACCTAATTTCACGGTTCAGTAATTTTGCCTTATATCTCAGTACCCAAATGGTTTATGAACAAACTTCTTTCAAAGTATGTTTGCATATGACAAGACCTTTGACCCTGAAGTAGTCCTAGGTCACTGTGACCTAATTTCACGGTTCAGTGATTTTGCCTTATATCTTGACACTCAATTAGTATATTTTCATACTTTTTTAGATTATGAGTGAGTATGACCAGACCTTTGACCCCAATATACTTATAGGTCACTGTGACCTAATTTCACGGTTCAGTGACTTTGCCTTGTATCTCGGCACTCAAGTGGTTTATGAACAAACTTCTTTCACACTATATTTGCGTATGACAAGACCTTTGACCCTAAAGTAGTCCTAGGTCAATATGACCTAATTTCACGGTTCAGTGATTTTGCCTTATATCTCGACACTCAGTTGGTATTTTTTCATACTTCTTTCTGATTATGAATGAGTATGACCAGACCTTTAACCCAAGCATACTTATAGGTCACTATGACCTAATTTCATGGTTCAGTGATTTTGCTTTATATCTCAACACTGAATGGGTATATGATCATATTTCTTTCACATTATGAGTAAGTATCACTAGACCTTTGACCCTGAAATACTTATAGGTCAGTGTGACCTTATTTCACGGTTCAGTGATTTTGCCTTGTGTCTTGGCACTCAGTTGGTATATGAACACACTATAACTATAACTATAAATCTTAGGTAGTTATAGTTAACTTTGATGGTTCAGTGATTTTGTCTTATTGCATCAAGGCAAAAAGATGTATGAGCATAATGCTTTGGGTTACTGGTCGGGTTTGGCCATATGTTTGACAAAGATCAGAAGCAGTCGAGCACGCTGTCCTGCGACAGCTCTTATTGATGATTGATCTGATTTAGATTCTGGTATCTTGAAACACTCTGTGTGGTTTACTGAATATCTTTGTACAAAATTTGTAGTTTGAAAGTCAGAACATTAACGTGGTTTGATGATTTTTTTTTGTTCCTAAGTGGAATGAGGAACTCGTCAGCATTGTATGTTTTGGATCAAAAATAAGAAAATTATGTATTCCCCTGCAAACCTCAGTTTTTCTATATAAAAGTGGGGTTTAAGGGGTTATGCATTTCACGGACATGTTTTTCTGATGGAACCACCGTTGGTAAATTTGAATCCCCTGTCCAGAAATCATGGATCCGGCCTTAGTGGTTTAGTCAAACCATCCATACATATAAGCCGTATTGGCTTAGTTGGGTGGTTATGTTTATGAATCACATTTTGAGTGGCATGATATCCTAGTGTTGGGTAAAAGTCCCATAAAATGGAGGCAACGTCCCGACATGTCCATTGCTGTTGACTGTGACGTAAAACATCAATTCAAACAAACAAACAAAGTATGATCATATCAGGTTATCCGAGGGCAGAACAGGAAGAAGAAGAGGAGGCGGACAGACAGGCAGGTGAAATGACTCGGGAACGTGTTTTTGGGGTGTCCCAATGGACCAGAGAGATTTTTTGTCGCGGCGCACTTGCAAGCGTTTTCAAGACACAAAAACAGATCAACGAAAATGTGACAATTTGACCATCAGTTTTCTCAATATACAAGTTAAAAACAGAGAAATAGAATGAATTACCGTCTTTTAATTACGACCTTTTAATTCATATGGGTAATTAATCTCGCTTTCACGTGCTATTTCCACACAATTTATTTAACAAATTTACTTAAATTCGGCAGTACCTTATTTCGGCATAACTTAAGTGGTCTCATCTAAGACCATTGAGGAATTTAAGGCTTAGGCCCAGAGGCATGCATTTTAGTATGCCTCTATCTAGTAAATAGTTTTAATGGCCCACCCAAAATGTTTTTTTTCCCTTGACTAAATTCTAAATTTAGCCACCCACCCCACACCTGAGGTGATGATCAGAAATTGATCGACTCAGTATCAGAAGATAGATAGGCTAGTTCACCAAGTGGACAAGGTTCAGAGGAGAGCGGCAAGATGGGTAACCTGATGATACCACAACACATTTAGCGTATCTGACATGCTCTGCAGTCTTGACTTGAGATCCCTTGAACAAAGACGAATGGACTCCAGACTGACTATCCTTTAAAAGTTACAAAACCATCATGAGGATAAGTATTTGCATATGGGTACTGGGAGACCAGACCACCAATATCGCCAGTTGAGAGCAGACAAAGACTAAACATGCTTTTCCTTCTTCCTCAGGACAGTCATTCAATGGAATCAGCTCCCACGACAAATCTGCCTGGCTGAGTCGCTTGATACCTTCAAGACACATGTCGCGAAGATCAAGCAGTATAGACTTAATTAATCAATAAATACTTCTATCCCTTTGTCTTTCTTTTTCTTTGCTTCCTTCAATCTTTCCTTATCTGTACTTTTCTTACTCGTCTTCTTCATTACTTCTACTACAATTTCCATTGGTGATAAACCTCTTAACTGAGGGCATACCAGTATACCAAAGAATTTTCATGTGTTGCGAATGGTTTGTGAAAAAATTTGGGTTTTGAAGTCTGAAACAATGTTAAACATTTATGTATCAAAATGCTCACAAACTTGACATAAAGTCATTGCTAAGTTGCTAACCTGTCGCTGACTGTAACCTGTCTGGAATCTTCTCGACATTCTTGTTGTCGCAAAAGTTTTGCAAATTTACATTGCAACAGTTCGTGACGCTTGCACAAATACATGTATTATCTCAGCCTGACATTCTTGAGAAAAATTTTGAAAAAGTTGCGATTGTCTTGCAAGAAATAAAACAAAGTGACACAACATTCATGTAAAATTTTATCAGCAATGGCATAAGACTTGCAAAACTGTCTCACGACTGTCGTATATGTGCGAAATTTTAGCAGCAAATCATGCAAATGTCATGAGACTTGCACAAATGTCTCACAACTGTCGTATAAGTGTTGCATGACTATAGCATCAGTAAAACAGAAATTAATCTACTTTTTGGGGAATGTCTTGAGATTCTAGCTTTACCTAAATGGACTACATGAATTGCATTTTTATGTGTCCTTTTTTTGTGTGTGTGAATAGTGGCTTAAAATATGCTAAAAAAAGTCTGAGAATAATCTATCTTCCAATAGTTCTTAATCTCATAGGAGGACTCACTCTCAGGTAGTTGTTTAAGTACTGCAGAATTGTCAGTATTCAGTACTATTCACGAAATCTTTTTCCAACTATGGCACAAATGTTTGGCAGACTGCAATTTTTTACACCTGACAAAGTGCAATTTTGTAGGACAGTTCTATTCTTGATCATTGTAATTATAGCCCCGCTTTGGAAAAGTGGGGCTATACTGGATTCACCCTGTCCTTCCGTCATTCCGTCTTTCTGTGAATCCGTGATTCCGTTATTCCGTGATTCCGTGATTCCGTGAATATGTGGTTTCCACTCAATATCTTGAGAACGAATTGACAGAATCTGACCAAATTTTGTATGTACATTAACATTGACAAGATCTAGCTTGGGATTGTTGACCGTTATTTTTCGCAAAATTTTGACGGAGTTACGGCCCTTGATTGACGTCAGAATTTCGTTTCAGCTCAATATCTTGAGAACAAATTGGCAGAATCCGACCAAATTTTGTGTGCACATCATCATCGACAAGATCTAGCTTGGGATTGTTGACCGTCATTTTTTGCAAAATTTTGACGGAGTAACGGCCCTTGATTGACGTCAGAATTTCGTTTCCGCTCAATATCTTGAGAACGAATTGACAGAATCTGACCAAATTTTGTGCGCACATCAACATTGACAAGATCAAGCTTGGGATTGTTACCCGTCATTTTTCGCAAAATTTGGACCGAGTTACGGCCCTTGATTGACGTCAGAATTTCGTTTCCGCTCAATATCTTGAGAACTAATTGACAGAATCCGACCAAATTTTGTATGCAAGTCATCATTGACAAGATCTAGCTTGGGTTTGTTACCCGTCATTTTTCGCAAAATTTTGACAGAGTTACGGCCCTTGATTGACGTCAGAATTTCGTTTCCGCTCAATATCTTGAGAACGAATTGACAGAATCCGACCAAATTTTGTATGCACATTAACATTGACAAGATCTAGCTTAAGATTGTTAGACATCATTTTTCGCAAAATTTTGACGGAGTTACGGCCCTTGATTGACGTCAGAATTTCGTTTCCGCTCAATATCTTGAGAACAAAGTGACAGAATCCGACCAAATTTTGTATGCACGTCATCATTGACAAGATCTAGCTTGGGATTGTTACCCGTCATTTTTCGCAAAATTTTGACGGAGTTACGGCCCTTGATTGACGTCAGAATTTCATTTCCGCTCAATATCTTGAGAACGAATTGACAGAATCCGACCAAATTTTGTATGCACATCAACATTGACAAGATCTAGCTTGGGATTGTTACCCATCATTTTTCGCAAAATTTTGACGGAGTTACGGCCCTTGATTGACGTCAGAATTTCGTTTCCGCTCAATATCTTGAGAACAAATTGACAGAATCCGACCAAATTTTGTATGCACGTCATCATTGACAAGATCTAGCTTGGAATTGTTACCCGTCATTTTTCGCATAATTTTGACGGAGTTACGGCCCTTGATTGACATCAGAATTTCGTTTCCGCTCAATATCTTGAGAATGAATTGACAGAATCCGACCAAATTTTGTGCCCACATCAACATTGACAAGATCGAGCTTGGGATTGCTACCCATAATTTTTCGCAAAATTTTGACGGAGTTATGGCCCTTGATTGACGTCAGAATTTCGTTTCCGCTCAATATTTTGAGAACAAATTGACAGAATCCAACCAAATTTTGTATGCACGTCATCATTGACAAGATCTAGCTTGGGATTGTTCCCGTCATTTTTCGCAAAATTTTGACGGAGTTACGGCCCCTGATTGACGTCAGAATTTCATTTCCACTCAATATCTTGAGAACAAAGTGACAGAATCCAACCAAATTTTGTATGTACATCAACATTGACAAGATCTAGCTTGGGATTGTTACCCGTCATTTTTTGCAAAATTTTGACGGAGTTACGGCCCTTGATTGACTTCAGAATTTCGTTTCTGCTCAATATCTTGAGATTGAATTGACAGAATCCGTCCAAATTTTGTATGCACATCATCATTGACAAGATCTAGCTTGGGATTGTTACCCATCATTTATCGCAAAATTATGACAGAGTTATGGCCCTTTATTGAGGTCAGACTTTCGTTTCCGCTCAATATCTTGAGAACGAATTGACATAATCAGACTAAATTTTGTATGCGCATCAATATTGACAAGATCTAGCTTGTGATAGTTACCTGTCATTGTTTTTTTCACCTTGCAAAAAAGCTGAGAAGCGGGGCTATAGTCAGATTCTCTGACAATTCTAGTTTTGATAATTTTTGTTGGATATTTGTCTGAAAGATTTAGATTGAAATATTTTATGAGACTGAATGAAATTTTGCTGGTTATGTCCGCCAGAACAGCGCTTTTCATGAAGACTGAATTGTGCTCAACTACTGGTAAGATAAACCTAGCTCAGATGCTTCTGATACATGTATGTGTGGATTACTGGCACAAAGCAACCACTCATTTGCCATTTCTCTCAATATTTGTCCCTGTTCAGTTCTGGCTGTATGACAATCATTGGCATGCAGGGTTTATTCTGCCCATGAAATATCAATAATGAGAGGAAATCACTCATTTGACCAAAATTTTCCTATCATTTAGTCAATTTCAATGAGATTTTGGGCAAAAAGACTGAGCAAATCACTTAGTCACTATCTCCCCCGAAAATAATCCCTGTGCTTGTAAATTGTATGCACTGTCTTAGACAAAGGTGCTACTAGTATGTCAGTACATTTTTCTGCTTGCAGAATAAATTATGAACTGCTTTGTAACTGCCCTAGTGCTGAATAAATGTTGCTTGGTCCCTCATTTTGGAATACATGTATCAGCCTATTGTGTCTGGGAGTTCACAGAATAGTTCACTGGTGATAAACCATAATTGCTTACTTTGCACTTTTTTGGCACACTAAATTTTTTGAATGTTGCAATGTTAGAAAGACAATTGAATACAGTGTCAGGGGAATTTTCATACATACCTCAACCATGTTGATGTGTCTAAGACTTATTTTCTAACTTTTTTAGTGTATCATTGAAGAAGTACTGGGAGAATACTCTCCTAGGATGGAATTTTGTCCTGAAGTTGCTGTGTTGCAGTCAGCCTTCCAGCTGGTCCAAAACAAGGTGAGATCTTTCTTATTGCATAATTTCAGTCAACATCTGTACATAAGAATATAGTAATAGATAATTCCTATATGAATATGAGACTGGGATAAGGCCTAATCTGTTTCTCACAATCATATTTAAGCCTTGGGCGGCCCCCGTGGCCGAGTGGTTAAGGTCGCTGACTTCAGTGCTCTTGATCATTCGATCATCTCACCGATGTGGGTTCGCGCCTCGCACGGTGCACGAATTCATATGTGAGACAAGCCATGTTCTGCTTGCGGGTGTGTCAGGTGGTTTTTCCTCGGGTACTCCGGTTTTCGCCCCACCTACTGTTTGATTCGTCTCGATATGAGTGAAAAAGCTTGAAAGGGACGTAAAACTGAATAAAAAAAAAAATAAATGTTTAAGCCTTGGCATGAGAAAACCAACTATCTGGGTGTCTGACCAGGTCTGACACAAATCGACCTGTACAGTCACAGAAGAAGGCTAGAGGCTTGAAATTTTGGATTTAAGTAGAAGAGGAGTTGTACTCTGTAGCGAAAACAAAGGCGCTGATCAACTGTGCAGTTATAGCACAGCTGATCTGTGCCTATATTTTCGCATATGCATATCATTGTTTTTCTGGTGTGGCAGCTCATTTATATAAGATGAGATCCTCAATGAACTTTTGTGTTAAGAGGCAACAGTTTGCTTTTTTACAGCATTTACGTATATACATACTATAAAGATTTTTTTTTTATTCAGTTGGACCTGATCGAAATCCCGAATTATTGTTTTTCTCATGCAAAGGCTCAATTCTAGGCTTGTCTAATTTCAGGCTGGTAAGAAGCTTGCGACTCTGGCAAAAACAGAATGTTCAGATTATGTGCTGATTCTAAAGGCGACCTTGGACGAAATATGTCAAGGTCTTGAATGTGACCTTGACCTTCAAGATCAGTTACTATGGCAACAGAACATGCACACCCTGATCCTGTATGGGCTGTTGAAGAAGACATATAAGACAGAGGAGAAGAAGAATGGAATTCCGGTGTTCAGTTCGTTAGATCCTCTAGTTCAAGTTCTGCCTCAGTTCAGCAGGCACCTGTATATTGAGCTTGTTAAGGAGTGCTCATGGGAGCACTTGATAATTGATGTAAGTGATAGAAGAATTGATAAGGTTCATTTGGGTCATGTTAGAAGGTGTGAATGGCTTGACACAAACCAGTCTGCAAGTGGAAATTTCTTCATCTGATCATATTTTTTGGCCTTTTTCCTTAAGTGAATTAAGCTATTTGTTACTATTTCTTCAAACAGGTGATTTTAATGACACCCTCAGCATATGCTGGTCATGAAATTATTTTTGTGGCCAAACTTTCCTGAGCTACTAATAAGGCTTTTAGATATTAAACTTAAGATGGATGAAAATTAATCAAATGAACTGAGGCTTACTCATTTAAGCGTGACCTTCAATTTGTTGGAGGTAGACAAACAAAATATCCCAAGATGAAAATTTGGCATCCCATCTTGGGCTATTCTGTTTGCATAAAGAAAGTTCATCGAAAAAATAAATAAAGTTTTAAAATCACTCTTGGTACCCCTAAAATGAAAGTCGAACCACCTAAACAATAGTGTTGGGCAAGTCCATTTGTCACAATGGGTTAAATTAGCTTTTCACTTTTCAGAGTTTGCCTTATCTTGATTCATCTCTAGCCGCAGAGTTGTTGCTGGATGTCATAGAACACTGTGTGGAAGAACCTGTGACCTCGGATGACTATAAAATAATCAACAGCATCAAAGAAACGGTTATAGAGAAACTCCTCTGTGTTCCTTATGAAGTTGATTCAATGTTAGAAAAGCAACTGAAGCCATTATCTAGACCTGCTAAGTATAAATCTTTGTCAATAGATAATCCAGATGAATTAGATATGCTGAGTGCTCATGAGAAAAGTAAAGATACAGAAGCTGTTGATTCTGCTCAAAATGATGCAACAGAAGAGGGAGAATCTGTTAAGGTCCTTGATAATGTACAAAATGTTGACCAATTGGGAATCAGTACTGAGAATAATCAAGATATAGACCCTGATGTTCCAAATGTAGATACAGGCACTGACAAGGAAACAGCATCAACTGACATTCTTGTAGATAATGCTAGAACTGATACAAATATGAATTTAGGAAAGTCAGACTTGACATACAACAGACAGTTTTGGAACAAATTCCTATGTGAAAACTCTACTGTTTTTGAAACCCTACTTCTGTTTACGGAAAGATATGTAAGAACTATTGGCACGGATACTGATCATTTAAGTTTCTTGGCACAGTTAGGTGTTCTGGGTTATATCAAAATAAATGAATTCATGAAAAACACTGTTTCAGAAACTATGCTTTCCTCAGACAAGAACATTGAAATTCCATTCTATTGGCTGATAAATAATTTGTTTTATGAAAATTGTCAAGCAACCGGAAATCCAAATTCTTCATTTGAGATTAATCCCATTTATATTGTTGATCAGACTATAGCAGGTGAGCTGTGTAAACAAATACATGCTGAAAATTGGATACAGTGTCTACATACAATCTTGAAATGCACAATAGGTGGATTGACTGATGTTCATCAGGATAGTAAATTAACTGATGGAATAGCAAATCAAACTGTGTCAGAAAATTCCGGAAGTGATAAATCCTCACATAAATCTGATTACATTGAGTCATATTTGCATATTGTATCTGGTTTGTGCCTAGGTAGAGATGTGCTATTCAGAATGATGGAGGGTTGTTTGACAATCATTGGAGATACTGCTTCATCTGATGTAGTTATTTCACTTAATGAGTGTCAAGATATGGTGAAACAGCTCAAGGATATGACTTTATACAAAACTGCTGATGAAAAACCACTAACAGATAAAACAAAGCCTGGAGAACTGGTAGAGAATGTAAATGATAAAGGTGATCCTCTTGTTAGAAATGGTACTGAATTAGGTTGTTTGTGCAGTGAAAATGAAGGAAAGTCGGTGATGTTTGGAGTTTCCTGGAAGTCAGATGTGTCTTTGGAAGCTTTGTGTTGGAGAATAAAATATAGGTTGCCGTATTTTCAAGGTGAGAATCTACATGTACTTCGCACACTTTCTAGCCAATAGGCGGTACTGAGTTAAGACTCATCACTAAGTAGGTAGATGTAAATGTGTATCTGCACATGTGTTCTTTTTACTGAAAGAACTGACATATAGAATGAAGATGTTTTGTTTCATGTATGAGCCACTGCATAAGAAAACCAACAAAATGCTTAGGCAAAACAAAGGCGCAGATCAGCGCCTTTGTTTTCGCTACACAGATAGTACAATCCCTCTTCTACTTAAAGGAAAAGGTCCACAAACTATTGTGTGTGCATTTTATGAAAGCCTTCATGTAGATGAACGCTTTGCAACAAATTTCATGAAAATCAACCAAGGTATAAGAAAATTATAGCGGTTCGAAAATTTTGATGGCCCAAATCCAGAATGAGGCTGTGAGGGTATGACGTCACTCCCTAACAATCATGGAATTATAAATATCTGCCATTTTCAAGCAAATTAAAGTATGAAAGTTGTTAAAATACATTTCATTCACTTAATAGAATCATACTGATCTGTTTTCGAATGTAAAAAGTAAGTCTATTACTGTAAATTAGCATTTTTCCTTTTTGGTCAAGTGACTAGCTAAACAAAATGGCGGCCAACATAGGCGGCCAATGTTGAATCCTAAAAATTTCATACCTTCAAAACCACTTAACGGATTTTAATAAATGTGGTGTCAAAATGTTTGTTTCGTTGATCTCTTTCTTTTAAAATGAAGGATAATGTTTGTAAACCTATTCCTTTAAATCCGAAATTTTAAGCTTCTAGCCTGCTTCTGTGATTGTACAGGCTGGTTTGTGTCAGCCCTGGTCGGAAACCCAAATTGTTGTTTTGCTTTGCTCATATGATACATTGATAGTTTTCTCTTTGCTTCAGAATGTATAGAGGAGCTGCTGCATCCAAATTGTCAAGAATTCTGGCTGGATCAAAGGTAGGTGAACCAGCTAATTAAACTTAAGACAACAAACAAACTTCAGACCTCAATAGCACAGCAATTAAACTTTCTGCTTAGAGCTCAAGGGATTCTGGGTTTGAGTAGCATTGTTCGGAAAGTAGTTAAAAATAAGTTCTTACATGATGCCCCTTAGATAGTTTTCAATATTGTACATAATGAAGCATTTCACCTTTTGCAACAGTTTTGCAAACTCTTCAAACTATGAGCGAATAATGACATAATGGATTTCAATTGCAGGGTTTATGAAGCATTCTATGACAACATTCCTCTGCTTGCCACCAAAGAAAGACTCCTAAAACTGATAGACTTACTGCAAAATGTACAGTCAGCAACAGGGGAAGTCATTCTGAAAGCCCAACAGCTGACTTGTGCTGCTTTCTCAGGGTTATCCTTCCTGGATCAAGACAGTGTTGCCTTGGAGATTTATAAACAGGGTAAAAGTTTGAGGGAATACCTAGGGCTACAGGAAATGCAGACCATGACAGTATTCAACAGAATCACAGCTCTCAGAGATGATCAGGTATTGTACTTCTCGCATGGCCAAGCATCAGCCAAATGTTTTAGTAGGAACCTGAAGTTTAAATCTTGGTTAAAGCAAATTCTTTCTGAAAATGCCTTTAGCCATCTAGTTTGACAGCACTAATCCCTTTTGGCTTATATATGGCTGCTTTTTTGCTGTGAAATTCCATTCAACATTGACTAATGTTTCCATTTTGTATTCATTTTTGTATTTAACAAAAAACGGATGACACTTACAACTTACCTTTCTCAATGGGGAGAGACTGGGCAATATAGAATCTGATCAACATAATAATAATCTAAGGAGCAGCTTTATCTTGGAGCACAGTTTGCTAGGGCCAATTGGCAATTAATGAGTCCTTTTCTTAAGTTGATCCCCAGATATTGAGTGAACTGTTACAGCTTTGCCTGTGCGACTCTGGAGATGTTATAACAACTGCAGTGAGAAAGCGTGTTAGAAACAAAGAACAGGCCACAAACCAAGCCATGTAACATTTGTCTCAAAACTTACTAATAATTGAGCCATCGCATGAGAAAACAAACAATTTGCATAGGCAAAAACAAAGGCGCAGATCAGCTTCGCAGTAACTGTGAAGCTGATCAGTGCCTTTGTTTTTGCTACATGGATAGTACCATTCCTCTTCCTTATAAATCCAATATTTTCAGCCTCTAGCAATCTTCTGTGCTTGTACAGGCCAGTTTGTGTCTGACCTTGTCGGAAACATTTGTTGGTTTTCTCACGCACAGGCTCAATTTATTTTTTTGTCCCCAGATACTGAGTGAACTGTTCCAGCTATGTCTGTGTGACCCCAGGGATGTTATAGCCACAGCAGTGAGAATGAGTGTCAGGAACAAGGAACAGGCCACAAACTTGGCTCAGGTAACAACCCCATTTGGTTTTGACAAAGCCCATAATGGGTGGGGTACTCTTCACTTCACATCTGTATTTAACAATTAGTACATTCAATAATAAGCCATGTCACGAGTTTGTGTTCAGGGGTTGATCTTAGATTTTCAGAAGATTGGGTTTCATATTTAGAAAGGGCGTTTGTTTTCATCCTTTCGCCAGTATTTTTTTTTCAAATTACTCATTGAAAATAAAATAAATGGACACATGGGGGATTTCGAGCTGGTGATGACATTTTTCTGAGTAAAGTATGCTTTTTTAGCTCACCTGAGCCGTTAGGCTCACAAGGTGAGCTTATAGGATGGCCATGATCCGGCTTCCGTCCGTCCGTCGTCCGTCCGTCCACAATTTCAAAGATCTTCTTCTCTGAAACCGCTTGGCCAACCAAAGCCAAATTTTATATGAAGCATTTATAGGACGGGGGAACCAATGTGTATATAAGAAATCCAGGTCACATGACCAAGATGGCCGCCATGCCCATATATGGTAAAAACCCTTCAAAAATCTTCTTCTCCAGAACCGGTGGACTGATTTCAACGAAACTTGGCATGAAGCATTGATTGCTCAAGCACTACAATGTGTATATAAATCATGACCCTGTGATGACCTTGACCTATTTTACGGCAAGGTCAACATAGGTCGCCAATGCATTTGAATGGGGAAAACTTTTAAAATGTCATTTAAAGTGAAAGTCTTGCAGGAAATGGGCAGAAGGACTGAATATTAATGATTCTGAAAAAAATTGGACCCCAGGGGCTCATATGCCCCCACCCCGGGGCAATATACATGTATATTACCATAATATTCAAACATCATCTCCTCTGAAACCGGTTGGCCAATCAAAGCCAAATTTTATGTGAAGCATCAATAGGAAGGGGTAATCAATGTATATATAAATAATCCAGGTCACATGACCAAGATGGCCGCAATGTCCATATATGGTAAAAACCCTTCAAAAATCTTCTTCTCCAGAACCGGTGGATCGATTTCAAAGAAACTTGGCATGAAGCATCAATGGCTCAAGTACTACAATGTGTATATAAATCATGACCCTGTGATGACCTTGACTTTTTTTTACGGCAAGGTCAACATAGGTCGCCAATGCATTTGAATAGGGAAAACTTTTAAAATGTCATTTAAAGTGAAAGTCTTGCAGGAAATGGGCAGTAGGACTGAATATTAATGATTCTGAAAAAAATGGACCCCAGGGGCTCATGTGCCCCCCACCCCGGGGCAATATACATGTTTGTTATATGACTGAAGGAATTAATGTCTCCTGATTGGCTCATTCAGTATTAATAAATCCTTATATTTCTCTGAAACCAGACCAAACTGATGAAAACCAGATCAAACCAGTTCCTGGAGGTTAATTATTTTGACAGGTTTTCTATATTAACCTCCAAAATCTATATTACGCTCCTGAGTACCCAAAAATAGCACCAGCATGAAATCAACATGGGCTTCATGAAATCGACATGATTTGATGTATGTGTTTAAAACCTGCCAGGTAGCTATAAATAGCCTGAACTCATTTCAGTTCACGAAATCTACATGCTTTGCAGTAACACACTATTACAGGTAAACAAAGCACTAGATAATGAGGTGTATTTGGTGATAATTAAGGGATAATTTTGTTTATTTTTCATAAGAACCTGTGTTTTTGGTACCCACTGGAATTGCCTTGTCATGGTGATTCTTAGGAGTACCCATAATATATGTTTTTAGCTCACCTGAGCCGTCAGGCTCACAAGGTGAGCTTATATTATACCCATGCTGCGTCGTCCGTCCGTCCGTCCGTCGTCCGTCCGTCGTCCACCATTTTCAAAGATCTTCTTCTCTGAAACAGCTTGGCCAATCAAAGCCAAATTTTACATGAAGCATCTATGGGAAGGGGGAACCAATGTGTATATAAATAATCCAGGTCACATGACCAAGATGGCCGCCATGCCCATATATGGTAAAAACCCTTCAAAAATCTTCTTCTCCGGAACCACTGGATCGATTTCAACCAAACTTGGCATGAAGCATCGATGACTCAAGTACTACAATGTGTATATAAATCATGACCTTGCGGTGACCTTGACCTATTTTACAGCAAGGTCAACATAGGTCGCCTTTGCATTTGAATGGGAAAAATTGTTAAATTGTCATTTAAAGGAAAAATCTTGCAGAAAATGAGCAGTAGGACTGAATATTAATGATTCTGAAAAAAATTGGGCACCAGGGGCTCATCCGCCCCCACCCCGGGGCAATATACATGTATATTATCATAATATTCAAACATCTTCTTCTCTGAAACCGCTTGGCCAATCAAAGCCAAATTTTACATGAAGCATCTATGGGAAGGGGGAACCAATGTATACATAAATAATCCAGGTCACATGACCAAGATGGCCGCCATGCCCATATATGGTAAAAACCCTTCAAAAATCTTCTTCTCCAGAACCGGTAGACCGATTTCAACGAAACTTGGCATGAAGCATCGATGGCTCAAGCACTACAACGTGTACATAAATCATGACCCTGTGATGACTTTGACCTATTTTACGGCAAGGTCAACATAGGTCGCCAATGCATTTGAATGGGGAAACTTTTAAAATGTAATTTAAAGTGAAAGTCTTGCAGGAAATGGGAAGTAGGACTGAATATTAATGATTCTGAAAAAAAATTGGACCCCAGGGGCTCATGTGCCCCCACCCCGGGGCAGTATACATTTCCATAATAATCAAACGTCTTCTCCTCTGAAACCGCTTGGCCAATCAAAGCCAAATTTTATGTGAAGCATCTATAGAATGGGGGAATCAATGTGTATATAAATAATCTAGGTCACATGACAAAGATGGCCGTCATGCCCATATATGGTAAAAACTTATCAAAAATCTTTTCTGAAACCAATAGACTGATTTCAAGGAAACTTAGCATGAAGCATCGATGGCTAAAGTACTCCAATGTATATATAAATCATGACCTGTGATGACCTTGACCAAGTTTATGGCAAGGTCAACATGGGTTGCCTATGCATTTGAATTGGGAAAACTGTTAAAATGTCATTTGAAGGCAAAAGCCAGCAGGAAATTGGCAAATGGACAGAATATTGAAGATTCTGAAAAAAGAAAATGGCCAAGGGCTTCATCTGCCCCTGCACTGGAGTTAAATACCATAATATTCAAACCGTGACCCTTGGATGACCTTGACTTATTTTACTGCAAACACCCATGCATTTGAATGGGGAAAATTGTTAAAATGTGATTTGAAGAGCAAAACTTGCAGTAAATTGGCAAATGGACTAAAGTTTTTGATTTGAAAAAGAAATTGACTCCAGGGGTTGCTCTGAACCAGCCCAGGGGTTACATGCATGTATATTACCATTCTAGTCAAACAAGTTTATTGGTATATATCTCGGGTTTCAGGTGAGCGTTTACAGGACCATTGGTCCTCTGGTATTAAGAACTAACGGAATTATCTTTCAAGCATAATCAATTGTTCCTCATTGTCTAGCCTTCTGTAACATCTGATTGTGATTTTGTTTGTTTATTTGTTATATAATTAAAACACTTGAAAAGTCATATAACAAAACAGTTATTGACTTCAATTTCGGATTTATCTACCTGAAAAAGTGATATTCACCTCGGCCTCTGGCCTCGGTGAATATCACCTTTTCAGGTAGATAAATCTTTATATCTACCTCATTGAAGTCAATAATTGTATAATATTACCATAATATTCAAACATCTTCTCCTCTGAAACCGCTTTGCGAATCAAAGCCAAATTTTATGTGAAGCATCTATGGAATGGGGGAATTAATGTATATATAAATTATCTAGTTCACAGGACCAAGATGGCTGCCATGCCCATATAAGGTAAGAACCCTTCAAAAATCTTCTTCTCCGAATCTGGTGGACCAATTTCAAAGAAACTTGGCATGAAGCACCAATGGCTGAAGTACTACAATGTGTATATAAATTATGACCCTGTGGTGACCTTGACCTATTTTAAGACAAGGTCAACATAGGTCGCCAATGCATTAGAATTGGGAAAACTTTTAAAAAGTCATTTGAGGTGAAAATCTTGCAGGAAATGGGTAGTAGGACTAAATATTAATGATTCTGAAAAAAAAATGGACCTAAGGGCTCATATGCCCACACCTGGAGGCAATATACATGTATATTACCATAATATTCAAACATCTTCTCCTCTAAAACCACTTGGCCAATTGAAGCCAAATTTTATGTGAAGCATCTATAGGATGGGGGAACCAATGTATATATTAATAATCTAGGTCACATGACCAAGATGGCCGCCATGCCCATATATGGTAAAAACCCTTCAAATATCTTCTTCTCTGAAACCAATAGATTGACTTCAATGAAACTTGGCGTGAAGCATCCATGGCTATAGTACTACAATGTATATATAAATCATGACCCTGTGATGACCTTGACCAAGTTTATGGCAAGGTCAATATGGGTTGCCCATGCATTTGAATGGGAAAAACTGTTAAAATGTCATTTGAAGGGAAAAGCCAGCAAGAAATTGGCAAATGGACAGAATATTGATTATTCTGAAAAAAGAAAACGGCCCAAGGGCTTCATCTGCCCCTGCACTGGGGTTAAATACCATAATATTCAAACATGTTTATTGGTATATGCAGCAGACTCAGGTGAGCGTTTACAGGACCATTGGTCCTCTGGTTTAAACAATAATGCAGGCAAAAGGAACATGTTATACTATGTTTTCAGAGATTAAGAAAGGATGTGCAGTCTCTCTTGCTTTGTGAAAAGATAATCCTCTTATTGTGATTACCCATAGAGATTTTATTTCTATACGCAAAATTTGATTCCTCACAGGTGCTACAGTTCTTTCCCAAGATAAGCCAGTCAGTACACCCCACCCACCATCCTCACACTACACTGCTTGGTCATGTGACCTCAGAGTTCCTACTCACCACAACTCTCACAGAGAAAGAACAGGCTGCTTTTGTTGTATTCTTGAATACTGTGCTACAGGTAAAGGGCTTGAAGAGTTGAAAAATGAGAGCTGTGATTTGAATGTGACTGTATAAAGCTGTATTTTATAAATGAGCCACCTCGTGGAAAAACCAACAATGTGGTTTCCGAACAGGTCCGACACAAACCAACCTGTACAAGCACAGGAAAGAGCTAGAAGCTTGAAATTTCGGATTTAAGTAGAAGAGGAATTGTACTATCCGAGTAGCGAAAACAAAGACACTGACCAGCTTCGCGGTCACCGCGAAGCTGATCTGCGTCTTTGTTTTCGCATATGCAGATTGTTGGTTTTCCCATGAGGCGGCTCAAATGACAGTGAGCTTGTAATCTAGATATTTGCATTTTTCTATTGTTTGAGTTTAGAAAATATCTTTATGCCACTTTGAAATAATGAATGCATCGTTTTAGTCACATTGTGAAAACCAATCAAATTTAAACCACTGCTATAGTTCTTGCTGGCAATTTATTTTTTCACTGAAATGAAAGGTTATAAAAACAAATGCTGGTATGTTTAACATACCTAGTCTGCTAATTAAATGTTTGAAGATCTATAGAGTAGAGAACATTGTACTGTCTATAGAATAAGCATTATAAAAACATGCCCATGCAATATATATAGATTTTTTTTCAAAAGCAAAAATTGAAATTTTCATAGGAAAAATTTTGAATTTTTAAATATTTTCACTCAAAACATACATTGTGGGCACATGTTAGAACCGCCTCGCCGAGGCGGTTCTAACGAGTACCCACAATGTATGTTTTGGATCAAAAATAAGAAAATTAGGTATACCCCAGCAAACCACAGCTTTTCTATATAAAAGTGGGGTTTAATGGGGTGAACATTACACGTACATGTTTTCCTGATGCCTATAAAAATCTCTTTCAGGTTCCAAACAATCAGCAGAATGTTCCACTTCTGTCACCTGTTGAACTTCTAGAACTGTCAATACTGCCATTCATTGGAGTACATTCCCTCTGTAATAGTGGACCAGTCTCATGCAAGTTTGCACTGACAATGCTCAAAGCAGTGCTAGAGCATGGATGTTACACCTCATCTGATTGGGAGAAATTTGAGCCAATGGGGTTAGTTCTGTGTTTGGCAGAGCTACTTCAGGAGTGTGTTGCATTGTGGGATTGTGGAGACACAGTCAGTGGACAGATAAAAATAGCTGTGAAGTCACTGGTGCTAGAAAGCTTGAAGTTGCTGGGAGATGCCTTATGTAAAGAAAATTTGCTTTCAAAAGGTAAAAGATGTACATTTATACACATGTTAGTTTGAGATTTTTAGCAGGAAAAAAAAAAAAATAATAAAAAAATGTGGTGAGGATTCTAGGATACATAGAACCTGGGTCAGCCCTGTGTCAATCTAAAGTTGAAGGTTAAAATATTCAAATAATCATTCTCAGACTTATGAAACTTTACATTAGAGCCTGTGCATGAGAAATCAACAATTTGGGTTTCCAACCAGGTCCGACACAAACCGGCCTGTACAGTCACAGAAGCAGGCTAGACACTTGAAATTTCCGATTTAAGAAGAAGAGGGATTGTACCATCGGTGTAGCGAAAACAAAGGCACTGATCAACTTCGCGTTTACCGCGAAGCTGGTCTGTGTCTTTGTTTTCGCATATGCAAATTGTTGGTTTTCTCATGCGGTGGCTCATTTGCATGTATGTTACTTGTAGGGACATGTTCTGTTGACAGCTTGTATCACTGTCTGGCTGAGATGGATTTTCCTGTTGTGCTGCAACTGCAAGAGACTATAAGCTTGCTGAACATAACCGAGGTACCATTATACAAGTCATGCAGGAAGACATGTTGTTTGAGCAGAATTATGAAAAAAAGTGTTTTCTTGGCTTTTGAACAAGTTCAACACAAACCATGATGAGAATGAGAATGTACACATGAGCCATATCACAAGAAAACAGGATTTTTGCCTATGTGAAAACAAAGGCGCAGATCAGCTTCGCAGTAACTGCGAAGCAGCTCAGTGCCTTTGTTTTCGCTACAAGGATAGTACAATATCTCTTCTTCTTAAATCCGAAATTTCAAGCTTCTAGCCTGTTTCTGTGACTGTACTGGTCGGTCTGTGTCAGACCTGGTAGGAAACCCCGAAGACCGGTTTTCTCGCGTCGCGGCTCACATAATGTGAAGAAATTAGCGAGCTTTCTATCCATATCTTTCTATTGCTATCCATAAAACATGAATTTCAGGAAGAAATACAGACCTTTATCGTTTTTATTATACCTGATATTTTGAAAATTCATGGACCTCCTGTTCTTACTTCGTATAGCAGCATTGTCTTGAATTTTCAGTATAATGATAATTACCAGAAAGCTTTGGCTGAGTTAGTGAAGTACCCAGTGAAACATCTTGCCGCCATCTTGCTGGTAGTGAGTGGGAGTAGAGATGAGAAACTTTTCCTGGAAGTAACAGAAGTTATAGGGAGAAGAGGAGGACAGCTAGCCTATGATGATGTTATCATTGCTTTAATTCAGGTACACTATATTTCAAAGCCAGAATATTTCTTCCATACCATTGTTCAGAGGTTTTATTCGGCTGCATAAAAGAAATTGGGTGTTTCTGTTTGACAATTTTTAGCTCACCTGAGCCGAAGGCTCACAAGGTGAGCTTATAGGATGGCCATGATCAGGCGTCCGTCCATCGTCCGTCCGTCGTCCACAATTTCAAAGATCTTCTTCTCTGAAACCGCTTGGCCGATCAAACTGAAATTTTATGTGGAGCCTCCTTGGGTAGTGGCATTTCAAGGTTGATCGCGAAATCCAGGTCACATGACCAAGATGGCCGCCACGCCCATATATGGTAAAAACCGCTCAAAAATCTTCTTCTCCAGAACCAGTGGGCCGATTTCCACGAAACTTGGTATGTAGCATCGGGGACTTCAGCCCATCATAGTTTGATAAAATGATGACCCTTGGATGACCTTGACCTATTTTACGGCAAGGTCAAATTTGGAAACATAGGCTTTTACATGGGAAAAAGTGAAAACTATGGATTTTTTGAAAACTGTTGCAGCCTGAGGCCTGAAAAGTGGTAGGTGAAAACAACTAATGGAGTAGATGAAGGTATGTTATTAATTTAGGTCAAGGTTATCTATTGACCTTGGCCAATCTGTCGTCCATACACACTTTTCAAAGATCTTCTCCTCTGAAACCACTTGGCCAATCAAACTGAAATTTTATGTGGAGCATCCATGGGTAGGGGTGACGAATGTTTGATCGCGGAATCCAGGTCACATGACCAAGATGGCCGCCACGCCCATATATGGTAAAAACCTTTCAAAAATCTTCTTCTCATGAACCGGAAGGCCGATTTTCACGAAACTTCGTATGTAGCATTTGGGACTACAGCCCATCATAGTTTGATCAAATGATGACCCTAGGATGACCTTGACTTATTTTACGGCAAGGTCAATTTTGTAAACATAGGCTTTTACATGGGAAAAAGTGAAAATTATGGATTTTTTGAAAACTATTGCAGCCTGAGGCCTGAAAAGTGATAGATGCAAAACAACTAATGAAAGTATGTGATTAATTTAGGTCAAGGTCATCTCTTGACCTTGACCAGTCTGTCGTCCATACACACTTTTCAAAGATCTTCTTCTCCGAAACTGCGTGGCCAATCAAACTGAAATTTTATGTGGAGCATCCATGGGTAGAGATAATGAAAGTTTGATCGCAAAGTCCAGGTCACATGACCAAGATGGCCGCCACGCCCATATATGGTAAAAACCACTCAAAAATCTTCTTCTCCAGAATAGGCAGGCTGATTTTCATGAAACTTGATATGAAGCATTTAGGACTCCAGCCCATCATAGTTTGATCAAATGATGAACCTAGGATGACCTTCACCTATTTTACGGCAATTTCAATTT
Organism: Rugalucina vietnamica; assembly: GCA_964017185.1. Lineage (NCBI taxonomy): Eukaryota > Metazoa > Mollusca > Bivalvia > Lucinida > Lucinidae > Rugalucina > Rugalucina vietnamica. The sequence continues at coordinate 40,993,891 of OZ024870.1, forward strand.
TGGAAACATGGGCTTTTACATGGGAAAAGTGAAAAGGAAAAGTGAAAACTATGGATTTTTTTGAAAACTGTTGCAGCCTGAGACCTGAAAAGTGGTAGATGCAAACAACTAATGGAGTAGATGAAGGTATGTGATAAATTTAGGTCAAGGTCATCTCTTCACCTTGGCCAGTCTGTCGTCCATACACACTTTTCAAAGATCTTCTTCTCTGAAACTGCTTGGCCAATCAAAGTGAAATTTTATATGGAGTGTCCATGGTTAAGGGGAAGGAAAGTTTGATCGCGAAATTCGGGTCACATGACCAAGATGGCCACCATGCCCAACTATGGTAAAAACCACTCAAAAATCTTCTCCAGAGCCGGCTGGCCGATTTACGCAAAACTTGGTATGAAGCATTTGGGACTCCAGCCCATCATAGTTTGTTGAAATGATGAACATAGGATGACCTTGACCTATTTTACGGCAAGGTCAATTCTGGAAACATAGGCTTTTACATGGAAAAAGGCGAAAACATTGGATATTTTGGAAACTGTTGCAGCCTGAGACCTGAAAGTTGCTAGCTGCAGACAACTCATGGAGTCAATGAAGGTAAGTTATTAATGAAGGCCAAGGTCGTTTCTTGACCTTGACCTTGAGCCAAGACTCAAAATTAAAATTATGTTTTCTCAGAAATCACTAGGTTTGGAAACTATTGCAGCCTGAGACCTGAAACTTTGCAGATTCAGACAACTTATGAAGTCAATAAAGGTGTGTGAGTATTCAAGGTCAAGGTCATTTCATGATGACTTAATACTCCAAGATCAGGCTTCAGGTGAGCGTTCTCAGGACCAATGGTCCTCTGGTAAATTGTAGTTTACCTCTGTAACTGCACAGTATGGTCATTGTCATATGGTATCTGAAATCAGGGTATTCTAAATAATCAAATCTTATGCAACTTAATAATGCAAGCGAGTATTGCTTCTCCAGGATTACTCCAGTAATTAATAGTAGTAATAATGGCTTCAATTTCCATAGCAGAGTAAACATCATTGTTAACGGTCACTTCAGACAGTAATTTACAACTTGTTCTGTTAATAATGAAGATTTTAGTCTGCATAAATTTAGTGGACTGGCAAACATGGCAGACCCAGATCAGACTGCTTTTTACCAGTACAGTCAGAATAGCTAGATTTTCAAGAACATATGTGCTTTGATTTTAGAGTGACTATGACAAATCGTGAGGTCTTTGTAAATTATGGAATTTTATAATGCAACAACCCTACATATCGTCCTAATCAATGGGGGTTCATAAATAGAAGCTTTATTTAGCTACTGACCGAATAAAGGCCATCTCTACTGACTAAATAAAGACCGCAGTGCAATTTTGTTTAACATAACAAAAAGAAGCGCGCCAGTGACGTCAAATTTAGTCACGTTTTGTGACGTCAATCTCCGCCATTGTCATGCAACGTTACGTGGATGAAACAATTGACAAGAAAAATAAATTATCAACAAAAAATCTACTGTTATGGTGGCGAATTTTGAGGTGTCATTCTGCGGAGTGATTGCTGAGCTGTTGACTAAATAGTAAATAAACAAAATGGCAGAAAGCGAATCTCCTCACATCGGGTGAGTTTTTCGCGAAATTTGTCAGCTTTCGTTGCATTATAAAGTGAATAACTACCCCATGACCAAAAATAAACCCATTTATCATGCTCGGACCGTAAGCAGATGAAAGGGCTCGCTGAGAGCTTGCCCTTTCATCTGCTTACTAATCCTCGCGTGATAAATCGGTTTATTTTTGGTCACGGGGTAGTTATTTACTATATACTTCATGAGATCTGTGCAAGATTTCTTCTGTTCAAATTTTGTTTTGTAGGTGCTACCCAATATGCTCAGTGTTGAGTTTGAGAAGACTGTGAGATGTATCATGACACTGATTGAGAAAGTTGTGCTGCCTATGCCTTACAGATCGGGAACTACAGGTCATTTGCCACTCCCAGGCATCAAAGGTATGGTAAATGATATTAATTAGCTCACCTGAGCCGTTAGGCTCACAAGGTGAGCTTATAGGATGGCCATGATCCGGCGTCCGTCCGTCCGTCGTCCGTCGTCGTCCACCATTTTCAAAGATCTTCTTCTCTGAAACCGCTTGGCCAATCAAAGCCAAATTTTATATGAAGCATCTATAGGAAGGGGGAATCAATGTGTTTATAAATAATCAAGGTCACATGACCAAGATGGCCGCCATGCCCATATATGGTAAAAACCCTTCAAAATTCTTCTTCTCCGGAACCACTGGACCGATTTCAACGAAACTTGGCATGAAGCATTGGGGACTAGAGTACTACAATGTGTTTATAAATTATGACCTTTGGATGACCTTGACCTATTTTACGGCAAGGTCAACATAGGTCGCCCATGCATTTGAATGGGGAAAATTGTTAAAATGACATTTGAAAGGCAAATCTTGCAGGAAATGGGCAAATGGACTGAAGGTAGGTAATTCTGAAAAAAATTTGGACCCCAAGGGTTGGTCTGCCCCCACCCCTGGGCAATATACATGTATATTACAAAAATATTGAAAGATCTTCTTCTCTGAAACCACTTGGCCAATCAAAGCCAAGTTTTATAGGAAGCATCTATGGGAAGGGGGAATCAATGTGTTTATAAATAATCAAGGTCACATGACCAAGATGGCCGCCATGCCCATATATGGTAAAAACCCTTCAAAATTCCTCTTCTCCGGAACCACTGGACCGATTTCAACGAAACTTGGCATGAAGCATCAGGGACTAGAGTACTACAATGTGTTTATAAATTATGACCTTTGGATGACCTTGACCTATTTTACGGCAAGGTCAACATAGGTCGCCCATGCATTTGAATGGGGAAAATTGTTAAAATGACATTTGAAAGGCAAATCTTGCAGGAAATGGGCAAATGGACTGAAGGTAGGTAATTCTGAAAAAAAATTTGGACCCCAAGGGTTGGTCGGCCCCCACCCCGGGGCAATATACATGTATATTACAAAAATATTGAAAGATCTTCTTCTCTGAAACCACTTGGCCAATCAAAGTCAAATTTTATAGGAAGCATCTATGGGAAGGGGGAATCAATGTGTAATAAATAAATCAGGTCACATGACCAAGATGGCCACCATGCCCATATATGGTATAAACCCTTTAAAATTCTTCTTCTCCTGAACCAATGGACCGATTTCAACAAAACTTGGCATGAAGCATTGGGGGGTGAAGTACTACAATGTGTTTATAAATTATGACCTTTGGATGACCTTGATCTATTTTACAGCAAGGTCAACATAAGTCACCAATGCATTTGAATGAGGAAAACTTTTAAAATGTCATTTAAAGTGAAAGTCTTGCAGCAAATGGGCCGTAGGACTGAATATTAATGATTCTGAAAAAAAAAAAAATAGACCCCAGGGGCTCATTTGCCCCAGCCCCGTGGCATTAAACATGTATATTACCATAATATTCAAACATCTTCTCCTCTGAAACCGCTTGGCCAATCAAAGCCAAATTTCATGTGAAGCATCTAGAGAATGGGGGAATCAATGTGTATATAAGTAATCAAGGTCACATGACCAAGATGGCCCCATGACCATATATGGTATAAACCCTTCAAAAATCTTCTCCGGAACCAGTGGACAAATTTCGAGGAAACTTGGCATGAAGCATCGATGGCTCAAGTACTACAATGTATATATAAATCATGACCCTGTGATGACCTTGACCTATTTTAAGGCAAGGTCAACATGGGTTGCCTATGTATTTGAATGGGTAAACTGTTAAAATGTCATTTTATATTGATTATTCTGAAAAAAAAAAATGGCCCAAGGGCTTCATCTGCCCTATACTGGGACTATTTTCTATAACATTTGTATATACAGCAGATCTCAGGTGAGTGTTTACAGGACCATTGGTCCTCTGGTTTTAAAAATGAGCTTGTAATGAGACATACTTTATATCCATATGGGCAATAATAAAGTCTTAAAAGAAACAGATTTGCCAAGAATGCTCTGTGATGGAGTGGCTAAGCCACACACCTTGTAATCCAGGGGTCGCAAGTTCAATCTTATGCTTTTCCAGTCCTCCAGATGTGAGTTTAAATGGATGTGTCACCATACCATCTTAGCTGTTGGTGAGATGTCATACCCCTTATCAACAGTTTTATCTGAAGAATGGCCATATGTTTCCTTTCATGCATAGAAGTATCATATTTGAAGGCTTTCACATGTGCAGGTCCCAATGTGTTCAGTTAGCTTACAATTTGAAAACAGCTCTGATTCTTTTATGTAACAATATTTCTTACAGGTTGTGAGTCCACCCTTGGAGTTTCACAGATTCTACGAGATGTAATAATCACCCTGGGTTTTATCACAGACAGAGATGATATGCTACAGCATATGTTGCAATGCTACACTGCTTCCTTAAAGGTAAATATCAGTATTTCTGTCTCACTGTTGTACATGCAAGTTTCAACACTTTTCAAAATTCATTTGTGTGTCTCAAAACTGTCTTGAAATATTGTCAAGGATTTGTGATCTGTCAATACTGCGTATTTACTGACCTTGTATCTGTTGAAAACAAATGTCCATGTCAAATGAGGGAAAACTAGGAATTTCAATGTGTGAATTTCCTTTGAGTACAGTATCTTGCAAACATTGTATAATATGTATGAAGCAAGCTTTGTCCAACCTGAGGATGAAATTGGCAAATGTTTTGTGTAACCTTGTGTGACAGTTGCATTTCTATATTTTAATTGACATTAAGACTGAAATTATGAGCCACAAGTTTTGAGCCATATATTCAATTTACATGTATTTAGGTAAAAAAAATTCAGACTGTCAAGTTATACTTTTATTTTCAGTCTCTAACCTGTGCCATAACACCTAAATCCAACAAACTAGAGATTGATCTGTTCATGGTCTCCCAGTTGTTTCTACATGTTAGCGACATAGTGCATCTACTGCCAACACCGACCACCGAGCCAGTGCTAGTTCTGTTACTCAACTTACTGACATTGTATACTGATATACTGAACAATTCACAATACTGGGTGGGCAGACAGAAATGGAGAGAAAGATTTGTGGAGGGGATGACAGATTCAATAATATTGTCAGTGAATAATTTGCCAGATTCACTGGTTGAGAAAGAAATGCTTCTGAAAAAGATTACTGGAGCTACCTAAAAATGAGCCGCCTCATGGGAAAACCAACAATCTGCATAGGCGAAAACAAAGGCACAGATCCTAACCGCGAAGCTGATCAGCGCCTTTGATTTCGCTACTCGAATAGTACAGTTCCTCTTCTACTTATATCCAAAATTTCAAGCTTCTAGCCTGCTTCTGTAGCTGTACAGTCCGGTTTGTGTCGGACCTGTTCGGAAACCACATTGTTGGTTTTCCCACGCTCAAATGTCCCAAGTGTTGCTGATGTCAAACCAAACCTGGCCTCGAGGTTATAAAACTTTTTTCAAGCTCAGCTCAGCTGAGCTTGAAATTTCAACTGCTCATAAATACCGAAATAACCCAACTATATTGAAAACTGAAGGTTTACAACTCCAAAGCCTGTAATTTATCCTACTGATAAATGTTAAAATGCCAACAATTGTTGGCATTTTAACATTTATGAGGATAAATTTTAGTCTCATCTTAGCGGAGCATGAAAAATGTTTTATAACCTCGGGGCCATGTCACATAATTATAGATGCTTATGGGCTTGTATTTTTAGATTTTGGAAACTGAAGGTACTATGTAATTAAAAACAAAGGCACAAAACCTGTCTCCACTTGGTCTTGTCCTTGTGTAAAATAAATGAGCCTTCGCATGAAAAAACAACAATTTGGGTTTCAGACAGGTCCGACACAAACCAGCCGGTACAGTCACAGAAGCAGGCTAGAAGCTTGAACTTTCAGATTAAAGAAGAAGAAGGGTTGTACTATCTGTGCAGCAAAAACAAAGGGGCTGATCAGCTTGGCGGTTACCGCGAAGCTGGTCTGCGCCTTTGTTTTCGCATATGCAAATTGTTGGTTTTTCTGATGCGGTGGCTCAAATACACTAAATAGACACATGTACCTGGAAAGCAAATGGCTTTGTCCAAAAATAAGACTAAAATGGTTGAGTGGGGCATCTAGTCTGAGAACTCCGTACACAATCCAGACAATGAACAACTTCAGCATTAATCAACCCATTGATGTATCTGACATTAACTCACGAAAACATGTCCGTGCAATGTATACCCATGTGACCCCCACTTTTATATAGCAAAACTGGGTGATGCAGGGGTATACCTATTTTTAGCTCACTTGAGCCGAAGGCTCACGAGGTGAGCTTATAGGATGGCCATGATCCGGCGTTCGTCCGTCTGTCGTCCGTCGTCCGACGTCCGTCGTCGTCCACAATTTCAAAGATCTTCTTCTCTGAAACCGCTTGGCCAATCAAAGTGAAATTTTATGTGGAGCATCTATGGGTAGGGGGAACTGAAGTTTGATCGTGAGATCCGGGTCACATGACCCAAGATGGCCGCCATGCCCCTATATGGTAAAAACCACTCCAAAATCTTCTTCTCCAGAACCGGTGGGCCGATTTCCACGAAACTTGGTATGTAGCATCGGGGACTTCAGCCCATCATAGTTTGATAAAATGATGATCCTTGGATGACCTTGACCTATTCAACGGCAAGGTCAATTTTGGAAACATAGGCTTTTATATTAGGAAAAGTGAAAATTATGGATTTTTTGAAAACTATTGCAGCCTGAGGCCTGAAAAGTGGTAGATGCAAACAACTAATGGAGTAGATGAAGGTATGTGATTAATTTAGGTCAAGGTCATCTCTTGACCTTGGCCAGTCTGTCGTCCATACACACTTTTCAAAGATCTTCTTCTCTGAAACTGCTTGGCCAATCAAAGTGAAATTTTATGTGGAGCATCCATGGGTAGGGGAGACGAAAGTTTGATCGCGATATCCAGGTCACATTACCAAGATGGCGGCCACGACTATATATGGTAAAAACCACTCAAAAATCTTCTTCTCCAGAACCGGCAGGCAGATTTTCATGAAACTTGGTATTTAGTATTTGGGAATCCAGCCCATCATAGTTTGATCAAATGATGACCATAGGATGACCTTGACCTATTTTACGGCAATGTCAATTTTGGAAACATAGGCTTTTACATGGGAAAAAGAGAAAACTATGGATTTTTTGAAGACTATTGCAGCCTGAGGCCTGAAAAGTGGTAGATGCAAACAACTAATGGAGTAGATGAAGGTATTTGATTAATTTGGGTCAAGGTCATCTCTTGACCTTGGCCAGTCTGTTGTCCATACACACTTTTCAAAAATCTTCTTCTCTGAAACTGCTTGGCCAATCAAAGTGAAATTTTATGTGGAGCATCCATGAGTAGGGGAGACAAAAGATTGATCGCAAAATCCAGGTCACATGACCAAGATGGCCGCCACGACTATATATGGTAAAAACCACTTCAAAATCTTCTTCTCCAGAACCGGCTGGCCGATTTTCATGAAACTTCATATGTATTATTTGGGACTCCAGCCCATCATATTTAGATAAAATGATGACCCTAGGATGACCTTGACATATTTTACAGCAAGGTCAATTTTGGAAACATAGGCTTTTACATGGGAAAAAGTGAAAATTATGGATTTTTTGAAAATTTTGCAGCCCGAGGCCTGAAAAATGGTAGATTCAAACAACTAATGGAGTAGATGAAGGTCTCTTGACCTTGGAGGGTCTGTTGTCCACACACATTTTTCAAAGATCTTCTTCTCTGAAACCCCTTGGCCAGTCTAAGTGAAATTTTATGTGGAGCATCCATGGGTAGAGGGGATGAAAGTTTGATTGCGAAATCCGGGTCAAATGATCAAGATGGCCGCCACACCCATATATGGTAAAAACCACTCAAAAATCTTCTTCTCCAGAACCTGCTGGCCGATTTTTGGGAAACTTGGTATGTAGCATTTGGGACTGCAGCCCATCATAATTTGTTGAAATGATGACCCTGGGATGACCTTGACCTATTTTACGGCAAGGTCAATTTTGGAAACATAGGCTTTTACCTGGGAAAAGGCGAAAACTGGATATTTTTGAAACTTGTGCAGCCTGAGACCTGAAAGTTGCTAGATACAGACAACTAATGAAGTCAATGAAGGTAAGTAATTAATGAAGGCCAAGGTAATTTCTTGACCTTGACCCAAGGTCATTTAAATATCAAAATTAAAATTATGGTTTTCTCAGAAATCACTGGGTTTGGAAACTTGCAGCCTGAGACCTGAAACTTTGCAGATGCAGACAACTTATGAAGTCAATAAAGGTGTGTGAGTATTCAAGGTCATTTCATGATGACTTAATACTCCAAGATCAGGCTTCAGGTGAGCGTTCTCAGGACCAGTGGTCCTCTGGTTCTTATTTTTGCTCCAAAATATAGATTGTGGGTACTTGTTCAAACAGCCTTGATGAACTGCCTCATCGAGGCGGTTCAAACTTGTCCCCACAATCTACGGTTTGAGCAAAAATAAGAAAAATATCAAAAATTCTCAGCTTTTAAAGCTCAAAAAATCTATATTGCATGGGCAAGTTTTCTTATGAAATAATTTACAAAATGGCTGAAAAACAATGAAAAATTACAAGTGAGTATAAGCTTGGAGTTGCGAGTTTTTATTTGGTCTCCAACCTTTCAATAGTACATTGATCTTATTGGTTTGCTGGCCTTGACATAGATATGGAAACAAAGGCTACTTCTACAAACCTTCAAGCATTGTAACTTGCTTGATAACGAGGCTTTTTGCTTTGAAAATATTTAAATGGTCATTAGCGCGGTGGCGTAGTGGTAGAGCGTCGGACTCCGAATCGAGAGGTCCTGGGTTCGAACCCCACAAGTGTCACCGTGTTGTGTCCTTGAGCAAGGCACATCTACCCCCTACAGTACTGGTTAAACCCAGGAAGCGTTAGCTCCGTCCCGACATGACTGAAAAATTGTTGACTGGGACGTTAAGCCTCAACACAAACAAATTTCTCTTCTGAATTTTTATGTCCATATTTTTAGCTCACCTGAGCCGAAGGCTCACAAGGTGAGCTTATAGTATACAAATGGTCCGGCGTCCGTCCGGCGTCCACAATTTCAAACATCTTCTCTGAAACCGCTTGGCCGATGAAAGCCAAATTTTATGTGGAGCATCCTTGGGTAGGGGGAACGAAAGTTTATTAGCGTGATCTTGGTCACATGACCAAGATGGCCGACACGCCCATATATGGTAAAAAACACTCAAAAATCTTCTTCTCCAGAACCGGCGGGCCGATTTCCACGAAACCTGGTATGTAGCATCGGGGACTCCATCCATAATAGTTTGCGCAAATGATGACCTTGGGGTGACCTTGACCTATTTTACGGCAAGGTCAATTTTGGAAACATAGGCTTTTACACCAGAAAAAGTGAAAACCATGGATTTTTTGATATCTATTGCAGCCTGAGACCTGAAAAGTGGTAGATGCAGAGAACTAATGGATTAGATGAAGGTATGTAATCAATATAGGTCAAGGTCATCTCTTGACCTTGGCCGGTCTGTGGTCTATACACACTTTTTCAACGTTCTTCTCCTCTGAAACCGCTTGGCCGATGAAAGCCAAATTTTATGTGGAGCCTCCATGGATATGTGCAACGAAATTTTGTTCGTGAAAACCGGGTCACATGACCAAGATGGCCGCCACGCTCATATACGGTAAAAAACACTCAAAAATTTTCTTCTCCAGAACCGGCAGGCCGATTTCCATGAAACTTGGTATGTAGCATCAGGGACTCCAGCCCATCATAGTTTGCGCAAATGATGACCTTGGGATGACCTTGACCTTTTTTACGGCAAGGTCAATTTTCGAAACATAGGCTTTTACATGGGAAAAAGTGAAAACCATGATTTTTTTTTTTAAACTATTGCAGCCTGAGACCTGAAAAGTTGTAGATGCAGAGAACTAATGGAGAAGATGAAGGTTTGAAATTAATTTAGGTCAAGGTGATCTCTTGACCTTGGCCAGTCTTTGGTCCATACACATCTTTTGAATATCTTCTTCACTAGAACCGTTTGGCCAATCAAAGCCAAATTTTATGTGGAGCTTCCATGGGTAGGGGGAACAAAAGATAGATGGCACATGACCAAGATGGCCGCCACGCCCTTATATGGTAAAAACAACTCAAAAATCTTCTTCTCCAGAACGGATGGGTCGATTTCCACGAAACTTGGTATGTATCATCAGGGACCCCAGCCCGTCATAGTTTGCGAAAATGATGACCCTGGGATGACCTTGACCTATTTTATGTCAAGGTCAATTTTGGAAACAAAGGCTTTTACATGGGAAAATTTCAAACATCTTTTTCTCTGAAACTGCTTGGCCGATGAAAGCCAAATTTTATTTGGAGCATCAATGGGTAGGGGAAACGAAAGTTTGATCGCGAAGTCCGGGTTACATGACCAAGATGGCCGCCACACCCTTATATGGTAAAAACCGCTCAAAAATCTTCTTCTTGAGAACCAGCGTGCCGATTTCCATGAAACTTGGTTTGTAGCATCGGGGACTCCAGCCCATCATAGTTTGCGCAAATGATGACCTTGGGATGACCTTGACCTTTTTTACGGCAAGGTCAATTTTTGAAACATAGGCTTTTACATGGGAAAAGTGAAAACCATGAATTTTTTTAAAACTATTGCAGCCTGAGACCTGAAAAGTGATAGATGCAGAGAACTAATGGAGTAGATGAAGGTTTGTAATTAATTTAGGTCAAGGTCATTTTGGAAACATAGGCTTTTACATGGGAAAATTTCAAACATCTTTTTCTCTGAAACTGCTTGGCCGATGAAAGCCAATTTTTTATGTGGAGTATCAATGGGTAGGGGAAACGAAAGTTTGATCGCGAAGTCCGGGTCACATGACCAAGATGGCCGCCACACCCTTGTATGGTAAAAACCGCTCAAAAAGCTTCTTCTCCAGAACCAGCGTGCCGATTTCCATGAAACTTGGTATGTAGCATCAGGGACTCCAGCCCATCATAGTTTGCGCAAATGATGACCTTGGGATGACCTTGACCTATTTTACGGCAAGGTCAATTTTCGAAACATAGGCTTTTACATGGGAAAAAGTGAAAACCATGAATTTTTTAAAAACTATTGCAGCCTGAGACCTGAAAAGTGGTATATGCAGAGAACTAATGGAGTAGATGAAGGTTTGTAATTAATTTAGGTCAAGGTGATCTCTTGACCTTGGCCAGTCTTTGGTCCATACACATCTTTTGAATATCTTCTTCACTGAAACCGTTTGGCCAATCAAAGCCAAATTTTATGTGGAGCTTCCATGGGTAGGGGGAACAAAAGATTGATGGCGAAATCTGGGTCACATGACCAAAATGGCTGCCACGCCCATATATGGTAAAAACAACTCAAAAATCTTCTTCTCCAGAACCCGTGGGTTGATTTCCACGAAACTTGGTATGTATCATCGGGGACCCCAGCCCGTCATAGTTTGCGAAAATGATGACCCTGGGATGACCTTGACCTATTTTATGTCAAGGTCAATTTTGGAAACATAGGCTTTTAAGAAATGAAACATTCATTGAAAGAAAGTAACATAAGACATTCCAGTTATTTCGTTTTTGCAAACACTTCATTGTTACTGTTTTGGAAGTACTATACAATCACGGGACGGAAGTGTTTGCTAAAACGAAATAACCTGGATTCCTTATGTTACTTTCATTCAATAAATACTCAATTTCAGCATTGACTGCACCTATCTATCAGTCAACTGAGTAAACGTTATAGGAGAAAACTCAAATTTCTCATCTCAACTTTTGACAGAATTTATGGTGCGTCAACCGATCATATATCAATTTGTTTGAAAACAATACCACGTTTCTCGTTTCTCAGCTGTGCATGGTTAAAACCTTGCTTCAGCTACTATTGTCGCTGATGATGATTCATACACCCCCTCCCCCCCCCCCCCTTCCCCTTCTGCAAAATGAAGTTTCAAGGGCGGTATACTGTTTTCACGTCCGTTTATTCTGGTCTCTGCTTTCCATCCTTCCATAACACTTTGTTTCCTTAATATCTTGAAAACCCTTGGCCGGAATTTCATGAAACCTGGCAGACACATACAAAATTGATGGAACAAACAACTAGAACCCTCTCAGGTGAGCTACAGGACCCTTGGTCCTCTTGTCTCTTCATTTAATTGAATTGTGGTTATCAGTTATTGGTAAAGAACTAATGTGATTGTATATAATTATAGAGTGAACAAAAAAAGAAACGCAACAAAAGGCCACCGAGGATTTTCGAGTTTAAAACGATTATTTCAGGTCTGTTGCTGTATGATCCCCATTCATGGGATATTAGGGTATATCATGCAAAAAAACTGTTTTTCATTTTGATAAAAATTGAATGATTTTTTTTTTTTTTTTTTTTTTTTTTTTGTCGTCTTCAATAATGCAAATTGAGAAAGATTTGCTCTGCGCATGCGCACACTTTTGAACCTCTAAATCATCAAGAAACAATATCAGCTGCTCCCTAATTAAAATTCATGAAAAAGAAATAAAGTTTCATGACACACAAGCTCGTAATTAAAACCATCAAAATCCCCATATGTTTAATTGAAAGGGGGATAATTTCATTTTAAATTGTTCTATTTCTTTAACATGTGAGTTATCTGCTGAGTGGTACATTGTGATTTTGAATGAGGGTTTATAGCGGATTTAAATTGTACCATTATTTTAATGCTTGCGCATGGGCCCTGTGTGGTTTTTTTCTACTTTCAGCATGCCTATAGTCGGCATCGAATAACTCCGAAAATACTCATCAAAATGAAAATCGGTTTCTTGCATTCGGTAGCCTGATATCTCATGCAGAAATAGAAAATGCAATGATTTCTAATTGTATCATAGTTTGCTCAAAATTCAGTGGAATATAATTGTTGAGTTTCTTTTTTTGTTCAGTATACATTTAAGTCCCGACCAGGAAACATTGTAGTAAGGATAAACAGACTATCAACTGGCATCTATTTTTTAGCTTACCTGAGCCGTTAGGCTCACAAGGTGAGCTTATAGGATGGCCATGATCCGTCGTCGTCTGTCCGTCGTCCACCATTTTCAAAAATCTTCTCTGAAAGCGCTTGGCCAATCAAAACCAAATTTTATATGAAGCATCTATGGGAAGGGGGAACCAATGTGTTCATAAATAATCCAGGTATTATGACCAAGATGGCCACCATGCCCATATATGGTAAAAACCTTTCAAAATTCTTCTTTTCCGGAACCACTGGACCGATTTCAACGAAACTTGGCATGAAGCATCGGGGACTAGAGTTCTACAATGTTTTTATAAATTATGACCTTTGGATGACCTTGACCTATTTTACAGCAAGGTCAACATAGGTCGCCCATGCATTTGAATGGGGAAAATTGTTAAAATGTCATTTGAAAGGCAAAACTTGCAGGAAATGGACTGAAAGTAGGTAATTCTGAAAAAAGTTTGGACCGCAGGGGTTGGTCTGCCCCCATCCTGGGGCAATATACATGTATATTACAAAAATATTCAAAGATCTTCTCTGAAATCGCTTGGCCAATCAATTGAAAGCCAAATTTTATATGAAGCGTCTATGGGAAGGGGAAACCAATGTGTTTATAAACAATCCAGGTCACATGACCAAGATGGCCGCCATGCCCATATATGGTAAAAACCCTTCAAAATTCTTCTTCTCCTGAACCAATGGACCGATTTCAACGAAACTTGGCATGAAGCATTGGGGACTTTAGTACTACAATGAATATATAAATTATGACCTTTGGATGACCTTGACCTATTTTACGGCAAGGTCAACATAGGTCGCCCATGCATTTGAATGGGGAAAATTGTTAAAATGTCATTTGAAAGGCAATACTTGCAGGAAATGGGCAAATGGACTGAAGGTAGGTAATTCTGAAAAAAAATTGGACCCCAGGGGTTGGTCTGCCCCCACCCTGGGGCAAAATACATGTTTATTACAAAAATATTCAAAGATCTTCTTCTCTGAAACCACTTGGCCAATCAAAGCCAAATTTTATAGGAAGCAATGTGTTGATAAATAATCTAGGTCACATGATCAAGATGACCGCCATGCCCATATATGGTAAAAACCCTTCAAAATTCTTCTTCTCCTGAACCAATGGACCGATTTCAACGAAACTTGGCATGAAGCATCGGGGACTGAAGTATTGTAATGTTTTTATAAATTATGACCTTTTTATGACCTTGACCTATTTTACGGCAAGGTCAACATAGGTCGCCAATGCATTGGAATGGGGAAAACTTTTAAAATGTCATTTAAAGTGAAAGTGTTGAAGGAAATCGGCAGTGGGACTGAATATTAATGATTCTGAAAAAATTGGACCCCAGGGGCTCATTTGCCCCAACTCCGGGGCATTAAACATGTATATCACCATAATATGCAAACATCTCCTCTGAAACCGCTTGGCCAATCAAAGCCAAATTACATGTGAAGCACCTATAGAATTGATTGGGGAATCAATGTGTATATAAATAATCAAGGTCACATGACCAAGATGGCTGCCATGCCCATATATGGTATAAACCCTTCAAAAATCTTTTCTGGAACCGGTGGACCGATTTCGAAGAAACTTGGTGTGAAGCATCTATGGCTTAAGTACTACAATATATGTATATATAAATCATGACCCTGTGATGACCTATATAAATCATGACCCTGTGATGACCTTGACCCAGTTTATGGCAAGGTCAACATGGGTTGGCCATGCATTTAAATGGGGAAAACTGTTAAAATGTCATTTGAAGGGAAAAGCCAGCAGGAAATTGGCAAATTGATAGAATATTGATTATTCTGAAAAAAGAAGAAAATGGCCAAAGGGCTTTATCTGCCCCTGCACCGGTGTCCCAGTTTATCTTACCCCCTGGACAGCTTACCCCCCGGGGGGTAAGCTGACCGCGGTTGGCTTACCCCCGGGGGGTAAGCTGTCCCGGGAAATCTTGCCCCCACCCTGGATATCTTCACCCCCGGGGGGCAAGCTGTCCAGGCCGGTTTATCTTGCCCCCCACCCAGTTTCAAGTATTATTGGTTGTGATTGATTTTTATACACATTTTTTTAACTATCCAAAAATGAAAATGTTGGATTAAGATCACAAGACAAGTTCTAAAAAGTTGTTTTCAGAGTGGCAAAAGTGGAAACTTATTGGGGGGTAACTTTCTTTCAATGTCGGAAAAGAAGAAACTACATGTAATTGGTACAAGGGTGGGGGGTAACCTGTCCAGGGCGGTTTATCTTGCCCCCACCTAGGTTTTTGATGTTGATTTTTTTTTTCTTCACCATCATTTGAACAACCTTCATATAAAATAATATTGGATTTAAATCACAGGATAAGCCCTATAAACTTGTTTACAGTGTCAGAAAAGAAGAAACTTATTGGTACAGGGGTGGGGGGTAACCTATCCAGGGCGGTTTGAACTGACCCCCACCCAGGTTTTTGATGTTGATATTTTTTTCTTCACCATCACTTGAACAACCTTCATATAAAAAAGTATTGGCTTAATACTCACAAGACAAGCCCTGTAAACTTGTTTTCAATGTCGGAAAAGAAGAAACTAATTGGTACATGGGTGGGGGGTAAGCTGTCCAGGGCGGTTTATCTCGCCCCCCACCCAGGTTGTTGATGTTGATCTTTTTTCTTCACCATCATTTATACAACCTAAATATAAAATAATAGTTGATTTAAAATCACAAGACAAGTCCTATAAACTTGTTTTCAATGTCAGAAAAATAGAAAAAAAATGGTATCTGGGTAGGGGGCAACCTGTCCAGGGCGGTTTATCTTGCCCCCCACCCAGGTTTTTTGATGTCGATTTTTTTTCTTAACCATCATTTGAACCACCTTGATATAAAATAAAAGTGGATTAAAAATCACAAGACGAGTCCTATAAACTTTTTTTCAATGTCGGAAAAGAAGAAACTACATGTAATTGGTACAAGGGTGGGGGGGTAACCTGTCCAGGGCGGTTTATCCTGCCCCCCTCCTAGGTTTTTGATGTTGATTTTCTTCACCATCATTTGAACAACCTTCATATAAAATACAGGGGTGGGGGGTAACCTGTCCAGGGCGGTTTGAACTGACCCCCGCCCAGGTTTTTGATGTTGATATTTTTTTCTTCACCATCACTTGAACAACCTTAATATAAAAAAGTATGGAAAAGAAGAAACTAATTGGTACAAGGGTGGGGGGTAACCTGTACAGGGCGGTTTATCTCGCCCCCCACCCAGGTTTTTGATGTTGATTTTTTTTCTTCACCATCATTTGTACAACCTAAATATAAAATTAAAATGGATTTAAAATCACAAGACAAGTCCTATAAACTTGTTTTCAATGTCAGATTGAAAAAATTGATCCTCCAATACCTAGGCAGGGGGCAAGATAAACCGCCCTGGACAGCTTCACCCCTGCCTGAGAAAGTGAAGATAGGAACTGAATGAGGAGGAAAAGGGTTATGTATTCAAACTAAATGCACTTCTAACTGATAATTCTTCCTACTGCATTAATTTTTAATCAGTGAAATAAGCCTAGAAAATTTTATCATCCAATACCTAGGCGGGGGGCGAGTTAAACCGCCCTGGACAGCTTCACCCCCACCTGAGAAAGTGATGATAGGAACTGAATGAGGAGGAAAAGAGATATGTATTCAAACTAAATGCACTTCTAACTGATAATTCTTCCTACTGCATTAATTTTTAATCAGTGTAATAAGCCTAGAAAATTTTATCATCCAATACATAGGCGGGGGGCAAGATAAACCGCCCTGGACAGCTTCACCCCCTCGTATGTAACTGAGGGTATAAAACTGAATGACGAGGAAAAGGGCTTTTTAATTAAATAAATTGCATTTCTAAAAGGGAGACCTTCTTATGGTATTAATTTTGAAACAGTGTAACATGCTTTGAAAAATTGATCCTCCAATACCTAGGCGGGGGGCAAGATAAACCGCCCTGGACAGCTTCACCCCCGCCTGAGAAAGTGAAGATAGGAACTGAATGAGGAGGAAAAGAGATATGTATTCAAACTAAATGCACTTCTAACTGATAATTCTTCCTACTGCATTAATATTTAATCAGTGTAATAAGCCTAGAAAATTTTATCATCCAATACATAGGCGGGGGGCAAGATAAACCGCCCTGGATAGCTTCACCCCCGCCTATGTAACTGAGGGTATAAAACTGAATGACGAGGAAAAGGGCTTTTTAATCAAGTAAATTGCATTTGTAAAATGTAGACCTTCTTATGGTATTAATTTTGGAACAGTGTAACATGCTTTGAAAAATTGATCCTCCAATACCTAGGCGGGGGGCAAGATAAACCGCCCTGGACAGCTTCACCCCCGCCTGAGAAAGTGAAGATAGGAACTGAATGAGGAGGAAAAGGGTTATGTATTCAAACTAAATGCACTTCTAACTGATAATTCTTCCTACTGCATTAATTTTTAATCAGTGAAATAAGCCTAGAAAATTTTATCCTCCAATACCTAGGCGGGGGGCGAGTTAAACCGCCCTGGACAGCTTCACCCCCACCTGAGAAAGTGACGATAGGAACTGAATGAGGAGGAAAAGAGATATGTATTCAAACTAAATGCACTTCTAACTGATAATTCTTCCTACTGCATTAATTTTTAATCAGTGTAATAAGCCTAGAAAATTTTATCATCCAATACATAGGCGGGGGGCAAGATAAACCGCCCTGGACAGCTTCACCCCCACCTATGTAACTGAGGGTATAAAACTGAATGACGAGGAAAAGGGTTTTTTAATCAAATAAATTGCATTTTAAAAGGTAGACCTTCTTATGGTTTTAATTTTGAAACAGTGTAACATGCTTTGAAAAATTGATCCTCCAATACCTAGGCGGGGGGCAAGATAAACCGCCCTGGACAGCTTCACTCCCGCCTGCATAACTGAGGGTATAGAATGGAAAGACGAGGAAAATGTCTTGATAATAAAATGGATTGCAGTTAAAACTGATAAAGCTTCTTAAGTACAGTATTAATTGGAAACAGTTGTAATAAGCCTAGAAAATTTTATCATCCAATACATAGGCGGGGGGCGAGATAAACCGCCCTGGACAGCTTCACCCCCGCCTATGTAACTGAGGGTATAAAACTGAATGATAAGGAAAAGGGCTTTTTAATCAAATAAATTGCATTTCTAAAAGGTAGGTCTTCTTATGGTATTAATTTTGAAACAGTGTACATGTAATAAGCTTAGAAAAATTGATCCTCCAATACCTAGGCGGGGGGCAAGATAAACCGCCCTGGACAGCTTCACCCCCACCTAGGTAAATAAAATATTTTTTTTTAAAAAAAAAAGGGCGGATTAGATAACGTCACTAAATAATGGTAAAAGGACATGATATTATTTCATTGGTGCAGGAAAATAAACATATATATTCTAAAAACACTTTCTTTCCGAGTGGGTGGGGGGCAAGATAAACTGGCCTGGACAGCTTACCCCCCGGGGGTGAAGATAATCAGGGTGGGGGGTAAGATTTCCCGGGAAATTTTGCCCCCCGGGGGGCAAGCTGTCCAGGGGGGCAAGATAAACTGTTACACCGGGGTTAATTACCATAATATTCAAACATGTTTATTGGTCTATGCAGCAGATCTCAGGTGAGCATTTATAGGACCATTGGGCCTCTTGTTTTAATAAAGAGTTTAGAACCTGATTGGTCGTTAATAGTTCTCCTTTGATAGTGCAATGGTAATAAATTTTCTGGCAGACAGGTTTGGACAAGATCAGGAACTGAAGAGCAGACCCAGAGCAGACAGTTGCACAGTAGGTAGTGTTCAGAGCTAAAAGGAGCAGTGTTTGATCCCACTCTGAAAAAAGTATGAGTTGCCGCCCTTTGGCACTCATACTTTTTTTTTGAAGCATCTAAAACACCAGTGTTAGCATAATGTTTAAGTGTGGGTGATAAGTGAAGCATCTCTTATACCACAGTAATATAGATTTCTCAGACACACTCCGCAGATCAGCCGTGCAGTAACTACACGGCTGATCAGCACCTTTGTTTTCACTCCGAGTCCATAGATAGTGCAATACCTCTTCTTCTTAAATCCGAAATTTCAAGCTTCAAGCCATCTTCTATAGCTGCACAGGCTGGTTTGTGTCTGACCTGGTCGGAGACCCTGAAGCCCGGTTTTCTAGCATCACGGCTCAATTGAAACTTGATTTGCTTAGTTGCTTTGTGGCACTGTCTAAAGCTATCATGGCTCAATTGAAACTTGATTTGCTTTGTGGCACTGTCTGAAGCTATCACGGCTAAATTGAAACTTGATTTGCTTTGTGGCACTGTCTAAAGCTATCATGGCTCAATTGAAACTTGATTTGCTTTGTGCCTTTGTGGCACTGTCTCAAGCTATCATGGCTCAATTGAAACTTTATTTGCTTTGTGGCTTTGTGGCACTGTCTAAAGCTATCACGGCTCAATTGAAACTTGATTTCCTTTGTGGCACTGTCTAAAACTTCACGGCTCAATTGAAACTTGATTTGCTTTGTGGCACTGTCTAAAGCTATCACGGCTCAATTGAAACTTGATTTGCTTTGTTGCTTTGTGGCACTGTCTAAAGCTATCACGGCTCAATTGAAACTTGATTTGCTTTGTGGCTTTTTGGCACTGTCTAAAGCTATGGTCAAGTTGTGATGTCTTTCACCCAACATAAGGATTTGAATTAAGGATGTCTACTGTGTTCAATTTGAGTCAAAGGTGCTTCTGGACAGTTGTAACTGTCGCTGATTTTTGGTGTTTTACTGTCCATTCTAAAGCAGACTCTACTAAAGAAAGAATAGACAGACTAGGAACTGATACAATTAAATTTAACATACCATCTCAGACAACAACTAAAATATTAACACCACACATACAGAGCAAGGTGACTAGCTCTTTCCTAGCAAGGTAGCCATCTGGCTAGCATAAAAATTAACAATGTCATTAGTTAACGATAGGATAAGACTTCATATGGCAACATTATAAATACACTTATTTTTTGTCCAAAAATGTGAGAATCTTTTGCTTGCAAAGGATTCTCACATTTTTCAGCAAAAATAAGTGTTTGCTTTTAAAGTTGATACATAGTTTAACAAATTGAGGGCTTAACGACTGGGCCCTGGCTAGCAACAACCAGTAACAAAGAGAACAAACATAACAGAGGCAGAGGAACAAACAATCAACTTAAAGATAATTCTCAGCAGAATCACCTTGTAACTGTCACTAAAGAAATTACTGGAGGGCTTAAATCGGTTTTACGTGGCCACTGACCTTGCCTTTAGTCTATTGGTTATAAAAGAAAAAGGCATAAGCTATTGAAAAATATATATTATAAACATATAATATTGTATATCATTGACAAAATGCATAATAAATAGTGCAATTAAGATAAAATTCTCATTAGCAGCACAATAAATATTAAACAGTATGTAGTCTGTTTTGAAAAAATATGTATATAAATACCAGAGGACCAATGGTCCTGTAAATGCTCACCTGAGATCTGGGATAGGCGACCTAAGCTGACCTTACCATAAAAAGGTCAAGGTCATCCTGGGGATCATGATTACACAAACTTTGGAGAGCTCCATTCACTGATGCTTCAGGCATAGTTTCAAAATCATAGGTCTTTCGGTTCTGAAGAATAAAATTTAAAAGGTTTTTACTATTTATAGCCATGGTGGCAATCTTGGTCATGTGACCTTTTATATTAACTTTCATTCCCCTTTCCTAACGATGCTCCACATAAAGTTTGGCTTTGATTGGCCAAGCAGTTTCAGAGAAGAAGAGGTTTGAATATTATGGTCATATATATTCATGTATATAGCCCAGGGGTGGGGGCAGACAATCCCCTGAGGACATTTTTTCCATAAACATAAATCCTGTCCATATGCATTTGCATACTCCCATTAAGTTTTACTAATTTTCCCTATTCAAATGCATGGGCAACCTATGTTGGCCTTGCCATAAAATAGGTCAGTCATCCCAAGGTCATGATTTATATAAACTTTGTATGGCTCCTCTCCCTGATGCTTCATGTCAAGTTTAAGACTCACAGGCCTTCTGGCTCTGGAGAAGAAAATTTTAAAGGTTTTTGCTATTTATAGACATGGTGGCCATCTTGGTCATGTGACCTTGACCATTTATATAAACTTTCATTCTCCCTTCCTAAGAAAGCTCCACATGATGTTTAGCTTTGATTGGCCAAACGGTTTCATAGAAGAAGATCTTTGAATATAATGGTAATATACATGTACATGTATATTGCCCCAGGGTGGGGCAGACCTGCCTATGGGGTTCATATTTTCAGAATCACAAAAATTCTGTCCATTTGCCCATTTCCATAAAGTTTTTCTCGAGACTTTAAATGACATTTTGACAATTTTCCCCATTCAAATGCAAGGATGACCTATGTTGACCTTGCCGTAAAATAAGTCAAGGTCATCCAAGGGTCATGATTTACTTTGTAGAGCTCCCCCCCCCCCCCCCCCTGATGCTTCATGCCAAGTTTCAAAATCATAGGCCTTCTGGTTCTGGAGAAGAAGAGTTTTAAAGGTTTTTGCTATTTATAACCATGGCGGCCATCTTGGTCATGTCACCTGGACCATATAAATTTTTGTTCCTCCATCCCAAGGATACTACATATAAAATTTGGCTTTGATTAGTCAAGTGGTTACTGAGAAAATTAAGTTTTACATTTAATTTGTAAATGACCTTTGGCCAAGGTCAAGAAATGACCTTGACCTTTTATACTAACAACACTTCATTAGCTCAACATGTTGTCTGTATCTACCAACTTTCAGGTAACAAGCTACAAAACTTCCTGAAAAATTCAATGTTTTCACTTTTTTCCATTGAAAAGCCCATGTAACCAAAATTGAGCTTGCCGTAAAATAGGTCAAGGTCAACCAAAGGTCATGATTTTTATAAACTATGATGGGCCAGAGTCCCCAATGCTACATACCTAGTTTCGTTGAAATCGGTCCACCGGTTCCAGAGAAGAAGATTTTTTTTATGATTTTTACCATATATGGGCATGGCGGCCATCTTGGTCAAGTGACCTGGATCATTTATACAAACTTTCTTTGCTTCTTCCTAAGGATGCTCCTCATGATGTTTGGCTTTGATTGGCCCATCGGATTCAGAGGAGAAGGTCTTTGAAATTGTGGACGGACAGATGACGGATGGACGCCGGATCATGGCCATCCTATAAGCTCACCTTGTGAGCCTTTGGCTCAGGTGAGCTAAAAATTCAAACATAGACTTGCATAGTAGGTGAAGGGTTACTGACCAATTCACTTGAACAAGTTCACTGCTAATTTTTGCCTAAGTTTTGGAATAGTGACCTTGAAGATAAGGCCATGGCCACCAATATCCTTATTACCTGATTACAGGGATTGCCTCAGAGCAAATTTTGTTGAAATCCATCATTACATCCTAAAAGTGCTTCAAATATAATTGCACAAGCTTCTATGTATGGATAGTTTGACTTGGACCATTTTTCCTGGGCAGGGTCAGACCTGGGTGGTTAACCAGTAATGCATTTGTATCCACGCCCCCCTCCCCCCCCCACACACACACCCCCCCACCCCGCCCTTCACCACACACACCTACTGGAAGGGTGGGGATAACCATGGGAGAGCCGTGGTAACAAATGACTGGTGCATAATCAGATGGTCTGTCAGTAGCATAAAAGCTTTGCCTGGAGACACAAGCAGACCATCTATTTCTTTGGGTCCAAATGAGCGGGGCCTATTGTATGAGCTGCCTCATGGGAAAACCAACAATCTGCATAGGCGAAAACAAGGGCGCAGATCAGCTTCGAGGTAACCGCGAAGCTGATCAGCGCCAATGTTTTCGCTACTCGGATAGTACAATTCCTCCTCTACTTAACTCCAAAATTTCAAGCTTCTAGCCATCTTCTGTGACAGTACAGGCCAGTTTATGTCAGACCTGTTCAAAAACCACATTGTTGGTTTTCCCACGAGGCGGCTCGTATATCAAATCTAATCACCTCAGGCTTATCATGTTTCAGGGACATCCATGTTATTGTTACTTTGGTACAAAAAGTATTGTTTTACCGTATAGTCTTATATCACATGGTATTAATTTTAAGTGTATAATATTGTGATTAAACTTGTCTTTATCTGATGTACATCACATATGTAGACCAGCCTGCATATCTACATAGTCTGATAAGCACAAGTGTTGTCCACCAATGAAATGGCATCATGTCCTTAGTGCCGTGCCTATCAAATCTTTCAATACAACTAAATTTTGGGCTGCTAAATTGAGTCAGAAACTCATATGGGCAAATCTTCATACCACACATTTATTTTTTTTCATCATGACTAGGCTTTAAAAGACTTGCATTAGCAATACATAAGACACAAAATACGCTGTCATAAATTCGGAGTACTAAAAGGTAATAATTAAGCTATATGCTTTAAAACGATTAATTTCTACTGTCATCATATGAAAAGATAACTACTAAAGAAAATAGCAAAGGGCACAATAATCTTGCATAAATATGCAGTGTGTAACACAAAAGTATTTCATTAGAATGGAACTTACTAGATATTTGTACATAGAAGCATGTTTTTGACTCGTTTAGAACTGACATTGCTTGTCTCAAGTTTAACATGGGCGGATCCAGAGGGGGGGACAGGGTGTCTGGACACCACCCTGGAATTGCCAGATTATTAGTTTTTGCCATGTTGAAATTTTCTGTCAGACCCTTTCTGGGAATTGGACCCCCCTGAGAAAGTTTTCTGGATCCACGCATGTTTAATATGCAGCTGTAGTTTTAAACATATATACCACTCCACCATTGGGAATTTTTCAGATGTTGATTGCAGGGTCAAAAGTTATAATTTTCTCAGTAATGGTTAATACCATCAGCGCATTTTCCTCGGTAAGATATACCAGCGACCAGTGTGTAAGAGCATGCAGCAATCTCCAGTTTGACGATGACGCCACAGTTTGCCGCAAATGTTCCAGAAATCCGCCGCTCAATTACCAGATGTGCACGTTTGCCTGCGACAGTAACGGGGTACCTGTGGTCAACAAGATTTGTCAAACATGTGCTAAACGAGTACATCCAACATCGCCGATGTGTATGCATGCATGTGACTCGACCAACATCGGAGAGTACATGGAAATTTGCTTGAGATGCGAGGAGAATCCTCCCGTCACAGCACTGATGTGTATTCACTCATGTGACCGTACCGCATTTTCATGGTATAGAAGCATCTGCGAGATTTGCTCAATGGATCCGCCTTCTGGGTTGTGTCGACATGCCTGTCAAAATACAGCTATCACGAAGTACAAGATGATTTGTGAAAAGAGAATTTGCTCCTATTCGCACAAACAGAAATAATTTGAGCCTGTGAGTGAGAAAACAAACAATTTGGGTTCTTGACACAAACCGGGCTGTACAGTCACAGAAGATGGTTAGAGCCTGGAAATTTTGTATTTAAGTAGAAGGGATTGTATCATTCGTGTAGCGAAAACAAAGGGGCTCATCAGCTTCTCAGTTACTGCGAAGCTGATCTGAGCCTTTGTTTTCGCCTATGTGGATTGTTGGTTTTCCCATGCGGCAGCTCATTTAATTGAAAAAAAAATACAACAATTGACTTAACTTGAACGGCTACTATAGTGACATGTATGTACAAAGTTCTTAATACTGTAAACTAAGTACATTGTGATCATGATATCATAAACATGAAAATGTAAGTAAATACACAATGAAAATAATAACAAACACTGTTCATAGAGCTTTGTAACTCGTTTGAGTTCTTGGATTGTTTTTATGACTCAATTTCTCAATTTCTTGAATATACAATTTTAGATACTATAGGTGAAGTCCCAATTCAAAAAAAGAGCTTCTTTTTCAATCCATCTGGAAGATAAAGTCAAATGGTACAGTGGATTGGGATAGCCTATCAGAGACTCTTTAAGCACGGATGACAGATCTGAAAGTGGTGCAGATTTGTTTTTTACACTTAATGAACGCACTTACACCAAATTTGGTAATGAAAATTGGGAATGGCGGTGCACCTACAAAATCATTTACAACATGCGCAGATCCAGAAAATAATTTTCCAGAAGGGGTCTGACGGAAAATTTCAACATGGCAAAAACTAATAATCTGGCAATTCCAGGGGGGTCCGGACCCCCTGTACCCCCCCTCTGGATCCGCCCATGTGTAACAATTTAGTCGATTGCTTAGACAATTGACTATTATAATAATAATAGCTGTATTGTCTTGACTCATTTGATATTCATTTTCATAAAATCTTAATGAAAAGTGCCCTTACACTGAGGGACCAGAGGACCATTGGTCCTGAGAATGCTCACCTGAAGCCTGACCTTGGAGCATTTAGTCATCATGAAATGACCTTGACCTTGAATACTCACATACCGTCGTTATTGACTTCATCAGTTGTCTAAATCTGCCAAGTTTCAGGTCTCAGAAAAAAAAAAAAAAAAAAAAATGTTTTCACTTTTTTCCATGTAAAAGCCAGTTTCCTAAAGTGATCTTGCCGTAAAATAGGTCAAAATCATTCTTGGGTCATCATTGAACAAACTATGATGGGCTAAGGTCCCTGATGCTACATACCAAGTTTCAGGAATATCGGCCCACCGGTTCTGGAGAGGAAGATTTTTGAGCATGGCAGCCATGTTGAACATATAACCCCAATTTTACGAACAAAATTTCATTCTCCCTATGCATGAAGGCTTCAAATAAAATTTCACATTCATAGGCTGAGAGTTTACTGAGAAAAACAAGTCTTTAATTTCAATGACCTTGGGCAAGGGTCAAAACATGACCTTGAACTTAATAAGTTGTCTGCTTCTGCCAAATTCAGTCTAAGGCTGCAACAGTATCCAAAATATCCATTGTTTTCACTTTTCCCCATGTACAAAGTAAGAATAGACAGACCAGGAATCGATGCAATTAAATTTAAAGTCCCAACATAGACACCAGGTGGGAAAGAAAATACATAAAACACAACAAAACATTTTTACCGACAACACACACGAAGAGCAGAATGACTAGCTCTTTCCCATCAAGGTAGCCATCTGGCTAAGTTTCAACCGGAACGAATGGCAATGAGCACGACAGAGAGGCAGGCACAATAGTAGTATAATTAAGATAAACCACTTTTCCTGGGACACCGATTATCATTATTACTGGGGACAAGTATAATGAAGATAAACCACTTTTCCTGGGACATCGCTTATCGTTTTTACTGGGGACAACACCGAAAACTATTTTTCCTGGGGACATAGCTTTTTCCCATCAAGGTAGCCATCCAGCTAAGTTTCAACCGGAAAGGCAAGAAGCACGACAGAGAGGCAGGCACAATAAACAGTAGTATAATGAATATTAACCACTTTTCCCGGGACACCGCTTATCGTTTTTACTGGGGACAACGCAGAATGTTTCCAACCAGGCTATGTTTCCAAAACTGACCTTGCCATAAAATTGGTGAAGGCCATCCTAGGGCCATCATCTGAACAAAATCGAATGGGCTGGAATCCCAGATACTACATACCAAGTTTCGTGAAAATCTGCCCACCGATTCTGGAGAAGATTTGTGAGCATGGCAGCCATGCTGAGCCTTCAACCCACATTTCGCGCACAAAATTTTGTTCCCCCTAAGCATGGAGGCTCCACATAAAATTTCACTTTCATATGCCCAGTGATTTTTGGGAAAACCATAACCTTAATTTTGATATTTAAGTGACCTTGGGTCAAAGTCAAGAAATGACCTTGACCTTAATTAATTACATCCCTTCATTGACTCCATGAGTTGTCTGTTTTGGAGAAGAGTTTTCTGTTTTTCTCATTGTAAATCTATGAGAGCTATATGTTGCCATGAAAACCAGAGTTCTGATCCGACCTGGCCTAAAACCAAATGCAATCTTTTCCCCACCCCAATCATGCGTCAGATAAAATTTGATTGCAATTGGCTGACTAGTTGCGGAGATATTTGTATTTGAAAGAGTAAACGCATGCATATACACACAGACAGATGCATAATTCCAACTCGACTACCATACTATAAGCTCACCTTGTGAGCCTTCTGCTCAGGTGAGCTAAAAATCTAAACCAATGCCCGAAGCTCAAATCGGTTTTCTGTTCCAAGCTCGCATTTTAAGCAAAAACATTTTTTCAGTAAAAATTGTGTTTTTAGCCAAAAATCACAGATTTCTGAAACTTTCACAAAGTGCATTGTACTGACATAAATGTAACACTATTTCTGTTATCAAAACAGCTTTGCAGTTGAATGAACCAGTAAGAGGTGATGAATGACAGAATTAGATAGGGTAGGCAACACGTGACAACTTCAATTTAAGTGGGGTCCTTAGTTTCTGCAAGTCTGTAAGAAGCACTCCCATGCAATGCAAAAAAAAAAAAAATGGAATGTTTGCACAGTGATGGTCCTGCTACATATCTATAGCAAAAGTCTGGGTGTTAGATTACCAGTATATCCTGTGAGCAAACATAAAAGTTTTGATGCTTATCAAACTTTGAGTAATATATGATGGGCTGGAGTCCCTGATCCTACATAGATAAGTTTCATGGAAATCTGCCCACTGGTTCGGGAGAAGAAGAGTTTTGAAAGGTTTTTACTATATATGGGTGTGGCAGCCATCTTGGTCATATGACCAAGATCTTGTGAACAAACTTTCATTATCCCTACCCATGGAGACTCCACATAAAATCTCAACTTGATCAGCCATGCGGTTTCAGAAAAGAAGATCTTTGAAATTGTGGACGATGGACGGACGACGACAAACGGACGCCATATCATACCTATACTATAAGTTCACTTTGGGCTTTGGGCTCATGTGAGCTAACAAAGGCACTGATCAGCTATGTATCTTTGGTTTCCCATCAGTGAAAAAGCTTTTTTTTTTTTCATGACAGACAGTCGAAGTTCAATAATTTGAAACGCAAGGGACCACATAAAGTCTTTCAAATGATCGAGAGTTCGAACTTTCGAGAATCACAAAAAAATCGGTTATGAGGCCCTCCCAGGAGTTTGGGGGATTCAGGGAGAAGGGCTATTTATTTTCAGGGATTTGGGGAGAAGGGCCATTTATTTTCAGGGATTTGGGGAGTTTTGGGAGTTTTAGGGAGCAGGTGGCTGAGGAAAAACATTTTAGGGAGCTAGGGAGAAAGGTCATTTTTCTTTTAGGGAGCAGGGAGCAAAGATCCCCCCTGGGGGGGCCTCGGTTATGTTTGGTCATTTTCATTCAGACAATTGAATGGCCAGGCTTAGCAGCTTCAATTTGGATAGAAGGTTCAAAGAAAGACGTGCTTGGATAACAAACTAGAGGACCATTGGTCCTGTAGCTCACCTGAGAGATTATCACATTGTAAGCTCATGAGATTTAAATTAATTGAGAATCGACCAATGAAAGTCTATGCATGGACACTATTGACCCCCGGGGCATGGCCAAATTTGACCCAGGGGCATGACTGGCACAATTTATAATGGGGACTACCAAACATTGCTACATACAAAATATAGAAGCTCTGGGCCTTTTGGTTTCAGAGAAGAAGATTCATGATGAGAACATCTCTTATATCTGTAAACAAGAATTCTTATCTTGCAGTTATGCACCTATTATGTAAATGAACTAATTAACACCTAGAGTCTTCAGCTACATTTACCTGTATTTTGTCCATTTTCTTTACCTCAACAAAGTATTAAAAATGTTATTTTTTGGTCAAATTTAACGTTTGAAAAACAAAATTCAATTAACTTTTCCCCCTCTTTAAAGCTATAGCCTTAAATTTTTTGTACAATTTAAAAACTTAAAATTTATATATTTTCCATTCTTTTGATTGTGGTATCAGATTACCTTTTAATGACCAAGCAGATATCAGACTCTGACCACTCCAACATTTTATTGCAATAATTACTGCAGAATGAATCAAAGCCACCTGTTATCAGCAGGAAGCCTCAAAACCGCACTTCCTTATCTAACCCGAGTTAGCACCTAGTTTCTTGGGTAACCGCACTTAATTTTATAAGAGGATGTTCTCAGCATGTTTGTTAGTTTTTCCCATTGTAAGTCTATGGAGACTATCTACCCCTTGGGCGTGGCCAAATTTGACCCCAGGGGCATGGCTGGCATAATTTATGTAGAGGACCATTAGCCATTGCTACATACAAAATATCAAAGCTGTGTGCCCTGTGGTTTCAGAGAAGAAGATTTTTGAATTTTTTTCCCATAGCACGTCTATTGAGACTATCAACCTCCGGGGCCTGGCCAAATTTGACCCCAGGGGCATGAATGGCACAATTTATGTAGAGGACCATTAGCCATTGCTACATACCAAATATCAAAGCTGTGGGCCTAGTGGTTTCAGAGAAGAAGATTTTTTTAATTTTTTCCCATAGTAAGTCTATGGAGACTATCAACCCCCGGGGCGTGGCCAAATTTGACCCCAGGGGCATGAATGGCACAATTTATGTAGAGGACCATTAGCCATTGCTACATACCAAATATCAAAGCTGTGGGCCTAGTGGTTTCAGAGAAGAAGATTTTTTTAGTTTTTCCTATTGTAGGTCTATGGAGACTATCGACCACCGGGGCGTGGCCAAATTTGACCCCGGGGACATGATTGGCACAATTTATGTAGAGGACCATTAGCCATTGCCACATACAAAATATCAAAGCTGTGGGCCCTGTGGTTTCAGAGAAGAAGATTTTTTTATTTTTTTCCCATAGTAAGTCTATGGAGACTATCAACCCCCGGGGCGTGGCCAAATTTGACCCCAGGGGCATGAATGGCACAATTTATGTAGAGGACCATTAGCCATTGCTACATACAAAATATCAAAGCTGTTGGCCTAGTGGTTTCAGAGAAGAAGATTTTTTTAGTTTTTTTCCTATTGTAGGTCTATGGAGACTATCGACCCCCGGGGCGTGGCCAAATTTGACCCCAGGGGCATGATTGGCACAATTTATGTAGAGGACCATTAGCCATTGCCACCTACAAAATATCAAAGCTGTGGGCCCTGCGGTTTCAGAGAAGAAGATTTTTTAATTTTTTTCCCATAGTAAGTCTATGGAGACTATCAACCCCCGGGGCGTGGCCAAATTTGACCCCAGGGGCATGAATGGCACAATTTATGTAGAGGACCATTAGCTATTGCTACATACCAAATATCAAAGCTGTGGGCCTAGTGGTTTCAGAGAAGAAGATTTTTTTAGTTTTTCCAATTGTAAGTCTATGGAAACTATCCACCCCCGGGGCGTGGCCAAATTTGACCCCAGGGGCATGGCTGGCACAATTTATGTAGAGGACCATTAGCCATTGCCACATACCAAATATCAAAGCTGTGGGCCCTGTGGTTTCAGAGAAGAAGATTTTTTAATTTTTTTCCCATAGTAAGTCTATGGAGACTATCGACCCCCCGGGGTGTGGCCAAATTTGACCCCAGGGGCATGAATGGCACAATTTATGTAGAGGACCATTAGCCATTGCTACATACCAAATATCAAAGCTGTGGGCCTAGTGGTTTCAGAGAAGAAGATTTTTTTAGTTTTTCCCATTGTAAGTCTATGGGACCTATCTGTTGCCATGGAAACCACAATTTTGATACAATCTGCTCCAAAACCTAATGCCATCAATCCCCCAACCCAATTATGGTTCACATTAAATTTGATCAAGATCGGCCTACTAGCTTCAGAAATATTCTTCTTTGAAATTGTGGACGAACGACGGACGGACGACGACGGATGCCTGCCTATCCTATAAGCTCACCTGTGAGCCTTCGGCTCAGGTGAGCTAACTAGAGGACCATTGGTCCTGTAGCTCACCTGAGAGATTATCACATTGTAAGCTCGTGATTTTTGAATTAATTGAGAATTGACCAATGAAAGTCTATGCATGGACACTATTGACCCCCGGGGCATGGCCAAATTTGACCCAGGGGCATGACTGGCACAATTTATAATGGGGACTACCAAACATTGCTACATACAAAATATAGAAGCTCTGGGCCTTTTGGTTTCAGAGAAGAAGATTTTTGTTAGTTTTTCCCATTGTAAGTCTATGGAGACTATCTACCCCGGGGCGTGGCCAAATTTGACCCCAGGGGCATGGCTGGCACAATTTATGTAGAGTACCATTAGCCATTGCCACATACAAAATATCAAAGCTGTGGGCCCTGTGGTTTCAGAGAAGAAGATTTTTTTATTTTTTTCCCATAGTAAGTCTATGGAGACTATCAACCCCCGGGGCGTGGCCAAATTTGACCCCAGGGGCATGAATGGCACAATTTATGTAGAGGACCATTAGCCATTGCTACATACAAAATATCAAAGCTGTTGGCCTAGTGGTTTCAGAGAAGAAGATTTTTTTAGTTTTTTTCCTATTGTAGGTCTATGGAGACTATCGACCCCCGGGGCGTGGCCAAATTTGACCCCAGGGGCATGATTGGCACAATTTATGTAGAGGACCATTAGCCATTGCCACCTACAAAATATCAAAGCTGTGGGCCCTGCGGTTTCAGAGAAGAAGATTTTTTAATTTTTTTCCCATAGTAAGTCTATGGAGACTATCAACCCCCGGGGCGTGGCCAAATTTGACCCCAGGGGCATGAATGGCACAATTTATGTAGAGGACCATTAGCTATTGCTACATACCAAATATCAAAGCTGTGGGCCTAGTGGTTTCAGAGAAGAAGATTTTTTTAGTTTTTCCAATTGTAAGTCTATGGAAACTATCCACCCCCGGGGCGTGGCCAAATTTGACCCCAGGGGCATGGCTGGCACAATTTATGTAGAGGACCATTAGCCATTGCCACATACCAAATATCAAAGCTGTGGGCCCTGTGGTTTCAGAGAAGAAGATTTTTTAATTTTTTTCCCATAGTAAGTCTATGGAGACTATCGACCCCCCGGGGTGTGGCCAAATTTGACCCCAGGGGCATGAATGGCACAATTTATGTAGAGGACCATTAGCCATTGCTACATACCAAATATCAAAGCTGTGGGCCTAGTGGTTTCAGAGAAGAAGATTTTTTTAGTTTTTCCCATTGTAAGTCTATGGGACCTATCTGTTGCCATGGAAACCACAATTTTGATACAATCTGCTCCAAAACCTAATGCCATCAATCCCCCAACCCAATTATGGTTCACATTAAATT
The DNA here is from genome assembly GCA_964017185.1 of Rugalucina vietnamica. Lineage (NCBI taxonomy): Eukaryota > Metazoa > Mollusca > Bivalvia > Lucinida > Lucinidae > Rugalucina > Rugalucina vietnamica. Next base: position 41,026,159 of record OZ024870.1, read on the forward strand.
TGATCAAGATCGGCCTACTAGCTTCAGAAATATTCTTCTTTGAAATTGTGGACGAACGACGGACGGACGACGACGGATGCCTGCCTATCCTATAAGCTCACCTGTGAGCCTTCGGCTCAGGTGAGCTAAGTAGAGGACCATTGGTCCTGTAGCTCACCTGAGAGATTATCACATTGTAAGCTCGTGATTTTTGAATTAATTGAGAATTGACCAATGAAAGTCTATGCATGGACACTATTGACCCCCGGGGCATGGCCAAATTTGACCCAGGGGCATGACTGGCACAATTTATAATGGGGACTACCAAACATTGCTACATACAAAATATAGAAGCTCTGGGCCTTTTGGTTTCAGAGAAGAAGATTTTTGTTAGTTTTTCCCATTGTAAGTCTATGGAGACTATCTACCCCGGGGCGTGGCCAAATTTGACCCCAGGGGCATGGCTGGCACAATTTATGTAGAGTACCATTAGCCATTGCCACATACAAAATATCAAAGCTGTGTGCCCTGTGGTTTCAGAGAAGAAGATTTTTGAATTTTTTTCCAATAGCAAGTCTATTGAGACTATCAACCTCCGGGGCCTGGCCAAATTTGAGCCCAGGGGCATGAATGGAACAATTTATGTAGAGGACCATTAGCCATTGCTACATACCAAATATCAAAGCTGTGGGCCTAGTGGTTTCAGAGAAGAAGATTTTTTATTTTTTTTTCCCATAGTAAGTCTATGGAGACTATCAACCCCCGGGGCGTGGCCAAATTTGACCCCAGGGGCATGAATGACACAATTTGTGTAGAGGACCATTAGCCATTGCTACATACCAAATATCAAAGCTGTGGGCCTAGTGGTTTCAGAGAAGAAGATTTTTTTAGTTTTTCCTATTGTAGGTCTATGGAGACTATCGACCCCCGGGGCGTGGCCAAATTTGACCCCGGGGACATGATTGGCATAATTTATGTAGAGGACCATCAGCCATTGCCACATACAAAATATCAAAGCTGTGGGCCCTGTGATTTCAGAGAAGACGATTTTATAATTTTTTTCCCATAGTAAGTCTATGGAGACTATCAACCCCCGGGGCATGGCCAAATTTGACCCCAGGGGCATGAATGGCACAATTTATGTAAAGGACCATTAGCCATTGCTACATACCAAATATCAAAGCTGTTGGCCTAGTGGTTTCAGAGAAGAAGATTTTTTTAGTTTTTTTCCTATTGTAGGTCTATGGAGACTATCGACCCCCGGGGCGTGGCCAAATTTGACCCCAGGGGCATGATTGGCACAATTCATGTAGAGGACCATTAGCCATTGCCACCTACAAAATATCAAAGCTGTGGGCCCTGTGGTTTCAGAGAAGAAGATTTTTTAATTTTTTTCCCATAGTAAGTCTATGGAGACTATCAACCCCCCGGAGCGTGGCCAAATTTGACCCCAGGGGCATGAATGGCACAATTTATGTAGAGGACCATTAGCCATTGCTACATACCAAATATCAAAGCTGTGGGCCTAGTGGTTTCAGAGAAGAAGATTTTTTTAGTTTTTCCAATTGTAAGTCTATGGAGACTATCGACCCCCGGGGCGTGGCCAAATTTGACCCCAGGGGCATGGCTGGCACAATTTATGTAGAGGACCATTAGCCATTGCCACATACAAAATACCAAAGCTGTGGGCCCTGTGGTTTCAGAGAAGAAGATTTTTTAACTTTTTTTCCCATAGTAAGTCTATGGAGACTATCAACCCCCGGGGCGTGGCCAAATTTGACCCCAGGGGCATGAATGGCACAATTTATGTAGAGGACCATTAGCCATTGCTACATACCAAATATCAAAGCTGTGGGCCTAGTGGTTTCAGAGAAGAAGATTTTTTTAGTTTTTCCCATTGTAAGTCTATGGGACCTATCTGTTGCCATGGAAACCACAATTTTGATACAATCTGCTCCAAAACCTAATGCCATCAATCCTCCAACCCAATTATGGTTCACATTAAATTTGATCAAGATCGGCCTACTAGCTTCAGAAATATTCTTCTTTGAAATTGTGGACGGACGGACGGACGACGACGGACGACGGATGCCTGCCTATCCTATAAGCTCACCTCTGAGCCTTTGGCTCAGGTGAGCTAAAAATCAAAGGATGACAAATGTTCACATAAAAGTCAATAATTTTCAATTAATTTTTAATCAAACACAGTAATTGTTGCGATCGATCTCAATTAAAGACATCATTTACTCAATTTATGGATCATCGAATCTGATGTCTGTTACCTGAAGCGGATATACCTGTGAAGTCACTCGCATGTGTAATAATTGATATTGCTTTACAAAGAAATCATGTTCATTGTGTGTGACCTTGATTGGCAGTTTGCGACTTTGAATTTCAAGGAGTATTTTAATCGGAATTTCATTGATCGGGACCGGCAAAATTGTTAAAAAAATGAATTTTTTCGAAAAATTGAAATTCGAAAAATCTGCATACATGCGATACCTCGCTCATCATCAGGGAGACTCCAGGAAATGAGCTGTAAAATTATCTAAAATTCTTCTAAAAGACACCACTTTTTCATGACAATTCAAAATCTCCCTGAAATGAAGCAAGAATTTTCCTATACATTTTTCAAAATCCTCCCCGAAATGAATGAAAAATCTCCCTGATGCCTCTTTCAAACTCATCACATGTATGAATCTGTAATATTTTAACAATAAACAATAGCAGAAACTTTCGGGGCCGTCAAATGTCTTCGAAAAATCCAGCAGTTTCGAAATATCGGCGGTCGAAATTGAACTGTAGCTCAAACTAACTCTAACCATCTGCAATTTGTATCCTAGCTAAGCAGGTTATCCGCTGGATACAGACATGGATTAGCTTGTTGATGTGCTCAATATGTGGATTGTGCTTACTTTGATATTAGAATTCTGGGCCCAGTTGTTCAAAACTTCTTTGCTAAATGTCATTGTTAAGACCTCAACTGGTTGAGTACATGCTGACTACATAATCAAATACACTGTTATTGTTTTTTGTTGAAAAAATGAGAATATTCTCACATTTTTACAACAAAAAATAACAGTGTATTTGTAATATTGCCATTTAAAATTTTAATGAATCGTTAACTAACAACATTGTTAATTTTGAACAACTGGCCCCTGATCTCCAAGAAAAGCACTTAAGTTAACAAATCTAACTCCATATAAATCACATGTCATTCTGATTCAGAATTTCTCATGCATTGGAAAACACATTCAGCTAAAAATCCTTTAACTTTAAGTCTTCATATGAGCTGCGTCACGAGAAGACTGGATTTGGCCTATGCGAAAACAAAGGCGCAGATCAGCTTTGTAGTAACTGCGAAGCTGATCAGGGCCTTTGTTTTCGCTACATGGATAGTACAATTTCTCATTTTCTTAAAACAGAAATTTAAAGTTTCTTGTTCACTTCTGTGACTGTACAGACTGGTTTGTGTCAGGCCTGGTTGGAAACCCCGAAGATCGGTTTTCTTGCGTCGCAGCTCATGAGTAAAGCTGCCAAAACCTTTGAAACATATCTTCAAAATTAACTCATTTAAGCCTGGCGTCCCTTTTATGAGACATAGGCAAACAGAATAGCCCCAGATGTGACGCCGCAGAACGCGGCGTCCCATCTGGGGCTATTCTGTTTGCTTAGAGAATTTTCATCGAAAAATTGAACAAAATTTAAAAATCATTCCTGATGCCCCTAAAAATGAAAGTGGACTCGCCCAAATGATAATGATGGGAAAATCCATTCGTCAAGTATGGGTTAATTGTACATAATCCTCTGTACATTAAGAGGATAAAACATTCTTTTCCGTGCATTAACGTTTGCCAAGCCCAAGGGCAATAATGTGTTGCAGCCCGAACCGCGTAGCGGTGAGGGCTGCAACACATTATTGCCCGAGGGCTTGGCAAACGTTAATGCACTTGGAAAAGAATGTTATATCGTCATTGTTATATACCTTTCCTCCGATACATGTACATTTTATTTATTTATTTATTTATTTATTTATTTATTTATTTATTGTGAATGCTATGTCTTGAAATCGCGCATGATGACAAGCACACAGCCGTTGACTGGTAAGTGATTAGACACAAATTGACACGTTAAATTAAGATGAAATATACGTCTGAAATGTACATTCACCTGCCATGTTAAATTTAGATGAAATGAACACCTGCTAGTGTCCATAACATGTAAACAGGTGTATGTCATAGTCTCAGGGCAAAAACACCTAGGGCAATAACACCATTATTGCCCTGCTATGACGTCATCTCAGGGCATTAACACCATTATTGCCCTGCTGCGGTGTCAACTCAGGGCATTAACACCATTATTGCCCTGCTGTGACGTCATCTCAGGGCATTAATGGTATTAATGCCCTACGACGCTTAAAAGAGCAGAAAGTGTTGTCCGTTACAACACGACCAGTTTCTATTGTAGAGATACATTAGGTATATAACAATGCCTGTTAACATTCACATTGGTCCATTCCTTGTTACATTTATTTGCACCATTTTTGGACCATTGTCACATTTATTTGCACCACTTTTGGACCATTGTCACATTTATTTGCACCATTTTTGGACCATTGTCACATTTATTTGCACCATTTTTGGACCATTGTCACATTTTTTTGCACCATTTTTGGACCATTGTCACATTTATTTGCACAATTTTTGGACCATTGTCACATTTATTTGCACAAAATTTTTGGACCATTGTCATTTATTTGCACCACTTTTGGACCATTGTCACATTTATTTGCACCAATTTTTGACCATTGTCATATTTATTTGCTCCATTTTGGACCATTGTCACATTTATTTGCACCATTTTATATGTGACTAGATAGACAAACTGGACTGAACACATCCATGAAATGGCAATCTCGTGAAGACTGGCCTGTCCAAGCATTGATAATTATCTCGTAGCTTCATTACTCCATTACCCATATTGATTGTGACGTAGAAACTCCCAGCCTGTCCAAGCATTAATAATTATCTCATAGCTTCATTACTCATTATCCGTATTGATCGTGAAGTAGAAACTCCCAAGATTCCTTCCAAGTCAGCTGATCAACTTGTTCTTGATTCAAGTCAACATTGCCGTAGGTCACTGGTAATAGCTGGACAAAAACCCAGGTTGCCATGGCAATCAGGCTAATAACTAAGTTAGGCAACATCAGTGAACTAAAACGCTTTCTGAAATATAATAATACAGGTTCATTTTATGCAAAAATTTAGGATTTATTTCAACAAAATAGCTATTAAGATTATTGTACAATTTAATAAGGGCAGGGAAGGGATTCTGAAAATCTTTGAAAATGGTGAATGTTGCTGAAGGATACTGGATGCCAAAGGATGTCTATACTTTTAGCTCACTTTGTTATCCCAATGACTAAGATGCACTACAATTGTCTCTATACAACTCCTATTATTCCTTATAAAATTGAGAATAAGGGAAAAAGCATCTGAACTGAATCATTTTAATTGAAAATAGATTTCAGCCCTTCAGTAATTTTGTTTTCCCTGTGATGAAAGATTATTTGAGCCTGCGCATGGGAAAACCAACAATCTGCATAGGCAAAAACAAAGGCGCAGATCAGCTTCGCAGTAACTGCAAAGCTGATCAGCCCCTTTGATTTCACTACACGGATAGTACAATTCCTCTACTATCTAAATCTGTGACTGTACAGCTCGGTTTGTGTCGGACCTGGTCAAAACCCAAATTGTTGGTTTTCTCACACACAGGCTGAATTTTACAATCCAAGGTATGCAAGTTCTATTTTGAAAGACTTGTAATAACTACCTTTCAAGCAAAGAGCCAATATGATTGACAACAGCGGCAGTGACGAGTACTTTATAAACAACACTTGGCAGATAGTGATACAGGAACAATGTAGAGTCGGTCAGGAAGTGTGGTATATAGTGGAGAAAATAACCAATCACCAATAGTTCACCAGTAAACACAAACTGACCCCACTCATCTGAAATCAAAACAAAATCTAAAGAATGCTAAGAGAAAAGAATGTCATAATCAATATGTACACTGAAAAAAAGTTATAAGAGGCCACCTCATATTTTGTCTTCTAGTTCAGAAAGTAAAATACGATCAATTAAAATTCATGATCATATGAATAAACCAATGTCTAACAGTGGCTCTGTGAGTTTCTGCATTCCAAAATGCGTGATACTTCTCACACAGACGAAGCATGTGTAAAGGTACCCTATTTCAAAAAGTCACACTTTATTAACATCAAATTAAATGTCATATTATGACGTTGTGTTTTTACATTTTAATTTATTTGAAAGTGCTACTGACTGCCATGATGCAAGATAAAATTAAGTCAAAAGTGTTGCTGCAATAAGAATCTTCGTTTCTGTTTTGCACATGCAAGAAGACAACAACCTGAATAACAGGAATTCAGCTTTTGTATGCAATTTGCATACCAACTTTGTTCTTCTCCAGTTGCGTTATTATCAGCAGCACGGCATTGAAATTTTCAGCGATTATTAAGGTCAAATACTAGACTCTGATAAACTTTGAAAATTAAAAAAATCGTCCACAAATTTTGTTATTTTGTTCGTTAAAAATTGGCATTGAAACCGGAAGTGTGCGGCAGCCTTGACATGTTGGTCCTCGAAAATGGTCAAAAACAGTTCAGTCGAATTATATCTCTCATTTCCAGGCCTCATCAAGTGAATTTAACAGGGTCAACATGTTTAAGAGGCACATTTATGAATTTTTCAAAAAATCTCAAAATTGGCGATTTTTAAAAATGCATAAAAATTCTACCAGTAGAGAAAATTCGAATGTTTGATGTTTTTCCGAGCCGTAACGACCCCTTTGATGACACCCGTTCCTAATTTCAATAAATGGTGTGCTGTATCCAATTTTTTATTTAAAAACATTGATTTTTGCATTTTTACTCCAAAAACGCCTTTAGTAAAAAAATTTATTTCTTAACACTTTGGAACTTTACTTACTTGAAAGACACGTCTTTTGGCAAAAAATTGTGCAATTTTGAACTTGGCTTAGAAACAAAAAATGAGTTTGAAAAATGGCCTCTTTATAACTTTGTTTCAGTGTATGGTTGGGGTAGAGCAAATTTTTACATCTGAGAAGAACTTGGTTCTTTTTGAGGTTTGATATGATTTGAACAAACAATTCAGGCCTTGTAAGGGGCATAAAAGCAGATTTATCTGTGCTTGTGTTGTATGTGGTGTCCCCAATTGCGCTTTTGTGCCCTGTCAATTGCTCATCAGTGTATGACGTCCTTATAATGTGTGCGGACTAAAACTCCAACCTTAACATATCCATATTCAATATATAAAGGCAACATTAGTGTTATTTCTTTATAAAATTTGATATAAGAACCCGACTAATAATGGTCTGTTCTGTTTGTCTTTGTCTACAAAATAAAATGGAACGAGGAATGTTTTGAGCATAAGAATATTACCTTCACTGAGATCATAGCACCGTCTTCTTCGTCTCAGCAAGTATAAAACACCTATAGCTATATACAATACCACAGCGATGGTGCCTAATGACCATACCATCACATTGCCTATTAGGTGAATCTGGGCCTGTAAAGAAATATTACAATATGAGCCTTCGCATGGGAATTTGGGTTTGAGACTAGGACTGACACAAACTGGCCTGTTCCATCACAGAAGCAAGCAAGAAGATTCAAATTTTTTATACAAGTGGAAGAGGGGTTATAATGTGTAGTGAAAACAAAGGCCCTGATCAGCTGTGCAGTTAAACCCAATTTTTCTCATGACAAGACTCATATGATCTGCAGTTTTTCAAGTTTTCATAAACCTTTACGGATACTTGGCAGAGCATCTTAATGAGAATATGTTAGCTGTTTAAAACAAAGACATTGAAATAAGGTAATATTTCATGCCACTATGGTTAGAAACTACTATGAAAAGCTTTAATTTGACGAGGGAATTATTATTTTCCTAGTTTTAGGCTGGTTTTCATAAAAACAGCAGATATAAGAGCCTGTGCATGAGAAAACTAACAATTTGGGTTTCCGACCAGGTCTGACACAAACCAGGCTGTACAGTCACAGCATAAAGCAAGAAGCTTGAAACTGGATGTAAGTAGAAGAGGACTAGTACTATCTGTGTGGCGAAGACAAAGGTGCTGATCAGCTGAGCAGGCTGATCAGCTGTGCAGTTACTGCACAGCTGATCTGCATCTTTGTTTTCGCATATGCTCAATTAAATTTGTTCAGATGAATTAGTGTAACAGCATCATTTTCTTAAACTTATTCTAGCCTGCTGGTCAGCCACAGGTCATTGATGCTCTATAACCACCAGAGGACCAATGGTCCTGTTAACGCTCACCTGAGATCTGCTGTATATACGAATGTTATAGAAAATAGTACCAGTATAGGGGCAGATGAAGCCCTTGGGCCATTTTTTTTTCAGAATAATCAATATACTGTCCATACCAGTTTTTCCCTTCAAATGACATTTTAACAGTTTACCCATTCAAATACATAGGCAACCCATGTTGACCTTGTCGTAAAATAGGTCAAGGTCATCACAGGGTCATGATTTAAATACACATTGTAGTACTTTAGCTATCAATGCTTCATGCCAAGTTTCTTTGAAATCAGTCCACCAGTTTCGGAGAAGATTTTTGAAGGGTTTTTACCATATGGGCATGGCGGCCATCTTGGTCATGTGACCTAGATTATTCATATATACATTGATTCCCCCATTCTATAGGTGCTTCATATAAAATTTGGCTTTGTTTGGCCAAGCGGTTTCAGAGGAGAAGACGTCTGAATATTATGGAGATATACATGTATATTGCCCCGGGGTAGGGGCACATGAGCCCCTCGGGTCCAATTTTTTTTTCAGAATCATTAATATTCAGTCCTACTGCCCATTTCCTGAAAGACTTTCACTTTAAATGACATTTTAAAAGTTTTCCCCATTCAAATACATTAGCGACCTATGTTGACCTTGCCGTAAAATAGGTCAAGGTCACCACAGGGTCATGATTTATATAAACATTGTAGTGCTTGAGCCATCAATGGTTCATGTCAAGTTTCGTTGAAATCAGTCCACCGGTTCTGGAGAAGAAGATTTTTGAAGGGTTTTTACCTTATATGGGCATGGCGGCCATCTTGGTCATGTGACCTGGATTATTTATATACACATTGGTTTCCCCTTCCCATAGATGCTTCATGTAAAATTTGGCTTTGATTGGCCAAGCGGTTTCAGAGAAGAAGATGTTTGAATATTATGATAATATACATGTATATTGCCCCGGGGTGGGGGCGGATGAGCCCCTGGTGCCCAATTTTTTTCAGAATCATTAATATTCAGTCCTACTGCTTATTTTCTGCAAGATTTTTCCTTTAAATGACAATTTAACAATTTTTCCCATTCAAATGCAAAGGCGACCTATGTTGACCTTGCCGTAAAATAGGTCAAGGTCACCGCAAGGTCATGATTTATATACACATTGTAGTACTTGAGTCATCGATGCTTCATGCCAAGTTTGGTTGAAATCGGTCCAGTGGTTCCGGAGAAGAGGATTTTTGAAGGGTTTTTACCATATATGGGCATGGCGGCCATCTTGGTCATGTGACCTGGATTATTTATATATACATTGGTTCCCCCTTCCCATAGATGCTTCATGTAAAATTTGGCTTTGATTGGCCAAGCTGTTTCAGAGAAGAAGATCTTTGAAAATGGTGGACGACGGACGGACGGACGGACGACGGACGACGGAGCATGGGTATACTATAAGCTCACCTTGTGAGCCTGACGGCTCAGGTGAGCTAATAAAACAGTCTAAACTAGAATTTGTTTTCTATGTGAAAACTGATGTCTCCCCCCTTTCTACGTGCATGTCCAAATATGCAAGCAAGAGTTACAGTTCTTGTGCATCACATCCTGTCATTCTGTTTTATAAGTGTACCAAGTTTCATTGAAATATCTCTTACGGTTTTAAAGTTATAGAGCCGGCACGAAACTGTATGGAAAATAATCAAAGGGAAATAACTCCAAAGATATGAAAGCAAGTGTAATGATTCTTGAGCATGACACATTGTCTCATCATGCTTTATAAGTGTACCATGTTTCATTGAAAAATCTCTAATGGTTTTTGCGTTATAGAGCAGACACAAAATTGTATGAAAAATAATCAAAGGAAAATAACTCCAAAGATATGCAAGCAAGAGTTATGGTTCTTTAGCATGAAACATCATCTCATCGTGCTTTATAAGTGTACCAAGTTTCATTGAAATATTTCATATGGTTTTCAAGTTATAGAGTGGACATGAAATTGTATGGAAAAATAATCAAAGGGAAATAACTCCAAAGATATGAAAGCAAGAGTTATTATACCCCCGGCATACGAAGTATTAGGGGGTATATAGTTTTTGCTTTTTCCGTCTGTTTGTCTGTTTGTCTGTAAACTTTTTTTGTGTCAAAGATTTCTCAGGAACTACTTAACATAGAATTTTAAAATTTGGTACAAACCTTGGGTATGTCAAGTTGTATTGTGTATTTGAGAATCAGCAATCTCTGGCTTATCATTCCCTTTATTTATCCATTTTTCTCTCTATCCGAGAAATTTTTCCATCATATCAGCAAAGTCTGTATAAGAGTTAGACACTTCAAATTTTATATGCATGTTAAGAATGACCAACTGTATTACTGAAAACAAGATTATGATTCTGTGGTTTAATTTTGTCTTCTTTTTTTACTTTGTTTCTTTTCCCATCTGTCACTCCTATACAAATCTGCATGTTTTTGTGTCAAAGATTTCTCAGGAACTACTTAACCTAGAATTTTAAAATTTGGTACAAAGCTTTGGTATGTCAAGTTGTATTTTTTTATTTGAGAATCAACAAACTCCGGCTTTTCATTCCCTTTATTTATCCATTTTTCTTTCTATCCAAGAAATTTTCTGTTAAAGATTTCTCAGGAACTACTTTACCTAGAAGTTTGAAATTAGGTACAAACCTTGGGTACCTCAAGTTGTATTGTGTATTTGAGAATCAGCTGTTTCATGCTTATCAGTCCCTGTATTTATCTATTTTTCTTTCCATCCAATAAATTTTCATCATATCAGCTTAGTCTGTATAAGAGTTAGAGACTTCAAATTCTATATGCATGTTCAGAATGACCAAATCTATTACTGAAAACAAGATTAAGATGCTGTGGTTTACCTTTGTCTTCTTTTTGTACCTTGTTTCTTTTTCTTATAATCTTTGTAGAAGCGTACAGTACACCTGGGTATTCATTTGATGACTAGATGTATACCTTTTCTGTAATCTGCTTTTTGTCTCTAAGTGGTATGATCTCTGTTGGCTACCACCGGGGGTATGTGAGCTTTGCTCACTTTTGCTATATTAATTCTTGTGCATGACACATCGTCTCATCGTGCTTTATAAGTGTACCAAGTTTCACTGAAATTTCTCTAACGGTTTTCAAGTTATAGGGTGGACACGAAATTGTATGGAAAATAATCAAAGGGAAATTACTCCAAAGATATGCAAGCAAGAGTTATGGTTCTTTAGCATGACACATTATCTCATCGTGCTTTATAAGTGTACCAAGTTTCATTGAAATAACTCTTACGGTTTTCGAGTTATAAAGCGGACACAAAATTGTATGGAAAATAATCAAAGGGAAATAACTCATAAAATACTCAAGCCAGAGTTATGGTTCTTGTGCATGACACATCGTCTGATCATGCTTAATAAGTGTACCATGTTTTATTGAAAAATCTTAAATGGTTTTCAAGTTATACAGCGGACACGAAATTGTATCGAAAATAATCGAAGGGAAATAACTCCAAAAATACTCAAGCTAGAGTTATGGTTCTTGTGCATGACACATCGTCTCGTCATGGTTTATAAGTGTACCAAGTTTCATTGAAAAATCTTTAATGGTTTTCAAGTTATACAGCGGACACGAAATTGTATCGAAAATAATCAAAGGGAAATAACTCAAAAAATACTCAAGCTAGAGTTATGGTTCTTGTGCATGACACATCGTCTCGTCGTGGTTTACAAGTGTACCAAGTTTCATTGAAAAATCTTTAACGGTTTTCAAGTTATGGAGCGGACACAATTTGTGACGGACAGACGGATGGACAGACAGACAGACAGACAGACGGACAGACAGACGCACGGGGAAAAACAATATGTCTCCCGACCCTGTCGGGGGGAGACATAATACATGTTGCTGAAATTTAGTCATTTTTTATCAGCTGGAATGACTTTCGGCTATTTAGACTGTTTAATGGTTATAGAGCGTCAATGACCTGTGGCTGACCAGCAGGCTAGTTTAAAAAATCCTCAATTTAAACACCAGAACATTCCTCATCTGTGTCAAAACAAAACTTACATTATTCTCACTGCTCATCCAGTAAGCAATATTTTTACTCATCATCGGCCAGTCGAGTGGTGAAGAGCTATATTTATGTTCCAACTCCGCATCATGCTGTGAAAATAACATCTTCATCTGGACTTCCCAGAATTTAGCCCAGAATGACAGGTGTGTCGGCTCCAGGGGGATCATTTCTGCCGAGGCCAGGTCCTGCAGGTGCCCCTCGGCGTCGAGATTGTGGGTGTATCGATGCTCCTCCACATTCCATATAGTTGCATCTTGTTGCAGGATTCTATCTGTAGCTACTTCATGCTGGTTGAAACCCCACTCTGGTAACTGTTTACCACTGGTCTGGAATTGATGAAAATAGAAGGGGTGCAATGAACCTTGTTTCTATTTGTTTTGTCTGATTTAATGCTTACTACCCACAGTCAACAGCCAAGGTCATATTGGGACTGTCATTTATCTTAACTACACTGTTTGGACAAACCCCCGAAAGGCAGATTACCAGTACTTACCAATAACAGACATGAATTGAGCCACCTCATGGGAAAACCAACAACCTGCATAGGCGAAAACAAAGACGCAGATCAGCTTCGCGGTAACCGCGAAGCTGATCAGCGCCTTTATTTTCGCTACTCGGATAGTATAATTCCTCTTCTACTTAAATCCGAAATTTCTAGCTTCTAGCTCTTTTCTGTGCTTGTACAGGCCGGTTTGTGTCAGACCTGTTCGGAAACCACATTGTTGGTTTTCCCACGAGGCGGCTCAATTCTGGGGAATAGAAATATTTTCATAACCAAATCTTCATGAAGTATGCACAAGATGGTGATCAATCTCAGCCAATTAAATAAATCAGTCTCATTCAATACACAATTTTAATACTCACATTCTAATAGCTCAGTTACAGAACCCTGTAAGATGTCTCCATAACCAGTAAATGAGCCTGTATGTGAGAAAACCAACAATTTGGGTTTCCTACCAGGTCCGACACAACCCGGCCCGTACAGTCACAGAAGATGGATAGAGGCTGGAAATTTTGGATTTAGAAAGTAGAGGAATTGTACTATCCGTGTAGCGAAAACAAAGGCACTCAACAGCTTCGCAGTTACCGCGAAGCTGGACTGCGCCTTTGTTTTCGCCTATGCAGCTTGTTGATTTTCCCATGCGGCGGCTCATATTTAATGGCATACCTTAATAGCTTGTGAAGTGTTGACATGGACCAGTCTAATGTGACTCTTGATAGTTTCCCAGCTTGCAGAGTCACTCTCTCTGTTTAAGATCTCTACCCTCCACAGGTTCTGAGGGGCCATAGACACATTGTAGTTGATGTAGCACGAGACTTCCTGGAGATGTGGGGAGACCGGGGCAGCGACGTCATGGCTGTTCAGGGCCCTGCTGGTGATACCGTGGACCAGTTGTATAATGTCACCATGTCTGACAGGAACTGGGGGGTCATCTACTGTCATTGATGGCCTGTAATGTGAAAAAGTAAAGTATAAATAATCAGTTCTGATTCAACTTAGAGCAAATCTAAACAGCGTTTGTTCATTTGTCTGGTCAATTTTCAAAAACACTTTTACTAAACATAATGTTTTATCGTAGCTACATTAGACTGTAATGCCAGTAGTTGGGAACAGACTGTTTCAACACTACAGGTTAGCTTACATCTGTTGTGGTTGTTGATTACATCTGTTGCTTGCAAACATTTTAACGGTTCTCTGTGCTGCTTTTGTTTTTTTGTGAGTTTTTATCTAAGAGTAATTTATATTCTGAAAGACATGTTTGGCAGTAAGTATCATGGTGATTAAAATCAGGGCTTGATTTTCAATCATTCCACCAGCTCCTAGTAATTTTAAAGTTCTAATTTAGTCAAACAGAGTGAATACCATACAGTATATTCACCTACTTGTCAGGATGTTTTATGATCCACCAATTATTCACATCTTTGAAGACATAACATGTGACCTGTTGTTGATGACTGGATCCCCTCCCGTCAGGGTATCTGATAGGGTAGACATGAGCATGAGAGTGGAGCCAGCAAGGTCGTCCAGGAACTGGGTCAAATGTGTGACGCAGGGTGATCTGGGAGCCGTAGGATACATACAGGGGCTGTCCTTTTGTAAGGGTGGCCAATCCTCCCTGGAAATTCAACAAAATATTTACCTTATTTACCAACATATAAATATTAAGAAAGTTGTAAGTTGAAGGCTTTCTTACTAGAAGAATCTTCATAGGAGTTTGATGGTGCCATAGGGGCCCGGCGCCTGTTTTGGTTGATTTGTGACACATATTAAGCAAAAACAAGTATACATTGTAAAATTATTGACAAGGTCAATAATTTTACAATATTTACCTGTTTTCGCTAAATATGTGTCAAAAATCAACCAAAACATGCGGCGGGCCCCTATGGATGGTGCAGCAGCTAGACCCTTTCTAGTTGTTCACAAAATTAAAGTGATGATGATCCTTAAACATTTATGAATTTATGGAGGAAAATTGAAAAAAAAATAAAAATAAAAAAAAAAAATACATTTTTCATTTATTTTCATAATAATGATCAATCAATTTTTCCCTTTTCTTAAAAAGATAAATGGTTGGAATCAGTGATCATTTAAGATATTACAATGATGCTTTACCTCAAGACTAGCCTTAAACGCACTTGTCATGACATTATCATGTGATCCTGGGTTAGTCAGGATACTCACAAGAATGTAAAATATGTAGACATAATACTAAAATGGTTACAAATAGATGAAGTTACCTCAAGACTGGCTTGGAATGCACTTGTCATGACGTTATCATGTGGCCCTGCCTTGGTTAGTATACTCAGATGTACGTAGAATATGTAGATGTACAGTGCAATAGGTACAACCAGGAGTGAAAAACACCTTGCCAAGATATGCTTCACCAAAGATAACTAAAAATAGTAAGAATGGAGCATTATCTATACTTAAATTTGTGTAAATGAGTTTAAGCTGGTTTCAAATACTTGCTTGTCAACATAAAGCCCCTGTCACACACTCACAAGTTGGACCTATAAGTTAAACTCCGCCCACTTTTTTGATGAACTCGTAGCAACTCGTAGAGAACTCGTCCTATGTCAGCGGTTGTCCTACACAAGTCTTCCAAACTCGCAGCATGTCGTGGAAAGGCTACAAGAATTTTAAACAGTTTAAAATTCTCGTAGCAACTCGCCGTCTTAAAGAGGGTGGGGCATGGGCAGAACATAACTCATACTGATCTCATAACTTATCATACAGAACTCGTAGTAATGTCATGGGGTGTCGTGCATTCTCGGCGTCTTGTCAAACATGGTGAATTGCCTACGCGTTACCTAAGAGTGGCTACGATATTGAAGGCAACGTCTCACGAGTTCCTACGACAATTCACGAGTTTACGAAGACATTCCTACCAGTATCCGCGAGTTCCCACGACTTATATTGCTGAAATGTCATGTAGAACTTGTAGGGCATTATAACTCGTGGCAACTCGCGCGACAAGCAGCGAGTTATGATTTGCGCTGACTCGTAGCTTCAACTCTTGAGTGTGTGACAGCTTTTGAACTTTTTCGTCATAACTCGTGGCAACTCACACGACAAGCGGCGACTAACTCATACCAACTCATAGCATGTCGGGGCTTCAATGCGTGACTGTGTGACAGGCCCTTTACCTTTTCAATGATGCTGTTAGTTTTTACACTTATGCCGTCTGATCAATTTGTTTAATAGCTCATTGAATAGACAGTCTAACACTTCTGGCGTATATCCAAAGTTCAGTCTCTAGTCATTCCTAGATGATGAACTCGCAAATTTGTCAGGACACAGTTCACACTAGTGGTAGTAGGCAGTTGATAAACACTTTTGTAGCAGAGTACTACATCAATGTGGTTTAATTGATATACATGTACATGTCATAAGAGACAAATAACAATGAATTGAATTTCTAAAAAAGTTTACTCACATCCGATCTAGAGAAATCTCCAATCATTTTCCAGTAGTCTTTGGCTACTACATACAAAATCAACAAGGCAGTAAAACACCCAATATACTTCACACTGAAATTACAATAAGATGATTGATTTAAAACTCTTTACAAATTATCTTCCTACATTATATTAGGCATACCACCCTATACTCACAGTATGCATGTGCATAATATAAAAAGTTAATAGCAAATAACATTACCTTTTTGTCATTTTAAGACACAAATTTGGCTATTCATGCTCTTTGTGTATATACAGTCAAGGGACATAATTATTCGCCAGTCTAATACAAAATGGCTACTTTGGTAGTTTACCTTGTCACTTTAACTGAGTCTAGCTATTTATAGAAATGGCCAATCAATACCTAATTAGCATATTTGTGTACACAAAACATATTTTGATGACATCACTTAAAGTTTTTTGGTAGTCTGCTTCAAATGTAAACATTGTTGACAGAAAAAGAAGATGGGTAAAAAAAAGTAAAGAATTAGGGGGTGATGTTAGGCAAATGTTAGGCAAATGATCATAGAAAGCTACAGAAGCAATAAAAATATATCAGAATTGTCAAGAATATTTGGGATACCTAGGAGAACAGTTGGATCAGTGATAAAAAAATTTCATGAATTTGGCTCTGTAGAAAACAGGAGTGGGAGGGGTAGGAAGAGACTATTCAGTGACAGGGACACTACTCAGCTTTCTCGGGTTGTAAAACAAAACAGGAGAAGACCACTTCAGGATATAACTACCATCATTAATGAGGGCAAGGACCATACTTTCTGTACAAAAACTGTTCAGAGAAAATTAAATGAACTAGGCTACAAGCGGCGGGTGGCAAAGAAGCAGGTTGTTTTAAGACAATCACACAGAATGGCCTGCACAGTCCCCTGATTAAATCCAATAGAAAATATCTGGCTGAAACTCAAAAGAGACATAGAACCACAAGCTGTGAACATTCACACCAAAAATGACCTGTTAGCTGCCGTGCGCCATAGCTGGGAAAACATCGAGCCAGCTTATGTTCAAGGCCTCTACAGCACAATACCAGCTAGATTAAAGGAAGTAATAAGAATGAAGGGCAATTTGACCAAATATTGAGGTAAGGTGTTCATTATTTACTAAGAAATGCTTATTGAAAGTTTGCCTTAATTTTTTCTGTTTTTGGCGGCCATATTGAAAGTGGCGAATAATTATGTCCCTTGACTGTAGCTTGAAATTTTCTGGTTATGCCCTTGATTATAATTGTCAAAAAGAATTCCTTTAAGCCTGGCTTGGGTGCTGTTCACAGGTCTATATAGAACATAAACCATGTCTGAAATAGTTTCAGAATTTATTACATCACATTCTAACTTCTGACCGTATCATTGCATATGCATTTATGTAATAGTACAATACTTCTACATTCTATAGCAACTTGAGCCTGTATTCATCTTTTGTGGCTGTTCAGCTAGATTTGTGTTTGATATGGTGCAAAAAACCCTGAGTCTGCAGCTAAAGCTTACCTCAGGGTGAGGGTAAATGAGATCCCAGTCATACACAACCACATCCACCACTGGAGAGAAAATTCCCTGGAAAAAATTACCATATTCGTTCTAATAAGCCACATGCTCCACTAAGCGCACACCCTGGTAGTTTCCAAAAAGTATGTGCATAAGTGCTCACTGTTCTACTAACATATTGGTATTTTATACCAATTTGACACATAAATACCGTATTTACTGCATTAAAACGTAACCTTAGACGATCAAACATTACTTTGCAACGATTGAAATACTTACATGACATCATCAGTGGTATGTTTGACATTGTAATTTCAGCAGTTTATGTGTTGTTTTCATTCCTAGTGTGCGCTTATTAGAAGATATTTTGTTGCCTTATTTTAAACTATTTTGAAAAGTTAAGCGCACTCTGTGCTAATTAGAACGAAAACAGTAAGTTCTTATGCTATAAAACAGCATAATTAACAGCAGGCCTATACCAGTAGATGCACATAATTATTTAACCCATAGTTGACGAATGGACTTGCTTATCTTTCTCATTTGGGTGAGTCCACTTTAATAGTTAGGGGCTTCAGGTGTGATTTTAAATTTTATTCAATTTTTCGACAAAATTCCTGTAAGCAAACATAATAGCCCCAGATGGGACGCCGCGTTCTGCGGCGTCACATCTGGGGCTATACTGTTTGCTTATGTCCCACAAAAGGGACGCCAGGCTTAAATGAGTTAATAGTCTGTTGATAATGTAACACGGCTGTTTTCCAAAACCATCTTTATAAAATTTTCTATGTTCTATATGTTTATAAGCCTTTCAGGGTTCTTTATATTCTTCTTGTTTAATTTTTTGTTGCTTTTTCTCGAGTAAAGGTCAACCTCATAATAATTCTATCTTTGGGGTCCATAAAAACAGACCATGTTAAACCTGAAACCATGTTATAATGAGGTTATTCACGATAGAGATACATGTATAGCAAAATTATCATATTGGGAGCCATGACACGGCTGAGTTATATCAAATACTGCACTACAGTGAGGTGTGTTAAAATGAGGTCACACTGTATTTCAGTCATGCTACTAGCATCTTTTCCTTCTGTGACTGCACAGACTGGTTTTGTGCCAGACCTGATCAAAAACCCTGAAGACCAGTTTTCTCGTGACATGGCTCAACTATAGCCTACCTATGATAGAGATTCCTGAACTTGAGAAGACAGAGTAAGGACAGAGAGAGAAAACAGAGTAACATCCCTTCCATCAACATAAACCTCGACTGCACCATCAAAGCATTATCTGGAAATATTTGCATTTTCATTTAAATTGCCCTAGATAAAAGGTGTCATTCTTGATGTTCTTCATTTTCCCATGAAAACATTGAGAAGTAATGTTATCGTAAGCCACGGCTATGGGTAGAGCAACTTCATTGTCAGCTAGTGACGGTTTTTGCTTACTCATTTTGGTGTGACAATGGTCGCGTATGGCCATGACATTAAGCGAAATTTTGTTAAGTCAAATTTAATGTAAAATATCCGGAAAATTAGCAATAGTATGGGAATATAAAAGACAAATAATTGACTGTATATATATAATGTAAATATAAGTATTGAACTTAAGATTTTTAGATTTCACGGGATGATGAATAAGAGCTGTTGAAGGACAGTCTAGCTTGCCTGACTTGTGCTTTGCCACTAAATCTATTAAAATCTATGACCTTGACCTCAGTCTCTCAGGTGGGCCATGATGGTACAGCATAAAACTTCAGACCAATACATGTATCTACCAACATGCAAAGTATCAACTTGATCCATATTCAAAAGATAAAGACTTATAAAAACTTTAACCCAAAATCTTTTTAACATAAAATTTCAAAGTCGGTGACCTTGATCTCAAGGTTATTCAGGTGGATCAAGATGGTACAGCATAAAACTTAAGAATTATATCTAACAGCTTAGATCCATCCATCTGTTCAAGAAATATACAGTTCTAAAAAAAATAAGCTAAAGCTTTAACATAAAATTTCAAAGTCTGTGACCTTGAACTCAAGGCCACTCAAGTGTGTCAAGATGTTACCGCATAAAACTTTGCACCAATATCTATCAAAATGCAAAGTATCAACTTGATCCATCTATATATTCAAAATATATAGACTTACAAAAACTTAATCTAAAAACTTGAACACATGACCTTGACCTCAAGGTCACCCAGGTGGGTCGTGATGGTACAGAATATAACTTCATACCAATATCTACCAAAATGCAAAGTATCAACTTAATCCATCTACATGTTCAAGAGATATAGACTTATGAAAACTTTAACCAAAAACTTTTATAACATTTGAGCAGTGCCGACGCCGACTTGACTAGCTCTTCCTGTGCTTTCTTACAGGCGAGCTAAAAACAATAGCTGTTTGAATGTCCTCGAGAAGCCCTTCAGGCTTTACAGACATTAATTAAAACAGCCTGAAATTTTTCATTATCCAGTGAAAGCTAAAATTCTGAATTACAATCCTTATATGTAGTGTTGGTCTATTAATGACCTGAAGTGATAAAATCAAATGACTTTGTTATAATCATGAATGAATGTTCTCTCTTGTACACCATGGATTTCAAAATTTGACTCTTTGTGTGTAGCTTGTTGGATGACCCAGGGTTCATACAGGCAAGGCCAAGTAAAATTCAAGGACTTTTCAAGGACTTTTCAAGGACAAATCTTACCATTTTCAAGGACTTATTATTGAGAAATACTAACACATACATGTATTTATCAATAATCGAAACACTGGGCCCAGCAACACTAGCTTTTGGGGGTTGGGGTATCATTATATTGTCACTTGTATTGTCACTTTGGGTGGATGCTGTAGTAGAGGTTTCTGTCTTAACTTTAGTTTCCTTCTTGATAAAGAAGTTTGTGAAAGTCCCAGATAAAGACTGCTCATGTTTCTTATGTCGATCTCCACTCGCCTGTGAACGCAAAGCACTTTTGCCCATTTGAGCCACATCGATATCTTTATTACATGCACGACAATGTGCCTTGTGTTTATTGTCCATTTCCTTGACCCAAGGATAACTTTTCGGCCAGTCTCTGCTGTACACGCACTATCCCATTTCGTTGAGAAATGTTGAAATTAAATTTGTGCTCGAAAAAATATCATTTCGACGTCATTTTGGTTCCGCTTAGTCTGTATTCATCATGGATTTTCACTGCCGATAAAACAGATGCAATAAATCGTGAACCATTCCTCAAGGGAAGCAACTCAATTACGGTACGAGCCGATTCGCTCCATATATTTTCGGCCCAAATTTTCGCGACCATTTTCGCAAGGGAAGCAACTCAATTACCGATTCGTGCCCTACACATTCGGCCTATTCTTTCATTACGGCGCTCTCGCCGATCTTTTTGTATTCAAACGTGCCGAACTTGTTCTTAAATGCTCACATTTGATTTTGAAACCGAATCTAATTGTCTGGAATACCGGAATAAGTGAAATTCAAGTGCTTTTCAAGGCCAATGGCTAATTTCCAAGCACTTTTCAAGGCAAATTTGGTTTTCAAGTACTTTTCAAGACAGCCCTTCATTTTCAAGTACTTTTCAAGCCTGTGCGAACCCTGATGACCACATTCGTAGGAAAGAGCTAGATATCTTTCTCTTCATGCATGTTGTTTTTTTACTGTGGCAAATCGGCTGTTTCTTTTTTGCCTGTTGTTGGTAGGGATTATGAATATAATCTTGTAAATTCCTTTGGCTTTAGGTAAATCCATATCTTTTAAAAGTCAACCAAACTTATGTTCCACATTCTTTTACTATTTACATATGTTTCCTGGTTTACTGTAATTTACAAGTGAAGTTTTAGAAGTGATGTTGCACATGTCAAGCTAAATAGATCAATAAGTCTTACTTACCTAGCAGTATAAAAGCTCCAGCTAATAGAGCAGCCCAGCGGGTAAAACCCAGCTCCACAGCTATCTGATAGACCAAGGGAACCACCAGACTACCACATAGGGCTGGTACCAGTCTCAGCTGCTGTACTGGAACCTCGGAAGAATATTCTGTAACATAAAAGGAAAGTAGCTTTAAAACAGCTCTGCGGGTAAAACCCAGCTCCACAGCTATCTGATAGACAAAGGAATGATAGCAAAGAACATGGCTTATCTGTATCTATTGGCTGAGTGACTACTACAGATCAGAATCATAAATCCAAGATAGGTTTTAGAGTAGTAAACAATGGTAACTGTCATATGCTGAAACTGTTTGTTTATAGGGATCAACCATGGTTTTCAGTTTTTAAGCATTCAATGGATCACGAGGAAGGCGTTTGAACACAAGGCTGCAGGCCACATGTTCAAACCCCTTCCGAGTGATCCAGCGAATGTTTGTTCTTGAAAATAACATTAACAATGCCAAAACTCAACAAAAACCACAGAGCTTCTTCAACGTTGGCCATTTTGTTTCTATGGAACACAGTAACGTCAGGTCACATTGACCATGGACGTCAGCCAAAACCCATGTTCAAATGGCCTGTGAATTTCATGATTTGAACACGGCTTTAGACCAGCTGAAACAACTTCAAACAGCTATGCGCATAGATATCTATGCAAGAATTTGTTTTTAATTGTTTTATGTTATCAACTCAACCAAATGAGCAGCAACACGAGAAAACAAACAATGTGGTTTCCGAACATGTTTGACACAAACCAGGCTGTAAGGAAAGACGTCTAGAGGCTGGAATTCGAAAGTAGTGGAATTGTACTATCTGTGTAGCAAAAACAAAGGTGCTGATCAGCTTTATAGTTACTGCAAAGCTGGTCTGCGCCTTTGTTTTCACATATGCGAAATGTTCATCTTCTAATGAAGCGGCTCGACTACATTTGTTTTTGGAAACTAAACCAATATTATTGTGAGTGAAGTGTCTTGCTCAAGGACAGAGCTGGGCACCTTTAGGTTTTGAACCCGCAACCTCATGTTCCAGAGTTTGTCACTCATCAAACTCGTAAGTCATCCTGCTTGAATATTACAGTAAATTCGGAAATTTTTGTGTGATTTTTTTTATTTTGTGAATTTTCGATTTCCGAATTGAGCCGCCTTATGGGAAAACCAACAATCTGCATAGGCGAAAACAAAGGCACAGATCAGCTTCGCGGTGATCAGCGCCTTTGTTTTCGCCACTCGGATAGTACAATTCCTCTTCTACTTAAATCCTAAATTTCGAGCTTCTAGCTCTTTTCTGTGCTTGTGCAGGCCGGTTTGTGTCGGACCTGTTCGGAAACCACATTGTTGGTTTTTCCACGAGGCGGCTCAATTATTAGCAAATTCTGGAATTCGCGAGCGAGTACTAGTGCAGTCTATAAAACTCATAGTAATGTTTCATTTGAGCCACCTCATGGGAAAACCAACAATGTGGTTCCCGACCAGGTCCGACACATACCGACCTGTACAAGCACAGAAAAGAGCTGGAAGCTTGAAATTTCGGATTTAAGTAGAAGAGGAATTGTACTATCCGAGTAGCGAAAACAAAGGCGCTGATCTGCGTCTTTGTTTTCGCCTATGCAGATTGTTGGTTTTTCCATGAGGCGGCTCATTTAATTTAATTTAGCAAAAACTTTTTCACGAGGCGATGAATTCGCAATTTTAGCCACTATCAAGTTTCAAACATTTCCGAACTTACAGTATCACTAGATCTTTCTACCACAGATCAGGATTCTATGAATATTTAGCCAATGAATTACAACAGGACTTCTTACCTGCACCTATTCTGTCAAACCCGATATCTCCTTCAAATCCTGCATAACTGCCTGAAAGAAGTTTAAAACTAGCATTAGATTTTTCTGAAAAGCAACTATGTTAGGCATAGCTCGGTGGAGATAACAGCAGTAAAAGTTTTCATTTCAGGAGGTACATCATCGGTCATATATAGACTTTGTTTTATGCCAGTGTGTCAGTAAACAGTACATTTTGTACCTCAAACCTCTTAAGTACACATGAAGACACTTTACAACATAATATTTCAATTAATTTACAATAGATTTAATGATGAACTTTTGAGAGCCTTTTTTCCCCATAGAATATCACTGCTATTTCATTTAATTTCTGACAGAAAATTCTCCTTTGATCCATATGCTACTGATCATTTCCCTAGGGTAAGAAACAACAGTAAAGACATATGCAAACTTAATTCAAATATCATGGCTCTTTTTTATATTTTCATCAAAGACACAATGACATATTTTCATCTTTTAAACTAATTTACAGAGCCAACTATTTCTGACCAGCTATGTTTAATTTGAGCCACATCGTGAGAAAACCGGATTTTTGCCTATGCGAAAACAAAGGCGCAGATCAGCTTCGCGGTAACCGCGAAGGTGATCAGCGCCTTTGTTTTCGCTACACGGATAGTACAATTTCTCTTCTTCCTAATTCCGAAATTTCACGCTTCTAACCATGTCGGACCAGGTCGGAAACCCCGAAGACCGGTTTTCTCGCGTCGCGGCTCAATTTATCCCTACCTGCAGCTGCTAGCATCATTTTCCCCAGCGGAGGATGAGCATCAAAGAAGAAAATCTTTTTAAGGTAGAGAGAAACAAACTTGGCAAAGTGGAGCTCATCAAACCTGAAAAAAGTATCACATCAAATTTTAACCCAAATGGCAAATGGACTTGCCCATCAATTTGGGCGAGTCCACTTTCATATTTAGGCCATTTTTTTATGAAAATCTTCAATGCAAACAGAATAGCCCCAGATGGGATGCCGCATCCTGTGGCGTCAAATTCGGGGCTATACTGTTTGCCTTTGTCCCATAAAAAGGATGCCACGCTTATATGAGTACCTGCACAGCTGATCAGTAAGTGCCTTTGTTTTTGCTACATGGATAGTACAATTCCTCCTCTACATATTTCCAAAATTTCAAGCTTATAGCCTTTTTCTGTGACTGTACAGGCTGGTTTGTGTCGGACCTGGTGGGAAACCCAATTTTGTTGGCTCTCTCATGTAAAGGCTAGGGAAATTCTAGTTCATAATTCTGTATTACAAATTTCTGACCCCATTATATACTCACACGACAGCCCTTGGCAGTCCGAGTTGCCATGTTCTGGTGATTAGGGCCAGGATGAAGAGACCTAGCTGCATGAAATCTAACTCCAGCCTCACTGTGAAGGGCTGGCTCTTCTTCTTTGGTTGCATTATCTCCCCTGTCTGTTGCTGGGAAGGTACCTGTAAAGTACAAGGACCGTAAGTCTGTACAATAAATGAGCCGCCTCGTGGGAAAACCAACAATGTGGTTTACGAACAGGTCTGACACAAACCGGCCAGTGCAGTCACAGAAGCAGGCTAGCTAGAGGCTTGAAATTTTGGAGTTAAGTAGAAGAGGGATTGTACTATCTGTTAAGCGAAAACAAAGGCGCTGATCAGCTTCGCGGTTATCGCGAAGCTGATCTGCGTCTTTGTTTTCGCCTATGCAGATTGTTGGTTTTCCCATGAGGCGGCTCAAATGATAAAAACCAAATCCTTTCAGCATTACTGTGCAAAACAAAATGTAGCCAAATTTTTGCAATTTATCCACAAGATATTGTTTGGAAATGAAATTCTGATGTCAATCAAGGGCCGTGACACTATCATAAATTTGCAACCTGAGGACCAATGGTCCTGTAAACGCTCACCTGAAACCTGAGATATATACCAATAAACTTGTTTGACTAGAATGGTAATATACATGTATATAACCCCAGGGCCGGGTCAGAGCAACCCCTGGAGTCAATTTCTTTTTCAAATCATAAAACTTCAGTCCCTTTGCCAATTGTCAATAAGAGCTGTCGCAGGACAGCGCGCTCGACTGCTTCTGACCTTTGTCAAACATAAGGCAACCCAAAGCATTATGCTCATACATCTCTTTGCCTTGATGCAATAAGGCAAAATCACTGAACCATGAAAGTTAACTATAACTACCTAAGATTTAAAGGTCTCACTCATATTGTGAAAGAAGTATGTTCATATACCAAATGAGTGCCAAGATACAAGGCAAAATCACTGAACTGTGAAATAAGGTCACACTGACCTATTAGTACTTCAGGGTCAAAGGTCTAGTCATACTTACTCATAATGTGAAAGAAAAATGATCATATACCCATTGAGTGTTGAGATATAAAGCAAAATCACTGAACCATGAAGTTAGGTCATAGTGACATATAAATATGTTTGGAATAAAGGTCTGGTCATACTCATTCATAATCAGAAAGAAGTATGAAAAAATACCAACCGAGTGTCAAGATATAAGGCAAAGTCACTGAACCATGAAATTAGGTCACAGTGGCCCAGGAATACTTTACGGTCAAAGGTCTTGTGACTCTTGTCATATGCAAACATATCGTGAAAGAAGTATGTTCATGTACCAATTGAGTGCCGAGATATAAGGGAAAATCACTGAACCGTGAAATTAGGTCATTATGACCTATGACTACTTTAAGGTCAAAGGTCTAGTCATACACAAACATAGTGTGAAAGAAGTTTGGTCATAAACCAATTGAGTGCCGAGATATAAGGCAAAATCAATGAACCATGAAATTAGGTCATAGTGACCTATAAGTATGTTTGGGTTAAAGGTCTGGTCATACTCATTCATAATCTGAAAGAAGTAAGAAAAAATACCAACTGAGTGTCGAGATATAAGGCAAAATCACAGAACCATGAAATTAGGTCACAGTGACCTAAGAATACTTCAGGGTCAAAGGTCTTGTCATACACAAACCTGAAAACAGTATGTTCATATACCAATTGAGTGCCGAGATATAAGGCAAAATCACTGAACCGTGGGATTAGGTCATAATGACCTAGGACTACTTTAGGGTCAAAGGTCTTGTCATACGCAAACATAGTGTGAAAGAAGTTTGTTCATAAACCACTTGAGTGCCGAGATATAAGGCAAAATCACTGGACAGTGAAATTAGGTCACAGTGACTTAGACTTCTAGAAAACTTTAACACAAGAATGGCCATTTTTGAAGGTGTTCTAGATTTTAACCTCCAGCCCCACCCCCTGGCCTGGACCCAGGGGGCGGATGCCATGGAATGAAAGCTAACCCTACAGGGTATCTATGGTCCAAGTATGAATGCTTTCTGATGAGTGGTTGTCAAAATATGGACTTCTAGAAAACTTTAACGCAAGTGTGACGAGCACGCGCACGGGAACAGGAACGTGGACGACCGGGGTGACTGCAATAGCTCTATGCACTTCGTACAGTCGAGCTAAAAATCATAGGCCTTCTGGTTCTGGAGAAGAAGATTTTTAAAGATTTTTGCTATTTATAGCCATGGCAGCCATCTTGGCCATGTGACCTTGACCATTTATATAAAATTTCATTGCCCCTTCCTAACAATTATCCACATAAAGTTTGGCTTTGATTGGCCAAGCGGTTTCATAGCAGATGATGTTTGTATATTATGGTCATGTACATGTATATAGCCATGGGGTAGGGACAGAAAACCACCTAGGGACAAGATTTTTAAAGGTTTTTGCTATTTATAGCCATGGCGGCCATCTTGGTCATGTGACCTGGACCATTTATATAAACTTTTGTTCCCCCTTCCTAAGTTTGGCTTTGATTGGCCAAGCAGTTTCAGTGGAGAAGATCTTTGAAATTGTGAACGATGGACGCCGGACGGACGCTGGAGCATGGGTATACTATAAGCTCACCTGTGAGCATTCGGCTCAGGTGAGCTAAAAATATGGTGTGTATCAATCGTAAGCCATGCAGGCTGTATCTTGTCAATATGTATATAAATTTTTGCCAAATTCTGTCAATCTATTCTATCGAAACGTACCAAAATCATAATATTGGAATAATTGAATCAATGCACATCAGAGAACAATATGAGCCTACAATATGAGCCGCTGCATGGGAAAACCATTAATCTGCACAGGCAAAAACAAAGGCGCAGAACAGCTTCGCAGTAACTGCCAAGCTGATCAGCGCCTTTCTTTTCGCTACACGGATATTAAAATTCCTCTACTTTCTAAATCCAACATCTCCAGACTCTAACCATCTTCTGTGACTGTACAGCCCAGTTTGTGTCGGACATGGTCGGAACCCATATTGTTGGTTTTCTCATGCACAGGCTCATATTACAGTTATTGAACATGATCATTTAGTAAATGATAATTCATTGTGATTTCAGTGGCGGATTTAGAGCAGATTCTGGTCAAATTTCATCAGGAAATCTAGGAAAAATCAGGTAAACTATAAACAGTACAGACCCTAATGGTGAGTTGAAACCCCCTCCCAGAAATCATGGATCCTACCCAGAATTTCTGACAAAAGTACAACAACTTGTTGTGTGGAAATAACAAGTTCAGCTAATTCAGTTAAATAATTTTCTATTAAAGTACATACCTCTGATAATTTGGACTGACCAGCCTGCAGTGACCCTCGTGTGTCAGGACAGAATACAGCATGACCTTCGTACACTAGTATATCATTGATGTGAATCTCCTCGGATGTGTTAGTATCTGTCAGACTAACTGACAGGATTTTGTCCTGCAATACAAATCATATATACTAAACCAGAGGACCGATGGTCCTGTAAATGCTCACCTGAGATCTGCTGTATATATCAATAAACATGTTTGAATATTATGGAACAGCCCAGTAAAGGGGCAGATGAATCCCTGGGGCCATTGTGTTTTTTTTTTTTGTTTTTTTTTTTTTTTTGCTTTTTTTTTTTTTTTTTCAGAATAATCAATATCCTGTCCATTTGCAAATTTCCTGAAAGTTTTTCCCTTCAAATGACATTTTAACAGTTTTCCTCATTCAAATCCATAGGCAACCCATGTTGACCTTGCCTTAAAACAGGTCAAGGACATCACAGGGTCATGATTTATATATACATTATAGTACTTGAGTCATCAATGCTTCATGCCAAGTTTCGTTGAAATCGGTAAACCAGATCCGGAGAAGATTTTTGCAGTAACTGCACAGCTGATCAGTGCCTTTATTTTCGCTATACACATATTTCGATCCCTCTTCTTTAATCCAAAATTTCAAGCTAATAGCCAGGGTCTGTGACTGCACAAGCCGGTTTTTGTCTGACCTGGTCGGAATCCCAAATTGTTGGTGTTCTCATGCGAAGGCTCAAGTTACTTACTACTGATGTAACAAAAGCTATCAGTGGTTTGTTAAAACACAGTTCCATCATTCTTATCTTTGCAGCTGGCTTCCAAACCTACAAAAATGATTTTTATTATTATTTTTTTTTTTTACTTCCCATTACAATTATACAATTTTAATGGTGAAGGAATGTGTACTAAGAACTGACAAATTGCCAATGGGGTCTTGCAAAAGAAGTACAGGCAAACCTCATTATAACGCTATCTGTGGGGACCATAGAAACAGACCATGTTTTAAGTGAACTGTGTTATAATGAGGTTTCTTTCTATAGACATATAGCAAAATTATCAATTTGGGAGCCATGACATTGCCTTGTTGTATTGAAAATTTGATCCTTCTGAGGCAGTAAAAATGTTCAAATGGAGGCAGCGTGAGCCATAAAAATCCAAATGTGAAAACCACATTAAAATGAGGCATGTTATAATGAGGTTGATGTGTACTTAGTATAAATTCCCCAAATTGTACCAATGCTGGCATGATATTGGACCACCAAGTGTGTTTATCTGATTGGTCTTAAATCTACTCCAGTATCATTGTGTGCATCAGGAAAACATGTCCCTGAAATCACACTTTTATAAAGAAAAACTGGGGTTTGCAAGGGTATACCTTTTTTTCTTATTTTTGCTCCAAAACATAGATTGTGGGTACTCGTTAGAACCGCCTCGCCAAGGCGGCTCACGCCGAGGCGGTTCTAATGTGAACCCACAATCTATGTTTTGAGCAAAAGTAAGAACAAGTAGCCCAAGGGCAACAATCGCTCACCTGAGTGTCAACAAGTACAGTCACAGGACAAAGTACATGTAATTGGGTTTTTTACCATATATGGGTATGGTGGCCATCTCGGTCATGTGACCTTGAAACCCTACTTACATCAGCAGAATAGCTCTTGTCTGGATTGTGTATCCTCTTGTCTGCCATTTTGGTTCACTTGAAAAAAATCATGTAACAAGGTCAGGGTCCTATAATAACCCCCGGGGTGGGGCCATATTTGACCCCAGGGGCATGATTGGCAGGATTTATGAAGAGCTCCACATAAAATTGTTGTATATCAAATATACAAGCTTTGTGTCATGCTATTGCAGAGAAGATTTTTTCATGTATTTCCTTTATAAGTCTATTGTAGATAATGACAATTTTTTTTTTTTTTGATTCAGTTTAACGTCCCTTTCAAGATTATTTCAGCTCATATGAGACAGGTGGGGCGAAAACGGGAGAACCCCGAGAAAAACCACCTGACACACCTGCAAGCAGACACAGTGGTGAGATGATCGAATGGTTAAGTGTGGTAATGAAATATCAGCGCATATCAAATATACGAGCTTTGTTTCATGCTGTTGCAGAGAAGATTTTTTCATGTGTTTCCATTATAAGTCTATTGTAGATAATGACATGCCTGGGGCGTGACCTGTATGGACCCAAGGGGCACCGTTGGCAGCATTTATAAAGGAGAGTATTATACATTAGTCCACACAACATATGAAAGCTCTGGGCCATATGGTTTCGGAGATGAATATTTTTTTATGTTTTTCCAATTGCAAGTCTAAGGGAGCTATTGACCCCCCGGGGTGGGGCCATTTCTGACCCCAGGGGCATGCTTGGCAGGATTTATGTAAAGCTCCACATAACAATGCTGCATACCAAATATAGAAGCTTTGGCTGTTGTGGTTTCAGAAAATTCTTTCATGTATTTTTTATTGTAAGCCTATGGCAGATAATGATGCCCCCAGGGTGAGGCCTGCATGGACTCAAAGGTCACGGTTAGCAGGATTTAAAAAGAGGACCCCTATACATTGCTACACACAAAATATGAAAGCTCTGGGCTTTGTGGTTTTGGAGAAGCAGATTTTTTTTATGTTTTTGCCATGACGCCCCCGGGGCGGGGCCCGTATGGACCCCAGGGGCATGGTTGGCAAGATTTATAAAGAGGACCACTATACATTGCCACACGCAAAATATGAAAGCTCTGGGCCTTGTGGTTTCAGAGAAGAAGATTTTTTTTATGTTTTTACCATGACGCCCCCGGGGCGGGGCCCGTATGGACCCCAGGGGCACGGTTGGCAGGATTTATAAAGAGGACCACTATACATTGCTACATACAAAATATGAAAGTTCTGGGCCTTGTAGAATGGAGAAGTTTTTTATGTTTTTCCCATTGTATGTCTATGGGAGCTAATGACCCCCGGGATGGGGCCATTTTTGACCCCAGGGGCATGGTTGGCAGGATTTATAAAGAGGACCACTACACATTGCTACATACAAAATATGAAAGCTCTGGGCCTTGTGGTTTCGGAGAAGACAATTTTTTTTTTTATGTTTTTCCCATGACGCCCACGGGGCGGGGCTTGTATAGACCCCAGGGGCACGGTTGGCAGGATTTATAAAGAGAAGTACTATACAATGCTACACACAAAATATTAAAGCTCTGGGCCTTGTTGTTTCGAAGAAGATTTTTTTATGTTTTTCCCATAGTAAGTCTATGGGAGCTATCTGTTGCCATGGAAACCAGAGTTCTAATCCAACCTGGCCCAAAACCTAATGCAACCTTTCCCCCTCCTTAATGACGCTTTAGATAAAATTTGATCACGATTGGCCATGTTGTCTTAAGAGATATTCAAGTTTGAAATTGTGAACGGATGGACAGACGGACGAATGCACGGACGCCGGCTCGACTACTATACTATAAGCTCACCTTTGAGCCTTCAGCTCAGGTGAGCTAAAAATATCAAACATATTCTACAGAAATTTTTCATTTTTTACAACTTTAAAAATCTGTGTATATTGCATGGGCATGTTTTCGTAATGGTTTTATGACTTTGTTGGCCATTTTATCTTTGACAAAAACTTAGATGTCTGAAACATCCAAACACACAATATATAATTTCGTGTACATACTCTTCATAGTCATAAATTTTCAATGAAATAGATCATCCTACTATGACAGAGCATACCTTATCTTTAGGAGCTATACAATCTAGACGAGCCTGTAGTGCTTGTGCTGGCAGTTTCATGTACTCTGACCTGGAGTAAATAAATGAGCTACATCATGAGAAAACCGACATTTTGCCTATGCAAAAACAAAGGCGCAGATCAGCTTTGCAGTAACTGCAAAGGTGATCAGCGCCTTTGTTTTTGCAACATGGACAAAACGATTCATGTACTTTCTAAATCCAAAATTTCCAGCCTCTTAAGCCATCTTCTGTGCTTGTACAGCTCGGTTTGTGTCCAACCTTTTCAGAAACCACACTGTTGGTTTTCTCATGATGCAGCTTAAATGGATAATTACTAATTAAAGGAAACCTAGATCAGAGAGAAGTAGTCTAGTGAAGGTCCACACTGGTTGTCAGATCAACTTTAATCATAGTGGCAAAGTTTTACAGGTATATATTTTGATAGCTTCTTTCTTTGAAATTTAGAGAAAATATGCCAAAATAAATTGATGGGGATATTCAAGGGAATAATAGTTGGTAAACTCCTCATTACAAAAACATGCCCATGCAATATACAGTGGTTTTTAAAGTTGCAAAAAATGAAAATTTATATTTTTCTTATTTTTGCTCAAAACATAGATTGTGGGTACACATTAGAACCGCCTCGCCGAGGTGGTTCTAACAAGTACCCACAATCTATGTTTTGGATCAAAAATAAGAAAAATAGGTATACCCCTGCCTACCCCTGTTTTTCTACATAATAGTGGGTTTTAAGGGGGTATACATTTCAAGGACATGTAATCGTGATGTGAAATTTATAAAAATGTTTTCGTACCGGTACTTACTTAAGAAATCTGATACTGTTCTTGTTGACCAAGCAGGTGTTGCCGTAATCTACATAAAACACCTGCAAATATATATACTTTCAAATTATTTCCCATTACGAAAACATGCCCATGCAATAAAAAGAGATTCTTTAAGTTTTAAAAAGTCAAAATTTTCAGTTGAAATTTTTTGTTATTTTTCTTATTTTTCCTCAAAACATAGATTGTGGGTACATGTTAGAACCGCCTCGCCGAGGCGGTTCTAAAGAGTACCCACAGTCTATGCTTTGGAGCAAAAATAAGAAAAATAGGTATACCCCTGCATACCCCAGTTTTACTGTATGAAAGTGGGGTATAAGGGGGTATTCTATACATGGACGGACATGTTTTCCTAATGTGAATTGAATATTTTTAACAACTATATGTTTTGGTATAGAAAGAAGTAAATGTGAGACTAAAAATGTGTGTTTGTTTGTTTTTTTTTCAAGATATTTTTCTTCATATGGATGTCAGGTGCAGGCATTTAATGGCCAAATTTCCTTCTCTCAACTGCCCTTTAAAGCAAGCAAAAATTCCATTGATAAAACTGCCGATTAAAGAGGCTGAAATTCCTGCCTAGCTACATTTACAAAGAAAAATAATCAATTAAAGCAATCTTTCAAATTATTCTGCAAACAAAATTGTTTGATCTAGAAACAGAAGAGCTCCATGTTGTCAGCTAAGATAATATCATTGGTCTCATTGTGACTTTTAAAGATGACTCCTTGACACTTTAAATATAGACAAGTTTATGCTCATTCCTGCATAGGGACTAAAATTGGTCTTCCCTCTTTGCTATTCCATAAGTATCATGTTAGATCTCATACAATCAAAGAATTGATTTTTTTTTTCGTATTTTTTATTCACTTTTATGTCCCTTTCAAGATTATTTGAAGCTCATAAGTGATGGACCAATCATATGGCAATCACTGGTCTATATGTGGCAAAAACAGGACAAAAAATGCCTGGCACACCCACAAGCAGAACTTGGCTTCTCTCACGTGCTCAATGCAGGACTCAAACCTACTATGCAGCAAAATAAGTGGGTGGCCAGGTACATGTAATGGAACGCTATACAGTCAACCCTCTTTACAACGACGGTGTTTGTCGCCAGTGCTTTGTGACGTTAACGTGAATTTTCTGTTATGTATAAGGAAATTGGGTCTTCTGACGAGCAAATACATATGCTCCCATAATTATGCTAGGTGTACATGTACATGTTATTTGCATAAACATATTAATTTCACATCGTGGTTAAGATGCATGGCTTAAAAGGATGGCAAAAATAACACAAAACATATTTAATAATTTATTTCATGTAATGCATTTCATTTAACAAGATATGCATAACAATAATTTGTGCATCAAACGTCTTTGCTTTGTCAAGCAACATGTCGTCGTTGATGATGGCTTGTTTCGATCGAACGTTGGTAAACCACTTGTACAGCGCTTCCTCTAGCGGAATGCTGTCATAGAGATGAGTCATCATCTTTCGGCACACTGGACCATTTCTCTTTGTCACGGAGAATGTCGCTCGCCGTTAATCTGCCGACCTGCTTCCCCCATTGCAAAAGGGGCTGCAAACTCATCTCAGGTTGCTGTGGGATGGTCGGTCTTGTAGGCGACGATCTCTTCTCGGCGACGGTAAATTGTGTTCTTCGCCAAAGATTGATAAATTTAACGTCGAGCGCTCCAATTTTTAAATCCAAATTTGTTACCTGTACTTACTCAAAGATCTCATCTTCTCACTCAATTAAAGAACACAAATTATGTCAATTAACTCTTAA
Organism: Rugalucina vietnamica; assembly: GCA_964017185.1. NCBI lineage: Eukaryota > Metazoa > Mollusca > Bivalvia > Lucinida > Lucinidae > Rugalucina > Rugalucina vietnamica. Next base: position 41,060,731 of record OZ024870.1, read on the forward strand.
TTCTGATAATTGATAACCTTAAAGCGAAGAACACCTGTCAAACAATTAATACTGTATTGTTAAAACATCAATCGATACTGTTAATTAATCCGATACCGTAAGATTAGTCTCCCTTGATTACCTGTCAATCACTTTGCCAGTTGGCGGTATGTCATAAAATTCAATAAACAAATTTTCAGATAATTGTCTGTGTCGTTGTAAAGGCAGAAAAATGTGAACAAAAAGCAGATTTGTTCCCAATAATTACTGTCGGTGTCGGTAAGCGTGTTTTCCGTTATAACGTAGTAATTTTGATAGGGAAAAATCTGTTCCCAAGAAATTTTTGTCGGAAGTCGAATATTCCGGTAAAGCATTCATCGTTATAAAGAATTCTGACTGTATTACAAACCAGTGACTCACCTGTACAAAATTGTCATCCTTCATCATTGTGTCAATGATTACTGCCCGGTGCCAGTTATGATCCTCTGGGAAGATGGCAGCACACACCTGACCTGGGGCTAGCAGACTGTCAGGAATCATATAATCTCTGGAACTGTCACTGTTGTAGAAAGTCCTGAAACAAAGTTGAACAAGGTTATCATCCATAAAACTTGTTTTAATATTTTTCTGATTACTTTCTGAAATATGGGTAAATAAGATAAACTTGGTGTTAAAATAAGAGCTGTCGCAGGACAGTGTAGCTCACCTGACTTGTGCTTTGCCACTAAATCTATCAAAATCTATAACACATGACCTTGACCTCAAGGTCACTCAGGTGGGTCGTGATGGTACAGCATAAAACTTCAGACCAGTATCTACAAGCATGCAAAGTATCAACTTGATACATCTATATGTTCAAGACATATAGACTTATTATAGGGATCAACCATGGTTTTCAGTGTTCAAACAGTCGATGGATCACGAGGAAGGTGTTTCAACACAAGGCCGCAGGCCACGTGTTCAAACCCCTTCCGAGTGATCCAGCGAATGTTTGAACACTGAAACAAACCATGGTTGATCGCTATTCTTGCATTTTCACTCTAATCCGCATAAAACCTGTTGAAAATAACATTAACAACGTAAAAGCGCACCGAAAACCGCGGAGCTTCTTCAGCGTCGGCCATTTTGTTTCTACTGTTCAAACGGCACTAAATTTCATGATTTGAACATGGGTTTTGCTGTTTGAACACGGCTTTCGACCAATCAAAAACGGCTTCAAACAGCTATGCGCATAGATATCTATGCAAGAAAAAAAGTTTAATCAAAACTTTCCAAGTCTGTGACCTTGATCTCACGGTCATAAAGGTTGGTCATAATGGAACAGCATAAAACCAGCCCATATATCTATCAACAAGCAAAGTAGCAACTTGATCCATCTACATATTCAAGAGATACAGACATATAAAAACTTTTAACCAAAAACTTAACCAAAAAAAAATCTAAGTCTGTGACCTTGACCTCACGGTCAGGTCATAAAGGTTTAATCAAAACATTTAACAAAAAAAATTCTAAGTCTGTGACCTTGACTTCAAGGACCCCAGGGTGGGTCATGATGGTACTGCATAAAACTTCAGACCAATATCTACCAACATGCAAAGTATCAACTTGATCCATCAACATGTTCAAAAGATATAGACTTATAAAAACTTTAACCAAAAACTTAAACAAAAAAATTCTAAGTCTGTGACCTTTGACCTCAAGGTCACCCAGGGTGGGTCATGGTGGTACTGCATAAAACTTCAGACCAATATTTATCAACATGCAAAGCATCGACTTGATCCATCAACATGTTTAAGAGATATAGACCTATAAAAACTTTAACCAAAAACTTTAACATTTGAGCAACACGAACGCCGACGCAGACGCCGACACCGGGTGACTGCAATAGCTCTTCCTGTACTTTCGTATAGGCGAGCTAAAAATGGTACCAGGACCCATTGTCACCTCAGATTAGCTATATTGCGATAATATCTACATCCAAGTAATGATGAAAATCATGAAGTGTCAAATATTGATTACATTTAAGTGAGTATACATAACAGATAATTTTTGACCACGTCCCATCCCCCTAATTTTGGAGAATTTCTGTGTATCAACCAAGCCCAAACTGAACCCATAACTTACTCAAACGCATCCATGAGGTTCTCCAGAGCCAGGGTGGTGTCTTTCCCTCTCAGTTGTAACCAGACCAGACCAGGGCTGGATACATGGGACACAAATACTTCAACATAACTCTCAGGTTCTGGTGGGGGTAGCCGTGTATAGCAGACCCCTGGCCCTACAGTCCCTGCAGGAGGGTCGGTACCATCTGGAAGTGGCTGAGCCTCTGTTGCCATCTTAACATCAATATGTCCACAATTCTAGAATAGAATAGAAAGATAGACATTGTACATGTATATTAAACTAAGAGGAATCACATCAAAATTTTTATGAGATGTTCCCGTTTCGCCTACTCCCATTTCGCCTATTCCTGTTTCGCCTATGATTTGTCCCATTTCCCCTACTCCCATTTTGCCTACACCAGAAATATTCACTATTCCTGTTTCACCTACTCATTCAATATGGATGACTAACAAGATAGAATGTTGTTTTAAAACATGATATTCATTTAAATATGCAAATACATTTTACCATTATAGAAAAGTGAAATAAGTATTTTTATTTATTTATTTTTTGTTTTTGAAGGAAATGATTATTTAAAGGGCTTGTGCAAGAATATAAACATTGCAAACTCATAAATTGCTGATCTAAATTAAATTATTTTTATTTTAACATTTAAAACAAGTACAATATTCACATATTTATATTCACAATAAAACACCGGCAAAAAGTTTGAAAATCGATGCACAGATAAAGTTTTTATGGCCAAAATGAATTTTGAATAGGGATTTTGCATTGGCAAGGGAGATAATCAATGCTCATGAAAATGTGTATTTTTCGAAAAATTTTACTTGATCATGAGGATTTTGTCTCAGGTACCGTATGTCATTCGTGTCATTTTATAATGATTATAATGATTTTAAGCAATCTGTTCTGTTTCTGCTTAATGTTCCCCTGTTGCCTTAGCAAGGCACCACCATAAGGTGTAAGATTAAAATTTTGAGCTTAATAGTCTTATAATTTGCTGGTTAAGTTAACATGGTTAATATGTATACAATTTAAGTACACTCTCTAACACTGTGAAATCTCATTCAGTTTTGATATTCTCCTCCTATGAACCTGGTCGATGAACTCTCTCGAGCAAAGTTCCAGAAACTCTATATGACAGACTCTGTCAGACAGAGTTCAATATGCCTCTTCCGTCTGGAATCCTCATACAAAAGAAAAAAAAATGTTTCTAAAACTGAAATGATACAATGAAGAGCCAGATGGAACAAACACGACTACTCCTAGCATAGCAGTGTCTCAAACATGCTTGAAGACCTAGGTTGGCGATCCCTACAAAACAGACGCATTGACTCTCAACTGGCCATGCTTTATAAAATCATAAATGGCTATGTAGCAACTGAAATACCCCCATATTTTGAGAAGCCCCAGAGATACACACATCATATGCACCCTCTATCATTTAGGCAGATTAAATCTGCCTAAATGATAGAGGGTGCATCAGCAACATACTATCAGAAGACGAGAAGTCTTTTTATCCGGCAACCGTTGTTCTTTGGAAAAGGCTCTCTGCCAATCTTGTTCTTAGGGCTGATCTTGACTCATTCAAAGATCAGTCATCAGTCTCCATAAATATAAACACTGTTTTTAACCTGCTTTTAAACCTCACTCTGCACTAACACTATCAACTTTTAATCATTCTCACTATTTTTACTTTCACATCTGCTAGAATCTCTGCACTGACAGCGCAACTGCACACAATACTCGTGAGAGGGGGCTGCAGTAAGATATGAAAAGAATAGATATGAGGGGCGAGCAAGTTTGAGGACTTTCTTTAAATTTCTTAATAACTTTCATAATTGATGTCCGATTGTGTTACCCTGGAGCACGTCGTAAAATCTCTGTTTACATGTTTATGAATATAAAAATATTTTAAAAATGCTCAATTCAAATCTCCTAAAGTTATGGAAATATTGAGAATGATAAAAACTCACTCTATGACAACACTTTTGGGGTTTTATGGTACATGAAGAAAATATTTTAGGGAGCTGGGGGAAAAGTCCATCTACCTCCTTTCCTTCCTACCTACTCCCTTCCTTCCTCCCTCCCTCCATCCACTACCTACCTACCCCCTCCCTCCCTCCACTACCTCCCTCCTTCCCTACACTACATCCCCAACTACCTACCTTCCCTCCCTACATACTTACCTCACTCCCTACACTACCTACCTCCTCCCTACACTATCTCCCTCCCTACCTACACTACCTCACTCCCTCCCTACACTACATACCTCCACCTCCCTCTCTCCCCACCTACCTACACTACCTAGTACCTACCTACCAACCTCCCTCCCTACATACCTACCTCCCTCCCTACACTACCAACCTACCTCCCTCCCTACACTACTTAAATACCTCCCTCCCTTCCTACACTACCTACCTACACAATTCCCTCCCTACACTGCCTGCCTCCCTCGCTCCCTCCCTACACTTCCTCCACCTCCCTGCCTCCCCACTTACCCTACCTACAATATCTACCTCCCTCCCTACTGACCAACATACCCACCTACACTACCTACATGTAACTACCTCCCTACACTATCTACCTACCTCCCTCCCTACTATCTACTTACTACCCATGACTACCTCTCGCCCCAACTCCCTACACCGTTGAATCGTTGAATCTATGTCGTAACGACAGAATTGGTCTCTCAGGTAGTGAGGTTCTTCTCTGGTATGTGTGTCTCTAGTATTTTCACGTGTAATTATCTTCTTAGTAATAGTCACACTGTATTTATTTCGCGTATGGGAGGTGCACCTTAAAGTCTATTTGTCTGAGTGATGAAATCACCCAGCATTAAGCAAATATTCTCTCCATGATCTCTTTTAAAGTCAGTTTTAGAACAGCCCAAGAGCATTTCACGTCAATTCAAATGTGCCAGTTGTATTAAAAATATGTGTTCTGAGTGCCTCTCTTTCATTGAAATATAGTTCACAGTTAAGAAGGTAGTGCTCCACAGATTCAATTTGTCCACATTCACATAATAGGTTACTGTCAGAGATACCTATTTTGAACGGAAGCGGGTCAACTCGGCCTGGTACCAACTCGGCCCCTGAGTCAACTCGGCCTCTGGTCAACTCGGCCGGGTCAACTCGGCCTGTTTTTGTTTTGTTTTTTTTGGCACAGGCGCTTGAAGTTATATATAAATAAAATCATGGTATATGTCAATATATATATAAACTAAAGTGACAAATAGGTACATATACTTAGAAAACATATCGTAAGTCGAGTGAGCAGCTACATGTATTTCCCAATAGGTGGCCACTCAGTTACCGGAACTAAAATAAAAATACTGTGACGGGATAGCCTCCCTTCGAAATATGCAAATTTCAAACTCGAAACTTTGTGAATTGAGTAAGTGTTGGGTATATAGCGCAGTAAACCATCCTTGGTGGATGAGCATGTTTTTCCACCGAGGGGGTTTGCTGAGCGGCTTGGCTCGGCTGTTCGTTACATTTGGTGGCAGTGGTGGGATGATGACAACTGCCAGAACGGAGTTGCCTTAGCCATGTAGTCCCCAGGCCAAGACTCCGGACGAGTCTTCTCGGAGGGGGAAGTAATGTGACGGGATAGCCTCCCTTGGAAATATGCACATTTCAAACTCGAGACTTTGTGAATTGAGTAAGTGTTGGGTATATAGCGCAGTAAACCATCCTTGGTGGATGAGCATGCTTTTCCACTGACGGGGTTTGCTGAGGCTTGGCTCGGCTGTTCGTTACATTTGGTGGCAGTGGTGGGATGATGACAACTGCCAGAATGGAGTTGCCTTAGCCATGTAGTCCCCAGGCCAAGACTCCGGACGAGTCTTCTCGGAGGGGGAAGTAATGTGACGGGATAGCCTCCCTTGGAAATATGCACATTTCAAACTCGAGACTTTGTGAATTGAGTAAGTGTTGGGTATATAGCGCAGTAAACCATCCTTGGTGGATGAGCATGCTTTTCCACTGACGGGGTTTGCTGAGGCTTGGCTCGGCTGTTCGTTACAATACAAAAACACACATAAGGTTCAAACAACACAAAAATGCGACTCCAAAACATGAAACAAATAGAACCACAACAGAAGTATCGCCTTGGAACGATCAGTAATATAAAATTACCTACCAGCAACCATATACCCATACACCAAATATAGCAGGCCGAGTTGACCCGGCCGAGCTGACCCGGGCCGACTTGACCCGAGGCCGAATTGACACGGATTCATTTTGAACTGATATTCTTTCAACTTTAATATTGTAACCTAATCTTAGTTTGGCAATGTTCCTGTACACAATTGTATTTGGAAAGTCAATTTGGGATTTGTCTCTAACATTTGGTTTATAATTGAACAATGATCTTCCAGTTTCGGATGATTCCCACTGTCTCTGCCACTACCTACCTACCTCCTGAGGCTCCTGTAAACTCTAAAAGACCACAAATGTAATACTTTATACATACAATTATCTTTGTATCGTCGATGTAGAAAGAATAAAGCCCAAAAGGTGATAAACAGATAGGCAATGTCCCGTTATCGTCCCCCCGGGGAACAACTTTTGATACAGTTTATTCCGTAGAGGGGACGATAACAGGACATTGCCAACAGATAAACAAAAACAGAAAAGGAAATCATAAATGATGGTTCTTATTTTTTTAAGTCAAGGGAAGCTACTCTTACATTTTTGCATCGAAGTCTGTGAGAAGCTTGTGCTTTGGTAACAAGTCAACTCGTATCTTAGTCAACTCGTACCTTGGTCAACTGGTACCCGAGTTAACTCGTACCTCAGTGAAGTCGTGCCTATGTAATTTTTATACCTTTTTAGATTATTTTTATCATTATTATTATTATTATTTTATTTTATAACAAAATAATATTTACAGTGTTTACCTATTTGAAGGTATGCTGGTTCACCCTATAACCGTGGTACTTAATGATTTTGGCACTGGTAAGACACAGAGTGTAATCATATTACGTTTATGTCTGTTCAAAATCATGAAGTGCACCTGAGATAAAGATGAAGAGATTAGAAAGTCCGCCTAGCGGCCACTTTAGGTTTGTCGCGCGTGTACCTGTGGCGCCGCCTACATGTACATGTACTATCCGCCGCCATATTGTTTCGAAGACGAAACCAATGCTATAAATATCGACATTAATTGGCAATTTCATACATCCGATGAGATAATATTTTACTTTCATAGAAACTGTAAACATTTTCTATTTTATTTACGACCCAGATTTTGATGTTTGTAGTGTTTTTATTGGACTTTTAATTGTTTATTATACGTCGGTAAAACAATACAATACAATACAATAAGTTTATTAAGCATTAAACATCAATACAATGTTTGTAGCCATTTCACAAAATACAGTGAGAACATAAATATAAAATTTAAACATTTTCAGAAGAGCAAATATGAATGAAAATATTTAATTAAGCAAAATGTGTTATACAAATATCTAACTAGTATAGTTCTAGGAATGCCACAGTTTGTGGTACTTATGAAATACGTATTTTATTTGCAAGGTATATAAATTTGGCAAGGCGTAGAATTGTTGTTTTAGAAGTTGAGGAAAGAAGTTTATCAAATTTGTTAAGCGAAGGCCATCTGCAAAAATATGGTTGTAAACATTTAATTCTTAAATCTCGATAATGCGGGCATACTAAAAGAAAATGATACTCGTTTTCAATAACCTTCATGTTGCAGGATTTACAGAGACGTTCTTTTCTGTCACGATCTTCATATCGACCGATTTCGATTTCTAAATTATGGGCAGAGATTCTAAATCTTGATAATGCTATTTGGTATTTCTTGTTACTTAAAGTGTTTAGGTAGCTTTCAATTTCGAAACTGTGTTTAAAAATACTGTAGCTTTGTAATCGCGACGAGTTATTTATTTCGGCGTACCATTTTTGTAAGTAATCATCCATAAGTCTTTGTTTAATATCTGCATATGGTATTTCAATATGGAATTGTTGGTCCCACACAAAGCCCAAGCCAAGGTGTTGAAGCATATCTTTAACTTGAAATGCCCAATTTTTGCCATTATAGTTCCTGTTATGATCAGTATCCTCTTTTAGCATTATATAAATGGTTTTCTCAAGAGACTCGTCGTTTTTATTATGAATTTTTATCCAATATTTGATAATGTTTAATTTACGAATAATTGATAAGGGGAGTCTTCCTAGTTCACCATAGAGTGCAACAAGGTTAGTTGACTTTCTTACGCAAAGTATTCTTCTAAGAAATTTTGTGTGGATTAACTCGATATCAGTAGCTTCGTGAAATCCCCAGACCTCTGAACCGAAATGTAAAATTGAGGCAACTAACGAATCAAACAATGAGCATTGTTGCAAAAGCGGTAGTTCAATGTTTCGTAGAACTGTGAAAAGATTATGAAGTGCAAATGATGCATGCTTAGATAAACATTTCTGACTTCTATACCAGTTACCATTTTTGAAAAGTGTCATACCAAGGTATTTAAACGAATCTACTATGTCAATAAAAGTGTTATTTATGTAGAAATCATAATAGGTTGCATATCTGCCTTTTTCAAAGATCATAGCTTTCGTTTCACTCGTGTTAATTTTTAATCCCCAAATGTTGCAATAATTTTCAATGTCTTTAAGGATACGTTATAATGTCTCTGGTGATGTGGCGAATACTACTTGATCATCTGCATACATTATCAAAAAGAGCTTTAACTCATTAAGGGTGAAAATATGATCAAGATCAGAGTTAATATTATCGATTATGTCGTTAACAAATAACATAAAAAGTAATGGAGATGAAGGGTCCCCTTGTTTCGGGCCATTGTTCAAACTAAAAAAAAATCCGAATATGATGAATTATACCTTACACATGATTTGACTGTAATATACATAGATTTGATAGCATTTACTAACTTACAACTTACTTTCTGTGATATAAGTTTTTGCCATAGAAACATGCGGTCTATCTTATCAAAGCATTTCTCGTAATCAATAAAAACGCAATATAGTTTTTCTCCTGAATCGAGAACTTTAGATACTATAGAATGTAAAATGAATATACAATCTACAATCGACTTTCCTTTTTGAAAACCAAACTGGTGTTTTGTTATTTTTTCGTATTTTTCGACCCAATTCGTTAAACGGTTTAGAAGAAGTTGAGAATATATTTTTGCTAGAATATTTATTAGGGTAATACCTCGATAGTTTCCAGCGTCATTGACATCTCCCTTTTTAAAGATCGGAGCTATGATACCGTCCCCCCATGACCGTGGATATTCTCCATGACGAAACATGCGGTTATAGAGATATAGCAAAGATGGTGATATAACATCATAAGACGCTTTAAGAATTTCACTAGAAATGCTGTCGATTCCAGGCGATTTATTATCCTTTTGCGCAAAGACTGCACGGCGTAATTCTGATTCGGTAAACTCAACATCCAACTCATCATCGACTGCGTTTTGATATTCAGTATTATTTTCCGCAGGATTTATTATGTTTGGGTCATTATTTTGATTATTATTTTCGTGTGATTCGCTAAAAACAGATTTAAAATGAGTGTATAAATCATCGATTGTTAGTGTGTCGGCGCCATCTACTTTCTTTTTAATTGATTTTCGTATTTTTTTCAAAAACTTGCGAGAGTCACGCTTGGCAAGTTTACTGATACGTTGTCCTTCATTTAATTTATACTTCGCTTTTGCTTTCTTCTTAATTTTATTGCATCTTGTTCGAGTACGCGTAAAATTTTGACGATTTTCTTCGCTTGCTGCTCTATTAAATGCGTTTCGCGCCGTGTTGAAATAGCGTCTTGCGTTTTTGCAACTTTCATCAAACCATTCATTGGTCGAGTTTGCATTTTCGTTATTATAGGATTTTGTTTTAAAAGTTTTTCCAAAGCTATCAAAAGCCATATCATGCAATAATCGGGTGAATGAGTGAACAGTATCGTCAATCGATTCACGTTCTGATTCGTAAATCGTTTTATTCAATGTTTCAATGTTATTTTGAAGTTGAAGTTTGAAACTATCAAGTTTTGACATGTCATACACTATTTTTCTACTTATACCACGAGTATCATTTTCTTGGATATGTTTTGTGATCATTTTCAGTGGCAAATAGAATGTAATAGGTGCGTGATCTGAATGTTCATTAAAAGATAGAGTATCAAAATATACAATTGCATCAAAATCAGATAAATTACATAATAAATAATCAACTGTACTTTGTCCTAACTGTGAACAAAATGTAAATTTTCCAGTATTTTTATCATCTGATAAGCGTCCATTGGCTATCAGCAAACCCGTAGACTGACACTGGTAAAACACTGAATTCCTTGTTCGGCGTTTCAAAATGGCGACCAAGCGTAAAATAGTCGGTACTTTTTGACTAAAACGCGTTGTTATTAAAATGCTAGGTAATCTTTAATCAACAAAATATGAAAAAAGAGAGATATAAAAATCGTTTGATTTGTTAATTAGCGCACACTCTATGACTGTGTTTGTCTGACGATCGTATAAATATTGACTATTTTTGTCATTTTAGCAAAAACGGTTTGGTCCGATCTCAAAACGATGTGTAATTGTTTTTATTAAAAAGGTTTATATGAATGACTTTTCTTTGACAAACAACATCGATTTTCTCAAAGAATAATGTCTTACAAATCGTTTGATTGCCCTTCGATACGGTTTGGGTATTTTTGAAAGCGTCAAATCGCCCTAATGAATCAGCTGTTTTTCACAACTTTTCGCCGCTTTGGAGTCAAAATGGAGATTTTTCCACACATTGTTTAGCATTGCAAATAAGTCCAAAAAGTTACACTTGAATGCAGAATGACATAGTATGCTTTTACAGATGATCTCCAGTGATTGGTTGTCTATTTGGTCGATAGTTTATTTTGTATTCATAACCACACACCCTCCCCATGACCCGTGCCCGGGATAGCAAGTCTGGAAATGTGATGGGGGCAACAGAACAATTAGTTTCCACATTTTTCGATTATAAAAAAAAGTGACAAAAGAAGAAATGACATTTGCGTAGCAAAGTGCAGGACAAAAATAGAATCGTTGCTCAGAGCACGGACAAGGCAAGTATACATATAAAGCTACTAGCGTATTATTCTTTTCAAAATTTTGAGTATGACTATATCATGATGAGAGCTCACATTGCAAGAAAAGTGTGGTTGCATGTTGGCCTAGAATTTATGATTATTTTTCATAATGTATTTATCTTAATTATGTTTCCGAATACAATCTACAATAAAGTTACATTAAACTGTGTGAGGTATCTGTCATTAATGCGGCACGTGCCTGCAACGTGACATAAGTGCGAATGATCTTTGCCGGCTCGAAGATCAAAAAGTCACCGAGTCAACAGGTATTGCACGGCTCCGGGACGTTTCGCGCAAAAACCAGTTCCTCCCGGGACGGTTCGCGCAAAAAATATTTTTCGAACGGGACGTTTCCTCCCCGGACGGTTCGCGCATTTTTCAAAAAATGATTTCAAGGTTTTGGTTATCAAAATTAATCAAGTAAATGCAATGTGTATGTTAAACTAATTATGGACTTAATGGAAATGTATTTTTTATCTTTGATTTTTCTGAGAAAAATGTTTTGTTCTTATTTTTTCTTAAATTAAGGGGACGATTCACCCACGGGACTGTTCGCGCAAATGTATTTTTCAGTGATAATGCAAACGTTTTCTTAAAAAGGAAGGAATAAAAAGTCCATATTATTAAAGAAATATCTTTTATTCAATATTTAAATGATATTCCTCATGTGGGTTAATTCATCAAGGCTAGCCATGAACCATTCAACAAAATATAGCACCTGAATAAAAAATAACAAGTCGTTGCTTTGCTGTTTTGAAATTTGAAAATAGGTAATCAATACGACATTTACAATTAGAAATAAAATGGAGTGGTTTGTATCTTCATTGTCCTCTGTATATACTTGCTCGTTGTCGGCGTTACATTGTATCTATCCCATATGGTTCTGGAATTTGCAGTAAGGTCTGCGGGACGGCACTTATTCTCAGCCAACGTATTGCACCAATCATACACAAACTGTTTTTGTTTTCTTCTTATTTTCATTTTTTCATATCTGTAATTTGTGATTCAATCACAAATTCAATCCAGGGCCTGGATAAATAAATAAATAAATAAATAAATATTTGTTAAAATGGGTGTTATGACAACAATTGCAGTAACTATAACGTCGTTAATTTTGAATTGGCCACTAAAGTTGTTTGTGATCAAACGGGTAAACAAAATAAGATGATAACGCATATCACCATAATGAGCCAAACAATCTAATTTAACCAAGGGTTAATCAAACATCTTAAATATTTGTTTTTAATGATGCCAATGATTTAATCATCAATGACTTAAAGCTCACATTATGACATTTAGCATCAAATTAAAGTAATCAATAATCACGGCGACTAATTTTTTGTTTACGTCACATCCCAGTCAGCATTTCAAATGTTATTTGCTTGCTCAAAGACACAACACGGCTACCCAGCGGGTTCGACCCCCCCCCCCCCCACACACACACCTATAGTCGAAAATAAAAAAAAATGAGCATACCCGTATTCCCGCATCCACGGTGTTGCTTACCCAGCCTCCCCCCGCCCCACCCACCACCCCACCACACACACGAATCACAACTCAGGACCTGCTGTGGTCTTTTGCATCTTCACATGAATTTAATGTCGACATGCAGACATTATATAATAAAATTAACATATATACTTAAAGATAAATCTTAAAAATTTTACTCCCAATGCGACAGAAACTAGCAACTACATGTATAAAAATAGCCTATACTATTTATTTTGCAGGTTGTAACAGGTTGTAACAGTAAAAACGGATTTACCCGTGTACATGCATGTTTTTCGCTCATGCATCGAAAACAACGACCTTTCATAACAAGTTTATGAAAAATGTGGCAGAGTGTTGAAATCGCTTCCCACATTCACAAGCTTAAAGAGAGATTGGAATCATGCTCATTTGCAAAGCAAAACACTTATTGTATCAATCAATTTATTTATTACAAAAAATGGGTGAATCTACCTCTAAATTTGATTTTGAGCGAATCGTCCCAGTTTTTTTGCGCGAACCGTCCCGTTCGGTTTTTTGCGCGAATCGTCCCGGTCGAATCGTCCCAGGGAGGAACTGGTTTTTGCGCGAAACGTCCCGTAACCGTATTGCACGGTGCAATATTGCACGGTGCAATACAGGTCGCTGGTAATAAAAGTGTCATTTTTTCTTTTGAAATCCGGCGGCGACTTCTTAGAATATACATGAATGCAAGTGCAAGTACGAAAAGATAGAGAAAAAAGAAGAATATTAGAGTTCATGTCTGACTGATTCCATTAAATTCACATGATCCGTTCCTCCACTGCCCTTTTGTAAAGAAAAGTTAAAACAAGACCAACAAAATGAAGGGGAAAGAAGAAGATAGAAAAGAGCAAAAATGGTTGTTGCACCATTCTTCATTAAACGAGATAGATAGACTTGATGCGTCAAAGAACTGCCGGTTGTGGCTAGAATTGATATAGGACAACCTCCTTACGCTCATTCACGTAGGGGCACATCAAAATCGGTGTTGTCATCCATAATTCTGAAGGTTTAAAGCTTAAAAAAGATGCTTATTATTTTTTCGGTGTTAAGTATGATTAGTGATACGGCGAGATTAATCAATCGGCGTTTTCTTAATCTAAAGATAATCCGTTAAATAAGAATCGTTGTATGTGTCCAGTGGCGTAGAAAATAAGCGTTATTATAAGCGTAATTCGAAGGATAATTGATGAAAATTATGTTAATAAAAACAACTAAAGAAATGACTCTCTCTCTCTCTCTCTGGTCTGTCTTTCTTGCAAAGATGCCGGTCGTGTTTAGTATCTATTTATTGGAAATTTGAAGCTCTATTTAACAGAAATAAAATCTTCTTCTATTATATGAATTATGGCGAAGAAAATTTAAACGATTTATATTTGCTAATATACAAAATTTCGGACCGCATTCAGCGGCCGATAAAAATATAGAGGATATATTTCACTGGAGATCATCTGTAAAAGCATAATATGTCATTCTGCATTCAAGTGTAACTTTTTGGACTTATTTACAATGCTAAACAATGTGTGGAAAAATCTCCATTTTGACTCCAAAGCGGCGAAAAGTTGTGAAAAACAGCTGATTCATTAGGGCGATTTGACGCTTTCAAAAAATACCCAAACCGTATCGAAGGGCAATCAAACGATTTGTAAGACATTGTTCTTTGAGAAAATCGATGTTGTTTGTCAAAGAAAAGTCATTCATGGAAACTTTTTTAATAAAAACAATTACACATCGTTTTGAGATCGGACCAAACCGTTTTTGCTAAAATGACAAAAATAGTCAATATTTATACGATCGTCAGACAAACACAGTCATAGATTGTGCGCTAATTAACAAATCAAACGATTTTTATATCTTTCTTCTTTCATATTTTGTTGATTAAAGATTACCTAGCATTTTAATAACAACGCGTTTTAGTCAAAAAGTACCGACTATTTTAGAACAAGGAATTCAGTGTTTTACCAACGTATTATAAACAATTAAAAATCCAATAAAAACGCTACAAACATCAAAAATCTGGGTCGTAAATAAAAAAGAAAATGTTTACAGTTTCTATAAAAGTAAAATGTTATCTCATTGGATGTATGAAATAGCCAATTAATGTCGATATTTATAGCATTGATTTCGTCTTCGAAACAATATGGCGGCGGATAGTACATGTAGGCGGCGCCACAGGTACACGCGTGACAAACCTAAAGTGGCCGCTAGGCGGACTTTCTAATCTCTTCATCTTTATCTCAGTTAAAATATACTATTTTCCTAAACATTTAACATCCTTAGAACATTTGAAAATCGATTTTCCTGTCGTGCCGATAACGCCGCTTATCCGCACGATAGCCATGCCGATAAATGGCGCAATCGGCACGATCGTCATGTGGATAGCCAGTGACTACCCTTACTCGGGGTTTAAATGAGGTGCGCCGATACGTCCTGAGCACCTTTAATTTGTAGATTTTGAATTTTCACGGTAGCTATTGAATGGCACGCGCGTACATGTATATTGCTTCAAGATGACACCTATGCAATTACCAAATGTTTTGATAGTACGATGTGTGATATCTTGGGGCAGAGCACTTTACTTTGTATGTATGTTGTAAATTTTCACGGTAGCTATTGAATGGCACGCGCGTACATGTATATTGCTTCAAGATGACACCTATGCAATTACCAAATGTTTTGATAGTACGATGTGTGATATCTTGGGGCAGAGCACTTTACTTTGTATGTATGTTGTAAATTTTCACGGTAGCTATTGAATGGCACTCGTATACATGTATATTGCTTCAAGATGACACCAACGTTATTTAGCTAATATTGTCCTTACATAAAGCTAATTCAATTAAAATATCCATTTAAGACCACATGGAGGTATCTGCTTGACACCTTTATAATAAGGGGCCATAAAACAAAAGCATGTCATAAAAGCTATCTTTTTTTTTCTAAGAAATTAAAATCTACAGTATGGCAATCTTATATATGTTTCCGGAAAAAAAAAGGAAAAAGGAGAATTAAGAAGAAAAGAACTCTCCACTCCATTCATTATTCATATGAAAAGAAAGTGCTACGTGTTTGTATTTCATTCATTCATTCATTCATTCATTCATTCATTCATTCATTCATTCATTCATCGCTATCGTTGCTATGCACATGTTAAATGGTTACTTGACATACTTAAATGAAGTTTTTCAGTAGGGAAGTTAAAATGATATTTGTATAAGCAAGGACAGTATATCGATATACTGTCCTTGGTATAAGGGAGTATATATTACACGGAAATGTTTTTCCTGATGAAAACCACGTTGGGGGTGTCTACTTTCCAGCTTTTCAACAAACGGTAGCTGTTTATGGCACGCTTATCGAATTAGGTAGCTGTCTATTGCTTGCATTAATGACGCACGTTTATGGGTCCATAAAAAGCTACCTTATTCGATAAGCGACATAAACAGCTACCTGATTTTTAAGATATACCCATATATTCTAAGATTTAGAAATTTATAACAATCGTGAGATCAATATGTATTATCAAAACAAAAAAGAAGCAGAAGAAATCTTCCCACTTTAACATTAAATCATTAAATTTATTCAATTATTCATTTAATTTTATTTGTTTAAAACGCTACATGTTTGTATGTTTGAAACAATCCTATCATTTCAACTTTTATATTAGATACGAATACGAAAGTATGAGAAATTATCACCATAACGAAAAGATGCCCATGCAATATACAGATTTTTTATAAGTTCTAAAAATTGAAAATTTTCGGTAGAAACCAACAAATTGGGTTTCCAACCAGGTCCGACATAAACCAGGCTGTACAAGAAAGCAATGACCAGGATATAGTATCCAATGGGGACAAGCGCCTTTGTTTTCGCCTATGCAGATTTTTGGTTTTCCCACGCGGCGGATCAACTACGCTGCGATCACAATACATAGATGTCCCGTGACGCGTCCAAATTTTTAAAGTTAAGTAAATTAATTTACAACCTACTCGTTAATTTTTAGACGACATAAGCTAAAATATTGCATGAAATATTGTAATAAATATCACTTTGATTAATGCGCGATGCTCAATTCCTTTCGGATTTGCTCTATATATTAAATTGTTAAAGAGGTAATATTTTGCTAATTTTTTTTTTTTTTTTTTTTTTTTTTTTTTTTTTCAAAAATATTTCAAATAAACATTGACATTATAAATATTTCCAAAAATGTTAAGTCTGTATGATATATACAACTTTGATACTAACTATTGCCTCTTTTCCCATCATTTTGCCTCTTTTCGCATCTTTTCGCAAAAAGAGCCTCTTTTCGCTATCTAGTCCCACCCAACGGCGGAACAGGACGAACACATGATAGCCGAAACGTTGGACAAGCTGCTTGTGATTCAGATCATACTGTCTAAAATCTAAATATTTTTTCCAATTTATCGCATGTTTATGAAAGGTAAACAGATTTGTGCTGATTCTTAATAAATTTCAATCAAAATGCCATTCTTTTAAAGTTATTTCAGCGTTTGATACATGCCACATATCGATGTGTAAGTATTGACCTTACTGATCACCATACAAATTTAGTGGGTGGGGTATTTTTTTTTTTTTTTTTTTTTTTTTTTTTAGCAAGTTACTCACGTTACTCACGTAGTCGACGTCGTAGAAAGTCTTCAGACTTGTAAGGACGCATTTGGAATATAATTTCTTTGTCCGGTGTTTGTTCCAGTCTCATAGCATGCAGGCTCGAATTTGTGGGGGTGTCCTTTCCAGTGGGTATTCAAACGACTCTTGAACGCGTTAACGGAGGGTGCCATTACTACGTGATCAGGAAGATTGTTCCATGTATTTACTACTCTGTTTGAAAAGCTATTTGCACGAATGTTGAGACGGGGTCTTTCTTTAAATATCTTTTTTGGATGACCTCTTGTTGCACCATATGCTGATAATGTGAAGAGTTTGTCCTTATTCATTTTGTCAATATCATTTAAGATCTTATATACTTGAATAAGGTCAGATCTTTCCCTTCTATATTCCAGTGATGGTAAACCAAGCTTTCTTAATCTTTCTGGATATGATAGGTCTTTGCATGATCTTACAAGTTTTGTCGCTCTCCTTTGCACATTTTCAATTGCTATTTTGTCTTTTTTATACATAGGCGACCAGATAACAGTTCCATATTCAAGATGCGGCCTAACAAGGTGAGCTTATGTATGGTAGTCGAGCAGTCGTCTGTGCATGCGTTCACAATCGTGAATATCTCTAAGACAACAAGGCCAATTGCAATTAAATTTTATCTGAAGCATCATTGAGGGGGGATTAGTTGCATCAGATAGCTCCCATTGAGTTATAATGGGGAAATTTTTGTGGCCACTCTAGCAACTTCATTTTTTATGGGATCTTCTTCATTCTTGGGAATACCAAGGACAATCATAACATCTCGAATGAGTTTGAATTTCGGCTAGGTTTGACCTCAGATTGCGGAGTTAGCTGCCCTTAAGCGTCTGGAAAAATCCCCATAGACTTATAATGGGAAAAATGTTGTGGCCACTCTAGCGCCATTATTTTTCAGTGGATCTTCATTCTTGCAGGTAACAAGGACAACTATAATATCTCGGATGGGTTAGAATTTCAGCTAGAGGCGACCTCTGACTGTAAGGGTGTAACGGTACACCGATAAATCGGTAAATTGCGGTGTAAATTTTCCAATACAATATACCAGTACGGAAAATTAGAATACCGGTATATTGTTCTGCAATGGCGGCCTCGTAGTTTAAACTTCAAACAAAGCTGCATGGATCGAAATAAACAGATTCCTGACTAAGCGGTTGACGTTGAGCATGGTATAGTACAATCAAATAGGCATTCTGGCAACAGAAACAGAGCCCTCCGGGTCTCGCATTTGTTGACGTGGTTTCCAAGGGGATGATCGATTCTTTTCAGTGATTCTTTCTGACCTGGCTGTCAAAAAAGTCGCTATTGTTCTGATCAGTTTTAGACTCCGAGATGTGCACTGTCAATCAAGTTGGTAGGCGTGGAATTCACGTGATGCTATTACTAGTGATTATCCAATCAAAAGATTGTATTTGGCAAAAGTTCGAGCTTGCGCACGCTGCTAATCGCGCTGGCTTTCCGAAGGTCTAATCTTCTCACTCTGATTTAATTAAAGAAGTTCAGAGTAAATAATATGCCAATATACCAATTAATTCTAAAATTTAGATAGTTGTGGACATTAATGCAATTAGCACCTGTCAAACAATTAATGTGGTATTGTTAAATCATAAATTGATACGGTAAATAGACCCGACTAATTAAGCAATTACTGTAGAATTATTTCCCCGGTCTAAGCTGTCAATAATGGTGGCGCTGTAACGGTTTATTTTTGGAACATACATATTTTGGCAATTTTGCAAAATTTAGAGAAAAAAAGTCGGATGAAAGGACAGATATCGTAATAATGAATTGTCATTTTTGCACTTCATCAGTAAACTAGGCCTATTCCGGTGAGAAAATGCATGGGTACCGAAAGGCATGTAAAACCTTGATAGGTTTGAATACTAAACGGCCGATGTCTCCCATTATAATGTTTTGGTTGGAAAAAATATTGTTTTAATGAAATTTGAGCCGGAAATGAATACGTCGTAGCAAATATCATCCTTATAATGAGTTCTGGTGTTGAAAAACGGGAAATTAAAGGACTGAAAGATAATGTTTCAGTGACCAACTTTATTTGCAATACGTATTCAATACGCATTGCGATATGGATTTCCCGCACTGCAATATATTGCGATACGGTTTTAGTGGGCGATACTCACCCCTATCTGACTGTGGAGTTAGCTGCCCTTGAGTGTTTGACTAGTGCCTTCAATTTTGATCGGATCTTCTTCATACTTGGAAGTAACAAGGTTCTTCATACTTGGAAGTAACAAGGATAGCCATAACATCTCGGATGAGTTCGAATTTTAGCCAGATCCGACCCTTGACTACAGAGTTATCTGCCCTTGACTGTGTGAAAAATCAATATTTTGTGTTGTGGCCACTCTAGCACCTTTACTTTTATTCGGATCTTTTTTATTCATGGAAGTAACAAGGACATCCATAACATCTCAGATGAGTTTGAATTTCGACCAGATCCGACCTCTGACGTCGGAGTTATCTGCCACTGAGTGTTTGAAAAATCAGTATTTAGTGTTGTGGCCAAGCTAGCGCCTTCATTTTTATTCGGTTCTTCTTTATTCTTGGAAGTAACAAGGAAATCCATAACATCTCGGATGAGTTCGAATTTCGACCAGATCAGACCTCTGACTGCAGAGTTATCTGCCCTTGAGTGTTTGAAAAATCTATATTTTGTGTTGTGGCCACTCTAGCATCTTTGTTTTTTTTTGTGGATCTTCTTCATTCTTGCAGGTAACAAGGATAACTACAACATCTCTGATGAGTTCGAATTTTGACCAGATCTGACCTCTCACTGCGGAGTTAGCTGCCATTTAGTGTTTGAAAAATCAATATTTTGTATTGTGGCCACTCTAGCGCCTTCAATTTTGATCGGATCTTCTTCATTCTTGGAAGTAATCCATACACACTTTTCAAAGATCTTCTTCTCTGAAAATGCTCGGTAAATGAAATTCTATGTGGAGCATCCTTGGATAGGGGGAACGAAAGTTTAATTGAAATCCGGGTCACATGACCAAGATGGCTGCCACGCCCATTTATGATAAAAAACACCCAAAAATCTTCTTCTCCAGAACCGGTAGGCGGATTTTCACAAAACTTGGTATGTAGCATTTGGGACTCCAGCCCATCATAGTTTGATCAAATGATGACCCTAGGATGACCTTATTTTACGGCAAGGTTAATTTTGGAGCCTGCTTCCGGATGGCTTTTGCCAGGATAATTGATTGTCCTAACAACATGGCTTTGGCATTTGCCCATGTTTATTTTGAAATCTCCATCTCAAACAAGGGATAATGTTCGTATCTGAATTGTTTACATGTGACACGCCAAATTGGCAATACTTCACGAGGGGAGGGGTGCCAGGAGGGAAATAAGTCTCAAGCTCTCATAAGAGATGCGAACTTGGACACACAGTCATCAAACATTTCATCAGAGGAGATCAGACAATGAGGGAAGCAGGGATAATTTAGAAGGGCCATGGGCAAAATTGCCCTTTAATTTTCAAATTGGCCCCTTCATTTTGAAATAATTGGTGGGTTTTATAATGTAAGGAGATAGGCGATAATGATTCTAGCTGAGTATTTTCCACAAAATGGCCCCTTACATTTTCAAGCCGACAATATCCCTGAGGGAGGTCATTCCAGTCCCTGATAGTCTGTGAAAAGAAACTACGTTTGTATGCGTAGTCAGTCCAAAAACAAAACAACAAAAAAAAAAAAAAACATAAAAAAATGCCCTATCCTACCTAGAAAATTTCAGAGTGAAGCCCTAAACATGGCAGAGAAAACATAATGCTTGCTCTGAAGCATAGATTGTACACATTAGAAACACCTCCTTGAGGTGTTGCTAACCTGTGCTCACAATCAAGTCTATTTTAAATACAGCAGAACAAAATGCTGTTAGGTATTAATTGCAAAGGTGTGTTATCATGATGAATCAAAATGTTTTGATGATGATGATGATGCTCAGTTTTACCTTTTCTTTTTTCAGATGCGGATTGAAATGTAATTGCAGTTCAACATAATGCAGTTTCCCAAGTTTACGCAGCTTACCCAACTCTCAGGGAGAATCACTCAGATTCCCTACCCAGTTAGAGTGACTGCCCTTAGTGTGACAACTACACTGGCCCTGATTGGTCTGTTGGCTGCTATATTTAGACGAAGGAGATCTAAGAAGTATGACAAAGACAAGCATAAGAGACAAGAAATAGTGAGAGACAAGTCGGGAAGGATACCACTGCCATACAGTCCAAATGGAGGTGAAACAAAAGTGAAATCTAGTACTTTTTCTTGAACTGGATATATGCACTAAGTGGCAACAAAATTTTCAAGGAGGTCAGGCACAAGTGACATAAACAAAACAATGTTGAAAAAGTGCATGTTATTATTTTGTACACCTAGATGTTATGAGTTCAGGGTTGCTTGTCTTAGTTGTGATTCTCTATAAATTGTCTGTCTTACAGTTCTTTGAGAAGGCAAATAGTAAATACTACACATAATCATTCAGGTAGTTACTCTCTAAGAATTGAAACATTTACTAAATATTTCTGTTCTGTTGGCTTTTGTAGAGTTTAATTTGACATACGTTTATTCCAGATTTACCATACCGTAGTCGCAGTCCCTCCTCTGTTAGGTCTCTGATAAGACAGAAATCCCTGTATGGATCCCAAGGCAGTCTAGGGGCTGTCTCAACTAGTACAACTTCAACTATTATACACCCCTCTGTGGATACTGCTGATATGACCCCTCAACAACTCTGTAAACTGGGTAAGTCCAAATCTCTGGTGATCAGACTTTCTCTCATCACACAAACATGTCCATGTATTGAGTACCCTCTTAGACCCCACTTTTTAGCTCACCTGAGCTGAAGGCTCAAAGGTGAGCTTATAGGATAGGTAGGTATCCGTCGTCCTTCCGTCGTCGTCCACAATTTCAAATGACATCTCCTCTGAAGCTGTGTGGCCAAAACTTTTGATATTTGGCATAAAGCATCCACAGGAGGGGGGAACCAAAAATGTTGTTTTTTGTTCAGATCGGATAAGAACTCTTATATGTCCCATAGACTTATAATGGAAAAAAGTGGAAATTGCAAATTTTTGCTTTCTCATTGGAGATATTTGAGTTTTATTTTTAGAGAAATGTTTATTGAGTAGTGCTCTATGTTTCAGATGACCTTCATCCTGATCGCTTATTTTGATTGGTTGCTGGGGCCCCAAAAAGGACAAGCATTAGCCTCTACAAAAAAGTTGTTTTTTGTTCCAGTCAGATAAGAACTCTGGTTGCTATGGCAACTTTCAGTTTCCATAGACTTGTAATGGGAAAAGTGAAAATTTGCTATTTCTGCAGTCTCATTGGAGATATTTGAATTTCGTTTTTAGAGAAATGTTTATTGAGTAATGCACTATGTTTCAGATGACCTTCATCCTCATTGCTTATTTTGATTGGTTGCTGGGGCCTCAAAAAAGGGCAAATTTTTGAAAAAAAAAAAAATCTTTAAAAATCTTCTTCTCAGAAACTGTTTGCTTTATGAAGTTGATTCTTTGCATACATGTTCCCTGGCATTAGCCTCTACAAAAAAGTTGTTTTTTTGTTCCAGTCAGATAAGAATACTGGTTGCTATGACAACTTTCAGTTTCCATAGACATAATGGGAAAAGTGAAAATTGGCTATTTCTGCAGTCTCTTTGGAGATATTCAAATTTTATTTTTAGAGAAATGTTTATTGAGTAATGCACTAAGTTTCAGATGACCTTCATCCTGATCGCTTATTTTGATTGGTTGCTGGGGCCCCAAAAAGGGCAAATTTTCGAAAAAAATCTTTAAAAATCTTCTTCTCAGAAACTGTTTGCTTTATGAAGCTGATACTTTGCATACATGTTCCTGGCATTAGCCTCTACAAAAAAGTTGTTTTTTTGTTCCAGTCAGATAAGAACTCTGGTTGCTATGGCAACTTTCAGTTTCCATAGACTTAGTTATAATGGGGAAAAGTGAAAATTTGCTATTTTTGCAGTCTCATTGGAGATTTTGCAGAAATGTTTATTTAGTAGTCCTCTATGTTTTATATACATGTAGTTGCGAAACCTCACTCCACTACGTTCCGTTGCGGACCTTGATGGTTCTATTTGATCAAAACAATTTCCAATTGAATAAAACAGGATTACACATGGTTGACACGTGGTGAGTGCATCCGAACTCGACCATGTTGACGTCATGGGGGTGCACTGACGTCACGGCGCGCGTTTTGTCACGTGAGCATGGAGAGCTTCTTTCTGATTGGCTCAGTGTCGCGGAAAAAAGTGGGATCTCACAGAAATTATGGATTTAAAGCAGGAAATCAGAGACTTTTCTTATGAAACATCACCTGGAGAGAAAGTTCAATATCTCTGTGAACAGTATGCGAAGTGAGGGTGAGCGGGATTTAGTTTTTCTCAGTGAATTTCGGGTTTCAAAATTTGATGTGTAAAGTAAAACTATTTTTGACCAGTTAGTACACGCTTGGCACTGAGGCTGTATGACACATTCGGAATGCTTCTGTGTAAACATGCATGTAGATTGTAAATAACAGCTGAAGGTCTGAGTCTATGTTTTATATTACTTTTGCCCTAATACCTTATTTTGATTGGTTGCTGGGGCCCCAAAAAAGGTAAATTTTCATTAATTACTTGAGCAGTCAGGGACAAAACCTAAACAGGTTATAAAAAAAATAACTGAAACAAGTTATTAATACACTTTAAATGATCTCCCTTTCCAAGATGTAAGAGTTAACTTTTCTTGGATATTTTTTTCAGGTCAAAAAACCACTTATATAAGTTACGCTTTCATTAGTAATTATGACAATATTAACTTGAATAGGTTTTAGTATCATTACCCCACTTGTCTTTGAAGTACCTGCGTAATACTTTTTAGACTATGCCTAATAAGACATTCTTTTGTAGTAGCTACATTAAGGTTACATCATCCTGGGAAAATTGTCTAGACATGTGCCAAAATTCTGGTAAGGTCGGAACAGATGTTTTAAAATCAGGGATTTTGCCATTCTGATGCCAAAAAATTGCATAAAAAACAGAAAGTTTCAAAATCTTAATGGTATATACTAACTTTCAGCCATGTGAGTATAAAGCTCTCATCTTGCTGCATCTCCCATTAACATTTTAATTATGTAAAACCCTGCATATTTCAATTAAATTAAGAGAAACTTCACAGATTTTGACTGATGCAGGGAAAATGAAAAATAACTTGTTTCAGTTATTTTTTTTTATAACTTGTTTAGGTTTTGTCCCTGGCTGTTGAGTATTAGAGGTCAAGTTTACTTTTTACATTGACCAACATGACCTCAGCTAAAGGTCATGCAAGACCGAATCTCAGGTGAGCGATTTCAGGACCAATGGTCCTCTGGTATATAATAAAACTGGGGTTTGCCAGGGTATACCTATTTTATTATTTTTGCTTCAAAACATAGACTGTGGGTACTTGTTAGAACTGCCTCGATACCCAAAATCTATGTTTTGAGCAATTGTATTTAAAATATAAAAATTTTTGGTGAGAATTTTACTTTTTACAACCAAAAAGATTTCCATGTATTGCATGGGCAAGTTTTCGTAATGTTAACTACATTCATACAACAAGGATTGAAGTAGCTTAAAGATGCTTATTATATAAGCTATAAACACGCTTAATCATTCATTCATCGTATGACTGTGTCGTGTGTACCACCTCAACCATTTGGAAAAATTTCTACATGGCAGAATCTGTTTGGTAGTTTTGTAAAAGACTAACATAGCTAAATTACATTTTTTTTCCCTGAAATGAGCTGCATCATGAGAAAGCCAACATTTTGCAAATGCCAAAAACAAAGGTGCAGATCAGCTTCGCAGTAACTTCACAGCTGATCAGCGCTTTTGTTTTCGCTACACAAATTGTACAATCCCTCTTCTTCCTAAATCCGAAATTTGAAGGCTCTAGGCTACTTCTGTGACTACACAGGCCGGTTTGTGTTTGAACTGTTCGGAAACCATATTGTTGGCTTTTGCATGCGCGGCTCAAATATCAGTGTACTGTGATATTGCAGGTTTGGAGACCCTACAAGTGGCTGTAACATACTGGGAAGATGCTGTAATGAAGATGGGATATCTTGATGATAATCCACTACCGGCTATTACAGTAGGTACAATAATTATAATCTGACACAAAAATGCTTTGTGTCGTAAAGTTTTCTTCCTCATGATGGATATCTTGATGATAATCCAATACCTGCCATTACAGTAGGTATCATTAACTTTTTTCATTTTATCATATGACCTTTATACATGTAATTGGTTTTTAGCTCACCTGCACGAAGTGCACAGAGCTATTGTTGTCACCTCGGTCGTCCGCGTTTACGTGTACGTCTGCCTCCACGTCCGCGTCACACTTTCGGTTAAAGTTTTTAAAATTGTTATATCTTGATAGTCACTGACCAGAAATCATTCATATTTGGAACATTGCTGCATATGAGGGTCCTCTGTGATTTAGTGTGAAGGGACCCATGGGGTCATGCCTGGGGGCGGGGCTAGAGGTCAATATTTTATGCTCCAGTGACTTTGTCATTTTTGAAGCCAACCCTTAATATCTCATCAACTATAAACCCTACAACCATCAAACCTTGCATATGGCTTCTCCTCCATGTCCCGACTCGGCACCCACATTGACCTACTGACCTTGACCTATATTTCATGCTCCAGTGACTTTGTCATTTTTTAAGCCAACCCTTAATATCTCATCAACTATAAAGCCTACAACCATCAAACCTTGCATATAGCTTCTCCTCGATGTCCCGACTTTGCACCTACATTGATCTAGTGACCTTGACGTATATTTCGTGCTTTAATGACTTTGTCATTTTTGAAGCCAACTCTTAATATCTCATCAACTATAAAGTCTACAACCATCAAACCTTGCATATGACTTTTCCTCGATGTCCCGACTCGGCACCCACATTCACCTAGTGACCTTGACCTATATTTCATGCTCCAGTGACTTTGTCATTTTTTAAGCCAACCCTTAATATCTCATCAACTATAAAGCATACAACCGGCGGCCCCCGTGGCCGAGCGGTTAAGAGCGCTGTTTCTTAATCACTCGATCATCTCACCGCTGTGTCTGGTGTGGGTTCGAGCCCCGCTCTGGCCACATGTGAGACAAGCCAAGTTCTGCTTGCGGGTGTGTCAGGTGGTTTTTCTCGGGGGTTCTCCCGTTTTTGCCCCACCTACTGATTGGCCCGTCTCATATGAGCTGAAATAATCTTGAAAGGGACGTAAAACTGAATTAAAAAAAAAAATAAATAAAAATAAAGCATACAACCATCAAACCTTGCATATGGCTTCTCCTCGATGTCCCGACTTTGCACCCACGTTGATCTAGTGACCTTGACCTATATTTCATGCTCTAGTGACTTTTTCATTAAAGTTTTTAGAAGTCTATATCTCTTGAACATGTTGATGGATCAAGTTGATACTTTGCATGTTGGTAGATATTGGTCTGAAGTTTTATGCAGTACCATCATGACCCACCCTGGGTGACCTTGAGGTCAAGGTCACAGACTTAGAATTTTTTTGTTAAAGTTTTTGGTTAAAGATTTTTGAAGTCTATATCTCTCGAACATGTAGATGGATCAAGTTGATACTTTGCATGTTGGTAGATATTGGTCTGAAGTTTTATGCTGTACCATTATGACCCACCCTGGGTGAACTTGAGGTCAAGGTCATGGCCTTAGAAATTTTTGGTTAAAGTTTTGGGTTAAAGATTTTTGAAGTCTATATATCTCTATGTTGATGGATCAAGTTGAAACTTTGCATGTCTGTGGATATTGGTCTGAAATTTTATGCTGTACCATCACAACCCACCTGAGCGACCTTGAGGTCAAGGTCATGGGTCACAGATTTTGATAAGTTTAGTGGCAAAGCACAAGTCAGGCGAGCTACGCTGTCCTGCGACAGCTCTTATTTCTTCATTATAACTTCAAACTGAACATTTTTCTCTGAAAATTAACATTGTTGATAGGGATGTTGTCCCGATACTATGTTGTCACCAGCCAGGGGATAAAACCATTAAGAAAACTTGCCCATGCAAAAACAAAAATTGAAAATTTACAGCTGAAATTTATGATATTTTTCTAATTTTTGCTCAAAACATAGATTGTGGGTACACATTAGAACCGCCTTGCCGAGGGGGTTCTAACGAGCACCCACAATCTATGTTTTGGAGCAAAAATAAGAAAAATAGGTATACCCCTGCATACCCCAGTTTTTTCTAAATAAAAGTGGGGTTTACGGGGGTATACATTTCACGGACATGTTTTCCTGATGCTTGTAACTCTAGCTCAAGAGGCCTGAGGCACAAAGATATTGTCAGACATCAGACATACTGTCAGATATTTTGTTGTAAACTCTATGACTCACCCAAAACATCTTACATGATCTTGTAATATAGGGATCAAACATGATTTTCCATTCATTAACATTCACTAGCTTCCAAGGGGACTGTTGAAAACTGAGGGTGTAGCCCTGTGTTTTCAACACTTCCCTTGGGACCTAGCAAATGATTATTAATGACAAAATCATTATTGATCACTATTGGCAGTAGAGCACAACCGTTTAAACGAAATACAATATCTCCTTTTTAATATAGTATCTAAAACTAGATATCATATCTAAATCTAGATATAAACAGAAACTATTTGAATTTACATATAGTATCTCCTAGATATATAACTCTACATCCGGTTTATCTATACTTCGTTTTACATATTATATTTAAATTGACATATATTGTCAAAATATCTCCCTTTTAATATAGTATCTAAAACTAGATATTATATCTAAATCTAGATATACACACAATATATTTGAATTTATATATAGTATCTACTTCGAGATATATAGCTCTACTTCCGGTTAAAATATATATTTCGTTTGACATATTAAGTCTCAATTGACATATATTTTCAAAATATTTCGCCTCTTAGCAACATGTATACGTAATTTGTAGTCAGGATGCCTTGATAACTCTCCACACCACGCGGAAGTAGAGCGAGGTGACGAAGTGAAACGGATTGCTACATATCTAGCTGATCTACGTAATTTGTTGATCAAGATATTCTGTCGATTGGAATATGCCCGCAACTTAGTCTGCAACTAACATGGCCTAGTTCAACCTGGCGACGGACAAACATCTTAAATATCATCTTGGTGGTGTTTAAACGATTCCGTGTGTTCAGGTTTTATCTGACAGGTCTGAAGACTAGGTCCCTTAGACTTAACAAAAGGTCACAAAGTCTGTAGCCTAGTCACAATACGTCTTTGTCAGCCGTTGTCGTGGGACCTCGGCTTTAAGTCTCACCCGAAGGAGTGGAGAAGCATGGGATCGAACTCATTACTCCTTTTTCACAGTGCATTTAGCTTATCCGCTGTGCATTAGAGGACTATATTAAGCGATTTATTGGTACAATGCATAGGTATTTGTCGTCTAGTGCAGCATAGCCGCCACGCGAACACGCTCATCGAGTAGCTTATTTGTGAAAACTCAAATGTGCTAGAACTCGCCAAGATACAGGAAGCATAAATTCAAATCGGTTCACCGGTACCAACACCATTCCAATAACATGTTGATGTCTCGACATCATTTTAATTTCACATCTATGTAAAAATAGGTACCAACAAGGCACATTTTGGAAGTGTGACATTTGTTTATTTTAAATTTCGATGGCGGGGTGGAGGCGGTGAAATTAATACTAAAATTTCAAACGTCTTCTGTTTCTGACGGTACGAATTCATATAACGTCTGTGAAGAACTGGTATGATTAGCTCACCTGAGCCGTCAGGCTCACAAGGTGAGCTTATAGTATACCCATGCTCCGTCGTCCGTCCGTCCGTCCGTCGTCCGTCGTCCACCATTTTCAAAGATCTTCTTCTCTGAAACTGCTTGGCCAATCAAAGCCAAATTTTACATGAAGCATCTATGGGAAGGGGGAACCAATGTGTATATAAATAATCCAGGTCACATGACCAAGATGGCCGCCATGCCCATATATGGTAAAAACCCTTCAAAAATCTTCTTCTCCGGAACCAGTGGACTGATTTCAACGAAACTTGGCATGAAGCATCGATGGCTCAAGCAATATTATCTAATTCACATGACCAAGATGGCTGCCATGCCCATATACACTCAGGGGCACTTCTAACGCAACACTTACATTTTCCATTATATCTAAAAAATTAAACCACCAAATTAATTTAAATTTTCCGCAAATATAAATCAATTATGCTTGTGTGTTGTGTGTATTTTTCATTGAAATTGATTGTCGACAACATATAAAATATTTAGTTTATCTAACAACACTCAAAAATGAAAAGTCGCAAAACAGCCACTCTATTGAAGAATTTAATAGTATCACAGCGGCGTCTCAAAAAAGTATCATATCCAGCTCATATCCCGTATCCCCAACACCACGAGCTTGCAAGTAAGTTTCCAAGCAATACAAACAAATATGACGTATTTATTCCAAGAAATTTTGCGTTATTGGTCATTTCTGGGATGCGTTTAAAAACATGCGTATGCAGAAAATACCGTGTTGTATCAAGAAATTCGCAGTAACTGAAGTAGATCCTTGTGGAGGAGTGGAGAAACACCCCACAGGGGTTTGGTATGAAACTGATAAATATTGTCCATGAGGAGGAGGAGGTGTCCCCGTGTCGTCCAGTTCCATTCGGGACACACAGGATATTAACTGACTATGAAACACTTCACTGCTGTGATATCCGAATAACTTGCATTTAGTAATCAGTTCAACCGGGATGTTGTGACTTTTTGTTTTTCAGTCATATTATATAAACATCCAATTTATTGCATTCTAGTCCACCGATTTTTGTGAAAATTACAGAAAGTAGACAACAATAGATGAACTTAATTTGTTGAAAATTTTATGAAGATCGGTTATACGATTTTTGAGTTATGTCCAAAAAGGTAAGTGTTGCGTTAGAAGTGCCCCTGAGTGTATGGTAAAAACCCTTCAAAAATCTTCTCCAGAATCAGTGGATCGATTTCAAAGAAACTTGGCATGAAGCATCGATGGCTCAAGTACTACAATGTGTATATAAATTCTGACCCTGTGATGACCTTGACCTTTTTTACGGCAAGGTCAACATAGGTCGCCAATGCATTTGAATAGGGAAAACTTTTAAAATGTCAATTAAAGTGATAGTCTTGCAGGAAATGGGCAGTAGGACTGAATATTAATGATTTTGACAAAAATTGGACCCCAGGGGCTCATCTGCCCCCACCCCGGGGCAATATACATGTATATTACCATAATATTCAAACATCTTCTCCTCTGAAACCGCTTGGCGAATCAAAGCTAAATTTTATGTGAAGCATCTATGGAATGGGGGAATTAATGTATATATAAATATTATCTAGTTCACATGACCAAGATGGCTGCCATGCCCATATATGGTAAAAACCCTTCAAAAATCTTCTTCTCCGAATCTGGTGGACCGATTTCAAAGAAACTTGGCATGAAGCACCAATGGCTGAAGTACTACAATGTATATATAAATCATGACCCTGTGGTGACCTTGACCTATTTTACGACAAGGTCAACATAGGTCGCCAATGCATTGGAATGGGGAAAACTTTTAAAAAGTCATTTGAGGTGAAAATCTTGCAGGAAATGGGTAGTAGGACTAAATATTAATGATTCTGAAAAAAAAATTGGACCTTAGGGCTCATATGCCCACACCCTGGGGCAATATACATGTATATTACCATAATATTCAAACATCTTCTCCTCTGAAACCACTTGGCCAATTGAAGCCA
Source organism: Rugalucina vietnamica (assembly GCA_964017185.1). Taxonomy (NCBI): domain Eukaryota; kingdom Metazoa; phylum Mollusca; class Bivalvia; order Lucinida; family Lucinidae; genus Rugalucina; species Rugalucina vietnamica. The sequence goes on from OZ024870.1 coordinate 41,091,968, forward strand.
AATTTTATGTGAGGCATCTATAGGATGGGGGAACCAATGTATATATTAATAATGTAGGTCACATGACCAAGAGGGAGGCCATGCCCATATATGGTAAAAACCCTTCAAATATCTTCTTCTCTGAAACCAATAGATTGATTTCAACGAAACTTGGCGTAAAGCATCCATGGCTAAAGTACTACAATAAATATATAAATCATGACCCTGTGATGACCTTGACCAAGTTTATGACAAGGTCAACATGGGTTGCCCATGCATTTGAATGGGAAAAACTGTTAAAATGTCATTTGAAGGGAAAAACCAGCAAGAAATTGGCAAATGGACAGAATATTGATTATTCTGAAAAAAGAAAAACGGCCCAGGGTCTTCATAAGCCCCTGCACTGGGGTTAAATACCATAATATTCAAACATGTTTATTGGTATATGCAGCAGACTCAGGTGAGCGTTTACAGGACCATTGGTCCTCTGGTTTTTCTTTTCAGATGTGTCACCGCGTCCAATCGAAACGCCGGACGAACGGTCGAAACGCCGGATCTGCGTTGTTTTAACTCCGGATTGCGGTAGTTTCCGCTGGATTCGCCGCCATTTTCGAAGGAAATTTTTTCGACCAGGTAACAAAAACATTTATTATAAATATTAAAAGAGTTTATGTCAACGTAAGCACTAGCCTGTTCGGATCTACATACATGTCTCTTGCCGCCGATTGTTCTGCTGATGCATAAGCTCCGCTAGGATATGCAAACATTCGAGGAGATTTTTGTTTTCCATGTTCGGCTATACGCTAATATAGTGTTCGCCCCAAAACATTTCGTACTATTGTCATTTTCTTCAAAGTATAGACAAACTGCTGGCTGATTTTGCATGAGTACATGAGACTATACCGTAAGAAGCTAGTTGTTCGTGATTTTTGCCCGAACAAGCATACGTTTCAATAAAATACCGCAAAATCAAAGTAACGCCGGATAATACGACAATCTGAGTTTTCAGTCTTGGCAAGTACTTGCATAGATTAATGTCTTGTAAGGTCTAGTACACTTATTTGCACATGTATGAAAGCTTGGCTTTTTAATATTTACAACAGATTAATAACCAGAGATAGAGGCATCGATGTTCATTAATTGTCCTAAGCTAGAGCTTTGGGTCATTAGATACCGGTTAAGTAGATCAAACATGATAGATATATCTCTCATTATCTCTGATATGAAATAGAATATTATGATAAAATACTATAAATGAAATTAAAATTGATTCTAACAATTATTGCATTACGTTTTTCATCGAAATGCACAAAAAATCAAACATGGCGCTGTATATGCGCCGATGGAGACGGCGAGTATAACAAATCAGAAGTAATCTGGGATACATGTATGTTATCTCAAAACCGTGTACAGTAAAAACATAATAACATCAATACCAATGGTTATGGTCATTGCCTTTGTATGGTCAGTAACCTAGATCCACATTATAACCTGCTAGTATGTAGCACAACATCAGGGAAACATGTCCATGACAAGTATACCCCCTTGAACCCCTTTTTGCTCGAAAAATAGACTGTGGGTACTGGTTAGAACCGCCTCGCCGAAGCGGTTCTAACGTGTTACCACAATCTATGTTTAGAGCAAAAATAAGAAAAAAATATTTAAAAAAAAATCAACTGAAAATTTTCATTTTTTACCAGTTTAAAAATCTCTGTTAATTGCATGGGCATGTTGAATTTACAAATCATCGTAAGTAATAAAACTCAGGTAAAACTCTTTTACTAAAAATCTATGTGAACATAGGGAATAAAAATGATTTTCATCGCATTCTTTGCGAAATAAAAGAACCACAAATCACAGTATTCAGACAAACCGAGTTTATTGAATGTTCTATTTAGCGCAGGGTGTACCAACGTCTTTCTTTAATCAAAAAGATAAAGTATAGACCCGATTCAACAGCACACATGATGAACGAAAACAGCAAAAATACGTAAGCCTTTCCAGCATTTGATGATCATGCAATTTAAGTTTTCTAATCTCAAAGAATTGTCTTCACAGGTTTTAACACACCTACGCCGAAATAAAATGATTTAACACACCTACACCGAAACAGTGTAACATGTGCATGAACATGTATTGAGCACTCGTGCACAAGTTGTTCCAAAAAAACATAGATGCGCTCTTCTTGGTACAAAAAAAAAACAAAAAAAAAAAAAAAAAAAAAAAAAAAAAAAAACGTAATAACATTGACGAATACGAGATACGTAGTCATACAGGCATGGATCCCCCAAAACAGGAGGTGTGATCAGGTGTTCGCGAAGGGTGAGCATCACTCGTCCGTTATTGTGCACCCGCAGTGTCCATATGACTGATTACAAAGCCGAGAAAATGAATATCTGGTAAGAAACGAATGTCCAGTAATTGAAAGCCGTATTATTTATTGGCATCAGGTCAGTCACAATGTAAGACGCGACCACGTTGTAGGGATCAACAAGATCATGATGTCTCCCATAGAACTTTTAAAGAGTTGACACAAGCTCCGCCCTGCAATATCCCTGTGAAAACAATTTGCTAGTGAGTAATTTCCCCTATCAACAAGTCTTCGTAAATGTCATCCACACAATCTGAAAAAACTCATCCTCAGTCGCAAATCTTCTTCTCCCGAACTGGCTGATCGATTTCAACGACACTTGGCATGAAGCATAGATGACTTAAGTACTACAAAATAAATCATGACAGTATGATGGCCTTGGCCTATTTTATGGTAAGGTCAACATAGGTCGCCTATGCATATGAATGGGGAAACTGTTAGAATATCTTTTAAAGGAAAATATTGCATGAAATTGGCAGTAGGACTGAATATCAATGAGTCTGTAAACAATTCGTACTCTGAAGTTCATCGGCAATATACATGTATATTATTATCATAATAGTTAAACCTCTTCTTCCCTGAGATAGCTTGGCCAATCAAAGCCAAATCTTAATTGAAGCATCTATAGGAAGGTGGACCAATACAAATATTAAAATTCATTTCACTTGACCAAGTTGACCATCATGCCAATATAATGTTTAAACCCCAACTAATGTTCAATTGTCCAGTGACTGTACTTCCTTACTCACAAATGAGCGATCGTTCCCCTTGGGCTACAAGCAGTATTAAAAACGAAACAAATTCTTAATTCTATGTCACCATCTGACATGCCTGTTTTTTGTGTAACCCATCTGAAAGTTCTCAATGCTTCCAAAGGGTCATATGGTCACGCAGACTTAATTCACTTGACTGGGCAATTACAGGCATTTTTTGGCATATTTCTGACGGTTAATTTGTTGTAGGGGTAGTATAAAAGAAACCGACCTAAACATAAATAACTTCCATAGCCGGAAACCTGTTTTTATGGTTACTGCATACTTCCAAAACACACTCCAGTATCTTGTCCCTTTAAATCAGACTTAAAACCTATCACTCACTTTTGTCTTACATGGCTAATCTTCACTGAGAAGCAACAAGTCTAAGAACATCCATCCTCAATGATGACAACCGAACGTCGAACTAATCTCTGGAAGCGAAATTCTCACTTCCAAGAAAGCGATGCTGCAGAAAATTGAGCATGTCTATTGAGTACTAGACCTTACACACTCGCCAAGTTTGAAAACTCAGATTGCCGTATTATCCGGCGTTACTTTGATTTTGCGGTATTTTATTGGAACGTACGCTTATTCGGACGAAAAATCACGAGCAATTGGCTTCTTACGGTAAAGTCTCATGTACAAATGCAAAATCAACCATCAGTTTGTCTATACTTTGAAGAAAATGACAATAGTACGAAACCTTTTTGGGCGAACACGATTTTAGCGTATGGCCGAACATGGAAAACAAAAATCTCCTCGAATGTTTGCATATCCTAGCGGAGCTTATGCATCAGCAGAACAATCGGCCGTTAGAGACATGTATGTAGATCCGAACAGGCTAGTGCTTACGTTGACATAAACTCTTTTAATATTTATAATAAACGTTTTTGTTACCTGGTCGAAAAAATTTCCTTCGAAAATGGCAGCGAATCCAGCGGAAAATACCGCAATCCGGAGTTAAAACAACGCAGATCCGGCGTTTCGACCGCTCGTCCGGCGTTTCGATTGGACGCGGTGTGTGTAGAATTGACACAAATCGGTACTAAATCTTCTAACACACGAAGACACGTTCTTGTACCACAAATTTCACATTTCGCAAAGTTCTAATAAGAATTATTGGTACCAAATCCTCCAAGCCTGCGAAGAATTGGTAACGGAATTTCATTCCATTTCACACGCATGTGAGATATGCGCATGCAATAAAATTCATGTACTATTCGTATGTATTCTTCACACTCACGAAAACCACCAATCTGAAGTGGTTTTGCCTTCGATTCCAATTCTTCAATATATAGCATTATATGTGAACATTTAGTAAAATTGATACCAGTTGTTCAAAGATGTGATGAATCCAAACCAATTCTTAACAAGTCAAATCACTGACTCGTCCCGCCCCGCATGTGAAAATTTGGTACAAATTTTTTAACATATGAGAATAATACCAGATATTTACAGATTTTGTGATTAAGTGCCACCGATTTCACATGTGTGAAATCTGCGGTTCAACAACGCTTTGAAAACGTACATAAACGATGCAAAACATAAAACAAGTAGGACTACAACAGAAGTACCGCCTCGAAGCAGTCAGTAATATAAATTTACTGGGTGGTATAAACAGTTGTATATATTTTCCATTATCTTTGTTGAACTAGAGCCACCCACTCTCGGTCTGATACAAAATGCATGGTTTTGCAAGCACCGGGCGGTCTCGGGAGATTCAACATTATAATTTATAAATCCGTGGTTTCCTGCAGATAGTACATTAGCGAACTCAAACGCGCACCGGGCGTATGAAAAATCTAAACACACTGAAGATTTTGGACGTATAAAAATAATTTGTTTCTTAAACTTGTTTTAGCAGTCACACATTAGCGCGTGACTAAAGGCTGTAAAAGCGTTTGCCAGACGTATGAAAAAAAATCTCAAAACGCTGAAAAAAAGTATGTTTTGTGTTACGTCCCAGACACACTAAGCAGGAAGTCTCGCCCGTTGGGGCCTAGAGAAATAGATGGGCTGCTTGTGCCCAAAGCTTGTTCGCTGCTGACTGACCATCTGATTACTGGTTAACCGCTCAGGTCTGAGTTTGCTAAGGAAAAATGGTTTCAAGTCAATACCGTCCACACATATTAGCCTTTGAGGCTTTGTTGGACTTGTTGTATGTCATGGCATCCTATTTTTTGTTAAAAGTCCCAAGAAGTGGAGGCAACGTCCCGACATAACCTTAGCTGTTGACTGGGACGTAAAGCATCGATTCAAACAAACAAACAAACACTAAGCAGGCGCTATAGGCGCGCAGCAAACGTTAAACGCGCGTCTCATACACGTTTGGGGCACGTTACTGAAGCACTATTTCGTATTTTAAATCGGAACGCGCATGTTACGTACACTGGCGTGTCTAATATGTGCGCCAAACGCGTTCAAAGCGTATTCAACGCGCCTGTAACACACGAGTGACGGTGGTTTCCAGCTTAGGCACACGACCGATTCACGCCGAGCTTCGAGAAAATTTTTAAGCATGCTTAAAAAGTCTTTTGAGCCCATACGCGCGTGGAGCGCGCATCGACCTACAGTGACGTATATCAACATACACCGAGGCGTACACCAAGCGTACAAAGCGCACAAGTAGTTTGCGTTTCTAACGTGTCTCCATTGCGCTCCTGACGTATGCTGAATTTTACATTTTTGTCAACACACCCAGCGCGCGTTTGGCTTATATGCTAATGCGTGACTGTCAGTTATTTTCCTCGTTTCCTGTGTGTTGAGACCTCATTTACAGTCCTTCCATTGGGACCTAAAAGAAATAGATGGGCTGCTTGTGCCTCCAAGCAAAGCTTCTTCGCTACTGACTGAACATCTGATTACTGTTTAACCGCTCAGGTCTGAGCCTGCCCAGGAAAAGTGGTTCATGTCAATCTATCCACACATACACGCCTTGTTGGTATAGTTAGTTGGATATACGTATTTAAAGCTTTTTGGATGTGATGATGTCCTATTTTTTGGTAAAAGTCATGACCATTAGCTTTTGACTGGGACGTTAAACATCAATTCAAACAAACAAACAAACAAACAAACAAACATATAATAAATAGGGAGCGTGGTGACGAAGTGGTAAAGCATTGGAATCCGAATCGAGAGGTCATGGAATCGATCACCGTGGCACTGGCAGCACCCGGTTGTCCTTGAGCAAGGCATATTAACTACCCGGAGGACGAGGAGCCATGCAAAATTCATGTAGCGTAACTGCAACCGAGTTTGAAGGCCCCTTGCCGAGTTGCATCATGGTACCGCTCCGGCCAGTGTTGATTCGAGCACCGCGCCGAGCATTTGTGAGACCCGATTCAACATCTATGGTCATACTGGGATGTTGCCTCCTTTCACTGGGACTTCTACCCAACATTGGGATGTCGTGACATGCTTAAAAATACTGCTGAAGAAATATAACCACACAACAACTAAAGCTTATAACTTTTCCTAGGCAGTTTCAGACCTAAATGGTTAACCAGTAATCGTGTGGTCGATCACTCAGTTACAAGCTCTGTCTGGCAGTCCATCTTTTTCTCACGGCCCAATGGGCAGGGATGGGCAAAGTCGCATCCGCCTGCCGTCCTTATCCGTTTAATTTAGTTAAATTTGAGAGATCGCTGGTTCCCGTTGCAGTCACGCTCTCAATGAACAGCCTGTTCATCGAGGTAAATGTTTGTTGCCTGGCATTGTGGTAGAGTCACTCTTTGAAAGAAGAAAGAAAGAAAGAAGAAGAAGAACAACAACAAGAAGAAGAAGAATTTATTTACGTACAGAGAGGCCCCGGCGAGATCGTACGTTATGTTGTCGTGAAGAACCATGGAGCAAAATTTTAAGATCCCTTGACTTCTGGTTTACAGAAAGCGTTGGCTCCTTCCCAATATGACTGAATAATTGCTGATATGGATGTTAAGTCATATAATCTAACCAGTCAAACCATTTTAGATATAATTTACACTTTTTGGAATTTCCCTAGCGCTTTATGTCGTTATTTTCAGCAAGTAAAATAGTGTTTACTCGTGTAAATCGGGCGACGAGCATATTGAAATCCAAACTGTACATAACTTCCCTGGTGAACTTAACGATGGCGCTGGATTTTTTGTTGGAAATTTGTTTCTGCACAAAATTCGAACCTTCCCGCTATGCGAAACTCGATGAGAGACTGCGCATGACGCAAAATGATCACGTGTTCAGATGAAGGAAATAATATATCTCGATCGAAATATATAATGATATTTAGATTGACATAATTATATGTCAATTTAGATATATTATAATAGGGTATATTTCGTTCGAAATGTATGGTAATTAGGCATATCTCCTTCTAAATATTATATGTCCTTTTAACGGTTGTGCTCTACTGATTGGTGCATAAATTCTGCACAAACAAATGTGAATTGCCTCATTAATACACAGCTTTTTAGCTCGCCTGCACGAAGTGCACAGAGCTATTGTTGTCACCTCGGTCGTCCGTGTTTACGTTTACGTCCGCGTCACACTTTCAGTTAAAGTTTTTTAAATTGTTATATCTTGACCAGAAATCATTCATATGTGGAACATTGCTGCATATGAGGGTCCTCTGTGATTTAGTGTGAAGGGACCCGTGGGGTCGTGCCTGGGGGCGGGGCTAGAGGTCAATATCTAGAACACCTTTGTACAATGCTCAGATGCTGTGTTAGTTTCTCATCAACTGTAAAGCCTCGAACTGTCAAACCTTACATAAGGCTTCTCCTCGATGTCCCGACTCGGCACCAACATTGACCTACTGACCTTGACCTATATTTCATGCTCCAGTGACTTTGTCATTTTTGAAGCCAACCCTTAATATCTCATCAACTATAAAGCCTACAACCATCAAACCTTGCATATGGCTTCTCCTCGATAACCTGACTTTGCACCCACATTGATCTAGTGACTTTGACCTATATTTCGTGCTCTAATGACTTTTTCATTAAAGTTTTTAGAAGTCTATATCTCTTGAACATGTTGATGGATCAAGTTGATACTTTGCATGTTGGTAGATATTGGACTGAAGGTTTATGCAGTACCATCATGACCCACCCTGGGTGACCTTGAGGTCAAGGTCACAGTCTTAGAATTTTTTTGTTAAAGTTTTCGGTTAAAGTTTTTAGAAGTCTATATCTCTTGAAAATGTACATGGATCAAGTTGATACTTTGCATGTTGGTAGATATTGGTCTGAAGTGTTATGCTGTACCATTATGACTCACCCTAGATGAACTTGAAGTCAAGGTCATGGCCTTAGAAAGTTTTGGTTAAAGTTTTGGGTTAAAGATTTTTATCGCACCTGCTTATAGCAGAGTGCGATATAGGAGTCCAAATTTCTGTCCGTCCGTCCGTTCGTTCGTTCGTTCGTCCGTCCGTCCGTCAACATTTACGTCGAAGTTTGGTTTTCTCTACATAAGTGATAGCTAGGATTGTGAAACCTTGCATAGTAATTGTCCTTGACATACCCTTCAAGCACGCACCTTGACCCGCTGACCTTTACCTATATTTCACGGTCCATTGACTTTGTTAATTTTTACGTCGAAGTTCTGTTTTCTCTGTATCAGTGATAGCTGTGAATGTGAAACCTTACATAGTAATTGTCCTTGACATACCCTTCAAGCACGCATCTTGACCCGCTGACCTTGACCTATATTTCACGGCTATTGACTTTGTTAATTTTTATGTCGAAGTTTGGTTTTCTCTGCATCAATGATAGCTAGGATTGTGAAACCTTGCATAGTAATTGTCCTTGACATACCCTTCAAGCACGCACCTTGACCCGGTGCCCTTGACCTATATTTCACGATCCATTGACTTTGTTAATTTTTACGTCGAAGTTCCGTTTTCTCTGCATCAGTGATAGCTAGGATTGTGAAACCTTGCACAGTAATTGTCCTTGACATACCCTTCAAGCATGCACCTTGACCCGCTGACCTTGACCTATATTTCACGGTCCATTGACTTTGTTAATTTTTACGTCGAAGTTCAGTTTTCTCTGCATCAGTGATAGCTGTGAGTGTGAAACCTTTCATAGTAATTGTTCTTGACATACCCTTTAAGCACGCACCTTGACCCGCTGACCTTGACCTATATTTCACGGTCCATTGACTTTGTTAATTTTTATGTCGAAGTTTGGTTTTCTCTGCATCAGTGTTAGCTGTGAGTGTGAAACCTTGCATAGTAATTGTCCTTGACATACCCTTCAAACACGCACCTTGACCCGCTCACCTTGACCTTTATTTCACGGTCCATTTACTTTGTGAATTTTTACATCAAAGTTTTTTTTTCTGCATCAGTGATAGCTGCAAGTGTGAAACCTTGCATAGTAAATGTCCTTCACAGACCCTTTCAGAACACACCTGAACCTGATGCCTTTGACCTATATTTCACGTTTTTAGTTATTTTGCTCGATGCAGGTGCGATATCGACCTTCGCGGAGTTCTTGTTGAAGTCTATATATCTCTATGTTGATGGATCAAGTTGAAACTTTGCATGTTTGTGGATATTGGTCTGAAATTTTATGCTGTACCATCACAACCCACCTGAGCGACCTTGAGGTCAAGGTCATGGGTCATAGATTTTGATAAGTTTAGTGGCAAAGCACAAGTCAGGCGAGCTACACTGTCCTGCGACAGCTCTTATTTCTTCATTGATATACGCCTGTTAATACCTTGTGACACAGGTATTTATGAAATAATATGCTTTGATAACTGGCCAGCATGTCACATAGCCAGTTTTATAGGTGCACTTATATTTGAGCCGCTATCTAAGGAAACCAACAACATACATAGGGGAAGCAGCTGTGCAGTAGCTTATCACATGCATAGGGGAAAACAAAGGCACAGATCAGCTGTGCAGTAGCTGATCACCATCTTTGTTTTCGCTACACAGATAGTACAATGCCTCTTCTTCTTCAATCCAAAATTTTAAGCTTCTATCCTGCATCTGTGACTGTATAGGCTACTTTGTGTCGGAACTGGTCGGAAAACCTGATTGTTGGTTTTCTCTTGTGAAGGCTCATTTAATGAAATCTCATTCACCAGTCATTACTCAATCAAATATTTTGTTAAAACACTGTGACTCTTCCCATCTTTGCCCTTCAGCACATAGACAATATCACCTTGAGGACTCATCTCTAAGTCATCAACCCATGTGTCATCCACACAATCTGAAAAAACTCATCCTCAGTCGCAAATCTTCTTCTCCCGAACTGGCTGATCGATTTCAACGACACTTGGCATGAAGCATAGATGACTTAAGTACTACAAAATAAATCATGACAGTATGATGGCCTTGGCCTATTTTATGGTAAGGTCAACATAGGTCGCCTATGCATATGAATGGGGAAACTGTTAGAATATCTTTTAAAGGAAAATATTGCATGAAATTGGCAGTAGGACTGAATATCAATGAGTCTGTAAACAATTCGTACTCTGAAGTTCATCGGCAATATACATGTATATTATTATCATAATAGTTAAACCTCTTCTTCCCTGAGATAGCTTGGCCAATCAAAGCCAAATCTTAATTGAAGCATCTATAGGAAGGTGGACCAATACAAATATTAAAATTCATTTCACTTGACCAAGTTGACCATCATGCCAATATAATGTTTAAACCCCAACTAATGTTCAATTGTCCAGTGACTGTACTTCCTTACTCACAAATGAGCGATCGTTCCCCTTGGGCTACAAGCAGTATTAAAAACGAAACAAATTCTTAATTCTATGTCACCATCTGACATGCCTGTTTTTTGTGTAACCCATCTGAAAGTTCTCAATGCTTCCAAAGGGTCATATGGTCACGCAGACTTAATTCACTTGACTGGGCAATTACAGGCATTTTTTGGCATATTTCTGACGGTTAATTTGTTGTAGGGGTAGTATAAAAGAAACCGACCTAAACATAAATAACTTCCATAGCCGGAAACCTGTTTTTATGGTTACTGCATACTTCCAAAACACACTCCAGTATCTTGTCCCTTTAAATCAGACTTAAAACCTATCACTCACTTTTGTCTTACATGGCTAATCTTCACTGAGAAGCAACAAGTCTAAGAACATCCATCCTCAATGATGACAACCGAACGTCGAACTAATCTCTGGAAGCGAAATTCTCACTTCCAAGAAAGCGATGCTGCAGAAAATTGAGCATGTCTATTGAGTACTAGACCTTACACACTCGCCAAGTTTGAAAACTCAGATTGCCGTATTATCCGGCGTTACTTTGATTTTGCGGTATTTTATTGGAACGTACGCTTATTCGGACGAAAAATCACGAGCAATTGGCTTCTTACGGTAAAGTCTCATGTACAAATGCAAAATCAACCATCAGTTTGTCTATACTTTGAAGAAAATGACAATAGTACGAAACCTTTTTGGGCGAACACGATTTTAGCGTATGGCCGAACATGGAAAACAAAAATCTCCTCGAATGTTTGCATATCCTAGCGGAGCTTATGCATCAGCAGAACAATCGGCCGTTAGAGACATGTATGTAGATCCGAACAGGCTAGTGCTTACGTTGACATAAACTCTTTTAATATTTATAATAAACGTTTTTGTTACCTGGTCGAAAAAATTTCCTTCGAAAATGGCAGCGAATCCAGCGGAAAATACCGCAATCCGGAGTTAAAACAACGCAGATCTGGCATTTCGACCGCTCGTCCGGCGTTTCGATTGGACGCGGTGTGTGTAGAATTGACACAAATCGGTACTAAATCTTCTAACACACGAAGACACGTTCTTGTACCACAAATTTCACATTTCGCAAAGTTCTAATAAGAATTATTGGTACCAAATCCTCCAAGCCTGCGAAGAATTGGTAACGGAATTTCATTCCATTTCACACGCATGTGAGATATGCGCATGCAATAAAATTCATGTACTATTCGTATGTATTCTTCACACTCACGAAAACCACCAATCTGAAGTGGTTTTGCCTTCGATTCCAATTCTTCAATATATAGCATTATATGTGAACATTTAGTAAAATTGATACCAGTTGTTCAAAGATGTGATGAATCCAAACCAATTCTTAACAAGTCAAATCACTGACTCGTCCCGCCCCGCATGTGAAAATTTGGTACAAATTTTTTAACATATGAGAATAATACCAGATATTTACAGATTTTGTGATTAAGTGCCACCGATTTCACATGTGTGAAATCTGCGGTTCAACAACGCTTTGAAAACGTACATAAACGATGCAAAACATAAAACAAGTAGGACTACAACAGAAGTACCGCCTCGAAGCAGTCAGTAATATAAATTTACTGGGTGGTATAAACAGTTGTATATATTTTCCATTATCTTTGTTGAACTAGAGCCACCCACTCTCGGTCTGATACAAAATGCATGGTTTTGCAAGCACCGGGCGGTCTCGGGAGATTCAACATTATAATTTATAAATCCGTGGTTTCCTGCAGATAGTACATTAGCGAACTCAAACGCGCACCGGGCGTATGAAAAATCTAAACACACTGAAGATTTTGGACGTATAAAAATAATTTGTTTCTTAAACTTGTTTTAGCAGTCACACATTAGCGCGTGACTAAAGGCTGTAAAAGCGTTTGCCAGACGTATGAAAAAAAATCTCAAAACGCTGAAAAAAAGTATGTTTTGTGTTACGTCCCAGACACACTAAGCAGGAAGTCTCGCCCGTTGGGGCCTAGAGAAATAGATGGGCTGCTTGTGCCCAAAGCTTGTTCGCTGCTGACTGACCATCTGATTACTGGTTAACCGCTCAGGTCTGAGTTTGCTAAGGAAAAATGGTTTCAAGTCAATACCGTCCACACATATTAGCCTTTGAGGCTTTGTTGGACTTGTTGTATGTCATGGCATCCTATTTTTTGTTAAAAGTCCCAAGAAGTGGAGGCAACGTCCCGACATAACCTTAGCTGTTGACTGGGACGTAAAGCATCGATTCAAACAAACAAACAAACACTAAGCAGGCGCTATAGGCGCGCAGCAAACGTTAAACGCGCGTCTCATACACGTTTGGGGCACGTTACTGAAGCACTATTTCGTATTTTAAATCGGAACGCGCATGTTACGTACACTGGCGTGTCTAATATGTGCGCCAAACGCGTTCAAAGCGTATTCAACGCGCCTGTAACACACGAGTGACGGTGGTTTCCAGCTTAGGCACACGACCGATTCACGCCGAGCTTCGAGAAAATTTTTAAGCATGCTTAAAAAGTCTTTTGAGCCCATACGCGCGTGGAGCGCGCATCGACCTACAGTGACGTATATCAACATACACCGAGGCGTACACCAAGCGTACAAAGCGCACAAGTAGTTTGCGTTTCTAACGTGTCTCCATTGCGCTCCTGACGTATGCTGAATTTTACATTTTTGTCAACACACCCAGCGCGCGTTTGGCTTATATGCTAATGCGTGACTGTCAGTTATTTTCCTCGTTTCCTGTGTGTTGAGACCTCATTTACAGTCCTTCCATTGGGACCTAAAAGAAATAGATGGGCTGCTTGTGCCTCCAAGCAAAGCTTCTTCGCTACTGACTGAACATCTGATTACTGTTTAACCGCTCAGGTCTGAGCCTGCCCAGGAAAAGTGGTTCATGTCAATCTATCCACACATACACGCCTTGTTGGTATAGTTAGTTGGATATACGTATTTAAAGCTTTTTGGATGTGATGATGTCCTATTTTTTGGTAAAAGTCATGACCATTAGCTTTTGACTGGGACGTTAAACATCAATTCAAACAAACAAACAAACAAACAAACAAACATATAATAAATAGGGAGCGTGGTGACGAAGTGGTAAAGCATTGGAATCCGAATCGAGAGGTCATGGAATCGATCACCGTGGCACTGGCAGCACCCGGTTGTCCTTGAGCAAGGCATATTAACTACCCGGAGGACGAGGAGCCATGCAAAATTCATGTAGCGTAACTGCAACCGAGTTTGAAGGCCCCTTGCCGAGTTGCATCATGGTACCGCTCCGGCCAGTGTTGATTCGAGCACCGCGCCGAGCATTTGTGAGACCCGATTCAACATCTATGGTCATACTGGGATGTTGCCTCCTTTCACTGGGACTTCTACCCAACATTGGGATGTCGTGACATGCTTAAAAATACTGCTGAAGAAATATAACCACACAACAACTAAAGCTTATAACTTTTCCTAGGCAGTTTCAGACCTAAATGGTTAACCAGTAATCGTGTGGTCGATCACTCAGTTACAAGCTCTGTCTGGCAGTCCATCTTTTTCTCACGGCCCAATGGGCAGGGATGGGCAAAGTCGCATCCGCCTGCCGTCCTTATCCGTTTAATTTAGTTAAATTTGAGAGATCGCTGGTTCCCGTTGCAGTCACGCTCTCAATGAACAGCCTGTTCATCGAGGTAAATGTTTGTTGCCTGGCATTGTGGTAGAGTCACTCTTTGAAAGAAGAAAGAAAGAAAGAAGAAGAAGAACAACAACAAGAAGAAGAAGAATTTATTTACGTACAGAGAGGCCCCGGCGAGATCGTACGTTATGTTGTCGTGAAGAACCATGGAGCAAAATTTTAAGATCCCTTGACTTCTGGTTTACAGAAAGCGTTGGCTCCTTCCCAATATGACTGAATAATTGCTGATATGGATGTTAAGTCATATAATCTAACCAGTCAAACCATTTTAGATATAATTTACACTTTTTGGAATTTCCCTAGCGCTTTATGTCGTTATTTTCAGCAAGTAAAATAGTGTTTACTCGTGTAAATCGGGCGACGAGCATATTGAAATCCAAACTGTACATAACTTCCCTGGTGAACTTAACGATGGCGCTGGATTTTTTGTTGGAAATTTGTTTCTGCACAAAATTCGAACCTTCCCGCTATGCGAAACTCGATGAGAGACTGCGCATGACGCAAAATGATCACGTGTTCAGATGAAGGAAATAATATATCTCGATCGAAATATATAATGATATTTAGATTGACATAATTATATGTCAATTTAGATATATTATAATAGGGTATATTTCGTTCGAAATGTATGGTAATTAGGCATATCTCCTTCTAAATATTATATGTCCTTTTAACGGTTGTGCTCTACTGATTGGTGCATAAATTCTGCACAAACAAATGTGAATTGCCTCATTAATACACAGCTTTTTAGCTCGCCTGCACGAAGTGCACAGAGCTATTGTTGTCACCTCGGTCGTCCGTGTTTACGTTTACGTCCGCGTCACACTTTCAGTTAAAGTTTTTTAAATTGTTATATCTTGACCAGAAATCATTCATATGTGGAACATTGCTGCATATGAGGGTCCTCTGTGATTTAGTGTGAAGGGACCCGTGGGGTCGTGCCTGGGGGCGGGGCTAGAGGTCAATATCTAGAACACCTTTGTACAATGCTCAGATGCTGTGTTAGTTTCTCATCAACTGTAAAGCCTCGAACTGTCAAACCTTACATAAGGCTTCTCCTCGATGTCCCGACTCGGCACCAACATTGACCTACTGACCTTGACCTATATTTCATGCTCCAGTGACTTTGTCATTTTTGAAGCCAACCCTTAATATCTCATCAACTATAAAGCCTACAACCATCAAACCTTGCATATGGCTTCTCCTCGATAACCTGACTTTGCACCCACATTGATCTAGTGACCTTGACCTATATTTCGTGCTCTAATGACTTTTTCATTAAAGTTTTTAGAAGTCTATATCTCTTGAACATGTTGATGGATCAAGTTGATACTTTGCATGTTGGTAGATATTGGACTGAAGGTTTATGCAGTACCATCATGACCCACCCTGGGTGACCTTGAGGTCAAGGTCACAGTCTTAGAATTTTTTTGTTAAAGTTTTCGGTTAAAGTTTTTAGAAGTCTATATCTCTTGAAAATGTACATGGATCAAGTTGATACTTTGCATGTTGGTAGATATTGGTCTGAAGTGTTATGCTGTACCATTATGACTCACCCTAGATGAACTTGAAGTCAAGGTCATGGCCTTAGAAAGTTTTGGTTAAAGTTTTGGGTTAAAGATTTTTATCGCACCTGCTTATAGCAGAGTGCGATATAGGAGTCCAAATTTCTGTCCGTCAGTCCGTTCGTTCGTTCGTTCGTCCGTCCGTCCGTCAACATTTACGTCGAAGTTTGGTTTTCTCTACATAAGTGATAGCTAGGATTGTGAAACCTTGCATAGTAATTGTCCTTGACATACCCTTCAAGCACGCACCTTGACCCGCTGACCTTTACCTATATTTCACGGTCCATTGACTTTGTTAATTTTTACGTCGAAGTTCTGTTTTCTCTGTATCAGTGATAGCTGTGAATGTGAAACCTTACATAGTAATTGTCCTTGACATACCCTTCAAGCACGCATCTTGACCCGCTGACCTTGACCTATATTTCACGGCTATTGACTTTGTTAATTTTTATGTCGAAGTTTGGTTTTCTCTGCATCAATGATAGCTAGGATTGTGAAACCTTGCATAGTAATTGTCCTTGACATACCCTTCAAGCACGCACCTTGACCCGGTGCCCTTGACCTATATTTCACGATCCATTGACTTTGTTAATTTTTACGTCGAAGTTCCGTTTTCTCTGCATCAGTGATAGCTAGGATTGTGAAACCTTGCACAGTAATTGTCCTTGACATACCCTTCAAGCATGCACCTTGACCCGCTGACCTTGACCTATATTTCACGGTCCATTGACTTTGTTAATTTTTACGTCGAAGTTCAGTTTTCTCTGCATCAGTGATAGCTGTGAGTGTGAAACCTTTCATAGTAATTGTTCTTGACATACCCTTTAAGCACGCACCTTGACCCGCTGACCTTGACCTATATTTCACGGTCCATTGACTTTGTTAATTTTTATGTCGAAGTTTGGTTTTCTCTGCATCAGTGTTAGCTGTGAGTGTGAAACCTTGCATAGTAATTGTCCTTGACATACCCTTCAAACACGCACCTTGACCCGCTCACCTTGACCTTTATTTCACGGTCCATTTACTTTGTGAATTTTTACATCAAAGTTTTTTTTTCTGCATCAGTGATAGCTGCAAGTGTGAAACCTTGCATAGTAAATGTCCTTCACAGACCCTTTCAGAACACACCTGAACCTGATGCCTTTGACCTATATTTCACGTTTTTAGTTATTTTGCTCGATGCAGGTGCGATATCGACCTTCGCGGAGTTCTTGTTGAAGTCTATATATCTCTATGTTGATGGATCAAGTTGAAACTTTGCATGTTTGTGGATATTGGTCTGAAATTTTATGCTGTACCATCACAACCCACCTGAGCGACCTTGAGGTCAAGGTCATGGGTCATAGATTTTGATAAGTTTAGTGGCAAAGCACAAGTCAGGCGAGCTACACTGTCCTGCGACAGCTCTTATTTCTTCATTGATATACGCCTGTTAATACCTTGTGACACAGGTATTTATGAAATAATATGCTTTGATAACTGGCCAGCATGTCACATAGCCAGTTTTATAGGTGCACTTATATTTGAGCCGCTATCTAAGGAAACCAACAACATACATAGGGGAAGCAGCTGTGCAGTAGCTTATCACATGCATAGGGGAAAACAAAGGCACAGATCAGCTGTGCAGTAGCTGATCACCATCTTTGTTTTCGCTACACAGATAGTACAATGCCTCTTCTTCTTCAATCCAAAATTTTAAGCTTCTATCCTGCATCTGTGACTGTATAGGCTACTTTGTGTCGGAACTGGTCGGAAAACCTGATTGTTGGTTTTCTCTTGTGAAGGCTCATTTAATGAAATCTCATTCACCAGTCATTACTCAATCAAATATTTTGTTAAAACACTGTGACTCTTCCCATCTTTGCCCTTCAGCACATAGACAATATCACCTTGAGGACTCATCTCTAAGTCATCAACCCATGTGTCAGCTATCCCAGTCAATGATGGATAGCTTATGTCCAGAAATTCTATAGGACTTGTGTCAGTTTCATCCGTTCTGATCAGCACAAACTTTGAATTGTCATTTGTCACTGAGCAAATAGTGATGATTTCACCTTTGACCGTTTTCGTCATTGTCATTGGTTTTAAGTTGTTGATTGGAATATCCAAGTCTTTTTCTTCAATCTGACATAAATTTTCTAGTTTCATTCCTTTGGGGGTAAATTTCAGTTTTCCTACACTGAAGGTGTTTGGGAACCCATGCCTTACAAAATAGAGGGCATTCTCAAATCCACACAAAAGGTCTAGTTTTAGGTATTTTACTGGGACATCAGATTCTGTTTTCTCAGTATGGTTAATTGTTTTATGACAGAATATGCGGTCCTGTCTTACATGTTCAAGAGACTTTAAAAAATCATTTGGTACATATGTCTCAGTAATAGTTGTGTGATATTTGGAGTTGTAATAGGTTGAATAAACATTGTTTACTGATAAACTGCAGCTTTTGTACCTCATAAGTGAAAAAATTCCTTTCTTGTTGGTCAATATTGCAAGATTGTATGTACATGAGTCACCCATTCCATTGTAAGTTGTGTGTAATTTTAGAATATGGGCACTTATACATTTTCCATATACTGGTTTGTTTGATTTGTCAAAGCAAACAAACAATGTTTCAAGTCCACTGTCCTCTCCTCGGTTCCCTGTTATTGCTATAACTTTGCACTGTTCCATAGAGAATTTTACAGGCTGAATGATTATGTTTACAAACTTTGTCAATAACATACATTCAGAAACTCCAATTGTGAAACACATTTGTTTTCCTCTTCTTGAACTTAGCTCATAAAGGTTACACACACAGTCATAATAACTTTCCCTAAAGATGGAAGCTATTTTTATCTGATTACTCACAGAAGGGGATTTCATGATATCCTCCTTCTTTTGTGGAGAGTAGTTACTGTACAAGATGTCAATATTTGTTACATAAGCACTAGCTTTTTCTGCTTTTTGCTCATATGAATATGCTAGTAATTTATAAGTAGCATTATAAGCTACTTCCAAATCTTTTCCAAGAAGACTTCCATGTAATGGTATTTGTAAAGGTTGATTACTGTTTACTGGCACCAAGATTGCTGTAAAAATAGATCTCTCTCTGGCAATGTTTTCAGGAACCATTATATGAGTAACTGAGGTCCTGCAGTCATTAATCTGCTTAGGAAACAACCTCTCAGTTAGAATAGCTCCTTGGTGGATATATCCAACCTCCTGTAAGGAACACTTGGAAACATGTTTTATACATTTTTGTACTTGAGTTATCTCACAATAATGTTCTTGAGCTGTCTCACGTGTAGTATTCACTATCTGTGTATGTGACATAAACTTACGACTAAGCTGAAATAAGAGTTGATATTTGCTTTCGTTTTTGAGAAGATATATAGCCGTATTGATATCAGTTTTCATCCTGCACAGATTATCTGCCTGTGCATGTAGTTCTCTTCCAATACCAAGGACATAATCTACTTCTTCTAGAGGAAATGGAGCATACCTTAATGGGGCATCCAGCATGTTTTTGTCAGTAGTCTCACATAACGTTTCTTTATATTCCAGTAGGATAGCAACACATTCCTTAACACCATCAAGGACTTTTGTCAACCATTTATGTGCAGCGTGAGATATTTGATCAATAGAAACAATTCTCATTGGCTTACACCTTTTGTATATATTTAGTGCATTGGTAGATCCCATTAATGGTTGCAAGAAAAAACGACATTCATACATTTCTTGAACGTCTCTATCAGACCATGTACCCGAACACTGATTGTGACATTGTCCGTGTTTTCTGCAACTTTCACCCTTACTGCATAAGGTTTTCAGGCACATTATACAGAACAAAGTTATTTCATGCTCCGGATATTCATTGGATAGTGTTGCCTTTATGGATGGTTTGCTGTCACGGTTAGGGTTTATTATAAGCTCAGTGGTATGGGTTGGTTTAAGTTTGCTATGGCAAGGAACACAACTCTCACATATAAACCAGTTGCATTGAAGGCATTTCAAATTAGGATTTTCTGGCTTTTTACAAACATCACACAGTTCAAATTGTCTCACAAAATCAGCTATATCTTCTTCTGCAATAGCTGGTTGGTATTTATCAATTTCAGAGAGAGGTTGTAACATTGGTTTTCTACACATGGGACATTTTGGAAAATTCAGATGGCTGCTTTGTAGATGACGTTTTAAGCAGTTCTGGCAAAATACATGACAGCAGTTGTTAAGTTTCTTTGGTCTTACAAAGAATGTCCGGCACACTGGACATGTTGCTGTCAAGCGAAGTTTTTCCAAGTTGTCCTGCTGCATCTTCAGTATAGTTTCTGAAAACATCGGAATCGTTGAGGTTATTGTATAATACTGTAAGTTCATGATTTTTTTGTGTGATTTTCAGCATGATAACATGTCCGTGTAATGTATGCCCCATTAAACCACACTTTTATATAGCAACATTTGGGTATGCAAGGGTATACCTATTTTTCTTATTTTTGCTCCAAAACATCATCAAGGCGGTTCTAACGATTACCCACAATTTATGTGTTGGAGCAAAAATAAGAAAAACACCAGATTTTCTCTATTGAAATTTTTCAATTTGCACAACTTAAGAAAAATCTGTATATCACATAGACGTGTTTTCGTAATGTATTTCACAATTTTTTGATTTCTGAATTATAAGCGAGTTCTTGAATTTGACAATGAGTACTCTTGAAGTCTATAAGGCTAAGAGTAACTGACAAAGTTGGTAATATTAGCGAAAATTAAGTTCTCGTGAACATTTCTGAATTTACAGTATGTTATAAAATTTGACGTCTGATAATGAATATTTGGCAAGATTTTTTCTTTGTAAGCCAGGAGAAGAAAAATATGCTCGTCTGTATCTTGATCTTTTGAAAACTTTTCAACATGATTAATAAACATTTATTTATTTTTTATAACCAAAACAAATTTTGAAAAGGATTTTTGCATTAGGAAAGTAGGTACCTACATGTTGTATTATCCATAATACATGTAATGCTATGTCATTGTTAGCAAATTGTTTACCTTTTATGCACCAGTCATGTGTATCCACTGCTCCCCCACCTACGGGGAAGGGTGGGGATTATTACTTTTCAGCCTTCAGTGCCCTGCTATAAGCCTCACCCCCAGGGGGGCAAACTGGAGGTCAAAACTTTGCTCTTTGCCCTGCCCTTCACAATAGAAAATCTCCCTGGGGTAAGGATCCTGCCAATGTCAAAACCCTGTCATTTCCCCTACACTGCGGGGACACTCGAAAAGTTACTGCCCTGCACTTTAGCCCGGCTATCCTCCACCCTTCCCCGTAGGTGTGTGGGGGAGTGTGGGGGGGCAGTGCTTACAAATGACTGGTACATTATAAATGCATGTAATTACTATTAAAGATCCCTTATAAAATTGTATTTGACCAGATTGTCTTTTACATAGTTGAAATGAAAAACCTTTACAAACAAATATGGTATGTAATAATTTTATACACCCTACATATCTGAATAATAGTAAAATGTTCTTGTCACTTTAAAAAATCTTATATTACCTTTTCAATTACTCCATTGAGGCATCCCCATTGCATGTCTTATATAACTGAATCTTTTAAATCAAATGAACAATCCCTTCAATAAACAATTTGAGCTGCGACGCCAGGGAACCGGTCTTTGGGGTGTCCAACCAACATCTACACAAACCAGCCTGTACAGTCACAGAAGAAGGCTAGAAGCTTGAAATTTCGGATTTAAGAAGATTGGGATTGTACTATCTGTGTAGTGAAAACAAAGGCGCTAATCAGATGTGCAGTAACCGCACAGCTGATCTGCCCCTTTGTTTCTGCATAGGCAAAAGATTGTTTTTCTTGTGACGAGGTTCATTTTCTATTTTCACTGTTTTGTCAAGGATACTAAGGTAGCTACCTTTTGAGAAAACATGTCTATGACCGAGCCAAGCTGTTGAACTGGAATGTGTTATTTCGGATATAGAGACAGATGCATTATATACTATCTACAATGGTTGTATTATCTTAAGAGTGAAAGCATGTGCTGATTGGCTTGCACCTGATCCAAACATTTGTGTTGCGTAGGCTTAAAGCATGTTTTCATGAGACAGCTTGTATTCTATCCAGTTTAATTATGACAATAAGAGGCATTTCCCCTGCTTGTCCTGTTTGTGGTACAGTACTGAACAAGTTCTAAGTGTCCAGCGGATATAACCCTTAACTTTATGAATGTAGAAGTATGTCAACAATAAGATACGTATTGCAGAATGTGCAGTTTTAAAGAGATTTTTATCGCACCTGCTTATAGCAGGGTGCGATATAGGAGTCCATATTTCTGTCCGTCCGTACGTTCCTTCGTTCGTCCGTTTGTTCGTCCGTCAACATTTACGTCGAAGTTTGGTTTTCTCGACATCAATGATAACTGTGAGTCTCAAACCTTGCATAGTAATTGTCCTTGACATACCCTTCAAGCACACACCTTGACCCGCTGACCTTGACCCATATTTCACGGTCCACTGACTTTGACAAATTTTATGTCGAAGTTTGGTTTTCTCGATATCAGTGATAGCTGCGAGTCTCAAACCTTGCATAGTAATTGTCCTTGACATACCCTTCAAGCACGCACCTTGACCTGCTGACCTTGACCCATATTTCACGGTCCACTGACTTTGACAAATTTTACGTCGAAGTTTGGTTTTCTCGACATCAGTGATAGCTGCGAGTCTCAAACCTTGCATAGTAATTGTCCTTGACATACCCTTCAAGCACGCACCTTGACCTGCTGACCTTGACCTATATTTCATGGTCCACTGACTTTGACAAATTTTACGTCGAAGTTTGGTTTTCTCGACATCAGTGATATCTGCCGACATCAGTGATATCTGCGAGTCTCAAACCTTGCATAGTAATTGTCCTTGACATACCCTTCAAGCACGAACCTTGACCTGCTGACCTTGACCTATATTTCATGGTCCACTGACTTTGACAAATTTTACGTCGAAGTTTGGTTTTCTAGACATCAGTGATAGCTGCGAGTCTCAAATCTTGCATAGTAATTGTCCTTGATAAACCCTTCAAGCACGCACCTTGACCCACTGACCTTGACCTATATTTCCCAGTCCACTGACTTTGGCAAATTTTACGTCGAATTTTAGTTTTCTTGACATCAGTGATAGCTGGGAGTCTCAAATCTTGTATAGTAATTGTCCTTGACATACCCTTCAAGCACACACCTTGAATTTATGACCTTGACCTATATTTCATGGTCCATTGACTTTGTTAATTTTCATGTGGAAGTTTATTTTTTCTGCACCCATCATAGCTGCGAGTGTGAAAGCTTCTTGCATAGTAATTGTCCTTGATATGCCCTTTCAAGCATGCACCTTGACCCGAAGCCCTTGACCTAAATTTCATTGTCGATTGACTTTGTTAATGTTTACGTCAAAGTTTGGTTTTCTCTGCACCTGTGATAGCTGCAAGTGTGCAACCTAGTATAGTAATTGTCCTTGACCCTTTCAGAGCACACCTTGACCTGGTGCCCTTGACATATATTTCACGTTTTTAGTTATTTTGCCCAATGCAGGTGCGATATCGACCTCCGCGGAGTTCTTGTTATATTCAATTTACATACCTTTCAACATTACCTCACTCAAATGAGACAAGCAAAAACAGTAGTACCCCAAGATAAAACACCTGGCATACCCACTAGCAGGGTAAGTTAAATACCTGAACAATCAATGGACCAATCAAAGCCAAACTTCATGTGGAGTATCCTTAGGAAAGGGGAATCAAAGTTTTTATAAATGGTTCACGTCATATGACCATGATAGCCGCCATGCCCATGGTAAACAGGGTTGCCAAGTGTCAAGGAAATTTAGTGAGGGAATTTTTTTTTCAAGGTCAGGGTATTGTCAAGGATTTTTTAACGCTGTCAACAGAGTTCTCCTTATCTCCAATATTGGAGTAGTAAACTCCAACTTTTTCGTTCTGACTCCAACTTTTTGAAAAGCCCCAATAGTAAAGTATGGTAAGAATCCAACATTTTAGAAAATGATTATTTTTACTCCAATTTTCAAAATCCTAGTGAGAACCCTGGTCAGGGAATTTTGGAATTGTTTGTTAATGTCAGGGAATCATCAGGGAATTTTGAAAATTCCAGATTCAAGTCTAGTTACTGAGCAAATTCATCATCATTCCATCAACGCTTTTGGGGCAGTCATGATCTAGATAGTGTCTAAAAGTATATTTTATGTTGAATTAAGTTGTGCATGACCATTGTGTTGTAGTATTTAATGATTTACCAATTTATAAGGGTTGTAACTTGTCTCATTTACCTGCACCTGTCATCGGAAACAGCGTGCAAAGATGTTGTTGTCAGGCCTAGGAAATTTGATATTCCGCCAGGGAAATCTCAGGGAATTTTGTTTCCATCAGAGCATGGCAACCCTGCTAAAACCTTAAAAAGTCTTTTTGTCTGGAACAGGTGGACTGATTTCAACGAAACTTTGTATGCAGCATTGAGGATTCTGGTCGATCATAGATTTTATAAATCATGGCCTTGGGTTGACTTTGACCTATTTTACGGCAAGGTCAAATTTGATCACTAGGCTTTTCAGTGGAAAAAGGTAAAAATATTGGATAATATTATGGTAAAAACTTTAAAAAATCTTTTCCTCAAGGATTTGCTTGACTGATTTGAATGAAAGTTGTTATGAAGCATCAGCAATTAAAGGACAAGGGTATTTTTTACCTTGACCAACATGACCTTAGCCAAAGGTCATTTATCAAAGAACAAATCTCAGGTGAGCATTTTTAAGGACCATTGGTCCTCTGCTTTCATTTTGATATACTCATTTTTAGCTCACCTGAGTCAAAGGCTCACAAGGTGAGCTGATTAAATAAAGTTCACCCGTCACCAGTTTATGCAAAAGTTAGGTAAAAAATCAATATACATGTATTATTACCAGAAAGTGTTACATTCATCACGAAAACATGCCCATGTAATATATACCCTCTTATACCCCACTTTTATATAGCAAAACTGGGATATGCAGGGGAATACCTGTTTATTCTTATTTTTGCTCTAAAACATAGACTGTCGGTACTCATTAGAACCTCCTCGCCGAGGCGGTTCTAATGTGTACCCACAATCAATGTTTTGAGCATAAATGTTAAAAATATCAAATTTTTTCTGATGAAATTTTCAGTTTTACAGGTGAAAAAAATTCTCTGTATATTGCATGGGCAAGTTTTCATAATGTTTAACATCATAACCACACATATTTGTAGGATCCAGACACAGCAGCGTTACAGCATCATCTTGAACACCTGCTGGAGATGGCCTACCACATGCAGGACTCGTACGAGAGACAGTGTGAGAGGCAGGCTGACCACATGGTGTTTGACACTGCCATTCAAGCCTTTACTGAGACAGAGCAGACAATGAAAGCTTCCAGTAGGACCATGAGTATTGGATCATCAAGCGACCTTGACTCTTTTGTGTCAGCGACAGATGTAAGTATTCCTTGAGCCATGTTATGAGAAAACTGGATTTTTGCCTGGGCAAAAATAAAGGCGCAGATCAGCTTCGCAGTAACTGCGGAGCTGATCAGTGCCTTTGTTTTCACTACACGGATAGTACAATTGCTCTACTTTCTAAATCCAAAATTTCCAGCCTCTAGCCATCTTCTATAGCTGCACAGGCTAGTTTGTGTCAGACCTGATTGTAAACCCTGAAGACCGGTTTTCTCGTGTCATGGCTCCCATTATATATTTGATTGTCTTTAATAAGTTGAAAAGCTGACGAAACGGTAATGATAAACATAATAAAAGTTTATGAAAATTTTAATCAACTGGTGACTGATCTACATTTGATTATTTATTCTTAAAGATCTTAGAAGACAAATATACAAAACAAGTAGGCCTAATGTTACAGACTGAACAATTTCAAATGTTCGTCAATGACTTTTTATGAAGGAAAGTGACCTTTTAGGCATTAATTTCACCTTTTATGATTATAATGAAGTCAGCGAAGGCAACAAATATTTGAAATTGAAAAGTTTAATAATTTCTTTTATTTAAAGTTAGCAGATCTGTCTGACCTGGACACCCACAGGGACATGTTTAGACATCTGCCACTGTACGAGGCTGGACTGATGGAACTCAAGTATGGGTCTGTTTCATGCAGGACACTCAGGTAGGAGGCATAAAGACACTAAATAAATAAATAAATAAAAAACAAAACAAAAAAACAATAGCTGGGATCAAATCAAAATCAACATAGCAATTTTCTTTCTGATTACTCCCTTCTTCAGATAATAGAAACAACAACAACAAAGACTAAAACTGTATGACAGTTGAAGTAATTAGCTTGTGGTTAACAGATAAGATAAACTACAGTAACATGTAGAATGTACAAGGAATGATTTTGGCGAGAGAGAAATGTTTGGGATGGGATATGCCCTCAGAATTAGAAATTGAAGAATACAGGGAATTACATGATGAATGAATTTTTTCCTTTGTATTCTTCATGAAAGAACATTATGCAATTACAAATATTGTTATAGATGCGTTTGAACATAACAGAATGATTTGTGAGAAGTTTATGATATCCATACCCACTGGGGTAAATCAAATGATACTACCTGTGCCGACATGTCAGTCATCTGTAATCAATCACATGCAAAGTCTGCTTCATCCCAGTATATGGATAATTGTATTTCTTGCACACCAGATAGAGAAATCTTAGGTTTTACCATGTGTGAGAAATTCTTATCTCACCCTCGTTATCTCACCCTGGTCGCATCACTTCTTGCTCTTCATTTGTATTCTATTACTGTAACAGTCTATATGTGTGTCTTCGTAAGTACGGCTGCAACTGAAGGTTGTATTAATTCCCATCTTTGGATACAGGTGACACCGATTAAATCCACTTTTTTTATGGAAAATTCTCAACCACGAGACCCCAACCTCAAGTGAAATGCAGACTTAAAGGAGCGCCGCCGCCAAAATCACAGTGGGTATCGACACTTAAACCAAGTGTGACAGCAAGTGTGATATGTCACATAGAGATTTTGTCAATATTTGTTTAAAAAATCATGATAATTCAATGCACTTTTTTGTGGTGCGTACTATTTGTTTCCACTACAGCTAGTTGTGGAGCCTCGGTACCGCCCGGCCCGGTCATCCCTTTGGTGGAAAATGCCTATCTCTAATCGACACCCATTTAAGATTCTTATAATCTCACCCAACAGCTAATGATAAGTATCCATATTTACAGCTGTGGATGATGTACTTGGTCGACAACAGGTTTTAGCATGATTTGTTATATCAATGATTTGGACAACAGCACAGGTAGTACCATTTGATTTACCTCCATGCATATGAGCTTGAACATTTTTTATTTCAGGACAGAAATGAGCCATTGTTTATCAGATACAGAATTCCTAGCCAAATTGCACTGTATTAGACTTGGTTTAGAGGTAAGGCTCTTGCTAATGGTTTGGAAAAAGGATCCATCACTGGATACACATTGTAATACGCGATATATACTGGACAAATAAAGCTAGGGATCAAACATTTACCATCCAATTTCAAGAAGATTCCGAACTGCTAGTAAAATGAACCATTTCTATCATCAAGGTAATTCATTTTGTAAGCTTTGTATGCTTGAAGATCAAAACACTAGTCTTCAAGAAGACCAGGCTTTAAGGATGTTCGCTGCTAACATTTGACATTTCGGAACTTCCGGTTTTTCTTTTCTTGAATATCTCATAAACGGTTGCAGATATTTTCCTAATATTTTATATTTGGATACATATTGATGATATGCGTTGAATGAGCCATGAAAATTGTCAGTCTAAGAAACTTCATTTTTTACCCCATTTTCTGCAACTTTTCAGAAAATTTTAGTTGTCAGTAAAATTTAGGGGGTAGATTAAACTTGACTATTACACATCTTAAAATTAATTGCGCTAGTTCGATGTTTATTTTAGCAGCAGTATATGTGACCATGGTCTTCTAAGTCAGTCGTTGTTTTTTTAGTGTGCTGGTTGTAAAATTTTAGGTGGTTTTATGAAATGGGCTTTTAGAAACAAAACAGCCGAAGAAAGGCTGAAAATGGCGATTTTCAAGTTGTTGGTTCTCTCTTATATGCTCACTACCCTATATATTTCTTTCTTTTATTCGAACAATATTACCAAGTTCTATGTTGTGTGAAAATACAAGAAAAAGTTTGAATCAACAAATATGAATTTGGCACATTTCAAAATATTGATTTTTTCCAACTTTTCAAGTTTGGGGGTAGGGTTGAAAAAGGAATCGTAAAATTTTGTCATCCACTCCAAGTTGCAAATTTTTCTATGCTTTTGGTCCAAAATAGTCTGCGTTACGTAAATATTATGACTTTTGAAAGCATTCTAGTTGCATATTTGTTCAAGACAGGTATGTTTCAAAGAATTAGAAATTAAATTAATTTTACCAAATTTAAAACATGGTGCTCAGAGGTCTCATTCAGAGGCCTGTAGCTTGAAAAAATGCACACTACCCTATATTTATTTTGTTTTCAAATGTCTTGTGTTGTATTTTGGAATCAAAAAAGAGTGGTTAGAAAAAAAGTTTGAATACTTTTTCATTGGCAGCGAACATCCTTAAGTCAGACTATCATTAAAATGAAAGTGATTTGAAATGCCCATAGAGAATTTATGGTATGTAAGCTTACACACCAAACTTTGAAAATGACAAGAAAATGACAATCTTTTTTGGATGGCTGACCTTAGAAATGATTAAACTTGATGATTACCGTGCATTTTCGTAAAGTTTACATGAATTGACAAAATTGAAATTTTTGTGGAATCAGTTCAAATGGACTTTTTATCAGTTTGATTTTTGGGGTAGTGTGGTTTAAAGAACATCTGTGATTTTGTCAGATGATGCATTATTTCAAACTTGGTGACATGTAAAAGTGGCCGAAAAATGCATCCTTAAAAGTTTGATCTCTAACTTTTTTGACCAGTATATTTGTTTGTTTGTATTGCCAACAATTTTTCTGTCATGTCTGGATGGAGCCACCACTTCCTGGGAACTGACCTGTACTGTAGGGAGTTAATGTACCTTGCTTAAGGACACAACACGGTACTGTCAGTGGGTATCAAGCCCAGGACCTCTTGATTGAGAGTCTATGCTATACCACCATGCCACTACGCTCCCCATATGCAATATACGGTTATGTGTTGAAATATATGTATGGGTTTCTGTTCATGTCTTCATTCTTCAGATTGAAAGGACAAAATTATTTGAGGGGTTGTTACAAAGATTTCCATTTTTCTTCTAAAATGTTGTATTTGATTCATTCGCTATCATGTTGCTTCTGACCTAATACACAAGTGAAATGGAGCTTGAATTTACTTGAGTTTAATTGTAAACAGCAAATGGCATATGGAATATCAAAGTATGATACAAAAATTGCACTTATTGCTCTCATTTCAAATAAAAATGGTTGCTTGTGATAAAAAAAAGTTGTAGACACTAGCTAAGTAAAGGTCAGAAGCAAAATTCCTGAATATTTTTGTCAGCATGAAAGTCTGCATAAAATTTAAGTATTCTTTGTTCCATACCGTTACAGGAGGTGTTTCAGAAACCTGACCACAGGGAATACTTTGCTGATGTAGGGAAACAGATTATAGGCAATCTTCTTATACATGCTGATAAGGTATGGCATGAATAACCGACAGTTTCACAAAATTATATGCAGTACACCTTTGACATTATGAAAACACACCCATGCAATATACAGAAAATAATTTGGTTGTAAAAATGAAAATTTTCACTGGAAAAATTTTGATATTTTTCTTATTTTTGCTCAAAACATAGATTGTGGGTATACGTTAGAACCGCCTTGGCAAGGCGGTTCTAACGAGTACCCACAGTCATGTTTTAGAGCAAAAATAAGAAAAATAGGTATACCCCTACAAACCCCAGTTTTACTATATAAAAGTGGGGTTTAGTGGGTATTTATAGCACAGACATGTTTTCCTGATGATAAAAACAGAAATGAACTTGTGCATCAAAACTTCACTGCAAAGATTTTTCTGTCTGAAAACTTAAAAGAATATATTTATGCATTTAAAGAATAGTTCACTTTGATAAATGTCTAAAATGGTCATCATGGAAAATGAAATTATACATTACATACAAGTACATACACATACAAGTATGCAAAAGACCTAAAGTGAAAATATAGCCGCTCAGCTGAAATTCAAACAAGCCCTAAATCGCAAATAAAATTACCTCATCGTTCGGAAGGATGAATTTGGTCTTAAATTAAAGATAATTGATTGTTCTTTCAGAATCCGGTTGTCGTAGTGTCAAAAAAGTGTAGCGTCATATCAGAAAAATGGGAGATAACTCTGTATTTGTTAAAATTAAGAATTGCCTATGGGGATACGAAAACGTCAAAAATATTTTTTTCGACTTCGGTTTCGAGTCTTTGATTATATTTTCGTATTGTACAATAGTTTGTCGACATAATGTGGTTGATTTTAATTGTTTGTGATTTTTCAATGACGCTTTAACGGCCGGTAACGTATGTAACCTTGCAAAAAATTTGATTTTGACGTCTTGCGTTTTTTATCCGAAGAACAGTATTTTAGAAATACCAACGATTTTCTATCTATATAAGGCTCTGTTAATGGGAAACACGGAAGTGTTCTCATATTTTCGCTATGACATCTCTATATCTTGTAGGTGCGTTTTAAAGTGACCCACCCATTATTGAAAAATGCCGTTTTACAAAGTTAAATCTCTCATTCAGTAGAGAAAAACTTATGGATAAGCATGTATGTCTTTTAATTTACTACGAGGAATGGACATACTGGCTCAAATTACATTCTTTTTAACATTTTGGGAGAAATAAATAATAAAATAGGCTTCAGATTTATATGGTCACGTAGACTACACATATGCATACAGCAGACAAAACGCTAAAAATTCGGGCCCCCATAGATACGCCCATACACGAACATGATTTTGAAACGAAACAATGCCTCATCGTCCAGAAGGAGACATTTCGTCATAAATTAAAGAAAGGTGGTTGTTCTTTGAAAAAAAAGTGTAGCAGTTAACCAGGACAGGGCAGACAGATACCTCTTTATTTGGTTAAATCCTAAATGACACGTTGGAATATTGGAAGGTTGAAATATCATTTATTCTTTTCCATTTTGATCATTGTGTTAAATTTGTTTCATCATACAATCAGGTGTCTACACATTGTAATTGTTTTAAACATTTTAAGAACGTACGCTACTGCCATAACGATGCGTAACATACGTAACACATTATTATACACTGAATTGGCGCCATGCGATGCGATTTCTCTACGAGATATAATATTTCATAGCGTACTAAAATAAAATGTACATCAAGATGCTGTTTATAAGCCTTTGCAATGAATAATTTACTTTACCAATGATCTCATTTTTATATTGTCAGCCATTGTTAAATCACCTACCAGATTCTTGAATTATACCGTTATACCGTTTTCTGTGTAGGCATGGATACTTCCCACTATAGAAAGTTATTAAATAAAAATGTTGGCCTTTACCAGATCAGAAAATTCGGACCACGGTTCGCGACCGCGACGGAGGAGAAAAAAAAGGTGAAGTGTAAATTACAAAGTAGTCTTATTCAAATGGTTACGTAAACTACATTCGCATTAATAAAACAGTTAAGCATTTCATACAGGTCAATTTCAGGATCAAAGTAAGTTTAAGGTCCTTTCGATCATTTCATGCCGTTTCTGTTTACCAAAATATATTTCTTTGATTCAAATGCAATCTCAGACTGTTGTTGTTGTGTTGTCGTCGTCGTTTCTATTTTCACCTACACCATTTTGTAGCACAAAAGTGGTTTGAAGACTTGTATAGCTTAACATAGAAGTTTAGACCCAAATAAAAGTATGTCTATAAAACCTACATTTTATTCTTAGTTCCAAAGGTCTTTTCCTCGTAATTTGGTTCTATTTTGGAATTCTATGAAACCGATATATCCTGAGACAGCATTTTAATTTGTGTTACATACGTTACACACAAAGCATGATATGTTACATTTTATTTACTTTCTACACTGTGTGGAGTCATTGGAGTTATTTAAAAATATTTAGAATAAAGTGTATTCATGTGCCCTTTCCAAATATAAGATTCATTGTTTCAATCTGAGGTATACAGTACGGTGTGCAGTTATTGTTCCGTTTTTATCAAGAATGATAACAATCGTTTACTGTGTGCAATTATTTCCAAATGGCATGGCAGGGCATAATCAGCATCTAGAGATATGGATATGACCATAGTTTCATATATTACTAATCTGAATCTAAGCCCACGCTGTTACCATAATAGCGAAAACGTGAAATCATTTCAAAACGTACATTCAAAGAGATGTTTACTTAATAAGAGATATTTATTTAATAGATGTTTACTTAGTATATAATATTCCTATGCGTATCGTAGATAACCTGGCACTGTTAACTGTTTACACATACATGTATTATAGCATACCAATAGAACCTTAAACTTGACTACAAAATAAGAGAAGCCACTTTGGGAACGATTTTTCCAATTCCACTGACGTAAACCTCTTAATAACTTTGATTTTAGTCAATTTACTGAAGATAAAGTGAAGGTAACGAAAAGTTATATGTGAAACAAGCAGTATTGAAATCGTATCAGCGACATCTCATTAATGTGTAATGCTTACTCTAAAGTATTGGGATGAAATTGTCGTCTCTGTGTAAGAATGACCTCTTATACATTAAATACGCTCCTAAAGTTCTCGACATGATCGTTAAATTGTACAAAACAGTACTGAATTATGTTACGTATGTTACACAATAATGATACAGAAGCTTTTTTTTATTTAATGGTGCTATTGCATACGGATTCATATTTAATTGACTTTAATGAAATTGAGCAGGTATTTTATCTGTGCTTTTATGTTGTTATATAATTTTAAGTAAAGCAAATGCATTGGAGTGCCGGGATAGAAGAATTAGCAAACGATTTAAAGAATAAGGAAAAGCCGTATGTGTTGTTAGTCATTTTTCACACAAATCACATAACTGAACATCTCCTTCACGCTTTATACCAATAAAATGATACTTATTGCATTTCGCTTTAAATGAATATGACATTAAGTTGCTCTTGATGAAGCAGAATTTCATAATTTTGCAACACAACATACATTGTATGTAAAACCTTTTAAAGCAAAACACATATTTGTATAAAAGCTTGTAACAAAGCATCTTTGGGAAAAATACAAACAGAAATTTGTTCCAATTGTGATACTCTCATGATACACAGAAAGGTAAAAGTAGGTAAACGGAAACCAAAAAGCTACTTTTCATGTTTCCTGAAAGTTTTTAGTCTGTCAAGAAGGAAACTCATTTACTTGATAACTATTATCAAGGCTAATATTATATACCATAATACGAGATCGCAAATTTGGATAACTTTATCAATTAAAATATCATTGTATCATTTATTTTTTATATATATAATGAACTACCTTGGCATATGAAGTGACGGCTTCGGTTCAGTTCATAAGGAACCACCTTGTTGCTCTACAGTGTTTTAAGGAAAAAACGTAGTGAGACAATTATGCAATTCTAATAAATGTGTTATATGCGTTACATTTTGAACATAAAGGAACATATTATAAAGATTCGGCTTTCATTTTTTTATACTTAAGACAAAATCATTCTGCTAAAACGAATGAGGTTTCGGGGATAATATTTGAATACTGTGTGCAATACGTCAGTGATACCAGTGGAAGAGCGTCATTTTGGGGAGGGGTATGGCTATCCAAAGACAAATACATGTAACTCAATGACTTCATATAAATATTATATGTTTACGACATTTAAAAGCAAATAAATTGTTAGTTGTTGTTGTCTATAAAATGGCAGCATTAGTCATTCCTAACTTGATATTAGAAACTAACAAGGTATCTTTGATATATATATTGTATTCAGAATAACAAATTTGTACCCATGAGCAATTATCCTGGGGAGCAAAGTAGATCTTAATATCACCCAGAGTACATGTACATGTATATTGTATGTGCGTACAATTTACCTTGAAATAAAATTCAATAACATGTTTTCCTTCATTCTTACATTCTTTCTTTCATTCTTCCCCTCTTTCTTTAGCTGTTTATTTCATGTCATGTTATGATTTGTATTTTACTTTATGGTGTTACGCGTGTTACAATTTCAATTTAATAAGTACCACCGATATAATTATTCGGCTTTATCGAGTAAAATACACGCTGCCATTAAGTCATTATTCCTTAAACGTTATATAATATATCTCAAATCAAAATCTTTGCAAGCTACATGTTCTTTGATTATTCGCATGTGTGTATGATGTAAGCAAGGTTGATCCCGTTTACTCATTCTGCTTAAATCAAATTCGGTGTTACACATGCTTTTAGTTAAAACATTAAAATTTCCGGATAAATCGATATAATATATTTAGTAACAGTTTAAAGTTTTTGCTAAATAGACGCATCCTATTGCGGGATACTGTATGTTCAATACATGCATTGATGTTAAGAAATTAAGAAATGTTACTTATGTTACATGGCCTAGCTCTTACTGAGTAAAAAAAATAATAATTGTTAGATCCTTTGGAAGCAGTAAAAGATTCAAAGCGAGAAGATGGGCCATATTGTACAATTTCGGGTAATTAACCTTCATCAGCGACCCTTTACAAAACTGGCAGCGAAAGCCAGACATTTTGCTGCAATTTCAATAATTTACATCTGTGTTGTCTAAATCAAAGACTCATAATCCCAAAGGGGCCAAATAATCAAAATACAGTTAAGAAGATGATTCTCAACGAACAATGTGTTTGAAATACTCCAAATATATTCACTGATCCCAAAGGATCAAAAGAAAAATATAATCTGCACTATGAATGATGTACGGGGAGACATTTTAGGGCCGCCACACGGCACAACACCAGCTGCAGTAATAGCAAATAAAAATAATTGTTAGATCCTTTGGAAGCAGTAAAAGATACGTTATTTCTCTAGGAAACCTCTTCCTTGAAATTATTTAAACGTTGTAAGAGAACTGTCCCAGTTTTAGAAAGACGAACGATATTAAAAATAACTCTTATTTATGCAAAATGGTTGAAGGGCGACTTTAAATCTTCCAGCTTTTCAATAGAAGTCGAAGTGTTCAACGACATATTATAAAATATATATCAAAGACAGATTCATAGTATTTTGTTTGAAATGTTTCCATTAAATCTATTATGTAACCGATACAACTGTAACACGAATACTTGAACAAATAAAAAAAAACGCAAATTGTAAAAACTTTCAACTATTTTTATCGGCCGACCCCAGTCCTTTTTTTTTATAAAGTAACATATGTAACATCTCAGAATGCACCTTGAAGCTCTATACATATTTCTCTATGAGTATATAAGTATTGAGTCAAGAAGAATTTGGAAGAAAAGCCAATTTACGAATCGGTTTCAAATTGGTTTTGTAACCATGCACCAAAAATGAATACGTTTGAGAAAGAGATATGTGCCCATAATTGTCAAATTACGCTACAATGTACTGGGGCGCAAAACAACCACATATTCGAGGAGACACCCATCTTTCATTTTAGACTAAACTTCTCCATCTGAACGATAAGGTTATGTTTCATATTGAACCCCGGATCAGCATAACGCCTTAATATGGGATACAGAATTTATATTGTATTCACTAATTGTGTTTATATTTGTCTGCAGGCACGTAGTCTTCGTGACCATGTACACCAAGAAGCCTATTTTATCATTTATTCCCCTTTAAAATGGAAAAAAAAAAACAATTCTATCGAGTTAATCAAATTTCTGTCGGAAATTCGAAAGATATACACGTGAATCTATAAGTTATTATCTATCGAATGGCGATTTAATGTCGAAAAAACGTTACTTTTAAAGAATGGGTTGGGTTTTTAAAAGCGTACTGACAACATGGAGAGATGCAATATTGAAAAAATGAAAACATCTACACACTGCCCATTAACTGAACCTAACATAGAAACAAAATTGTTGGTATATCTAAAATACTGTACTCTGTATAAAAAACGCAAGGCGTCAAAATCAAAATTTCTTCCGTGTTACGTACGTTACCGGCCGTTAAAGCGTGTGTTAAAAAGCACAAAAAATTCAAATCTAGTGCACTGTGTTGACACATCAATGTTCAATACGAAAATATAATCAAAGGCTCAAAATGGACATGGAAAAAAATATTTTGACATTTTTCCATCCCAATGGGTAATTCTTAATTTTACAAAATACAGAGTTATCTCCCCTTTTTCTGATATGACGCTACACTTTTTTGACACTACGACAACCGGATTTTGAAAGTACAATCAATTATCTTTAATTTGAGACCAAATTCATCCTTCCGAACGATGAGGTAATTTTCTTTTCCAAATTCAGTTTCAGCTGAGCGACTAATAAGCTGTGCATTTCTCTGTGCATTATGATTTCCTGCTAATAATCCCTCTGCTTTTCTGGATTAGTTCTCTCATATCTAATGATGTAAGCAGACTATACAACAACAACATAGGATTCATGGGGGAGCTAACTAAACATATTTGAATAATCATCAGATATGTGTCATTTCAGTTCCTCTGTCAGAGTAATAGTCTTGTTCTTTCTCTTTTCATAGGATCCAGAAGATTTTTATACCAGCTACTCTGCTATGTTGGACTTTGTAAATAATTACGAAAACTTCACCAACATGGAGGAGGAGCTGAGGGGAAGAGGGGTAGGTAATTTTTCTGTCATTTGAAGTTTTTGCCTAAAAAAATGTTGGAGAGAAGCATGCTAGAAGTCTAATCAAAGCTTTTATTGATGGTTGCTGAGATAACACTTCTTGAAATTGTATATTCTGGGTTTAGTATGTGTGTGGGCTATAGGCTGTGCAAATTTGTATGTGCCCTGACCAGAAAACGGGTTTATTACATATCAAGGCTCATAATCTGCAATCAGCTTTCTTCTGGGCATGATAGCATGATTTGTACCAGGTCTGAAATTATTTGAAGCAGACCCAAAATTTACTCCTCCAAGTTGCACATCACTTTCATGAGGATTTGTCATTAAACTATTTCTCCATCTATTCTTCCTCTTTCCCGCTGACATTTATGAAGAGCATTTGTTTGTTTATCGGCATAATCGTTTGCATAGTTCTGATATTATGCCTATAGTCGGTTGTGATAACTGACTACCATATTCGTTCTAATTAGTGCACATGCTCCAATAAGTGCACACCCCATTCGTTTCTGAAACATTTGTGTATAAGCGCACACTGCTCGACTAGCAAACTGGTATTTTATAACAAGTTTGCACATTAATATCACATTAAAACTTATAATCTTAAATGATCAAACAATATTTTGCGACGGTTTGAACACTTATATGACATCATCATTGATATGTTTGACATGGTTATTTCAAGAGTCTATAGGTTGTTTTCATTTGTAGTGTGCACTAATTAGAACGATATTTTGTTACCTTAACTTTAAGATATTTTGAAAAGCTAAATGCACTGTGCGCTAATTAGAACGAATATGGTATTTTGACAGACTTTGGCTCTTGACTATTAACTTTTGGTGTTAAATTAAAAATAAAGTATCATTTTAAGCAATCAAACAGTTTAACAAATGACCTTTTTGATCTACAGATATACATGTGCAATTGATTGATTGATTGATAATGTATTAAACAGGCTGTATTTCATTGCAGGTTAAAAATTTCACATTTTATGATGTTGTGTTGGATTTTATCCTCATGGATGCGTTTGATGATCTAGAAAATCCACCATCTTCTGTGATAGCTGTTGTTAATAATAGATGGTTGTCAAATGGCTTCAAAGAAACTGTAAGTTGAATGTTTAAGAAAACATGCCCATGCAATATTCAGATTTTTCTTAAGCTTTAAAAATTGAAAATGCCATTCTAACAAGTACCCACAATCCATGTTTTGGATGAAAAACCATTCTTATAAGCCTTAGTGGCTTGCTTGGGTTGTTATATATGAAGCACCTTTGGATGTCATGACATCCAAAGTTTGAGTAAAAGTAAAATGGAGGCAATATCCCAACATGACCATAGCTATTGACTGGGAGCATAAAGCATCAATTCGAGTAAACAAACAAACATGGCTGAAAATTTGACAGGGGTGTTAAGCATAAAGCATATCTTCTGTGAGAGTTGAAGTCTGTGAATCATTGCCAAAGTAGATGCCTCTTTGGTGTATTGTTCAAGCTACTACATGGGTGTGATCCAAGAAGTAATGCGAGCACATCTATAATTTAGTAACCATTGCAGATACACTTATCTAATTTGGCATGTGTATATGTGCAGTAATTAGCTGTAATATTAAGTTCGGGCGACATCTTGAGATTTCAGGATAATTTAATTTATCGACACAAAGTCGACTTGGAGGGGAAATTGAACAAAAATGTAATTTTCATTTATACAGGGAAACATTTTCAGCTCCAATGTCTGAAATTATAATTTATATGTAATCAAATCATATTGGTTGTGTTTAGTATTTCTAATGTTTGAAAGTATGAGAGAAATTAAATGCAAAAGGTCAACAGGCACTATTCTATGTTGCTCAGCAACAGCATATGACAAAAATATCACAATTTTGATGATCTATGACAAATACCCATAATTTGATTTATGACAAATACCCATAATTTGATTTATGACAAATACCCATAATTTGATTTATGACAAATACCCATAATTTGATTTATGACAAATACCCATAATTTGATTTATAACAAATACCCATAATTCAGACATATATTTGATAGAGATAATGATGTAAATATCAGCTTTATGCCCACACCCTATCGTAATGAAGTTTTTCTTTAAAAAAATAAAATATTTGATAGAATTTAATCCATTGGGTTAAGTAGAAGTGACGTTTATTAGAATGGGACTGTTTAAAGGAATCAAAATTGACTCAGATGCTAGGGGGTACAGATAGCCAAACCTCATTAATTTGCGTTGTGCTCAACCCATCAAGCTATGTACAACAGATCTATTAAAGGGTAATTGTAGTTTGGAATTAAATGATTTTTGATGTAATTGTGCTATTCATATGTCCACTTGATTCCATCAATAAAATCCATTTTAACCGTGTCCATGGTCATTAACTTTACATTCTCTTGTTGCGAGACAACGAGGGTTGATATATGATTCAGCCAAAGTTGTATTCAGATCTGGAAGAATCGACAATGTACCAAAATTCTGATTTTTCAATAGATATCGATGGTGAAAGAAATTACGTATGCGTTTGCATTACTTCTAGGATCACCCTCGTAGTCTTCAACCGACAGTTTAGAGCTAAAATTCAACTCACCTGACACCAACACACATGAACGATCTTATAATCAAGAAGTATAGATGGTCTTTCTCATTAGTGAGAGATGAACAACCAATCTTATTAGCCAGGGGTCATGGATTGGATCCTTTCTTTTCCGTTCGTATGGAGGAGATGTTAATTCAAAGTCCATAGCTTTTGGAAAGACATTGAGGTAGAACACAACATTGCCAATGTTTCTCTATGATATGATTTTGAGCCTGTGCGTGAGAAAACCAACAATTTGGGTTCCGACCAGGTCTGTCACAAACCAGGTTGTGCAGTCACAGAAGATGGTTAGAGGCTGAAAATTTTGGATTTAGAAAGTACAGGAATTGCACTATCATTGTAGCGAAAACAAAGGTGCTGATCACTGCGAAGCTGATCTGCGCCTTTGTTTTCTCCTATGTAGATTGTTGGTTTTCCCATGCAGCGGCTCATTTCATAATTATTTGTTGCAGGCCTTATCTACTGCTGTATGGTCTGTGTTAAAAGCTAAACGAAGAATGTTAAAGGTAAGATTGTGGATTAGACATTAGATGGAGGAAACCGGGGAAAACCACTGAACCTCGAGACAGGCAACCACTCGTAAATAATGCGTAAATAGATAATTCGCGAAATAAATGTCATGCAAAAATTTTCGAATTCACAGTAGCTCTTTGAGATGAGGTCTTGATTTTTGGAATTAATAGTGAGCTAGTTGAACAACAATTCCATAGGTTTTTACATACCTTAAAGCACATTTTTTATATCAAAATTCTTTGCACAACATATACAATGCATATTGTGAACACACATTTGAAATAGGACAGGGACAAAAGCAGAATTTTATCAATATTAGCAGTTACCTATTGGTATCTACATGGGCCCCAAAATTCCACTTAATATGATAAAAATTTCACTTGAGTTTGCCATTTTAAAGGTCATTTAGTTTGAAGCTGTCACTCAAATCAGCAGATTAATCAATCAATTGTTGTTTTTGTGGACAACATAAAAAGAAACTCAGATCTTCAGAACACATGGTCTTCTTGTGTAATGCAAATGCTTGAACGGCAAACTCAAGTGAAAGGGGCTGTAATTTACAGATCAGCATCTTACTCACTCATCCCTACAAGAGCCGCTTCATGAGAAAACCAACCATTTGCATTTGCGAAAACAAAGGCACAGATCAGCTTTGCATTAACTGCGAAGCTGATCAGCGCCTTTGTTTTCGCTACACAGAAAGTAAAATCCCTCTTCTTCTTAAACCCAAAATTTCCAGCTTCCAGCCATCTTCTGTGCTTGTACAGGCCAGTTTGTGTCGGACCTGCTCGGAAACCACATTGTTGGTTTTCTCATGATGCGGCTCACATGTTGGTGTCATCTTTCTGTTTTACATTCCAGTTTCCTGATGGTTTTATATCCCATTTCTACTGTATAGCTGAGGTTGTTAGTCCTGTACTAGCCTGGGGCTTCCTGGGACCAGAGTCCAAACTTAAACATATCTGTACAAATTTTAAGGTTAGTGGGAGAATTACTTCTCCAAATAATTTTTCAATTTACTAATACCTAAAATAGCTGATAATAGGTTCTAAACTAATAATTCAGCTTTAACAATCCTTCTACATGAAAGTATTAAACACAATTACAAATTTTGCAAAGGGAGGGCTTCTAAAATTTGGTCTTTTTACACATGTTCTGTTAGAAAATTGACCTGGTGGTTCAGTAGTCTGCCAGCCACTTTCATGATATTACTGAAATCTTGTTAAAAATAACCTTTAATGGGGAGGGGGTTGGGGAAACTTTTAAATAGGGTGTTTTGCTGTTCAAACCCAAATCTTTCACATTATTTTAAATTAATATCTTTTTCAGGAAATAATCTTGGACTTTATCCGTGATATGTTCAGTTTTGAGCGGACTAGATATACAACAGTAGAAGATCTTGCTAGTGATATTGTTAAACTGGCCAAAGAGAGGAGCCAGGAGGCCTTACAAAGACTGCAGCTAGAGCCTACCTGAAATTAGAATAACATTTAGTTGTGTTTTAGAATTGTTCAAACTTAAGGAGAGAAGCCAGGAGGCCTTCAAAGACTGCAGCTGGAGCCTTCCTGAGATTAGAAGAACATTAGAAGAGCCTGTGCGTGAGACAACCAACAATTTGAGTTCCGACCAGGTTCGACACAAACCGGGCCGTACAGTCACCGAAGATAGTTAGAGACTGGAAATTTTGGATTTAGAAAGTAGAGGAATTGTACTGCGAAGCTGATCTGCGCCTTTGTTTTCACCTATGCAAAGTATTGGTTTTCTGATGCGGCGTGTTACGCAAAGAAAGGCGGTTGCCCGGATTTATTTGCGCAGCCAGGACGGTAGAGGGCGATTTCCGGCTTGTCAGGGATATGTCCCCTAAAGTAGGGTAATTCACAAGACAATTCTGACTTTAAGTTAGAATCATTTATAAGACATATTTACACGATGAACAACACAGAGATACAACAAAACAAATAACAAAAAAAAAATTAGTTCATCTCGCTGTGCAGGGACAAGAACCACCGGTAGGCTGTGTCCGTGCTGCAGCGATATGAACTAATTAACGAAAAGTTTCACAAAAAAGTTACGTGCATGCTTTAACAATGTTTAGGCCTTATTGTCCAAGGTTCCGATGTCGTTGAGACCCGTGACTGGACCACATCTTGGTACCGTCAATTAGAATTGAATAATTCATGTACGTCGCACTTGGACGTAACGTCAGTATACGCGTACGCGATATAACGGCGACCCTGTCGACCATTTAGATACGACCCACTTGACTTCAGCGACCCCTGTCGCTGGTTTGGCTGCTGTCGATCCCGGCCCGCCTTTGCTAGGCTCTAGTAGGATCTAGCGGGTGGATGTACCCGTAGCCCTCGTGGCTTTGGCACCCTTCATGGTTTGCCTACAATTCACGAATAACAAAACTTACAAACAAATCAAACGGTATTCGTCACAAAGAAATCCTGTTGGATTCCTGGCATCCCAGGACGACGCACATGCGTCAATTGCTAGGTCAAGCAATTCACACATACGCACAGATGCACAACAATACCATGTGCTATAGACAATAGGTAGACCCATGTCCCACTGCGCTTATTCGCAGACCAACATAAGCCCAACTATTCCCTACAAAAACAGGCTTCTGTATGACACTGATACATAAAACATCAAATGATAAATAACTCAAATGCACTTCTTTTCTACATTGTCGTTACATTTAATTTATTGTGAAATTATGACCTTATTTGCCGCGTTGGTTGTACCCTAAAACCTTAAACTGTAATTCTTACAATCATAGCTAGCCTATATCATTTAGAGCAGACAAAACTAGACGGGATATTTTCGGGACATGTCGGTTTATTCCAACTCGGCGAGGCCACGCTAATTACCTAACCGTGATGCTTAGCGACACACTGCTTCGTCAGAACCAACTTTGTACCCCAAAAACTTCCTTCCTAGATACACTCTGAATCACATTTACAAATAATTTACGTATTCTAAGCAAAACAAAACTAAGATCATGCGTTTTGCTAGAGGATAATGCGGCCATAGTTTGTCATAACATATGCTTTAAAATGCACAATTTTCTATGTACAAATAACGGAATGGTTTACAATTCTTTCATATCGGAAACAAAAACTTCGCGACCTACCAAACCTGAATTCTAATACGTCGAGACATTGCATATAATTCTATAAACGGCTCCGGCTCCATGAGGCGGTTCAACAAACTGCCGCCTCATGAGGCGGCCCAACAAACTGCCCTAATTTTAATGGCGGTAACAACATAAAAACGTACATTGACAGTAAAATAACATGTCAAAATCATACAACAACGTCTCGCATTAGAATTCGGTATGAAAATACAACAAAAAGAAACATTGTTACCTCGTAAGATCAGATTAGCCCACAGATATAGCAGTTGCCATTGTGTGAAACCGAATCACTGACCAATACGGCTAGGCAGAATTTATCTAGATGCCCCTGAGACACAGCCCTACACCCGGCTACAGTTTTCTCATTTTAGTGTCTAACAAGATTTAGAAATTTTGCTATTTATACGAAATTTGATCACACAAAATCCATGCCGAAAACTTGTTTACAACTTTGGATAATAGCCATGTCGCCAAAACAATCCATTTTATGCAATTTCACAAAATGACAAAATTTACTCTGTTTAGCCTCAAACTGCTACCAAATGAATCACCTCATATTATGCTAATTATTTGACATAAAATTCCCTTAAAAAAGATCGGTCTGTGCCGTGCAATTCACCAGAAAATTAGGGGTATAAGCCAGCACTTAATGTGCCTTTATGTTTGATCAAGCTCATAATAGCAAACTTTTCACGGGACAAAAAAAACTTACATAACTTTATGAAGGTCGTTATACTGAAGAAAAAATATAAGTAAGCCCCAGCTATACTGAGGAGAAAATATAAGCGTTCCCCAGACACAAATTGGTCATCACGACCAAGGGGATAAAAGTACATTAAAACAGAAAATTTAGACGTGAAACACCGATTTTACTTCATTTCGTAACACGGCGGCTCATTTAGTTGTGTTTTAAAATTGTTAAAACTTAAAGCATGTAATTCTGGGTTTTATCTGTATTGTGTTTAGTTGTGTCTGGATAGTGGTATTGTTAAACTGGCCAAGGAGATGTCTGACGGACTGCAGTTAGAACTTCTTTGTCGGAGAATGGAAGAATATGTTTTTTGATGTCTTTTGAAAGACCATTATAATTGATAATTTGGCCTTCATCATGGTGTGACACTATTGGATGATCAGTGATACTAGTTTTCTAATGGGTCGTCAAGTGCAATAGAAGTGTGTATTATACATTGTGGTTTTATAATATGAGCCGCATCGTGAGAAAACTGGATTATTGCCCCTGCGAAAACAAAGGCGAAGATCAGCTGTGCAGTACCTGCACAACTGATCAGTGCCTTTGTTTTCGATACATGGATAGAACAATTTCTCTTCTTCCTAAATGGGAAATTTCAAGCTTCTAGCCATCTCCTGTAGCTGCACA
The DNA here is from genome assembly GCA_964017185.1 of Rugalucina vietnamica. Taxonomy (NCBI): domain Eukaryota; kingdom Metazoa; phylum Mollusca; class Bivalvia; order Lucinida; family Lucinidae; genus Rugalucina; species Rugalucina vietnamica. Next base: position 41,136,499 of record OZ024870.1, read on the forward strand.
GGCAGGTATGTGTCAGACCTGGTCGGAAACCCCGAAGACCGGTTTTCTCACTTCGTGGCTCACATTTGAAATGATCATAGGAACCATTGTATGTGTTCTTTACAGTAACATTTCCAAAGAGATTCAAGTGAGCACCCAAATGTAATTAAATGGAAATTTAGCTAATTTTCTATGAGGGAATTATTTAAGAATTCTTGGATTGTGAGTATACATCAGTACTGACCATTCTAAGGTGGTACTTCTGTCATTACTCATTTGCAGACTTTTAATCAAATAATATGCATGATAAAAATGGGCATAATTTAATGAATTCTTTTATAAGTCTTTTATAGAAATGCCTATATATTGCATGTAATGATAATTGGCAAGGTAGAGAGAGATGCTTCAATCACATTTGTTACTCTCCACAAATAATTTAAACTAATAAACACATTGTTAAACTTGTACTTTTAAAAATGAAGCTTGTGATATCTATGTTGTTACAGATTGTTGTTGTCTCATTTGAGCCGTGACGTGAGAAAAACGGTCTTCGGGGCTTTCGACCAGGTCCAGCACAAACAAGCCTGTACAGTCACAGAAGTTAGATTCATGAAATTTATGATTAATGAAGAAAAGGCATTGTATTACCCGAGTAGCGAAAAAAAAGTTACTGCACAGCTGATCTGCGCCTTTGTTTTTGCATAGGTAAAAATCTGTTTTTCTCATGACATGGCTCATTAAAAGGTAATGCATAATGTAATTTGTCATATATCTAGGTTTATGTACAACTTATTTCAACCTGTGTTTTGAAAAACAAACTAAGTTTACCTTAGTTGGCATTTTAACATTTATAAGCAGGATAAATTACAGGTTTTGGCATTCTAAACCTTGAACTTCAACATATTTGGTCTATTTCAGTATTTGTAAGCAGTCTAAATTTTAGTCTCACCTGAGTTGAGCATGAAAATATTTTTATTACCTTTGGCCCAGGTTTTTCCTAAATATGCTTGCAACTAGATTTTGGAGGGGCTATGGGTTTTGCTCTGCTATTGCTTTACACGAAATATGTGTAAACACAAAACTTTTATGTCACCTGCATTAATAATAAGACAAGGGAAATTAGTTTTCCCCAAACTGAAAAGGGTGTATGTAGTGGATTTTAGAAGGTTCCTAATCCATATAGAAGAATACCTTTTCCTAGTCAACATGTATCATTTGTCAATCGATCCTTCCACTATCTTTTGCTTAGATATTTGAACTAGTAAGCAACAAGATGGGTAATAAGCAAGCTTAGTCTGATCAGTATCTTCTTTGTTCCTTGCATAAATAATATCACCGTATCCAGAATCCTGTGTTTTGGGGGTCTCATTTCAGGCTCCAATATACCAAAGTTGCTAAAAATCACACTTTGCTTCTTGATTGCGCATCAAAAGTTATTGACATAGAGCTAATATCTGCACTGGAGATGTAATATAGTGCCATTTTAAATCTTAGTTTCATGCTATTATCATGTTTTAAAATTGAATGCTAAATATTATACTTCTAACTCGCCAATGCTTTAAAGTCTACAAATTCATTCCATATAAAATTCTGTTTCATTTTCTAAGTAATATTTGGTTGAAAATATGGGAAATATTTCCCTCCAGTCATACAGATTGTGTAACCAACCTCTTGCATGTGCACTCCTTTGTTCATTAGATCAACATAATATAATTGCATGATACATTTTCTGTGTTTTCACCCAAATTAAGATTCATCTCTATTTATTTTTCATTGTATATCATTTTAAGATTTTATTCTGCATAAAATAGTTAATATAGACAGGTTAATTGAAATTCAGGTTACAGAGGAGTAGATATGAGAGTTTAAGTTGTCATAAAATCTATGAAATAAACAATTTGTTGCTCATAATTGTTTGCCTAATTTCTGGACCATCCTATTGCTAATCTTCGAAGTCAGGAAATAATTGAGCCATGTCGGGAGAAAACCAGATTTTTGCCTATGCAAAAAGAAAGACGCAGATCAGCTTCGCAGTAACTGCGAAGCTGATCACGCCTTTATCTTCGCTTCTCGGATAGTACAATCCCTTTTCTACTTATACCCAAAATTTCAAGCTTCTAGCCATCTTCTGAGACTGCACAGGCCGGTTTGTGTCAAACCTGGTCGGAAACCCCAAAGACTAGTTTTCTCGCATTGCGGCTCAATTACCAATTCAATAGCTTGATGGGTAGCATGTCAGATTTGAAATAAACATTACGAAAACATGCCCATGCAATATACAGAGATTTTTAAGTTGTCAAAAATCGAAAAAGTTTGATATTTTTTCTCATTTTTGCTAAAAACATAGATTTTGGGTACATGTTAGAACTGCCTCAGCGAGGCGGTTCTAACCAGTACCCACAATCTATGTTTTAGAGGATAAATAAGAAAAATAGGTATACCCCTGCATACCCCAGTTTTGCTATATAAAAATGGGGTATAGGAGGGTATACATCTCACGGACATGTTATTATCCTGATGTAAAACAAACCCAGGATTGATCTATAGGTCTAGCACATTTCTTTCATAAAGATTTGGTCATGAAGATATTTCAATGGCCTTTCACCTTCTTCCACTGATTCAAGAAGAGGATTGGTCAGTGGCTAAAGAAATGTGCACTAAGTACTGGTAAGCTGCCTCTGGATGGCTTGCCAAAGAACGGTGTAGTTTTGACAACTGACGATTCTCACGTTGACAGGTCATGCAGCAATAAAACCAGGTGTGACTCAAATCAGCCTGTACAGTCACAGAAGATGGCTAGAGTCTTGAAACTTCGAATTTCAGAAGAAGTGGAGTTGTACTATCCGGACTGCGAAGCTGATCTGCGCCTTTGTTTTTGCCTAGGCAAAACTCTGGTTTTCTCATGATGTGGCTGATATCATTTGCACTTTTTATCTAGAATGGTTCCATATCCTACATATGCAGTATTTATCAGCATTAACTTAAAGACTCTGCAGACATGGATATTCCATCAATTCTTCAAAAAGATAAAATTGGCTTTGAAGAATGAAAACTAAAGACAGATATAGTATTTGATACTTTTTAAATTAAAGTATTTATTTTTTTTATATAATATCTTTGACATTAAAAGAAATGCTTAAAACATTGAGACAGATATATTGTAGACAACTGATACATCCACAAAGTTTTTGAAACAAAATATCACAGTCCAATACAACAATAATGTAACATTTGATAAAATTAAACTATAGAATTTCCTCTGTTTACCTTTGATACGAGAAGCGATGCAAGAAAAACGGTCTTTGGGTTTCCGACCAGGTCTGACACAAACCGGCCTGTGCACCTACAGAAGATGGATAGAAGCTTGAAATTTTGGATTTAAGATTGTACTATCAGTGTAGCGAAAACAAAGTCGCTGATCTGTTGTGCAGTTACTTTGTTTTCGCATAGGCAATCAACCAATTTCTCATGACGCATTTCATATATCAAATGCCTTTTGTCATTTTGTATCTTTAAATGAACCAGAGGACCAATGGTCCTGTAAACGCTCACCTGAGACCTGAGATATATACCAACAAAATTACTTGTTTGACTAGAATGGTAATATACATGTATATAACCCCAGGGCAGGGTCAGAGCAACCTCTGGAGTCAATTTCTTTTTTAAATCATAAAGATTCAGTCCATTTGCCAATTTACTACAAGTTTTGCTCTTCAAATGACTTTGTAACAATTTTCCCCATTCAAATGCATGGGCAACCTAAGTTGACCTTGCCGTAAAAAAGGTCAAGGTCATCCCAGGGTCATGATTTATACAAACTTTGTAGAGCTCCATTGCCTGATGCTTCATGCCAAGTTTCAAAATCATAGGCCTTCTGGTTATGGATAAGAAGATTTTTAAAGGTTTTTGCTATTTATAGCAATGGCGGCCATCTTGGTCATGTGACATTGACCATTTATATAAACGTTTTTTCCCTCTTCCTAAGAATGCTTCACATAAAGTTTGGCTTTGATTGGTCATACATATGTATATAGCCCGGGCAGGGGCAGACAACCCTCTGGGACCAAAATATTTTCATAAACATCAATCTTCTGTCCATTTGCTCATTCCTAGCAAGTCTTTTGCCATTAAATGACATTTTCTATTTTTTCCCATTCAAATGCATGGGCGGCCTAAGTTGACCTTGCTGTAAAAAAGATCAAGGTCATCTCAGGGTCATGATTTATATAAACTTTGTAGAGCTCCATTGCCTGATGCTTCATGCCAAGTTTCAAAATCATAGGCCTCCTGGTTCTGGAGAAGAAGATTTTTAAAGGTTTTTGCTATTTAAAGCCATGGCGGCCATCTTGGTCATGTGACCTTGACCTTTTCTACAAACTTTCAATCACTCTTCCTAAGAATGCTCCACAAAGTTTGGCTTTGATTGGCCAAGTGGTTTCAGAGAAAAAGATGTTTGAATATTATGGTCATACACATGTATATAGCCCCGGGGCAGGGGCAGACAACCCTCTGGGCCCAAAATATTTTCATAAACATCAATATTCTGTCCTTTTGCTCAGTCCTAGCAAGTTTTTTGCCATTAAATGACATTTTCCTATTTTTTCCCATTCAAATGCATGGGCGGCCTAAGTTGACCTTGCTATAAAAAAAGGTCATCCCAGGGTCATGATTTATATAAACTTTGTAGAGCTCCATTGCCTGATGCTTCATGCCAAGTTTCAAAATCATAGGCCTCCTGGTTCTGGAGAAGAAGATTTTTAAAGGTTTTTGCTATTTATAGCCATGGTGGCCATCTTGGTCATGTGACCTTGACCATTTATATAAACTTTTTTTCCCTCTTCCTAAGGATGCTCCACATGAAGTTTGGCTTTGATTGGCCAAGCGGTTTCAGAGGAGAAGATGTTTCAATATTATGGAAATATACATGTATATAGCCCCGGGGCAGGGGCAGACAACCCTCTGTGCCCAAAATATTTTCATAAACATCAATATTCTGTCAATTTGCTTATTCCTAGCAAGTTTTTTGCCATTAAATGACATTTTCCTATTTTTTCCCGTTCAAATGCATGGGCGGCCTAAGTTGACCTTGCCGTAAAAAAGGTCAAGGTCATCCCAGGGCCATGATTTATATAAACTATGATGGGCCCGCGTCCCCAATGCTACATACCAAGTTTCGTGGAAATCGGCCCACTGGTTCTGGAGAAGAAGATTTTTTACAGGTTTTTGCTATTTATAGCCATGGCCGCCATCTTGGTCATGTGACCTAGACCATTTATATAACCTTTCGTTCCCCCTTCCTAAGAATGCTCCACATGAAGTTTGGCTTTGATTGGCCAAGCGGTTTCAGAGGAGAAGATCTTTGAAATTGTGGCCGACGACAGACGACGGACGGACGCCGGAGCATGGGTATACTATAAGCTCACCTGTGAGCCTTCGGCTCAGGTGAGCTAAAAACCTTTGTTTTCAAGCAAGTTTTAGCACAAAACTCACTGTAAAACAAACTTTTTATGCCAGTTCTTCTCCTGGTATAATGAAATCAGAAATGAGCCAGTCATGAAAAAACCAACAATGTGGTTTTTGAACAGGTATGACACAAACCAGTCTGCAGTCACAGAAGACGGCTAGAGGCTTGAAATTTTTGTTTTAGAAAGAAATGGAATTGTATTCTCTTTGTGTTGAAAACAAAGGCGCTGATCTGCGCCTTTGGTTTCGCATATGCAAATTGTTGTTTTTCTCATGAGGCGGCTCAAATGTAAGTTTGGTCGAATGAATGTTTATTTTTTCAACAACATTTCATGGGAAATTCTTTGGCAGTGGATTAACAATCATACTCTCAATACATTCAAACACTGTGTGTGGATCTTGATCAGCATTTACATGTTGCGCTTCAGTATAATAGTCTGCAATCTCCTCTACATAAGCATGGTACTGAGCAAGCTTCTGTTTGACAGCTTGATCTGTGTCACTGGGATGCTGCTGGAGCCTCTCTTTGACTTCCTGTGTTCTGGGTGGGTTATACAGCATGTGATATCTTTCACCAGTGATTGGGTCTGTCGCCCGTAGTGTTAGTCGCTCGAGGACCGAGTCATTGGGTACGTCAAGGAAGAATACTCTGAAGATAAACAGGTGGGCTTGTTTAACCTAAGTGAAATAGACTTTGAGTTCAGCATTTTGTCATTGGCACAACAAATAAGGACTTTCATATCCACAGGGGTCCTGCTAGCACATGACAGCAGGGAGAAGTGACTTCTCCTTCAAGCCCAAACAGGGAGAAGTTTGAGACATCAGAGAGAAGTGACTTTGACTACTCAATGATAAAGATCGATGGCCCCTTTATGTGCTGGACACTCACTTCCTAAGATTTATTATCATACAAGTCTCTGTAAGTAAGTCTCTAAGGAGAAGACTCCAGTTTGAGGTGTGCCACTATAGGAGGATAATATATATGCAACAATAGATACGGTTTATATCAGCCAAAAATTCAACGTAAAAATAGAGCGTTTCTTTGGCAATTTAAGCCTGGAAAATGCATTTGAATCGGGATTTTTGCAAGGAAACACAATTACAAGCCTATTGAACGTTAAAAATGCGGCTAGGGGATGGTTGTAACATATTTTGCTCATAAAAACGAAACAGTTTCACAGTGATCGATTCTCCCAAAGTCTAGTTCAGAGGCTTGCAATTATTACATCACAATAGCGTGTCTTCTTGTCAATAATTTATGGCTCCGCCCTCTCCACCGCCCCTTGTCAAAGTTGCTTTCGACAAGTGACGCTAATTAGCCAATCAGCATTGGTGACGAATCGGCTGACACTTGTATACATGTCGGCATGAAATTATAATTAAAGGTGCATGTGTTGATTATTGAGGCAATTGCATAGGGATTAACCAATAATGGTTGTCACTTGACAATCAGCTGTGTCGCCGTGGGCAACCGAGAAGTGAAAACTAGCGTTATTAGAGAGCTGTAAACAATCGAACGAGTGAATCACTGTGATCAAAATCGAAAGTAAAGTTTTGAAATCTGAAAAAATAGGGCGAAGTCGACTTCTCTTTCAAAGTTACATAATGCAAAATCTGACCACTTTCGGCAATTTTTTTCGCCGTAGAGCCCCAGTAACTGGACCCCTGATCCAATTCAACATCAATTTGATCTGAGGAAAAAATCCCTTGATACTGTCACTTTGTTTCTATATCAAACTCTTTATCTCCTTCATTTGGATGAGAAAAATAATGTTTTCATGTTTTACATCCCATTCAACACTTAAGATCATATGGAGATGTAAAAGTCTTATTCATAAAAGAGACTAGAGAAGCCCAGGCTTAAATTCACACGTCCTGGTTTACTAGGTGAGTGGCTTAACATAAAGCCATATAGCCTTCTCTGCAAACAGTTAAAATGAAAAAAGAATACTGAAATCATTCATATACCTGTTTGGTACAAATCCTTCTTTTGACAGTGTTTCAGCCTGTTCTCTGGTAGAAGGATAGCCATGTAGCACCCAGCCTCTACTAACACAGTCTAGCTGACCTAGTCTCTCTGCCAGTATTGTCATAACTATGTTGTCTGGGACTGCAAACACAAAAGCACATTAATTTACAAATTAGCTTGGAAAAAATTTAAATGATCAAATAAGCTGTGTCACAAGGAAACTGGATTTTTGTCTATGCAAAAACAGACGCAGATCAGCTGTGCAGTAACTGCACAGCTGATCATCTTTGTTTTCGCTTCACGGATAGTATGAGTCCTCTTCTTTTCAAGTCTGAAATTTCAAGCTTCTAGCTTTCTTCTGTGATAGTACAGCCCGGTTTTGTGAGTACTGGTTCAGAAACCCAGAAGACCAATTTTCTCATGAGATGACAGGGCTCAAATTTTATCCACTCACATCCTGATTATTTGAGGTGTTTATGACAGTGTAGAGCTACATCAACTGAACAGCAGAGCAGTTTGATCTGAGTCTACAATGTTTGCCATTCACTCTGCATCATTTAGACATATTTCTTTGCCAACTCTAAAACCACATGGTCCATTGTCTAATTAGTGAATTTCTTGGATAGTTTACCAAAGCTTGTTGCACTGTATCATGTTCAGAACTGACAAATGGCCTTATAGGCGCCTGTAAAATCCAGTTTAAGCCCCCCAGTAATTTTATATTACTGATCATTCCAAGGCGAAACTTGTTTTGTGGTTCTATTTGTTTTGATTTGGAGTCAAATTTTTGTGCTGTTTGAATCACATGTGCATGTTCATATTTTTAGATAAGTTTGGATAACTGAGTGGCCGCCTATTGGGAAATAGCCACTCACCCGGCTTACGATATGTTTTCTTGGCATAAGTACCTAATTGTCAATTTAGTTTTTTTCTCATATCCGTTTTTTTGGAGTGGAAAATTCTTTCTGACTGCACCTTTTCCTGATCATTGCCTACTTGTATCTTTTTTTGAAAGCATTTTGCAAAGCACCACAAAAATGTTTTGTAAAATGTTTCTGACCAGCTTTCTACATATGAAAAGAAAAACATTTCTTACCCATCATATTCCTGTCAATATAAGCTTTAGCTGCCTGTCCTTGCTTTGTCTCAGCTGCTATAGCTTGTTTTATAAGATGGCCACATGATACTGAAAAGAAACAAGATATGAGCCACCGCATGGGAAAACCAACAATCTGCATAGGCGAAAACAAAGGTGCAGATCAGTTTTGCAGTAACTCCTTTGTTGCGCCTTTGTTTTCGCTACATGGATAATACAATTCCTCTACTTTCTAAATCCAAAATTTCCAGCCTCTAACCATCTTCTGTGACTGTACAGCCTGGTTTGTATTGAACCTGGTCGGTTGGTTTTCTCACGCACAGGCTCATATTATCTAAAAGTTGGTACAGATTGTTTTTTATTGATTCTGTTTTACATTTCTTTCAAGATTATTTCAGCTCATATGAGATGAGCCAATCAGTAGGTGGGGCAAAAACGGGAGAAACCCAAGAAGAACCACTTGGCACATCCGCACAGCTGATCAGCGCCTTTGTTTTGAAATTCGCTACACAGATACTAGTACAATCACTCTTTTTTTTTTTAAATCCAGAATTTCAAGCTTCTAGCCTGCTTCTGTGACTGTACAGGCCAGTTTTTGTCAGACCTGGTCAGAACCCCAAATTGTTGGTTTTCTCATGCAAAGGCTCATTTGAGGGGAAATTATTTTAATAGTCATGCTTACAAACAGGGCCCAGTTATTAAAATAAACGATATCGTTAGTTAACGATATGTTAAAATTTCAAACATGAATATTACAAATACACTGTTATTTTTTGTTGATAAAATGTGAGAATCCTTTGCAATGCAAAGGATTCTCACATTTTATCAACAAAAATAATACACTGTTATTTCTTGTTGATAAAATGTGAGAATCCTTTGCATTGCAACAAAAAAAACAGTGTATTTGCTAATGTGGTCGGCATTTACTTGAGGAGCTGATGTATAAACGATGACGTTATGCTAACGAAGTTTTGAACAACTGGCCACAGATGTACCTACCATTAACAATATTGTATTTGTTAGCTAGCAGTGAGGCTTGAACACCTTTTCCTGACCCGCTGGCTCCCAGTAGAACAATTCTTGGCGTGTGTGGTGCATTAGATCGTGGCTGACTACTCAGGTAGGTGTAGACTGGAAGAGAATACAGGTAAACTTATATTGTGCATATACCAAAGATTTTGCAATTATCTTTTAATCACAACATTAAAGCTACCAACACTTCTAAAAACATGCTCACTGATTAGAGACCAAGTTGCTGATTAAGAGCTTTTTCATGTTTTTTTTTAATTCATTTTACCTCCCTTACAAGGTTATTTCAGCTCATATGAGACGGGCCAATCAGTAGATTGGGCGAAAACGGGAGAACCCTTAGAAAAACCACCTGGCACACCTGCAAGCAGAAATTGGCTTGTCTCACATGCGGGACTCGAACCCACACCAGACACAGCGGTGAGATGATCAAGTGATTAAAAAACAGCACTCTTAACCACTCGGCCACAGGGGCCGCCTTTGTTCAAATATGAATTCTAGGAAAACATATACAATTTAACCAAACCATTTCGTTCTGTACATGTATTTGGTCAAACAAATCACTATAATAAGAAAGTTTTGAAATCAACACATCGTAACTATTGCATAAATACCCGTGTCACACGATATTAACAGCCATATATTAACCAACAAAAAAGCCATTTATTAATGTGGCGATTCACATGCGCACATGCTGTTAATACACAGCATTTAATTATGCTCGATACCGGGCGCCAAGCAAAACATGTGCTAATAATGAGAATATGAAGTCCACCAAGAATAAAAGCTTTTAAGTGTATGAAAATGTGAGGCGGTAGTAAAATATAGTGCACCATTATTTCTACGTTTTTGCGGAATTTATGCAATAATAGGGATCAAAAATGATTTAATCATTCATTAACATTTGCTAGGTTCCTTAAGGAGTGTTGAAACTCCCCGAGGGACCTAGTGAATGTTAATGAATGGATGTCCTTGGTTTTCAACACTCCCCTCGGGACCTAGCAAATGTTAATGAATGGAAAATCATGTTTGATCCCTATATTATAGATTTAAGTGCATAAATACATGTACCAAGAAACTTGTGTACCTTGTGAGAAAACATCTGCCTTAGGTTGATCAGCATTTATTGTCTTAGCCACTGTTTTAAAACACTCCAGTATCCCCTCGAAATGTCTGTGATATACAATGAGTTTGTTAATCATATCCTCTTCTGTGTACCCCTCCACCTCCTTCAATCTGTTCTGTATGTCAGAGCTCGGGGGCCAGTCAAATGTTGTGTGGTACACATCTAGAATGATGAAAAGATGTCAGAGGAAATCAGAAGTGAAACGAGACATGAATTACTAATGGTCAGAATAGGCATCGCTACTAGTACTGACATCTTACTGTATTTGGTGATGTTCTTTTTGATCAAAACATGGGTAATTTTTTTGTCAGAGATAACTGTTGAATTTTGACTTTTCACAGGCCTAAAATCAGACCCAATATTAAGTCCGTAGCACCAGAGAGCTCTAACAGACATTCTGAGATTTAATTGTTACATGACTGACTCATGTACCGCATTCCTCATTTACCAATCTTCCTCAAGTAATCAAAATAGATACTATTACATAATTATGGTATGATGGAATTAAATTACCTCCTGTGTGAGGGTCTACTCTTTTTCCCTGTGCCCTTTCTATCAAGACTGTGTCTGCAGCATCCAGTATCACTGTAAAACAACATAGTTGACAATCATACGAGCCGCGACGCGAGAAAACCGGTCTTCGGGATTTCCGACCAGGTCCGACATAAACCGACCTGTACAAGCTCAGAAAAGAGCTAGAAGCTTGAAATTTCGGATTTAAGTAGAAGAGGAATTGTACTATCCGAGTAGTGAAAACAAAGGCGCTGATCAGCTTCGCGGTCACCGCGAAGCTGATCTGCGCCTTTGTTTTCGCCTAGGCAAAAATCCGGTTTTCTCATGATGCGGCTCATACAATGTTTTTGGTAGTCCCCATTTAAAAAAATATAAAAGTCCATTCATTTGCAAATACAAACTCTACTCAAGCCCTAGTCAAATTATCTGTGATATGTTATTTTTCAACACTTTTGTCACTGGCAGATACAAACGTGTCTGTGAATGTATCTAGTGGCTGCAAAATCATAATTTCCTGACAATACATGACTTTGCCTATCAGATTTCTTAAAATGTGGAAACATACAATACATGCAATACTTATGAAAAACTGGCCCCAATGTTATAAAACTTTTTCCATGCTCAACTCAGCTGATGTTAGAATTTATCCTTTTCATAAATGTTGGCATTTTAATATTTATGAGCAAGATTTACAGGCTTTGCTGATCTAAACCTCAAATTTCGATCTATTTGGACTATTCCGTCCTTTACGAGCAGCTTAAATTTTATGCTCAGCTGAACTGAGCATGAAAAAAGTTTTATAACCTCGGGACCTGATACCCACCACAATGTTTTGGTGTTATTCCTGCCGCCTGGAGAGCTATAGCCTGTTCCCTGGTCTGAGGAAACCCTTCCATTACCCAGCCCTTTCTGATACAGTCAAACAGCTTCATTCTTTCTTGGACAATCTTCACCCAAAGGTCTGTTGGTAGGGTCTGTGGAGTTAAAACAGAAACATAAAATTTTAACATTTATGTCATATTTTAACTGGTATTAATGAGCCATACAGCATTATACAAGCAACACACACCCACTACTTCAGTAACCTGAAATACTGCCAACATATAAACCCAGGCAACAACCAGGCTTTGTGAAATAACATTTAAATGTCAATGTGTTTTAAGTTGCAATTCACTGTCATTGCCTAAATGTTGTATGATTTTGTGTTTTATAGAACCAGGTTTTACCCATTGAGATTTAAATCAGGGAACCAATGTCACACTACTGGCAGCTTTTGAGGGACATTCTGACAATACTGTTGTGAATTTGGAGGACATTTACTGAACAGAAAAGAGAAATATTTGAAAAATTTGAGGGCCATCATTGTCCATTCCCCGAACAGTTTTGGCAGTCATTGAAGGCCAATATGGGTTAGATTTAGATTAGCTCAAATAACTTTTTGAGATAGATCTAGCTAAAATATGAGAAAAAATAGGTATACTTGTAACGAAGATGGACATAAAGAGATTTATTGACAACACTGACCAGACGTCAAAATAAAATTATATTAATAATTGCAAATATCGTAGGAACAAAAACACTCAAAGGACAGTTAGGAAGCACATGAACTGTAATATCCCATTATTAAGATTTAAACTCATGGCTAGAAAACACACCTCATTTCTCTTGACAAAGGCCTCAGCTTCTGTCTTGAGGTCAGAGTCTGCATCAGCTATGAGGTTCTCGGGTGTGAGATGAGCTGTTCTCAACTTGCTGGAAACCATCTTGGAAATGGTTCTCTTTCCAGAGGCTGGGGGACCCATTATCAGTATCTGGGGAACTGAAGAAGACAAATGAGCCGCATTTTGAGAAAACAAACAATGTGGTTTCCGAACAGATCCAACACAAATCGAGCTGTACAAGCACAGAAAATGGCTACAGGCCAGAAATTTGAGATTTAGGAAGAAGAGGTATGGTACTATCCGTGTAGCAAAAACAAAGGCCCTGATCAGCTGTGCAGTAAAATGTACAGCTGACCTGTGCCTTTGTGTTTGCATAGGCAAAATGTTGGTTTTCTCATTAATGATAAGGCTCAAGAAAATATGTGTATGATATATACATGCAGAATAAATGAAAACAAAGAACTTGGTCAGCTATACTTCAATACTGCATTGTACACAGCACATGTATAATACATGTAATTCTTGTGCTTTTCAAAAATTTCAAGCCATCAACCTGAAACCTTTCGTTTGTCTAGCAAATTTAGACTTAAGCAACTGTCAGCCCTGTAAAAGACAAGTTATCTCATGATCCTGATCTTATTGCAATCAATTTAGAGGAAAAAAAACAAACAAACACCAGTAATGATATGGTCAGTTGTACCAAAGCTTTAATGCTAAGGTTTAATCTTACAAGTTATCACAGGATATAAATGTAGTTTTAGCCTGTGCATGAGAAAACCAACAATTTGTGTTTCTGACCAGGTCCAACACAAACCAGGCTGTACAGTCACAGAATAAAGCTAGAAGCTTGAAACTTTGGATATAAGTAGAAGAGGAATTGTACTATCCTTGTAGCGAAAATAAAGGTGCTGATCAGCTGTGCAGTTACTGCACAGCTGATCTGCACCTTTGTTTTCGCATAAGCAAATTGTTGTGTTTTTTTGTGCGGTGGTTCATTTGTCAAATTGCTATCTTACCATCAATATTGTCTCTCTTGAGGAGCTCCACCAGAAATGTGAGTGGGTTGGCAGGCTTGTTGGTAATAAGCTGTTCCAGTAACCTCTGAAACCAAAAACACCAACATGATACTATAAAGTCATGTATCTGAAATACTATACCTAGTACATATACTACTCAAACTTTGATAAGCATCAAAACTTTATTTTTGTTTACAGGACATACTGGTAACCTAACACCCAAACTTTTGCTACAGATATATAGCAGAACGATCTCCATGCAAACATGCTTTTTTTTTTTTTCGCTGCGAGGGCTTCTTCCAGACTTGCAGAAAGGATGGAATCCCCCTGAAATTGAAGTTGTCACTGTTGCCTACCCTACCCAAGTCTATCATTCACCCCCCTCTTACTGATTCATTTAACTGCAAAACTGTTTTGATAATCGATATATTGATACATTTATGTCTAATACAGACTTTGAGAAAATTTCAGAAAAAACAAGACTTTTACCTTTTTTTTTTTTTCTTTGTTTAAAATGTTCTCCTTTGTGAGTATGAAACTGAAGAGCTTTTTCGAATACACACTCTGGTTTGCTCAAAACAGTATTTTCAAAATGTGTTATCAAAAATGTTTTAATCACAAATTTCCATTTTAAAAGAAAATGTTCAGTACTTTAACAAATATTTTAAAATGCTGTAAAATCTAAACCAATGCCCAAAGCTCAAATCGGTTTTCTGTCCCAATCTCACAGCTTAAAGGGCAAAATTATAAGCAAAAAAAAAAAAAAAAAAAAAAAAATTAATAATAATTTCTGGTAAAAATATCATGTTTTTCACCAAAAATCACAGATTTCTGAAATTTTCCTGAAGTGCATTTTAGACATAAAAGTATAATTGACATTTCGATTATCAAAACAATTTTGCAGTTGAATGAGTCAGTAAGAGGGGATAAAAGACAGAATTTAATAGGATAGGCAACAGTGACAACTTCAATTTCGGGGGGATTCCATCGTTTCTGAAAGTATGCGAAAAGGGCTCCTAGGCAACGCAAAAAACGATGGAATGTTTGCACAGTGATCAGTCTTCATGAAAAGTGCCGGTCTGTATGTCAAAACCGACAAAATTTCATTCTGTCTGACAAAATATTTTATTCTGTCAGACAAATGTCCGGCAAAAAATACATGGTCTACAGTGTAACAGTGATGCTCTGAAGAATTCTTTTTTCCCTAGGACTATAGTCTTCCCTCTTCAGTGGTCTCATCAAAGAATTCAAGGCTCTTATTGAGATCAGGGGTTCAGTCTCAGATATGCATTTTAGTATGCCTCTGTTTAGCTTCTTGCAAATAGTTTTAATGGCCCATCCTGAATGTTCTCCCCATCTCGCTAAATTCAAAATTTAGCACCCACCCCACACTTGAGATGATGATGAGAAATTGATCAACTCAGTTTATGAAGATAGATAGATAGTTATTATGTCTATTGACTGTAGATATAACTGTGCACTACTGTTATAGTATGGTAGAACCTTCGAAATTCGGGTCAATTCGAAATTTGTGGTATTTTATGTTTCTCATAGTTTCTCTCTCTTTGTGAAGTGTTCTGGGAATTATTTAACCCCAGTTTAAATCTTGATGTTTGCACATTAAAATGGTTTGAAAATTGTATCTGAACAACAATGTTGTGCAAGTCCGCAAACATTAAATTGGTAGACTCAGACCATCAGCTGTTGTTTACAATCTACGTGTAGTATATTTACACACTCTGAATGTTGACACACAGCCAACGAAACATAGTGGAGTGAGGTTTCGCAACTACTCTACAAGTTGCTGAAAATCAGAGTGTTCTGGCACCACTGGATAATTTTGTTTTGAGCTTTGTTTACTACCACACCGAATTTAGAAAGGACTTTCCGTCTGGCTGAAAATCATATCCCAGTGACTCTAATCAAGTATACTGATGTTGACACATGAAAGTGAACAATGTCTCAATAATGACAATTCTATTTTGGTACAGCATGTGTCACTGCATGCGTGCAAGAACTGTAATGAACCTGACATTTTAGAGAGAGCTGTAAATTACAGCTAAACATTAACTACACCGAATTTCGAAGGTACCATCGTATCATATATCCTTACTGCATGCAGCCCAATGATTATCAAACAGGATTTTTGATTTATGTGAAATATCAGTTTTTGATCTGAACATGCTGTTGGACATGAAACCTGAAGACAAGTTCAAAGACTGGAGAGATACTATTCTGTCACAGCTAGAGCTCTATGTGGCTGAAACACGACGTTTCGGTCTACCGAAATCAAAGTAATAGCACCGTTCCGCGCACCCACAATACCGCGAGTTAATAATACGTCACTACTGAGAATCAAAGAAAATACCAGTGTGAATATCCGGGTGAATATTTGGCCTTGTGGCTATAAATACGGAATACCCTACGAAAATAAGGAGAGCAACGAAAAAGTAATAAACAGATTACGGACCCTTTATCGAATCAATGTCACACACGAATCGCTTATCAATTGGTAAATATGCTCAATTTTTAAGAAGTAAAATTATCTGAAAACCTTGTATAAATCAAATATTCCATGTTGTTCAGCGTATGTAGCGAACTCTGGTGGAATAAGTAATGGACGTTTAGTTTGGTCCATCGTCTTTAATTGCTTGTTTTCAACTTTTTTATCACAGAATTTTGTTTTAGAAAAGCTGTTTTCGTAGGTTGCTAAGCTTTGGCGTCGAATGTAACAACGATTTTGATTGGTTTAAACAAATCTTAGAACAACTTTCATTGGTGCAAAAGGGGAAGTAACAGGTGCGCGGTGACTAAAACACGGGATCATGCGATGCCGGTTCATTTTTTTTTCTTCCTCACTAGGATCTGAATCTGAATCTGAATAGTTTACTGGTGACACGCCAAGTTCGCTTCACTCGTGCGTTCAAGGGACTAATTTATCCCCCATCCGAACCCCCTGGTGAAATAATGTCATTTGGAGTGTCACCAGTAAACTATTCAGATTCAGATTCAGATGACATTATTTCACCAGGGGGTTCGGATGGGGGAGGAGTGTCACCAGTAAACTATTCAGATTCAGATTCAGATGACATTATTTCACCAGGAGGTTCGGATGGGGGAGAAATTAGTCCCTTGAACGCACGAGTGTAGCGAACTTGGACACACAGTCATCAGACATTTCAGCAGAGGAGATAAGTGAATCAGAGAAGTCATTCCAGTCCCTAACAGTCTGTGGAAAGAAACTACTTTTGTACGCTTCTTTGCTAGCTGAAGGTATCTGAAAAGCCAAAGAGTGTTGATTTCTACAACGCCTATTCTTTGGGATAAGGTCATCTGTGGGTATTCTGGCTTTACCCTTTAGACCTTTGTATAGCAATATAAGTCTACTATCCTTCCTCCTTTTCTTAAGAGATTCCCATTTCAGTTGACCTAAAATGCCAGTCATGCTCCCAGTTTCAAAAATATAATTTCCCGTCACAAACCTTGCCGCACGATTTTGTACCTTTTCCAGTTCTTCCTGGAGGCCATGAGTGTGAGGGTCCCAAACCTGATCTTCCATATTCCAAGACCGGCCGCACCAGTCCTTTATAAGCTGCTTCTTTCACATCTGGGGGACAAGAATACAAATTTCTCCTTAAGAATCCGAGAGTTCTGTTAGCCTTTGTACAGACATTGGAAATATGAGTATTCCATTTCAAATCATTTGTGATAATTACACCCAGGTATTTTATGCTTTCAACGTTTTCCAGTACAGTGCCCTCAAGGGTGTAGTTAGCTTGTATCTTACTAGACCGTTTATTTGTCAGCTGCATCAAGTTGCATTTGACGGGTTGAAATCTCATTCCCCATTTCCTAGCCCAACTGCCTAAACGATCAATGTCTCTCTGAAGTTTCAATGTATCCTCTTCATTCTTGATTTCACGATAGCAAACACAATCATCAGCAAAGAGTCTTATTTCAGACTCAATGTCTGCTGAGATGTCATTTATATACAAGGAAAACAGCAAGGGGCCGAGAACAGTGCCCTGAGGGACACCCGACACAACTGGAGCCCAATCCGATTTAATACCATTAACCACTACCCTTTGTTGTCGGAAACAAAGGAAAGCATTTATCCAATTCAGTGTTGTTCCACCTATTCCATAGCTAAACAATTTTCTTTTAAGGAGTTCATGGGGAGGAGTATCAAAAGCCTTTTCAAAATCGAGTATAAAAGTGTCGACCTGGCCTTTTTTGTCTAAGATTTTGGCCCAGTCATTTATCACTGTAGTCAACTGAGTTTCACAGCTATGCCATTTCCTAAATGCGTGTTGCCTGTCCGACAAGAGTTCATGTTCATCAAGATGGGCCATAATATTTGAGCATACAATATGTTCAAGAAGCTTACAAGGAATGCATGTCAAAGAAACAGGGCGGTAATTGCGGGCAAGTGACCTGTCGCCCTTCTTAAACAGGGGGCAAATATTAGCAAGAGACCATTCTTTAGGAATTTCACCTGTATCAATTGACTGCTGGAAGAGATGGGCGAATACCGGCCCTAATTCCACAGCCAGTTCCTTTAGGACTCTGGGATGAAGCTCATCAGGCCCTAAGGCTTTAGACAGGTTTAGACCTTTGAGAAGTTTGGTCACCCCTTCCTTTGTGACCACAATGTCACCCCTTCCTTTGTGACCACAATATCATGCATGAATGGGGCAGATCTATCCATAAGAGGGACCTGTTTGTATTCACTTTTAGTGAAAACATCCGAGAACTGACCATTAAATTCTTCCGCCTTCTCAAATTCGGATTGTGTAATTCCACTTCCATTTCTCTTTTTCAACGGGGGAATACCTTGGGTATCTTTTTTCTGACTGTTTATGTACCTGTAAAAATCTCTAGGATTAGCCTTAACATCTCCTACCAAGTTGTTCACGTAAAGATCATGCTGCTTCCTGATATCAGCTTTGATCTCTTTCCGTAAAGATTCAAATTTAGATCTAAATTTTGCACTACCAGTCTTTTTAGCTTTTGCATGAGTTGCATTTTTTCTGCGAATCTTCCTCCTTATTTCAGGTGTTATCCAAGGGACAGAGGAAACTGAGCGACTAGTTTTTGAGGGGATATGTTTATCTGCCGATTCCTGAATAAACGATGTAATGAGATTGAAATTTTCCTGGACCGACCGAGTATCTGAGTAACCGTTGAAGTATCTTTCCTTTGCAAATTTAAGTGTTTCTGCTCTCATAGATTCATAATCACCTTTCTGATAACGATACACTTTTCTCCTAGGTTTCTTTATTGGGGGGATAGCAATTTTCAAAGTGCCAGAAACAATGTCATGATCACTGAGCTTATCCGGGGAATGAATGTCTGCAAACTGACCAGGAAGAGAGGTCAAAATTAAGTCCAAAGTATTTCTTTCTCTGGTGGGGAAGTTGACTAATTGTTCCAAACCGTGGTCATTCATGATATCTATCAAAATCTGACCCTCCGTCTGACTCAATGATGGCCCAGATTTGCTGAGTCTGTCCGGCCATACAATATCTCTAAAGTTGAAATCACCTAAAACGTGAATTAAGGGGGGTTTGTTGCCTTTATTAATATTTTTGATTTTGTCAAGCTGTTCTCTAAATAAATTGTCAAACTTTTCCAGGGAATTCAATAAGTCATTTCCATTGTCCGATACTGGTAAATGACCATCGACAGGTGGTCGATACCAGCTAGCCACAAAGTGAGTTTTCTTATTTACAAAAAGTTTGACCCAAACTGACTCTGAGTCATTGTCCAATTCTGTGAGGGACATTTGTGGGATGTCTTTGTGCACAAGAAGCATAACACCACCACCATTTAAGGTTCTATCCTTTCTGTACACGCTGTATGGAAAAGATTCCGGAAATAATTCAGACGTTAATATGGAATTGTCAATTTTTGTCTCCTGAATCGTCAAAATCTGAGATTGATGAAAATCAATGAAGGCCAACAACTCAAGTTTTTTGCCTCTTATACTGTTTATGTTGATACTGGAAAATTTCAGACCACTAATAAAACTGGTTTTGCTAGTCAAGGTTTCAGTGGACTTGGTTTCATGACCTTTTGCAAGTAGGTCAAACCTATTTTCACTTTCCAAGTTAAAAAGAGAAATTGAAAAAGTCACATTTTGGGCAAATCCATGTACAGTTAGAGTTTTGCATTGTTTCATACTCTGAGTCTGACATAAAAGAACAGTTATTGTGCACCCACATTTCACATTTGTCACACTGGACAGCCTTATGGGAATTCAAAACAGCACCACTGCATAGGCTGCACTCAGCTTTGCAGTTTGAACAATACCAAGAATCATTATCCGACTCAATCTTTTGTAACTCAACGGGACCAAGATTTACGCTAGACGCATGGAAGCGTTTCTCGCAATCTTCACATTTAACTGCTTTCTCGGCCGCCTTGCAATACTTCTTGCACGTGCGACACTGGAACCTGGGGCCTGGGTTCATTTCGATATCTCCAGCCAAAACAAGTTGGCTTCTTTAAAAAGAAACCAATGAAAAGGTCAGCAGCCGTTTGTTATAAGAGTAGATTTCAGTGTTGTTGATTCTCTGGTTCGTCATTAATTTCGATTCTCATACGTTTCAGTTTTGTTTCCTATACTTGTAATGAAGCTTTACCAGTGTGTGTA
This sequence comes from Rugalucina vietnamica, assembly GCA_964017185.1. Taxonomy (NCBI): domain Eukaryota; kingdom Metazoa; phylum Mollusca; class Bivalvia; order Lucinida; family Lucinidae; genus Rugalucina; species Rugalucina vietnamica. The sequence continues at coordinate 41,157,006 of OZ024870.1, forward strand.
TCTGTTGCTCAGGGCAATGACAAAAAATTTTGATGTTATGGAATCAAAGCCAATACTAAAGGGAACACGATTACAATCAATATGTCGATTTGTAGAAAACCATTTTGCAGTGCAGTCAATTTGTGACAGAGTTCTGAATTTTGACCTGCAGCCACATTACCAGAAACAGACACATAGTGCGAAGTGATGGACTAAAAGTCAGCCATATAGAGTTTCTATAGTTTCTATACCCCTCGTCAGGGTAAATACGATGTAAACCTAGATGCGCTATGATAAGCAGTCAGCACGATCGAGACTGCTTGTTAGATATTTACCGCTATTTGACGGGGAGTGTCAACAATTGATTAATTAAATTGATTGCGGTGAACTGTCTTGTCCCTATAGACGGGTTCTCTAGTTTTTAGTAAGCGCTTTACGTGACAAAACGCGTAATTGAGGGAGAGCAGTCGATCATGGGTACAATTTTCTTCATATTCAAAGTAAACACTGTGGAAAAGGTCCTGAGGGACCTTTTCCAATAATAAGAATCGACAAGTTTGTTCCCTGTGAAGGATTGAAACTGCGTAATCCTTCGGAGCCTCTTCGGTTACCAATTTTCCTTGTAAAAGCCAAACTCTGAGCAATTCTACCAACTGAATTTCCATATCCTAAGGCTTATATATATATAATCCAATTTCATAGCACACGTCATCGTATTTCTTAACACGATGTACATGCTCACACATCAATTTCATTACACATGCACCCACATACCTACACAGAAGTCCTGTTGCGACGCGTGAGAGGCGAAGCAGCACATACTGGTAGCTGTAGTTGCAGACCTGCACGCAGGCGGCTCAGCTCTATATGGTCGCTTTCCGTGAGATGCAGACAGCGGAATTCGACAGTCGACTCAGCGACTGATCGAGCAGACCTATTAGGACAGCACTGCTCGCCCCGTAGCATGGGGAGTAGGCTAGAAAAGGTGCCCTAAACAATTGCCTGTTTCAATCTCTTGAATGGTTAACCGCAGTCAGCGGGGATCCCATCTAGCGTTTGAAATCAGAGGAAAAAGACAAAGATTTGGCACATGTAATTTGCGTACATAGATGGACAGTGCTGGGTCAGATAAACCAGAGCATACAACGGCCCTTATGGGCAGAGAGCTTAGAAGGTATGATATACAGATAGCTACACTGATCAAGTGAAACTCGGTTCGCAGAGGTGTTGGTGCAGAATACACTTTCTTCTGGCCTCCTCTATCAGGAAATAAACATGTCAGTGCCTATGTACCTACGATGGTCAATCAGGATGAGGTTAAGGACAAGTTCTATAAATACTTAGACGACGTTATTTCAGCAACACCCCGTAAAGACAAGTTATCCTTCTTTATGCCAGAGTTGGTAAAGGCCACCAGACATAGGAAGGAGTTATAGACTCAGAAGGTGTTGGAGAAAACAACAGCAATGCATGATATCTTGCTTCTGAACACGATATTCTAATTACCAACACAGTCTTCCGTCAACGAAACAAAACATCATGGATGCATCCCCGATCCAAACATTGGAATCTCATAGACTATGTCAGAGTGTGGACAGCAGATAGGCCGGGTGTCAGAGTGACAAAGACTATGTGTATGCTGGACAGATCATAGACTAGTTGTCAGCAAACTCAATCCAAGAATCCAGCCTGCGACCTCGAGGCAAGAAATCACAAAAGAGACCGAATGTCTCACAGCCGAATCAAGACAGCATGAGACAAGCTTTCTTAACATACATTTGCAATCAACAGGGTGTAATCAATCTCAGCTCAGATGACCCCAAAGAAAACTGGACAGTTCATTATTCCACTACAACTACTTCGGGACGTCCATCTCGCAAACATCAAGACTGGTTTGATGAGAATGATGACAAATTCAGAGGCTTTTTGAAGAAAAGCACCGATCGCTCAAGGCATAACAAGATGATACTAGCTCAAGAAAGCAGCATACGGCAACATTTGTAAGACAGTCCAGACCAAGCTTAGGAATATTCCTGGCCGAGAAAGAAAATAGAAGAAAACCAGTCTTTAACGGACAGAAAGGACATAAAGAAATCTCACGGTGCACTGAAAACCATTTATGGCCCCATTTATGGCCCAAAGATATCAAGAACTACCACATTGCTCAGTGCAGATGGAATCACTCTTCTAGCAGATACGGAGGCTATTTTAGAAAAGTGGGCAAACTACTTTATGTGTGCTCAATCGACTATCTTGAGCATCGATGAGGAAAAAGGTACAAGTAGGCAATGATCAGGAAAAGGTGCAATCAGAAAGAAATTCACACTCCAAAACCGAGGTGAGAAAAACTAAATTGACAATTAGGTACTTATACATAGAAAACATATCGTAAGCCGAGTGAGCAGCTATTTCCCAATAGGCGGCCACTCAGTAACCCGAACTTAAATAAAAATATGAAAAAGTACATAAGGTTCAAACAGAACAAAAATCGACTCCAAAACATAAAACAAATGGAACCACATTAGAAGTATCGCCTTGGAACGAACAGTAATATAAAATTACAAGGGGCTTGAATAGATTTCACAGGCGGCTTACCTCACCCTCACCTTCTGCAGTGAGTCACAACATGAAATTAGTTGTTCGGTCCTCGTGGTGAATCTCTAACTAGTCAATGTATCATCAAGGACAAACAAATAAATCATGAAAACCACCCTGATGAATCAAAAATGAGGACTCAACAGAATCAGTAAGCTGCCCGACGATGGAGATCCCTGGGCGCCGAATAACTTACTTAAACCCGGAGCAAAAGAAAAACAACAGTTGAACCCCGATGCTATCGATAAACTTCCTAAAAAGTCTCCCCGTACATCATCCATAGTGCAGATTATAATTTCCTTTTGGTCCTTTGAGATCAGCGGGGGTATTCTGAGAAATCAGAAAATTATTAACGGTTTAGATTCATTTTCTAAACAACATTTAATTTTTTTTTGGTCTCATTTGGTTTATACTAGTCTTTGTAATGACTACACTAGTCTTTGTAACGACTAACCTATTGAAAGTTGCAAAATTACTGTAATTCTCTTTGGCTCCATGTTGCCAAATCTATAGGGTCACTGAATCTTTCGGTTCTTTGAGATCAATAAAGATATTCAGATACTTATGTTTAGAAACATACTTCTAAGCAATGTTTTAATTGTTTGACCCTGTTTAGGAATTGTGTCTTTTATTTAGACTTCTTGTATAAATTCTCGAAATTGCAGCCTAACAGTCTGATGTTCGTTGCCGGTTTTAAAAAAAAGTGCTACTGATGAGGGTTCATTACCCGAAATTGCGCAATATAGTCCATACTATCTACCTTTTAATGCTTTTACTGTTTCCAAAGGATAAAAACTTTTTATTTTATATTAAATAGCCGACGAAATCGCGGTATGGCCCATCCCTTTCTCATTAATATGCTAGGATCTCAGTTTTATTTTTATTCCACAGTTAGACTGCAGCGCTCTGCTGGATGAATTTCCAACCGTCGTTGAAACCAGAAAAACAGTTCAACAACTGTCTTCTGGCAATGCAGATACAATTTCTGCCGAAGTCTATAAGACTGTGGGACTACCCATGACAGAGAACCTGACAGATTTGTTTCACTGTATGTGGGGGAAGGAGGCTATCCCACAAGAATTTAAGGATGCATCATCTATTATCCACCTATACAAGCGGAAAGAAAATCCCCTAGCCTATGACAACCACAGAGGCATCCCTCTTCTATCAATTGCTAGATACTATAAAAACAATCTGTTGCCTGAATGCCCGTCCTGATTAGACGGGGCTAATCCCAGAAAGTCAATGTGGATTCATAAAAAAAAACAGAGAGACAATAGGTATGATCTTCACAGCAAGACAGCCTCAGGAGAAATGCAAAGAACAGAATGTAGACTATAAATGACGTTTGTCGACATCACCAAAGCTTTCGACAAAGTTAGTCGTGATGAAAATCATGGCCAAAAGTTTGGCTAACCACCCAGATTCATAGCAATGATGCGGCAATTTTATGATATCACGCAGGCACGTGTGCAAAATGATGGAGAGTTCTCTGAACCATTTGAGGTGATGAATGGGGTCAAACAAGGCTTTTTATGGCACAAACATTGCTCAAAATGATGTTTTCTGCCATGCTCATGGATGCTTTTCAGGACAGTTTACCAATTAGGTAAATTACTCAACGTAAGAAGGTTGCAAGCCAAAACTAAGGTGCAGACTGATGTGCTAAATGAGTTCCTCTATGCAGACGATATGGACAAAAATGCCAGCTCAGAAGCAAAGATGCAAAGGGCTATGGATCAAGTTTCACAATCATGCGATAACTATGATCTTACAATCAGCACAGAAAAGACAGAGGTTGTACACGAACCAGCACTTGGAAAACAGTACAATGAACCAACTATCACTGGGAATGAACAAAAACTGAAAGTTGCCGATAAATTCAATTATCACATACTTAGACCTATACTTCCAGCGATAACCTCAAGTTTGCATATGTGATAATGTGTTTCCCGCCCTCTGGTTATCAGTATGGGCGGGCTGATGACCGGAAATCATGCATTTTGAACGGAGAGAGGTTATAATGACCGCATGCGACATTGTCGCGCCACGGTATGTGTGACGTGATGTTTAATGACGTTACGTCATTGTTACGTCATATTTATGGTGCCATTTTCTTTTTCAACGCAGAAATAAACGTTTTTCGCATTTCTAAACACAAATCTTTGGAATAGAAGATTAAGAAGATGTGATAAACAGATTCTAACATTGGCATTTTGGTCATCGCCCTTCGTATCAACCCTCGACCATTAGGTACTGTCAGCCCTCGAGCTAAAGCTCTCGGGCTTGATAATGGAGTCTCGGGTTGATACTGTGGACGATAACCAAAATGCCCATGTGATAGTCTCTAACTACTTGTGAAGCCCTCTCTCCAGAGCAGTGCACATTGATGATGAGGTTTCTGCCATGATTGCAAAAGCCAGTGTGGCATTTGGAAGACCCCGTGCAAATCCTCTTGCATGCACGTGAGAACTAAACAGTACAGTATACCAACGTCATGTAAAGGGACTTAATCATTTCCGCTCTAACTATTTGATGAAGCTATTAAAATCAAATGGCAAGACAGGATTCCAGACATAGAGGTCCTGAAGAAGGCAGGGATCGAAGCATGCATACAGTCTTAAAGCTAGCACAACTAAGATGGACTGGCTATGTCATACGAATGCCTGATGAGCGACGCCTAAGGAAATTTTTCCATGGAGAATTAAAGGAGGGAAAGCGCTTTCAATGTGGCCAGCAGAAAACGCTACAAAGACACCATGAAATCCTCTCTGAAAGATATGTAGATACCACTAGTCTTGGGAATAGTCTGCACAGGAGTGGTCAAAGTGGCGCGATCTCATTAACAAAGGAGCGGCTCATTATGAAGAAAAGGGGGCCTTTGAAGCTGAAGCTGAAAGAAAGCACAGATAACACAAAGCCAAGACCAATGTGCCACCAGCAGATTCCTTGACATTGACTTGCTCTACTTGCAACCGACAGCTTAGAGCCAGAATTGGCCTACTCAGTCATCTAACAACACACCAACAAGCATGAACATCCAGTATTCAAGAAATAGAGATGGTCATTCCCATTACCAAGAGACGAAAGACCCATCCATTTAGAAGTATGTTATTATTATTATTATTATTATTATTATTATTATTATTATTATTTTCATTTTTTATGTGTCTATGTGGTAATGTGCAAAGTGTTCTCAGAACTAGGTGCGAATTGACAATTCCATTTCCGGGAATATGTCCGCATGGCCTCAGGGATAATATTTTCATTACTAGCATCAAAAGCATTATGACGATCATAGCGATGTCGAAGTATTTTGAGTCCATTAGATGTTTCTGCCATGACTATTGTAAATGCTAATGTGTGTCTCATAAGTCTTATTGGCTGGATGTTATCATTGCATGTGCTGTTTTAAATTGTATATTATGTATAGAATTGATAACATGTGACACAATAATAAATAAATACTTACTTACTTACTTACTCTTACTGTAATTGGATTATTTTGCGTCTAAATCCTAGTACAACTACTCAAATTGCAGTATTTTCTGCATATTGGCAGTTTCTCGGGTTCGCTAAACGAAAACACCGTCGATCTGGCGCATCTTCTCGTCGGTGTTTTCTCTGTTCTTAACGGAACCCACTGTGGCATTTTGCTTAATGTAAGAACTTGCAGTTGTTCTTCGATCGGTTTGACCATGACAAGTTAGTGGTTTTATTTGGTATTGTCACTTAATTGGAACTTAATTGTCACAGAGAAGATCCGGATTAGAGAAATTGTTTTTTTAGATCAGTCTTTTTGAATGTGTAATGTTATGATAAACTGTTCAAAAATTCAATAAAGTCCAGTATATAGTTGTATATACTCCCAAACAGATTATATTGTAATGATTGATATTTAGTTTACTATTCCATACCAGGTACTAAATCAATAGTTTAACTATTCAAAGGGGTTTATTTAGATTAGAATCGATTAACTTTAAACGTTTTTGCTTTTCCTGTCTAGACTTAGCGCATGCGTATTTTGCCGTTGCTACTGTTCGTATCACCAAGTAGAATGCCAACAGAGCGTGATAGACTATTGTGCCAAATTCAGAGAGGGTAAACATAACATAGGGTAAGTCTTTGTTTTTATGTTTATCTGTGTCATCTAAGACTTTGTTTATCTTTAACGGCTAGTTGACGAAATTATTGATAGGTTCACTGGGTTGTGAAGTGCTAATGTTTAAAGCAAATTTGCTTATAGACTGATTGAATTTCGCCACTTGTAAACCCAATTCATTTTCACACTTCATGGTAAATAATAAATATTTGATCTGGGTCCAATATAAATACGGACATATAAAATCTAGATCCAGGGCCTGTACATACACGTCTGATATTTACAAGTCTTAGACGACAACTACTAATGAAGCAATGAAATAAGACATCGTAAAACCTTTCGACGGACTTAATCGACACCTACTTATGCTTCTAGACTAAAATGCCCATAACTTCATTGTCCTAAGTGGACTTTACCCAATACTAAACATATGTTTTCCAACTGCATTGAGACTTATTTTCTTCCAGATCACAATGCAGAAGACCATCACAGTATTCAATGCAACTGGCCACCAGGGTGGTGCTGTTGCACGTGCTCTTGCACGTGACCCAAACTTTATTGTGCGAGGAGTTACACGGGACGTACAGCAAGAAGTGAAAATAGATGAACTAAAAGACAGTGGAGTGACAGTGCTACAGTGTGATTTAGATAGTGTAAATAACATAAGAATGGCATTGAATAACACAGACGGCTGCTTCGTTGTGACATATACAGATTTTACTGAACCAGACTGCATACAGAAAGAAATACAGCGCGGGAAAAACATCGCTGACGCATGCGTACTTGCAGGTGTTCCGCACGTGATATACAGCACACAACTTCACACAACGAGAGTGAAAGGCATAGAAGTGCGACACCTCGTCTCTAAAGCCGAGATAGAGGATTATATGATTTCAAAGAAACTGCCAATGACAAGCTTCTTAGTGCCTTGCTATTATGAGAATTTATTTGATTACTTAAAACCCAGAAGAGTAGATGGAAACAACTTTGTTTTAGGTAATTAAAACGTGAAAGCATTACAACTGCCGTCAAAGTGACTTTAAGGATGGTAGAAATGAAAACACGAGGGCCTTGTTGTGACACAGACCGATATTTAAGATATACGCATGTACTGAAACTGAATGGATTTCAAGACCAATATGTTGTACAACCCAATGTTGTTTTAGATGTTTCTTATCAGGTTAATGAGCCTACTTTAATGGCTACAGAAAGGATTGTGAGATATTCAAAATATTTTCAAAACATCTGCCATCCAGAGCCATTGCCACATGCATGTATCTGCATTGACAATGCTACACTCAACAATTTTGCAATTTACTAGTGTTGGTGTGTCATTTGTTTCAGTATTATGTTTTCGTCACTTTCAGAAATTCCAATGGGAACGACACCTTTAGATCTTGTCAGTGTCGAAGATATAGGAGAGGTCGCCAGGACAGTATTTCTGAACCAGTCCAGGTTTCTGAACAAAACGCTCAGCCTTTGTGGGTCGAAAATCACCATAAATGAGATGGCACATTACCTCACACAATATCTAAGACCAATGCAGTTCAAAGATAAACCGGTAAGGAAATGGGATTATATGAGCCGCGACGTGAGCAGACCGGTCTTCGGGGTTTCCGACCAGGTCCGACACAAATCGGCCTGTACAGCCGGTCACAGAAGCAGGCTAGAAGCTTGAAATTTCTGATTTAAGAAGAAGAGAAATTGTACTATCCGTGTACAGCGAAAACAAAGGCGCCGATCTATCTGCGAAGCTGATCTGCCCCTTTGTTTTCGCATTATGCGAAAATCCGGTTTTCTCATGATGCGGCTCATAAAGTAAATGCAGTAAGAGAAGACTCCCTGGCGACAACTAGCACGCATAACAGCATCTGTCTTAGCTGCTATAGTGATGTATTTTTTATTCAGTTTAACGTCCCTTTCAAGATTATTTCAGCTCGTATGAGACGGGCCAATCAGTAGGTGGGTCGAACCCCGAGAAAAACCACCTGACACACCCGCAAGCAGAACTTGGCTTGTCTCACTTGTGGCCAGAGCGGAGCTCGAACCCACACCAGACACAGCGGTGAGATGATCGAATGGTTAAGTGCGATAACGAAATGTCAGCGCTCTTAACCACTCGGCCACGGGGGCCGCCTATAGTGATGTTGACAACACTATCTTTGATATTAGTGGATGGAAGTATACTTGCAGCTATAGGTCTACACGGGAAGAATGTCAGCTGCGTCGAACAATCGCAATAAAGCGTTATCGAAACGTATCAAAATTTTTACTCCCTGTTTCAAGAGAATAATAGTGACAATTTAAATAAACGGACTGGCTTAGTCACGTTTATGTCCTTTAAATCTATTTAAAATCGAAGTCTATTTCAGTAAAATCACGTATTAATGGTTTAACCAAATTGTATGCGTTATACATGTATTTTTTTTATATTTTCAGATTACTGTTAATGACTACAAGAAGCTGGGTCAGCCATGGTCGATAGACTTCGGGAACATGTTCGAGTTCTTTATCCGGAAAGACCAGCGATATCAACTGGAGCACACGCTAGAAATCAACCCCAAAACACAGACCTTTAAAGACTGGGTAGCAAATAATAGGCAAAAACTCTCTTATGCATTTTCAAGAATATAAGACATGTACCAGCAATTTGGTGTTCCGACCAGGTCTGACACAAACCGGGCTGTACAATCACAGAAGATAGTTAGAGGCTGGAAATTTTGGATTTAGAAAGTAGAGGAATTGTTCTCTCCGTGTAGCGAAAACAAAGGCGCTGATCAGCTTCGCAGTTACTGCGAAGCTGATCTGCGCCTTTGTTTTTGCCTATGCAGAGATTGTTGGTTTTCCCATGCGGCGGCTCATAGTTTCGAACTGCAAAAAGGTGGATAGAGAGTGCCAATATAAAACATGCAGCAGATTGAGGGTATTTCGATGGGAAAGGTTTTAGCCAATGGTGTTCACATTAAATGCTCGGCGAGGGAGGCTGACTTTACCTTATATTGTAAACGCGTACGTGTGTATATTCGTAGATTATCGCATATTACATGTACCTCCTTAGTTTGAAAGCTGGATAAGCACTACATAGAATAAATGTATGTAATAAAGAGAATCATAACTGGCCATAAAAATTGTATCAGTATTACAGTGTATAATGTATTTGGTTTGTTAGTTTTCGTATAATTCATACTGTTATACAGAACTGCATTTAGTATGAAGTGCCTTGTTTTCTCGTTTGTCCCCTTTATGCATTTGTGTATGTGTGTCTTTCTGAACAAATACCAGTGGAATATAAATTAAATAATTATTAATTTTGTTTTCAGTGTCTTCATTTGTCCCGTCTGTCTTCAGGTGCATTGAAAAGGCACTTAAATAAGAAATATGTTTACAAACCATTTTTAATAACTGTAGCCGAAAGTAGCTCAAGTAGCCGAAACCGCGGTATGGCCAATCCCCTATTTCTCATTAATATGCTCACTGCTCCTTCCCCATTGAAAGTTGCAAAATTATAGTAATTCTCTTTGGCTCCATGTTGCCAAATCTATCGGGTCACTAAAGAGGCTTAAAAAGCTGAAACCGCGGTGTGGCCCATCCCCTTTCTCAGTAATATGCTCACTGCTCTTAAAGGATCTCAGTTTTATTTTTATTGTATATATAGTCACGACTATAAAAAGGATAACATAAGAATAACAATGTACACTCTTCAGCAGCATGAGAACAAACAAATTAATCAAATGTTGCCAGTCAGCGTTTTTAATATGATATTTTCACTTGAGAACGTGACCTCCATGTTTCCGGTTAAAATTCGTAAAATTGCAGTACCTGTCTCTGGCTCTATGTTTCCAGATTGATAGGGTCACTAATGAGGCTTGAGTAGCCGAAACCGCGGTATGGCCCATCTCCTTTCTCCTTAATGTTATCCCTGCTCTTGAAGGAACTCAGTTTTACTTTTTATTTAATAAAATGTAAACACGTGTGTATAAAAACGTTAGAAAATTTAATTGGGTTTACGAAAAATTTTCTGGGGTATAATATCTTTTTCCAATTTGATAGGAATAACCTCATTCTGCATGACCATTATACATGACAGGAATGGCGACAGGGTCAGTTAGGGCGTCTGGTCCAGTAAATAATTTTAGAAAACGAACGTGTCGTGAAATCATGATGTATCCAAAGTAAAAGTTTGTCGTGTGTGTGTACCACAAATGTGCATTTGGGGGTCAATGTTCTGTTTATTTATAGAAAAAAAAAAAAAAAAAAAAAAAAAAAAAAAAAAAAAAAAAAAAACAATCGCCTAAGAGAATTGCAACAAATGACGGGCGACGTTTCAAAAGGCCTCAAGTATGATATAGTCCACGATAACTGTTACAGCGACCAGAGCAGAATTTGTGGACATGCAACTTTTTCTGACCTATTTCGTGGTCAGAGTATGACCGTGCTTACGTATCTAAATTTTATAAACTTAAGGTTTTCTTTTTGTTTTTCTATTACATAGATTAAATTCATCCTGATTATATGGAGAATGACTTGAATACAATTCACTTTGAATAATAATATATGGGCCACAACCCACACATATGTATACGTGTAGATATGCTTTAGGACAAAACTTCTGCACGGGTCTAAAATATATATGTTTTATTGTTTTAACTTATTATTATTATTATTATTATTATTATTATTATTATTATTATTATCATCATCACCATTATTATTATTCATGGTTTTTGTCATATCCAAAATGAACTATCGCCTGTCCAGTATGTCTGGACATTTTACGCAAACGGAAATGACGGGGAATACAACATGTATTGGAGCACACAAGCGTAAACACCGGAATGGCATAGACGTCACACAGGCGTAAAGCCAGAATGATACGGACGTCACACAAACACCGGAACGGCACAGACGTCACACAAGCGTAAACGCCACTGAGAATGACACGGACGTCACACAAGCGTAAACACCGAAACGGCACAGACGTCACACAAGCGTAAACGACATAATGACACATACGTCACATTAGCGTTAACACCAGAACGGCACAGGCGTCACACAAGCATAAACGCCAGAACGGCACGGACGTCACACAAGCGTAAACGCCAGAATAGCACGTACGTCACATGAACGCCAGAACCAGTCGCGGGAAACAAAGTCCGTTTATGCTATCATTTGTGTATACGTTATACGATAGATAGAAGCATGAACGCCAGAACCAATGTCGGGAAGCAAAGTCCGTTTATGCTATCATTTGTGTATACGTTATACAATAGAAAGAGCGAAATTAGCAATATTTTCTCTCTTTGAAACATTTGTCAACATTTAGAACATTTCGGAACTTTAAAGTTTACGAAGTGTTCTCCGCAACCAGATGAAAACATGTGAAAGCTTAAAAAGTTTATAGTTATACAATCAATAATGCGTGGTGCACATGATAGGAAAAATATTTCACAATAACTTATGCAAACAGCACCACAATTTTCCCGAACTTAGGTTCAGTCCGAACGGTTAAATTTAGCTTTGACGTCACTAACGTATTCATAAATGATAGTCTGCACGGCGTTTGTTTCCCGACAGTGAGAACGTATACATACAATGTACCACTGGTTTACATGACTATTGTGTTTGTTTGACATGGTTTTAAAATTGTTGCGATATTAATTTTCTATTTTTCAGTTTTATTTTTTTTATTTTATTTTTTTCTTTGTGATTTGATATAAAACCAAAAAACAATTTGGTAAGCTCTGCATAGAACGCGTTTGGTGAGTTTTTACAGTGTAAATCTTTTGTTCTTTACTATACATCCGCATCCTTAAATCATTTAAGCCTGGTATCCTTTTTATGGGACCGTGATGATAGGCAAACAGCATAGCCCGAGATGGGACGCCGCAGGACGCGGCGTCCCCTCAGCGGCTATTCTGTTTGCATAGAAAAATTTCATCGAAAAATGAGATAAAAAATAAAAATCACTCCAAACACCCCAAAAATGAAAGTGGACTCATCCAATTGATAAGGATGGGAGAATCCATTCGTCAAATATGGGTTAAGACAGCTATAATTTTGAAACAATTATGTATGTGTTAATCAGCACGTTTTACGACGTTTTTGCTTGTCACGTCAGTGAAGACAAGACAAATCATTCTTCTAATGAATTGTTTTGATGCGTTTGACAAGTATTTGTGTATTGCCTACGTATCATAAGACGCTTATAGAGACAAAGTGCACGTTTCAAGGGAACATATTGTTAAACAGAGTTGTGTTTCCGGCTTTTGTTTGGAATGTGCAGGATTACTGAAAGATGATATCCAGAAGTCTGGTAATTATCATGTTTTTATCATATTTACGTATGCTTAAAAGACACCAGTAAGGTTGATCTTTACAAAGCGCTGAATTGCGTGCCTGCTGAGACGTGAATATCCGTGAAAAATGGGTTTATCCAAGAATTGAACATTTACGTGTAAATTACTTTTGTACCAGCACATTGTGATGCAAAAAAGGTACAAGTTGGCAACGCTGCTTGTGAAAACTGACTTGATAGTGTCTAGTTTCAAGTTAACTCCCTAATTTAAAACAAAACGTGTTTACGCTAGATCAAGTTAAGGTGGACAGGGTGGTTGGCATTTTCCACTTTCCGCTCTTAAATTCCACTCCACATAACCAAGTCTCTCGACACCCATCTTTATCTTAGACTTTTCCCTTCCTCTAAACTATCTCGTACCACTTGCCACTTCTTCAGTCCTCCTTGTACCCGCCCTTTAGTCAACCCTGCCGATCAATGAACACCAACATTATGAATAGGCTCTTTAGGCTCAGGTATTTTTTATTTTGGCTTTCTCTTGGATTTTCCGTTACTTATTTTGATTTTTCATATTTCAGAGTATAAGTGTCATAGCCGGGTGTTTTGTGATACAAGCTATCTTCGCAAAAGTTGAAATCTTACCCCTTCCCGCAGAAGAACAGGCTTGTTTCGACAGAGAGCGTAGTTACGGAGATTTGTCACGTGTTATTGGTCACATGGTTCTCGAGAAATGCGTTTACGCTACAGAAGTACTGAAAAAGCACAGCGACACAACGAAATTTCCAGAGCCAACGTTAAGATGGTTTACTGGTCTGATAGAACAGTCAGTGCAGGAAGGACAAGGTCAACCGCAACCTGAGTATGTCCATTATAGGGGGAAAAGGCAAAGTGGACAACGAGCTACAGCACGACAGGGTACACCACGACAACAAGGTACAGCACAGACTCAACAGCAGAACTTTAGAATAAGGAAGGAGTATCGTATGCTGACTGATTTGGAAAGAATGCTGTTTCATAGAGCTTTGCAGATGTTAAAGGCGGACAGAGTAAGTGATAACAAGATTTACTCTTGTACTTTGAATATTTGTGTTTTGAAAGTATTAGGCTGTTTGTAATATACTAAACGAAAAGGAGAAATCCAATTATTCGAAAAATAATCTCTATACCATTTTATCAAAACTTCTTGAACCTCCTCTGTCTATGTTAAAGCAACGCCCCTACAAAAAGGCTTGTGGCTTATTCAACCTAAAACATACTGATTGTTTTTAAATAATTGTTTTCAAAACAAAGTATATTTGGTACCAATACGTAAGCGGTTTAAATAAAATATACAAAATCTTCGCCACATTATATGAAACGTATTTCAGTTGCTTCAAGTACTTCTAATTTTCATTGCTCAGACAAAAGGAAACTAAAGTGACACCCATGTATATTTTCAGTCTGTATCTCCTAACAAATTTGATGCACTGGGTATGCTTCACGAAAACTCTGTACAACGAGGACACTACGGTCCGGCATTCCTACCCTGGCATAGACTCTTTCTCCTAATGTAAGTTAATGTTTATCATACCACATTAGTAGCGTTTTCAGAAGAATAAATATACCGCCAGGCGAAAATGGCAATATCCAAAGCATTGGCTATTTGAAATAAGGATGGTGTTGAAAAAAACTGTTCTTGCACTATTGCAACCGATCATGAATACAAGTATATTCGTATTGTTGGTACCTAAAGTAACCCTGTTCATATGTTATAAATTGTTTTACTTCAGGATAGAAAATGCGCTTCGTGAGAAGATACCTAGTGTAACAATGCCTTATTGGGACAGTACCCTTGATTCAGCGCTCTTAGATCCTCGGTCCTCAATCATTTGGACTCCAAGGTTCCTTGGTTATGGGTTTGGATATCTCACAGACGGACCGTTTGCCAACTGGGACACTCCCTACGGTCAGCTGTTGCGATCATTTGGAGAATCTGGTGCACTTTTCAATTGGACTAGCATCAATAACTCTCTAGCGCAGAGCCATCTTAAAGATATATCTTTCGATACCGCTAAACCAGAAAATAATTTCGAAGATCATCACATACAAGTCCATTTGTGGGTTGGTGGATTTTTGGCACCGCCCGCCCTTGCAGCATTTGATCCTGTGTTCTATCTCTTACACGCGTACGTTGACTTACTTTGGGAGCTATTCAGAAACCTTCAGCGTCGCCGAGGCGTTGACCCGACAATAGATTATCCGATGGATACGAACATAACTGGTCATGGTTATAATGACACGGCAGGTCTTGGACGCTATCTGATGCGGCATGGTCTGAGTGACGAGTTCACTTCAAATATCTATAAATATCAGATACCGCCATCTTGTTCACGTGATTTCCCAAACTGTGGCTCCGCCTACATCCGGTGCGACACCAAACGGAGTGAACCAAGATGTGTTTCCGCCTCCATCTTTGACCCTGTCCGCTTGTTTACGCCAAGAGGAATTCCAATGGATGGCTCTTCAGGTATACGTGAGTTAAGAAGTACACGGAGACGCCACCGCAACAGACAGATTGCAAAACATTTGAATATGGTGCCGGGCGAAATATTCATCAACGGCAGTGCAGATTTGAATTATGCCAACACGTTTATCTTGGACGGCAAAAAGGACGAACATGTCTGGGCTTATATTCCTGTTAAAGTCAAATATCAAAAGGCTGAACAAAAAGTGATGGTTCGCGACTCTTGTGACAAGAATGCCGACAAAATGAAGTTGTCCATTGTATCTGATGGTCTAAATTATGACGGACAGTACAAACATGTGCAAGTGGTGGATAAATCTGAAGTGAGTTTCTTCACCTTTATTGGACTGAGGATGCCTAACGCGACAAAGGACACAGAAGTGTTAGTATCTGCGTATGATGCGTGTGGCCGTGTTTGTCAGCCAACGTGCTCTAGATTTGGCACAAATACGACGGACAACTGCACAGGCGCCCTGAAACTTACAGTGGAACAGCCTGACCAGTATTTTACACTGGAACAAAGATATGAATTTGATGAACGAGATCCCTCTGGACAACAAGCTGCAACTGAGGCAGCCGGCTTTTTGTCGTTTACTTGTAATAGTGCTATAACTGACTGGATTTGGTAATGCAGTTAAAATGATATTGCAAAATGTGGGTAATAAAAAAAATAAAATGAATGAATGTCGTTCTTGTTTATATTAAAAGAAATGAAAAGCTTGTCATAACATTGTCGAGAAAATGTTGCGTCACTTAGCCTAAGCACTTTTGAAACCAGTCGTGGGACCAAAATCATGGGCAAATCTATCATTCCAACAGCAAAATTATAACCATAACATCATTGCAAATCCTCAATGTCTGCAGTTTTAAATTCTAGATAATATTCTAATTCAAATACAAGCAGTAGATAAAACGCAATCTGAAGTGAGTTTTTGTAGCTTTATTGGACTGAGGATGTATAACCCGACAAAGGACACAGGTGTTCTAGTGTCCACGTATGATGCGTGTGGTCGTGTTTGTCAGCCAACGTGCTGTTGGTTTGGCAAAAATACGGCGGACAACCAGACCGATATTTTACACAGGAACAAAGATAATTGAGCCTTCGCATGGGAAAACCAACAATTTGCATAGGCGAAAACAAAGGCGCAGATCAGCTTCGCAGTAATTGCGAAGCTGATCAGCGCCTTTGTTTTCGCTACACGGATAGTACAAGTCCTCTTCTTTCTAAATCCAAAATTTCAGCCTCTAGCCATCTTCTGCGCTTGTACAGACCGGTTTGTGTCGGACCTGGTCGGAAACACAAATTGTTGGTTTTCTCACACACAGGCTCATATGATTTTGATAAATGAGAACCTTATGGCCAACAAGCAGCGACTGAGGTAGGTCGGCCCAACCATTTGTACAGAATTCCTCCTTTACGGTCATGACGTTCCTGGTCATTCTGTACTATAGACACGAACTGCCGGGGATACGACTGTGGCAGACGGGTTTTGTCCTTTTCTTGTAATAGTGCTATTACTTGGACTGGGTTTTGTAATGCATTTAAAATGATATTACAAAATATTGGTAATAAAACAAGAATAATGTGTTAACGCCGTTCTTGTCTATATTACAATAAATAAAACAAGAATATGATAAGGTTGTCACATATACTAATAACATTGCCGGGAAACATGTTGCGTCACTTAGTCTACCAATCGTGGTTTCTAAACACATGGGCAAATCTATCATTCCGACTGCAAAATCATTACAATTCATCATGTATGAGTGATCAGTTACACTGCAAGGTTTTCGGTCATCGAAACCCCGCCATGCCCGTTGCTTAAATTATCGTATAGAATTTTCATTAGCGCGCATGCTTCTTCCATGTTCTAAGAATCGAACGACACTTTATCAATTATTGTGTTACGTTGTCTAATTGCAAGAATCAGACCTGTTTCTTTATAGATTAATCGGAAATAGCACAATTCGTTGTGGCGGGACAGGATTCCTTATTGTTTTTCTTCACGAATAGGATTAGTTTCGTGCATTTCAGGACAAATGCCCACAAAACTGTACCGCCCTGGAACGACTAGCTATAGAATGACTTAATATTTTGAAAATCTTTCTGTAGATTTAGATTCTAATACTCAAATAAGAGTATGTACAAGTAGTATATAAAATACTGTCTGAAGTGAGATTCTTTAACTTTATTGGACTGTGGATGGTTCTTACGAGTACCCACAATCTATGTTTTGGAAGAAAAAAAGCTGACCTTGCCATAAAATAGGTCACGGTCATCCTGGGGTTATGATTTGTTCAATCTTTGTAGAGCTCCATTCACTGATGCTTCAGGCAAAGTTTCAAAATCATAGGTCTTCCGGTTCTGAACAATAAGATTTATAAAGGTTTTTGCTATTTATAGCCATGGTGGCCATTTTGGTCAAGTGACCTGAACCATTTATATTAACTTCCATTCCCCTTTCCTAACGATGCTCCACATAAAGTTTGGCTTTGACTGGCCAAGCGGTTTCAGAAAAGGTGTTTGAATATTATGGTCATAAACATGTATATAGCCCGGGGCAGGGACAGACAACCCCCTGAGGACATTGTTTTTCATAAACATAAATCTTCTGTCCATCTGCATACTCCCAGCAAGTTTCCCCCCATTCAGTTACATTTTACTTATTTTCCCCATTCAAAATCATGGGCAACCTATGATGGCCTTGCCATAAAATAGGTCAAGGTCATCTCAAGGTCATGATTTATATAAACTTTGTAGAGCTCCTCTCCCTGATGCTGCATGCCAAGTTTCAAAATCTTAGGCCTTCTGGTTCTGGAGAAGAAGATTTTTAAAGGTTTTTGTTATTTATAGCCATGGTTTTTGCTATTTATAGGTCATGTGACCTTGACCATTCATATAAACTTTTATTCTCCTTTCCGAAGAATGCTCCACATGAAGTTTGGCTTTGATTGGTCATATCAGAGAAGAAGATCTTTGAATATTATGGTAATATACATGTATATTGCCCCGGGGTGGGGTAGACCTGCCCCTGGGCTACATTTATTTTTAGAATTATAAATATTTCAGTCCATTTGCCCATTTCCATAATGTTTTTCCCTTCAAATGACATTTTGACAATTTTCCCCATTCAAATACATGGGCGTCCTATGTTGACCTTGCCTAAAGGTAGGTCAAGGTCATCCCAGGGCCATGATTTATATAAACTTTGTAGAGCTCCTCCCCATGATGCTTCATGCCAGGTTTCAAAATCATAGGCCTTCTGGTTCTGAATATTTTAAAGGTTTTTTAAAACTATTTATAGCCATTGCGGCCACCTTGGTCATGTGACCTTGACTATTTATATAAACTTTCATTCCCCCATCCCAAGGATACTACATATAAAATTTGGCTTTGATTGGTCGAGCGGTTACCGCGAAAATTAAGTTTTACATTTAATTTGTAAATGACCTTTGGCCAAGGTCAAGAAATGACATTGACCTTTAATATTCACAACACTTCATTAGCTCAACATGTTGTCTGTATCTACCAACTTTCAGGTCACAGGCTACAAAACTTCCCGAAAAATTCAAAGTTTTCACTTTTTTCATTGAAAAGCGGCCTATGCAACCAAATAATAAATATGCATTGTTAAAACCACTCGCGTAGGTAAATATGTCAACTGCATTACCATTACCATCCATCATGTAGAAGTGATCAGTTACACAGAGAGATTTCCAGTCATTGAAACCAATTGTTTACATTTTATGTGATACGATTTTCATTAGCGATTGCCTATGTCTCTCTAAGACTTTTCTCTTTTTTCATGTTCTAGAATTGTTCGACAGTCTATCAATTTTACTGTCACGATACCTAATTGCAAATTGCATATCAGATCTGTTTCTTTAAAATAATCGGAAATACCACATATCAGTGTGGCGGCGTTGGGATCTCGATTGATTTTAGTCACGAACAGAACTACGCTGTACGTATATTTGCATTTTAAAGACAACATCAGGAAAACATGTCCATATAATGTATATCCCATTTAACCCCACTTTTATATAGTAAAATTGGATTTACAGGGGTATTCCTATTTTCATTATTTTGGATCCAAAACATAGATTGTGGGTACTCGTTAGAACCGCCTCGTCGAGGCGGTTCTAACGTGTACCCATAATCTATGTTTTGAGCAAAAATATTAAAAACATCAAACTTTTTACAATAAAATTTTCGATTTTTGCTTTTGAAAAAATTCTCTGTATATTGCATGGATAAGTTTTCGTAATGAAAGTACATGTATAGGCTGTTAGCTGTCTATAAAAACTGGAGTTTTGCTATATATCTTCAAAACAACAAAACTAATCACTTTGAGGTATGGTGCACCTTAATTGGTTATCTTATACATAACTAATCTATATTTTTTAACAATTTTTACACTTTGAGGTTAAAAAGTTTCTTTTGAAAACTGCCCATTTTTACATGGCATTTGCCTGTAATGAACATGGGAGTAAATTTGTTTATGTAATAGCCAATGAATATATACTTCTTTGAATGCAATATCTCTATCTATTGTTGGTTAAGTCTGTATTTAAAATGCACATGAAAAAGTACACTATGTAAAACCTAGGAACTGTCCTGTGTTCCAATGCAAGACTCGCAGCAGTATGTTTTCTTCAAAGCTGTGCGCATGGGAACAGCAAGGTCCTAATGCGACGTACGGATGCTCAGTAGAGACTGATAAGTCCAGCAAAATATAGTTTACATTTGAAACACATACCATGATGTAGGTTTTAAAATGCCACAGTTATTATGCGAACAATGCATTTATAATACCGGTTAACTGTTAATCTCTTGCCTGAGTAAAACTTATTCTCTTTTTTTTTTTTTTTTTTTGTATTCTCCAGAAGAAAAAAAGAAATGCCACCTAAACCTTTGCCAGAAAAATCGTATGTGATTTTGAAAAACCATAAGTACTTTGATAGTGAGGATACAGTGTCAGGAGGATCAACAGAGTCTGATGATGACACTGAAGCTTAATGGAAGTGGTTATTTCAAAGTTCATTTACATGGTTTCCAACATTCACTTTGTTCAACAGTATACTATTGGATTACATTAATCTGCCTATAGAAATTTCATTGAATGGGATGTGGGCATGGGCGGTGCATATAGCTGTTACAATAATTCGAAGTACTCCCCTTCATTCTGTCTTAATTATTTGTATTAGGTTTAATAGACAAAAGCAAGAAATCAACAAGCAAAAATTCTGAAAATCAGTTTCTAGTTATGTATTAGTATAAAAATAACATTGGAAAAATAAATTTAATTGTATCACTTATAATAAGCCAGATATTCTGCAAAACATCAGTTTTTATAGACAGCTAACAGACTATACAAAAAAGGTATCGCATTTAAAATATACAATACCACATGATTGTCAGTAGTGATTATTAAAACCACACGTGAGATCACAAAGCATGGGCAAATCTGTCTTTCCGACTGCATTACCATTACCGTCCATCATTTAGAAATGACCAGTTACACAGACAGATTTTCAGTCATTGAAACAAATTGTTTAAGCTTTATGTGATACGATTTTCTTTAGCGATTGTAGTTGTGTATGTCTCTCTGAGACATTTCTCTTTTTCTAGAATTGTACGACAGTCTATCAATTTCATTGTCACGATACCTAATTGCAAATTGCACATCAGATGTTTCTTTGAAATAGTCGGAAATACCACATATCAGTGTGGCGGCGTTGGGATCTCGATTGATTTTAGTCACGCACAGAACTACGTATATTTGCATTTTAAAGAAAACATCAGGAAAACATGTCCATATAATGTATATCCTATTCAACCACACTTTTAAATAGTAAAAAGGGGTTTACAGGGGTGTATCTATTTTCATTATTTTGGATCCAAAACATAGAATGTGGGTACTTGTTAGAAACGCCTCGTCGAGTCGGTTCTAACGTGTACCCATAATCTATGTTTTGAGCAAAAATATTAAAAACATCAAACTTTTTACAATAAAATTTTCGATTTTTGCTTTTGAAAAAATTCTCTGTATATTGCATGGATAAGTTTTCGTAATGAAAGTACATGTACAAAAAAGGTATCGCATTTAAAATATACAATACCACATGATTGTCAGTAGTGATTATTAAAACCACACGTGAGATCACAAAGCATGGGCAAATCTGTCTTTCCGACTGCATTACCATTACCGTCCATCATTTAGAAATGACCAGTCACACAGACAGATTTTCAGTCATTGAAACAAATTGTTTAAGCTTTATGTGATACGATTTTCTTTAGCGATTGTAGTTGTGTATGTCTCTCTGAGACATTTCTCTTTTTCTAGAATTGTACGACAGTCTATCAATTTCATTGTCACGATACCTAATTGCAAATTGCACATCAGATGTTTCTTTGAAATAGTCGGAAATACCACATATCAGTGTGGCGGCGTTGGGATCTCGATTGATTTTAGTCACGCACAGAACTACGTATATTTGCATTTTAAAGAAAACATCAGGAAAACATGTCCATATAATGTATATCATATTCAACCACACTTTTAAATAGTAAAAAGGGTTTACAGGGGTGTATCTATTTTCATTATTTTGGATCCAAAACATAGAATGTGGGTACTTGTTAGAAACGCCTCGTCGAGTCGGTTCTAACGTGTACCCATAATCTATGTTTTGAGCAAAAATATTAAAAACATCAAATTTTTTCCAATGAAATATTCGATTTTTGCTTTTGAATTTTTTTTTCTATATATTGCATGGACAAGTTTTCGTAATGAAAGTACATGTACAAAAAAGGTATCGCATTTAAAAAGCAGGTTTGTATGTATACAATACCACATGATTGCCATGATTATTAAAACCACTCGTGAGATCACAAAGCATAGGCAAATCTGTCATTCCGACTCAGTGCATTACCATTACCGTTCATCATGTAGAAGTGATCAGTTAAATGTACATAGAGAGATTTTCAGTCATTGAAACCAATTGTTAAAATTTTATGTGATACGACTTTCATTAGCGACTGTAGTTGTATATGTCTCTTTGAGACATTTCTCTTTTTTTTTCATGTTTAGAATTGCACGACAGTTTATCAATTTCATTGTCACGATACCTAATTGCAAATCGCACTTGAGCCAAATGCATCAGAAAACCAACAATTTGCATATGCGAAACCAAAGGCGCAGATCAGCTGTGCAGTTATCAGCGCCTTTGTTTTTGCTACACGGATATAGTACAATCCCTCTTCTTCTTGATCCAAAATTTCAAGCTGCTAGCCCGCGTCTGTGACTGTACAGGCCGGTTTGTGTAAGACCTTGTCGGAAACCCAAATTGTTGGTTTTCTCATGCACAGGCTCACATATTAGATCTGTGTCTTTGAAATAATCGGAAATACCACATATCAGTGTGGCGGCGTTGGGATCTCGATTGATTTCAGTCACAAATAGAACTACATATATTTGCATTTTTCGTATTTTTTGCATGGACAAGTTTTTGTAATGAAAGTGTATGTACAAAAAGGTATCGCATTTTAAAAGCAGGTTATATATTTGTGTAGAAGGGATTGCTATGCATGTCAAAGGTCCTCAGTTCCTACAATTTTGGGGAAACATGGCAGAAAACCTTAAAATTAATTTTCATGTTCTAGAATTGTACGACAGTCTATCAGTTTCATTTTCACGATACCTAATTGCAAATTGCACAATATCAGATCTGTTTCTTTGAAATAATCGGAAATACCACATACCAGTGTGGCGGCGTTGGGATCTCGATTGATTTCAGTCACGAACAGAACTACGTATATTTGCATTTTAAAGACAGCTTAAAGGTACATGTACAAAAAGGTATCGCATTTAAAAAGCAGGTTTGGTATACAATACCACGTGATTGTCAGTAGTAATTATCAAAACCACTCGTGAGATCACAAAGCATAGGCAAATCTGTCATTCCGACTCAGTGCAAATACCATTACCGTTCATCATGTAGAAGTGATCATTTACTCAGAGAGATTTTCAGTCATTGAAACCAATTGTTAAAATTTTATGTGATACGATTTTCATTAGCGATTGTAGTTGTATATGTCTCTTTGAGACATTTCTCTTTTTTACATGTTTAGAATTGCACGACAGTTTATCAATTTCATTGTCACGATATCTAATTGCAAATGGCACTTGAGCCAAATGCATCAGAAAACCAACAATTTGCATATTCGAAACCAAAGGCGCAGATCAGCTGTGCAGTTATCAGCGCCTTTGTTTTTGCTACACGGATATAGTACAACCCCTCTTCTTCTTAGATCCAAAATTTCAAGCTGCTAGCCCGCGTCTGTGACTGTACAGGCCGGTTTGTGTCAGACCTTGTCGGAAACCCAAATTGTTTGTTTTCTCATGCACATGCTCACATATCAGATCTGTTTCTTTGAAATAATCGGAAATACCACATATCAGTGTGGCGGCGTTGGGATCTCGATTGATTTCAGTCACGAATAGAACTACGTATATTTGCATTTTTCGATTTTTTTTTTTTTTGCATGGACAAGTTTTCGTAATGAAAGTGCATGTACAAAAAGGTATCGCATTTAAAAGCAGGTTATATATCTGTGTATAAGGGATTGCTATGCATGTTGAAGGTCCTCAGTTGCTAAAAGTTTGTGGTAACACGGCAGAAAACATTTGAATTACTTTTAATGTGTATGATGAAGACATACGGTATACTTTTGACATGACGTAAAACAATAAAGTCTAAATCAAAAGACGTTCATCGGTAGATAAAATGCAAACAAAAATGAAAAGGTTAAAACCATTTAAAATGATTTTCATGTAATCTGTATGATTCAAACCAACTAAAATGATTTTCATGTAAGCTGTAATATTCGAGCCACAAACCATGCTCAAGCTTGTAAGCTTGTAATTTTTGAAAATGAGATCATGGAAACAAGGTTATGCACATTACTGACACTTTTCAACGGACTTGCTTTCTTTTGCTTAAGCAGAGTGTACGTGACCGGAATGTCCACAGGCCCGGGAATAGTAGTCTTCACAATAATTATCTTTCGCTCCATGTTGCTAAATCTATAGGGTCACTGAAGAGGTTTAAGTAACCGAAACCGCGGAATGGCCCATCCCCTTTCTCATTAATATGCTCACTGCTCTTACAGGATCTCAGGTTTTTTTTATTCAGCAGAAACAAAAATGACATGCGCGTTAGCGTGATGTAACCCAATCGCAGAATGATAAGACTATCGATCATTGAAGAGACAAATGATGCTAAAAGACTATCAGTCAACCAAGATCGTTATTTAAATATTGTCTGATACGATTTTCATTAGCACGCATCTATGGTTTGCCTCTAAATAAGACGCTTCTTACATTTCTAGACTTGTAAAAGATCTTATCATTTATCCTTCCGAGAGTTGCTAATTGTCTACGCGCCAGCGCGTAGACTACTCTAAAGTTTGAGATTGACCTACTTTTAATTAAATTACAAGAAATCAACAAGCAAATACAAGACAACTCGAACACCTCTCTACAACTGCAACTGCACGTTTGAGTCTAGTGGCTTGACCATCGTGTTAGTAGGATTCCGGGTCGTTTCGCCAAGGACCGTGTAAACACCCAAAACACCCAGGCAAACCTCCCTTTGGTTGGTAACATTTGTACCAATGGTGCAGTAGGTATCAAAAATGGGGCAAATTGTTAAATTCGTGGAACTGGTGCATGACTGCATTCTATCTAAGCAACAACGGAATGAAATGAACCGACGGTATTGTGACGCTATATGGTCAGGCCTGAAAGCTTTGACCGCACCCCACCTGCCGTGTAGCCAATTTAGGTTTAGGCAAACATATTCAAATTTCAGCTGACGATAAACTTACTTAACTCCACTAGATTCTGAAAGTTTGGTTAATCTTAAATGTTTTATTAGCAGTTGGTGATGGTTTTTCTTACCCCACCCTCCCCATCACGGAGCACGTCAGAAATGACGTTAAGTTTGGCACAGCAGTATCGCATTTCTTTTGCGTTTTCTTCAAAACGGTTTTGCAGATCACAGCCAAACCTGCCATGTGTCTTAATGAATGCATAACAAAACAATTTATGCTTGCTCAAAAATTATGGTGGACCGGTTGTGCACCTACGTTGGTTTGCTTAGGCATACATGTTTGATTTTTTCATAATGTTTAAGCGATGTCTGAATTTCATGCAACACAGATCAACCGGCAATATTGTACAATTCCCATTTGAAACTAATCCTTATTTCTTATTTGCCGGTAAAACTGATAAAGCATTAGAAATGAAACATTGCGTGCACGTTTGGACAAATAGGACCCAAATAAATATCGAAATTCATATCCGTCATTTTAAATGTTCTAACGCCTAAATCATAATGTTAAAAGTCAGCATTCTTATGCCCAGTCTAAATTTACTCTCAAATCAAGGTAATACATTAAAAACTTTATACAGATTGGTAATATAAACCATGCTTCAAAAGTTAAACAATCTTTTAACATACTTTGAGCAGTAAAACTGTAAAAATCAGTAGCCCTTAAAAGCACATTTTGTGGTTCAAAATCAGTGTTTTTGCGTCGACGTCACTGACATCATCGGAGTGCTCCATGGTGGCGTAAGTGGGTGTTTTCATTTCACAATAATTTTGTAATGAATGAAGGGATTGTAATGAAATTTTGCACACTGCTGCATATTACATGCGTCCACGTGTATTGAAAGTTTGAGTGGAATCGAGTCATTAAATCATAAGTTATAAGACAAGTCCACGTAATTTTTGATAATCCCACGTACAAAGGTCTAAATACTAGACAGTCGGTGTCTAAGAAGCAGAATTGCTTAGCTAAGTAGAAAGCTAAGTAGAAATGCCTAGCTTGATGTCTATCTCCAGTAAGTAAGTTATCCCCAAGACTAGGCGTTGTAGAAATAATCACTCCATGGCATTTCAGAAACCAACCATCTGCCAGTACAAAGGCCTATAAATGTAGTTTCTTTCCACAGACTATCAGGGACTGGAATGACCTCCCTGACTCTCTGTTTTCCATCGCTGTTTTGTCTGATGATTGCGTGTCCAAGTTCGCTTCGCTCGTGCGTTCTAGGGACTACTTTCTCCCCCATCCGAAACCCCTGGTGAAATATTGTCATTTTGCGTGTCACGAGTAAACTATTCAGATTCAGAGAATGATGATCAGGAACTGGCACTATTTTAATCCCAAATGGAAAATATTAACATTAATGGGCAATGTATTTGATAACCCAAAGGAAAGTTAAAAGTAAGCACTGGACTTAAAACGAAAAAAAAAATACAAACAAACAAAATGGCAATGAGGTAATTGTCGATCAAATAGTCTCCAAGGAATAGTTTATATTCATTGCAAAACAGCATACCATTGATTCTCGTATGCATAAGAACGACATATGTTCTGCCATGTTAGGTTTTCAAAATTGCCATTAACACTGTTTGCAAAACAAGTTAATACTGTCTGATTTGATTTCAATATTATAATAACCTTGGCTGTGACATTTCTATACTGGCTTTTCAGAGACTTGATACAACATCGGGAAAACATGTCCGTGAAATGTATACCCCTGCAAACCCCACTTATATATAGAAAAAACTGGGGTTTGCAGGGGTATACCTAATTTTCTTATTTTTGATCCAAAACACACATTGTAGGTAAATGTACTCGTTAGAACTAGTTCTAACGTGTACCCACAATGTATGTTTTGATCAAAAATATTAAAAATATTAAATTTTTCAGGTGAAATTTTCAATTTTTACGGCTCAAAAAAACTCTGTATATTGCATGGGCATGTTTTCGTAATGACATGATTTTAAACTTTGACAAATGCACAAACATGCTATCACTCGTTTACTGTCACCTTAGTTTTATGCGTCTGTTTGCATTCATGCATTTGCATGGTTTTGTGAATGTCCAAAGGTCCATTTGCTTCGCTAAAACATTGGAGGATGTCTGAACAGCTTAGTAGAAGCGTCCATGACAACGTAAGGCAGTTTCACAATGGTTTCATTTAACCTCTAGTTGTATGCGAACACTGTATCTTTAAGTCCCTCTTCAAAGACGTTATCGAATTGTTCAGACTGTGCTACTGTAAAATGTGTTTTCCAATCGTCAAGTTCACCTTTTCTGTAAAAATGCAATTTTCCTTCTTCTTTCGAAGTTAATTTAATAAATTCTTGTATCCCAGGGTCTGCTTCTTTGGCCTGTTTTACTTTGTTTATATCGTTCTTGTCTGCAACCTCCTGTAGAAAAGCATCCGTTCTGTTTAATTCTAGGAAATCACAAACTCTGCGAAGTTGTGACACACAATCTCGCTTTAGATCTTCATAGCGAACAATGAGGACCGGTAGCTCAGGATTTTCTTTCAGAGTCTTGTCCCAGTCCTGGTAATATTGTACGTAGCCACTGAAAGGCACGGTTCCTGAGATATAGATGTGAAGAAAATCCTCAAAACTTCCTTCAAAAGGTTCCGGTTTATGCTTCTGAGCAAAATGGTAGGTCGACACAGCCGTGGCCTTTGGATTTCGGTGCATTAAAATCATTTTACAACCGGCGTTAGCGTGGGACTTTGGCATCAAATGGAACGGCAAATGTGTCAATAGCGTTCTCGGCGCTGTCATGGCTAAACGTCTTTCCGACCTCAGCTCCAGTGGCGGCGTCATCGAGAGATTTATGTCGGTCGTGTTCCGGCGTAGCATCGAAAGCATATCAAGCATCCAGTTGGAACCTGAAATCGAATATACATGTAGGATTGTTAGTGGCATTCACCGATTATGCAAGACATATCGTCTTATGCTTAAGAGGACGCCAACTTGTATATTTTACTTCTATGCAGATAAACAGGAGATGACAGCATTGTAATGGCCTATATATTTCTTGTATATCATATATAATTGCATATATTAATTTAACATTTATTTACAGAATATGCAATATAAATGTAGTCACTGATGAGGGTTCATTACCCCAAATTGCGCAATATGGCCCATGTACTACCTTCCTTTGAATGTTTTCACTGCTTCCAAAGGATCTAGCTTTTATATTTTAATGAGTGTTTCAGCCTATATCACATTACTTCATTGTTTTGTTGCGTTTGCATCCTTTTATCCACCTGCTTCTGTTGTGCACGCCAAATCTAAATGGATATTTTGAAACGAAGCAAACAATCTTACCAGTTTTCGGATAAGAGCAGACAAACATATCACCATCCATATACGGGAAATCCCACGTGTCTCGTACACGCTGTACTGGATCATGTACTACCTTCGGCCAAAGGATACCTTCGTATTTTAGAACCTCTTTAAAGACAGATCCATTACGATCCTTAATTTCTATCCTTTCTGCCATTTTAACGTGTTGTTAAGCTAAACTTTTGTCATCATTATACATTATGTTGAAAGCAATATAATGCTACTAGATGGTCGATAATTGTGTGTCACATAAATGTACTTTTTTCAATTTTCGTGAAGCTATAGCTGAAGCATGAAATTAATTTTGTATAAACCTTTACACAGAGGTTTTACTTCTCTCGCTTACTGTACATGCTTTTGTCAATAACCAATCGGAACTGCCTCGCCCAATCAAAGATCAGCCTGATCTTTGGGCAAGGAGTTCCTTTCTTGTACTTTATTATCTCTTATTGAATGAAGATTGTTCAAAAGCGCACGTAGACTTTCTTCTTTTTTAATGACTTCTCTTCTTGACGAGTTAAGACGACGCTTAAAGTTTGAAAGCGCTGTACAATTTTGTTTCATTAAAAACATATATTTCCTCATATAGTACCCATACATTCATTTGAGAACCTCACTGTTATCGCTGAATCAAAGACAGAAAAGCTCATCATACGATTCACATTACGAAAACATGTCCATGCAATAAACAGACATTTACTAGCTTTAAAAATTGAAAATTTTCTGCTGAAAATTTTTGATATTTTTCTTATTTTCGCTGAAAACATAGATTGTCGGTACACGTTAGAACCGCCTCGCCGAGACCACAATCTATGTTTCAGAGCAAAAAATAAGAAAAATAGGTATACCTCTGCATACCCCATTTTTTTTTTTTTTGGCTATATAAAAGTGGGGTTCAAGGGGGTATACATTACACGGACATGTTTTCATGATGATTTATAATGGCCCCGTCTTAAAGCTATTTATTTTATAATGGTCTTTTCTGCCAGTTATTTTAGGTTGATAGTATTCATGCGCATTAAGCATAATCATTTTCCATCAGTTTCCCATGAACACATTAGATTTGTTCCGCGATCTCCAAAAGCATGAAGTGGCTGAATATGGCCCTCATTGTCTTTATAGAATGAAAAAAAAAATGCAAAAATTGATTTTCAAGAACGACATTTAAATGTAAGAGACTTCATGCTTCTAATTATTTCTTTAAATATTGTAATGTTCATCAAAGACGTAGCCACTAATAAATAAGTATGATGAGTTGATTATCATTTCATTTAGCGATTATATATATTGACAAAAGTTCACAAGATCTCTTTTTGCTATTTCCCGTGTTTAAAACAGATTCTCAATTGCCATAGTACTGTGGTGGACCAACGAATGTAATCAAACTAAAACAAAAGCATACATACTTCTTAGTACTTGCTACAATTCCAGGAACGGTAACCCAAATCTAAACCTCGGTTTAGACTTCGGGTGCTCCTGTGAACACAATCGACTACATAGTTCTGGCCAACAGCCAAAACAAAGGCTTAGCAAGGAACGGTAATAAAACTATACACCCTAGTACTGGTTGGGGTTCAAAGGAACGAAGCAAAATATAGCTGGGGAAGTGCAATACTGATATTCTTCCTAGGAATGAACAGGTCGCTTAACAAACCAGGAAAGGGTGGGTAGAGCTCTTTAGCACTTTAGCTTTTGCTAGCAATTCTGAGACCCTAACAGTTTACCGACGTTATGTGTAAAGATTCATCATTTTTGATTGAGAAATCTGAGAAAAATCAAGTGGCAAGACAAGGGCCCAGACGCAGTAGTCCTGGCGAAAGGAGGGATGCAAAGCATGCATAAGCTGTTAAAGTTATCGCAGCTACAATTGTTTTGACATGTTACAAGAATGCCTGATTAGAATATTTTCCTTTTGAGAATTACAGGAGGGAAACCCCATTCAATGTAATAAAAATATATACTGCAAAGACACACCACACCCAAAGACTGACTATAATGTGCTTCTCCTTTGTTGATGAAACATCGTCATATTGGCGATGGGTTCTAACCTGTACTCAACAGATTTTATAAAACATAACTGAATCTTTTCAGTTTTTTTACAGTTAAGGAAAACAAAACTGTGCTGCTTGGTCCTATTTTCATAATGGG
This sequence comes from Rugalucina vietnamica, assembly GCA_964017185.1. Classification (NCBI taxonomy): domain Eukaryota; kingdom Metazoa; phylum Mollusca; class Bivalvia; order Lucinida; family Lucinidae; genus Rugalucina; species Rugalucina vietnamica. Next base: position 41,187,858 of record OZ024870.1, read on the forward strand.
TTTTTAAGGACAAAAACTTGTTCGATTAAAATGACTCTAGCCAGCGCCAAAAGTCATCAAAGCATTCATATCCTAATTGGTTAGATAAACGAAAAAAAAAAACAAAAAACAAAAAAAAAAAAAAAAAAAAAAAAAAACAGGACACATATTTGTCATTGATAGTTCGTCTCTCACTAATGAGAAAGACCATCATTATTTCTTGAATAGTGCTGATGTGTGTTGGTGAGTTCTTTGATGGCTGACTAGGCCAATTCTGGCTCTAAACTGTCGGTTGCAAGTAGAGCAAGTCAATGTCATAGAGTCTGATGGTGGCACATTTGTTTTGGCTTTGCGCTCTCTTCGCTTTCTTTCAGCTTCACAGATTCTCTTCTTTTCATAAAGAGCTGCCCCTTTGTTGATGAGACCTCGCCACTTTGATCGCTCCTGTACAGTCTGTTCCCAGGACCCCATTGGTATTTCGAAATCCTTCAGAGAGGCTTTGAGGGTGTCTTTGTAGCGTTTCTTCTGGCCACCTTGAGAGCGCTTTCCCTCCTGTAGTTCTCCATAGAAAACTTTCTTTGGAAGTCGCGCATCAGGCATTCTTATAACATGGCCAGTCCATCTTAGCTGTGCTAGCTTTAAGACTGTATGCATGCTTTGCACCCCTGCTTTCGTCAGGACCTCTGTGTCTGGAATCTTGTCCTGCCACTTGATTTTTAACAACTTTCTCAAACAGCTTAAGTGGAAATGGTTAAGTCTCTTTGCATGGCGTTGGTATACTGTCCAGGTCTCACATGCATACAAGAGGGTTGGAAGTACCACAGCCTTGTAGACTTTCAGCTTGGTGTCAAGCTTGATTCCATTTCGCTCCCAGACATTTGCACGGAGTCGTCCGAATGCCACACTAGCCTTTGCAATTCTGGCAGTGATCTCATCATCAATATGCACTGCTCTGGAGAGAGTGCTTCCCAGGTAGGTGAATTTGTCAACAACTTTCAGTTTTTGCCCATTCACAGTGATGGTTGGTTCATTATATGGCTTTCCGGGCGCTGGTTGGTGTACAACCTCTGTCTTTTTTTGTGCTGATTGTGAGATCATAGTTATCACATGACTGTGAGACTTGATCCATGGCTCTTTGCATTTTTGCCTCTGTGCTGGCATTCTTATCCATATCATCTGCATAGAGGAGCTCATCTAGCACATCAGTCTGGACCTTAGTTTTGGCTTGCAACCTTCTGAGGTTGAATATGTTGCCATCAAAACGGTACCTGATTGGAAAACCAGTGTCACTGTCCTGAAAAGCATCCATAAGCATGGCAGAAAACATCATGCTGAACAGTATTTGTCATAAATGTGTAATGTTAGCATTGCTTTAAATATGATTTCAGAAGTCCATTTAATTGGACAAATGAAGTTAGTTGAAAGTCTTGGATAACAACCACTACAAAGGCCAAAGTGTGAGTGAGAACCATTTATTTTTGCACGTCAATGCCTAATGCTGTTCCTCGGACTTACATGTACGTCTGCTCGTAAGTTGTATCAATGCATCAGGAAAACATGTCTGTGTAATGTGTACCCCCTTTAACCCCACTTTTATAATTGTGACAGTATCTGACATTTTGGGTCTTGTGGAGTCAAAGTCAGAAATTTAGTTTTTAGCATTTTTACAATATTTATTATGTTAGTAATCCATGTCTAAAAGCTATAATAAATAGCGCTAACGATTTATAAGAAAAATGGAGAAAACACGCACCACCCACAGTTTGCATCTTAGGGTTCTTAATTGGTTAAAGAAATTAATTGCCATTGGAAAATCGTTTGTAACACAAAGTTATCGTATTCTGTTTTGTTGTCATTCACAGTGAATGTTGTCTAAATATTATAAGAATCGGACATTGCGAAGGTCTTGCTAGAACTATCCAACCTGTCTTATTAGGCGGCGTTTAGAAACTAACGACTGAGTGTGCAAAAATCCAATTAACGTCGCATGCGATTTTGTGACGTCAACTTTAGTTCACGTTTTGTGACGTCAGCGTCGTACCTCCACAAGACCGAAAATCTCGGAGAACGTCACATTATAGGAAAACTGGGATTTGCAAGGGTATACCTGATTTTCTTATTTTTGACCCAAAACATACATTGTGGGTACTCTTTAGAACCGCCTTGGCGAGGCGATTCTAACGTGTACCCACAATGTATGTTTTGAGGGAAAATACTGAAAATATGAATTTTTTTTTCCAATGAAATTTTCAATTTTTTTTCTTCTGAAAAAAAAAAAAATCCTTGTATATTGCATGGGCAAGTTTTCGTAATGAAACCAGCTTCGGAAGACATTCATCAAAACATCACTTCATGAAATTACATTAGGCTGAAATAAATGAATTGAAACCTCCAATCCGAATAAACAGACAATTTAAGATGGAACATGATATATTGAAGATGAATTCATGTTTCGAAGCAGAAATGATTAAAGTTGGAAACAAAAATAAATCAGTGAGTCACCACGAGACGCAACAGAAGTCCGCAAATATTTAAGTCTGAAAGATGATGATAGAAAGAAGAAAACATATGCGTGAAGTTCACACCATGAACAACAAAGGCACAACAAGCCTGTCCGCTAAGAAATGAGCTGTCAGAAATATCAGAATTTTATGGTGAATTGGTTCACAAATTTAACAAAGTCCGCTATTTTCCAAGGCTTTTCAACGCTTCAGCCATCTAGTGGCCTTTTTCAAGAACAGTGAAATCATTAAAGTTTTAAAAGTGAAATCATCATAGTTTTAAGAAGTTTATAGGAAGGAATGATATTTTTCTTTTCAGTAACGTATACGATATAACTTAATTGTGATGCAACAGTCTGCATGCTTAGTATACTTCCTTCTTTAATTGCACACCGGTGGGTCGGGCGTCAGACTCAATGATGGCACCGATTTAAAGCTATTAATTTAGTTGGTCGGGGCCGGGGTTTCTTGCCTCTTGCTTGGGTTCAACTGCTGTTTTCTCCAGATTTTCAGTGTTGTTGTTTGGCTTTCCAGGGATCTCCAATCGCCGGTCAGCTTATTGTATTTGTGAGTCCTCGTTTCTGATCCATCACGGTGTTTATTATAATGTATTTGTTTGTCTTGATGATTCATCGACCAAGAGATTCGCCACGAGTACCAAACAATGAACTAAATGTCGTGAGTCTCTTGGTCTAGGAGACAAATCGAAAAAAAAATCGTCATGTCCCCCCACCCTAGGAAAAAAGTTCCATTGCTACCATGCATCAGGCCTACATCTGGGGTAGTTAGAAAACCATGTTTTACTAAGTTTTCTGTGGCCATTTTATAACAGACATGTAATGTATGTTACAGCTTGGATTTCAATAACGCATCATTAAGCATAATGCGAATAATATTTTATTACTGATCCATTTTACAGCATGAATAATTAGTGTTTCGTGTTCATATGCTTAAAATATAATATAATTAAACCAGTTTTGAAATATTTGGTTAGTCAGGCATGTTACATACGTTACCTTTTATACACTGTGTACTTGACGTATTTTGGTACATTTGAAAAATATATCTTAAATCATCTTTTTGATTGATCTATATAGGTATATACATATCTTTTATTGGAATAATGACAGCTCAAAAGAATACAATTATGTAAGGAACATACAAAACGTTTAGAATCACAATGCTTGCAATATACGAAAACACTAATTAAAACAAACACTGAATAATTAATAGCTGTATGTGCATTCATTGCGTACACGGACTAAGCATTTGATTGAACTTTAGGTTGTTGTTTTTTCATCATCTTTACAATAACTTATAGCTGGTAACATACATAACATGTATATGCATATATATCATGGTAAATGTCATATAGGTAGAAAGACTGAGGGTTGAATGCTCTGTCCACCGTACAGAATATATTCAAAATATATATTATATCTTGAAAAATACACAAAGCTGCTTCAAATAAGAGATGATTGGCTTTGCCCTGAGCATTGGGGCTTATCCTGTAACAATCTGTTACATATGTTACCATTACAAATTAAGAAATTATGATTTGGTGTTTTGACTACAGAAAGATATTAATTATTTATCTTGTCACTCAACCTATTCATATAGTCTGCATGCTCAATACCATCTTACCTGTCAAAGTTGTTCGAACAAAACTCTGATCATCACTGTTTGCAATGTTTGTTATGTGTGTTACGTACATTACAATACCTTTTAGAAAAAAATAACAATTTTGAGTGACATCATTTTCTTTTTATTGTTGCTCTATGAATGCTATCAAAGATATGAGATTAACTTCCATTAGCTTAGCTAGAAAACAAGGTTTACTTTCCTAGTGTGTTATACACTGTCTAAAATGATGTATTTATTAGCTCTAACCCCAGTTCCAAATGCCAGATGCTGTATTGCAATGTAAAAACATGTAAAATACTTTACACTGATAGATACATATTAAAAGTTTCATAATTTCTTGCTTATATTAGCATGAATCATAGCCATGAAAGTTTGTAACTTAAACTCCAAGTTCGGAGATTTTACTCTGGAGTGTGGCATATGTAACATTTACATGTAATGAACAATGAAGGAAATTGTACATAGCCAAAAGGCCAAGAGACCGAACGCTCTACCTAGGGGATGTTCGCAAGTAAATCCTTAAACTTTAAGAACAATGGAAGCTACGTCGATTAAGTGATATTTGCTCTCTGTGTGCATTTGTTTTTAGCTTGTATCAATATGTATCAATATCTTACATAAGTTACCAAATAAAGTTTTAAAGAAATAATGATATGACAATTTTAGTTATACAAAAATGACAATACTTATCATTTCATTCAACTTGCTCATAAAGTCTGCATGGCACATGCATATTCTACTTATTAATGTTGTTTTAACAATACTCTGACCCCCACGGAGTTATGTTGAATAACAATTTTAAGTTACAACGGAGATATGATAAATTTTGTAAGTCAAATTTGCACCCATGGTAGAAGTAACGTTGTAACATTTTAGGCAAAATATTAAAAACTTGGTGTTACACCGTTCAATCCGTTATACATATCTAGTTCATGAAAATAAGACATATGTGCCCTTCTTATTCTCACTGCAAACAATGGGTTTCAAGTAAAACCTTTGATTTCAACGTATATAAATCGGACAGTCAAACCCTATAGCGACACCAAATGAATAATCATTCATCCTGTATGTTACATACGTGACCATAATGAAATTCACATTTAATTATGTATAGAAAGTTATCTTTCTATTGCAGGTACACTGCATGTATAAGTAATTTCTATACCAATCTTGTGCCTAAAATATCAAATAATATCGTCTTGTATTACTGGACCTACATGTACTACAGTTTGTCCTTTTTGTCTTATTCTAGTATAATATTTGCAATCTTACATTGGCAACAAAATAAAGAAAAAAATGCAATCGGTTTGTTGGATTAATATATCTAGAGACAAGACAGAATAACGTTAGCCTTATATCAATCGCAGATATATATTTAAAATTGAACAAAATGATAGGCATATAGATAATTTTTCAGTTGTCACAGAGAAAACATGTAACGTATGTAACAACCTGGAACAGCAAACTTTTCTTATCTGGTTCTAAAGCAGTAACTAATTAAGTCTATAATGAAAAATGACAAATGTTGTGGATTTTCTTGACTTTTATAGACAAAACGATTATTATTTTTTTCACTGCATATGAACTTAAGGTTTGTTGGTTATGTAGATTACAAGGCGATTACAGACTTATGACCGCAGAGAACTTAGTAAAACATGATTTTCTAAGACTCTGAGACATGCTCCTGACTACTGATAGTAACCAAGTTTTTCTTCCTGGGGGGAACAAACTTCAAAAATTGCCTTTGTATCTCAGATTGGCTCCTAGACCATCTGCAGAAGGTGTATTATTTATATTACTGATCGTTCAAAGGCGATACTTCTGTTGTGGTTCTTATTGCTTTATTTTGATGTTGAATTTTTGTGCTTTTGCCATGTGCGTTGCGTACCTCTTCCTCCATATAATCCAGATTCATAGCACACGTCATCTTATTTCTCAAGAAAACCATACAATGAACCAACTATCACTGTGAATGGACAAAAACTGAAAGTGGTTGATAAATTCACCTACCTGGGAAGCACTCATCCTCTGTTCAAAGCAGTGCACATGGATGATGATGTCACTGCCAGAATTGCAAAAGCCAGTGTGGTGTTCGGAAGACTCTGTGCAAATGTCTGAGAGCGAAATGGAATCTAGCTTGACACCAAGCTGAAAGTCTACAAGGCTGTGGTACTGCCAACCCTCTTGTATGCATGTGAGACCTGGACAGTATACCAACGTCATGCAAAGAGACTTTACCATTTTACTTGAGCAATTTGAGAAAGCTGTTAAAAATCAAGTGGCAAGACAAGATTCCAGACACAGTCGTCCTGTAGAAAGCAGGAATAGATACAATCTTAAAACTAGCACAGCTAAAGTGGACTGTCCATAGTATAATAATGTGTGATGAGCGACTTCTAAAGAAAGTTTTCTATGAAGAATTACAGGAAAGCGCTCTCAAAGTGGCCAGAAGAAACGCTACAAAGATACCCTAACAGTCTTTCTGAAGGATTTCGACATACCAATAGGCTGCACATGAGCGATCAAAGTGTCGGGGTCTCATCAACAAAGGAGCAGCTCTCTAAGAAGGAAAGAGAATCTGTGAAGCTGGAACGGAAAGCTCAGATAACGCAAAGCCAAAAACAATGGGCCATCAGCAGATTCCTTGATACTGACTTGCTCTGCTTGCAACCGACAGTTTAGAGCTAGAATTGGCCTATTCAGCCATCAAAGAACTCACCATTACACATGAACCTTAATGTCCATTCTCTTCACTAAGAGACGAATGACCACTTTGTTATTCAAACGAGTAAAATCATACTACAAGTATTGTTAATGACAAAGTCAGTTCTTTACTGTCACTAACATTAATATTTTGGGAGAAATATGCATTGTGAATGTTTCGCTTCCATCGTTCCAGGTCATCTGTCTAGTTATCTCACGCATATACGTTGATACTTGTGCGTCAATCAATTGATTTGATCTACCAGCGCTAATAACGGTAGATAATAACATTACGAATGTCATTATTTACTTAGCTCTTGCATTAATTCTGTAGATGGTCAGATACTGTCAGAGGACATCCCACATATTGTCAGCATTATTTTGATCGCCAGACGTTAATCAAGCTCTGGCAAAGAGACAAGGCCCTAAGAATATGTTGCCGCGTTCCATAATGTGTATTTATATTTTGGGAACTGTTTGGCTTCAGAATGCCAATTATGCTGCCACACGATTTCTGTCATTACAGTATGCTTTGTGTGATGCAGTTTACCTTTCAGAATATTTTGCCACACAAATGTTTGTCAAAAGATCAATGGCACAAAACGGTATTTAGTTGGTTGAGGCCGGAGCATCTTGTCTATTGCATGGCCTACCGGGATTCAACTGGTGTTTTCCTTTGTTACCAGATTTTCAGTGTTGTTGTTTGGCGCCCAGGGATCTCCATCGCGGGGCAGCTTATTGTATCTGGAGTCCTCTTTTTGGATTCTGGTTATTATAACTTTTTGTTTGTCCGTGTTCATTCATTGACAAGATAGAGATTCACCACGAAGGCCGAATAACTGACTAAATGTTGTGAACCACTGCAGAAGACGGGTATGAGGTTAGGCGCCTGTAAAACTGGTTTAAGCCCCTAATCAAAATCATATTACTGATCGTTCAAATGCGATACTTCTGTTGTGGTTCTTATATGCTTTGGTGTTGAATTTTTGTGCTATTTGCACCTTATGTACATTTGCATATTTTAATTAAGTTTTGGTAACTGAGTGACCGCCTATTGCGAAATAGCTGTTCACTCGGCTTACGATATGTTTTCTTAGTATAAGTACCTGGGCCCAGAATTACAATCATTCCTTAAGTTAAGGCCTCCTTAGCGGTTTAAGTTAAGTTTATACCTTAGCTAGGATTTTCCTTAAAAAGTGCATTTGTAATACACTTTATGACCGTCCTTTACTAAGGAGAAGTTTCCGTAAAAACTTAACGAACCGTTCCGGGAACAGTCGAAAAGCTTACCGGAGCAACACGAAAATTTAATAATTTTATATCGCGTAAGCGGCATAATACATAGATCAAAGATTTTGAATATCAACATTGGTTTATTGTATATCTCACGTTAGACTCCGTGGTGCAGTGGATAACACGCATGCCTCGCAAAAGCAACTTGCAACGTGGGTTCTGAGTTCGAAACCTGTAGTTATTGATTTTTTTTCTTGTCATTTTTTTTATTTTTGTTATACTTTATTATCATTTTACATTCTTTATGCTTTGTTTTGTTTTGTTTTCTTCTTTTAAATTGAGTAATTTTCGAGCCGTACTTGTGCCCTGCAGTGAAAATACATAATAGCAACACACATGTTCACAGGCGTAATGTCATAGCCTCTCGAAGACAAATGTGGTGATGGAAATAATCCAAGGAAACATGATTTCATCATAATAATAATAATGATGACTGCAAATAAAATATAAAGGTAAGATCCTTTGGAAAGCAGCGAAAACACTCAAACAGAGAGGTAGTAAGGGCTATATTGCGCTATTTCGGGTAATGAACCATCATCAGTGACACTTTATATTACCGACAACGAAATCCAAACAAGGCTATAAGGTTCGATATGTGCGATATATTTTTTCTTTCTTTCTTTATTATATATATTTCCTAGCCACGTGGGCATGTAGACAGGCTGGTGGTAAGGAGCGAGACAATGTTATGTATTCTCTCAGATTCTTATTTTGCAACTGTGATTTTGAGAACGCGCGCCCGGGTAGCCCGAGTGCATTGATTGCCGTAATCTGTGGCGAAAGGCCATAGATTAAGAACCTTCTCCCGCCCTATTGGTTTTGACCAGACAAATTCAGTACGGGACCCCGTACATTCAAGTGGGGCCGTGAGAAATAGATGGGCTGCTCGTACCTCCATGTTTAGCTTTTAACTGACTGACTGACCATCCGATGACTGGTTAATTGCTGCATGTAAGTAGATCATGGCCTGCCCAGAAAAAGTGGTCCATATATATAAGCTTTAGTCATTTATTTGGGTGGTTTATTTTAAAGCACATCTCGCCAGTCATGACATTCCAATGTTAGGTAGAAATTCCATAAAACTGAAGCAACGTACCAACATAAACATATTTGTTGAGCATGTTGAGAGGGACGTAAAGCAACATGTCAAATAATCAAACAAACGGCAAATTTACTCAACACATTACCAGTAAAGTTCCATGGAAGCAATGCTTATATCCCGACATGACTGAAAATTGTTGACTGAGTGGTTAGTCACATCGTACAAGTAACAGCTTTGATGTTCGAGATGTTTCGTTTAAAAATAAAATTAATATAAAACAAAATTAGAAAGTGAAATAGACTCTCAGACACTACCGTCTTCCTTCATGAAAAACAAAAAGAAAAAAAAAGAAAAGAAAAAAAAAAAAAAAAAAAAAAAAAAAAAGAAAAAAAACGGCGAAAATGTGATACGTATGTTACGTAGCGTTGCCCAGTTACATAAAGTGCATAAACATATTGTCAAAACTCCGTGAATAATGCATAAACTGGGCATTTTTGTATTGCATAAGTAAAATCTTAACTTAAGGTAGCTATCGAGTAACCTTAAATATTTAAGTATTTCCTCAAGTTACGGTCTACCTTAAAGTGAAAAAATCGATTGTAATGCACTTTTGTCGAATTTAAGTAAAATCTTAAGTTAAGGTCTACCTTAAGAGTTAAGGAAGCATTGTAATTCTGGGCCCTGATTAACAATTTAGTCTTTCCCACCTCGAATTTTTTGGTGGGAATTTGTTTCTGATTGCACAATTTCCTCAATTTCCTGATCATTGCTTACTTTTACCTTTTTAGTACTGAAATTATCAATACCCACTTGCCTTTTATAGTTTTGGTGATATCCTGAGGACAGATCAAGTGTTCTTCTAATCAAAGTTTACGCGATAATGTTGTCACTCCCGAGTCGGTGATTAATTGGAACATTGGAGACAAATAAATTGGATAAACTGAAAATAGCGAATAGAACCTAAACTAAGCGATGTTGGTCTGTTAGTGGATTCCTTTGCTCTTCTGTGTATTTAGTGGGTGTTTGGTTCCATGTAGCGACTAGTGCAGAGGGCTACGGTTTGCCTTAAACCGTGCTTGCCAGACGTTTGCTAAAGTAGGAGCAGCTCCACGTTGCTTTCTCGCCTAGGACATCAGGAAAACATGTCCGTGCAATAAATACCCCCTTAAATCCCACTTTTACATAGCGAAATGGGGGTATGCAGGGGTATACCTATTTTTCTTATTTTTGCTCTAAAACATAGATTGTGGGTACTCGTTAGAACCGCCTCTACTGAAAAGTTTCATTTTTAACAACTTTAAAAATATTTGTATATTGCATGGGCATGTTTTCGTAATTGAGGTGACCTCCTGCCATTTCCGCACTTAACTAGAGACTGGCAAAGCATGGTAATTAGACTTCATTATGCAGGGCACCATTTGAGCCGCATCGTGAGAAAACCGGATTTTTGCCTAGGCGAAAACAAAGGCGCAGATCAGCTTCGCGGTAACCGCGAAGCTGATCAGCGCCTTTGTTTTCGCTACTCGGATAGTATAATTCCTCTTCTACTCATAGCCAAAATTTCAAGTATCTAGCCTGCTCCTGTGACTGTACAGGCCGGTTTATGTCTGAGCTGGTCGGAACTCCCGAAGACCGGTTTTCTCGCGTCGCGGCTCAATTTATCATGACAAGTAATAATAGAGGACGCCACAGGAATTGTCAGAACAAATCCAACTGTCGTGTCTGTCAAAGTCTAATTGGGTCATAATATGGAAGACCCATAATTCATTGATTCGTGTAGAATAATTTCATGATTTTCGTTCGATTTTTTTTTTTTTATTTTCAAAGCTTCTCAACCAAATAAATTAGATATTCCTCTAGTTTTGTACACGAGCTAATATAAAGCATTCGTCTATCGTAGACCTCTGTCTATCTATTGAGTTTTTGTTCCATTTTTATCTTCCAGCGCTAATAATATAAGGTCCCATAGATATATTACAGACCATCCGTAAGCGTAAAGAGCCAAATATGCCCCCCCCCCCCCCACACACACACACAATTTCTTGATTTTAGAATTTGAGTTCCTTTTCCTGTTTCTACTGTCAAATGAAAGCTAGAGTCTGCAATCATGTCATGGACTTCAACGCGCAAGATAAATTTTTAACAGCCAAATTTCTCCAGCAGGGATATCGGTATCGTAAACTTCGAAAAAAGAATTCTATATTTTATCGCAGACACTATGAACTGATTTCCAAATTCAATGTTGGGTTAAAGACGCGTTTACGTGACGGCCTTTCGGAACCAGAATTTTATGGCGACTTGGTTTACAAATTTAAGAAACTATAGGAAAGAATGAATGATTTTTCTTTTCAGTTTAGAAAAAAATCATTTTACGATACAAACGTCTGCATGCATAGTTTTCACCCAATCATGGTTGATAAATATGCTGCCTTCTTTAATTGCACACCGGTGGGTCGGGCGTCAGACTCTCTGATGGCCCCGATCAAGCTATTCACTTCAGATGGTTGGTGCCGGAGCTTTATATCTGTTGTTTGGCCCACTGAGGTTCAACTGGTGTTTTTCATTTGCTCCGGAGGTTGTTTGGCGCCCAGAGTTCTGCATCGCCAGGCTGCTTATTATGTCTGTGATTCCTCTTTTTTATTCATCTTGGTGGTTATCATAATTTATTTGTTTTTCCATGATGATTCATTGACTAGTTAGATATTCACCACGAGGACCCGAACAACTAAGTAAATGTTGTGAACCACTGCAGAAACCGAGGGTGAGGTTAGGCGCCTGTAAAACTAGTTTACGTAGCCCAGTAATTTTATATCACTAATCGGTTTTGTGCTGTTTGCACCTTATGTATGTTATTAGCTGCTCACTCCACTTACGATACGTTTTCTTAATATAAGTACTTGATTGTTTTTTGTTTTCCCACCTCGGTTTAAGGAGTATTTATTTCTTTCTGATTGCGACATTTCCTGAGCATTGCCTTCTTTTACCTTCATTATACATCATGACAAGGGACGTTTAAGATCCGAATTAGATCCAATACAACTTTGGTTTCTACGTTAGTCTAACTTTAAGTGGGTCGTTACAGTTATATGGAAGATCCAGAGAGGAAGATCGTCATTGTTTCTCACTCTTGCAATAATTTCATGTGTCAAACCCGAACTCTTTATTTTCCATTTATCAAAGTCTCATCCAACATATTTCATTTTTCCCCTCAATTCTAATTTTGTACACGAGCTAATGAAAAGCATCCTTTTCTCGTAGACAACTGTCAATCAATTGGTTTCTTTAATCTAACTTGATCTCCTAGCGCTAATAAGGTCCGATAAATATATTACTGATTCCATTATCTACTTAGTCTGGTGCTAATTCTATATTTGATCAGAAAGTCTACCTAAAAACATAGTCTGGAAAGCCATTCCTCTGTCAGTACGATAAAAGAAAGGCGATAATTACTTTATGATTTTGTTTGATGTGTGCGTTTCGTAGGATGAGTGCTATACTGTGCTAACTCCATTCTTGAAAATCTAGAGAAATTTGAGTTCAAAGGTTTGTGACCCTTAAATCCCCTATATTCTTATTTATTTGTTGTCATTATCAGTGATAAAGGGACGTAACATTAGAAACCTTGTAAGACAGACAATGACGGTCCATGAAGGGAAAACCACCTACGATCTGGTGATGTTTAATGTCACGTTAACCCATATTTGACGAATGGATTCGCCCATCATTATCAATTGGGCGAGTCCACTTTCATTTTAGGGGTGTTAGAAGTGATTTTGAATTTTTATCTCATTTTTCGATGAAATTCCTCCAAGCAAACAGAATAGCCCCGGATGGGACGCCGCGTTCTGCGGCGTCACATCCGGAGATATTCTGTTTGCCTATGTCCCATAAAAGGGACGCCAGGCTTATATGAGTTAAATTCATAAACACTTTCAAGACTTAGTGTATATCAACTTAGAAACACCATTTCCGACCATTATTTTATACGAGTTTCATTTCAGACGCTATCGGTTTTATCTGAGACAAGTCCTGTGACAAGTCTGCGATCAAAATAGAATTATCTGGGAACTAAGTAAATAATGGATGCTTTAACATACTTATCGGTATGAAACGTTAACTAGCGAAGAGCTCGGCTGAGAAAGAAATTCCGATAGTATAGCACAGGCCATTGGCAGGATCCAACGTCGTCATTTGATGAAATTCAGTACTTTTCCATTTCATGTTGTGTGATTTTGCCCAAGCAATAGATACCAGCGCTTGAAGTTATATTAGTGACCCAAAAATCATCAGATTTACGGTAGTGTCTAAGGTCAATATATATTCTATATTGACTTACACCACCCTATAGATTCACTGTACACCGTAGAATCAGTGAAAGACACTGTACCAGTGATTGAACACATTTTGGGGCAAAAGATGAAAGATAGTGGTAAGTATTTTGCATGTTTTCGTGTTATCCGTTTTGTTTCTGTGCCATAGTTTTCAGTTGATCACTTCGGTACATGTAATGATGTTCTTGTTTCATCTTATGGTCGACAAACCGCAAAGGGTGTTCGTATGAGCATACGGGAGGCATTCGTTTTGGATTAGAGTTGTAAAAAAAGTTAAAGTCGCTGCATTTTCTCCTCTAGTTTTACTATCAAACATTTTTGAGAAAATAAAATACGAGCAAAAGAAATAAATACTTCGGAACTTTCAATATAAGAAAGCGCATGCTGATCCGCTCGGTCGATTTCGAAATTTCTAACCATAAAGGACTGTACGTTCGAAATTCAGTGAAAGAAACTATTGTCCCAGTCAAAGAGAGGTCGATTTATTTTTTGTACCCAGTTATATCAATTGGCTGTACGAAGTTATTGAAACTGCTCGCGAGTAAAATTGCCTTGTAAGCGCAGAAATATGCCTAATTTAGGAATAATGGGCCAGTTTGTAAACCATATAAGTATATTACATCTTCTTGATTTACCTTTGCATTTTGTCAACCCCATTTACTGCAAAAATAGTTAGCGAAAAAAGTACTAGTAAATGACAATATAACTGATACAGGTTTTTCTTAAGGAACCCAGCATTGTGTTATCTGCTCCTAAAGAAACCAATAAGAGTAAAAACTGGTTGCAGTTTATATCTGTGAGCATTATCATTTGGCTAATTTCTATCAAAATCAATCAGCCTCAATATTTGTGGCCAAAAGCTTTTTCAATTAACAAACGAGAAGCCTCCGTGTCGCAATGGTTATGTCACTTGCCTTGTAAACCAAGGGTCCAAGTCGCAGGTTCGATTTCGGGCTTCTCCCAGTCTGTATGACGAGACTATAAACCGAGGTACCGTCTATATATGACCTTGGCGGTTGGTGGGACGTTCAAACCCCAATCAACCAACCAAGACACAAACTTTGACAACACCGACAAATCAGACGACATTTCCAATCTACCATATATATGAAGCTACATTCTGCTAAACGCGTACTTTATTTTACTGTTCATATACATGTACATTGGTTATTTGATCTCGGATACACATGTATACAGGTTAAAAAGGCTGAGTTAGATTGTGATTATTTTCGCCATTTTCGTTTTCATACTTTGTGCAATACTTTACTATTATTATCCAGTCGCGTCTATAATTCTCTCACTGATGACTTAGTACTTAAGTCGTAGATGCATTTCAATGAAGTGAAATTGAGGTTTACTTATACAACTTAATTTTCAATTCATAAAATCTGCGCTCTTCTAGTTATAAAGTTGTAAACATAACGCTTGTGCCAGAGTAGCTATTATTGATTCATATGAACACTCGTGAAAACAAGACATTGTCCGAACAATGTTCACACCAGAATAGCTGTTATGACCACCTCATGTACTGTATGCAAACAAATCAAATATAGGCGCTTAAACACAATTTTTGCTAATTGATTCCATCTGTATTGGTTGTTCTTAGACACGTATATTGTCTCCGGATACATGTACCTCTCACGAAGACAGTTATACATAGAATGTGATGTTATTCTAATAGGTACATAGAGGGAATCAAAATAAGTTTAGAAAAGAAAATTGATTATTATATAAAACATTTTCAAATATATCGTTTATCAACATAAGGCAAGTATAAAATACACATTTGCACATTTTTCAAGTGCCTCGTCCGCATTGCTCACTTCCTACATGTAATTAACGAAAATTTGAACGACTGTACCAATCACTCACTGGGTACAGTAACTCTAACACTGTGAGGCTTTTACTTCGTACAATACCTCTCATTCACTGTGACTGTAGATACTTTCACTGAAATTCGAACGTACAGTCCTTTATTGTTAGAAATTTCGGAATCGATGAAGCGGATCAGCAAGAGTTTTCTTATATTGAAAGTTCCGAAGTATTTCTTTCTTTTGGGCGTATTTTATTTTCTCAAAATTGTTTGATTTTAAAACTGGATGAGAAAATGCAGCGACTTTAACCTTTTTTTACAACTCTCATCCAAAATGAATGCCACTCGTATGCTCCTACGATCGCCTTTTGTGGTTTGTCGACCATAAGATGAAACAAGAACATGTACCGAAGTGATCAACTGAAAACTATGGCGCAGAAACAAAACTTTTTTACACAAAAACATGCAAAATACTTACCACTATCTCACATCTGTTGCCCCAAAAATGTGTTCAATCACTGGTACAGTGTCTTTCACTGATTCTACGGTGTACAGTGAATCTATAGGGTGTAATTATATATAGGACTTCAAGCGCCTGTGCTCTGATTAAACCTCTGGGTATATGGGATATATGCGTAATCACGAGGTATGAAATATCGCACGAAAGGAAATAAAACTCGAAAGTTAAACTGAAAAATAATTAAAAGTACGACATATAAGTTATATGTTGGGTTATTCAAGTAACAGAGTGAACGCCTTTATTGAAATAGCTGCTCAACCAGCTTGCAATATGCTCTATTTATACAAGTATCTAATCATTTTATTTGTTTTTCCCCACCTAATTGTTTTTGAATGGGACTTTGGATCTGATTGCACCAGTTCCTGATCATTGCTTACTTAAACCAATTTTACTGTCGCCCGTATATCAATAAACTCACGTCAGTTCATCATCTGGACTCTGGGAATTTTAATATCAATACATTAATGTAATCACCTACATACTCTCACAAGGACAACTTTATGAATACACTTGTCTCTACTCTGGTCCAGAGGGGGTTTATATTCAGGTCACTTGACGTTTATTCGTTCTGGTACATCTTGGTCGGCGTTTCCTTGTCCTCTTTTCCGCTTCATCAAAGTGCCTAGCTTTACTGTTTTCATTGGCACTTCGTTACAGAGCTATGACGCTTCTATTACCATAACTAGCAGCTTCGTGTTATTAATCATAGCAGACTAAGGATGAGGATTCAAGCTTTTATATATATTTTATCCACAATAATTGATTAAAGCTCACCATTAAAGATCTATGGCGCTTCTAATACCAAACCGAACACCATGCAATGATTAATATATATTTGGTCCCATTTACTACCCTGTTGAAAGTTGCAAAATTTCAGTAATTCTCTTTGGCTCCATGATGTTGCCAAATCTAAAGGGTCACTGACGAGACTTTAGTAAGTGAAACCGCGGTATGGCCCATTCCTATTCTCAATAACGTGTTCTTTGCTCTTAAAGAAAGTTTGTTTTTTTTTTTTTTTTTTTTTTTTTTTTTTTTTTTTTTTTTTTTTTTTTGTTATTGAATCACAGCAGACTAAGGGTGGGGATTCAAGCTTTTATATTTTATCCACAATAATTGATTAAAGCGATTGACCGTTCTAAGGTGGTTTGGTTGTGATTTATCTTTACGTTGTCTGTATATTCTGACTGCCTCTCTGTTGGGCTCGTCATCCATAATTTTGTTGATACTACCCGGATGGTTACCTCGCTTGGAAAGAGCCAGTCAGCCTGCTCTTCATGCATGTTGTTAAATGTGTGTGTGTGTGTGTGTGTGTGTGTGTGTGTGTGTGTGTGTGTGTGATAACTTGTGTTGACCTTACATTTCCGCTTGGACTGTGGGATGGAATTTAATTGTATCAGTTTGTGGCGTCTATATAGATTCTTAATATGCTCACTGCTCTTAAAGGATCTCAGTTTTATTTTTATTTGCTATTACTGCCACTGGTGTTGTGCCGTGGCGGCCCTAAAAAGTCTCCCTTTACATCATTCATAGTGCAGATTATATTTTCGTTTTGGTCCTTTGAGATCAGCGAGGGTATTCTGAGAAATCAGAAATTCATTATCGGTTTAGATTCATTTTCTTACCAACGTTTTATATATTTGGCTCTGTTTGGACAATACTAGTCTTTGTATTGACTATCCTTTAGAAAGTTGCTAAATTACTATATTTCACTTTGGCTCCTTTTTGCCAAATCTAAAGGGTCAGTGAAGAGGCTTAAGTAGCCGAAACCGCGGTATGGCCCGCCCCTTTTCTCATTAATATGCTCACTGCTGTTAAAGTATCTCAGTTTTATTTTTATTTCTTTCCAGTTCTAAACGAAATCTTTAAGCGCATTGATCCAGTTATTCCATTTTATTGTAATAAACATCTGTTTCATCTATACTGTCCAGGGGTTAGTAACTCAAAGCCATCTTAAGCTTAAGATCATCTTACGACCAACTTAAGTATCTCTTAGGGATTATGGTGAATAACTGAAAAAGTTCTTAAGTTACGGTGACAACGTAACAGCATTGTAACTTTACGGTCAACTCAAGTCACCTTAGCATCGTATTATCTAACGAAGTGGCTCCTTTCATTTACAAAAAAGTTACGATAGTTTAGAGTAGCCGGAATAGCCAGGTCGTAAATTCTAAGGCGGTCATCTTAAGATCACCGTAAGCATGTCGTAAGAAGGGATACTTACGATGCCTTCGAGTTACTAACCCCAGTTATCCATCTTTATATGCTTTCACAAAGGTATATCCTTATTCTAATGTTACACGTAAGTCCTTTTTATGTAGCACACATGTCAATATTTATTGGTCAACGTATAAGCTTTAATTATTTTTGACTATGAAGTCGTATCCCCCTTTCCAAATTTTCTTTGACTTTGCCGCTTTGCCCCTTGTTACGCCTATTTATAGATATTAACGGAGGCTTTTCTACTCTCTTTCTTAATGACGTTAATGACGTTTGTCAAGGTTCGCATAGTGCGTGACCCATGCCATATTGACCTGGTCAGAATATATTTCTGTTATCAAAAGTCAGCCGGCGCGGTCAAAGAAATGGCACCATAAAAGTGTTCAGATTCGGACTAGTATTCATGGAACAAAATATTATTCTCAGGTATCATAAAATTGTTAGTTTAAAATAGCCTGTACGGAATGGTTGTTTTGGTCGCTCTACACTTCCTAATGGCAGTAGTGGACCTTTAATTCTTGTTATCTCTCTCTCTCCCCCTCTCTCTGTCTCGTGTGTGTGTGTGTGTGTGTGTGTGTGTGTGTGTGTGTGTGTGTGTGTTTGCTCGCGCAAAAACTGTCTTATTGGAACCTTACTCTCTCAATTGGCATTTGCTGCTTAACTGCAAAAAAAAAAATCATTAGGTATCTTAATATTTCTCTTCTGTGCAGCACTTGGTGATGTCTCCTGCAAGTAAGAAAGTCAATATTATCGTAAAGCAGTTAACAGATCACTTACTGTTTTGGCTAAAACGTTCCGACAATTTAGCATCATATCTTTGATTGAATCTGTGCCGATTCAGAAAATCGTTAGATGGGAGAAACTTCTTTGATTACATATCCTGAACGCTCTTGTCAATATGTCAAAGAGATTCCATTGACCGCAGATGAAGTGTACTGGGACTTAGAAATTCCTTTATAATCCAGTGTGCTCGGATATAGTCACTTACTCAGGATAAAAGAAGAAAAATGAAATTTGGCTTCACCAAGTTTGCTCTTTTTAGGGTTTACGTTTAAGTATTTACTATCACAAATTATCGCGGATGAATATTATACAATTTCGGCATCCCAGTCATACATTATTAGGAAAAATACAGGCAACTGTCAAAGATCAGTGAAACTTATTTGATTATATAAAGTATGTGACATTAATGTGGTTTCAAATGCACTTTGTCTGACGTTGTGACAAAAACTCGGAATTAGTCAACAAATATTTATTTCTTAACAGATACATGAAATGCCTTTGAGGAATACATTGGCCAGACTGCTCAGGAATGGATACCACAAAGGTAATGTTTTTTTTTATATTATTCTTTTTAATTTGTTCTGTAAATACTTGCATTGACACTCTATTAAGAAATTTGTAGTAAAAATGGATGTACATTTACAGTCATGTTCGGGGTATATTCCCTTTCATATCTTAAAGTGCTTATAGAGGTTTATCTGTCTTCTTTCAAGTTTTTAAAGTATTTTACTGTTTCCATTTGTCTTTCAATATATAACTTTGGACAATGTCCCTCACTTATGTCTTCGATTAAGACTTTTTTAATGTCAGACACCACTTTTTGACAATAATTTTCAGAGTGATACATATTAACCGTCCCTTGTTAAATTGTGTCTACAGTTCAGGGTCGTTCATAGCATAGATTCGATCTGTAAAACATTAAATACTGTTGCCGTACTACCAAAAATGATGGACAGGCTTGAAATGACCGTTCCATGGCGGTGCTTCTGTTATGTTTCTAATTATCATATGTTTTTGGTGTTGAATTTGTGTGCTGTGTGCGCATATTATGAACGTTTTCATAATTATATTTTGCTAACTAAAGTCCGGGTAACCGAGTGACCACCTATTGGAAAATAGCTGCTTGCTCGCTTTATGATATGTTCTCTTTGCACTAGTACCTATTTGACAGTTTAGTTTTTCCCAACTCGGTTTTTGGAATGATACTTTTGTTCCGATTGGGCTATTTCCTGACCGTTGCTTACATTTATCTTTGTATATTGACTGTTTTACGCAACTTCGTCTTGAACCGCGAAGCTGATCAGCGCCTTTGTTTTCGCTACTCGGATAGTACAATTCCTCTTCTACTTAAATCCGAAATTTCAAGCTTCTAGCTCTTTTCTGAGCTTGTACAGGCCGGTTTGTGTCGGACCTGGTCGGAAACCCCGAAGACCGGTTTTCTCGCGTCGCGGCTCAATTATTGTTTTCTTTATGTCTGAAAGACACATGTTGGTATGGCCTTGTTTGATATTTTTGCAGCAGTTCTCTTTAATGTATCATGATTTTCCGAGATGATTCTTTGTCAGATAGGGGCCATTATATGCCAGTTTGCTATTTACATTATAAGCAAGAAGTCATATTTTTTATCTTTTAAATGAAATGGAGAAGAGAAGGTAGCTAAATTAATAAATGTCAATTTTTGTATCATCTTTCCTTTTTCGCACTTTTCAAATGTAAGCTGTACTTTTACTCATTACCATATTGTTCTGTTAAGTTTTCTCCATCTGCTTGCACAGTCCTTCGTATTATTGGGGGTATTCACTGAACTTTTCATGTATTTTTAATCATGTCCTGATCATCAAAGCCTTAATGTACCAGCGGTCGTTAGCTCTTTAAACATTGCAATTACAAACTGAAACATTTCCAACAAAAGAATATTATTGCCTGTTTCGGGCTACACAGTCGCAACTCATTAAACAAGATGATTCGTCTTTCCAGACGTATTAGTTTCCATAAACTGGCTTATTACATGTATCACTCGTGAAACGGTTTTATTACTGCTTCTTGGTTTATGGTCAGTAATGTGTCCGATTCTATTATTTCCCTATTTTATTTTGACTACTTTTGCCATTGAATATATTGATTGTTCTGAGTTGCCTATATTTTGGAAGTGTACTAAGGAGGCACATGAATGAATTCTATACTGGTTTGCAGCAGAAAACCAAGGCGGTACTTCTGTTGTATTTCTACATGTTTCATGGTGTCGAATGTTTGCGTCGTTTGCGTATTGCGTGTGAATATATATTTAGTTTGGTTCAGGTAACTAAGTGGGTACCTTTAGAGAAACAGCCGCTCACGCAGCTGACGGTGTGCACCGACATTACAGAACTCCAGCAATCTACTGTGGCTGTAAGCATTCCTTATGCCAGACGTTGTCGGCACGTACCAAAAGCAGACGTCCTTTTAAAGGAGTTCATTTGTCAAGTTTTGTACTTACATCAGCAATTTACCTTTTGCCAAGTAAATGGAACCTGGGTTTATATTAATTAAAAATATTACTGGCCTGCCTTTCTTGGAACCTCAATAATATTACTTTGGTAGACCATTTCTGTTATGAAGCTTGACAGTTTATTCCCAGTGAACAACTGTATTGACTTAGTTAATTCAGATCACTTAGCGCGACGTCTTTGAGTAAACTGTGCAACAGCATTATATCGTGATAAATGTTATTGGAAACAATGCAAACTGCTGATTAATGTGCAGTATTTTTCTCTGCTATTGGAATATCCGTGTTATAAATATTTTTATTCAATTATTGTATTCAATGTGAGTTTGAATATGTTACACTTTGGCAGGATATTGCTCATGTTGGCACGAATATTAAATGTTGCACAACAGTTTGACGACATGCACTTTAATACGTGATAGGTAACATCGAACATGTACAACTGTATTTTCAGTTGAATATGTAAGACTATGTAATATTTTGACTGAGACCTAATGAATCGAGTACGTCGCACTTTTCACTGAGGCCAACACCTCTGCCGTAAATCCCTCTTAAACGGACTTACATGTAATTCATAGTTATGAACAAAATCTTTTTTTTTTAGATTCAGTTTTACGTCCCTTTCAAGATTATTTCAGCTCATATGATACGGGCCAATCAGTAGGTTGGGAGAAAACGGGAGAAGCCCGAGAAAAACCACATGGCACACCCGCAAGCAGAACTTGGCTTGTCTCACATGTGGCCAGAGGTTCTAACCCACACCAGACACAGCGGTGAGATGTAACAGCGCTCTTGACCGCTCGACTACGGGGGCTTTATTTGTTTTGTAGAAATATTTATTTAGTGAAACAAACATATACTTGTATTAGTACGGCATTGCTATGATAGGACCAGTAAACATGTATCTTGTCAGTTAAACAATAAAGGGGACAAAAGGACTTCATGGTCGATGACATCGCTGTGCCATTTAAAAATTGGATTAGGAGAATTCTAAATGATGAACGTTACAGTGGTAAGCATTTATTTATTTATTTATTTAGAATTTTGTTATTTAAACTACTGATCATTGTCGGAGAAATCACGCTATTACAAGAAACCTGTTTCCAAGAACAATAATAAACTGAAATGCGCATTATTATTCTTACAGCTGTAACAACTTCCTGTACACTATTGTGACTGTTTTTTCTTCCTACATCTGGAGTTACATGTTTAACCTATGCATATATGATCAAATCTGTAATCATTTACACCCCATGGGCCCTATTGAGGGTTTCCCAGTTTAGTTAGGATAAACATTGGTCACCAACATGGCAGGCATGTACGAGTTGTTAAACAAGACAGAAACACTACACCCATATATAGTGCAATTATGGCCATAAGAAATCTGCAAGAACATGTTTAAGTGCTGGTCGTGATGTTCAAAATTACTCATGTTTACAGTAAGTAGTTTTGAACACTAATGTTAAGCATCACATGATTGAATAAATGCATTATAAACGTTTTGCATTAATTTGCGGTTACTATCAGACAAAATGTTGTATCATGATTGCACTTATTGCTTCGTATCATGTAAACTTAATTACGAATACTTGAAGTTCAAAGACTTATTAGTACACTTCGTGCAATCATGCTGTTTATTTTCCAGAGTAAGCTTCAAAATTAAAGTAATCACGGCTACGAAGTGGCCATCATGAAAGAGGAAAATTGAGTTTTCGTCCCTATTGCACTTTTTGGCAATAAATTGCGACGCCGGTTTGAGTACAATATAGCTGTACTTTCTAACAGGCCAGCTAAAAAGGTAATACCAGAATCAACATTTGTTCACCTGCAAGCATGTTTTAACAATATTTTATTTTCAATCGTTTAAACAATATTTTATTCGAATACATATTTCATATTGATACAATTTATATTGTTACAACTATGGTACAAGATGTGATGGTAAGGTAGTGCTGATACATGTGTACATCGCACTTGAAAATGGATTGATTCAAAGGAACCTCTTCTCTTATACGCAAAATGTCCGCCTATGTTGTGTCAAAAAAGAAAATTACTTCCCGATGATAGTGATGGACTAACAATGACAGTTCCACGTACAATGCATTCCTATCTCTGGCCAAACAAAAAGGTCTCTTGACAGTCAGTTATGACATGTCATTATTTGACGGAAATGAAAGAATCTGAGGAAAAATACGGTACCATGGGATTGGAGTGTTACCCAGAATTATGATTTTCTCAGTCTTTTCAGGTTAGGAAACATTTTTGATAATAAGGAAGACCATCAGAAGCATGAACGTCGATTCAAATATAGTTTCGCAGAATATGAACCGAGTATTGTTAGTTGCAAAATGTCCATATCCAGAATTTTTCCTGCCATTCATTGTTTTTTCTTTATCTAATTACCACTAATTTGATCACTTTTTTTCTTTTGGCATTTCACTAATCATTTGTTTCTTATTCTCACTCACTCACAACTGCAATGCTTGAAGTTAATTGTTATTACTTGGTGCGACTTCTTTTAGTAATATTACGTAATAATTATTAGACGTACAGCATGTACAACTTGAAGAAAGGTGCAGTAGTATCTTACTAAGAACAAATGGTTACATATTGGAATATCCTTTGTTTTCACTCATAACGTACATCTTTCTAATTAGAATGTGATTGTTTCTAAAAACTTTCATAAACGAGAAAATGTCTATGTTCAGCTTTAAACGTTGGAATGGTATGCTGTGATTGGAACGCAAACTGATTACAAAATGATAAAAATAAAATGCAGTTATAAAGGTCGACAAAATTTAAAATGACACTTTTTGTTACATGCATTGATATGCCTAGAGGTTGCATCAAGGAAATCGCAAAACACGTGATAAAATATGAAAACACGAAAAAATGATATAATTCTAGTAAACTAAAAGCATTTATTCATGATGAGATTCTAAATAAACTATTCATGAATTGTGCCACGAGGAGTCGAAGACTGATAAAATTGTTGTGGAGTTCGTGGTGCCAGCATTATAATGTCATTTAAAACTTTGTGTATGAGGTTTCTTCAGAAACACCGTCGTAAAGGTAAACATGTTTCATTTATTTATTTATTTATTTTTTTTTTTATTTATTCGAACTTATTGTAGACCCTCAAACCGGCTCATTTTAACTTTTTAACATTTTAGAGGTGTTGGCTGTAAGTTATGTTTAATACCGAATCGCCATATTGATGTCGAAATAGACACAGATTGCAAAATGGTTTCTGTTCATGTGCATTCTATAGCTGTTTGCAGTCTTTGCAATAAGTGAACAGTGGGCTTATTGTGCGTGTTCACATAGGTCGAACCAAAATGTATAACCGATCGAGGAAACATTTTCTTCTCAAAGGTAAATGTAGGCAATTGTTGCAGGCCGGTTGATCAGGGTTCTAAATCTCAACCCGATTCTACCCACGGTATATTAATTTGGGTTCAGAGAAGCAAGCCTGTAAATATGTTATATAAACACATTTAATTATATCATAATGAAATGAAATGGCATGTAAACAAAAGGTAAAGGTAAATCCAAATGCATAGGAGCTTTACACTGATCAATACATGAGTTATTGAACTTGACATGACACGTAAAATAATTAAAATAAATTCATTACTGAAAAAAACACTCAGAAATAGTTTATTCCTGAAAAAGCATGATATTGACTGTAAAATGAACAATTCATTGGTAATACAAAGCAAAAGTTGTCTAACTAACTTCTTGAGGCAGGAAATGGCGCAATCAGAAAGAAACTCCCACTCCAAAAACCGAGGTGGCAGAAAACCAAATTAACAATCCCGTACCTATACTAAAAAAAAACACATCGTAAGCCGATTGAGCAGCTATTTCCCAAATAGGCGGCAACTCAGTTACCAAAACCTAATTACAATTATATGAAAAGGCACAAGTAGGAAATGGTCAGTTAAGGAGCAATCAGACAGAAATTCCGACTCCAAAAACCGAGGTGGGAAAAAAACTAAATTGACAATTATTTATAAACTTTTTCTAAATTCTAAGAAAACATATGACAAGCCGAGTGAGCAGCTATTTTCCAATAGGCGACCACTCAGTTACAGCAGCTATTTTTCCGGTAGGCGGCCACTCAGTTATTAAAACCTAATTAAAATATGAAAAGTTACGAGTAGGCCATAATCACGAAAAGGAGCAATCAGACAGAAATTCCCACTCCAAAAACCGAGGTGGGAATAAAATAAATTAACAATTAGTTATATACTTATTCAAAGAAAACATATGGCAAGCCGAGTGAGCAGCTATTGTCCAACAGGCGGCCTCTCAGTTACCCTAACTTAACTAAGATATGAAAACGTACATTGAAGACCTACTTCTGAAGAAGCTAAAAGTGGTACCACTGTTTATTCAGTTAATGACCCCTAATTGTTCAATATGGTCCTTAGATCAAAAGACTGTCATAATGAGCTGATTATCATATCTCTGCAGGGGGTCATAAAGAGGCCCCTAGAGGATAATACCTGTAGTTCCATTGTTTTTTTGATTTTATGGCCCTTGATAACCTGATAACCTGTGCAATAAAACTGCCTCCCTCTGCAATCAATATTGATTTTTCCTGTTTTGGCCTTTACCTGTATTCTGAGTCATTGTCAGGGCACTGGGTTTTCTAATGCCTTGTCCCTTATCTAATGACCCTCAGTAGACATGGAAAAGGTCTTTAAGGTTCAAATAATACAACCCCCCCACACACACACACACACAAAGAAACAACTCCAAAACATACAACAAATAGCATTGGAACGATCAGTAATATGAAATTACTCGGGGACTTAAACCGGTTTTACAGGCGCCTAACCTCACCTTCGTCGTTTGCAGTGGTTCAGAACATTTATTTAATGTTCGGTCCTCGTCAGTGGCGAAATTCTAACTAGCCAAGAAATCATCAAGGACAAACAAATAAATCATGATAACCTTCATGATGGATGAAAGACAGATTGACAGGTTCAGTAAGCTGCCCGACAATGGAGATCCCTGGCGCCAAATAACTTACAGAAAATCCGGAGCAGAAGAAAAAACACCACTTGAACCCCGGTGGGCCTAGCAATAGACAAAAAGCTCGGGCCCCAACCAACTCAACCAACTAAAATGAATAGCTTTAAAGCCAGATGTACGTAATTGACCTCACGGTAGAATTTTTTTATTTTTTGCTTGCGAGTGTATTTTGATGTCCTACATACGAAAATGAAAAGAAAGCGATACCGTTCCGAGCTTGTTTTTGAGATATCTGCCTTCAAAGTCGCTAAATTTGAGAGCGAAAATACATTGACGTCAACGTAAAATGCGATTTTTAGACCCCTTTTTTGTTGATTTTCTTGATATATTTTTAAAAATCCACGGTAGGATTTTTTTAAAAAATGATATGTGATAGAGAAATTTCTGAACGACAGGTAGATAACGCGAAAGTCCATAGTTACCGGATTCGTTTTCCTGCTATAAGCTTGAGAACGTAGGTAGTCGTTGCTGAATTCAGTACGTTTTACGCGCGACGTCGGTTTTGCGCCAAAACCTCCGATGCTATATAGCATACACTATTGCTAACCGTCGCGCAAATTATGTTTTCCTCGAGAAAACCTGCCTATAATCTATATTTTGAGCAGAAATAATAAATTATATCATTTTAGTTACATTTTTGAAGTCCTCTGCATAAATGTATGAACATAGTTTCGTATTCTGAACGTAAACTGACGTTAGAAATGACGTTTCGAGCGAAAACTAACGTTACGAATGCGGCGTAAAAATGACGTTTTGACCCTTAGATACGCACGTTCCTTTGAGCGCCTTCAATTACGTACATCTGGCTTTAAGTTGGGGACATCATAGAGCCTGACGCCACACCCAACGGCGTGCAATTTAAGAGGCAGCATACTTATTAACCATGATTGGGTGAAAACTAAGCATGCAGACTGTCGCATTAACATTTAAGTTATACCATATATGTCTGTAACGTGCAACGATTTTTCTGAAATGTAAAGAAAAATCATTCTTTCCTATAAGTTTCTAAAATTTGTAAACCAAGTCACCATAAAATTCTGGTTCCAAAAGACCCTTACATAAAAGAGTCGTAAGCCCAGCATTCAATGGAAATCAATAATGCCTGCGATAAAATTTAGAAAACGTTTTTTGAAGTTTATGATACCGATAGCCCTGCTGGAGAAGTTTGGCTGTTTAACATTTATTTCGGGCGTTGAATATATACATAAGGTGCAAACAACACAAACATTGAACGCCAAAACATAAAACAGTAAGAACCAAAATGCTACCTAAGATATAACTTTTAACAAGTCTATCGGTGATCCCAGATGACACTTGAAGTTCGCGAGACAAGTATACTTAACCACAAAAGAAAGCTGACACTTTTTGTTTGTGTCCTTCTCGTAAGAACCCTATCCTAGAACTTAAAACAAATGTTTATTTAAACATCAAGACCAGAAAGATTATTTTTATAGAAAATTTATTAATTAAACTCCAAACATGACGTTACGGGCGTCAAAAATGACGTTTTTGACATTTTTGTCCCGGGAGTATATTTTTGTTGGAAATTTTGAAAACTTTTTTCACGTCAATAATGTCAGTACCCTTGCCGACAAAAGTGCACTCTAAAATTTTACAATTGTTTACTGTATCGCTTGATATCGGTTGTTGACGTCGTGATATACACGTGGTTCAGACGGAGGTCGCTAAATATTTGTGTTGTAATCATTTGAGAATCAAAGCAATTGGAGTATATCAAAGAATGCTAAATAATGCATATTCAAGAAACAGAACTTGGATTTGTCGTAAAATTACTTGGTAAAGGAAGAATATTTTCTTTTTAACGTCAGAATAAACTAGCGTAAAATGTAGACGGTAGCTGTCAATAGTCTTGCCGCTGTATGTGTAATCTTAGCGCTCGCTTACTTCTTTCTTGTGGTGCCGCATCGGCATTCGATATGTGAAACGTTAAGTAATTGTGGACCTTGCAGTATGCACCTGATCAGGGTGTATTCAAGACGAAAAACGTCGATTAAACGGACGTAAAATGTAGCTTAAGAGTATGATTGACTCAGAGCACTTCCAAAACGTACGGAAATAATTCCTGCAATTTCAAACAAGTTCATAAAGCGAGAGTAAATTGAGAAAGCTTGCCGCGTGCTGATAACGTAAAACTGACGTTTTCCAAGCGTTAAACGATTGCTTCTTAAACCCAACCAAGTGTTTTGTGGTAAAACGTCAATGCAAAACACATTTTTATCAAAAGGGCAATGAAAATACCTCCGCGAGAATTGTTTTGAGATTTTATAAAGTTTGCGATTTTTGATATGAGGAGTAACGTCATTGTTTGACCGTTGACGTCTTGAATTCGCTCCTATAATTCAAAGTTCCTAAAGCATCAAAGACTATTATTGTTCTACTTTATGCTCTGAAAAAACGAATTGGTAGCAATTTCACTGTGCTCGAAAAATCGATTAAAAATAAGTGTCAGCTTTCTTTTGTGGTTAAGTATAGTTACAAAGAAAGTCAATATTATCATATAGTGGTTAACAGACCACTTACTCTTTTGGCTAAAACGTTCCGACAATAATTATTTAGCATCATATCTTTGATTGAATCTGTGCCGAATCAGAAAATCGTTAGCTGGGAGAAACTTCTTTGATTACATATCCTGAACGCTCTTGTCAATATGTCAAAGAAATTCCAGTGAATGCAGACGAAATGTATTGGGACTAAATAATTCCTTTATAAGCCAATTAGACTGGCTACCGTCGTAAAATATAATGTATTTTTTTTTTTTTTTTTTTTTTTTTTTTTTTTTTTTTTTCGCAAAAATGAAAAGCTAAATACATGTATGACAAACATCAGGTATTCTAAATGCTATCTTCTAGACAAGGCGAGCTAAGAAAGATAACTCTCTGGTAGAAAAAGTCTTATTCTGGTTATTTTTCTTCGTAAACAGTATAATGAACATACGACGGGAGCCAGTCTATAAGCAACTTAATTGTGCTCAGGATAGAATAAGAAAATTGAAATTTGACATCATCAAGTTTGCTCTTTTTAGGGTTTATGTTTAAGTATTTTACTATCGCAAAACATCTCGGAGTAATATTAGACAATTTCGACATCCAAGTCAATAAAAACTGGCAAGTGTCAAAAATCTGTCAGTGAAAAATCATATGATTATACATGTATGAGATAACAGACACATGAAATGCCTTTGAGGAATACATTGGTCAGACTGCTCAAGAATGGATACCACAAAGGTAATGATTTTCTTTTACTGTATAATTTTGTCGAAAAAAAAGCAACAACAACAACAACTGAATGTACAATGTCATTTATAGTCATTTTCGGGGTATATGCACTTTCATATTTTAAAGTGCGTATAGAGGGTATCTGTCTTCCTTCAAGTTTTTAGGCAGGCATTTATGTCCGTCATTTATTTTGGCATCTCCGTGGTTTTTGACTAAGACTTTTTAATGTCAGACACCACCTTTGCATAATAATTTTCAGAGTGACACATATTGTTGAAATCGTCTCTTGTTGAATTTTGTCTACAGTTAAAGGCCGTTAGATGCGATCTGTAAACCATTTAGCACTTTTGCCTTGCTACCAAAATGATGGATTGAACTGACCGTTCCAACGCTGTGCTTCTGTTATGGTTCTAATTGTTTTATGTTTTGGTGTTGAATTTTGTGCTGTTTGCGCATCTTATGAACGTTTTCATAATTAATTTAGTTAACTAAAGTCCTGGTAACTGAGTTACCACCCTTTTGGGAAATAGCTGCTTGCTCGGTTTATGATATGTTCTCTTTGTACTAGTTCTACTTGTCAGTTTAGTTTTTTGCAATTCGGTTTTTGGAGTAGAACTTTTGTTCTGATTGGGCCATTTCCTGATCGTTGCTTACATTTAGCTTTGTATATTGACTGTTTTACGCAACCTCGTCTTGAATCGTGGTGCCGTGGCTTTTAGCGCATGAAACTTCATGAAATCCAATGAAAGTTTTTTTTGACAACATATTTTCTTCTGTTCTGTTGCATTAAAAAAAGACAGGAACCACCACTGTTTGTATGGCGGTTGTCTGCAAGACACACGTTGGTTTAGCCTTTGTTGATATTTTGCAGCCGTTCTCTTTAATGTATCATTATTTTCCGAGATGATTCTTTGTCAGATAGGGGCCATTATATGCCAGTTTCCTATTTACATTATAAGCAAGAAGTCATATTTTTCATCTTTTAAATGAAATGGAGAAGAGAAGGTAGCTAAATTAATAAATGTCAATTTTTGTATCATCTTTCCTTTTTCGCACTTTTCAAATGTAACTGTTTTATTGAAAGCTGTACTTTTACTCATTACCATATTGTTCTGTTAAGTTTTCTCCATCTGCTTGCACAGTCCTTCGTATTATTTGGGGTATTCACTGAACTTTTCATGTATCTTAAAGTCTTGTGCATCAAAGCGTTAGTGTACCAGTGGTCGTTAGCTCTTCATATATTAAAATTACAAACTGAAACATTTCCAACAAAAGAATGTTATTGCCTATTTCGGGCTACACAGTCGCAACTCATTCAACAAGACGATTCTTCTT
The DNA here is from genome assembly GCA_964017185.1 of Rugalucina vietnamica. NCBI lineage: Eukaryota > Metazoa > Mollusca > Bivalvia > Lucinida > Lucinidae > Rugalucina > Rugalucina vietnamica. Next base: position 41,218,783 of record OZ024870.1, read on the forward strand.
TCCAGACGTATTAGTTTCCATACACTGGCTTATTATCACTCTTGAAACGATTTTATTACAGATGCAATCTAGCTACAAATGTAAAACAACATTTTATTGCGTCTTGGTTTATGACTAGTAATGTGTCCGATTCTATTATTTTCCCTAGTTTATTTTGACTACTTTTGCCATTGAAAATATTGATTGTTCTGAGTTGTCTATATTTTGGAAGTGTACTGAGGAGGCACATGAATGAATTCCCACCTGGTTTGCAGCAGAAGACCAAGACGGAACTTCTGTTGTGTTCTACTGTGTTCACGGTGTCGATTGTTTGCGTCGTTTGCTTCTTTTGTGTGTGTATATATTTAGTTAAGTTCAGGTTACTAAGTGGGTACCTTTAGAGAAACAGCCGCTCACGCAGCTGACGGTGGCTGTAAGCATTCCTTATGCTAGACGCCGAAAGCAGACGTCCTTTCGAGGCGTTCATTTGTCAAGATTTGTACTTTCACCAGCAATTTACCTTTTGCCAGGTAAATAGAACCTGGGTTTATATTAATTAAAATATTACTGGACTGCCTTTCAATAATCTTACTTTGGTAGGCCATTGCTGTTATGAAGCTTGACAGTTTATTCCCAGTGAACAACTGTATTGACTTAGTTAATTCAGATCACTTAGCGCGACGTCTTTGAGTAAACTGTGCAACAGCATTATATCGTGATAAATGTTATTGGAAACAATGCAAACTGCTGGTTAATGTGCAATAACTTTCTCTGGTATTGGAATATCCGTGTTTTAAACATTGTTTAAGTTATTGAAATTATCGTATTCAATGTGAGTTTGAACATGTTAGACTTTGGCAGGAAATTGCTTATGTTGGCATGAATATTAAAGTTTATTGACATGCACTTTGATACGTGATAGGTTTCATAGAACATGTATGTAAGAATGATCAAATGCAATTATGTAATATTATGTCGCACTTTACACTCAGGCCAACACGTCTGCCGTAAATCCTTCTTAAACGGACTTAATTTAGTTATGAACAAAATCATTAATTTTGATTTGTTTTGTAGAGATTTTTATTCATTGAAACAAACATATACTTGTATTAGTACGGCATTGCTATGATAGGACCAGTAAACATGTATCCTGTCAGTTAAACAATAAAGGTGACAAAAGGACTTGATGGTCGATGACATCGCGATGCCATTTAAAAATTGGATTAGGAGAATTCTAAAGGATGAACGTAACAGTGGTAAGCATTTATTAATTAATTAATTAATTTATTTATTTATTTATTTATTTATTTAGAATTTTGTTATTTTAACTATTGATCATTGTCGGAGAATGAACGCATGAAGCTATTACAAGAAACATGTTTCCAAGAACAACAATAAACTGAAATGCTCATTATTATTCTTACAGCTGTAACAACTTCCTGTACACTATTTGGACTGTTTGGTTTTCCTACATCTGGTTTACAGCTTTTGTTTTCAATGTTTAACCCATACATATATGATCAAATCTGTAATCATTTACACCCCACGGACCCTACTGAGGGCTTCCCAGTTTAGTTAGGATAAACATTGGTCACCAATATGGCAGGCATGTATGAGTTGTTAAACAAGTCAAAAACAATACTCCCATATATAATGCAATTATGGCCATAAGAAAACTGCAAGAACGTGTTTTAGTGCTGGTCGTGGTGTTCAAAATTACTCAAGTTTACAGTAAGTAGTTTTGAACCGTAATGTTAAGCATCACATGATTGAATAAATGCAACATTAACGTTTTGCATTAATTTGCGGTTACGCGTTAGACAAAACGTTGTATCATGATTGCGCTTATTGCTTCGTATCATGTAAACTTAATTATACTTGAAGTTCAAAGACTTATTAGTACACGTCGTGCAATCATGTTATTTATTTTCCAGAGTAAGCTTGAAAATTCAAGTAATCACGGCTGCGAAGTGGCCATCATGAATGAGGAAAATTGAGTTTTCGGCCCATTTCATGTTTCGACAATAAATTTTGACGCCGATGTGAGTGCAATAGCTCTTCCTGTTCTTTCTAACAGGCCAGCTAAAAAGGTATTACCAGAATCAACATTTGCTCACATGTAAGCATGTTTAACAATATTTTATTTTCAATCGTTTAAACAATATTTTATTCGAATATTCCATATTAATACAATTTATATTGTTACAGTATGGTACAGTACAAGATGTGATGGTAAGGTAGTGCTGATATATCGTATGTGTACATCGCACTTGAAAATGGATTGATTCAAAGGGACTTCTTGTCTTATACTCAAAATGTCCGCCTATGTTCTGTCAAAATAGAGAATTACCTCCCGATGGTAGTGATGGACTAACAATGACAGTACCACGTACAATGTATTCCTATCTCTTGACAGACAATTATGACACTTCACTATTTGACGGAAATAAAATAATCTGAGGAAAATTATAGAACCATGGGATTGGATTGTTACTCATCATCATGATTGGCTCAAGATTTTCTGATAAGGAAATATCTTTGGTAGTATGGAAGCCCGTTAGAAGAAGTAACATATCAATTCAAACATATTATCCACGTTTCGCAGAATATGAGACGAAGTATTTTTTGTTGCGAAATGTCCATATCCAGAACTTTTCCTGCCATTCATTGTTTTTACTTTATCTAATTACCACTAATTTGATCATTTTTTTTTTATTCTATCAGCAATTCGCTAATCGTTTGTTTCTTATTCCTACTCACTCACAACTGCAGTGCTTGAAGTTAATTGTTATTACTTGGCGCGACTTCTTTCAGTAACATCACGTAATAATTTAAGCCACCTCATGGGAAAACCAACAATCTGCATAGGCGAAAACAAAGACGCAGATCAGCTTCGCGGTAACCGCGAAGCTGATCAGCGCCTTTGTTTTCGCTACTCGGATAGTATAATTCCTCTTCTACCTAAATCCGAAATTTCAAGCTTCTAGCTATTTTCTGTGCCTGTACAGGCCGGTTTTTGTCGGACCTGTTCGGAAACCACATTGTTGGTTTTCCCACGAGGCGGCTCAATTTTTAGACTACTGGAAGAAAAGTGCAATATTTTACTTAGAACAAATGGTTACATATTGGAATATCGTTCACGTACACCTTCCTAATTAAAATGTGATTGTTTCTAAAAGCGTTCATAAGCGAGCAAATGGCTATGTTCAGCTTTAAACGTTGGAATGGAAGCATATCTTGTACGCTGTGGTTGGAACACAAACCTTTATACGCCAACTAATTAAAGAATGTTAAAAATGAAATGAAGTTTAAAGGTCGGCACAATTTAAAACGACACTTTTGTCATATGCATAGATTTGCCTAGAGGCTGCATCAAAGTAATCACAAAACACGTGATAAAAATATTTAGCTATTGGAAAAAAAATGATATATTCTAGTGAACTAAAAACATCGATTCATAAAATAATCACAAAACACGTGATAAAAATATTTAACTATTGGAAAAAATGATATGTTGTTGTAAACTAAAAATCTAAATATTGATTCGTAAAAAGATTTCGAATAGAATATTCTGAAATGTCACGTTGTGAGGATAAAATTTAACATTGACGAGGAATACATGCTATCAGCAGCATTATGCCACTTAAAAGTTGGTGTCTGAGATTTCTACAGAAAAAGCCTTGTAAAGGTAAGCATTTATTTATTTATTTATTTATTTATTTATTTATTTATCATTGCTTTTTTCTAAATAACGACCCCTCGAACCTGTAAACTTGGATCATACGACTGTATGTTTTGACATGATAAAATCACTGTTTTTTGAGGGATGTGTGTGCAGTGTCTTCGTGTAAAACTGCATAAACAGGCTGCCAAATATTTTCTGTTATGTGCATACTATGGCTATGGTACGGGATTAGTTTTTTCCATCTGGCAGAAACTCTGGCGTATTCATTTTAATGCCATAGTCGACTGTTTTGTTGCCATCATTTCCGACAAAAACTCATTTCGCTGTTATGTATCTTGCAGATGCAACCTGTTTCTTGTGACTGTTAGCTGTCTTTTGCATTACGCGAACGTATATGCTATAGCATGTACTCTACTGAAAAATAGATGGGTGCAGTCCATGCAGAAATTGAACATTTATTGAAAGAAAGTAACAACTATTGACAAACAGCTTAAAGCTTACATGTAGATTTCGTCTATACCATGTTACTCATGATTAATGTCTGCACGCACTGTTTCTGCACACTGACAGGTGCATCCACAATCCCCGAGTAATCTGTCACCAGAGCGCAATAGACATAATCGTTCTTAATATCCGCACGAAATGGACATGACAAGTAACATTTATTCCACCTATTGCTTTGTCTGGTCGCTAAGTATGTAATGGTCTGTGTGTTATCTCTCTGCTTTTAGGAACTTCAAGGCTTCTTAAGCACCGTCGGTGACCCTTTAAGTTTGGCAGCATGGAGCCAAAGAGAATTACTGTAATTTGGCACTATACAAATACTAGAATTATCCAAATGGAGCCAATATATACGTATGTAACGTTAGTTAGAAAATAAATCTAAACCGATAATAAATTTCTGTGTTCTCAGAATATCCTCGATGATCCCAAAGGACCAACATGAGAATATAATCTGCACATTGGATAATACACGTGTAACTTTTTAGGGCCGCTACACGTCTTATCAAAATTGAATAATAATTTTCCAAATGATGCCATTAATTTATCTCGATCTTCTGGAGCGCTAATAGGGTCCGATAAATATATATTACGGATTCCGTTCTCTACTTAGCTCTAGCGGTTTCGGCTACTCAAGCCTCGTCGATGACTCTTGAGATCTGGCAACATGGAGCTAAAGTAAATTACTGTGATTATCCAAATTTCAACAGGATAGTCGATACAAAGACTAATTTTATCCAAATAAGCCAAATATGTAAGCCTTCCACCTTCCAAACAAATGTTCTCTTCCACCCTGAAGGTTACTGACCATGCCAATGCAAATGTTTATTATCAAAGAGAGATGTTTTGATGAGTATATTGTCAGTAATGCAATGTCTACCCTTTAAAAGACGTAAAACCATCCTACAACTGTTTTTCAATTGACTTCTGTAGTCCAGCTTGATCTTTTCAGCGCTAATAAGTTCAGATAAATATGTTACGAATTCCATTATCTACTTAACTCTATTTGATCAGAAAGTCTAGTTAAAAAGCATACACGTAGTCCGGAAAGTAAGAATAGAGGGACCAGAAATCGATGCAATTAAATTCAAAGTCCCAACATAGACACCAGGTGGGAAAGAAAATACGTGAAACACAACAAAACATTTTCCGACAACACACACGAGGAGCAGAATGACTAGCTCTTTCCCAACAAGGTAGCCATCTGGCTAAGTTTCAACCGGAACGAAACTCAACGAGCACGACAGAGAGGCAGGCACAATAAACTGTAGTATAATAAAGATATACCACATTTCCCGGGACACCGATTATCGTTTTTACTGGGGACAATTATAATGAAGATAAACCACTTTTCCTGGGACACCGCTTATCGTTTTTTCTGGGGACAACGCCGAAAACTATGGAAGTAAGCCTTTTTTCTGATAATACTGTTCACTAGCATGACGGCAAAAATGTTGCTGAATTTTATGTTTCATTTGGTGTTTTTGTCTGTTTCGCAAATTTCACAAAATGTTAGAAACAATTCCTTATCTGAACAACAACATAAACAATATTTTGTATTGACATGTGTAAATTTTTTATGAGAAAATAACAAAGGTGAACGCGAAGACCTACTCAATATTTTGAGGTTTGAATTTGGAGAAGGCAGATAATTTTCTATAGATAATGGGTGAGTATGCTCTTGTACTGAAGTATTTCATTTATTGTTTCTGACATGTGGAATAGAAAGAATCCAGTGTCGACATTTGATGAATTTCAATATGTTTATTTCATTTCGTACTGTGTGTTATTTGCCCATCCAATTAAAACGCCGAATCCGATCCTTTATCAAGACTGGGAATAATAGGCCGGATACATTATTTGCCCAAAATAGACTCGGGGAACTTCAGTTTCGTAGCGCATCGATAAGGGTACGAAAATATATCGTACTCAGGAAAATAAAACTCACATTATGTCAACTATAATTACAGAATATTAACTGACATATGGGCTTATTGCTGTATGCATACAGTAACAAAAATGCTAGTCCATATGAAAAATAAGAATAGAAGGTACATGAATTGACACAATCTTATATAAAATCCATACCCAGACACCAGGTGGGAAAGACACACAACACAAAACATCACAATATCTTTGCAACAAGATGACTAGCTTTTGCCATTCACTGCAGGACCAACCATCTAGCAAGAATCTACCATATACATGTACGTAGCAGATTTTCTATGTTGAATTCTACACCCGAATTACACTATATATATATACTTAATCAAATTCCCAACGCACCTAGTAGTATATTGTTAAATATACTTAACACCAAAAGTAATTTTACACTTGTCATTCCTAAACAAATCTTCAGTCAATTTGAATTGTAACAAGGCAGCTATTGCAGTGTGTCTGCAATACGAGTCCGAGCGTAATGCATATAAAACGATCGATATAACTTAGTCCACTTGCGAGTTATCTGTGCTTTCAATAAAAGCACAGAATTGGCATTTTCGCACCAAATCTAAGGTAGACAGAAGATTTAAACATGATGTATGAGGGGCCTCTTATCGTCCGTCAAAAGTACTGCCCGACATTTTCGCTCCGACATTTGGTTAGGTTTTTGCAGGCTGTTAAAATTGCTTTGAATCGAAATTACCTCCCTTTGAAATAAACCTATAGTAAACTTTATCCATTTATGGAAGCTTTTCCTTTAATTGTATCGAACGTTTTTCATTGCGAATCGTTGGGGCCTCAATTGAAATGTGTGGCAAATACTGGCTGGTGAAAAAAAATCCCGCCGGTTCCAAAGAAAAATTATTATCAATTCGTAATGGGCATTTCCATTGAAACCATTGTTAATGTCGCAAAAAGGGCCTCGGACCTGAAAACATCACTCCAGTGTGTTGTTTGAGCAGGAAAATTCGTGTTAATTTGAACTTAAATATGCAATACAATAACATCTCTTGAAGACTTGGTCTTCAAACTTAAAAAATGTTAATTCATAAAACTACAGTAACACTTCAAAAGTGATGTGATTTGGAAAAACGTTATTTTGACCCCTTGCATGCTTTGTTGGGACATGCGGCAGCATTCTAACATAAAAAGCCTTTAAATTTCGCTTATCTCATGCGTAATTGATCGGACTTCAATACATATCAAACACTTTATAAATATTATACATCTATACCCGAAAAAACTACCTACAAAAACAGTGTAAAGTTACTTTTGGCTTCGAGTATATTTCAAACACGAAACGACTGAAAGACTTCAAATTCTCTGCATGATGAAATTAACGTGCAGGAAACCTGTTTTTGCATGATTGTCTTAAGACATGGTCACATGATTAAATTTATTTGAAACAATCTAGTACATTATGCGTAAGTGCTCGTCAAGAAAGAGTATGCAAAATTTAAAAGCAAAATATGTAATCTAACGAACGTTATTCAATTTTTAAAACTACTTTGATGGCATTTTTGCCGAGTGTGTAGTATACATGTACGTATAGGGACATCATATTAACGTCTTGTCTCTGATCTGCTCCAACGGGGTTTAAATTTCAACGCGACTTACATTTGCTCCATTGTTTCTGAATCGACGCTACTACTGAGTCCTCGTTTCCGCTTTATCACAGTGCTTGAATGTTTGTGTTGTTTTCCGTGGTCCGTTATATTATTAGCTATAAAAAATTTCAAGTAGGCAATGATCAGGAAAAGACACAATGAGAAAGAAATTCCCACTGCAAAAACCGAGATGGGAAAAAAACAAATTGACAATTAGGTACTTATACTTAGAGAACATATTGGAAGCCGAGTGAGCAGCAATTTCCCAATACGCGGCCACTCAGTTACCCGAACTTTACTAAAACTATGAAAACGTACATAAGGTTCAAACAGCACAAAAATTCGACACCAAAACATAAAACAAAAAGAACCACAACAGAGGTATCGCATTGGAACGCGGATCACTAACATAAAAATAATTGTGGGCTTAAACCGATTTTACAGGGCCCTAACAGCGCCCTCATCTTCTGCAGTGGTTTACGACATTTAGTTAGTTGTTAATCTATGACTAGTCATTGAATCATCATTTTTTATTTAATATTTAAAGAGGGTACACAATTAACCAAACAAATAAATAATGATAACCACTATGATGAATCAAAAACGAGGACTCACAGATTCAGTAAGCTGCTCGACGATGGAGATCCCTGTTCGCCGAATACCTTACTGAAACCAGAAGCAAAACAACAACAAAAACAACAAAAACAACAAAACAAACAAATAAAAAGCAGTCCACCGGGGTCCAACTGGTGTTTTTCTTTTGCTCCGGAGTTAGTAGGTTATTCGGCGCCCAGGGATCTCCATCGTCGGGCAGCTTACTCAATCTGTGAGTCCTGGGTTTTGATTCATCAGGATGTTTATCATGATTTATTTGTTTGTTCTTGATGATTCATTGACTAGTTAGAGATTCACCACAAGGACCAAATAACTAACTAAATGTTATGAACCACTGCAGAAGCTGAGGGTGAGGTTAGGTACCTGTAAAACCGGTTTAAAGGTACAAGTAGGCAAAGATCAGGAAAAGGCGCAATCAGAAAAAGATTCCCACTCCAAAAACCGAGGTGGGAAAAAAACCAAACTAACAATCAGGTACCTATACCATGAAACATATCGTAAGCCGAATGAGCAGCTATTTTCCCAATAGGTGGCCACTCAGTTACCTTAACTTAACTAATAATATGAAAACATACATAAGGCGCCAACAGCACAAAAAATTTTTAAACACCAAGACATAAAACAAAAAGAACCACCACAGAAGTATCGACTTGGAACGATCAGTAACACAAAGTTACTGGCGGGCTTAAACCGGTTTTACATGGCCATAACCTCACCCTCAGCTTCTGCAGTGGTTCATAACATTTAGTTAGTTATTCGGTCCTCGTGGTGAATCTCTAACTAGTCAATGAATCATCAAGAACAAACAAATAAATCATGATAAACATCCTGATGGATCAAAAACCAGGACTCACAGACTGAGTAAGCTGCCCAATGATGGAGATTCCTGGGCGCCGAATAACGTACTAACTCCGGAGCAAAAGAAAAACACCAGTTGGACCCCGGTGGGCCAAGCAACAGACAAGCCCGCCAGTAACTTTGTGTTACTGATCGTTCCAAGTCGATACTTCTGTAGTTGTTCTTTTTGTTTTATGTCTTGGTGTTTAAATTTTTTGTGCTGTGGGCGCCTTATGTATGTTTTCATATTTTTAGTTAAGTTAAGGTAACTGAGTGGCCACCTATTGGGAAAATAGCTGCTCATTCGGCTTACGATATGTGTCATGGTATGAAGTACCTGATTGTTAGTTTGGTTTTTCCCACCTCGGTTTTTGGAGTGGGAATCTTTTTCTGATTGCGCCTTTTCCTGATCTTTGCCTGCTTGTACCTTTTTAGCTATAATTTTATTCTCTATTCCAATGTATTTACTAGTATTAACATCCGGACACGTATGTTTAGAACGTTAATTATTATTTTGGGTATTCTATCTTGGGTGTACTATTTAAAGTTTAAAATAACCTCGAGAAGATTTATGTGAGGGTACTTTGATTCTTTAATGACACGTTTCTCTATCAACTGGCTTGTGCTGCTGAACTGTAAAAATAATCAAGTATCTATCTAGCTTACGGTGATCTCATATGACTCTTAAAGTGCACGAGACAAGCAATTCCTAGGAAAGTCAATATTATCGTAAAGTAGTTAACAGATCACTTACTGTTTTGGCTAAAACGGTCCGACAATTTATCGTCATATCTTTGATTGAATCAGTGCCGATTCGGAAAATCGTTAAATGGGAGAAACTTCTTTGATTACATATCCTGAACGCTCTTGTCAATATGTCAAAGAGATTCCAGTGAATGCAGATGAAGTGTATTGGGACTAGAGGATTCCTTAATAAGTCAGTCCTCGGATAATCGCTTAATTGTGCGAGGGATATGAGGGGAATTTTGGAAAATTGAAAGGTTATTTCATCAAGTTTGCTCTGTCAGAAGTTCAGGGATATTTTATATTAGATATGTCTAAAGATTTTAAGGATGTTCGCTGCCAATGAAAAAGTATTCAAACTTTTTTTTTAACCACTCTATTTTGATTCCAAAATACAACACAAGACATTTGAAAACAAAATAAATATAGGGTAGTGTGCATTTTTTCAAGCTACAGGCCTCTAAATGAGACCTCTGAGCACCATGTTTTAAATTTCGTAAAATTAATTTAATTTTTAATTCTTTGAAACATACCTGTCTTGAACAAAAATACACCTAGAATGCTTCCAAAAGTCATAATATTTACGTAACGCAGACTATTTTGGACCAAAAGCATAGAAAAATTTGCAACTTGAAGTAGATGACAAAATTTTCCGATTCCTTTTCCAACCCTACCCCCATACTTGAAAAGTCCAAAAAATCAATATTTTGAAATGTGCGAAACCCATATTTGTTGATTCAAACTTTTTCTTTTATTTTCACACAACGTAGAACTTGGTAATATTGTTCGAATAAAAGAAAGAAATATATAGGGTAGTGAGCATATAAGAGAGAAACAACAACAAAATCGTCATTTTCAGCCCTTTTCCAGCTGTTTTGTTTCTAAAAGCCCATTTCATAAAACCACCTAAAATTTTAAAACCAGCACACCAAAGACACAAAGCCTGACTTAGAAGACCATGTACACATATACTGCAGCTAAAATAAACAACGAACTAGTGAAATTAATTTGAAAATGTGTAATATTCAAGTTTAAGCTACCCTACCCCCTAAATTTTACTAACAACTAAAATTTTCTGAAAAGTTGCAGAAAATGGGGTGAAAAAAACGAAGTTTCTTAGATTGACAATTTTCATGGCTCATTCAATGCATATCATCAATATGTATCCAAACATAAAATATTAGGAAAATATCTGCAACCCTTTACGAGATATTCAAGAAAAGAAAAACCGGAAGTTCCAAAATGTCAAATGTTGGCAGCGAACATCCTTAAACCAACATAACGACACAAACAAAAGAAACGTAGTTACAACTTTTCAAAGGTATATAGTTGAATTGGGAAAAGCCTAAACCAGTAACATTCCTTTGTGTGGTATGGGACATTTTGTTTCCAGTGTCAGGTTTGGAGTATTCACATATGTGCAATGCCCTTGAGGAATACACTAATCAGGCTGCTCACCAATGGATACAACAAAGGTAACGTCATCCATTTAAAACATACAGCATCAGGAAAACATGTCCGTGCAATGAATACCCCTTTAAACCCCACTTCTATATAGTTAAAACAGGGGTATACCTATCTTCTTATTTTTGCTCCGAAACATAGATTTTGGGTACTTGTTAGAAAAAGGTACAAGTAGGCAAAGATCAGGAAAAGGCGCAATCAGAAAAAGATTCCCACACCAAAATCCGATATGGGAAAAAACTAAATTAACAATCAGGTACTTATACCATGAAAACATATCGTAAGCCGAATGGGCAGCTATTTTCCCAATAGGTGGCCACTCAGTTACCTAAACTTAACTAAAAATATGAAAACGTGCATAAGGCGCCAACAGCACAAAAATTTAAATACCAAGACATTAAACGAAACAACCATCACAGAAGTATCGCCTTGGAACGATCAGTAATATAAAATTACTGGCGGGCTTAAATCGATTTTACAGGTACCTAACCTCACCCTCAGCTTCTGCAGTAGTTCATAACATTTTGTTAGTTCTTCGGTCCCCATGGTAAATCTCTAACTAGTCAATGAATCATGATAAACATCCTGATGAATCAAAAACGAGGACTCAACAGATTCAAATAAAGAAGGCAGCATAGTTATCAACCATGATTGGGTTAAAAACTTAGCATGCGGACTGTCGCATAACATTCAAGTAATAACCTATACGTCTGTAACATGTAATGAGTTTTCTGAACTGAAAGGAAAAATTATTCCTTCCTATAAGTTTCTTAAATTTGTAAACCAAGTCACCATAAAATTCTGGTTCCGAAAGGCCCTCACCTAAAAGCGTCTTTAACCCAACATTATATTTGGAAATCAATTCATAGTGTCTACGATAAAATTTAGAAAATGTTTTTCGTAGTTTGTGATACCGATAACCCTGTTGGAGAAGTTTGGCCGTTCAACATTTACATGTATTTCGAGCGTTGAAGTCCGTAACATGATTGCAGACTCTAGCAAACCTAATAAGTTGAGAAATGTATACACCGTAAGAAGCACGACGAGGAACGTCACCATCCAAAAACGGAAAATTTACTATATCAAAATCAAAGTCATCGCGCTTATCATAAATTTTAGAAGAAATAAATCCATTTGCAACAGAAAGATGTAAATCTAAAAAAGGGGCTTCGGTATCTGAGATATTGGCTTTGTTCAACTGTAGTTCAGGTGGATAAATTTGATTGACCATACCTTCAAAATAAGGGTTGTCAATGTTCAAAAGGTCATCGAGGTACCTAGAAGTCGAATTAAAAGCCTCGATAACATCAGCTTGATTATCCTGGATAAGAGAATCCATGAAATCTCTTTCGTAGCAGTATAAAAATAAATCAGCTACGAGAGGTTCGCAATTTGTACCCATCGGAATTCCAACAATTTGTCTGTATAACTTGGTCCCAAATCTAATATAAATATTATCCAGAGGATAAGGCGTCGCACACATTCTGACATGACCAAAGTGTATACCGACTTTGGTCACTGGAAGTGAAAAAGGCCTTTCTGTCATTACAGGCAAAATAAAGTGAACCATAGTTTTTTAATGCCCTTTTGAAGGTCCACTCTATCAAATCCAGAAGTTTTTCGTTGATTAGATTATGTGGTAATGTTGTATACAGAGTAGAAAAATCATATGTGGACAAGCTCGTCGCACGAAACACTCAACACTTCAATTTACTGAGCACCTCGCCAGAATTTTTTATTGACCAAAACCAATTTTATTTGAAGTTTCATACCCTGTCTCACAGTATCTTATGACATGAGATTCGATAGCAGTAAGACAGGAAGTTAATGATTTAGAAAGTTCAGTAGTAGTACAAGAGCTCGAATTTGCAATAAATCTAGCTTTGTATGGTCTTTTATGAAGCTTAGGTAACCAATACATCGTAGGAAGTTTGTCTTGGCCTTCATTGACACAAACAGAAAACTTAACAGGTAAATCGTGAAAGTGAGCATTAAGTACAGACATTTCATCAGTATCTGTCTCCAGATAAGCTCTGGTACCATCAAGCTCCTGTTTTAAGGTGTTAACGTAGTGAAGCCTACAAACGACAACAACATTGTTCGCGGCTTTGTCTGCTGGAACCAAGACATAATTTCTATGAAATTCTTGGATACCTTGCTTCAAATGCCTAAATGATGATTTGGGTTTAGGAGGTATAAAATTAGTATTTTGTGAATAAAACTTTATACGTTTATCCATGAAAGTGAAGATACTTCTTTTCCATTCTTTAAGAGCAGTATCCTCAACACTCTCTCTATTACACCATCGATTACCGAAATCATTCAATGCAGATGCAATCTCCTCCCTACATTTGTCGAAATTAATGTAAGAAGGGAATCTATATTTCGGACCTTTTGAAACAATTTTGCGAATTATAGAATCAGAAAATAGAATGTAGTTACTATATGTCCAACGGGTTGATAAAGATATTTTTAATCTTTACAATCTCAAGACTTCGGAGTATTAGCATGGATCTCAAGATCAGAAACAAGCTTATTGAAATTGAAAATAGTATTTCTGATTGGTTTATTATATTTGTAACAAATAATAGGGGGTTCTGAATTTTGGAAGTACGAGGCTGTTCTAACGTGTACCTACAATCCTAGTTTTGAGCAAAAATAAGAAAAATATCAAAACTTTTCTTCTGAAAATTTTCATTTTTTACAGCTATAAAAATCTCTGTATATTGCATGGGTATGTTTTCGTATTGAATATGTGTAAGCCCAATGAATCCCACAATGCAAAGCCCTGTCATAACTGTCTGAAACAAGAGAAAATATTTATTTCGATAGTCATTAGCCAGGGCTGTCCTCTATAGTTTTGATATGCGCAATGTAACATTTCCATAATACATTTTCTATAGCTCGATTTTGACCCCATCGATGAGTCTATGAAGTAGCACATGAGAGGTAAATCAGTTCGAAATGTCTCAAGTTTTCCGTTACACTTTGGTTGCACGCACAGTAAGTATTTGTACTCTTCTAATCTGAATATCCTTTAATGTGCTGCTAAGCAGACTCGTCGATCTTTTGACTCGTCTGAGGTCAAAACTGAGGTATAAAGTAATATTGTATTGATACATGAAGCAAACGTCAATGTTACTTTCGCCAATCTTTTTATGCTTTATTAAGCATTTACCCAAGTTCATCGAATGATAGTAGCTGTGCTACATCGGTTTCAACTATTTGGTGTCATGCTGTACCTTGGCACTCCCTTAAGCTTTCAGTGTAGAGCCCTGCAGTCTCCAATTTTGCACTCCATTGACCATACTCATTGTTTTGTTGTCAGACAGCATCTTTCGATAATAATCTTCAGAGTGATACATAATTCTGTAATCACCCCCTGCATCAATCTTATCCGTCGTTGACCTATCGTCCGATTAGTGATGGATATTTTTGTACATTGTCTGTAACGGTTTCGCAACTTCTTCTTGACTAATGGTTTTACTGTAGTATAGGTGAAAACAATTCTGTATATAAACTTCTGTCACAATACTTTTTTGCTCACTTTCAAATTTTAATGTTTAGCACTCTTTTATGAATTTTAAAAGATGCCTAAACCGTTAGTAAAGGATTGCCTTTTGTTACTTCAAGAAAAAGTGGTTTCAATTTGTTTCTAGACGTGTTTCCATAAACTCCCTTATTATCACTCGTGAAATGCATTGATTACAGAAGCAATCTAGCTACAAATGTAAAACAAGATTTTATGGCGTCTTGGTTTATGGCTAGAAACATGTCAGATTCTATAATTTTCCCTAGCTTATTTTGAGTATTTCTGCCATTAAATATATTGATGCTAAAGTTGTTTTTATTTAGAATGTATCCTGAAGAAGACTATCAATCTGATAATAAATCCAAAACTGGATTGCTGACGAAAAGCCCAAAGTAGGCAGTGATCAGGAACTGGAACAATCAGAACCAAAATCCCACCCTAGGCTCGAGGTGTAAAAATCGCATAAAATACTTTAGACCCGCACGTCTTTTAGATGCCCAGTAATCTGACTTTGACAGACCATTTCTATTGTGAAGCAGAACAGCTATTCCCTGTGAATTACAATATTGACTTAGTTAATTCATTTTTAGCACTTGGACCGACGTCTTTGATGCATCAAGTCTCCACAAGTGTTATCGGTTAATATGCAACTTTCTTCTCTGGGAATTGCTTATTCAATGCATCATATTCAGAGTAAATGTTAATAGATTGGACTTTGGCATGCACTTTAATACGTGATAGGTCTCATCGAGCAAGTAATTTTAATTGTTAATATTTGTCATAAAAATGAAAGACCATCCAAAACCTTTGAGACATGAACTATATTTCTAACTTGTGAATAGATACATGTACAATAAAAGATGCGTTTGATTTTGACGGAATCTTGGTGATTGAAGTATCATTAGAAACCATTAAAACGCCTTACGTGGAATAAATAAACTTTTGTAACAGAATCATTAGAAAAAGGTTTTGACGCTTTGTCTTAATTCAGTGAAAACATACTTATATCAGTTCGGCAAACATAGAAACTGTAAAAAACAAAATAATTGTTGTCACCAAGTTAGGTATACATCAGGAAAACATGTCCGTGAAATGTATACCCCCTTTAACCCCACTTTTATTTGGTAAAACTGGGGTATGCAGAGGTATACCGCTTTATCTTATTTTTGCTCCAAAACATAGATTGTGGGTACTCGTTAGTGTACCCATAATCTATGTTTTGAGCAAAAATAAGAAAAAAATCTAAAAAAAATCTACTGAAAATTTTCAATTTTTACAACTTCAGAACAATCTGTATATTACATGGGCGTGTTTTGAATATATGTTTGTACATTTACTGTATCTCTTATGTCATGTATTGGCCTGAGATTAATAAAGTTTATTGTACTTGTACTTGTACTTGTAATGAAACGTACATTATAAGTAGAATTTCTAGTCGTTGCCTTCGTTATGTCATTCAGAAACTGGATGAGAAGAATTCTTAAGGACGAAATTTACAGTAGTAAGCATTTATTTATTTATTTATTTATTTATTTATTTATTTATTTACTGACTTACTTATAATACATCACGTATTGTATTCCTTTGGCAAAGCTAAGTGTGTGTTTCTTGTATAATGAATTACCCTATTTTGTTTTCAGCGAGCGACCCTAAACAATTTATTGGAGTCTTTGGGAAAAAATGGTTCGACCAGCCCTTGTTCAATGTAAAACAAGTTAAATTATCATTTATTTATTTATTTATTTATTTATTTATTTATTGTTTCTGCTGATTATGTCACTTACAGCTCTCATATCTTCCATTAATTACAATTATGTTTACTATAATCAAATGCATAGATCTCGTAACCTCTTGACAAAGTGTCTTGGGTACATTAAAAACTAAATCCTATGAACGTTTTCTTTCACATTGATAAAATAGGAAAAACACTTATTACTTGGCCTTGTGCATGACGAATATGTAGAAACAAGTTCCGTCAATGGTGAAATCGGAAAGATCTGCAAACGCCAAATTTTAATTTAACTTTGAAGTGCTATTAAAATTTACTTCAAAGTATCAGAGATTCATCAGTATTCATGAAATGTTTGTCATCTTGATCAACATTTTCCAAACATTAAACATTGTGTGTGTGTGTGTGGTTTGTGCTAGATTTTTTGCATTTTAACTATTGATCATTGTTGGAGAAATCACTCGAAACATTTACAAGAAACCTGTTTCCAAGAACAACAATAAACTGAAAGGAGCATTATTATTCTTACAGCTGTAACAACTTCCTTTATTTTTGTGATCGTTTTCAGTTCTGAACATTTTCTCCCTTGTAAACAATTCCTGTAACAGGGTTTATTTTCAGTGTTTAGTCTATACCATCAGGAAAACATGTCCGTGAAATGTATACCCCCTTGAACCCCACTTTAATATAGCAAAACTGGGGTATGCAGGGGTATACCTATTTTTCTTATTTTTGCTCCAAAACATAGATTGTGGGTACTCGTTAGAACCGCCTCGCCGAGGCGGTTCTAACGTGTACCCACAATCTATGTTTTGAGCAAACATAAGAAAAATATCAAAATTTTTCAGCTACAAATTTTCAATTTTTAAAGCTCAAAAAATCTCCGTTTATTGCATGGGCAAGTTTTCGTAATGGATTAAGCTGTCCAATCTCAAATCAAACATGAGTTCCTTATATCACTGTTTTGGGTAGTAGGCCTATACATATAAGCTTAATGAAATCATTATAAAACCACCATATGCTTAGCTTGGTATACGTTTAAATAAAAATTCATTTCAAATACTTCATAAATATAAAAGTAGGCAATGATCAGGAAACGGGGTAATCAGACAGAAATTCCCACTCCAAAACCGAGATGGGAAATGCCTCAATTGACAATCAGGTACTTATTATACTAAGAAAACATATCGTAAGCTTAGTGAGCAGCTATTTCCCAATAGCGGGCCACTCAAGCACACGAACTAACATATAACCCAAATAATAATTAAAGTTATTTGAAATCGTTTTTAATAATATTTTTTTTGAAAAAAAAAAAAATCATTTTGATACAATAATTCAAGTGCGTTATGGTGCTTGATCTAATAGTTAGGAAGAACTTATAAATATGCACGTGAAAATGGTAATGGTTCAACTTAGAGACTTGTCATTACTGGGGCTACTTCGGTCTTTTTTAATAACTCTCCGTCCATACCCTATGTTAAACCCTATGGTTGATTAGCCTTTATTACGTCAGAATGAACATTTGTCCTCAACAACAAAGGCATTACTAGCCGGGTGTCGAACCCACAACCACAAGCACCGGATTGCTAATCGAATACTCTATCAATTATAGAATATCGCGGCCGGTCTCAAAATAGAAAAGTACGTTTCGGTGATCAAAATGAGCTTACAATGGCCATATATTCTGTCTCCGACCAAACAATAGGTCTCTTGGCAGCCAATTATGACACTTCACTATTTTTACGGAAATAAAAAGAATACGAAGCCATTGGAATAGAGGGTTAGTCATCATCGTGATTGCTTTAGCTTTTTTCTGGTAAAGAATACTTCTTTGTCAGCGGGAAAATGTGTGCATGTATGCAATTTAAGCGTTTCACCACGTTTGGCAGACTATGAGACGAAGTATGTCAAAATTTGTTGCGAAGTACCCATATTCACCACTTGTGCTGCCATTCATGTTTTTGCTTTATTTACTGATTACCACTTATTGGATCACGGCTACTCGTCTGCATTTTGCAGATCATTTGTTTCTCATTCCTACTCACTCACAACTGCAATATTATATGAGCCACCTCGTGGGAAAACCAACAATGTGGTTTCCGACTAGGTCTGACACAAACCGGCCTGTACAGCTACAGAAGCAGGCTAGAAGATTGAAATTTTGGAGTTAAGAAGAAGAGGACTTGTACTATCCGAGTAGCGAAAACAAAGGCGCTGATCAGCTTCGCGGTTACCGCGAAGCTGATCTGCACCTTTGTTTTCGCCTATGCAATTTGTTTGTTTTCCCATGGGGCGGCTCATATGTTTATTGCTTATAACTTGGCGCGACTTCTTTCAGAACAATCATAGTATACCTGTTACCGGTGCAGCGGCACTCATGGAACAGTGCAACATCTTACTAAGTACTATTGGTTAGAATGTCCTTTGTTTTCAGTGATACTGTTCATGTATTTCTTTCCAGTTAAGTACGAGTTGGTGTTTGTTTCCGACAAGTAGATTTTCAATATAAAAAATGGAAAGGAAAACAGTACTTATATAACTTGTATGCTGCGCTTAGAAAACATTTTTTATTCGTCAAATAATACATAATCATAGTATTTCAAGACAGAAGTGTATCTCTCAAAGTCATCATAATTAAATAAAATGACGCATTGTCAGTTAAGAAACCAACATGATTTACATCACGAAAACATGTCCGTGCAATATATACCCCCTTGAACCCCACTTTTATATAACAAAACTGGGGTATGCAGGGGTATACCTATTTTTCTTATTTTTGCTCCAAAACATAGATTGTGGGTACAAAACATAGATTGTGTACCCACAATCCACAATCTATGTTTTGAGCAAAAATAAGAAAAATGTCAAAATTTTTCAGCTGAAAATTTTCAATTTTTAAAGCTAAAAAATCTTCGTGTATTGCATAGGCAAGACGACTGTAAACGTTGCTGTTGTAAAGCCACGTTTCAACATACTACAGACCTTCCACTTGCTAAAGCAATGTGAGTACGAGAAATACTCCCGTCAAACATGTGCTGACAGTGCTAAAGCTTTTAAATAAACAGCATTACATTACACATTTTAGGTCATTAACAGTCAAAATGGAATTTACAAGAATCATGCCATTTGGTGAAGAGTGAAGAGTATTCAGTCTGTCAGCATCGTTATGTTGTTAAAAGGTTGGTGTATGAGATTCCTTCAGAAAAGGCGAAGTAGTGGTATTCGTTATTTATTTATTTATTTATTTATTTATTTATTTATTTATTTATTTATACGTCTGTCATTGGTAATGGATAGCCCGGGAAGCTAAGGATCTTCCTCGTTTAGCTGCGTTTGATCAAGGTTATCTCGCGTCTCGTCCCGTTTCCTACGGAAAACTTAACACGTTTTGTTACGGTGCATTACGGTCTTTGACGGTGTTGACTCTGTTCTACTACGTATGCCATGTTATGATGTTAAGTTTATCACGGCGCGTGAAGTTTAAAAATATAAAATGGCATATCCTGGGGGCAAGATCCTTCATATTGGAGCAGTCACAATGATAAACAGTAGAGACCATATGCTGCACTATGTCATTGAAGAAGAAATAAAATCCTCCGCATCCTGCAATCGGTTGTTGAGGAGCGCGTTTGTTATTATTTCAAAGGCCTTATTCTCATTCAAAGGCACAAAAGTGCTTTAAATTGCACGATGTCTACGTTTCGTCCGAAACAGACCTTGACAAAACGAAAAAAACGTGTTACGCCTTGGTCAAAACGCAACTGGCCGCATCCGTAAAAGAACCGGTCCTAATCGTGATAGATCGTGGATAACTGGACACGCCGGCTTATCACTATCATGCTTCGTTACGGATATCGTAACACAGCGTAAGAAAACTTAACAAGACGTAAACGATCTTAAAAAACAGAGAACTATATTATAAACATTCCACGGCACGGTACGTTTCGAACGAACGGGGCTGCCGTGACCGTCGTGAACATAGTGTAAACGCAGCATTACACTTTGAAGGGGTCCGTCAATAGAAACTCACATTTTCGAGTGAACCGTACGCTTCTAAAGACGACACAATACTGACAAAATATTGGTATATAGCAGCTTAGACCTAACACGTAGATCTATTTTTTACTTGAATAATGTCTGCACGCACTTTTTCTGCACATTGACAAGTGCATCCAAAATCCCCTAATCATCTGTCATCAAAGCGCAATAGACATAATCGGCCACACAAATTTGACATGACAAGGTTCAAGTAGGCAATGATCAGGAGAAGGAGCAAACAAAAAGAAATTCCCACTCCAAAAACCGAGGTGGGAAAAACTAAATTGATAATTAGGTACTTATACTTAACAAAAACATATCGTAAGCCAAGTCAGCAGCCTTTTCCCCAATAGGCGGCCACTCAGTTACTTATTAAAATATGAAAACGTAACTAAGGTTCAAACAGCACAAAAAGTCGACTCCAAAACCTAAAACAAATGGAACCACAACAGAAGTATCGCCATGGAATGATGGGGAGGGGAGGGGGGGCTTAAATCGATTTTACAGGCGCCTTACCTCACCCTTATCTTATGCAGTGACTCTGGTATACTCTGGTATACACAAATATAAACAAGAAATAAGAAAATCATGTTGAGAAATCTAAAACATACATGTAGGTACAAGTACGTCTACAGCTTTTTCTGGCCGCTAAGTATATAATGTTCTGCAAATTATCTTTGAGCTAGATGTCCAATGACAACCTGGCATCGCTAATGCCTAGGTCACACTAGGGCTTACGTACGCTGCGGACGCTGCGGATAGGTGTTCCGTATCAGTCCGTCCTATCCGTAACGATTCGTATCTTATCCGTAATGTCCGTAACTGTAAGTATCGTATCCTCAGTGCGCGGAAGATCCGCGGGCAAATTCTCATAACTGTCAAAAATTCATGCGCGGATGGACAATCGGTAATGATAGGTAATGGTACGTAACTGAAGGCATTTATTCGAACCTGTCCGTATCTAAACAGTATAAAAACGTATCTAAATGTATCATTCCGCGATCAAGCATTTGTTGCGGATCGATACTGTTCCATACGTGTTGTTTCGCTCGGTTGCGGTATTCGTCGTTTACATACTTTTCGATACAATTTAATACGTTCAGATACGAACACGTAATGTTACGGTTCGCCTGTGTCACAAAACCGGTGGCACCACTGTGTCACGCCACAAATGTGAACATGTAAGTAATTCAACGTGAAAAACTTTATTCGAAGGTACCAGTCAGTAACAAACATTATTAATCCGTATGTGAAAGTAACTATAGTCGCAGAAAAAAAACCAAAGCATATCAATACTTGATAAAATTGGTATTTTCATTGATATGAAATTTCACTGATATCAAATCTCACTGATATCAAAAGTCTCTAGTGACTGATATCAGCCTATATCTTCACTGTAGATTTTGGATTACTTCTGACGTTTCAATTGATATTCTAAAATAATTAAAGATATCCATCAATATTTTTGGATATCCTAAAATGAATTATGGATATCCATAAATGAATTATGGATATCCATAAATGAATTATGGATCTCCTTAAATGAATTATGGATATCCATAAATGAATTATGGATATCCAGAAATACATTTTTGGATGTCCAAAAATCACGATGAATTATGGATATCCATAATTCGATTTTTGGATATCCAAAAGTGTATTTCTGGATATCCATAATTCAATTATGGATATCCATAATTCATTTAAGGAGATCCATAATTCATTTTAAAAAATATTTCTTATCCATAATGATTTTTTCCGTGTAATACGCATGCGCTAACTTAAACTGAACGAAACGGAAGCCAACGTAAATTCAACCACAACGGATGCCTCCATTCTCTGACTAGGGAGAAATCATTATATCCCATAGGCACGTATGGGGTGCCGTTTTACTATTTATTTCCTATTTATGGATATCCATAATTCATTTTTGGATGTCCAAAATTCATTTTTGGATATCCATAATATATTTTTGGATACCCATAATTCTTTTTTGGATATCCTAAAATCGATTTATGGATATCCTTAATTCGGCTGAATATTGGATATCCATAAATTGATTTTAGGATATCCTATAATCGAATTATGGATATCCTTAAATACAATCCTATTTTTGGATATCCATAATTCGATTTAAGGATATCCTAAAATCGGGCTAATATTGGATATCCATAATTCGATTTATTCTTAATTATTGTAGGATATCCATAAATGAATTAAGGATATCCATAAATACATTATGAATATCCTTAAATAAATTATGGATATCCCAAAATAGGGAATAAATAGTAAAACGGCACTCCATAGGCACGTACATCATTTTTTTGTGATTTAAGGATATCCTCAAATGAATTATGGATATACTTAAATACAGTCCTATTGAAGGAAATCCATAACTCATTTATGGATATCCATAAATCGAATTATGGATATCCAATATTAGCCCGATTTTAGGATATCCTTAAATCGAATTATGGATATCCAAAAATAGGATTGTATTTTAGGATATCCATAGTTCGGTTTTAGGATATGCTAAATCTATTTATGGATATCCAATATTCAGACGAATTTAGGATATCCTTAAATTGATTTTAGGATATCCAAAATGAATTATGGATATCCAAAAAAGAATTATGGATGTCAAAAAATAAATTTTGGATATCGAAAAAAATAAGGATATCCATAATTCATTTCAGGATATCCATAATTCATTTCAGGATATCCATAATTATTATGGATATCCATAATTCATTTATGGATATCCATAATTCATTTATGGATATCCATAATTCATTTTAGGATATCCAGAAATGTTAATGTATATCCTTTATTATTTAAGGATATCCATAAATGAATAAAGGATATCCATAAATAAATTATGGATATCCTTAAATGAATTATGGATATCCAAAAATAGGGAATAAATAGTAAAATGGCACCCATAGGCACGTACATCATTTTTTGTGATTTAAGGATATCCTTAAATTATGGATATCTTAAAATACAGTTCTATTGATGTACATCCATAACTCATTTATGGTAATCCATAAATCGAATTATGGATATCCAATATTAGCCCGATTTTATAATATCCTTAAATCGAATTATGGATATCCAAAAATAGGATTGTATTTTAGGATATCCATAGTTCGATTTTAGGATATCCTAAAATCAATTTATGGATATCCAATATTCAGACGAATTAAGGATATCCATAAATCGATTTTAAGTATCCAGAAATTAATTTTGGATATCCAAAATGAATTATGGATATCCATAAATATGGAATAAATAGTAAAACGGCATCCCATATGATTGTTGGTTGATGCGTTCATTTACGGTGTAGATACGTTTGTGTTACGGTTTAGATACGGAAAGATTCGAATCAACGCTTTCATTTACATGTCATTACGTACTATTACGGATGTTTCATCCGTGCCCAATTTTTGACTTTTTTCAAAATTTGGGCGCGGATGGAATCGGACTTGCATATACAATACGTTAAGATACGAACATATACGGAAAAGATACGAATTGTTACGGATATGACGGATAGATACGAAAGGTCAGTCCGCAGCGTCCGCAACATCCGGATGTGCTAGTGTGACTGTAGTTTGACTAAAACCCGCGTTTTCTTGCATCAAATTTCACCGTTATATACGCAAGAAAACGCAACATTACGTATCTGAAGGTGTATGTCTGTATCTAAAAGTAACAGATGGTATCGAAAGGTATGTAGTCAAGTATCTTAACCGTATGTATTCGAATTTATCCGTAACTATCTTCGAACGTATCCGTATCTTTCCTGAACTACCCGTATTTATTCGTATTTAAAGGTAATAAATTCATTAAGAACCGTTAGCCCCGCCCACAAAATTCTGCGGATCGCTACGTATAGTATTCGCAACTATCCGCGGCATCCGTAAGCGCTAGTGTGACCTAGGCATAAGATTGTCGAGGTTGATAAAACTGTTCATCAGTTATCCAGTCCTTCCTATTTCTGCTTCTAACCGTCTCTTAATGTATCTGCAGTTCAATGTAGCGCTTCTCGTATCTAGGTCGTTACATGCATTGTTTCCAAATAAAGCATGTTATTGCCTTTTCGGGAATCACAGTCGCAATTGATTCACCAAGACGTGTTTATAGACGTATCAGTGTCTCCATAAACTCCCTTATTATCGCTCGAGAAAAGCATTGATTACAGAAGCAATCTAGATACAAATATAAAACAAGATTTATTGCGTCTTGGTTTATTGCTAAAATGTGTCTGATTCTATTATTTTTCGTAGTTTATTTTCGATACTTAAATCTAGCTACTTTTTATATTTTGGAAGTGCTCTATAGAGGAATATTGATAAATCCGAAACAACTTTGCAGAAGCAAACATTGAGTTGTGCCAATTCATTTTCCAGTATCAAATATTTAACCGTAATTATGTGTGATGCGGTCACTGACCAGTGCATTTTTTCCACATAATTTTGTATTTGGTTGGTGCTTTAGGTCGTATTTTCGTCAGTTGTTGCACATGGGTTTTTATATCATACACTTTGACTATGCGTCTTGATTGTGTCGAACATGGTCGGACCCGAAAACAATTTTTGAACAGTTCATTTGTTACTTTGTGTACTTTAAAAAAACGGTAAGTCACTTGTAGATTTGGAATTAAACCAGGGTTTATCTCAATTTATAAAATATTACAATGCTTCAGACCTGCATGTCTTGGAAACCCAATAATTTTACTTGACAGGCCAGAAGCTGAATAGTTTATTCCCTGCAGTGAACAACTGTATATTGACTTAGTTAATTGTGAGCACTTGGCGGACGTCTTTAAGTAAACTGTGCAACACCATCATGTCGTGTTAAATATTATTGGAATCAATGCACATTGCTGTTTAATTTGCAGTATTGTCCTCTGATATTGGAATTTCCGTGTTATAAAATATCGTTGTTCAAAGTATCGAAGTTTAAATAGGTTACACTTTGATACGATATTACTCATGTTGGTACGAATTATGTCTTCCCCCCGACAGGGTCGGGAGACATATTGTTTTTCCCCGTGCGTCTGTCCGTCCGTCCGTCCGTCCGTCCGTCCGTCTGTCTGTCTGTCTGTCTGTCTGTCACAAATCGTGTCCGCTCTATAACTTGAAAACCGTTAAAGATTTTTCAATGAAACTTGGTACACTTGTAAACCACGGCGAGACGATGTGTCATGCACAAGAACCATAACTCTAGCTTGAGTATTTTGGAGTTATTTCCCTTTGATTATTTTCGATACAATTTCGTGTCCGCTGTATAACTTGAAAACCGTTTAAGATTTTTCAATGAAACTTGGTACACTTGTAGACCACGACGAGACGATGTGTCATGCACAAGAACCATAACTCTGGCATGAGTATTTTTGGAGTTATTTTCCTTTGATTATTTTCGATACAATTTCGTGTCCGCTGTATAACTTGAAAACTGTTTAAGATTTTTCAATAAAACTTGGTACACTTATAAAGCATGATGAGACGATGTGTCATGCCTAAGAACCATAACTCTAGATTGAGTATTTTGGAGTTATTTCCCTTTGATTATTTTCGATACAATTTTGTGTCCGCTGTATAACTTGAAAACCGTTTAAGATTTTTCAATGAAACTTGGTACACTTGTAGACCACGAAGAGACGATGTGTCATGCACAAGAACCATAACTCTGGCTTGAGTATTTTTGGAGTTATTTCCCTTTGATTATTTTCAATACAATTTCGTGTCCGCTGTATAACTTGAAAACCGTTTAAGATTTTTCAATAAAACTTGGTACACTTATTGAGCATGATCAGACGATGTGTCATGCACAAGAACCATAACTCTGGCTTGAGTATTTTATGAGTTATTTCCCTTTGATTATTTTCCATACAATTTCGTGTTCGCTTTATAACTCGAAAATCGTAAGAGTTATTTCAATGAAACTTGGTACACATAAAGCACGATGAGATTACGTGTCGTGCTAAAGAACCATAACTCTTGCTTGCATATCTTTGGAGTAATTTCCCTTTGATTATTTTCCACACAATTTTGTGTCCACCCTATAACTTGAAAACCGTAAGAGAAATTTCAGTGAAACTTGATACACTTATAAAGCATGATGAGACGATGTGTCATGCACAAGAATTATAACTCTTGCTTTCATATCTTTGGAGTTATTTCCCTTTGATTATTTTTCCATTCAATTTCATGTCCACTCTATAACTTGAAAACCATAAGAAATATTTCAATGAAACTTGGTACACTTATAAAACAGAATGACAGGATATATGATGCACAAGAACTATAACTCTTGCTTGCATATTTTGGACATGCACGTAGAAAGGGGGGAGACATCAGTTTTCACATAGAAAACAAATTCTAGTTACAATTTGTTGACATGCCATTGTCTCATGGAACACGTACTTTCTGCTGGGCATATTTGTAATAAAATGTAGAAATGACGGAATCTTATCGTAAAACCTCCAACCATAGAATAAGTGAACTTTTGAACAAAGTCATTAAAAGTGTTTTGTAGAGATCTTTAACATTATGTCTTACCTAGTGAAACAAACATATACTTGTATTAGAACATTAATGCCATCATAGAATCAGTCGGATTGTGTCTTATCGGTAAGCAAACTTAGGCATATTAGGAGAGAGAGAGAGCAGAAATTGGTAGTCATTGACATCGTTATGCCATTCAGAAATTGGATTAGGAGAATTCTGAAGGATGAACGTTACAGTGGTGAGCATTTATTTGTTGATGACATTTATTTGCTTATCAATTGTAATACAATGTACATCATGTTTTACTGATGGTGCGTGTTGAATATGTATAAAATTACAACAAACATACCATAAACAAATATTGATTTAAAATACTGTGGTAGCAAAGTTTCATCGAGGGTAATGGTAAAGGTTCTGCAAGTACAGAATTTCAACATTGAATTTCAATTAAAATGTTTTTGAATGGTTACAGATCTTAATGAAATGATCACTATATATTGCAAACATTAGGTTTTTAATCTCAGATGTTTTCAATGCTCTGTTCAGTGTCGGAGAAATCAGACTTAAAACCAATCATTGTTGTTTATTATATTACAAGAAACCTGCTTCTAAGAACAATAAACTGAAATGCACATTATTATTCTGACAGCTGTAACAACTTCCTTTATATTTTCTGTGGTTGTTTATGTGTCAGACTTTTTTCTTCCTAAACTATTTCTGGTAACATGTAACAGGTTTCATTGAATGTTTAACCCATAAGATTATACATAGTGATAACTATACAAATTTTTCATTTGGGGCGGTATATCGTCGGCTATACGATCGGAAACTTTGTTTTATGGTGACCGTATATACCGCCTTGTATACCGCCCCAAATGAATTTTTTTATTATTGTTATAACATTCTAATGTACGTTTTTACTATAAACATCGAAAACGTATTGTTTTTGCACCAAACGTGAGCTTCACGAGCGACTTATAACCACGACGTTAACCAATCATAAACGACGTTGATCATGACGCTGGATTTCCGACGGTATATCGCAGAATATACTGTCGGAAATTTTGAAGTTATCCAATCAGACGTCGCGTTACATTCTCAAGTTGATTAGAGTGTAAAATGTGTAATTATTTATGAGTTCCTTCAAATAAAAAACACGTTTTCTTTTATGCCGTATTTATGGACATGCGTGAATTTTGGTCAAATGCAAGGAAATGTTCAAGTCAGGCACTTTTCTTCATATAAATTACACGAATGGTTTGAGCAGTTTATAGCACAAATATTACGCACAACATGACTGAATGAATACCACATAAATGCCATTGCATCAAAATGTAGTTATGCACAACACAAATATCACGATTGCGCATATTGCTTTGCGTCATGCAAACTTAATTGAACTTCAAAGTGTAACGTTTTTAAGCCGAGCGTACAATTCAATTAGTGAAATATGAATTCATTGAGTCACAAAATGTAATATATCAATTTTGCTCTTGGCTGCTTTGCCATATGATTAGATACCAATGATTGTTACAATGATTAAAAGGGAAAATAATCAACTTCAAATCACAACAATTAATCAATTCACAGGCAGACAAAGTCTTGTGACCTAGGTACCTGTCTATGATACTTATCAAAGACAACTCGGTAGCTGAGCCACAAGCTTTAAAACCAAAGTCTCAATTTAACCCAGAGACTTTATCACCAGCCTGACAATGTCACTTCCAGGGGATGTGCCTTTGTCCCCTAATTACAATAACTCAGTACTATCCAAGTTCCAGTGATCAATGGCAGCAACAGCTTTATGATAGCAATTCCTGTCTATGACGTATTCGTCGATAGACAACACGGAAGCTAAGCAATAAGCTTTCAATGTGCCCAGAACACTACTGAACTATAGTACTTAACCGTTATTAATATTTCGATGTTGACACTTCAGCGGACTTGCAACAAGTGTGTCACATACGCTATCGCTGCTCCTTTTATACCAGCGAATTTGGATCAGTCCATTTAGTTTGGACGAGTCTATTTCAGGTTGGGTAGAAACGTCCACTGCCTCTCAATGCATTTTTAATAAGCGTCTACTGACTATGTTTTCGTATTATTAAAAATTCTTTTAATAACCTCGCTTGGGCTTGATAAAACAATCAATCGTCATTATTAATCATAGAACTTTGCATCTTTAGTATTAAATCACTAACCTACCGGGTTAAAACCTTGTTTTTAATGATTTCAATTTGTTTATTTTGGCGTCTGCCAAACTTCCGGTATACCGAAATGCTAAAACACGGGACTGTATCCAGGACATTTCGTTCCAGAAAGATCACTTTGCTACATTACCCACGCCTCCGGGTTTATGCGTCCCGCATGAACAAAAGAAATAAGTAAATCAAACATAAATATCTTTATTGATATTTCACCTACTTTCAACTTCATTGATATTTTACCATAATTGCTATCTTTTTATTTATCATTTTTCCAATATCTTTGGTTCATATAAAAACATAAGTATTTTTTTTATGGATCCAAGCTTGAAACACTTGCTTAGTGTCTAATTTAAGTATCAAGATCCAACTCTGTCAGTCAGTATTTTCAAACTTTCAATGTTTAAATATATGATCTATTTCACAGTTCTGACTATTGCCTATAGTCAATATCCATACTGATTATGGCTCCATTAGCAGTGAAATCCCTTCTTATGTTGATATCAATAGGCCTCAGCAAAATTCCTCGTGGTAGATAGTCTCCAAGATTCATTGGGGGCTCTGACTTTGGTTCCCCAGATCTGTTCATGTTGTAGTTGGAGAACAATGTCTCTCCATCGTCTGTCAGAATAATGTTCTGTGACACATGCTTCTCCTTCTTAACTTCTACCTGCACCAACATCTTACTATCTTTCTGTTCAAGATAACCCTGGGTGTCCATGTCCTGACACTCTGATTCTTTCTGCCTGAACTCCTGAAGAACTGGCACTTCTTGTCCCAGAAACTGATTATCCTGCTGCTCACTTGGCAAGTTAATTTTCAACTCTTTGTCATTAGTTCCAAGTTCTTGACCTGTGACCATATCAGTCTTTTCGTTGGCCGAATCCTCCTGGTCGATATCCACAATCAAATTAGCCTCTTTATTATCCTGTATAATACCAGTAGGGCTATTGTCTATGTCTACTTTCACAGATTCATCATTACTTTCATTCTCAGAATCTGAGGTATCTGAAGCTCTAGACACTGTCTCCACCTTCCGCTTTTTAGGCGCAAACACTGGATTTGGACAAACATTCTTCCGGAACACACGACCTTTCAAGAGTTCATTTTCATTTGTCTCCCCTAACTCTATGTCCGGGTCCTTGTCCCATGTTTCCTTAATATCCGTATCACTAGGCAGCGCCACTTTCTTAGTTGGTGTGACAAGTTTTACAGCTTTATTGGATAATTTATCCGCCTTTGATGGTTTGATGAACTCTGGCTGGTAGGCATGGAAGTTTTTCCTATGTCTTATGAGGTAGCACATCTTACTGAAGGTAGCCCCACACTTGGTGCATGCCTTTCGCTTCCTAGCACAGATGACTTGGTGTGAGGTGAACAGCTCACTCAGAACCATTTTGCGGCAGTTGTTACACCACTGGTGTTTTCTTGGGGTTTTCTTCTCGTTAGCCATAGTGGACCTGTAAATAGAAAACACAAAATCTTTAGCACAGATTGGCCTTTGTCCATCTTCAGTTTTGCCTTCATTGGTCATTTCACTCAGGTCTGGAATTTTTACTCTCTCCGACACTGATATGCGATTACATTCAAGTTTACCATTACACAGCAGTTCAAAAGACTCCCCATGAATTGATAAAATATTTTGCACTACATCTATCTGACATTCATTTGTCTTCAAGAAATCTAACCCCATTATCAATTCAACGTCAATGTCTGCCACAACAACCTGGCATGTATATTGCATACCACCTATGTCGATGAACACTGTGGTTTTTCCCTTTATCTCAACGGATTCACGTGAAGCCGTAAACACCTGAGTGTCATATTGTTCCAATCGTGATGACCTACACTGTTTTATTTTGTCCCAAAGGCGAATTGAAATAATTGTCAAGGTTGCTCCTGTGTCGATTAAACTTTCTACAGGGATACCATTTACTTTGCAGTTCAAATAAAGGCCTGATCCAAGGCTAGCCACTTGTTTCATCTGATGATCGACACTTTCGGACGAGTCTGTGGACAGTCGCGCCGAAAATGCTCTTCAGAACCACATGTCCAACATCGTCGTTTATACCGTGTCTTCTGTTGATCTTGTGAAGAATCACGTTGCTTATTAGACTGCTTGAAAACTTGAGGTGACTGACTTTTATCATTCGTATTTCTGTGACCTGTCAAACTATCCAAAGTCTTCTGTATTTTGAACATGTTATTTTTCAACAGTTTAAGTTCATCCTGTCTATCTGGATCTTTTTGTTCTTGCTTATTGGTTGACCGCATAAAACCTTGGCCTTCCAAATGTTTCCTTTCTGCCTTATTAAATGCTTCGAGCTCAACGGCATGGCGGACAGCCATGTTCAGACTGGTTGGCCTAGCTTGCTTGATCCGTAGCCTCATGTCTGAACTGACGAGGACATCTATAAACTGTTCTTTTGCCAATGTCTCTCGTAGATCTGCTGGTGCAGTTGGATAGGCTAACTTAGTGAGGCGCCAAACGTCTTGACCAAGTTCACTCAGTGACTCTGTCGCTATTTGTTTTCTTTCCTTGAGCTGGACTCTATATAGCTCAGTTTGATTAGGTGGTGCAAATCGTTCCTGTAGTGCATTTGACAATTCCTTGTAATCATTGGACTTGGATGACAAATTACCAAAGACCCATTGAGCCTGTCCTCTCAAAGATACTGCTAGATAGAGGCCTTTCTCTTTATCAGTCCATCCATTTATTTCCGCACATGCATCGAAATGTGCCTTAAAGTCCGTCCAATATACAGTTCCGTCATACGTGGCAGGTTTGATCTTCACGCCACTCTTATCATGCGACTTTGGAGTCGGGACAAACAGTGGTTCAGATGACTTTGTCACCGGAGCACTGGGCGTCGATGTAATAGGCCCTGGATTGAAGTCTAAGGAACCACCTTGCATTATTCCAGAACTTCGTCCGACGTCTGTCCCACTGATACTGCTGTTATCATATAAATGCAATTCTGGAGGCTCACGTATTGTGACATGTTCCCTTCTGCCAGGTGGTATATCTGGAAGAAGTCTCCTTTGCCTATCAGTCTCCTTTGTTCTTTCTTCGTCATGAAGCTGCTCAGATTGCATCTCTAACTGGCGTAGCTCACTTTCGAGTGACAATATCTCGTTTTGCATCAAGCTCATTTCATTCTTTCTTCGCATAACTTCTAGCCTTTTTCCAAGTATACTCATGGAAACGCTAAATTTTGAATCTTCTCCTTCCATTGTTATTAGGATTTTATACACTGAGACAATATTCGTGGTAGAACAGGACTACCAATATCCCACCGTAGAAGCCACCAAATTATGTAACGTTTTTAAGCCGAGCGTACAATTCAATTAGTGAAATATGAATTCATTGAGTCACAAAATGTAATATATCAATTTTGCTCTTGGCTGCTTTGCCATATGATTAGATACCAATGATTGTTACAATGATTAAAAGGGAAAATAATCAACTTCAAATCACCACATTTAAACAACAATTAATCAATTCACAGGCAGACAAAGTCTTGTGACCTAGGTACCTGTCTATGATACTTATCAAAGACAACTCGGTAGCTGAGCCACAAGCTTTAAAACCAAAGTCTCAATTTAACCCAGAGACTTTATCACCAGCCTGACAATGTCACTTCCAGGGGATGTGCCTTTGTCCCCTAATTACAATAACTCAGTACTATCCAAGTTCCAGTGATCAATGGCAGCAACAGCTTTATGATAGCAATTCCTGTCTATGACGTATTCGTCGATAGACAACACGGAAGCTAAGCAATAAGCTTTCAATGTGCCCAGAACACTACTGAACTATAGTACTTAACCGTTATTAATATTTCGATGTTGACACTTCAGCGGACTTGCAACAAGTGTGTCACATACGCTATCGCTGCTCCTTTTATACCAGCGAATTTGGATCAGTCCATTTAGTTTGGACGAGTCTATTTCAGGTTGGGTAGAAACGTCCACTGCCTCTCAATGCATTTTTAATAAGCGTCTACTGACTATGTTTTCGTATTATTAAAAATTCTTTGAATAACCTCGCTTGGGCTTGATAAAACAATCAATCGTCATTATTAATCATAGAACTTTGCATCTATAGTATTAAATCACTAACCTACCGGGTTAAAACCTTGTTTTTAATGATTTCAATTTGTTTATTTTGGCGTCTGCCAAAGTTCCGGTATACCGAAATGCTAAAACACGGGACTGTATCCAGGACATTTCGTTCCAGAAAGATCACTTTGCTACAAAAGATTTACATTTACACTACATGCAACTGGGCTCTTTGTTTTCCTGATTGTTTGATCACTTTTGGTCGAATTAATCGCTACATATAATTCGGCAAATAGGTTACTGTATGGGCGTTACCTCATGAATACGTTATTGGGTATGGTCTACTTTTGACCAAGGTCAAAGCTAAAGGTATACAGTTGAAAGATTCAACTCACATGTTTTCCGTTAGAAAGTACGAATGAAATACTACTTTGTCTAATTCACTGAATGGACAAAATACATGGTAGCTGATCTCTAACGGTAAATATGTGACAGCACTCTAGGCTGACTAAGTTCGACTTTTCTATAATCTCCCAATTTTGAACAGATGGACTAGTCGACCACGCCCAGATATGAATATTAAATTAAAGTTGCCGCCTATACAGTGACCTATTTGCCAAATTATACAGCAGATTACATTCGCCACTACGCGATCGAGTTTGCTAGCCCAATAAATTCATACTGTCAGTATTTCTGACATTATTTATCATTTACAACTTTATCTACAACATGATCACACATGTTTTGTTTTCTTTTACCCTGCTGCTATTTTGCTAATCATGTCTACTCACTCACAACTGCAATGCTGCAAATTAATTACTGTTACTCAGTGTGATTTGTTTCAATAACATCATAGTATACTTGTTAACAACATGTTTTACTAGAAAAAAGTGCAAGGTGTTACTAAGAACTAGTTCAGTATTCTGTTAACATGGTTAAACTGTATTGTATTATTTTGTTCACTGCTCTTAAATAAAGGATCTCAGCTTTAATTTTATTTGCAATAACTGCAGCTGATGCTGTGCCTTGTGGCGACCCTAAAAATCGCCCCGTACATCTTCCATAGTGCAGATTACATTTTTCTTTTGGTCCTATGAAATCAGCGAAGATATGCTGAGAAATCGGAAAACTGTTACCGATTTACATTCATTTTCTAACCAGTAATAGATTATTTCTTTTGGTCCTTTGAAATCAGGGAAGATATTCTGAGGTCAGAAAATTATTATCGGTTAAGATGCATTTTCTAACCAACAACATATATATATGGCCCCCATTGGATAATAATAGTCTTTGTATCGACTAGCCTGTTGAAGGGTGCAAAATTACAGTGATTCTGTTTGGCTCAATGTTGTCAAATGTAAAGGGTCACTGATGAGGCTTGAGTAGCCGAAGCCGTGGTATGACCCAGCCGTTTCTCATTAATATGTTTCACTGGAGGCGTAAGCCTTAAACAAAATAAAAACAAAACAAAAACCAACAACAATACTTGTGGTATAAATTAAGGCTTTCTTTACTGGCCGTTCTAATACGATTCTGTTGTGATTTATCTTCGTGTTTTCTGTTTATTCTGCTGTCTCTTCTGTGTTTTGTGCAGTCCATTCTTTAACGACTGGTGTCTTGGTTGGGATTTTTATTCAATTTTATCATTGTACTTTGCAGTCATTCATGTAGCCGAAATTCATGTCTGTACAATGTACAAACAGGTTGTCGAATATTTTCTGTTCACCTGCATACTAAGATATTGGATTTGGATTTTCATCTGGCAAAAACTCTGACGCATTCGTTTTAATGTCATTGTCGACTGTTTTGTTGCCATTATTTCCGACAGTAAACTATAAGACTCGTTCTATTTCTTGCAGATGCAACATGTTGTTAGTTTTCTCTGTCTTATTAAAACGACGTTTGTGGTGCGCTTCTATGTCTGCTCTTGATTTCTTCCCTTGACTGGGGGTTTTCTTTACTATTTCATGACTGAACCAGGTTCTTGATCGCCTAACCAAAAATATTAAACCGTTGTCATTCCTCAAAATAACACGTGTTTTCTGAAACAAATTCAACTAATTTCTTCATATATGCGATCGGGCTACATGTATTTTGAATATGATCAACCCCCTTATTATCACTCCCGTAAGAGATTAGTTCTAGAATAAAAAACAAAACTGAAATTCCTTGACAGCAGTAAGCATATTAATGAGAAAAGTGATGGACCATACCGCGGTTTCGGCTACTTCAGCCTCTTCAGTGACCTACAGCTTTTGCAAAATGGAGCCAAAGAGAAATACTGTAATTTTGCAACTTTCAACAAGATAATACAAAGACTAGTACGTATTATCCAAACAGAGCCAAATAAATAAAACGTTGGTTAGAAAATGAATCTAAACCGAATACGAATTTCTGATTGCACAGAATACCCCCGCTGATCTCAAAGGACCAAAAGGAAATATAATCTGCCTTATGGATGATGTACGGGGAGACTTTTTAGGGCCGCCACACGGCACAACACTAGCTGCAGTAATAGCAAATAAAAATTAAACTTAGATTCCTTCAGAGCAGTGAGCATATTATTGAGAAAGGCAATCTAGCTTAAGATGTAATCTGAAAAATTTACATTATTTTTTTGAGTTTTAAGAATATTGTGTGTGTGGTTTGTGCTAGAATTTTTGCATTTTAACTATTTATCATTGTTGGAGAAATCACTTGAAACATTTACAAGAAACCTGTCTCCAAGAACAACAATGAACTGAAAGGAGCATTATTATTCTTACAGCTGTAACAACTTCCTTTATTTTTGTGATCGTTTTTCTGAACATTTTCTCCCTTGTAAACAATTCCTGTAACAGGGTTTATTTTCAGTGTTTAGTCTATACGTTTAAGCTGTCCAAGCTCAAATCATACATGAGCCCGTGCATGAGAAAACCAACAATTTGGGGTTCCGACCAGGTCTGACACAAACCGGCCTGTACAAGCACAGAAAAGAGCTAGAAGCATGAAATTTCGGATTTAAGTAGAAGAGGAATTGTACTATCCGAGTAGCGAAAACAAAGGCGCTGATCAGCTTGGCAGTTACTGCGAAGCTGATCTGCGGCTTTGTTTTCGCCTATGCAGATTGTTGGTTTTCCCATGCGGCGGCTCACATGAGTTCCTTTAATCACTGTTTTGGGTATTAGACCTATACATATAAGCTTAATGAAATCATTATAAACCCACCATATGCTTAGCTTGGTATACGTTTAAATAAAATTTCATTTCAAATACTTCATAAATATAAAAGTAGGCAATGATCAGGAAACGGGGCAATCAGACAGAAATTCCCACTCCAAAACCGAGATGGGAAATGCCTCAATTGACAATCAGGTACTTATTATACTAAGAAAACATATCGTAAGCTTAGTGAGCAGCTATTTCCCAATAGCGGGCCACTCAAGCACACGAACTAACATATAACCCAAATAATAATTAAAGTTATTTGAAATCGTTTTAATATGTTTTATTTGAAAACAAAATCATTTTGATACAATAATTCAAGTGCGTTATGGTGCTTGATCTAATAGTTAGGAAGAGCTTATAAATATGCACGTGAAAATGGTAATGGTTCAACTTAGAGACTTGTCATTACTGGGACTACTTCGGGGTTTTTTAATAACTCTCCGTCCATACCCTATGTTAATCCCTATGGTTGATTAGCCTTTATTACGTCAGAATGAACATTTGTCCTCAACAAGAAAGGCATTACTAGCCGGGTGTCGAACCCACAACCACAAGCACAACCACCGGATTGCTAATCGAATACTCTATCAATTATAGAATATCGCACCCGGTCTCAAAATAGAAAAGTACGTTTCGGTGATCAAAATGAGATATTCTGTCTCCGACCAAACAATAGGTCTCTTGGCAGCCAATTATGACACTTCACTATTTTTACGGAAATAAAAAGAAAACGCAGCTATTGGAATAGAGGGTTACTCATCATCGTGATTGCCTTAGCTTTTTTCTGGTAAAGAATACTTCTTTGCCAACGGGAAAAATGTGTGCAAGTATGCAATTTAAGCGTTTTCACTACGTTTGGCAGACTATGAGACGAAGTATGTCAAAATTTGTTGCGAAGTACCCATATTCACCACTTGTGCTGCCATTCATGTTTTTGCTTTATTTAATGATTACCACTTATTGGATCACGGCTACTCATCTGCATTTTGCAGATCATTTGTTTCTCATTCCTACTCACTCACAACTGCAGTGTTTAATGTTTATTCATTACGAAAACTTGTCCATGCAATATACAGATATTTTCTCTGCTCAAAAACCGAAAATTTTCAGCGGAAAAAATTTGATATTTTTCTTATTTTTGCTCAAAACATAGATTGCGGGTACACGTTAGAACCGCCTTGGCGAGGCGGTTCTAACGAGTACCCACAATCTATGGTTTGGAGCAAAAATAAGAAAAATATGTATACCCCTGCATACCCCAGTTTTGCTATATAAAAGTGGGGTTTAAGGGGGTATTCATTTCAATGACATGTTTTCCTGATGTGCTTATGACTTTGCGCGACTTCTTTCAGAACAATCATAGTATACCTGTTACCGGTGCAGCAGCACTCCTGGAATAGTGCAACATCTTACTAAGTACTATTGGTTAGAATGTCCTTTGTTTTCAGTGATACTGTTCATGTATTTCTTTCCAGTTAAGTACGAGTTGGTGTTTGTTTCCGACAAGTAGATTTTCAATATAAAAAATGGAAAGGAAACCAGTACTTATATAACTTGTATGCTGCGCTTAGAAAACATTTTTATTCGTCAAATAATACATAATCATAGTATTTCAAGACAGAAGTGTATCTCTCAAAGTCATCATAATTAAATAAAATGACGCATTGTCAGTTAAGAAACCAACATGATTTGAATCCATCCTTGACGTCGTTCTAGAAGTTGCTTTTAAGAAAAACGACTGTAAACGTTGCGTTTATAAAGCCACGTCACTGACAGTGCTAAAGCTTTTAAATAAACAACATTACATTACACATTCTAATTCATTAACCCATATTTGACGAGTGGATTTTCCCATCACTATTATATGGGTGAGTCCACTTTCATTTTTAGGGGCGTCAGGAGTGATTTTTATTTTTTTTATTTTTTTTTTCAATTTTTCGATGAAAATTCTCTAAGCAAACAGAATAGCCCCAGATGGGACACCGCGTTCTGCGGCGTCACATATGGGGCTATTCTGTTTGCCTATGTCCCATAAAAGGGACGCCTTAACAGTCAAAATGGAATATACAGGAATCATGCCATTTGATGAAGACTGAAATTATCAAAGTGAAGAGAAACGATCGTTATGTCGTTAAAACGTTGGTGTATGAGATTCCTTCAGAAAAGGCGTCATAGTGGTAAGCATTATTTATTTATTTATTTGTTTATTTATTTATCTATCTATTTATTTATCTACCTCTATTATTTCTAATACTTAACACAGATCCCTCAAACCTTTAAACTCGGATATAACAGGAGTGCAGGCATGTATGTTTTGATATATGATCAAATCACAATTTTGAAGGGTACATATTATGATAAAGAATTAGTTTATCCAACTGACATAGACTCTGACGTATTCATTTTAATGCTAAAGTCAACTGTTTTGTTGCCATCATTTCTGGAAAAAAATAATAAAAAAATACAAGTAGGCAAAGATCAGGAAAAGGCGCAATCAGAAAAAGACTCCCACTCCAAAAACCAAGGTGGGAAAAAAACAAAAATAACAATCAAGTACTTATACCATGAATCAAGTACTTAAACTTGTCATGTTTCCTGCCGATGTAACATGTTCTTTGTGGCCGTTTGTTTTCTTCGCATATGCTACTACATAAACTATCATTTTCAGTGTTTGTGATGCATTTCTTAGTATTGCTCTTGGTTGTGTGTTCCCTTCCAGAAGTTTAACTACTATAAATAACGGGGACTCTTAATTATCTCATTGAATACACTGTTGCCATTCCTTTCAATAATATGTTTTTGCTGAAAAAAATCTGATTTGGGATCGGGCTGCATCTATTTTGAATATGGTCAATAAAATATTTCTTATATAATATCTAGACTTATTGCACCCACAAACCCCATATTATCACACTTGTAAGAGATTGATTACAGAAGTAATCAAGCCCGAGATGTAAACAGAACAATTTATTATATTTTTTGAGTTTAAGAAATATTTGCTTGTTAGTTTTTGTGTGTAGAAATTGTGTCTGATTTTGTTTTTCTTTTAGTTCACCATGTGAGACTTCGATTCTATGCGCGTGGCCGTCCTTTTTAACATTAATATCTCAAAGACCGGTAAGCATATCACAAAACAGTTTAAGCTTAGTCATCATATATAGAGCGGCGGATTGTCTGCATTAGATTTTGAAGGGGTCCGTCAAAAGAAACTAACATTTTCGAGTGAAAAGTCCGAAAAGGCAATAACATGCATGTAGCGACCTCCCGGGGGGGGGGGGGGGGGGGGGGGCACTCCCTGGTAAGCAGTGTACCGATGCGTGATCAAAGGATTGTTGAACATACCCTAAACAGTGTGATCGACATTTAAAATTTGATCCCCCTTTTCACTGTGTTTGCTTTAAAATGTGACCCTTTCCACTGTGTCCCGTCAAAAAGTACCCCTTTCCACTGTAGTCAACTAAAACACTGGAATGCAATAATTCTCTTATAACCACGTGAAGATGCTATATGTGTAATATGCAAACAATCTGCCTGATGGCTTCAGAGAAGTAATTTTAAAATATAGACAGACTACAGTAATGGAAGATGGATGCCAGGTACCTGCCTATCCTATAAGATCACCTTTGAGACTTTGACTCTGTTGGGTTAAAATGCTTAAAAATGTGGAACTGATATGATCATAAACAAACATTTGGTCATGCAATCAACACATGAAATAGCTAAAGTTACAAATAGGCAACATACAGGTACAATAAGAAAAGATGGTAAACCTTAAAATGCACATACAAAAGAAATTGTCATCACTGAAACGAGAAACAGACTAACCACAGAGGAAGTATCGCCTTGGAACTGTCAGTAATAAAGTATCGGGGGTTTAAATTGTTTCAGGGCTTTCAAGCTTTGCCCTCAGCATCTGAATTTGTTCAAATGTACACAGAAAATTGACACAAATATATATGAAATAATGGTTGGTTGGTTAATTTTGTGTTTTGTCCCACTAAACAGCTAAGGTAATATGGCGATAGGAAATTAGTTTAAGTCTTGTACGAAAAACTGGAGAAGCCTGGAATTGACCCCTGGTTTACCAGGCAAGCAGCTTTCCCACTACACCACTAGGCTTCTATACATACTTGAAATAAATCTTGATATAGTAGATAAATACCAAGCACTTACATATAGCAAGCATTATGGAGAGCAGGGTACAAAAGACAAGATTTAATACAAACCATTTTTATTTGTATGAACTACTCAATTAGCAGAAACAATAATTTCTATTGAAGCAACACACATTGTTGAACAGAAAGGGAAAATCATATCTTATCCCTTACGTTTTAGACATTTTAGTCATTTCGGCCCAAAACATATCGGCCAAGGACGCCTCGGTCCACCCCTTTTCACAGCGTTTTAGCAGAATTGTAAAAAACATACCCTTTTTCCACAAAAACGACATTTTGCCTACCCTAAATGATGTCAGCGCTGCGCACTGCCCTTCTTGAAAAAAAGTACCCTTTCTCATCGTTTTTTTGATCACGCATCGGTACACTGCTTACCAGGGAGTGCCCCCCCCCCCCGGGAGCGACCTAATACGAGAAGCGCTACATTAAACTGCAGATATATTAAGAGACTGTTTTAAAAGCAGAAATAGAAAGAACTGGATAAATGATAAACAAAGAATTAGTTTTATCAACCTTGAGAATCTTAGTGTCGACCTAATGCAATACCAGATTGTCAATGGACATCTAGCACAAAGATAATTTGCAGAACATAATCATGTACTTCGCGGCCAGAAAAGCTATGGGCGGAATAAATGTCACTTGTCATTTCCAAATCGTGTGGCCGATTATGTCTATAGCGCTTTGATGACAGATGATTAGGGGATTTTGGATGCATGTGAAGCTTTTTTGCAAGGGACTACCAAGGGAAACAACACAGAATTTCCGTCAAATAAGCCTAATCCGATAAAAGAAGTTATGTCCCTGTAGGCCGCAGAAACCGATATACCTGAGTTTTATCGATATTGGGTTTCAAGAGAGTTTTGACCGATTTTTCATTTACCTGTATTACCTAAGCAATGATGACGAGAATCTCGCCTATTGCGAGAATCTCGTCCAGTGGGTGATAGCAGATGGGTACACACTACTAAATATTCATGAGTACTCGCCCCGCCTTTTTCGGGGAGAGCATTTACTTTGTATTAGAGACAAAAATGACGTCACCTGTCAATAATCGTTGATTGATTTCCGCTGTGAAGTGTTTGTTTTAAAACTTGAAACATGCGCCGTTTCGAATGCCATGTTTTAGTCGATAAATCCCGGTATCGGATGGGAACGGGACGGACTTTTCTGCATGAACCCCTCTGAAGACCCACCCGCATTACGAAACATGGTTTCTGAGGGTGCTTCCGTTTAACGGGACATAGCTTTGAATTGAGTAGGTAAACATGCTATTAATTTTCATTTAAATTAATGGGCTATGATGAACGTTTAAAATGAGACCAGTCTTGTGAATTTTGTATGTCTAGTTTTCGAGCTAGGTGACAAAACGTTAACATTGTCACCTATGGAAAACCTAATGGTGAAATGCAACCTAAAGGGAGAATGACGAGGCAGACTATTGCTTGGCTTTTCCTCTCTCTTGCGAAAATTACTGACTACAGCCGGTATGTATCTCTTCTTTTCTGGAAAACAATCTCTTCTGAATGAAATCCATACACAGAGTCCATGAGAAAGCGAAAAATTCATTGATTTTAGTGTCATTTTTGTAATGGGGTCCAAGCACTCGTTTTGTAGTCCTACAGTCTTTCACGTTGGGGTAGGGGGTGGGGATAAAGAAATGGCAAAGTGGCTCTTGTTGTTAATACTATGTAACAGCCAAGTTTTCCTGGAACGAAAGCAGTGTCATGTGGCTGTAACAAAATGCGACTTGGTAACGTAGAAACTAATTTGATGTCGAAACTCGGCTTCAAGCAGAATCAAGCATCTACTGAGAACAGGCTTATTCGTGGCCTACTTATACATAAAATGTCATATTGCCAGTAAATCATTTGTCTCGTAAAGCTTGGGTTCGCTGTTTTACTATGATTCATGTGAGTTTTACGCATTTTCACAGTCACATGGCTCATTTACCCCTTATAATGCATGGTTGCTATGGAAAATTCGTTGTTTTACAATTTTCCACAATAAAATGGGGGTATACCTAGAAAAAGTATGTCTGTAATACCAAAAATACGTGGCTGGAACATTTCATCTGACATTTTGCATTGTCTAAATATTCGTGTAACATTCTGAAGAATAAAATGATACATTAATATAATACAATGCAAATTAGGTTAGATTTACTCATCATTATTTCTCAAAATCGCAAATTAGAACAAATACGCTAAAATGAGGTGGGTGAGCATGTTTGCGAGTAAATGATTTGTATTGTAAGGAGTGTATGTGCTGTTTTATAAGGAATCATGTGTGTTTTACCCATTTAGACAGTTATGTGGATCGTTTTACCTGTCATAACGCATGGTTGCTATGGAAAATTCGTATTTCCAATTTTCTTTGATAAATTGGGGGTATACCTAGAAAATGTATGCTAATTATTGTGCACATGCGTTTTTTGAACATTTTAGCTGATGTTTTGTGTTGTACACATATTTATGCAACATGTTGAAGAATAACATGATGCATAAACGGAATACAATACAAATTAGGGTCGATTTTCTTATCAGTATTTCTCAAAATCGCAAATTCAAGCCACTTGGTAAAAATGAGGTGGGTGGGCATGCTTAATTGGCCATAATCGGAAAACCAGTTAACCGATCTCACTCAAACTTTGCATAAATGCTACACGTATAGTAAGTTTGCACAAAATACGTTCCTTTGATAGAATACAGCAAATTAAGGAATCAATTTAGGGTACACACTACTAAATATTCATGAGTACTCGCCCCGCCTTTTTCGGGGAGAGCATTTACTTTGTATTAGAGACAAAAATGACGTCACCTGTCAATAATCGTTGATTGATTTCCGCTGTGAAGTGTTTGTTTTAAAACTTGAAACATGCGCCGTTTCGAATGCCATGTTTTAGTCGATAAATCCCGGTATCGGATGGGAACGGGACGGACTTTTCTGCATGAACCCCTCTGAAGACCCACCCGCATTACGAAACATGGTTTCTGAGGGTGCTTCCGTTTAACGGGACATAGCTTTGAATTGAGTAGGT
Organism: Rugalucina vietnamica; assembly: GCA_964017185.1. Classification (NCBI taxonomy): domain Eukaryota; kingdom Metazoa; phylum Mollusca; class Bivalvia; order Lucinida; family Lucinidae; genus Rugalucina; species Rugalucina vietnamica. The sequence continues at coordinate 41,262,652 of OZ024870.1, forward strand.
AAACATGCTATTAATTTTCATTTAAATTAATGGGCTATGATGAACGTTTAAAATGAGACCAGTCTTGTGAATTTTGTATGTCTAGTTTTCGAGCTAGGTGACAAAACGTTAACATTGTCACCTATGGAAAACCTAATGGTGAAATGCAACCAGATAGTGAGCTCGGCTCCAATAAAATTTAAATCGGAGGAGTTAGTTATTTAATGCGTTTCCCATGGCCGAATGAATTGTTCACATGAACACATTTAATGGAATAGCTTAATTTGGTTTTCTTTGCGTTTTTCATCTTTGTTTAGCACCTTAAAACATAACATAAAACACAAAAATCCGTATTATAATTCGTGAGACGGAAAAAAATTGTGACATTACGAAGACTTGCCCATGCAATATCAGAGATATATACATCTTTATCTCAGGCAATATACAGCACTTTGTTCTGCAGAAAAAAATAAATTTCAAGAAAAAAAATGGATTTTTATATATTTACTCAAAACATTGATTATGCGGTTATAATGAGTACCCACAATCTATGTATTGGATCAAAAATAAGGAAAATAGGCATACCCCTGTAAACCCCAGTTTTACTATATAAAAGTGGGATATGATGGGGTGGATATATATTTCACGGGCATGTCTCTCTGATGGAAAAGTTTTAGGGTTTTAAGTCTTTCATAAAAAAGAATTCGAGGTTCATTGGAGTTCATTGAAGAATCTTTGTAAGAAATTAAACCTTTGGCAGTAATTACATTATATTACGAAAACTTGCCCAAGCAATAAGCAGAGGTTATTAGCATTAAAAATTGAAAATTTTCAGCTGAAAAATTTTGAATTTTTCTTAGTTTTGCTCAAAACCTAGATTGTGGGTAAACGTTAGAACCACCTCGGCGAGGCGGATCTAACGAGTACCCACACTCTTGGAGCAAAAAGAAGAAAAATAGGTATACCCCTACATACCCCAGTCCTGATGTAAGCAGGGGACGTTTTTATCATCATATTTGATAACAAAATAAGATTAAACAAATTATCATTTCAAATTCGAGCAGAATCTTGCGACAACTTGTCTGCATGTTAAAATCGTATAGGCGTTGATGACCTGCACAGCGCTGACACACCATTTTCCTTAAGACCGCTTATTCTTATCCAAGTATGCAGTTCAACCTTGATACAGTTTTAATGATAACCAATCTGGTCTTTGTCTGACATGGTCAGAAATGCCGACCAGAAAGTAGGTTTTCACGCTTTGCTGATTATAAGGTAGTTAAAACGATCGATCTGACATCCAGCGTATTTAGGCTGTCGCCGCAAGGTATTAAAGTCACGCTCCTTATAAAAACATTCTTACATGATAATTTGGCAGCGTCATAAGAAAGCTGTTTTGACAGACAAAACTGATTCTGCTTATCAGGCAGGCTACTCTTAGCCGAATCTGCATATAGAGATCATATAGAACAATGAATCTAAATTCTTAAAACAAAATTTCATGTTTAATTAAACTACATTTTTTGTGTGTTAAAGCACCATGCGGTGTAACTTGACCTGACATGCATCAATAACGCAAACGGTTTATTTTCAATGTCCTGCGCATGTACAAGAATAAAATGCCAAGTGAGCCTTCGCATGAGAAAACCATTTTGGTTTCTGTCCAAGTCAGACACAAAGCGGTCCGTACAGTCACAGAAGCAGGCTAGAAGTTTGAAATTTAGGATTTATTTACTATCTATGAAGCGAAAACAAAGACGCTGATGAGCTGTACAGCGCCTTTGTTTTCGCCTATGCAAAGAAGGTACAAGTAGGCAAAGATCAGGAAAAGGCGCAATCAGAAAAAGATTCCCACTCCAAAAACCGAGGTGGGAAAAAACCAAACTAACAATCAGGTACTTATACCATGAAACATATCGTAAGCCGAATGAGCAGCTATTTTCCCAATAGGTGGCCACTCAGTTACCTTAACTTAACTAAAAATATGAAAACATACATAAGGCGCCAACAGCACAAAAAATTTTAAACACCAAGACATAAAACAAAAAGAACCACTACAGAAGTATCGACTTGGAACGATCAGTAACACAAAGTTACTGGCGGGCTTAAACCGGTTTTACAGGTACCTAACCTCACCCTCAGCTTCTGCAGTGGTTCACAACATTTAGTTAGTTCTTCGGTCCTCGTGGTGAATCTCTAACTAGTCAATGAATCATCAAGAACAAACAAATAAATCATGATAAACATCCTGATGAATCAAAAACCAGGACTCACAGATTGAGTAAGCTGCCCGACGATGGAGATCCCTGGGCGCCGAATAACCTACTAACTTGCAAGTTTGCAAGTTGTAGATTTTCTGCAAAATTAAACATGTATAGTGTCATATTGTTTGCGCGGAACTTGCCATTTTCATTTCCATTGATAATTATCTTAAATTATTTCTTTGTCGTCAAGGATTTCAAATATCGTATATAAGAAAGAAAGAAAGAAAGAAAGAAAGAAATGAATGAATGAATGAATGAATGAATGAATGAATGAATGAATGAATGAATGAATTCGCATTTCACGAATCCGTAATACCACATATTTAGGTCTTCTCTACTACGATACATGCATAATGATAAATGTTTTTGTTTCGTGTCAACATGCTTTGAGGAAAGATATTAACAAATAGATTTTAGATACCTTTGATTTCTTCAACTTGGTTAAATAAAGCATGCATAATGTGTTATGGCAGAGTGTCATCACCATGCACCGCTTTCGGTAAATGAGTAATTATACTCGGTCGGTTTGCTCAATTATATCTCGAGTATGTGTGAAATACTTAAGTTAAATGGATACATGTAATTTGATTTCTTTAATTGTTGTCGGGATTCAACTGTTCATGCGATGATTGCTTTAAACGTTTATGTTTGATGATTTATTGTTCTTTAATTAAAGCTAATAAAAGCTGCTATTTTGTTTGGATCGACTTTGAATGGCAGATATCGCGTACTCGTCCTGTAAAAAAGATTCTCATAAAAATAAAAATGATAAATTAAAATGATGAATATCACATGAATTAATGAATTCACATAAGTTCTTGAAATATCTATTTATCAAAATGAACTTATATGTAACCATATAGGCCATAATGTCAGATTTTAAAAGTGCCGAAAAACAATATCTAATCTCAAAGATAAATATTTTGATCATTTTTCTAATAGTCAGTACAAAAAAATATTTTGGACCCATCGGCTAAACTAAACTTTTCTCAAAATTTTCACCTCTTTCATTAGCCTGAGGCAGCCAATGACGCTTCGATATTACACAGTTACCTGTAACATTTATTGTGCGGACTTAGACAAATTCCAAGCAAAAAATAACTTCAAGAAAGAGTTAAAACTGTCATTATCCTATATTCGGGAAGCAAAATAGCCTGTTACTAGATCCGTGAAACTTATATGTATGTAAAGTATGGAATGTGCTGATAACAAATATAACAGCATCCTAAATTTCCTTACAATAGATTTTTAGTAAATTAGACGTGAAAATGGAGAAGCACGCGTTTTGAATTTTTTACAATAGCTTACTATAGGATAGCACGATGGTAACTTCAGGCGTTTTGGGAAGCAAAAAGATCAAACTCAAATTAGATAAAATTTATATCATCGGAAAGCTGATAAAATGTAGAAACTGGAAATAACAGCATCCTATTTCTGACTTTTTAAATAAAAATACTATAATTGTATAAAAACCGTTTTCCATAGCAATGTAATGTTAACTGAAAACCAAAGTGGACAGGTAAGGTCTACCTGTCATAGCCTACGGAAATCCGATAAATCATCGGTATTTTCCGGTAAAAATGCAGGTAAGTTTAGTATGGCACTTGTTAGTGTGCAGAAAAGGTGCGTGCAGGCATTTATCAAGTAAATAATGTAGACTAAATCAACGTGTTAGGTCTAAGCTGCTTACCGATATTTCATCAGTGTTGTGTCGTCTTCAAAAGCGTACGTTTCGCAATGTGTTTCTAGACGTATCAGTGCTTCTATAAACTCCCTTATTATCGCTCGTGAAACGCATTGATTACAGAAGCAATCTAGCTACAAATATAAAACAAAATTTATTGCGTCTTGGTTTATTGCTAAAATTGTGTCTGATTCTATTATTTTTCGTAGTTTATTTTCGATACTTAAATCTAGCTACCGGTGCACTAAGCTTTTTTATATTTTGGAAGTGCTCTATAGAGGAATATTGATAAATCCGAAAAAAACTTGGCAGAAGAAACCATAGAGTTGTGCCAATTTATTTTCAAAGGTGGTCGGGTGGGAATATGGGCCCCCGCCCATTGGGGCCTACGAGAAATAGATGGGCTGCTTGTGCCTCCAGGTAAAGCTTCTAATCTACTGAACGACTATCTGATTACTGGTCAACCGCTATTGTCTGAGCCTGCCCAGGAAAAGTGGTTTAGTCAAACCATCCATACATATAAAAGCCATATTGGCTTAGTTGGGTGGTTATATTTATGAAGCGCATTTTGTGTGTCTTGACATCCTAATGTTGGGTAAAAGTCCCATATAATGGAGGCAACGTCCCCGGACATGACCATTGCTGTTGACTGGGACGTAAAGCATCAATTCAACTGCATCAATTCAACTAAACAAACGATTTATTTTCCAGTATCAAATTATGTGTGATGCAGTTCGGGCTGTAACGGTCGCTGACCAGTGCATTTTTTTCCACATAGTTTTGTAGATGGTGCTTTAGGTCGTATTTCGCCAGTTGTTGCAGCTATTTTGTTTTCTGCTTGGGCAGTTAATGGGTTATTATATTCTAGAACTCTACTCATACACTTTGGCTATGCGTCTTGATTGTGTTGAACATGGTCGAACCCGAAAACAATTTTTGAACAGTTCATTTGTTACTTTCTGTACTTAAAAAAACACGGCAATTCACTTGTAGATTTGGAATTAAATCAGGGTTTATGTCAATTTATAAAATATTACAATGCTTCAGACCTGCATGTCTTGGAAACCCAATAATTTTACTTGACAGGCCAGAAGCTGAATAGTTTATTCCCTGCAGTGAACAACTGTATATTGACTTAGTTAATTGTGAGCACTTGGCGGACGTCTTTAAGTAAACTGTGCAACACCATCATGTCGTGTTAAATATTATTGGAAACAATGCACATTGCTGTTTAATTTCGGTATTGTCTGGTATTGGAATTTCCATGTTATAAAATATTGTTGTTCAAAGTATCATTATTATTCGATAGGAGTCTTTAGACTTTGATAGGATATTGCTCATGTTGGCACGAATTAGAATTTGTTGACATGCAATTTGACACGTGATAGGTCTCATCGAACACGTACTTTCTGTTGGGCGTATTTGTAATAAAATGTAGAAATGACAGAATCATGTCGTTAAACCTCCTACCATAGAATAAGTGAATTTTTGAACAAAGTCATTAGAAGTGTTTTGTAGAGACCTTTAACATTATGTCTTACTTAGTGAAACAAACACGTACATGTTTTAGAACATTTATGCCATCATAGAATCAGTAAAATTGGGTCTTATCAGTAAGCAAACTTAAGCATATTAGGGGAGAGCAGAAATTGGTAGTTATGCCATTCAGACATTGGATTAGAAGAATTCTGAAGGATGAACGTTACAGTGGTAAGCAATTGTGATACAATGTACATAATGTTATTAATGATGGTGCGTGTTGAATATGTATAAAATTACAACAAACATACCATAAACAAATATTGATTTTAAAATACTGTAGTTGCAGAGTTTCATGCGGGTAATGGGTAAAGTTTCTGCAAGTACAGAATTTCAACATTACATTGAATTTCAATTAAAATGTAAACGATTCAACGATATTTTATGTTGCACCCTATGGGCGGAGTCAGGATGAACATTTGCTGATGGAATACGCATATATATCAATTAGACTATCGCGGCCGGTCTCAAAATAGAAAAGTACGTTTCGGTGATCAAAATGGGCTTACAATGGTCATATATTCTATCTCCGACCAAACAATAGGTCTCTTGGCAGACAATTATGACACTTCACTATTTATGAATACGCAGCCATCGGTATAGAAGGTTAGTCATCGTCGTGATTGCCTTAGCCGGTAAAAATTACTTCTTTGTCAACAGGAAAATCCGTTAAAATGTGTGAATGTATGCAATTCAAGCGTTTTCTCCACGTTTGGCAGACTATGAGACGAAGTATATCAAATTTTGTTGCGAAGTACCCATATTATACTGCCATTCATGTTTTTCCTTTAAGTCTTGCGTCCCTTTTATGGGACATAGGCAAACAGAATAGCTTCAGATGTGACGCTGCAGAACGCGGCGTCCCATCTGGGGCTATTCTGTTTGCCTAGAGAATTTTCTTCGAAAAACTCAATAAAATTTAAAAATCACTTCTAACGCCTCTAAAAGTGAAAGTGGACTGACCCAAATGATAATTATGGGAAAATCCATTCGTCAAATATGGGTTAATGATTACCAATTATTGGATCACCTACCTTGTGTTTACTCTGTCTGCATTTTGTAGATCATTTGTTTCTCATTCCTACTCACTCACAACTGCAATGTTTTATGTTTATTGCTTATAACTTAGCGTGACTTCTTTCAGAAAAATCATAGTATAACTGTTAATCAGAAAAAACATGTCCGTGAAATGTATACCCCCTCAAACCCCACTTTTATATAGAAAAACTGGGGTTTGCAGGGGTATACCTAATTTTCTTGTTTTTGATCCAAATCATACATTGTGGGTACTCGTTAGAACCGCCTCGGCGAGGCGGTTCTAACGTGTACCGACAATGTATGTTTTGAGCAAAAAGATTAAAAATACAATTTTTTCTGATGAAATTTCCAAATTGTTACAGCTGAAAAAATCTCTGTATATTACACGGACATGTTTTCGTAATTTTACGGGTGCAGCAGCACTACTGGAATAGTGCAACATCTTACTAAGAACTATTGGTTAGAACGTCATTTGTTTTCAGTGATAACGTGCGTGTATTTCTTTCCAGTTAAGTACGAGTAGGTGTTTGTTTCCAAATGCTGGAATTAACAAGTAAATTTTCAATTGAAAAAAAAAATGGAAATGAAACCAACATACTTTATTATAACTTGTGTATGCTGTGCTTAGAAATAATACACAATTATAGCATTTCGAGACAGAAGTGTAACTCTCTCAGTCATCATAATTAAATAAAATGGCGCATTGTCAGTTAAGAAACCAACATGATTGTGAATCCTTGACGTCGCCCTAGAAGTCGCTTCAAAGAAAACGACTGTAAATGTTGCGGTTGTAAAGCCGCGTTTCAACCTACTACAGCTTTATAGGAAAAGAACAAAATAAGCAATTTGCTTCCGCGCTAATCCTTTTTCAGATGTGTGTATTCTTGTAGTTTATGTATGTATGTCTATGTTATAAATGGTCTTGAAAAAATATGTTTAAACCAACCTGAAAAAAGATTAGCACGGAAGCAAATTGCTTATTATGTTCTTCTGCTAAAGCAATGTGATACGAGAAATACTCACGTCAAACATGCGCTGACAGTGCTAAAGCTTTTAAATAAACAGCATTACATTACACTTTCTAGTTCATTAACAGTCAAAAAGGAATATACAAGAATCATGTTATTTGGCGAAGACTGAAATAATCAAAGTAAACAGAAGCTCGTTCCTCAGTTCCGCAACGTTATGTCCTTAAAAAGATGGTGTATGAGATTCTTTCAGAAAATGCAAAGTAGTGGTAAGCGTTGTTTATGTATTTATTTTTTTTATTTATTCATTTATTTATTTATTCATTTATTTTTCTGTATCAACTCTGAGCATGGTCGCCGCGACTGCAATTTTACGCGGTCTTACAAATGAAATGAATGACCAAGATGAATTTCAATGCAGATTTTGTTTTCACTTGGTACGTGGACAGAATGATCCGAAATTGTAGAGCTCTAGCCATACACTTTGGCTATGCGCCTTAATTGTGTCGAACGTGGTCGGACCAGAAAACAATTTTTGAACAGTCCATTTGTTACTTTCTGTACTTAAAACGGCAATTCACTTGTAGATTTGGAATTAAACCAGGATTTATGTCAATTTATAAAATATTACAATGCTTCAGACCTGCAGGTCTTGGAAACTCAATAATTTTACGTTGACAGATAATTTCTCTTACGAAGCTGAATAGTTTATTCCCCGCAGTGAACAACTGTATTGACTTGGTTAATTGTGAGCACTTTGCTGACGTCTTTAAGTAAACTGTGCAACACCATCATGTCGTGTTAAATATTATTGGAAACAATGCACATTGCTGTTTAATTTGCAGTATTGTCTGGTATTGGAATTTCCATGTTATAAAATATCGTTGTTCAAAGTATCATTATTATTCGATAGGAGTTTTTAGACTTTGATAGGATATTGCTAATGTTGGCACGAATTACAATTTGTTGACATGCCGTTTGATACGTGATAGGTCTCAGCGAACACGTACTTTCTGTTGGGTGTATTTGTAATAAAATGTAGAAATGACAGAATCATGTCGTTAAACCTCCTACCATAGAATAAGTGAATTTTTTAACAAAGTCATTAGAAGTGTTTTGTAGAGACCTTCATTATGTCTTACTTAGTGAAACAAACACATACATGTTTTAGAACATTTATGCCATCATAGAATCAGTAAAATTGGGTCTTATCAGTAAGCAAACTTAAGCATATTAGGGGAGAGCAGAAATTGGTAGTCATTGACATCGTTATGCCATTCAGACATTGGATTAGGAGAATTCTGAAGGATGAACGTTACAGTGGCTGGTGTTCTACCTCATGGCGGTCCATAAAAGTCAACCCGTTCATTGTCTATAGTGCAAATTGTATTTTACTTTTGTTCCTTTGAAATCAGCGATCACGGTTGTCAAAGCTAAAGGCTCACTGACGAGTCTTGAGTAGCCGAAACCATGGTAAGGCCCCTTTCTCATAAATCACGAACGTTAAACAGCGGTTCAACCTTCCACCGACCTTCCTTTTGCTTAGTCATTGAAAGAATAGAAATAGCCGTCAAACACTCGCTAGCAATGTTTAATTCTTCAGAAAAGGCATCGCTGAGATAAGAATTATTGTTTTCTTTATCTATACATATATTTAGTGTCGTTTCATACATGTACAAAAAAACATACAAAAAGTGGACTCCTCAAACCTATAACACTTGATATTACAGAGCCGGACTTATACACATGGTTTCACGTTTCACGTATGTTCACGTATCAGAAACTTCGAAAAACCTTTTCTTCAGTTTGATAGCATTTCGTCGAGCTGTGTTGCAGTATTGAAAACTCTTCTGCTGCAAGGGATATATTGGAACCTGAATACTATGGCGACTTGAGGAATGGTTCCCGCCCATTTTAACCGCCAGACTAGATGGACTACTTGTGACATCAGACAAACCTTATAAACTAATGACCGACCACCTGATTACTGGTTAACAGCTTTTGTCTGAGCCTGGCCAGGAACATATTTTAGTAAAACCATCCATACATCAAAACCTCAGCTGTTTACTTGGGTGGTTATATTTTAAGCCCATTTTTGATGTCATGACATTCTTGTGTTGGATAGAAGTCCCATACAATGGAGGCAGCGTCCCAGCATGGCCATAGATGTTGACAAAGGCGTAACGCTGTCGTTACAAACAGGTTGTAGCATATTTTATGTTCATTTGCATACTAAAATATTGGATTAGGATTTTCATCTGGCAGAAACTCTGACGCATTCGTTTTAATGTCACTGTCGACTGTTTTGTTGCCGTCATTTCCGACAAAAACAATAAACTATAAGACTCATTATGTTTCTTGCAGATGCAACATGTTTTCTGTCTTATTAAAAACGACTATTTTCAACGTTCAGTTGTGGTGCGCTTCTTATGTTTGCTCTTGATTTCTTACCTTGACTGTGGTTTTTCTTTACTATTTTTTTTTTTCATGACTGAACAAGGTTTTTGAGCACATCAACGAAAATATTAAATCGTTGGCATTCCTAAAAATAGCACATTTGTGTTTGTGCAGAAACCGAGGCAGAAACAAGTTTCATTTCAACTAGTTTCTTTCTATATGGGATCGGGCTATATGTATTTTGAATATGATCAATGAAACAGTCCAATAATTTCTAGACTTATTTTTCCTATAACCCCTACCCCCTTAAATCACTCCTGTAAGAGACTGATTACAGAGAAAATTAAAACTGAGATTCCTTGAAAGCAGTGAGCATATTAATGAGAAAAGGGATGGGCCATACCGTAGTTTCGGCTACTTAAGCCTCTTCAGTGACCCTATAGATTTGACAAAATGAAACAAAAGAAAAATACTGTAATTTTGTAACTTTCAACATGATAGTCGATACAAAGACTAGTATTATCCTAACAGAGCCAAATATATAAAACGTTGGTTAGAAAATGTGTCTAAACCGATAACGAATTTCTGATTTCTCAGAATACCCTCGCTGATATCAAAGGACCAAAAAGAAAATATAATCTGCACTATGGGTGTTGTACGAGGAGATGTTTTAGGACCGCCACACGCCACAACACCAGCTTCAGTAATAGCAAGTAAAAATAAAACTAAGATTCCTCAACAGCAGTGAGCATATTAATAAGAAAAGGGAAGAACCATACCGCGGTTTCGGCTACTTAAGCATCTTCAGTGACCCTACAGATTTGGCAAAATGGAGCCAAAGAGAAATACTGTAATTTTGCAATTTCAACAGGATAGTCGATACAATGACTAGTATTACCCAAATAGAGCCAAATACGTTTATAAAACGTTGGTTAGAAAATGAATCTAAACCGATAACGAATTTCTGATTTCTCAGAATCATGAGAATACCTCCGCTGATCTCCAAAAGGAAAATATAACTGCCCTATGGATGATGCATGCGAAGACGTTTTAGACGGTCGCAACATGGCACAACTACAGCTGCAGTAATAGCAAATAAAGATAAAACTGAGATTCCTTGAATGCAGTGAGCATATTAATGAGAACAGTAATCTAGCCTAAGATGTAATCTGAACAATTTACAGTACATGTTGAGTTTTAAGAATATTTGATTATTAGTTTGTTGCGTAGAAATTGTGCCTGATATTACTTTCAAACTCCAAGCCGCGGTGTTCATCTTCCAGACGTTAGTCTTATAAAAAAAAAAACAATATCAGAGAGAAGCAGAGGTATTAGTTAGCATTGTTGTAGCGTTTGGATCACCATTTGAACCTTTGAGCAACTTAGACCAAAAATTTGACCATTTAACTTCCTTAATAGGCTGTCAAAATATATTATTGAATAAATGAAATTGACATCAAAGAACCACAGCATGCGTGCCGCCCTTGAACGCCCATTAGGGGCTTAAACCGGTATCCTCGCCAACAGGTTATAAAGTGACTACATATGCAATGTACATTATTCTGTCAACCATTATTCTGTAGACGACACATTCTTCGTTATCTAAAATTGTCGGAATATTGATACGAAGCTTAGAGCTAACACGTAGATGTAGCCTATGTTATTATGTCTGCACGCACTGTTTCTGCAGACTGACACGTGCATCCACAATCCCCTAGTCATCTGTCATCAGAGCGCAATAGACATAATCGTTTCTTAATATCCGCATAAAGTGAAAATGACAAGTAACATTCATTCTGCCTTTAGCTTTGTCTGGCCGCAAAGTATATAATGGTCTGTGATTTATCTTTGTGCTAGATGTCCAAATGACAATCTGATATTGCTGTAGACACTAAGATTTTTAAGGCTGATAAACTAAATCTTTTGTTTATCAATTATTTCTGCTTTCAAAGCCGTCTTCTAATGTATCTGCAATTTAATGCAGCACTTCTCACATGCATTGTCATGTTCCATATAAAGCACGTTATTGCCTTTTCGGGCTACAAAGTCTCAAATAGATTCACTAAGACGTGTTTCTAGACGTATCAGTGTTGCTATAAACTCCATTATTATCACTCAAGAAACGGATTGATTACAGAAGCAATCTAGCTACAAATGTAAAACAAGATTTTATAGCGTCTTGGTTTATTGCTAGAAAATGTGTCCGATTCTGTTATTTTCTCCGTTTATTTCTATATTTTGGAAGTGCACTTAAGAAGGATATCAATAAACCCGAAACAACTTTGCAGAAGTAAACGTAGCTGGAAAATGTGCTGATTTTGTTACCAGTATCAAATTTGTAACTGAAGTTGTGTGTGATGTACGTCGGTCACTGATGCATTTTTACACATAATTTTGTACTTGGTGCTTTAGGTCGTAGTTCGACATCAGTAATTTTATACTGTTGACCATTCCAACGTATTTGTTTTTAAATGTTTAATTGTGGTTCGGTTTGTTTCATGCTTTGATGTCCAGTTTTGTGCTGTTTGCCTTCAATGTGTGCTATATGTTTTGTTTACTTAAGGTAACTGATTGACCACCTAAAGGGAAATATCTGCTCATTCGGCTTGTGATATTTTCTCTTTGTATCGGTACCCAATTGTCAACGTTTTTATTTTCTCTTGGCCTGGGTTGTGGGCGGGATTGTGCTTCTCATTGCACCAGTTTCTGTTAATTGCTTATTTTTGCCCTTTTTGTACATGGAGAATGCTTTATTCTACCGGTGTGCGTGGCATGTGAAGCGACATCCATTACGAAAACTTGCCCATGCAGTATACCGAGATTTTATTTTTTCAGATGTAAAAATTCAAACATTTCATCAGAAAATTATTGCTATTTTTCTTATTTTTGCTCAAAACATAGATTGTGGGTACGAGTACCCACAATCTATGTTTTGGAGCATAAAAAAGAAAAAAGGATATACCCCTGTAAACCCCAATTTTGCTATATAAAAGTGGTGTTTAAGGGGGTATACATGTCACGGACATGTTTTCCTGATGACTCAGCTTTTCGGCATGGTCGCCGCGACTGCAATCTTACAAATTACATGAATGACCAAGACGCATTTCAATGCAGATTGTGTTTTCACTTGGTACTTGGACAAAATAATCCGAATTTCGGAACATTCAGAACTCTAGCCATCCACTTTGGCAATGAGTTGTGCTTGTGTCGGACGTGGTCAGAACCCCCGAAAACAATTTATGAACAGTCCATTTGTTACTTTCTGTATTTAAAACGGCAATTCACATATAGCTTTGAGATTAAACCGTCATAAATATTTGGCGTGAGGTTATGGCCATGTAAAACTACTTTAAGCCCGCCAGTAATCCGCCAGTAATTTTATATAATCGATCGTTCTAAGGCGATACTTCTGTTGTGGTTCTTTTTGTTTTATGTCTTGGTGTTGAATTTTTGTGCTGTTTGCACCTTATGTACGTTTTCATATTTTCGTTAGGTTTAGGTAACTGAGAGGCCGCCTATTTGAAAATAGCTGCTCACTCGGCTTACAATTTTAACACGACATGATGTCGTTGCACACTATACTCAAAGGCATCCGCCAAGTGCTCACAATTAACTAAGTCAATATACAGTTGTTCACTGGGAATAACCTAATCAGCTTCGTAAGAGAAATTATCTGTCAAAGTAAAATTATTGAGTTTCTCAGACATGCAGGTCTAGGCAAGGATCAGGAAAAGGCGCAATCAGAAAGAAATTCCCACTCCAAAAACCGAAGAGGGAAAAAACTAAATTGACAATTAGACACCTGTACTAAGAATATTATTGGAAACAATGCAATCTGCTGTTTAATGTGCAACATTGTTCTCTGGTATTGGAATTTCTATATTGTTGTTCAAAGTATCATAATTATTTGACGTGAGTTTAAATATGCTAGACTTTGGCAGGATATTGCTCGTGTTGGCACGAATATTAAATTTTGCAAAACGGTTTGTTGACATGCACTTTGATACGTGATAGGTATCATCGAACACGCACTCTCAATTGAATATATCTGTAATAAAATGTAGAAATGACGGGATCCTAATGATTTAAGTATGTCGAATTTACCATATTTTCGTAAAACCTCCTAGCATAGCATAAATTAACGTGTGAACGAAATCATTAGAATTGCTTTGTCGAGACTTTATTTATTTATTTATAGAGGAATACACAATTAGCTAAAATAGGCAGTCTACCTTGTGGTTCTCTGTAAAATAATAACACATTTACAATATGTACAGTTCATATAAATTTTCTATGATAATATTTATAAGTAGGGATATATTCATGTGCAGGTGAAAAATCTTAAACTACTGTAACGTGCAGCCGAGCCTAGCCACAGCAAACCCCGTCGGTGGAAAAGCATGCTCATCCACCAAGGGTGGTTTACTGTGCTATATTCTCAACACTTACTTGATTCGAGTTTGAAATTTGCATATTACAAGCAATCAATATGCCGCTAATACGTTGCACCAACGTATAACGTATTTTTCGAAGGGAGGCTATCCCATCACTCTACCATAAATTGATAAAAGTAAACACAACTTCCAATGGGCACACAAAACTTACAAAATGTTTAAAACAATGATATTTGTTAAAATTCATAGTTTTACCAGTTGTAGATTTAGGAATTCTATCTGTATCATTCGGTTCATCCGACCGTAACTCAGTGCAACTGGCTGATCAGCTCAGACAGTACATAGAAGATGCTAGCCTTATACATGTATACTAATCTGTAAAATACTAAATTGATGGCTTAATATTAAATAAAAACTATACTGGCATTTATAACTTGATGTCTTTACTTGACTAAGTGAAACAAACACATACTTGTATTAGAACGTTAATGCCATCATAGAATCAGTAAAATTATGGCATCATTATATTAAAGAAAACTTGAGGGAGAACAGGAGTTGGTAGTCATTGACATCGTTATGCCATTCAGAAATTGGATTAGGAGAATTCTTAAGGATGAACATTACAGTGGTAAGCATTAATTTGTTTATTACATTTATTTGTTTATTTTTGTGGTGCATGTTGAATGATGATAGACTACAAACAGATCACGAACAAATATTAACCCATCATCCATTTTTGACGAATAGATTTTCCCATTATCATCATTTGGGTGAGTCCACTGTCAATTTTAGGGGCGTTAGGAGTGAATTTGAATATTTACTTCATTTTTGATGATGGAATTCCTCTAAATAGAATAGCCCCAGATGGGACGCCGCATTCTGCGGCGTCACATCTGGGGCTATGCTGTTTGCCTATGTCTCACAAAAAGGACGCCGGGCGTATACTGAGTTGATAAATTCTGTAGTCAAGGGTAGTATGTAAAGTGTTCTGCAAGTACAGAATTTTAACAATTACTTTGAATTTCAATTAAACTGTATTTGCATTGGATACAGATCGTAATGAAATGATCACTATATATTGCAAACATTAGTGGTTTTGGGCTAAGACTTTGTCATTTTCAATATATTGTTCAGTCTTCGTAGGAATCAGATTTGAAACCATTTTTTTCTTCGAATCCATGACAAAGAACCTGCTTCTAAGAACAATAAACTGAAAGGCACATTATTGTTTTTACAGACGTTCAAGTCAGGTACTGTTCTTCATATAAATTACCCGAATGTTAGAATTAAGCAGTTTAGAACACATAAGTTACGCACAACATGACTGAATGAATACAGCATAAATGTTTTGCATCAAAATGCAGTTATGCATCACGCAAATTGTATCACGATTGCATATATTGCTTTGCGTCATGCAAACTTAATTGAACTTCAAAGATTTACATTTACACTGCATGCATCCCGGGCTCTTTGTTTTCTTAATAAGTTCGATCAATTACTGATCGTTCCAAGGCGATAATTCGGTGGTGGTTCTTTTTGTTTTATGTCTTGGTGTCTAAAAAATATTCTGCTGTTGGCGCCTTATGTATGTTTTCATATTTTTAGTTAAGTTTAGGTAACTGAGTTGCCACCTATTGGCTCATTCGGCTTACGATAAGTTTTCATGGTATAAGTACCATTATTAATTTAGTTTTTTCCCACCTCGGTTTTTGGAGTGGGAATCTTTTCCTGATCTTTGCCTACTTGTACCTTTTAAAAGTACAATTCAGGCAATAAACTGTCGAAAGTTGATTTTATTCTTATATAGCCGATTTAATCGCTACAGCAGGTTACATTGGCTACTACGCGATCGAGTTTGCTAGCCCAATAAATTCAAATTGTCAGTTTTTCTGACCGAGGTCTGTTTGCGTTACCGTATTGTAAAAAGAGCCAAACTTGGACAAGAAAATGTTTTGATTGATTGTCCATTCTAACCTATTTTCTTTTCTTTTATTTTTCACAATTTACAATTTTACTTACAACATGATCACAGCTGTTTTGTTTTCTCTTAAAATGTGGCCATTTTGCTGATCATTTTGTTTTTTTTATGTCTATTCACTGACAACTGCAATGCTGCAAGTTAATTACTGTTACTCCGTGTGATTTCTTTCAATAACATCATAGTATACTTGTTAGGAGTGCTGGAAAAGTGCAATATGCTACTAAGAACTAGTTATTGTTAAACTGAATTGTATTATATTGTTCACTACCCTTAAATAAAGGATCTCAGTTTTATTTTTGATTTGCTATTACTGCAGCTGGCGTTGCGCAGAGTGGCGACCCTAAAAACTCTCCTCGTACACCATCCATAGTGCAGAGTATGTTTCCTTTTGGTCTCTTGAAATCAGCGAAGATCTGAGAAATCAGAAACTTATTATCGGTTTAGATGCATTTTCTAACCAACATTTAACAAATTTGGTCCCATTAGGATAATACTAGTCTTTGTATCGACTAGACTATTGAAAGTAATTTTGAGGCTTAAGTAGCCGAAGCCATGGTATGACCTATCCCCTTTCTCATAAATTAAGGGATCTCCGTTTTCATTTTTATTCTTTGTGTCATGGGCCGATAGCCTTTGTTTATCACTATCAAGTAAAGTTTCAAAGTTTATTCAATTGTGGAATGCCCTTTTTTCAGCAATAACGTGCAGACGTGCCTTTTTCTGAATGGAACATAATATGTATGCGCTGGTCAAATCGCAGTTTTAAAAATAAAACAAAATGTAGAATTTTTAATTATAAAATGAAAGTTTCTCTTGAAGTTTGTTAAAATTTAAGAATAACACTTTGTCTGTGAATGTACCAACATTATATGCATCTTTGACGTGAAATCGCGAAGGTTAAACAGCGTTTCAACCTTCCACAGGCCTTCTTTTCAATGAGAGAAAAGAAATATCGGTCAAACACTTGATACCAATGTTTAATTTGGAGAAAGCTTGATGTATTTCTAGTAAACTAAAGAAATAGAATTTTAGGAATAATGTGACGTGGCGAGGATTGAAATCCAAAAGTGACAATATATTCATTCATGTATGTCAACATTATTATGTCTTTAAAAAGTTGGTGTAAGAGATTTCTTCAGAAAAGGCATCGCTGCGATAAGCATTATTGTTTTCTTTATCTATATATCTAGTGCCGTCATTACCTATACAAAATACAAAACGTAGAATCGTCAAACCTACAAAACTTGATATTACAGAGACTTATACACATGGTTTCAATGTTCACGTATCAGAAACTTCGTCAAACATTTTCCCAAGTTTGATCGACAAAATTTCGTCGAGTTTGTGTCCAAATGATGGATTGCGGTATTGAAAACGGATATATCGGAACCTGAGTATTATGGCGACATCAGGAATGGTTCCCACCCATTATGACCATAAGAAAAATGGCTTAGTAAAATCATCCATACATAAAATTCTTAGTTGTGTACTTGGGTGGTTATATTTAAGCCCATTTTGGATGTCATGACATCTTATTTGAATAGAAGTCCCATAAAATGGGGGCAGCGTCAAAGCATGACCATAGATGTTGACGGAGGCGTAAGCCTTAACCCAAACAAACAAGACTTGAGGTATAAATTAATGATATCTTTACTGACCGTTCTAATACGGTTCTGCTGTAATTTATCATCGTATTTTCTGTTTATTCTGTTGTCTCTATGTTCTACTCGTCAACTCGTTTTGTTGCTGCTAGCATGATGGCTACCTCACGGAAAAAATCGGGGGCAGTTGTTCAAAACTGCGTTGACTAGCTTAACGCTGTCGTTAAGCCCTCAATTTGTTAAGTATAAAAAAAAAAAAAAAAAAAAAAAAAAAAAAAAAAAAATGATAATCCTTTCTTTTTTTTTTGCGCTCTGATAACTGAGTATTAGTAATATTGTCATTTTAAATTTTAGCGAATAGTTAACTAACGAAATGGTTAATTTTGAACAACTGGGCCCTGGTCTTCTTGCTCTTCATGTTTGTTGTAATTTTTTGTGCGTTTTGTGCAGCCCATTCACACATGGTGTCTGGGTTGGGATTTTTAATTCAATTTTACTACTAGTATCATAATGAATTGTACTATTCCTACTTTGCAGCCATTTATGTATAGTATGTAGGCTGTACAATTTGCAAACAGGTTGTCGAATATTGTGTGTTCACCTGCATACTTACTAAGAAATTAGATTAGAATCTGGCAGACACTCTTAATGCCCTTGTCGACTGTTTTGTTGTCACAATTTCCGACAAAACAATAAATGATAAGACTCGTTTCTTGCAGATGCAAAATATAAGTTGTCTGACTTATTAAAAACGACTATTTTCAACGTTCAGTTGTGGTGCGCTTCTTATGTTTGCTCTTGATGTCTCCCCTTGACTGCGGTTTTACTACTTCATGACGGAACCGCGTTCTTGATTACCTCAACGAAAATATTATACCGTTGGCTTTTCTCAAAATAACACATTTTTGCAGAAACAAGTATCAATTCAACTCGTTTCGTTTTATGTGGAATCGGGCTACATGTATTTTGAATATTATCAATGAAATATCACAATAATTTCTAGACTTATTGCTCCCATAAACACCCTTATTAGCACTCCTCAGTAACGAAGTAATCTAGCCTAAGGTGTAAACTGAACAATTTACAGTATTTTATTGGGTTTTAAGAATATTTGATTATTAGTTTGTTGTGTAGAAACTTCAAACTCCAAGCCGAGGTGTTCCACTTATAGACATAAGTCTTCTCGAAAAACAATATCGGAGAGAAGCGGATGTGCTAGTTAGTACTGATGGGACGTTTGGATTACCATTTGAACTTTTATGCAGCTTAGTACAAAAGTATGAACATTTAACTTCCTTAATAAGCTGTCAAAATATATTATTAAAGAAATGAAACTGACAACAAACTAAGAAAAACACAGAACCACAGCATACGTGCCGCCCTTGAACGTCCATTGGGGCTTAAAGCGGTAACCACGCCACCAGGTTATACAGTAACTACATTATTCTGTAAGCCGCAGTCTTACAAGTGAAGTTCTGCGCTTCTGTAGACGTTACATTCTCCATTTATGTCAGGATGTCTACAAAGAATTGATCCGCGAACATCGGTACCCGATCATGCATTGCTAAAATGGAGCATTGACATTCCATTCATGGATTATGTACAGACCTCTCAACAGACTATAAATTGTGGTGATTTTACCCGTTATGACCTAAAGTCGATACCGTTTAACTTTATGCAGTCTTTTGAATGCCAGAATAGACTAAATGAAGCAATCGTACGTTTGGAAAATAGCAGTAAAATGCAAGCGGACATTGATTCTATGTATTCAAATTTTGTATCGACGGTTAAGACGGAGATGAATGATAAACTAAACCAGAGGCGGATTCGCTTGAAAGATAGTGTAAGGTCGAATAAATTACGCCGTTCTAAAAAACCATGGTGGACAGAAGAACTGTCGCGTATGTGGAACGATATGTGTGACGCAGAGAAGAAATGGCGGAGAGATACTGGAAATTTAAGGCGAAAATCCGAATTAAAACAACGTTTTCTAACTTTACGTAAATCCTTCGATCAGACTGTGCAAAGAACAAAGCGACATTACTGGTTTCAAATGCAGTCGGACATTGAAAATCTTAATAAAAATAATACACAAGAGTTCTGGAAAACAATTGGAAAAATTGGAGTCGGTAATGAAAGACGCAAACGTATACCTTTCGAGGTCGAGGTTAACGGGCGAATAACTCGGGATAATAAAACTGTTCTAGAGACATGGAAAAATAGTTTTCAAAACTTGCTTAATCCAAATAATGTAACTTCAAATATTACACAAGGTGATGGTGTCTCACACTCGGAATTTAATTTTAATTCAGATATCACTCGAGACGAAGTATACAAGGCGATTTCTCGTGCTAAGATAGGAAAAAGTGCCGGATTAGACGAAATACCTACGGACGTTTTGAAAAACGATGCTGCTATTGGCATTCTCCATAGACTTTTTTCTGTGTGTTTTAATACAGGTATAATACCCAACGATTGGAGTTATTCAATTATTACACCCATTCCTAAGTCCTCTACAGGCGATGCTCGAAATCCGCTACATTATAGAGGAATAAGTCTAGCGCCTGCATGTTATAAGCTGTATTGTGGGGTTCTCAATTCGAGGCTAGAGGCCTGGGTCGATGAAAACAACTTGTTGTGCGATGAGCAAAACGGTTTCAGGAAATCAAGAAGTACTCTTGACCATTTATCTACTTTGACTTCTATTATAGAGACACGGAAAGCCAATAAAACGGATACGTATGTGGCCTTCATAGACTTTTCCAAGGCATATGATTCAATTCCACGTAATAACTTATGGGCTAAACTGAAGCAAAAAGGTTTATGTGGCCGTTTGTATAATGCCCTTATTTCACTATATAAAACGGTGAAAAGTTGTGTGCGTATAAATGGATTAACAACGGACTTTTTCGATGTAAATTGTGGCCTGAAACAGGGATGCTTGCTTTCACCTTTACTTTTCAATTTATATATAGACGATCTTGTACGTGATATGAACTTGCTGAATATTGGAATTGACATTGATGACGAGAAACTGTGTATTCTTCTGTACGCTGATGACGTAATTCTCATTGCAGACACAGAGGCGGATCTACAATCACTCTTGAACTGTCTATATGATTGGAGCGAAAGAAATGGTTTGAAAATAAACAATGACAAGTCAAAAATTGTTCATTTTAGACTTCCGTCGGTTCCACGCTCATTGTTTCATTTTTCGTGTGGTGAATCTACACTGGATATAACGCAGCAATACAAATACCTGGGATTAATACTACAAGAACATTTAGATTACAGTATTACGGCTAAAGCGGTGGCCCAGTCGGCAAGTCGAGCGTTGGGCTTACTCATTGCAAAAGCTAAGGCTTATGGTGGTTTCCCATTTGGAACGTTTACAAGACTTTATGATGCTACAGTGAATTCGGTGATTAGCTACGGTGCCTCTATTTGGGGTACTCGGGAATACTCATGCATAAGTGCGGTACAACACAGAGCTTGCAGATTCTTTTTAGGCGTTGGCAAATTTACTCCTAATGCAGCAGTGGAAGGAGATATGGGTTGGATACCGGCAGAGGTGCGTCAATGGACCTGTGTTGTAAGGCTCTGGTGTCGTTTAAAGAATATGGATGTTAACAGACTTAATCATAAAGTGTATAAATGGGCAGAATCCATGAAAACACGGACTAAAAACTGGGTTTTCCGTTTTCAGAGACATTTAGAGCTTATAAACTGTTCGCATTACCTAAATAACAATTACAGTACAAGCCATATATTGTCGACATGTGAGAAACAATATTTAAATGTTTTCATTGATAAATGGAAAGCTGAACTCAGCAGAGAGGGTGCGAGACGGGGAAATGGTCAAAATAAGCTTCGTACATATAGAACATTTAAATCAACCTTTGAAACAGAAAATTACGTAAAAGTGATAATGCCTTTTGCCTGGCGTAGTGCATTCGCCAAGTTCAGGACTGGAGTTGCGCCCCTTAGACTTGAAACAGGTAGATACGAAAATTTAGCGGTCAATCAGCGCACATGTTTTAATTGTAAAGAAAGTGTTGAATCTGAGCAACATGTACTTCTAAAATGTCCTCTTTATGAAGATCTGCGTGAATTTGTGTACAATGAAGCTTTTAGTATAAATTCCAGTTTTTACTCTCTATCAGATGAAGGGAAACTTAAATTTTTGTTTACCTCAAATTACTTGATAAAGACAGTTGCCAAAACCTGTTAAGACATTTTGGACAGGAGAAGACGCTTTTTATATAGATAATATGACTTTCCTTTTTAACCTGTATCTTTGTTTTAACATATTATGTAAATAATCGTGTCTCATAACTCTTTTAGAGTAGCTTATGTACTCTTTTTTTATGTTTTATTGCCATGTATGTATGTTTGTACATAAGGTGACACGGAAATAAAATATTGAACTTGAACTTGAACTGAATTTATTTAAAATGGCCGGAATATTGATACGAAGCTTAGAGCTAACACGTAGATGTAGCCTATGTTATTATGTCTGCACGCACTGTTTCTGCAGACTGATAAGTGCATCCACAATCCCCTAGTCATCTGTCATCAGAGCGCAGGCATAATCGTTTCTTAATATCCGCACGAAATGGACATGACAAGTAACATTCATTTTGCCTATAGCTTTGTCTGGCCACTTAGTATATAATGGTTTGTGGATTATCTTTGTGCTAGATTTGCAGTGACAATTTGACATTGCGTACGCTGGTATGGATTAAACTAGCCGTTTTCTATAGGAAACATAAGGGGGCGCCTCGTCCTAGCTAGAGTTAAATGTAGCAAGGTTTATTTGTATGTTATATACCTTGATAATAATTGACAACAAAATTTTAGCAGGGGTTTCATTAGATCATCTCTAACTACATACATGTATATTAAAAGACTTAAGTTTAGCAATTTTATCCATTATTTTCAAAATCAAGTGTTTGAAAACTTTAAGTACTCCTTTAATATATCAAGTGATACTCAAATTCATGTTTCGAGACGAGCTTGTGTGCTTCTTTTACGTCCACGAGTTGCTACGTTACCTTTAAAAATCATGCAAATTACGTGCCCAGCATTCCACGTGCATCACATGTTATCAATCTTTGCCTTGTGTGATTGGTAAAAGTGTCATAACGAATAAACCGGAATGACATTTGAAAAATTCCATGAAGGGACACCGTCATGGCTTGACGTTAAACCAACGTTACACGAAGATCAACATGCCCAGTGCATGCAGACATGAAGAAAAAGAGAACCAATTGAAATTTTAAAATTGTGAGAGTACGATACAGTCTCCTAGAACCATCAGCTGACAGCGTCAAAAACCGACATCATGACGCTAGACAACGTAAGGCTATCATGATATAGGGCAATGACAATTTGACGTCATAGTGTCGTAATCGATTTCTAGGCAAACTACGAATTTTAGGCTTGATAATTAAAGGTGCGGATATATTAATTTGTATCGAAACAGCTGACGGAAAACAACCTGCATGGTGCGAACACGGTGAATATCGCCGATAGGTTTTCGGTCTTGTAAACGTTAAACGTAGACTACTTGACCATATCACATCAAAACGTATAGGCCTAATAAGTGAATGTTTTCTCGTACAAAAATCGAAATCGCACGTCATATTAGCAATTAAATACTTATGGTATCATCTCGGGAGAAAGGCCTGGAACAAACGATCGTTGGTTACGTCATACACGGGGGGCGTTACATGATACCAGAATGGAGCCAAATCTCTACGATCATGGTACAGTACTCTTTTTGAGCACGAACGATGTTAAATGGATGTTTTAGGAATAAACCGTTAACTTTTCATATGTCGAGAAACAATGTGAATTTTGATGTGAATATCGCCTATAGGTTTTCGGTAAAGTAGAGTACTTGACCATATCACATCAAAACGTATAGGCCTAATAAGTGAATGTTTTCTCGTACGAAAAGCGAAATCGCACGTCATATCAGCAATTAAATACTTATGGTATCATCTCGGGAGAAAGGCCTGGAACAAACGATCGTTGGTTACGTCATACACAGGGGCGTTACATGATACCAGAATGGTAGATATGTCCTAAAAATACTACTATTTTCACACTACTCGATTTTGCAACCTATGGTTACGAGGGTTATATGGTTACAGTATTTCTAACTGCTTTTTAATGTTTCATTATAACAACATTGATTAATGGTTATAAGGGTAACAGTAGGTACTGTTGCACAAATATAGGACTATATTCTAAGCAGGGTCTAGCTGGGTTACAGGGTTACATGGGTTACAGTAGGTTACAAGGGTTGCAAATGATTCTAAGTAAAGAGATTAAAGATGCATTTCTTTGGTGGGTATAGTTGGGTTACAGGGTTACAAGGGTTATAGTAGGTTACAAGGGTTGCACATATTAAATTAATTAATATGCAGAAGAGAGATGAATTTCTAATGGATGTTTGTTTAGGTTGCATGGTTACAAGGGTTGCAGAAGGTTACTAGGGTTGCAAATACTTCAAACCAGACCCACATTTGATATGCAGTATATAGATGACTTTCTGATGGGTGTGTGTTTGGGTTACAGGGTTACAAGGGTTACAAGAGGTTACAAGGGTTGCATTTATTAATAAAAGGGTTACAGTTTTTTTAAAAATCAGAATCTTTATATTATATGCTATAGAGTGATGAATTCAGAGGGGTGTGTGTTTGGGTTGCAGGGTTGCAAGGGTTACAAAAGGTTACATGGGTTGCAATTTTTTTTAAAATCAGAATCCTTATACTATATGCAGTGGAGAGATGAATTCTGAGGGGTATGTGTTTGGGTTGCAGGGTTACAAGGGTTGCGAAAGGTTACATGGGTTGCAAAATTTTTAAAATCAGAATTCTTATACTATATACAGTGGAGAGATGAATTCTGAGGGGTATGTGTTTGGGTTGCAGGGTTACAAGGGTTGCGAAAGGTTACATGGGTTGCAAATTTTTTTAAATGAGAATCCTTATACTATATGCAGTGGAGAGATGAATTCTGAGGGGTATGTGTTTGGGTTGCAGGGTTACAAGGGTTACAAAAGGTTACATGGGTTGCAAATTTTTAAAATCAGAATCCTTATACTATATGCAGTGGAGAGATGAATTCTGAGGGGTATGTGTTTGGGTTGCAGGGTTACAAGGGTTGCGAAAGGTTACATGGGTTGCAATTTTTTTAAAATCAGAATCCTTATACTATAATTTTTTATGCAGTGGAGAGATGAATTCTGAGGGGTATGGTTTTGGGTTGCAGGGTTACAAGGGTTGCGAAAGGTTACATGGGTTGCAAAATTTTTTAAATCAAAATTCTTATACTATATGCAGTGGAGAGATGAATTCTGGGGGGTATGGGTTTGGGTTGCAGGGTTACAAGGGTTACAAAAGGTTACATGGGTTGCAAATTTTTAAAATCAGAATCCTTATACTATATGCAGTGGAGAGATGAATTCTGAGGGGTATGTGTTTGGGTTGCAGGGTTACAAGGATTGCGAAAGGTTACATGGGTTGCAAATTTTTTTAAATGAGAATCCTTATACTATATGCAGTGGAGAGATGAATTCTGAGGGGTATGTGTTTGGGTCGCAGGGTTACAAGGGTTGCGAAAGGTTACATGGGTTGCAATTTTTTAAATCAGAATCCTTATACTATATGCAGTGGAGAGATGAATTCTGAGGGGTATGTGTTTGGGTTGCAGGGTTACAAGGGTTACAAAAGGTTACATGGGTTGCAAAATTTTTAAAATCAGAATTCTTATACTATATGCAGTGGAGAGATGAATTCTGAGGGGTATGGGTTTGGGTTGCAGGGTTACAAGGGTTACAAAAGGTTACATGGGTTGCAAATTTTTAAAATCAGAAACCTTATACTATATGCAGTGGAGTGATGAATTCTGAGGGGTATGTGTTTGGGTTGCAGGGTTACAAGGGTTGCGAAAGGTTACATGGGTTGCAATTTTTTTTAAATTTTATCAGAATCCTTATACTATATGCAGTGGAGAGATGAATTCTGAGGGGTATGTGTTTGGGTTGCAGGGTTACAAGGGTTGCGAAAGGTTACATGGGTTGCATTTTTTTTTAAATCAGAATCCTTATACTATATGCAGTGGAGAGATGAATTCTGAGGGGTATGTGTTTGGGTTGCAGGGTTACAAGGGTTACGAAAGGTTACATGGGTTGCAAATTTTTTAAAATCAGAATCCTTATACTATATACAGTGGAGAGATGAATTCTGAGGGGTATGTGTTTGGGTTGCAGGGTTACAAGGGTTACGAAAGGTTACATTGGTTGCAAATTTTTAAAATCAGAATCCTTATACTATATACAGTGGAGAGATGAATTCTGAGGGGTATGTGTTTGGGTTGCAGGGTTACAAGGGTTACGAAAGGTTACATGGGTTGCAAATTTTTAAAATCAGAATCCTTATACTATATGCAGTGGAGAGATGAATTCTGAGGGGTATGTGTTTGGGTTGCAGGGTTACAAGGGTTACGAAAGGTTACATGGGTTGCAAATTTTTAAAATCAGAATCCTTATACTATATGCAGTGGAGAGATGAATTCTGAGGGGTATGTGTTTGGGTTGCAGGGTTACAAGGGTTGCGAAAGGTTACATGGGTTGCAAATTTTTTTAAATCAGAATCCTTATACTATATACAGTGGAGAGTTGAATTCTGAGGGGTGTGTGTTTGGGTTGCAGGGTTACAAGGGTTACGAAAGGTTACATGGGTTGCAAATTTTTTAAAATCAGAATCCTTATACTATATGCAGTGGAGAGATGAATTCTGAGGGGTATGTGTTTGGGTTGCAGGGTTACAGGGGTTGCGAAAGGTTACATGGGTTGCAAATTTTTCAAAAATCAGAATCTTTATACTATATGCAATGGAGTGATGAATTCTGAGGGGTATGTGTTTGGGTTGCAGGGTTACAAGGGTTGCAAAAGGTTACATGGGTTGCAAATTTTTCAAAAATCAGAATCCTTATGCTATATGCAGTGGAGTGATGAATTCTGAGGGGTGTGTGTTTGGGTTGCAGGGTTACAAGGGTTGCAAAAGGTTACATGGGTTGCAAATTTTTCAAAAATCAGAATCCTTATGCTATATGCAGTGGAGTGATGAATTCTGAGGGGTGTGTGTTTGGGTTGCAGGGTTACAAGGGTTGCGAAAGGTTACATGGGTTGCAAATTTTTCAAAAATCAGAATCCTTATGCTATATGCAGTGGAGTGATGAATTCTGAGGGGTGTGTGTTTGGGTTGCAGGGTTACAAGGGTTGCAAAAGGTTACATGGGTTGCAAATTTTTCAAAAATCAGAATCCTTATGCTATATGCAGTGGAGTGATGAATTCTGAGGGGTGTGTGTTTGGGTTGCAGGGTTACAAGGGTTGCGAAAGGTTACATGGGTTGCAAATTTTTCAAAAATCAGAATCCTTATACTATATGCAGTGGAGAGATGAATTCTGAGGGGTGTGTGTTTGGGTTGCAGGGTTACAAGGGTTGCGAAAGGTTACATGGGTTGCAAATTTTTCAAAAATCAGAATCCTTATACTATATGCAGTGGAGAGATGAATTCTGAGGGGCGTGTGTTTGGGTTGCAGGGTTACAAGGGTTACAAAAGGTTACATGGGTTGCAATTTTTTTAAATCAGAATCCTTATACTATATGCAGTGGAGAGATGAATTCTGAGGGGTGTGTGTTTGGGTTGCAGGGTTACAAGGGTTACAAAAGGTTACATGGGTTGCAATTTTTTTAAAATCAGAATCCTTATAGTATATGCAGTGGAGAGATGAATTCTGAGGGGTGTGTGTTTGGGTTGCAGGGTTACAAGGGTTGCGAAAGGTTACATGGGTTGCAAATTTTTCAAAAATCAGAATCCTTATACTATATGCAGTGGAGAGATGAATTCTGAGGGGTGTGTGTTTGGGTTGCAGGGTTACAAGGGTTACAAAAGGTTACATGGGTTGCAATTTTTTAAAATCAGAATCCTTATACTATATGCAGTGGAGAGATGAATTCTGAGGGGTGTGTGTTTGGGTTGCAGGGTTACAAGGGTTACAAAAGGTTACATGGGTTGCATTTTTTTTTTAAATCAGAATCCTTATATAGTATATGCAGTGGAGAGATGAATTCTGAGGGGTGTGTGTTTGGGTTGCAGGGTTACAAGGGTTACAAAAGGTTACATGGGTTGCAATTTTTTTAAAATCAGAATCCTTATAGTATATGCAGTGGAGTGATGAATTCTGAGGGGTTTGTGATTGGGTTGCAGGGTTACAAGGGTTATGAAAGATTACATGCATTGCAAATATTTGAAACCAGACCCATATACTATATTACGCAGATTAGAGGTAAATTTCTAGGGTGTGTGTTTGGGTTGCATGGTTTTAAGTAAGGCTAAGGTAGTGGTATCATTTCAAGGCTAGAAGGGTTGCAAATTTCTCAAATTTGACTCTTTATGCTAATACTGTGTGTATTTCTATGAAGGAGTATGTTTTTGGGTTAGTCAGGGTAACAAGAGTTTGAAACATTTCAAACCAGACTTGATTCTAGAAGTAGTTTTCGAGCTCTTACGGTTATAATTGTGGATAATTGTGTAAAATGGACAAACCAATTGTATTCTTTATGATAAGTATCCAATGTGGATGTCAGAGTTTCTTTGTAAATAAATTATGCCAATGGTTTAGTGATTGGCTTATCCTTCAACATAAATTAAGTAAACATGATCAGATAAGTAATCTGAATTAATCCAAAATCATATATTTTCAAGCACAGTTGAAATGAAGATTACGCATATTCCCAATACACTAGAAGATCATATGAATTACCCCCACCCCAAACAATTAAGATGATAGACTGGCAAGACAGGTAGAGGCTTTTGCTGGTAATATAAACCGTTTGATTAGGGAAGTGTAATATATACAATCAGAGGTGTGAATAACTTGCAATACCTCACCTGTCAGGTGAGACATGTCATAATCTACCTGAAACATTTCATAATTTGAAATTACATGTTTCAAAAATCAAGATTAAAGGTGTGAAAATTAAAGATAAAAAACATCAGAATACTGTGAAAGATGTCACTTTAGTTTGAGGATATTGGACATTATGATTACATTTTTTTTTCAGATATGGACAATGGTAAAAAAGTTCACTGACTTCACTGTGATAGTATCCCAAAATTTTGTGATAATTTGACTCTGTCAAGGGCATATCAGAGTCTCATAAGCTACATGCCCTGTTTGAACTAAACAATGTGTGCCAAATTCAAAAATATCAATAATAATAATAATAATAATAATAATAATAATAATAAAATGAACACCTCCAGTCTTAGTTCTGGTTCTGCTAAATTAAAAAAATTCAAACATTTAAGTTAATAACTGACTTTGTCCTGAATGGTTAAGCTTGTTACGATAGTGATAAACTTGTTACAATAGTGATTACAACCTATGTTGGTTCCTTGTTAATTTGACAAAAACTACTGAACTATTTTAGCAGATGGACCCAGCATTTTTAAAACAAAATTTCACACTATATGGAATTATGATTATGACAAAATCACGATCGACCATCAATCCCTGGACAGCAAACCAATGGTTTATATAAATTGATCATCAATACAACGCTAGTGAGTATTCTGGTTTTAACCTTTTCTCCTTTTCTTATGTGATTCTCTTAAGTCCAGTTCGCATGGCCCAAAAATACACGCGTGTAAATATACTCCAGTGTGCAAATTTTACTCGGGGTAAGCAAATGGTGCATGCGAACGCAAATACACACCAGAGTATATTTACATATGGTTAAATATACTCCAGGGTCTGACCAGATGCAAATTTTATTTTTACAAATACACACATGTAAATTTACTATTTTGTCCCATGCGAACGCAAAGTAAAATCTACCCATGAGTATTTTTGTTTCAAGTCATTATTGTGCTTTTAGATAACAAATTTTCACATTCTTTGTTCATAACTGATATATGACAGTTGCTGAAACTGTTGACATTCTTGCTAAGTAAGAGTTTGTTGCCATTCATCTCATTTTAGATCATATGGAGTGCAAACAACCACACTATTTCTTCATCATTCTTGGTGAGATTCTTTGGGCATTTTAACAGTGATTCCTTGTGAAAGGATGACAGAAGGGAACTGTATAACTGCTACGGGTATGCCTGACCATTACATGATTTTCTTCTGCTGCCAAAGTCTACAAGAACACATTGAAGCAGCCTCTTCTTGTTTTGCAAATACAGAAACTTAAATTAACAGGTTTTAATCCAGAAATGATAAATTTACATACAAAAATACTCCTGGTGATAAAACCCATGCGAACGCAATTTAAATTTACTCACAGGTTGATTTGCACACCGGAGTATATTTACACACCGGAGTATATTTACATGCGTGTATTTTTTGCGCATGCGAATTGGACTTTACATATATCCCTGTCTAAAAGGATCATTAGCTGAACAATGATAAGGGACAGTGCACAAGAAAACCTGGTGGCCTGACATTGACTCTGAATACAGGTAGGGTGAGTGGGAGGTGGTTTTATTGTACAGGTTATCAGGGATCATAAAACCAATACACAGTGGATCACAGGTATTATCCTTTAGGGGCCATTGCTCCCCTCACCCCCCTGCAGAGATAAGGTAATCACCCCATTATGACAGTCCTTTGATCTCTGGGCCATATTGCACCATTAGGGGTTATTAATTCCCCACAGAGTACAATTTTATAAAATCATACATTCAGCCTCACATGACTATTGTAATACTGTGTGGGTGGAACTTGCCAGGAATTCTTAACAGAATATTCCGCCTGTGAAATATCCTGGACTATAATGTTGAAAATATATTAGAAAGTATGGAAGAATTAAAAATATTAACTGTTTATGATAGGCTGTATCTTAGAAGAGATAAGTTTATGTACAAGGTCTCTAAAAATGAATGCCCACCCTATATCAACAATTTTTTTCATCAAAGGATACCGAAAATTTGCCTACTCTAAGATCATTATCAGAACATTCATTAGAAATTTTTAAACAGAGTTTAGCATACTATGGACCCATCATTTGGAAAAGCCTACCATCAAGTTTGAAATCACTTGATAGCACTCACAAATTCCAAGTGGTTGAAAGAACCTCAACTTTTCAATTCATAATTCTTCTGTGCATATGTAAATGTATGTTTTTTTTTTCTTCTCTCTATTCTTTATTGTGTGTGTGTGACTGTGTGTGTGTGTGTGTGTGTGTGTGTGTGTGTGTGTGTGTGTGTGTGTGTGTGTTTATATGGATCATTATAATTTTGAGGTGTGCAGCATTCTGTTTATGCCAGTACAGCTCTATGCATGCTTGCCTTTTCCTTTTGAAATGATTTTTGCTTTATATGTAAATTGTGTATGTTTCATGTAAACAAATATTTATTATAGGGCCTCATTGCTTACATAGACGCCACTTTGAATGACATATTGATCTTTGACGTCATCAAAAGTAAGGCAGCAGAATTTGTGGGTCATTCAAAAAGTGACTGTCAGTTTCAATGCTTCAAAAATTCTTAACATATTTTAATGTTTCATTATTTTGTTACACATTGTGACTTGACATAAGTAACTGTGAAAACAATTCACTGTCAGGTGTGATAGTGGAAGCCTTTTTTTAAAAGACATCTACCGGTTTTGAACCACGCATAAGTCCCATATTCAGATAATATTGAACAACTCTCATAAAAACAATTTTTGTTCCAAAATGTATTTTTCTTGTACAATATAAATGGTAGTAAACTTGACAACACAGTTTCAGCTAAAATACATGCATGCCACGAAAACTGGAACTGGGCTAATTACCATAATCATGCAAGTCTGTTAGGGTGAGCTATGCTAAACTGCAAATTTCACATTATTTTGATGATTTCGCAAATTTCACACCTATGGAAATGATTCTTTAATTTTTAGGTGTAAATCATCAGCAACACATACACAAGCTTAACAAAAAACTTTATGTTGAACACACAATTCTATAGTTCCAAGATGTAAAACTGAATGCTTCAGATGATTTTTCATTATAATTATGTACTAATATAAAGATTTAATCTTCTGCTTATAAATTGACCTTAAAAATCATTAATATATTGAAAATATGTAGCTGGCCGTCAATAGCAAACTTTCGCTATTTGACAGCCAGCTGTCAGTAGCGAAAGTTAACTATTGACAGCCGGCTGTCAATAGGGGTCTCCTTTTGAAATTTACACAACTACTAGTCTTACGATCATCATATTCTTCATGCATGATTCTGAGCATACACAATGTGTGCCAATAGTGATCACCTTTTGATATAACTATGGTCTCACCGTCTGTCGTTTGGTGCAAAAAATAGCGAACCAGAGGATCATTGGTACTGAGAACACTCACCTGAAGCCTGATCTTGGAGCATTTAGTCATCATGAAATGACCATGACCTTGAATAATCTCATACCATTACTGACTTCATTAGTTGTTTGCATCTGCTAAGTTTCAGGTCTCAGGCTGCAATAGTTTCCAAAACATTCACTGTTTTCACTTTTTCCCATGTAAAAGCCAGATTCCAAAATTGGTCAAGGTCATCATTTGTACAAACTATGATGGGCTTCTCATCATTTGTACAAACTATGATGGGCTAAGGTCCCTGATGCTACATACCAAGCTTCGTGAAAATCCGCCCACCGGTTCAGGAAGAGAAGATTTTTGAGCATTTGTGAGCCAAGTTGAGCATGCAACCCCAATTTCATAAACAAAAATTCATTGTCCTTATGCTTAAAGGCTTAAAAAAACACACAAAAAAACAAGTAGCCCAAGGGCAACGATCGCCCACCTGAGAGTCAACAAAAAAAATAACTGGATAAAAAAAGGCAGCTGGGGTTATACCATATATGGGCATGGTGGCCGTCTCGGTCATGTGACCTGGATTTTCATGCATGTACACATTGGTTTGAGCCTTCTTATAAATGTTTCATATAAAATTTGGCTTTGGTTGGCCAAGCGTTTTTTGAGATGCTTTAATATTATGGTAATATACATGTAGAAAGCCTGGGGTCCAATTTTTTCAGAATCATAAATTCATAAATATTATGTCCAGTTGCAGATTTTTTCATGTATTTCCATTATAAGTCTATGACAGATAATGATGCCCGTGGGGCATAGCCTGTATTGACCCCAGGGGCACAGGACCTTTATATGTTGTTACATACAAAATATGAAAGCTCTAGGCCTTGTAGTTTCCGAGAAGAAGATTGTTTTATGTTTTTCACATTGTAAATCTATGGGAGCTAATGATCCCCAGGGCGGGGCCATTTTTGACCACGGGGGCATGGTTGGCAGGATTTATAAAGAGGACCACTATACATTGCTACATACAAAATATGAAAACTCTGGGCCTTGTGGTTTCAGAGAAGATTTTTTTATGTTTTTCCCATTTTAAGTCTATTGGAGCTAATTACCCCAGGGGCATGGTTGGCAGGATTTATAAAGAGGATGACTACACATTGCTACACACAGAATATGAAAGCTCTGGGCCTTGTAATTTCGGAGACGAAGATTTTTTTTTATGTTTTTCCCATGACGCCCCGGGGTGGGGCCTGTATGGACCCCAGGGGCACTTTTGGCAGGATTTATAAAGAGGACCACTACACATTGCTACACACAAAATATGAATTCTCTGTGCCATGTGGTTTCAGAGAAGAAGATTTTTTTATGTTTTTCCCATTGTAAGTCTATGGGAGCTATCTGTTGCCATGGAAACCAGAGTTCTGATCCGACCTTGCCCAAAACCTAATGCAACCTGTCTCCCTCCTAAATGATGCTTTAGATGAAATTTGATCACGATTTTTCTTATTTTAAGATTGAAAGTGTGAACGGATGGGTGCAAGCACGCACGCCGGTTCGACTACTATACTATAAGCTCAAGAAATTACCTTGACCTAAATAAATTGTATATCTTCATAAGTTGTCTGCTTCTGCCAACTTTCAGGTCTCAGGCTAGGCTGCAATTGTTTCCAAAATATCCTCTTTTTTCACTTTTTCCCCCATGTACAAGCCTATGTTTCCAAAACTGACCTTGCCGTAAAATAAGTCAAGGTCATCCTAAGGCCATCATTTGAACAAATTACCATGGGCTGGAGTCCCAGATACTACATACCAAGTTTCATGAAAATCGGCCCATCAGTTCTGCAGAAAGGATTTTATTAGCATTTTTGAGCATTTGTGAGCATGTTATTAAAGCATTCAACCCAGATTTTGTGCATAAAATTTTTTTGTCCATAAGCATGGAGGCTTCACATAAAATTTCACTTTCATAGGCCCAGTGATTTCTGAGAAAACCATAATCTTAATTTGGATATTTAAAAAATGACCTTGGGTCAAAATCAAGAAATGACCTTGACCTTAATTAATTACATATCTTCATTGACTCCATTACATGTAGCTGTCTGCATCTAGCAACTTTCAAGTCTCAGGCTGCAATAGTTTCCAAAATATCTATTGTTTTTGCTTTTCCCCATGTAAAAGCCTATGTTTCCAAAATTGACCTTGCCGTAAAATATGTCAAGGTCATCCTAGGGTCATCATTTGAACAAACTATGATGGGCTGGAGTCCCCGATGGTACATACCAAATTTGGTGGAAATCAGCCTGCCGGTTCTGGAGAAGAAGATTTTTGAAGGGTTTTTACCATATATGGGCGTGTTACTGCAGCTACTGCGAAGCTGATCTGCATCTTTGTTTTCGCATAGGCAAAAATCCAGTTTTCTCACGACGCGGCTCAAATAAAGAAGGAAATTTTCCCCTGTGCAAAAACAACTAATAATATACATGTAATAAGCGATATTAAAAGATCATGTTCAGTAACCACACATTGCAAATTGAAACATTTGGAAGTTAAAGAAAGTGATTCTTAATTTATTATTATTATTATTACTATTATTATTATTACTACTATTATTATTATTATTATTATTATTATTGCAATTTTAACATTTTTTTAAATCCTTGTCCCCTTTCTTGATGGGAAGAGTTGACACTCGTTAAATTTTTGTTTTACTTTTCGCAAAATGCAATTGAAATAAAAAAACTGCGAGAACAGTCGATCACACATAAAATACAGTAAATAAACATTTACGGGTGTCTTACTTTTCTCACAGTTTCATGGTTGGGCAGGCTCTACACATGCACAATAATCTTAACAGTAGTGGCGTTAATTGTTTTTAATTACTTGGGAAATTATGCATAAATATAACAACTAAAAAACGTACGAGACAAAGGCGGTTTGCATGCTTTTCAAACATATTTTTGGAGTATCAGTTTGGCTAGTGTTGGTCATTAGATCTGGTATTAAAATGTTATATTTCGATTGCATTTAGGCAATTCATTACTTGATTTTAATGGAAAATCGCTTTTAATTTTTTCAAATAAAAAAACTCCTTAGATAAAGGAGCATACATGTATCTCAATCATTTCGACGCAAAAAGAAAAAAATCGAAAACAATCACGTGAACAAGAAAACGTGTAAACCAAGCGTAAAATTATATCATAAATCATGGAAAGAGTTTGATAGACAATTTTTTCAACTGCAAATTCTAACTTAGAAAGCGCAAGGCTTAGAAAATGTCAAATTACTTTGTTTTAAATTTTCAAGTAAATGCACTAACGTGGAGAGCCGCAATTCAAATTTACGCCGTGTCTTGATAGATAGATAGATAGAGAGAGAGAGAGAGAGAGAGAGAGAGAGAGAGATAGATAGATAGATAGATAGATAGATAGATAGATGGGGACACTTGAAGTTCTTGCCGCCGTGAATACACCTGAATGTAACCTCATAGTATTTTAGTCTTTCGTTCAACTTATACGAAATACGCACTTGCGCCTTTTCTACACTTCTATCTCTCTTACAGAACTGAACGCTTTAGGCCTTCTGATAGCGCTCAACAGCACTTTCAAATGCTTTCAACTTTTTGTCCGATGTGAAGTATACGAGCCATTCTGACGGTATGAATCAAGATTTGCCTGCATGTTTTAAAATTGTACGGCGATTGAATTGAGTAATAGCTTAATTGTTTTATATTGCAGTTACTTACTTAACCATAACAAAAGTTAAAAGCATTCGCTGAATAATAATTGGCAAATTAAACAATGCCAATGTCTTAATTCAGAGGTTAAGCGGTAGGACAAAATAAATCAACACTTCATTACTGTTTTGTTTGTTTTTCGCACATTGAAGCGCGGACATCGTATTGATGGTTAAGCAACTAATTGAGGCTAATATTATCTTGTTATTATCTTCACGCATCGTTAGAAACTTTTTATATCCTTCGATGTCGGTCAAATAATTGTAGATAATGGTGATATTGCACAAACACTCATTCAAATATAACAATTGAAAATTTCGTTCCACGGGGTTAGAAATAAAATTGAAATCTCAACTTTATACATTAACATTGTTTTCTTAAGTCTGTGTCTCTAGTCTTCCGTACCTTTAGCCTTTTAGGATGATTCAACTTAAAACTCACCTGAAAATATTATATTATCGATTTTTAATCTATACCGTACCTTTAGCCATTTCCGATATATAGGCTACAGATACGGTACCGTATCTCTAGCCGCCAGGCTAGGGATACGGTACCGTATCCCTAGCCCACAGGCTAAAGATACGGTACCGTATCCCTAGCCACTGCCTTTTTTAAATCCTTGTCCCCTTTCTTGGTGGGAAGAGTTGACGCTCGTTAAATTTTTGTTTTACTTTTCGCAAAATGCAATTGAAATAAAAAACTGCGAGAACAGTCGATCACACATAAAATACAGGACCAGTCAGCAGAATACAGTCATTTTATGCCCTATGTATATTTTCAAGTGACCTGTCCCAGTAAAAGTTCTATACAGGTGATCTATGATTTGGTGTCTATTGGGTGTGATATATGAGGGATGGGGTGTTTATTGGCTACTGATTTGAATATTCAACTCTTTATAGTAAATATGTAATCTCAATTTTTCTTATAATTAACTACAAATATGTGTTTGTAAAACACAATGCCTGCGTTTGTAAAACACAATGCCCCAAACTGTATGCTTGCATATTTGTTAAATAGAATGATCAAAGGCTTTTTGGAGACGAGTTAAAAATGGTGTGAAAATTTCAAAATTCTGTAATTCTGTCAAAATTTGATGGCCCAGAATTACAATCCTCCCTTAAGTTAAGGTGACAAATTTTGACTCATATTTTACTATTAAAATCATGTATGCTAAATAAAATCTCATTTACATTATAGAAGCAAAAAGTTTGAATTAAGTATGTTTTAGATGCATCTTGTTGGATGCTGAAGTTTGTCCTTCCTCAACTTAAAGGGAGGATTGTAAATTCTGGGCCCAGTGAGTATACCAAATTTGAAGACTCGAGCTCATTGATACCTTTTGAGATATATCTTGCGCACAAGATTTTCAAATTTCATTTTCAAGAGGACACAACTCAAAAAGGGGCATAACTCTGACATAAAAATATGGTCAAATATTTTCTCATGAGGAATATGAAATTTCAAAACTGTAGCATGCAGCATTCAAAAGTTTGAAAAAAAGTGTAACAGACGCACACACTCACAGACAGACTCGCAGCCAAAAGCAAATAATGCCCTTCTAACTTTTCAAAACCCTACAAATAACAAACCAATTGTTTGAAGCAGAAAACAGAAAAATAAATAAACATCAGGAAAACATGTCCGTGTAATGTATACCCCCTTGAATCCCACTTTTATATTGCAAGACTGGGGTATGCAGGGGTATACATATTTTTCTTATTTTTGCTCCAAAACATAGATTGTGGGTACTCGTTAAAACCTCCTCGGCGAGGCGGTTCTAACGTGTAACCACAATTTATGTTTTGAGCAAAAATAAGAAAAATATCTAAATTTTTCTGATGAAAATTCTCAATTTTGCATGGACAAGTTTTCGTAATGGAACTAAATCTAAATGAAAGACTTGTTGAAGCGCAAATTTCACACATACGTGAAAAATTGGTACAATTTTGTCAGACATGTATTTGGGTACAATTTTGTCATATTTGGCCAATGTGTAATTTGCATACATTCAATTTCATTTTCACTCCTTTTTTCTTTTTCTTTTCTTTTCTTTTTGAGTGTGTGTGTGTGGGGGGGGGGGGGGGGGTATGGTGCAATTTACACTCAATTTTTTCACACTTTGCTGGTTTGGCATGTGAAGAATTTGTTCTTAATTACCCCATCTGTCTGTGCTACTAAGGCTTATACGTAGGGATGGTTTGACTTGAACCACTTTTCCTCAGGCTGAGCAGGCTCAGACCATCTAGCAGTTAACCAATAATCAGATGGTCTGTCATTAGCATATAAGGCACAAACAGCCCATCTATTTTTAGGCCCCAATGGGCGGGTACCCAAAGAAACAAACTGATACACATTCCATGAAAATACTATTAAACACCCACACTCTAATAAACACCCATACCCCTATTGGGATGCCAAAAAAGGCCATTTTTTTCTGTGAGTTTTGGAATTCCAGGAACCTCTAATAAATGCCCATTTTAAAAATGTTGGGAAAAATTCTATCTTTTAAGCGGTAAATTTCTAATATTGCAGCTTTATCATATAAAAACACTAATAAATCTAGTTTGTAGTCCAAATAAATGAGCCGCCTCGTGGGAAAACCAACAATATGGTTTGGGGAAAGGTCCGACACAAACTGACCTGTACAAGCACAGAAAAGAGCTAGAAGCTTGAAATTTCGGAGGAATAGTACTATCCGAGTAGCGAAAACAAAGGCGCTGATCAGCTTCACGGTTACCGCGAAGCTGATCTGCGCCTTTGTTTTCGCATATGCAGACTGTTGGTTTTCCCACGAGGTGGCTCAAATGGTAATGCATGGGATACGTGAACACCTACTGGTAACTAAAGTCATGTCTTGGGCAGATCGAGATCAACCAATAATTTCAGTTCCTATCATATATATATATATATATATATATATATATATATATATATATATATATATATATATATATATATATATATATATATATATATATATATATATATATATATATATATATATATATATATATATATATATATATATATATATATGAGCCACCTCGTGGGAAAACCAACAATGTGATTTCCCACCAGTTCCGACACAAACCGGCCTGTACAAGCACAGAAGCAGGCTAGAAGCGTGAAATTTCGGATTTAAGTAGAAGAGGAACAGTACTATCCGAGTAGTGAAAACAAAGGCGCTGATCAGCTTCGCAGTTAACGCGAAGCTGATCTGCGCCTTTGTTTTCGCCTATGCAGATTGTTGGTTTTCCCATGGGGCGGCTCATATATAGTTCTTGAATGTTGCCCTACAGTGTAGACTCCTATAAACGCCCATCCCCTTCTAGTGTAATGGTACTGTTTTGAATAAATGTCCACCGTTTAAAAGAATTTTTACAGTGTATTAGTTTTTCATTTGTAAGAAATTGGTACAAATTAATGTCTAAAAACAAGAAGAAAAACAAAAATTGGCCTGCTGTTACTTAGCTGGTGTTACTTCATAATTAGCTTCTTCATTTTAATTGAGTCCATTTTGAAACAAATGACCAAAAACAAAAATAAATAAATAAATAAATAAATAAATAAATAAATAAATAAATAGTTTTGTTTGTCCCTCACATGTTAGACTTAAACATCACAACTGCATGCACCCAGATATATTTACATTTTTATTGCAATCGCCCTAGATGAAAGTATCTTTCTTGATGTTCTTCATTTCCCAATGAAAAACATTAAGTCACGTGGTCTAGAGGCCACACCTATGGGCGGGCTGACGTCAAAACTCATCCAGTGACGTTGTTTGTTTACTCTTGTTGACGTGACGTTGGCCGCGTATCGCCATGACGTTAGGCGCGAAAATTTGACGTTTTGGCTGTTCCAAAATTACGTTAAGTCGGATTTAATGTCAAATAACATGAAAATGAACGGTGATATGCGCAATTAAAAATCTGATACTTGACTGATAATATAAAATGTAAATATAAGTATTGAAATTCAGATTTTAGCTTTCACTGGATGATGAAAAACATTAGCTGTTTTAATGTCTCCGAGAAGCCCTTCGGGCTTCACAGACATTAAAACAGCCTAATGTTTTTCATCATCCAGTGAAAGCTAAAAATCTGAATTTCAATCCTTAAAGTTATCTTTGTCAGGTCACATCAATACAGTAGCTGTCGACTGTTTATTGATGATATATCAGTGTCTATTGGCTGTATTTGTGAATACTTTCTTTAATTATTATTTGAGCTGTGTCATGAGAAAACATGTACACTCAGTTTCAAACCAGATCTGACTCAAACCAGGCTGTAGAAGTGCAAAAGATAAAGATAAGTGCAGGTAAAACCATCTTTGCTGTATGCAAACAAATGGCTCATATTTTATGGATGCACATAATAACAAAAATGATAAAAAATGCATGAGAAAAGTTACAAAAAACAACAACAAAAAACAAACAATGGCATTCAAAAAGAAATGAACTTGTTTTAGCTTGGGACTAAGCCTTGGGCCAGGTTTCCACAGACAATTTTTCTGTCACAAAGTAGGTTTGTTGCAGAAAAACTCAATTCTATGGTGAAGTTGCATTGCCAAATACACTGAAGAGCTTTAAAAACGCAAAAAAAAGAGAATGGGATTTTTTTGCACCAGGGACATTTTTAATCTTCCTAAACAGGTGAAAGGAGTCGGAAACAGTACTCTTCTTCAATTTTTACATGAAACCGGTATTTGTTACGTCACTGACCACTCACAGGAATTAAAAAGCTATTTTACACTTTTTGCCATGTGGCGTCTCGTTGAATTAATGAAGAAAAATATTTGACCATTTCACACGGAGCTTGTAGTGATCCATATATGAAAAACAATTAAGTTTTACTTTTGTCTCATTTTTGACCATTCTACGGGTCTTTGA
Organism: Rugalucina vietnamica; assembly: GCA_964017185.1. Lineage (NCBI taxonomy): Eukaryota > Metazoa > Mollusca > Bivalvia > Lucinida > Lucinidae > Rugalucina > Rugalucina vietnamica. The sequence goes on from OZ024870.1 coordinate 41,303,496, forward strand.
AAATGAAGTATCCGGCACAATTGAATTTTTACAAACTTGATGACGTATATGTGACGTCACATGACGTCATATTTACCACCTTTCATCTATACAGCACTACAGTAGTCCCTCCCAGGCTATTGGAACATTGAAAGGTTGACGCCGGTCTGATCAACCGAACTTTTCACGTCAAGGCACTAATGTCTTTAGAGATTTGACGTAAAAACGCTATATTACATCGATTACGTCGACCAAGACCATTCAGACATGCTAGCATTATTGCCAGACAATGAAGGCAACTGGCAAAACCTGTGCTTGTAATGAAATAGCAACGCTCTTAATACCAAGGAGCTTAATAGTAGTCGTGCTTAATATCGTTTGCAGTTTTGGATTTTAGGGGTATTGCTATTTCAAGGACTGTTGCTCTCACAATATTCATTATTTTGAAACGACATTCACAGCATAGTTTGCAAACATATCAATGTTTATGTGTCTTAAATTTCATTAAAATCGAACAACTAGAAATACAAAAAACATTTGAATTACAACTTTTGCGTTTTTAAAGCTTTTCAGTGTATCTGTGACAAAGGTGAGTGAGCTAAGTCTTTGATGTGGCGACCTGGAGTATTAATGCCTACAAAGCTTTATATAAGATTGACTTGATCTAGATACAAAGTAAACCAAAGTTGTTGTCTGAATTCCGATTCTTCCTTTTTATTAGCGATAACCGTTGACATTTTTTTTCTACTTCTATAGATAAATGCAACTGCAGTTTAAGCTCATAACAGAAATAGAAATAAAAAAAAAAAAAAAAAAAAAAAAAAAAAAAACATAAAAAATAAAAATATATTTTGGCCCATGCAGTCCCACGGCTAACAAACCTTTAAATGCGTAACCGCGGTTAAGAAAAGAAATCCGATTCATGTCCTTCCGGTTTCGCATCAGATGACCAACAAAAGGTAAACAAACTTTTGTAGCTCGTGTTTCCGAGTAAAATATTTGGATTCGAAGACAAATATTATAATTCTCTCAATGCTATCTTATTAGTTAGACATTGCTATATTTGGACCTCAAAGGATTTCCAGAAATTTTTCTTTATAATCATGATTTTTATTCCCTACCCCAAAACACATGTTGGGATTGCATTGTACACGACGAAAATGTGGGTCAGTCGCAGGGATATTTTTAGATTTCCGCTCATTACGTACATATTAACGGAAAGCAATACAGTGCGCAGATGATTTTAACATTGTGTGAGGTCTGGTGACAGTTTCGTTGCCTCTGGCCAATGCATTCTATGCATATGTGGTTAAAAGCTGTGTCAACATTTCGGTTACGAATTTAATCATAAGAATGATAGCAATATAGTCACAATAGAGCACATGTATTAAAGTTTTTGTTTTTGTTAATTGTTTTACGCTGAAGATTATTGTTACATTCTCTCGTCCTTTCTTAATAGTTGCTTACTCAAATTTGGTGTGTTTGTGATATTTTCAGTGAAAATGTTTGATATAAAATAATACAAACTGTCTATGAAATACATGTAATACAATAGTTCACATGCATGATATTCCTGTTCATGAAGACGATTTTACAGCATTCTGTATACTTTAATTTGTTTTTTCTTGGTTTTATGTCCTTCAAAACGCTTTACAGGGAAATAAATACCATAACTTGAACAGGTTGAGGTTTTCAAACGTATCTTGAAATGAATGTAGGAAAAAAAGTCACAGGAAAAAAAGTCACGGAAAAAAAGTCACAGATTTGGGTAGGAAAAAAAGTCACAGGAAAAAAAGTCACAAAAAAGAATTATGTTTTTTCTCAACTTTTGGTTAGGAATAAACATTTTTATTTTTATTTTTACCATTATTATCACTTTATGTTTTGTTTGGATGAATGTTTTAGCCTTTTTATGTCCCTCTTAACAATATTCGGTCATGCCAGGACTGAGCTGATACTTCCTGGGTTAACTTGACCAGTATTTGGTAGCTTAAGATAGGCTTGTTCAAGGACACTGCATGACAACAGTTTGTTTCAAACAAAGTTCTACGGCACCATAGTCTGAAACTCTACCATAATGCCACCATGCTCCTCATATTAAGTGAATTCTCATCCATTGAATGTTTCCCATTCTAAGGGCATGTTTTGATTCTGATTGTGACATTTCCTTATCTTTGCTTTCTTTTAACATGAAAATCATGCCCTACTACATTTATGCACTGATACATGTATTTTCTCTTGGTCTTTTATAATTGTGACTTTTTTTCCTGTGACTTTATTTCCTGTGACTTTTTTTCCGTGACTTTTTTTCCGTGACTTTTTTTCCTGTGACTTTTTTTCCGTCCACCTCTTAAGAAAATATATCCTTCATATTTTAATGATTAAATGCGTACCCATCTTTTCCTTCCCTTCAAATCGATAATGACGGGCACTAACACAACGAAATACTGGCACAGACATCAGATGCAATTTAGTTAATACATATCTGTAAATTTGTCGTGGAACAATCACTAAAATTTGATATTTACCAGCAAATTGTCCAATTTTTAGTTGTATTTCGCCGACTTTGGCCGTGTTGTAACACCAGGTTCGAAGAAGGGAATAAATAACTCAAAGACCATCAAATTATTTTGCGAGCTACTTTGGTGCTGAGTTACAATAGTAAATAAGTGACAAAATAGCATTCATAGATAATCGATATATTTCTGTACTAAAATATAATCATCAATCGATCCTAGTAGTGTATGTTTTGTTTACCTTTTCTTGGTCTTCATATGCGGAACCGGAAGGGCGTGAATCGGATTTTCTTTCTTAACCGACGGTTACGCATTTAAAGGTTTGTTAGCCGTGAGTCCTTGTAACCTATATAACTTAGTGACTATCTGTTGAAACAAAATTGGATGCTAATCCAAAAACAGTGTGCACGCTGCGCATGAACCACTGTCCACTGATCAACACCTTTTACATGTGCTGTGTCAATAAACAATGAAGTGATACTGAATACCTGTGTCTATTGGCTTACCTGTACATATATTTTTTTGACAACACCAAGCAATAAAATGAGCAGCATCATGAGAAAAACAACTCTGTGGTTCCCAATAGTTCTGACACAAACTGAGCTGTACAAGCACAAAAGATGGCTTAAATAGGCTGGAAATTTTGGATTTAGAAAGTATAGAAATTGTACTATCCGTGTAGCAAAAACAAAGGAGATAATTAGCTTCGCAGTTACCAAGCTGATCTGCGCCTTTGTTTTTGCATATGCAAAATGTTTGTTTTCTCATGACACAGCTCAAATTTGCATATGCAAAATGTTTGTTTTGTCATGACACAGCTCAAATTTTGCAAACACAAAAGTAATTAAAAATGATAATGGTATAACAACACTGGAGTAGAAAAAGACAATACATACAATAAATATATAAGAATTTCAATTTGGGCAATTTGGGCAATTTTGGAACATGTAACCCTTGTAACCCATGTAACCCAGGGTTACAAAATTGCAGTATGTGAAAATAGTAGTAGTTTCTTGCCATATATGCAGAATGGAGCCAAATCTCTACGATCATGGTACAGTACTCTTTTTGAGCACAAGACGATGTTAAATGGCTGTTTTAGGAATAAACCGTTAACTTTTCATATGTCGAGAAACAATGTGAATTTTGATGTGAGACCCCTTTAAACTTGGAAAAGATGGTTTTCTGACAAAAAGTGGAAATTATGGTTCATTAAGGTTCAAATATTGATGAGTTTGTTTCAGTTCATCTTCATACCAATTTGCAATTTGGAAATGAATTAAAAATTGCTTAAGTTAAGTCTCATAGTGTGTTTTTGTCATGTGCTGTTTGTACAAGCTGAGAGAAATGCAAGACTCCAAACCGGGATAAGAGAGATAGCAAGGATATGAAGAAATTTCAGGAGCACTGAAAACTATTAATGTCCCAAAGAGTTTTGCAACCACAACCGTTCAAAAGCAGATTGAAAAGCACTTCCTTCTCACAGATAAAGATGTTATTATTTTCATATCATGTGGACAGACAATGACACTTCGTTAGTTTGCTCAGTCGCCCATCAAAGTATCGATGACGATCCTATCAATAGACGCTCAGAAAAAAAGAGAGTTCTCTGGTCCTTTTTCCGGTTACAGTGCTCTATAGGCTTTCTTTTATGTGGTTTGTATCTACATTGCTTTTTTAAGATTTATAGGGTTTAAACATATTTTATAAATCTTAGTCTCTCATAATTCCTAATAGGAATGGTTCCACTTTATAGATTTGTCCATGTTTTATATGTATAATATGTATGTATATTGTGGAAGTGAGACTTAAATACATTGTGTAAAATAAAAATTGTCACATTGTCAAATTGCCATTGTATTGTGCACCAACACTGTTCAACATCATGCTCATGGATGCTTTTCACGACCGTGGCATTGGTTTCCCAATATCAGGCACCGCTTTCTAAAGGACGTGACAGGTCACACATAAGGCACAGACAGATATGCTAGTTGAGTTTCTCAATGCAGATGATATTTATATAGAATGCCAGCTCGGAGGCAGAAATACCAGGGTAAATATGACCTCGCAATCAACACAAACAAGAGATTGTACACCGACCAGTACATGAAAAGTCATTCGATACCAACCATCACCGTAAATTGTCAAAAACTGACAGTTGTATGAGTCACAGCTACCTGTGAAGCACTGTCTTAATGATGAGGTTGACGACAAGCTGAAAGTCTACTAGGTTGTGAAACTGCCGACCTCGACCTGAACACTATGTAACTTGGTAACGCCATGCTAGGAGACATCCATTTACGCCAGGAGCGGATCCAGGATTTCTAGAAGGGGGGTTCAAATCCATCAAGAGGGGGTTCGTTTTCAATATTTTACCTGATTTTTCATAAATTTCCCCCATGAAATTGAAATAATTTTGTCCCAGAGGGGGGTTCGAGCGAACCACCCGAACCCCCTCTAAATCCGCCACTGAATTTACGCTTAAGCTGTTTGAGAGAAAAAAAATCAAATGGAAACCGTGGCAAAATTCCAGACATAGGCGAGTTCAGTGTTGAGTGGGACATTAAACAGCAAACACGTTTTATATCACTTGTTCGACCTAACGTTTAGAGCATCGAGGTCGGGGTTCGGACCCAACAAGCTGCGATCTGTATCATTGAGTAAGGTACATATTGGTGCCACGGTGTCTGGATGTTTCGCTACCTGGTTCGTTCGCACTTAGTCCGTTCGCGACCTCCCGTTGGTCCGTTCGCTACTCGGTATTTTTCGCACCTTTTCGCACCTTATCTATCCTAGTCGGTTCGCTACCATGATTATTTTCGCGGCTTCCCGCCCAATTATGACCGTTAATTATTCACTCACTACTGAACCTCACAGCTTCCCGACAATTATGTCCGTTAATTATTCACTCACTACCAAACTTCACTATTGCTTAGTAGCCTACGCACGAGTAAGACTTTTATATTTTAAAATGATGGTTTTTAAATAATTTCATTTTAGAATGTTTATATATTAATGTTTAAATGTTTTATCTTTGATATATTTTAAAGTAATGGGGAAACTGAACTAAATAATTTGGACTAAATAATTAACCATACAGGAACATGCTAATCTGTGTCTTTGCACACTGGATTTTATTTTAATGTCATTGATTTTATATATGTCATGTATATATCTTAGTATTTCTGTTTATTTATTTATTTATTTTCTATTTTTGTTTTCTTGTTTTCGTTTTCTTGTTACTCCCATCAATCAATTTCTGATTATTCTTGGGAGGTGTACATTGTACACTCCGGTGTGTTTGCAGGATGAGCCTACATGCATGAGGATAGAACCTGTGTAGGGATCTTTAACCTGCACAGGGGATGACTGCCCCTGCACAGGGGGCCTCCAGTTAACGTCCCGATCCGAAGGACGGCGCACTGTATCATGTCATTCCTGCAAATGACACGAAGGGAAGCAAGTTCGGACCAACAAATTTTCCTCGCCGCCGGCGGGGATCGAACCCGGGACCTCTAGCACAAGAAGCCAGTGTGCTAACCACTCGGCTACCTCGCTTTCTTAAATTTTATTTATTTCGTTCGTTCATTTATTCGTTCATTCATTCATTCATTCATTCATTCATTCATTCATTCTTTCATTCATTCATTCATTCATTCATTCATTACCTATATTTTATAGTAAATATATGCTAAATTATATTTCTTCCCTTTTTTATAATGAGGTAAATCTTTGCAAGAACACTGGATTTTATTTTTAATGTCGTGGGTTTTATCTTCAATGTCTTGCATATATTTTAGTGTTTCTTTTTATTTATTTATTTATTTATTTATTTATTTATTTATTTATTTATTTATTTATTTATTTATTTATTTATTTATTTCGTTCGTTCGTTCGTTCGTTCGTTCGTTCATTTGATTCCCTATATACGTATCATATAGTAAATATATGCTAAATTACACTTCTTCCCTTGTAAGATGTTTTAATCATTGCTCATGTTTTAAGCTTTTTATTCGGAGAATCATACTGTACATTTCTTTTTAATTGATTGGTTTATAACCTCAATCAGCAGATTTCATCTTTTAATTGTCTGTGAAGATAGTAAAAAATGTTCACATTGTGTGTGTAAGTATGTTTGTATGTAGATAATTATCACCTCTAATTACCCTTTTAGGCTTCACTGATCATTATTTTATGTGTATTAAACCATATTCAGTTTATGAATATAGTTAATAAAATTTCTGTTGTACATATTTTCATGAAACAAAATTTAATATTGTATAGATCTATATGACTTCACTATCAATTATTTTACCTATTATTAACATTTTAGAAAATCAGGTAGCGAAAATGTCAGGTAGCGAAAATGTCAGGTAGCGAACATGTACAGGTGGCGAAAGTGTTGGTAGCGAACAGGTCAGGTAGCGAACAGGAAGGTCGCGAATCGACCATAAATCGGTGCCACTCCCCATCCACACACACACTAGTTGCGAGATCTCACTCCGCTATATTACACATATGTTCCATATCTCTTCGTTGCGATCCCAGTTGGGTTTTCAATGGTGAAACGAAGTGTCGATAATTGCAACTTTTTCAAGATAAATCAAAAAGAATACACTTTACCGATGCGTTACTAACATGTTTATTGTGCTTTTAGAAAAAATCCAACCTTTTTTGTCCGTTTTTAGCGGTTTTATTCTCGTTTAAAAACTTCTGGCTGTCATTCTTTCAGTGCACTAAATCGTCCGTATATGTTCGTAGGTTTACGCCGAAAATTGACTTCCGACCATTTCCTTATATGGAAAGTTAATTGATCAATTAGTAAAATGAAGCGCGTGTTGCAACGTAACGTTGACGTCAAACGCCGCGCGCCGAATTCAAAATGGCTGACCTGATTGACGTCATTTGTAGAAATACGTGCATATCATTGGACAAGGCCAAATCTTGACCTTTCAACTGGAATAAATTAATATTCGACGTCAGTTTCCGTTACGTCGGAATATGTGTTCGGCTCGTTCCGGAAACGGCCCCACACGAGTGAAAACGATGACAAACAGCTGAAAAATGAACCTGTTGCAAAAAGTAGACACAGAGTTTTGTGGAGAAAACTTGATTGTCAGAAAGTTAAATGTGTGTTTCATCAAATAGCTAAGTGTCGGTGAGCATTTCTTTGTATTAACGATGGAATTCTAGGTGAAACAATCGATATGTAAAAACGGCTTATTCTCACCATCTTGATTTACGGATGGACACGAGGCTGAGAGTACATTCGGAATGGTGACGAGACGTTTCGCTCCATGGAGATTGTACACATCAGCTGAGTTGTACGAGTCTACACACACACCAGCGTGGCTAAAATGTTGACTGGTCGTTTTTTAAACCGCAGCATGCGCAAAAACATACATTTAAATATCAATTCATTTAGTGTTAGAATCAGAATCAGAGTCAGACATAATATCGCAATTACACGACGTTTACAACCGATTTTGCTCGGTCCGGTCTACTGCCATAAAATTTGATGTACCGTAACCTTACGCAGAAACAATTTGGAAAGTCACGTGACTTTAATTGGATTCGGAGGCAGATTCCAAGATGGATGCAACAGACTGACAGTTCGACAAAACTTTAATCAAACTGACAATTTGATTGTTATTGTAATTTCAATTAGTGGAAAGTTGGGATATTTCGATATTAAAGTAGTATGCCGGAATAGAACATGGTAAACTGGAACTTAGACCGAGCCTGAGAGTAAGTAGAAACACTAATTGGCGCTAATTTGTGTGTAAACACAAGAAACTGCACGGGAAACTGCACCAGAAAAGACGCAAAGATACTCATTAGCTGTAACAATAATTGATCTAGTTCGCAAACGTTATGTCAGTTGTATTAGCATTTGTTATTTTAGTGTCATTTTTGTCAGGATTCAGATTGTTGAAAAACTTTTTTAATTATACTGATCCAAAAAAGAAAGGCAGTGGCTAGGGATACGGTAACGTATCTTTAGCCTGTGGGCTAGGGATACGGTACCGTATCTGTAGCCTATATATCGGAAATGGCTAGAGGTACGGTATAGATTAAAAATCGATAATATGATATTTTCAGTTGAGTTTTAAGTTGAATCATTGCCAGTATCCTAAAATGGCTAAGGTACGGAAGACTAGAGACACAGACTTAAGAAAACAATGTTAATATATAAAGTTGAGAGATTTTAATTTTATTCCTGACCCCGTGGAATGAAATTTTCAATTGTTATATGTGAGTGTGTTTTTGTGCAATATCACCATTATCTACAATTATTTGACCGACATCAAAGGATATAAAGCCAACTCGCAGTATGAAAGTGTCTAACGATGCGTGAAGATAATAACATGATAATATTAGCCTCAATCAGTTGTTTATAACCATCAATACGATGTCCGCGCCTCAATGTGCGAACAACAAACATAACAGTAATGAAGTGTTGATTTATTTTGTCCTACCGCTAAACCCCTGAAGTAAGACATTGGCATTTTTTTAATTTGCCAATTAGTATTCGGCGAATGCTTTTAACTTTTGTTGTGGTTAAGTAAGTAACTGCAGTATAAAACAATTTAAGCATCGCCGTACAATTTTAAAACATGCATGCAAATTTTGATTCATACCGTCAGAATGGCTCGTATACTTCACATCGAGCAAAAAATTGAAAACTTTCGTGCATTTGAAAGTGCTATTGAGCGCTATCAGAATGCCGAAAGTGCTCAGTTCTATAAGAGAGATAGAAGTGTAGAAAAGGCGCAAGTGCGTGTTTCGTATAAGTTGATTGAAAGACTAAACATTCAGGTGTATTCACGGAGGCAAGAACTTCAAGTCTCGAGGGACAGGAGTGAGAGAATCTATCTATCTATCTATCTATCTATCTATCTATCTATCTATCTATCTATCTATCTATCTATCTATCTATTACATATAAAACATGTCTTTATCAAAGCGCTGCAGATAAAGACACGGCGTAAATTTGAATTGCGGCTCTCCACGTCAGTGCATTTACTTGAAAAAAAAAAAAAAATATAAATAAAACAAAGTAATTGACATTTCCTAAGACTTGCGCGTTCTAAGTTAGAATTTGCAGTTGAAAAAATTGCCTATCAAAGAACTCTTTCTGTGACTTATGATATAATTTTACGCTTGTTTTACATGTTTTCTTGTTCTCGTAATTGTTTTTATGCGCTTATTTTAAGTTGGAAATCATGTTGTGATACTTTGGCAATTACTGTTTAACTTAAGACGTCGATCGATGTTTTTCTTTTTGCGTCAAAATGATACATACATGTATGTTCCTTTATCTAAGGAGCTTTTTTTTTTTAAGTTTACAAGCGATTTTCCATTAACGTCAAGTAATAAATTGCCTAAAATGCAATCGTCTTTGTCTCGTACGTTTTTCAGTTGTTATATAAATATATGCATAATTTCCCAAGCAATTAAAAACAATTAACGCTACTACTTTTAAGATTATTGTGCATGTGTAGAGCTTGCCCAACCATGAAACTGTGAGAAAAGTAAGACACCCGTAAATTTTTAATTTTTTTGATTCATTAGGAAAGTTGCAATGCTTCAACTTAAAACTCACCTGAAAATAATATATTATCGATTTTTGATCTATACCGTACCTTTAGCCATTTCCGATATATAGGCTACAGATACGGTACCGTATCTCTAGCCGCCAGGCTAGGGATACGGTACCGTATCCCTAGCCCACAGGCTAAAGATACGGTACCGTATCCCTAGCCACTGCCAAAAAGAAATGCTCTAAAACCATTAATGCACCAGTCATTTGTAACCACTGCTCCCTCACCTACGGGGAAGGGTGGGGATTAAGACTTTTAGTGCCCTGCTATGAGCCCCATCCCCAGGGGGCAAACTGGAGGTCAAAACTTTGCTCTTTGCCCCGCCCTTTGCAATAGAAAATCTCCCTGGGGTAAGGATCCTAATGTCAAAACCCCATCATTTCCCCTGCACTGCGGGGACACTTGGAAAGTAATTGCCCCACACTAGCCTGGCTATCCCCCACCCTTCCCTGTAAGGGGGGGGGGGCAATGGTTACAAATGACTGGTGCATAAATGCTTCTTATATGTTAACCAATATGATCTTGCATGCCTGTTTGCCTATTCAGAACTTAAATCTAGAAAGTCACAGGTTATAAATATTTGTTTTGTTGTTGTATTTTTTTTTTACTTCAAAATTTACACATAGCTGGACATTTACTAGTAGGAAAAGGGGTCCATGCACTACAATGTAGCAAAATTGCTTTGGATTTTTCAGACTGGCTTGTTATGCTTGTGATGGCATTATGATAAACTGAAGTTTTCTTCTGTACATCAGGAAAACATGTCCGTGTAAAGTATACCCTCTCAAACCCCACTATATAGTAAAACTGGGGTATGCAGGGGTATACCTATTTTTCCTCCAAAACATAGATTGTGGGTACTCGTTAGAACCGCCTCAGCGAGGCAGTTCTAACGTGTACCCACAATCTATGTTTTGAGCAAAAATAAGAAAAAAAATCAAAAAATTTTTATTGAAAATTTTCATTTTTTATAACTTTAGAAATCACTGTATATTGCATGGGCAAGTTTTTTTCTGTATACACAGATACAAACAATACGTCACAACCCACGTGGTCTATATTATCCAGGTAAGTCAGGTGACTTTCACGTGACTTCTTTCCACTTCCGGGTGGCAAAAAAGCGACCCCAGTTCAATGAATGTGTAATGAATTGTAATGTTTTGATGTATTACAAATGTAAAATAATGTCAAAATATTACTTGTTCATAACAAATTACATTTCCAAATATTTTAGCGCATTAATTGATGTGTGTTTCTAGTTTAGTATTATAAGTATTTAGCGTTTACTTCCCGTGCGGGATTAAAAAGGTTTGCATCTCAGTCAATCAAAAGTTTGTTTTTTTATACGGTAGAAATCAGATATCAACATTGAATAATTTCCGTGTTTGAGCCGTGTTTGAAGCAAGTTTAAGTTTTATGAAAAACGAGTTTTATGAAAAAAAAAAAAACAAAAAAAATTAAGCCGTTAGAAATTGGGTGCTCTCTCTCTCTCTCTCTCTCTCTCTCTCTCTCTCAAGAGCGCACGATTTAATTATGTCTTGCATGCGGTGAAATAATAAAAACACTCACACTTTTTTCGGTCCGTGGAATAAATATAATTTATCCACAAGTTATAATAACTTTTTGAAGTGTATCCATTTTTATTTACGACACTGGAATCATAATTATCTTTTTCTAGATCTAATCCATGCGATATCAACACCTGTTATGACATTTCGACCGACTGAACACACACACCGGTTGCCCCGGGGACTCATTAATCCCTTTCATTCATATAGTACCCCAAGAATGTGTCATTTCTTTGAAGAGGGTGTAATAAATAATAATTAAAGAAGCCGACTATCATGCTTATGGGCATCGTAATTTGAGGTGTCATAAAACTGTCTTCAGTAGCTGAAACCACGTTTCTTTCAAATTGATTATGATCATCAATATGTGTATAGCCTTTGAATAGTTATTATTTAAACTGGACCATGAAGCTATAATGACATCTCTGATACCTCCATGACTGGACTTAGTTATATTTCAATTTGATTATTCAAATATAATTAATCAATTAATATATTCTTAAGAATGAAAAAGATGGAGAAAAAGGAGCAAAAATTCTTCATAAAAAGCGCTAAGATAAACGCACTTTTATTGATGTAAGGCTCGGTACAAACAAGGTCGGAAAAAGGAACAAGATTTATTTATTTAATTGTTTATTACCTATTTTTATTTATTTTTTTTTTTTTTTATTTATTTTTCCATTATGAATGAATTTTTTAGTCTGATTGCAGACATGGCCGCATAATGGCGCAAATTGTTATTTTGTTATAAGTCATATCTAAGCAATACATATTTTTGTTCGCGCGCGGATCCAACATGCCCAAGGTGTGAGAAATTAAATTCTTTATAAAAGAGCCAAAGGCAAAAAATTATTTGTAATTTTGTATTTAAATGTCATCGTTGTTCCCTGATTGGGATGGCGGCACACATTTTACTTTAATTTAAACTCAGTAATGTATGTAAACAACATTGAACCGGAAATGTTTTTGCCACCCGGAAGTGAAAGTTTTAACCACAATGCAACGCGCACTACGTCATCGAGGTCAAGGTCAAATAATGTAAACAATAATATTGTACCTGTCTATAATTGTTCAGTTAAAAGTAGCCAGCTAAAATCTTGAAAAAGTGAAAAGCACATGGCTATTTTGCCGCCTGCCGGCTCTTAATGACATCCCCGAACATATTTTACAGCTAAAATCAAAAATAACATTTTTGAAACAGTACATGGTTGCAGAATTAAATGTCATTTACATACTTAAACCAACAATTTTAACATCAGGAAAACATGTCCGTGTAATGTATACCCCCTTAAACCCTACTTTTATATAGAAAAACAGGGGTATGCGGGGGTATACCTATTTTTCTTATTTTTGCTCCAAAACATAGATTGTAGGTACGTGCACCCAATCTATGTTTTGGAGCAAAAATTAAGAAAAATATCAAAATTTTTCCAGTGAAATTTTTCATTTTTACAACCAAAAACTTTTCTGTATATTGCATGGGCGTGTTTTCGTAATGATAACATGTTTCAGATAAATGTGTCAGGGCTTTCATAGAGGCGGGAGATGGGGATTTTACCCTTCTTCTTGGACATTAACTCCCTGCTTCTTTGAATATTTTGTATGGAGTTATTAGTAAAAGCATAGAAAATTCCATGCCTACTTTTACCCCTGAGCCCCGGGTGCCAAAAAGGTAGTGAAAACCTTAGCTGTGTTTTTGTGTGTTAAAATTTGGTGGACCAAATTTTATCCTGTTAACAAATTTTATCCTGTTTAACTACAGTCATTAATAGGGTAAGATTTGAAACTCAGCTTTCTGAACAGTTTCGCATCAGCTTTCTGAACAGTTTTACACTTGAAATTCTGTCTCATCCTTAAAAATGGATATACATGTATGTAGTGAAAATGACAAAAATCTATTCTTGTTGGTTGGTTGCTCAATTTTGTGTTTTATGTCCCTGTAAACAGCTATGATCATATGGAGATGGGGTCATTGGTTTACATTTTTATCACACAAATCCAGGTTTACAAGCTGAATGGCTTAACCGCTTTTCTAGATATTTTTATCAGACAAATTATTTGTTAAGTCACAAAGTCATATGGCCTTAAAATCTGTACCCATTTGTTTTGCCTCTCATAATCTTCAGCATGTGTGATTGGTACGTTTTCAAATGTTCTGCCTAAAATTTCATGCCTTAATGCATTGCAACATGTGCAGAATGTTTCAAATTAGATAACAGCACCTGCATATTTCAGTCTTATCAAAATAATGCTGCATGCACATCAGTCAATCTTAAAGCAAGCAGTATTTAATTAGAATTCCTGCAGATGCAAACATGCATGTACTGTATGTTTTAAAGTTTGCAGTTCTTTGGAGAATGCTAGTGGATGATCTCAGTGATGTAGATAATTCTTTTTCAAAAGGCGTACTGTACGCATCAAAATAAATGTACAGTGCGTACCGACAATACAACTGTACACATTTTCTAGGGATTCTTATTCTAACCTCTTATTCAGACTTCAGAATCAAACATATATATTTGTACACTATGGATAAGACCATTTATTCAAGTATGAAAATTCAAGTAAACTGGTTGATAATCCTGTAATTACATGTTATTCTATCATTTAGGCATGTTAAACCATGCTTTTGTCCCCTGTATAGATAAAATGAGGAAAACATGATATTAACTGGGATGGCTTTAGAGCATGGAATACTAGTGTAGGGTATCGGTCGCGAAAATCACTATCGATTATCGGAGCACATTAGTCGATTGATTATCGATTGTACAATCGAAATGTATGTTCCCCTTACATTAACCAGTGAAGTGATTAAAAATGCTCAGTATTTGACAATGTAGTGACAAGTCACTGCATCACGCCCCTTCTCTGTATTTAAATTGAACATAGCCAATATATAAAAACCACATTTTCTACAAATGATAAAGTGACCATGTGATAGAATATTGCTGTAGCACATAGCATAGAAAAAACCTAACTATAAACAGTGAAGATTGTCAAGTGATGCTTTAATAAGTGAATATTAACAATGCATTCAAGTCTAAATGAAGGCAGACATAAGGAGGCATTATTGTGACAAATGAATTGAATTTGTAACAACATTTTATGTTAGTAAATGTTTTACTATACACTCATGTATTTAATTTCGATAAATCGATAGTGGAAAATTCCAATCGATAGCTACCGATAGAAGCTAGATTCCGATAGTTATCGATTATTAGCTCACCTGAGCCGTTAGGCTCACAAGGTGAGCTTATCGGATGGCCATGATCCGGCGTCCGTCCGTCCGTCGTCCGTCCGTCGTCCGTTCACAATTTCAAAGATCTTCTCCTCTGAAACCGCTTGGCCAATCAAAGCCAAATTTTATATGAAGCATCTATAGGAAGGGGGAACCAATGTGTATATAAGAAATCCAGGTCACATGACCAAGATGGCCGCCATGCCCATATATGGTAAAAACCCTTCAAAAATCTTCTTCTCCCGAACCAGTGGACCGATTTCAACGAAACTTGGCATGAAGCATCAATGGCTCAAGCACTACAATGTATATATAAATTATGACCCTGTGATGACCTTGACCTATTTTACAGCAAGGTCAACATAAGTCACCAATGCATTTGAATGGGGAAAACTTTTAAAATGTCATTTAAAGTGAAAGTCTTGCAGGAAATGGGCAGTAGGACTGAATATTAATGATTCTGAAAAAAAATTGGACCCCAGGGGCTCATGTGCCCCCACCCCGGGGCAATATACATGTATATCTTCACTATATTCAAATGTCTTCTCCTCTGAAACCGCTTGACCAATCAAAGCCAAATTTTATGTAAAGCATCAATAGGAAGGGATAACTAATGTTTATATAAATAATCCAGGTCACATGACCAAGATGGCCGCCATGCCCATATATAGTAAAAACCCTTCAAAAATCTTTTTCTCTGGAACCGGTGGACCAATTTCAATGAAACTTGGCATGAAGCATCATGGCTAAAGCACTGCAATGTATATATAAATCATGACCCTGTGATGACCTTGACCTATTTTACGTCAAGGTCAACATAGGTCGCCAATGCATTTGAATGGGGAAAACTTTTAAAATGACATTTAAAGTGAATGTCTTGCAGGAAATGGGCAGTAGGACTGAATATTAATGATTCTGAAAAAAAATGGACCCCAGGGGCTCATGTGCCCCCACCCCGGGGCAATATACATGTATATCTTCACTATATTCAAACGTCTGCTCCTCTGAAACCACTTGACCAATCAAAGCCAAAATTTATGTAATGCATCAATAGGAAGGGATAACCAATGTGTATATAAATAATCCAGGTCACATGACCAAGATGGCTGCCATGCCCAAATATGGTAAAAACCCTTCAAAAATCTTTTTATCTGGAACCGTTGGACCAATTTCAATGAAACTTGGCATGAAACATCGATGGCTAAAGCACTACAATGTATATATAAATCATGACCCTGTGATGACCTTGACCTATTTTATGGCAAGGTCAACATAGGTCACCAATGCATTTGAATGGGGAAAACTTTTAAAATGTCATTTAAAGTGAAAGTCTTGCAGGAAATGGGCTAAAGGACTGACTATTAATGATTCTGACAAAAAATGGACCACAGGGGCTCATATGCCCCCACCCTGGGGCAATATACTTGTATATCTCCATAATATTCAAACATGTGCTTCTCTGAAACCACTTGGCCAATCAAAGCCAAATTTTATGTGAAGCATCTAAAGGATGGGGTAATCAATGTATAAATAAATAATCCAGGTCACATGACCAAGATGGCCGCCAGGCCCATATATGGTAAAAATCTCTCAAAAATCTTCTTCTCCGGAACCAGTAGCCAGATTTCAAGGAAACTTGGCTTGAAGCATTGATGGCTCAAGTACTACAATGTATATATAAATCATGACCCTGTGATGACCTTGACCCAGTTTATGGCAAGGTCAACATGGGTTGCCAATGCATTTGAATGGGAATAACTGTTAAAATGTCATTTGAAGGAAAAAGCCAGCAGGAAATTGGCAAATGGACAAAATATTGATTATTCTGAAAAAGAAAATGGCCCAAGGGCTTCATCTGCCCCTGCACTGGGATTAAATACCATAATATTCAAACATGTTTATTGGTATATGCTGCAGATCTCAGGTGAGCGTTTACAGGACCATTGGTCCTCTGGTTTCGATTAATCGGCACAACACTATGGAATACATCAAGTTTTAAATTGAAATCAATATGACCAGAAATGGATGAAAAATGCTTATTCAGTAAACCAAAGTGACACACATGAATAAACCTTTGGTAATGCGGCTTTCACACTAGAGCACGATCTGTTACGAATGCCACGATTGACAAATCGCAGCTAATCGGGACATTTTGCCAAAATTTGACGTTCTGATACGTTCTGTTGCGAGTTGTTGCGTTTTGATACGATCTGATATGATAGGGTGGCGATCGGTCAAAATCTTTTGACACGATATTGGTCCCGGATAGATACGATTAGTTGCGATCCGATAGGATTATTACGATGAAGCCCCCGATCTTAATGCGATCTGATACGATTATCACGATACGTGAATGCGGTTTGATACGAACTGATACGCGTAGATGCGTTCTGGTACGAGTCTCAAGAACTGATACGATGTGTTGCGATAGTTTACAATTGTTAGCTTGACTTTTTGGTGATTGTGGTCACGATGAGACCGCGATTGGTATATATACTTCGAAAACAAACATTTACCTCATTACGTTTTCAATTTCTGAGAAGACGAAACAACATTGATGATGGAGGAACTGAGAATGACGAGAATGCTTTATTAATGCATGCTTATGATAAAGCCTTATCCTTCCCCTTTTCTACCCCTGTCTCTGATGTCATTTCCTGACATCCTGTAGATTTCGAATTAATAATGAAAAGAATCGTGTTGATATTTACTTCTTTATTGTTGATCAAAGAATAAAAGTCATTTATCTTGCCCGATGTATTTATTTGTATTGATAATTCGTAACAGATCGTAAGCATCCGTGGCAAAAGCGTGGCTTATCATGTCTCATCGCATTTACTCGTATCAGCTCGTATCATATCGGGAGTCATTCGCATCGACTCGTAGTTAATCGGGCCAGGCAATTTTTCTCGAATCTTAACAGACCGTAACCATTTGTATGAGATCGCAACTCATCTCAACAGATCGCGGTGTTTTGGTCGATCCCGATCACCGCGATTTAGGAACAAGATGAGATATGATTTGTTGCGATTTGTTACGATGTCATACGATCTGATGCGATGGTCACGATAGTCCTGCCAATCGTGGTAATCGTGGCAAAATTTTTGGCAGACAAAAAAATTTCCACGATTAGCCCGATTATCACGATTTACATCAAGATGTGATGTGATCTGATAAGATTGGATACGATAGTCCCGATTGGTCCACGATGAAGACCACGATACCAATCGTGGTCAAATCGTGATAAGTGTGAAAGCTGCATAAACAATTTTTGTGACTCACAGAGGCACTGAACAGAGAGCATGTACATGTATATGGTATAACTACTGAAGATACATAATATATAATATTGCATGACATGTTATATGGAAACGATCAAAAGCTGCATTAACTACTTATAGATCGACAGAGCAGTCAGACAAAACTGGTTGAAAAATTGTCAATTTGTGACAATTTTAAAGTTTATAATCTTTATCTGAGTATGCATAAAACTGAAAATACTGTTGATTTTTACTGCGTACATGGTACGCACAGGTCTGAATTTTTTATGCGTACAGAGCAAATAATTGTGCTTACATACACAGTACACATCATTATCTACTTTGCTGGATCTATGGACAAACTGACACTAAACGGGGTGCCCGGTGGTGAAGTGGTAGAGTATAAGACTCAGAAATCCAGAGTTCCAGGGTTCAATCCCCACTGGCGGCACAGCATTGTGTCCTTTAGCAAGGCACATTAACTCCCCATGTAAAACCCAGGAGTTACGGCTTCGTCCCGACATGACTAAAATGAAACCTCAATACAAACAAACAGATAAACTGACAGTAAACAAAGCATAAATTGGTTTTCTGGTGCGGCGGCTGATATTGTTCACTTATTTCATTTCTTTAATTTCTTTACAGGCACAAGCAGTATGCCCTCCAAGAAAGAGTATGACCTGGTCTCAGACGATGGTTATGACAGCAGGATTCCACTACACAATGAGGATGCCTTCCAACATGGGATCTACTTCACAGCAAAGGTAAGACGAAGATGGATTTTCCATCGTTATCATTTGGGTTAGTCCACTTTCATTTTTGGGGGCATCAAGAGTGATTTTTAAATTTTTAGCTCACCTCAGCCTTCGACTCACAAGGTGAGCTTATAGGATGGCCATGATCCGGCGTCCGTCCGTCATCCACAATTTCAAAGATCTTCTCTGAAACCGCTTGGCCGATCAAGTTGAAATTTTGTGTGGAGCCTCCTTGGGTAGTAGCATTGATATTTTGATAGCGATATCATGGTCACATGACCAAGATGGCAGCCACACCCATATATGGTAAGAACCCTTCAGAAATCTTCTTCTCCAGAACGGGCAGGCCGATTTTCACAAAACTTGGTATGTAGCATTTGGGACTCCAGCCCATCATAGTTTGATCAAATGATGACCCTAGGATGACCTTGACCTATTTTATGGCAAGGTCAGTTCTGGAAACATAGGCTTTTACATGGGAAAATTGAAAACTATTGATTTTTTGAAAACTATTGCAGCCTGAGACCTGAAAAGTGGTAGATGCAAACCACTAATGGAGTAGATGAAGATATATGATTAATTTAGGTCAAGGTCATCTCTTGACCTTGGCCAGTCTGTAGTCCATACACACTTTTCAAAGATCTCTCTGAAACAGCTTGGCCGATCAAAGTGAATTTTTATGTGGAGCATCCATGTATAGGGGGAACGAAAGTTTGATTGTGAAATCTGGGTCATATGACCAAGATGGCCGCCATGCCCATATATGGTAAAAACCACTCAAAAATCTTCTTCTCCAGAACCGGCAGGCCAATTTTCATGAAACTTGGTATGTAGCATTTTGGACTCCAGCCCATCATAGTCTGATCAAATGATGACCCCAGGTTGATCTTTACCTATTTAACGGCAAGGTCAATTTTGGAAACATAGGCTTTTACATGGGAAGAAGTGAAAACTATGGATTTTTTGAAAACTTTTGCAGCCTGAGACCTGAAAAGACCTTAAAACTTTTTTTCGGGGGGTGGGGGGGGTGGGGGGGTGGGGTAGGGTCGGTATAGAGATATGGCGAGTGAGTGATAAACGGACAATATGCTTCCGGTGATCTATGCCCGAGTCACTGTACGGTAACTCTCGTTTAATTTATGATCGATATTTCACACCTAATTTGTGATTGCCAAAATTGGTTGAGCATTAGTAATTTGGAAACAAATGAATATCATACCTATTGGTCTAACACTTAATCCGATAACAATAGATTTGAGAACATCAGTCAGCACGAGTTCCCTCCAATTATCATGATTATCACGCTCTCTGAGTACATCTCAACACAAGTCATAATCTCCGCCCATTGGCCCATGAGATAGCGAATGACGACATCAATTAGTAATTATTGTCAAGACATTTTATAACTTGTCGGAAAAGAATCGAAATCCACTGTATGTTGTGTCAGCAAGTAACACATTCTATTCTTGTCCTTATTTTCTAATTTCACTCGAATGAAAGTTTGAACATTGTACCGATCACACATCGGTGATCATATGATAGCGAAATGATTAGAGCATTCGCTTCGGGCACGGGAGGTATCGGGTTGGATCCCGGGCCGCGTGATACCAAAAACGTTAAAAATGGTATCAAAAAATACCTTGCTAGCTTGGCGCTCATCATTCTTAAAGCAAGCACTGGCATCTCTTCTCCCAAAAAGATAACTTCAGTGATGGGAATACAATTATTGAGGTGGTGGTTGGTTACGGGCAGTTTAGTTCTATCATTAGATGATTAGAGTCTGGTGATTGCAATACCCTTACTCGGGGTTAAAACGAGGTGTGCCGGTAAGTCAGCGGCGGAACACTATACGAACATACAACATACATGGCATGACTAATTATATTATTCCACAAAGGATTCTTGCGGATGCTCAAAACACTCATTTTCCCAGCGGGAAAGTAAAGAAATCACATTTGTTTTTCAGCGTGAACTTTTACATACCTTCCCGGACATTACCGTTCTCAATCGCGAATATGAAATGTAGGTGTCCTAATGTTTTGGACCACAATAATTGTTGACGAAATCATTGACCAACGTGTCATCAATAGCCTATAATAACTCAATGTTTACGGTAACGTTACGGTCTACCAATAATCCCCTAGTCACGAGTGCGATAACATGTATCGATCGGCTTATTTTCAAAACTATTATGGATTAATATAATTTGAGTGTCATTCACGCTTCGCGAGCAATGGATTGTGTCACCTAAACATTAGTTAGATGACAATTATCACTCACGAGTATGTATACACGAATTTTGAGCAGACGACATGGTTCATACACATTAGACTATCAAAAACACAATTTTCCGTTTCAAATGTGTTTATTCATTTTTAAAGTACTTAAAAGAGAAACTGTAAGAAAACTGCGCCTTGGCGAATGCCCGGGAAACGATATTTCATTTTTCCTCTCCGCGAGTTTTGATTTTTTCTTGCACATAAATAAATTAGTATAAAGGAACACAAGGGTAAAACGGGGCATTGGTACCGCCGTCGCGATATTTGAGTGGATGAAATTTTGGTTTACCAGGCTATATAGCAGTACAGGTGTCTACATGTTTAATACAATTATTCAGTGGCTAACCTAAACCTTATGATATAAACAGCTGAAACAAGCATCAGAATATCTACATCGGAACGTTGAACCGTCACGATTTGACTATTACTCAACATGACCGCATGTAATTTAGCCCAACTAAAGTTCGTACGTAAACAGAACATGGACAATAGAACGTGGGATTGCTACCTAGACCCTATGTGTTTTTGACTAAAAATAGAATACCTCTAACAGACATTACCATATACTGTACCTGCACATCATGACGAAGCAGTTCGGTCCTTTGGTAAAGGCTCGAAATGTCCAGGAACCGTGTCACAACGAATACCGTGTTACTAGCCGTCATGCGCAGACTGCATGCGCAGTCATTTTTCTGAAAACTGCGAACGGAAAAAAAGTGACAAGAGTGAAGGTTTCAAGACAAATGCGGTGGTTTCTGTATTTTTTTTATTTTGAGCAATAAAAAAGGGTAATGCGGTGGGTCTGAAAGAGATGTGGCGGGGCCTGAGAAACATTTATATTTTTTAGCTCACCTGAGCCGAAGGCTCATAGGTGAGCTTATAGTATACCCATGCTCCGGCGTCCGTCCGTCCGTCGTCCGTCGTCCGTCGTCCGTCCGTCCGTCGTCCACAATTTCAAAGATCTTCTTCTCTGAAACCGCTGGGCCGATTGTTCTCATATTACACATACACCATCTACAGGTAGGGGGAAAGAATAATTGTGTTTTTTGTTTTGATCGGATAAGAACTCTGGTTGCTATGGCAACTTATGCTTCCCATAGACTTACAATGGAAAAAAGTGAAAATTGCCAGTTTTTGCTGTCTTGTTGGAGATATTTGAATTTTGTTTTTGCAGAAATGTTTATTGAGTAGTCCTCTACGTTTCATGTGACTTTTGTCCTAATCCTTTATTTTGATTGGTTGCAGGGGCCCCATATAGGGCAAAATTTCGAAAAACATTCAAAAATCTTCTTCTCAGAAACTGTCAAGGGGATTAAGCTTGTACTTTGTATACATGTTCCTGACAGTGGCCTCTACATAATTTGTGTTTTTTATTCCAGGCGGATAAGAACTCTGGTTGCTATGGCAACTTATGCTTCCCATAGACTTACAATGGAAAAATGTGAAAATTGCCAGTTTTTGCTGTCTTGTTGGAGATATTTGAATTTTGTTTTTGCAGAAATGTTTATTGAGTAGTCCTCTACGTTTCATGTGACTTTTGTCCTAATCCTTTATTTTGATTGGTTGCAGGGGCCCCATATAGGGCAAAATTTCGAAAAACATTCAAAAATCTTCTTCTCAGAAACTGTCAAGGGGATTACGCCTGTACTTTGTATACATGTTCCTGACAGTGGCCTCTACATAATTTATGTTTTTTATTCCAGGCGGATAAGAACTCTGGTTGCTATGGCAACTTAAAGTTTCCATAGACTTATAATGGGAAAAGTTGAAATTGACTATTTTTGTGGTCCAGTTGCAGATATTTGAATTTTGTTTTTGTAGAAATGTTTATTGAGTAGTGCTCCACATTTATTGTTACTTTTGTCCTAATCCTTTATTTTGATTGGTTGTTGGGGCCCCATACAGGGCTAAATTTAGAAAAACATTCAAAATTCTTCTCCTCAGAAACTGTCACAGGGGTGAAGCCTGTACTTTGTATACATGTTCCTGACAGTAGCCTCTACATAATTTATGTTTTTTATTCCAGTCGGATAAGAACTTTGGTTGCTATGGTAACTTTAAGTTTCCATAGACTTATAATGGGAAAAGTGGAAATTAGCTATTTTTTGAAAACTATTGCAGCCTGAGATCTAAAAAGTGGTAGATGCAAACAACTAATGGATTAGATGAAGGTATATGATTAATTATTAAGGTCAAGGTCATCTCTTGACCTTGGCCGGTCTGTCGTCCATACACACTTTTCAAAGATTTTTTTCTCTGAAACCACATGGCCAATCAAAGCCAAATTTTATATGAAGCATCTATAGGAAGTGGGAACCAATGTGTATATAAATAATCCAGGTCACATGACCAAGATGGCCGCCATGCCCATATATGGTAAAAACCCTTAAAATATCTTCTTCTCCAGAACCGGTGAACCGATTTCAACGAAACTTTGCATGAAGTATGGACGACTCAAGTACTACAATGTATATATAAATCATGATTCTGTGGTGACCTTTACCTATTTTATGGCAAGGTCAACATAGGTTGTCAATGCATTTGAATGGGGAAAACTTTTAAAATGTCATCTAAAGTGAAAGTCTTGCAGGAAATGGGCAGTAGGACTGAATATTAATGATTCTGAAAAAAAAAATGGACCCCATGGGCTCATCTGCTTTTAAAATGTTATTTGAAGGGGAAAACCAGCAGGAAATTGGCAGATAGACAGAATATTGATTATTCTGAAAAAAGAAAATGGCCCAAGGGCTTCATCTGCCCCTGCACTGTGGTTAAATACCATAATATTCAAACATGTTTATTGGTATATGAAGCAGATCTCAGGTGAGCGTTTACAGGACCATTGGTCCTCTGGTTTTTTGGCCTAAGGGAACGCAAGTTTGATCGCGAAATCCGGGTCACATGACCAAGATGGCCACCACGCCCATATATGGTAAAATCACTCAAAAATCCCCGTGGCCGATCGGCTAAGAGCGCTGTTTCTTAATCACTCGATCATCTCACCGCTGTGTCTGATGTGGGTTCGAGCCCCGCTCTGGCCACATGTGAGACAAACCAAGTTCTGCTTGCGGGTGTGCCAGTTGATTTTTCTCAGGGTTCTCCCGTTTTCACCCGCCTACTGATTGGCCCATCTCATATGAGCTGAAATAATCTTTAAAGGGACATAAAACTAAATAAAAAAAAAAAAAAAATAAAAAATCTTTTTCTCCAGAACTGGCAGGCCTATTTTCACGAAACTTGATAAGTAGCATTTAGGACTACAGCCTGTCATAGTTTCTTCAAATGATGACCCTAGGATGACCTTGACCTATTTTATGGCAAGGCAAAAACAATGGATATATTGGAAACTATTGCAGCCTGAGACTTGAAAGTTGCCAATGGAGTCAATGAAGATATGTGAATAATGAAGGTCAAGGTCATTTCTTGACCTTGACCAAAGGTCATTTTAATATCAAAATTAAGATCATGGTTTTCTTAGAAATCACTGGGTTTCAAAAACGTGTGTGAGTATTCAAGGTCAAGGTCATTTTATGATGACTTAATGCTTCAATATAAGGCTTCCGGTGAGTGTTCTCAGGACCAATGGTCCTCTGGTATTCAATTTTTCGGATGAAAATTCTCTAAGCAAACAGAATAGCCCCAGATGGGATGCTGGGTCCTGTGGCGTCACATCTGGGGCTATTCTGTTTGCCTATGTCCCATAAAAGGGACGTCAGGCTTAAATGAGTTAATTAAAATGTTTGTACTTGGATGCAATGGTTATCTCAGCAAAAGCCAAGTCCAAGATTATGTATATGAAGCTCAGGAGACCATATTTTTTGAACTCATAAGTCCATATTTTTGGAACTGACATGAGTCCATATTTTTGGATCTGACAAAATTAATGAATATAATGAAAATTTTGAATCCATACTATTGCAGATTCCTATCTAAATAATGTAGGTTTCAAAATGATTTTGTGATGTGTAACTCACACTTTTCAGGATTTGTTGGAAAACAGAAAAATGGGTGTGAATATCATCAGTTGAATCAACATACATGATATTGTTTGTAAATGTTAACATTATCTGTTCAAACCTGGAATCACACAGGTGTTGGCAAGTATTGAGTAGATCAAAATGCCAACCTGGTAATCAGCAAAGCTACTTTACCTGATTATGAATTCTTCAACTGGCACAGCTCCATGTGAAACTAGAATCAAAGAAATTTGATGATACAAAAATAGCATTTTATTGTTAGGTGGGTAAAGTATAACAGTAAATCATGCAGTGTTTTTTTTTGTTTTTTTTTTTTAAAAATGTTTTGCGCGAGAAGTGAGCCCCAGCATTCTGAGGGGATCATGGGTGAGTCTACACTGTATGCCAGAAGTCAGTTTAATGATCATACATTACGAAAACACGCCCATGTAATATACAGATATTAAAAGTTGTAAAAATTGAAAATTTTCAGTAGGATGTTTTTGGATATTTTTCATTTATTTTTGCTCAAAACATACATTGTGTGTACACGTTAGAACCGCCTCAGCGAGGCGGTTCTATCGAGTACCCAAAATGTACATGTATGTTTTGGATCAAAAATAAGAAAATAACATGATAAGATATATCCCTGCATACCCCAGTTTTACTACATAAAAGTGGGGTTTAAAGGGGTATATATTGCACGGGCATGTTTTCCTGATGTTTGGAAGGTAGAGGCCACACTGCTAGTATTATACAACTGTGTCTCACAGAGCACTACTGATATGTTGTACCATTTTATAAACCCCATCAACATTGTGTGCAGGGTTTAAGAATCAAGAAATGTCGCCTGAATCCGATTCTCTAAAATCCAATTTTCTTAAAACTGATAATTGGTTTTCAATCTTAATGTAAACCACATCATGAAATAACCTGTTGTATTCAGTGAGGTTAACACAATTGTTAGAAATCTCAGAATTGTCTGATATTTTGTTTGCTGCCTAGTGATGTACATGTATAATTTCACTTCTTAGTGTACCTAAAATTGCCAATGTCATTTTAGTCCATATGTTTAAGCACCATATTAAATTGCATCACAAACAGGTTTTCACATATTAAACTGCTCATACGAGCCGCTCCATGGGAAAACCAACAATCTTCATCAGCGAAAACAAAGGCACAGATCAGCTTTGCGGTAACCGCGAAGCTGATCAGCGCCCTTGTTTACGCTACATGGATAGTACATTTTCTCTTCTTCCTAAATCCAAAATTTCAACCTTCTAGCCTGCTTCTGTGCTTGTACAGCTCGGTTTGTGTCAGTCCTGTTTGGAAACCACATTGTTGGTTTTCCCACGAGATGACTCATATGATTTATTGTGATTAGTTTGATATTTGAGGCAAAACTCATTGCACTTTGCTTTAAAAAAAGAATGCTTCTTCTTGCAGATAATTGAAATTTGCTGTGTAGGCAGTGCATGTGTCAGTTCCATTTGAAATTTAGCTTTGAATCTGCTACATTTTCAAGATGCAGTAGAAGATTAAATTCCACGTCACCAATACACGCCCGGTAAAGTGCAAATTGACCACCGCCGGTGGTCAACGTAAAAAAAGTTGATATACATCCGGTGGTCGTTTTGAGCGTTTCCTGTTATTAGTTTTCGCGAGTTTGGTGGATGTGGAAGGTAAGATATTTTTTGATCAAAAATGTATTATAAAAATCAAAGAATGTCAGGCTATCAGTTTTTTGCCATTGAATGTCTAGCCGAAGTGGTAGTTGAAAAAAATAAACCGTTTTACTGCAATCCTTTCCGGCCCGTTTGATCGGTAGTGAAAACGAAAGTAGAATCTGGTCAAACACAGGTTAAAATGCCCTGATCGTGCATTTGCAAGCTTTCTGTAACCAATGGTCGTTGCAGTTAGTTAAATTGCCACTAAATTAGCTTTTCAGACATAATTTTAAAATATTTCAAGCTTTCCTTTCAACACTTAGATCGATTTTGTACCGGCGGTCAACTTGAAGTTGCGGTGGTCGTATTGATCAATGGGAATTACAATGTAAATTTTCATCGTGAGAGAAAGCCAGAAAAAAAAGCAACTTGATGTCGTTTTCTATTAGGGGCCACGGGAACATTAATGGAGATGCATTCCAGACACAACCAAATCCAAATCAATGCCGTCGGTGTCCTCATAATTCAATTTCGTTTGTCCATTAGCCATTCAGTCACATAGTTTAGCAATATCGGATGTGTCTATTACTAATTTTTGGTAATCTCAGCAATACAAATACTACCTCATGCAAGATGCATTGAATTTATGTACATAATTCGCATTGACTCGAAGAAAAACCACTAGAATAACAGTGTGGTCAATTTGCAAACTAGGTGGTCAATTTGACCTTAAAAATGAGCAATTTTGAAATGATTTACTGTCCAATTTGAAAAGTATTGAAGGACATCCCTGCTGTTTAATGTTGAGCAGGCTCAGTCTGTCAGATTCGACAATTATAGGAGTAACACTATGCAACGCGTTCATTGTGTTGTTTGTATGAAATCTATCTCCTGTTTTGCAATATCAATTCTTTGAATATGTAAAGGTGAATAATCACGTGGTTTATATCAATTATATCAGAAGTTCTTCGGGAACAACAGCTTGTGAATTGCTGGTGCCAATAGATTCTGTATTAGCTTGTGCTTGTGCATACATGTAGCTATGGTCTATCATAATCAAACTTCGTTTTGATTTCTTTGTGGTGCTAGTATACATGTACGGACTTAAGGTGGCTCGATACCAATTTGTGTTGATAAATAAACTCTATAATTTTTAGACAGCTTAAAATATAGGTGGAATGCTACTCAAAAAAACAAATATTTGTGGGGGTATCCATGCTTTTTAAAAAGTTACGGATTTTCAAAATTGAGAAAAATATTCTTTTTGAAATATTTTCATTTTTATTCTTCACGGAATAGATCTAAAATATGTAAACGGAATGTGTTTTAAACTGTAAATGTATTCACAAGCTAAGTGGCAAATAACAAAATTGAAAGGTAAAAATGAATACATGTATATGCATTCTAGGGCAAAATACAAATTAAATTTTTGAACATATTTGTCCAGTACATCTCCGAGAATATACTTAGAATAACAAAAAACTGATTTTTAAACATGGGAATGATTAACAAATAAGATAATGCATAAATTGATAGGTGTTTCCACGCTTTTTAAGCTGCTATAAGCATTTTCCCATACCCACACCCACCCCTCACAAAGGTGCATATCCCGGCAACCTCATAATTTTTTTTTTTCAAAAATATTTGTAAAGCTGGTTATGTATGGATGTTTAGATTCGAAAATTGCCAATGTGATGATACCAAAATTATTAAATTCTAATAAATATTAGATGCGATATAAGGACCAAACCACCACTTGTCGTACACCATTTAAAACATCTGTTCAATTATTAATAATTTTTAAATAAAAAAGAACAAAACAAGCAATTTTGATGCATTTTCATTTTCCATTCTTCTTACTTCTTCTATTGATGGGATATGCACATTTCTTTAACCATATGATTTTCATCACAATATGTGTAATCTATATTAAACAATACAAATTTTACGAGAACCAAATAACGATAACTCTTGCTTTTCGAGCTCATTACAGTTGTCTTATCGACAGGCCTTAATACTTTTGATTTAGTCCCTGTTTTTATGTTTTTCTTCTTAGGAAATCCGAACTTTCCTTTCGGTGTATAGATTTAAGAAACAAATTGTCTTTTGGGGTGATGAACCAATAGCTCTATAGGGTGATGAACTGTATTTTGGCTTTTTCTTAGATGGCGATTTGAACGGACTCTGGACAACGTCTTGGATTTCCAGTCAACGCCAGAGATATGTTTTTTTGTTCATCAGGTAACGACGCTTGGTTCGTTTCCCTTTAAATCGACCCAGCTGGAAACGTATAACGGAAAACATAAGGTCAGTAGGCGCACCTAGAACTGACGAGGCCAGTTATTCTTCAGCATTAATACATGCATTCATTCTACACTTTGCAGTGGACAATCACGTGATATCGACTCGTTTGAACTAGCGTTTGGGTTTAACCAGCGAGCCAATCGACTGCTGGCTAAATCCAGAAACATTATGAATCTATTATTCCAACTGCTCGTGACAATGTGATGAAGAGGTACATGCATGTGTAATTTTACACGCCAATTCATCTAGCATTGACAATCTTATTATGACCAATGTTTCTAATTATTTCGTCTGAAATTGATATAAACCACGTGATTATTCACCTTTACATATTCAAAGAATTGATATTGCAAAACAGGAGATAGATTTCATACGAACAACACAATGAACGCTTTGCTTAGTGTTACTCCTATAATTGTCGAATCTGCAAGACTGAGCCCGCTCAACATTAAACAGTAGGCATGCCCTTCAATACTTTTTAAATTGGTCAGTAAATCATTTCAAAATTGCTCATTTTAAGTTCAAATTGACCACCTAGTTTGCAAATTGACCACACTGTTATTCTAGTGGTTTTTCTTCGAGTCAATGCGAATTATGTACATAAATTCAATGCATCTTGCATAAGGTAGTATTTGTATTGTTGGGGTTACCAAAAATTAGTAAGAAATACATCCGATATTGCTAAACTATGTGACTGAATGGTTAATGGACAAACGAAATTGAATTATGAGGACACCGACGGCATTGATTTGTATTTGGTTGTGTCTAGAATGTATCTCCATTAATGTTGCCGTGCCCCCTAACAGAAAACGACATCAAGTTGCATTTTTGCTGGCTTTCTCTCACGATGAAAATTTACATTGTAATTCCCATTGATCAATACGACCACCGCAACTTCAAGTTGACCGCCGGTACAAAATCGATCTAAGTGTTGAAAGGAAAGCTTGAAATATTTTAAAATTATGTCTGAAAAGCTAATTTAGTGGCAATTTAACTAACTGCAACAACCATTGGTTACAGAAAGCTTGCAAAGGCACGATCAGGGCATTTTAACCTGTGTTTGACCAGATTCTACTTTCGTTTTCACTACCGATCAAACGGGCCGGAAAGGATTGCAGTAAAACGGTTTATTTTTTTCAACTACCACTTCGGCTAGACATTCAACGGCAAAAAACTGATAGCCTGACATTCTTTGATTTTTATAATACATTTTTGATAAAAAAATATCTTACCTTCCACATCCACCAAACTCGCGAAAACTAATAACAGGAAACGCTCAAAACGACCACCGGATGTATATCAACTTTTTTTACGTTGACCACCGGCGGTGGTCAATTTGCACTTTACCGGGCGTGCAATATAGCTTGGTTATCAATTAACTTGTCTCACCTTGACACAAAAAGACAGCTTCTGACTGCAAAATTGCTATTTATAAAATGGGTTGAAGAATTTTTACAGTTTTTTTTTCCATACAAGCTTTTCAAAATTACTATATATAATGCGAAGATTTTGCAAAAGTGGATTTTTCAAGTTATGATCTGTAATGGTTTTTACTAGATTCTAGTAACTGAGAAGCCGTAGCTAAAATTACATCTGTATATTCAGCATTTATTCTGATGAAATATGATGTACAGTAGGTGCTAAATTGTAGCTGATTAAACAAAACATACCTCACTTCTTAGCCTTGTACCATGGCATTTTTATAGGCAAGACATTTGAAAACTTTAAACATAATACAGAAGTACAAATATTTGCCAATTAAGCCTACTCTTCAGTCTGTCCACTTTCTATTTCTATGTTTTCATGGCTAAGGCATACAAAAATATGAGAAAGTTAAAAAATTACATAGCTGTACTATTATCAGCTTTGTTTTGTTTCAGAATATTTAGAAAATGTGTAACATTGCAGGATGCTGACTAATAGCTGGTAATTAATAATGCAGACCTGAATATTGTATCTAATTGTTCTGGTGCATTAAGTCATTATATGAGCCACCACATGGGAAAACCAACAATCTGCATAGGCGAAAACAAAGGCGCAGATCAGCTGTGCAGTAACTGCACAGCTGATCAGCGCCTTTGTTTTCGCTACTCGGATAGTACAATTCCTCTTCTACTTATAGCCAATATTTCAAGCCTCTAGCCTGCTTCTGTGATTGTACTGGTTGGTTTGTGTCAGACCTGGTCGTAATTTCCGACAACCGGTTTTCTCAGCTGCGGTTGATGTGTTAATCCCGTGTTGCTGCTTTCAGTTTCATTGCATAAAATGAGCCATCTCGTGAGAAAACCAACAATCTGCATATGCGAAAACAAAGACGCAGATCAGCTTCGCGGTAACCGCGAAGCTGATCAGCACCTTTGTTTTCGCTTCTCGGATAGTACAATTCCTCTTCTATTTAACTCCAAAATTTCAAGATTCTAGCATGATTCTGTAGCTGTACAGGCCAGTTTGTGTCAGACCTGTTCGGAAACCACATTGTTGGTTTTCCCACGAGGCGGCTCAAATGGTGTCTGGCAATGAACAGTGTAAATGTTTGTAATATGAGCTGTACAAATTTTGTTTACTTTTTCAAATATCATTTAAAATATGCAGTCTGATTGTCTGCCTTTCTCGCACCTCCACAATCAGCTCATCTTTTCTTAAAATGGAGGCTCTTGCAAGCCATATAATGATGTGAAAGTCTGGAGTAGAAAGCCTATGGCTCAAAATTAACATACTGTACATGTAGTGTGGCATTTTGTATCGTTTAGCAAGGAAGTTAAACACCCTTTAAGTTGAGCCTGTGTCCTGACATCATACAAAAATTGTTGCCAGGGACTTTAAGAATAGGTTTCGTCCATGTAGACATCAGAAATTACACCCTACTAGCATTTCTCACATAGATAAAAAAGCACTAAAAAGTCAGACCTCATTGATAAAAAATGTAGGTATTTCATGCTCACCTTGGCGAAGCATGAAATTTCATCTTCTCATGTATTTATACTGATTAATATTTATTACTAAAATCAATATAGAATTCAGCAGAGCTATCATTTATTGTGCTCACTAATGGACAATGCTGCTTTAAACAATTGGCATTTTTGAGCTAGATAAACGTCATGTTCAGTAAAATATCAGTGTCTTATATATTTTCATTGTGTATGTTTTAGTATATTGGTACCCTGGATGTTCCCCGGCCCAGCAGTAGAGTGGAGATAGTGGCTGCTATGAGAAGAATTCGGGTAAGTATTAATATGTAAAAGTATGGTACTTAAATTTTCTTGTCAATTGGAAATTAGTACACCACATCCTCTTTATAACACTATTGTTCGGGTCCAAGCCATTATTCCCGTATTAGCTATCCAGCCTGTGTTATAATGAGAATGCAGTGTATAAACATATAGCAAAAATAATCTAAAAATGGCAAGTTGTGGTCCAACAGTGATCAGTGTTATTCTTAAAACCGTGTTGTAATGAACCGTGTTATAAAGGGGCCCAGCTGGATTACAGTTAACAAACGTATCTACATAACATTAATTTTGCATACTCTTATCATTGATGGAGACAAGCTTGTGCCAAAGCATGTACCAGGCTTCAATTTATAGCAGCTGTGCTTTTCTTTGATTTAGACTTATTTGTTAGCTAAGGATATTCAAACGTTTTTTAAGTAGAAGTCATTAACTCTATAATTTCAAGGTTAGTAAGCAATTAGCTTTTAAGACAATTATATGGGTTTGAACTTCATTGCAGCATCTTCAGGGAGAATCTTTATAGATTCTTGAGTCAGAGTGCCCATAAATCTATCCTTAGCTTCTCGCTGAAGTTTCTCTATTGATATTCTGTCCATAATCTGGTATATTAATCACCGATATTCAACAGGAAATTGTTAGAAAACATAATATTGTGTTAACAAGTAATTCTTACAAGTGAGTTCAACAATTTACAGTGATAATTGTCTGGGGAAGATGGAAAAAAATATTCAACATCTTTGGGATTAGTCTGAAGATCTGAAGATCAAGTGTTAGCTTTACAAATATTTGTCTATCAGACAAGTGTAAGGTTTGTAAGAACTACCAAGGACTTTTACCAGGCAAAACACCAGAAGCCTGCACATTTGGTGAAGATTTAGTCTTGAAAATATTTTAGCCGGTTCCTGACAAAACCAACAATTTGGGTTTCCAACCAGGTCCGACACATACCGGTCAGTACAGTCACAGAAGCAGGCTTAAAGAAGCTTGAACTTTTGGATTTAAGAAGAAGAGGGATTATACTATCTGTGTAGCGAAAACAAAGGTGCTGATCAGCTGTGCAGTTACTGCACAGCTGATCTGCGCCTTTGTTTTCGCATATGCAGTGGCTCATTTGCATATGCAGCGGCTCATTTGTAATGTTTTTCTTTCTTTTCCACTGATTCAAGAAGCACAGTGTCTATTAATGGCAATTCAAAGTACATTTATGCTGGTAAACTTCTTAGACAATGGATAAGTTGATAACTTACCATCCTGACCTTACTGTACAGTTCTCCAGCTAGGATTTAAAAAGGGCAGGGCGCCAAGTGCCCTAAAAGGGCACTTCCGAGGCGCGAAGCGGCGAGGGGGGAGGGTGTGGGAGGGGGTATCCCCCTCCCGCCGGGGGGGTTTGGGGGGGTCTCCCCCAAGAAAATTTTAAAAAATAGCATGTAAAAATATGCATTTTCCAGCTATTCTAAACACATTTTTATGCTGAAATTGCTTTTATATTGCTGTTAAATAAATTTGAATAAAGTTTTACCCTATTTCCTATGTGTCGTTTTTTGCTTTCACTTTCCATTCTTGAAGAATTGATTTCCTGATGTGTATTTTTAGATCAATGTCAAGGTTATTGATCCAAAAATATACATCTGATCATGCACTGAGATTTGCAACCGCGAAAACAAAGGCAGTCTACTACACCGTGTCCATTCGAAACGCATGAAAAGAGGTCGTAACGCATGATCGGCGGCATTTTCACGTATGATTGCGGTAGTTTCCTTCGGATTCGCCGCCATTTATGGAGGAAACTTTAGCGGTAAGTTTTTACAAACTTTTATTTGAATTATTTAAATAGACCTTTCCAACGAACGATCTAGCCTATCCGGATCTACATACATGCCTCTAATTGCCGAGTGTTCTACTGATGCGTAGGCTTCGATAGGACTCGCAAACATTCGAGGAGATTATTGTTTTGCAAGTTCGGCCATACACGAAAATAACATTCGCCCAAAAACGTTTCGTACTTTTCTCATTTTCTTCAAAGTTTTGACTAACTGTTGGATGATTTTGCTTTTTGACATCACACTTTAACTTAAGAAGCCAATTTCTCATGATTTTTTCCCCGAACAACCACGGGTTAAAACAAAATACGTCAAAATTAAAGTAACGCACGATAATACGGCAACCTGGTCTTTCGAACTTTGCAAGTATTTACAATGAATAACATATTTTAAGGGGTAAAAGCAAGCCAAACGCTCATTTGTCTCCAGTTTACACGTTTGGTGCTCGTCAATTGCACAAAGCTGAATCCTTGCTGTAAAACAGTAATTTGCTGACCATGTTGCTCGGTAGCTCTGTTGGCATAGCTTTCAAAGAAGCAGAAGAAGAATGTGGCCCGACCAGGGCACGAACCAAGGGTCTCTCTCTTACCGTTTGAGCATATAGTTAGTCCATTACTTTGAGACTGTCAGTAATAAATCACAGAGAGATTAAATCAAATATATGGACAAACCTCCTCCCTTTCTACAATTTATCTATATTCTGATGTTGACCGAGTCATATAAATTACTGGAATGACCCCGAGTGGGTACTCTGACATTTTCGCCATCTCTATACATAGGCATGGCCTATTTTTTTTTTTTTTTTTTTGAGTCAACATTTCGAATTTTCGGTATTTTTGGGGTTTTCAGAAAAAATGGCTATCTTGGGGGTAGGGAGATTTAAATGGATACTTTGTTGCCCATTGTTTATTTTTTTTTTTTTTATTTTATTTTTTTTTTTTTTTTTTTTTTGGGGGGGGGGGGGTTTGTTTAATGTCAAATTTAAATTGTTTTTCATTGTTTTTTCTGCAATTTCAAATATCTTTTTGAAAAGGTTAAGATTTCATTAATTGGGGGGGGGATAGCCCGTCATACCCGCTATTTTAAGGTTGTACTGAGCAAGGTAGGTGCTGGAATCCAGCAACTCTCAGATTAGCCCCCGGGGGAATTACCTCTCATTCTCTGATTTCCTGTGCTGAAATGTCAAACGACTGTGTGTCCAACTTTTCATCTCTTGTGAGAGACTAATTTTTCCCAGGCGCACTTCCCCTATTGAGGTATTGTCTCGGGGGTGGGGGAGGGGGTACTCTGAGATTTTGCCTGTAAAGAGGTTCGGTCCCACCATCTACTCTGTAACCCAAAAGTCAAACATATCGGATACGACGGAGCACCTAAAAAATATAAATAATTTTGACCAAACCCTAGAAAAATACCAAATTGCTGAAAAGACCCCACTAAAATAACCCCTTTTGACATTAAACAGCCCCCCAAATTTTTGTGAGAACCCCAAACAGGAAAAGAAATAAACAATTATAAGACTTCTTTTTCTAGAGTCAGCAATGCCATTTCCAAGCCAAGTAGTAAAATAGTAGGTAGTAAAATAGTTAAAAAAAATCGAAGGGGGTCAAAGTACGAAACTATCCCCTGCTACCTAAACAGCATGACTCTAATATATACCAAGTATAAGCTTTTCAAAAAAGCTTGCGATCTCTCAGCACTTTTTTCAGTGTATGACCACGTATACCGTGACCAAAAGGACTCTTGCAGCTCGGCTCGGCACTGCTATAAATAGCTCTAAAAATAGTTATGTTCTGCGGTGCCGTAGATACGGAAATACCATGATGAATACCAATAATGATCTAAAATTGAGTTCCCTTGAGCTATGCAAAAATTCAAAAGAAGAGGTTGGGCCAGACAGATCTGTTTCGAGTAATAAATTCTCCTCAGTGACCCTGAATAAACTGGCAATGAACAGATAAAATATGTACATTAATTTCAAGCTTCAGCAATGCAGTCAATCAAAAGACTGATATAAATCAAATGGTATCCGAATAGTAAAACCTGTAAAAACTCAACTCAAATTAAACCATCAGTCAATCAATTGTACTTGGGAGGGTTTAATCATTGCTCAATATATCAGTATTTACACAGAAGTGTGCTACTTTCGTTTTCATGAAAATCGTCTTTTTTCTCTTTTCTTTCTTTCTTACTATATATACTGACTTACTGACTATCGATTGTGAATTCTTTTAATCGATTGCCGCTGTTGACTCGCCGCATAACACTTCTAGATAAGGCTGTAGCATGTATGTATAGGTGGTACCCCCCCCCCCCCCCTTATAATACACCATCCTGGCTGCATGAAAGAAACATTGAAACAAATCTGAAACTGTTTTATTGGCTAAGTTCGGGGTTCTCCCAATGGTAAAATCTGAAAATCTACCAATGGTACCGTTGGTACCATTTTTACCAATGGTAACCAGAAAACCCTGAACGTTTTCTGCTGCCAATGGTACCATTGGTACCATTGGTAGATCACATGGTGGAATTTTTATCATATTGATCAATACACCTCACTTGTTTTTGTCTTTCTTATTTACTTCATGTTTATAATATAATATATAACATTTACATCTGCATGTATGACAAAAGTATTGCTTATTTATGAAATTCATGATATATTTTTAGGCTCGCCATATTGAATCACGTGACTTTTCCCGCGTTGGTAGAATTACCCATGCTTTATTCTGTCTGCGTCATTTGCTGCCGTATGTTGGTAACATTGGTACCAGTGGTACCAATAGCATTACCAATGGTACCATTGGTAAAACCTTGAACGGAATTTGTCTACCAATGGTACCATTTTTACCATTGGAAAAAACTACGAACGCACGCATTATTTGGGCATAAATAGAATACAGTATTCACAACTTGTGGTTAAACGACCACCGACTTCTGGCCATCTTGATTGGACCATGCAATTGCAGTAGGCCATACGCGCATGCCGAGAGATCTGCCCGAGCCTTTCCTGATCTTTGACTATTCTGCTATTGATGATGGTTGACACATGATCATACACTTAAGATAGCGATGTGAGATTGCGAGCATCTCTTGGAAAAGCTTAACTTTTGTTGAATATACATTGTGCAAAGATGATTGAGCGTATATGCGGCGTGACTATTTTATGCAATGCGCTCTAGACCAGGGGTCCATAACCATCTCGCACATGCACCTGGCACATGAACACACTATGTTAATATGACCTATGTTTATCTCATCAAGATTAACACAGAGATTGACGAAAAAGAGGACAAACAAAATTTACGCGCATGCCTCTTACAAAGATTGGCTTTTGTTCTATTGGCTACCGACCTCAGACCTTGCTGCCCTCATAGTCCAGAAGCACATGATACGGTATTTTATTTAAGATTAAACTATGGAATGTTAATTAATTTTTAAATAAATAAGACGTTGCACAGAGTCAACATTCATCAATTGTTGAAGCCCTTTTATATGCTGTTTATGGACAAGGGATGGAATGCAACTTCAGTAAGATATTACACCTGGAAATGAAGTAACCTGGACCTTACTTCAAACTACAACGGGACTTGACAACAAATGAGCATTTGGCTTGCTTTTACCCCTTAAAATATGTTATTCATTGTAAATACTTGCAAAGTTCGAAAGACCAGGTTGCCGTATTATCGTGCGTTACTTTAATTTTGACGTATTTTGTTTTAACCCGAGGTTGGTCGGGGAAAAAATCATGAGAAATTGGCTTCTTAAGTTAAAGTGTGATGTCAAAAAGCAAAATCATCCAACAGTTAGTCAAAACTTTGAAGAAAATGAGAAAAGTACGAAACGTTTTTGGGCGAATGTTATTTTCGTGTATGGCCGAACTTGCAAAACAATAATCTCCTCGAATGTTTGCGAGTCCTATCGAAGCCTATGCATCAGTAGAACACTCGGCAATTAGAGGCATGTATGTAGATCCGGATAGGCTAGATCGTTCGTTGGAAAGGTCTGTTTAAATAATTCAAATAAAAGTTTGTAAAAACTTACCGCTAAAGTTTCCTCCAAAAATGGCGGCGAATCCGAAGGAAACTACCGCAATCATACGTGAAAATGCTGCCGATCATGCGTTACGACCTCTTTTCATGCGTTTCGAATGGACACGGTGTACTAGCCTGCCTTTGTTTTCGCTGTTGCAAATCTCGAGTGCATGACGACATGCCACTACTACTACATGTAAGAGACTGTCAGTTCAGGTCGAACTTATAAAAAAAACAGCACAAATTTGTTTGTTTTATAACTTAGCGCCCATGGTCAGTACTGTTTTTATGTATAACCTAAGCAACGATGGTCATGTTGGGCCGTCAGTTATCCTAACCACTTCTCCTATGCATCGTCTCGGGCAAACCTCTAGTATTTAATGACCATTTATCCTAACCACAATTTTTCATGACCAATTATTTTATTTTTATTGCTTAACTTGCATGGTCATTAGCTATGCTAATGTTGGGCCGTCAGTTATCCTAACCACTTCTAGGCATTGTCTCGGGCAAAGTGCATACTATGATGTAATATGGGTAAGAGCAGAAAAGAAAGTTTTGTAAGTTGATAATAAATGTATTCACTAAACATGATCATATTTAACAAGAACGAACATATTGTAATAGTTTATGCTGTTTCTGTGTTGGATACACAATTACTGCTTTGATTTCATCTAGCTACGTCTTTAGCAACCTCGTAAATTATTTTAAACACACAATAAAGATAAAACAAAGTTCACAGAAACTAGATCTTATTCAAATACACACAAGACTTCAGTTTTTGGAAGAAAAACGACACAAAATGAATCAATCTACAGCCTTCCCTACACTGGGATTGGTGAGAACACCCTTCAGACTGTTTAAAAGTAAAAACGTTAAGTTTCGTTCTTTCTGTTTTTAACTTATCACACTAAACATTGTTTCTTAAATGTTTAACACTAACACTAAATTTTTAACACTAACACTTTCTGGCTGCGAGTATCTTGGTCAACCTTCTGTCTTTCACTCCGAAGAATTTCGTCACAATCACTGGTAACAGTCTCTTATACATGTCAGTTGAGCAGTTGAGTTTGATGTTCAGTAGCTTGTCCAGAGTTTCTGCTTTCAGTGAGCACCGATGGTCTGTCTTGATAAGCTTCAGCTGACTGAATACTCTCTCTACTTCTGCTGTGCTGACGGGCACCGTGGCGGCTATGGCTGCTAGGCGGGCGACTAGAGGGTATGATGCCTTCAGTCCTTTGTTCTGATGTTCAGGTCCATAGAACAGCTTCAGCACTTTCGGTAGTGTTCGCTCGGCTGGCACAGATGATGTAACGATCTCGGTGAAGCCCTGCCACTGGCTCAACAGCTCATCATAATCCATGTTGTACTGGTCCGCCAGCGTCTCCATCTCTGTGGTACCGTAGAACGAGGGGATCTCTGGCATTGTTGACAGGTCCAGCACAGCAAGCGCCTCCATGACGTCAGTGTCGGCGAAGCGTCGGTTGATGTTCTCGACGATGGCTTGTAGGAAGCTGACTCGAGCAGTTTGGAACTTCGCAGTGTCGTCGTCGGTGCTTTGAATACCCAGCTCTGCAATCATCGAACTTGATTTTCCTAGCCAGTTCCCGTCGATGGTCTTTCTTTTCTCTACGATGCTGATGGTCTTGGCGACTCGAACGGCTGCAGTCCCGAGATTGGCGTCGTTTCCTTGTAGGTAGAGGCTGAGTGTGGCTAGGTGAGGCAGGACGTCGGCCAGCAGGAGAAGGATGTTCAGGTTGACGGGCTGTTTCAGCTGTTTCAGGATACCATTCCCGACGGGGTCACCAGATACTGTGTGAGATTCCAGGTCAACTACCAGACTACGATAACTTCGTACGATGGAGTTCACGGACTGTGAATGACTCAACCACCGGTGATGCTTCGCTTGCTTTATGTTGATGGGCGCATCCTCAAACGACTTCTGTACTTCTTTCAAGCTGGCTGTGTGAACTGACGAGTTCTTGTAGTACCGGTAGAGGTCTTCTAGCAGCTTGTCTGTTTTCTTGAATAGTGGTACTTCCTTGAAGCTGTCACGACACGCCAAGGCCAAACGGTGGTCTTTGCAGTGGACGGTCACAAGGCCAGGTATCTGTTCTTTCAGTCTTGTTGTCACACCAGTCTTGGCTCCGGTGAAGACCGCCGCCCCGTCAGACGCGAACCCGGTCATCTTGGTGAAGTCGAGGTTGTGTTCCTCTACCTCCGTCTTAATGGCGTTGGTGATGACGTCGGCTGTTGCTGTGCTCAGCGTCGTATCTGAGACGAACGACGTCTTGACGTCCCCGGCGCTGTCTACATACTTGCTGCACATGGCCATGTGCTTCTCAATAGTTAGGTCACACACCTCATCAACCATAGTGGCGTAGCATGGGCTGGACTTGATGGCCGACGTCACTTCTGTCTTGACTTCTTTGTGGAGTAGCGTCAGGAGCTCTTTCACTATGTCGTCGCTGGTGTACGTCGCATTCTTGGCTAGGCGTAGGTTGGAGAGCGATTTGGAGCCGACAGCGATGCACAGATCCGTGAGTTCACCGAAGAGTGACAGGGGCAGGTTCTTGGTCAGCAGGAACTGTAGGACTTTCGTAGCATCCATAACGGCGTTGTAGGACGCGTCGTCAATCTTGTCTGTGACCTCGTCTAGAGTCTCGGTGAGGCTGGCGACCACAGCATTCTTGTGTTGGCTGCTAGTCTCGTGCTCTTTAACTTTGTCTAGGTGTACAGAGCGACATCCGATGTCAACCCACTTCCTCGATCCGTTTAACCCCGTCGAATTGAACTTCTGACACATTAGACAGAAGAGAACGGACACGCTTCCACCCTCTGTCTCCTCGGTAGTGTGTTGTAGCCATGGTCTGTCACCGTTGCCATTCTGTGTCGAATCCAAC
This sequence comes from Rugalucina vietnamica, assembly GCA_964017185.1. NCBI lineage: Eukaryota > Metazoa > Mollusca > Bivalvia > Lucinida > Lucinidae > Rugalucina > Rugalucina vietnamica. The sequence continues at coordinate 41,344,606 of OZ024870.1, forward strand.
CTTGTGGCCGCTCTTGTTCAACCTACGACGCTTGGTGGATGGCGTCTCTTCTTCTACATCGCTGTAAACATAAAATTCAAGATATTCTTTATAATATGAATTTGATTTGAATCACGTTGTCATTGTCACCAAATAATGCACAAATTTGAACGGGAGATATCCACTGACGCACGCGAGAACCGTTCTATGTTTTCGATTGCACATCGACGGTAAATCTTAAAAGAAATATTTACATAGTATTCACAGTATCAAGACATACGTGTAAGTTTTATTTGTTTGATTTGATTGTTACGTCTCAGTCAACATCTTTGGTCATGTCGGGACGCTATCATGAGCCGGCATACGGCGTAATACAATGTGAAAAGCAAGACAGATACTCACGGTACAGCTGATTCTGCAGGCCGCTTTACTGGTGTAGAGGCTGTCGGTTCCTCCAGAATATCTCCATTGTCATTAGCAGTCACTCTGAAAATAAAAGCACATTTTATGTGGACATAGGTCGGAAAAATCAACAAGCATGGTTATACATAATCATGCGAAAACAAATGCAGTTTGTGTTCTGTTGTTAAACGAGACGATGACTGTCTCGGGATAAATGAAAACTAAAACAAACAAACAGAATTGTACTTTTTTCATGCTAAAATAAACCCCAAAACATACGATGGGCTATATATACATTTATGTGTGAAATTGGCATGTAGTAAAAACGAATAAATAAATAAATAAATAGAAATACCTCTGCTTCGATGCAGACGAAAAATAAGATGTCACGCTGTAGTTTGATACAGCAACCTTCTGGTTGTCTTTTTTTTGTTTAGCTATTCTGCGTTCACGTGCAGGCATCTTGGTGGTTTCAAAGAGAGAATAACGTACATGCACAAAATATAAAGTATATATAAGTAAGAGAGTTATGTTTGGCAAAACAAGTTATATTTTAATTGGACAAATTATGCTTTCTAGTTGTGTCTCTAATTGTGTCTATAAATTCATTAACTACATATCAAATGATATGCCGCTTTGTGCGTCATTTTAATCATTACCGATTGTGAAAAACACCGTCTTTAAGCCAGTGAAGATCAGTGAAACTAAATGAAGATGCTTTTATACCTGTGAAAAACAAAATAATATTGTCACGGATTGTCTCTAATGACACTATACGCCGGTGTCTTTACGAAAACAAAACGGCACTCAAGTGAATCTAATTGAAAGAGCCGCGTGAATTGTTTTCGTAAGAGCGGGAAAATCGATACATGATCACAGGTCAATGTTTACATAACTACACCGGTACCTGTGTAAATTAGCACGCTCGCAGTTGTTTACGCTCGAGGACACAGCTGATAGGTCGTTGATTGTACTTGACACGCACGACTGGCACGCGCACAGAAGTTCCCTACTTGGATAATTGAATGTCCGCGTGAAAATCGTTACATCTGAACTTTAATACTTACCGACAAAGGGCACTCTGGTTGAAAAAAGGGCCGGGCGCTACCGAAGGAAAAAAGGGCACAGCGGGGCGCGGGAAAAGGGCAACGGGGCGCTCCGCCACGCTATATATGTTCAGCTGGGGCACTGCTGTAGATGTCAAACACACAAAACTTTCATATCTGAAGTTTTCTATAGGTTCTAGCAAGTTGGTTCTAGCTAATGTCTTTGTAGCAGAGTAAACCAACTTTAGTCATGCCTGGTTGGTGTTCTATAAATACAAATGCAAACAGTCCTTAAAACGTTACTCAGATATACAACAGGGGCCAGTTCAAAATTAACAATGTCATTAGTTAACGATTCGTTAAAATTTCAAATGGCAATATTACAAATACACTGTTATTTTTTGTTGAAAAAATGTGAGAATCCTTTGCAATGCAAATGATTCTCACTTTTTTTCAACAAATAATAACAATGTATTTGCGTTTGAAGTCAATATTTAGTAAACAAATTGAGGGCTTAACAACATTGTTAAGCTAACGAAGTTTTGAACAACTGGCCCCAGAAAATTTGTTTTGCAGACCAGAATAACATATGTCTTTGTATTGCATATTACTGCCTTTAAACACCCCACTTTTGTATATTAAAACTGAGGTGTACAGGGGTATACATAGAGGATATTCAAGTTTTTGGAGTGAAAATGAGTTTTATTTCATTGAGTGAAGTGAAAAATTTTTATATTTCATGAGTACCGAAGGCACGAATGAAATATATAATTTTTCACTTCACGAGATGAAATAAAAGTCATATTCACGACAAAAACTTGAATTTTCTTTTTATTATATATATTGCATGTAGTCATTGTAACGTTGCGCGCTAAAGCATATGACGTCAAAATCTTAAATGACGTCATTACGTCACGTCATTACGTCGCTATTGTGTGTGAACGTTCATTGCGTCAACAATAGCATAGATTATAAAATTTAGTTATGTATAAATTAGAAATGAAACGGTGGAATCGTAATTTGCGTATTCCCAAATCTTATATTTTCACATGTGAAAATATAACTTTTTTATATTTTCACATGTGAAAATATAACTTTTTCAAATATTGGTTATATATTTCTCTATATTTCATCACTTGCCATATAATAAAAATGATTATTTCTTATTTTTGATCCAAAACATAGATTGTGGCTTTTTAGAACAGCGTCACCGAGGCAGTTATAAAGTATAACTGCAATCTATAATATTAAGCTTTGAGAAAAAAAACTAAAAGAGTATCAATTTTTAGAGCTGAATGAATCATGGGCTTGCTATGTGTGCCACTGCATGGGAAAACCAACAATCTGCATAGGCGAAAACAAAGGCGCAGATCAGCTTCACAGTAACTGCAAAGCTGATCATCGCCTTTGTTTTCGCTGCACGGATAGTACAATTCCTCTACTTTCTAAATCCAAAATTTCCAGCCTCTAGCAGTCTTCTGTGACTGAACAGCCCAGTTTGTGTCAGACCTGGTTGAAACCCAAATTGTTGGTTTTCTCACGCACAGGCTCATGTGTTGGTAATGTTTATGATTATTTGTTTGTAGTATGAGTTCAAGGCGAAGGGTATCAAGAAGAAGACAGTCAACATTGCCATATCTGTAGAAGGTGTCAAAGTCTGTCAGAGGAAAAAGAAAAAGGTACAGAATTATGAATGACAAGGAAAAACAATAAACTGGAAAGCAATTCAGCAGCAGGTCTAATGGTAGAGTACACAATTTAACTTAACTGAACTAGAGGCCACAGTCCTGGGTTTGATAAACATGTATGTGTACTTACAGTGGTGTTATGGCTAAAAACCCACTTTTGCACAGTTCGCGCTGATCACTTGTGATTTTTAGCGGCGAAACCACCGCGAAATTTCACTGGCCAAGGGAAAATTTAAACGTTTAATCGGTTAATTTTTTCGCCGCGAAAATCCGATTTTCGCGGTGAAATTCCGCGGTGTTTCGCGGCGAAATTCGCTTTTTAACGTTTACAACAGGTAAGTTAAAATTTCCTATTTCGCCGCGAAACACGGCGAAATACCTGTAAATGATAACATAAAATTATTTATTTTTAATTTAATGACCACACTATGATTCATCTGTTCCATGTATAGATCGTTATTTACGTGCACATAATAATATGTACGATTATGCATGTATAGAAATGAAAAACGTGCATAACGCGACTTTTCCATTGGTATTACGTAGGTGGTACGATAACGAAATCATGGAAAGACGAAAATATTTATAACGTAATGCGCCAGCTCGTTGAATCTAACTTTGTTTTTTTGTTTGTTTGAATAGATGCTTTACGTCGTAATCAACAGCAATGGTCATGTCAAGACGCTGCCTCCATTTTATGGGACGTCATGATATCTAACAAGTGTTTGAAATATAACGATCCCTCTAAGCCAATACTATTTATACGTATGGATGGTTACTTGAAACCATTTTTCCTAGGCAGGCACAGACCTGAGCGGTAAACCAGTAATCAGATGATCTGTCAATAGCGTATAAGTTTTGCCTGGAGGCACAAGCAGCCTATATATTTCTTAAGGTCCCAATGGGCAGGGGTCATCTAACTTTGTGCCTTGTGTTGTATCACAAACATTGTCTAAATGGTAATGCAAAATAAAGAGTTAGATTTCTTGCTTTCTTTTTTGTAAATTTTCCTCAATTGCTTCACTTTATAGCGTTTAAGATGTGAACTACGATAACTTAATTTGAGCTCAACCATGTAAAACGACAAAACAAAAAGAGGCATATTGACATTTGGGCTTGCTGGTTACCACTCTGATCACCCTCTATGAATGCCAGCACAAGACTAATCGCAATCGTATCGATTTATACATTATACTTGCCTTGTAGAAGTACAACTAGAGAAGATCAGTTTAACAGTCAACAGTCCCATGGTGACAACACTTTCAGGGTAATATATGTATACCGGTTTTGCTCAAGTACGAAACCCAACGAATATAGGAACCGAACACAGGACATTTTGATTCCGATCAATTCCTTTAATCCACCACTAGGCTTCTGCGCTCAACTTTGTTCTAATTAATCTAATGCGGCATGCGCTCATATTGTCACGGTGCGTACACGGCCCTTATTGTATATATGTGTTGCAAGATAAACTGAAAACTTTATATACTGACATCAGTACGTTGTTTTAAACACAGTATTCTCCCTTTTCTAGTGTATTGTGCCATGTATACAATGAGATTTTGTCATTTGATATGCATGTACGTGTTCCAAGCCATCCGTACGTGTTGGTTTTGGAAGGAACGCAACACGCTGTTTATCTCAAAACGATTAGCAAAAATCGACAGTTTTGACACAATTTTGTACATGTATTGCTCGTATTCGACCGAATATCGTATGGACCCGGTGAAGGTCGTATGCGACCAAATGTCGTTTAGACTAAATTGATTTCAACGAAACGGAATCCACTTGATGTAATCGAAAATCATTGATGCTTTGAGCAGTGTCATTAGCCACAGGCGATTAAATGTCCAAAACAGAGTTGAAGCCGATTGCTTCATCATGTTGAATCCAAAGACTTGTATTAATATGTGGGTTGGGATCGCGGTGGCATAGTTGTAGTGCATCAGACTCCGAATCGAGAGGTCCTGAGTTCGATCCGCACTGGCGACACCGTGTTGTGTCCTTGAGCAAGGCACATTGACTACCCACAGTACTACTTAATACCCAGGAAACGGTAGCTCTGTCCAGACATGACTAAAAATTGGTGACTGGGACGTTCAGCCTCAATACAAACAAACAAATCTAAGGGCAATCATACCATGAAAATTGCTTATGTCGCTATGAGCTTTTTTCTGTTAATTAAGCTAGATAACAGGATCTAATATTATCGGGTAAGTCTGATTAATCTAAAAAAGAAGCATGAAGAAAACACAAAGCCGATAATCAGGGTCTCAGAAACTTCAAACTAGTTAAGAGACGAATAAAATACGATAATTATACAAAATTGAAAAGAAAACAAAATATTTATACTACTTGAAAAGTAATACTAGATGCATACAAATTAAAATGAAATTTAAACAATAAAACTGTTGTGACTGTCGGGACTAAAACGATAATTATACAAAATTGTGACGCAAACAAAATATTGATACAACTAGAACTGAAATAAAAACATCCAATTTAAAATTATATTTAAACAACAACAAAAATTGTGACTGCCGTCTTTTTCGCCGCGAAACACCGCGAAACGCCGCGAAACGCCGGTCAATTGAATTTTATGCGTAATGACAGGTATACTTTTTTCGCCGTGTTCCGCCGCAAAATTTCGCCGTGAAATCTGGAAAATAAAAGTCAGCACGGAATTTCGCCGCGAAATTCCGCGCTGACTTTTATTTTACACACAATTTCGCCGCGAAATTTTACAATTAGCCGTTAACAAATTAGCCGTTAAAACGGCTAATTTGGGTTTTTAGCCATAACACCACTGTACCTCTGCCATCTTGTGTCCTTGAGCAAGACACTTTAAGCTCCTCAAAGTACATGTACTGGTTTATATCTAGGAAGCAGTTGATAGGTCCCAACCTGACAAATTCTTGACAGAGACATTAAACCCCAAATGAATCAAACAAATGCCATAAACATTTGAAAGGTAAACAGTAGAACATGCATACTAAGCTTGTGCCATTAACATGCTATTCAAGCATCTTTTTTTTTTCAGAAAGCCTCATCCTGGATAGAGGACAAGAAATTATTGATAGTTCAGCATCCCATCTACAGGTATGCTTCACAGGTAGTATAGACATCAAAGGTGCTTCTCATATGCAAATGCTATTACACAATTTGTTTTGCTATGCATTTAATAGGTATATTTGCATGTGTAAAAAGTGAATTCCAGTTTCTGTAATATGTTCAGAAACACAGAATTTTTTGTTACCACTGCATTCTGATCTATCAATCAATCGACATTACTTTTTTCACATCAAACCCTCTACGTCCTAACTCACAATTTTAGGAAAATTTAATATTGTTCACATACACTTTAAGAACGTTTTTTCTCAATACAACACTACCAGTACTTATATTGTGGTATTTCAGAATCTTCTATGTGTCACATGACTCCCAGGACCTTAAAATCTGGAGTTACATAGCCAGGGATGGACCAAGTAATATCTTCAAGTGTAACGTCTTCAAATCATATAAAAAGGTAGATCCTCATGGGAATTTCTCTTCACAAAACTTGAGCAGCATTATGTGAAAACCGGATTTTTGCCTATGCGAAAACTAAGGCGCAGATCAGCTTCGCAGTAACTGCGAAGCTGATCAGCGCCTTTGTTTTCACTACAAGTATAGTACAATTTCTCTTCTTGTCAAATCCGAAATTTCAAGCTTCTAGCCTGCTTCTGTGACTGTACATGCCAGTTTATGTCGGAGCTGGTCGGAACTCCCGAAGACCGCGTCACGTCACAGCTCATATAACCCATATCATGCACCTAATGTTGTCATCATGGGCTTGTCTCTGCTCCTTGTCTTCATTTTTGCATCAGCAATCTAATTATTTAAACCGCTTTTATGAGTACAGACAGACTTTTCCAATAATTTAAAAGTTCAAACCACTTCATGTTAGACAAGGTCATAAACTGAGCATTTCAAAAACAAAATATGTAGACTCAAACAATACTGGGATGCTGCATAAGGTAGAATGAGGCTTAAAGTGCAAAAACCTAGCTTGTATGTATCATGGCGATCCATCATAGCAATTAGGCTGTTCTAACAAGTACCGGCAATAATACCTTTTTTTTTTTTAGGAAATTTTCATACATGGAGCACTGAAATTTTGTAATGTGGTGTCATGATATTGTAGGAAGAAGCCATGCGTATTGTTCGGACCATTGGTCAAGCTTTTGAAGTGTGCCATAAATTGAGTTTAGTTCACTCCCACCCCCGCCCCGCCCCAGAGCCAGCTGAAGACACAGACGACAGCCTGTCAGGGGATGGGGATAAACAAAGTGCCAAAAGTAAGTACTTATTATAGGTTTATAGCACATTCGTACCGCCTTGCTGTAATAGCCAGCTTTAAATTAAAAGAGATGTGTAACCCAGTCAGCATTGCAATAGGGGACCGCTGACGGCCCGCTAATATTTGCATAGCGGCCCGCTAACTAAATTCTGCAGTGGCCCACTGGTGGATGTGAAAAGTAAAAAATTGTCGGCCCGCTGTCGGAAAAACGCTATGTTGCCGGGATGTTGCCCCCATTGTACCGACATGCAAAATATTAAGAAATTAGAAGTTTATTAATATTAATAAATATCACTTAGTTTTGCATTTGGAATCTTCGAAAACGAAGAATCTGTGTGTTATAGGGCATGAATTAAGACATGCCCATGAACACACAAGATGTACTCAACACCAGAGGCGTTTTTATGAATTAATTACTTTTCCATCTATAATAAAAATTTATTTTGAAGATGAAGTGCCATGAGATTGACCGAAACAAGTAATACACTTAGAAAAGTTAAATAATTGATAGTCAGAATCACTCTCTGTTATGAATTATCATTTACATATTTATTTAAACACCTTTATTTAAGAACAATGTGTAAAATAATGAAAATTCGATGTTATAGATTTTTGTTGTTTCCCTTTAATAAAGTGGCAGCCGTTGACGGGCCAACAGCGGGCCCTCTTGTGTTTTTGTTTGTTACATTTTGTGTTACGTTTGTGAAACACTCAATGATCCAGCACTCATTAAATAATTGAGTTATAGTTATATGAGGAAGCAAGGACCAACCACTGATATTGTCAGTATATAAGAAAAAACTTAAAATCATGTACAAAATGCATATGGAAATAGCTTTTTCAAATAATACTCTAGAAACCTTTTCGAAAGATTGGAGCCATATAAACAGCTATTAGATGACATAATTGTCTAACACAAATTTCCTTCAACTCAGCATTAAAATTAAATGGCATACTTAATTTATTGCTTTTATTTGAGCCAATCTACTGTAACAGAAAAATATTTAGATAACATACTGGGCAGACCCCCCCCCCCCCCACCCCAATCCCCATCCCCACCTGTTTCCAAGTTTTTTAAAAGAATCTGTTGAACAAACTTTATAATATTGTGTGGGACAGATTACTGAGACGTTCCTGAGACTTTGGACACTCATTTTTGAGATGTTTATTTTCTGCTTTTTTTCAGTTCAACCTCTTGGGAACTCTTGTTAACCTGCAGCACACAAGATAAAATTTTGTACCTTTATAATTGTTTGATTAATACATGTGTTTGATTGACTTAAAAAAGAAAAAAAAAGATTATTATATTTATAAATGTTATCAGTTGAAAGGTAGTATAAAAGGTGCACTAATATTGCTACAAAATTCTATGTATTTAAAAGATTTACTGTATACAAGGAGTGAGGAAGAATAGTGCACATGTATGTCAGATGAGAAAAAGAGAGAGAGAAAGAATCTTTTTATGTAACACTTCTGTAAAACCCGGGTCCAGAAGAGTGTTTGTAACGGGGAAAATCCAAATAAATTTCACACAGATTCAAAAAAAAAAAAAAAAAAAAAAAAAGGAAGCAAGGATTTATCGTTCAAGCATCAGCTTTTTGTAGAGCATTGTGCTATTTCGTGCCCCTGGCGGGCCGTCGTTGGGCCGATATGCCAAGATGTCGCTGACGGACCGCCAGCGGCACGCTTACTGCTCTAAGAGAATGTGAATTTCTTTCAGAGATCAAATAATTTTCTTTCTTTGCCATTTCTACCTAATGTAAAAATGCATTAATGTCAATTCCTGGCACTGAGATGTATTTTTGTCAGACAATTTGTTATCTCGGGCCCCTGACGGGCCGTCATGGGGCCGATATGCCGCGATGCCCACTTAATGCCGCTGACGGGCCGATATATGCATGCTGGCTGGGAAGAGTGTTGTCTTAGTTTACATGAGAACCCTGTTTCGATCCCTTATGGGAGAACAATTTTTCTTTGCCTGTAACTTTTGATGTCCAGTGTAAAAAGGCTTGTAATACAGTAATAATTCCAAGTACTTGTACAGATACAGTACCCATGGCATACAATGGAAACACACTAATAACCAGTTGTCACTTGAAATTCCATTTGCATCTTTAAGAGGTGTTGCTTGCCTCAAGTGAATTAAATGTTTTCTGAAAATGTGCTGCAAGTATTGGTGAAAATGTTTGGAACTTCACTGTAGGGTTTTTGTCAGTTAATGGAATGTTGATTACACATTTTGAGTAGGAGTTCTTGTGAAAATTGAGTTTAATGTCTTTTAATGCTTTTACTGTCTGGTAAAAGTCAACATTGTTGATCTTCTTAGACCCTTAATGACTCCTGTGAGGCTCATTTCTCTGAGACCCATGCTCAGACTTTACAAGCAACAATTGAATCCCAAGGAGAGAAGCTCAGCTGTTGCATAAGCAAATCAAAATGCTTTCAAAGGATGTGACTGTTTAACTCATTTGTGACGTTCTCTGAGATTTTCGGTCTTGTGGAGGTATTACGTGACGTCACAAAACGTGAATTAAAGTTGACGTCACAAAACTGCATGCGACGTTAATTGGATTTTTGCGCACTCAGTCACTAGTTTCGGAACGCCGTCTTATAAGAAAAGTTGGAAATTTCTGGCAAGAGCTTGAAATTTCCGACTCTTTAATATGTTGACATCATTCGCTTTGAAGCACAACAAAACAGGACACTGTAACTCAGAGTTACAAAAGTTTTTACAAGGCTAATTAATGCCTTTGCCAATTAAAAACCCTAAGATGCAATTTGAGGGTGGCGCGTGTTTTCTCTTTTATTCTCATTTATCGTTAGCGCTTTTTATTAAAGCTTTTGGACTTGGATTATAAACATAATAAACATTGTAAAAATGTTAAGAACCAAATTTCCGACTCTGACTCCACAAGACCCAAAATGTCAGATACTGTCACATTTAAGCCTGGGGCTATTCTGTTTGCTTGGAGGAATGTTATCGAAAATGAAATAAATATTAAAAATCACTCCTAACACCCCTAAAAATGAAAGTGGACCCAAATGATAATGATGGAAAAACCCATTCGTCAAATATGGGTTTAAAAACAGAGTGCCATGTGGATCACAGCTGATTCATGTTGAACATAATTTTATGACACTTCGTGAATATAGCAAAACAAGTGGAAGGTACTATTAAAGCATACAAGATTAAACTTCATAATACATGTATTGCTACTTAAAAATATTCAATTCCTGAATTTGTCATTTTGTTTGCAAAAAGGTACAAGTAGGCAATGATCAGGAAAAGGTGCAATGAGAAAGACATTTCCACTCCAAAAACCAAGGTGGGAAAAACTAAATTGACAATTAGGTACTTATACTTAGAAAATGTATTGTAAGAAAAAGCATGATATCGTAAGTAAGAAAAAGCAGTTTTTATCAAAAGCAAAGGCAGTTTTATATCATAAACAGCTTTTATCTTGGCCTATATGGCTTAATACATGACATGCCTGGTAAGCCAAAGAAGGATTGATTTTTGGTTCCTATTCAGTAAGAAATGAGCCGCCTCGTGGGAAAACCAACAATGTGGTTTCCAAAGAGGTCCGACACAAACCGGGCTGTACTGTCACAGAAGCAGGCTAGAAGCTTGAAATTTCGGATTTAAGTAGAAGAGGAATTGTACTATCCGAGTAGCAAAAACAAAGGCGCTGATCAGCTTCGCGGTTACCGTGAAGCTGATCTGAGTCTTTGTTTTCGCATATGCAGATTGTTGGTTTTCCCATGGGGCGGCTCAAATATTGCACTTATAAGTATCAAATGCAGACATCCTCAATGATTGCTGTAAATGTTGTTTTTGCATTATAAGTTGATATATGATTGTCATCTATTTAGCTATTGTTGGCACAAGATAAGAAACACTGTCTACCAAATTTGTTATTTTTGACAAGGGTAATCTCTAGAGATAAAGGAACAATAATACAGAGGTGATCCTCCGTCTTGTGCAAGCTTTCAGAGCAGTTACAGAACCTCTCGCCTTCCTGATTACATCAGGAAAACATTTATGTGCAATGAATTCCCCCTTAAACCCCACTTTTATACAGTAAAATTGGGTATGCAGGGGTATACCTATTTTTCTTATCTTTTCTCTAAAACATAGATTGTGGGTACTCGTTAGATCTGCCTCGGCGAGGCGGTTCTAACTTGTACCTATAATCTATGTTTTGAGCAAAAATAAGAAAAATATCAAAAATTTCTGATGAAATTTTCAATTTTTACAGCTGAAAAAAAACTCATTATATTGCATACTAAGTTTTCGTAATGAAAAACCTATGTGGCATGGTAAGCTACTCGCCTTCTAAACCAAGGCTCTTTTTCGTTTTGCTGATGCGACATTAAAACTGAGGTTTTGTCTCCTTTTGACCCTAGATGTTGAGTGAGACGACTTAAAAAGATGAAATCAACCAACCAACATACATGTACTTTCCTGATTTTACTCTGAATATTTCAAAGAATAAGAAATGTCCATCAGGGAATCATTAATGTTTATCTCAGTAAAGGGGTGATTTATAATTTTGTTAATTTCACAATAAAGCTGTAGGATAATTATCAGTACAAAGCAACTGAGGCCTGACCCAGCCATTTTGAATATCATATACAGTACAAGATTGAATTTTCTGAACCTGAGTAGAATATATATTATATAAACAATAAAGCCCCAAATAAAACCACTTGGTTTGATTCCCTGGCAGAGATTGTTTGCATGATATTGCCATAAACACTGGCATTAACAATAGAAAACCCATAAAACTGCAACAAATTCAGTCTAGATACATCAGAGAGCCACTATAAGTAAAGTCCTTGGCAAATAAATCCAATTATTGAAGAGTAATGTGTCTTTTGACACCGCAATGTTAGGTCATAGATGCAATCAGCAATTGATCTCAGGGATAACAAAAAACACCCACAGAATTGCCTTAGATAGTTGACCATTGCTTTCCATCAGGAAAACATGTCCGTGACATTTATACCCCCTTATACCCTACTTTTATATGGCAAAACTGGGGTATGCAGGGGTATAACTATTTTTCTTATTTTTGCTCCAAAACATAGATTGTGGGTACTCATTAGAACCGCCTCACCGAGGCCATTCTAATGTGTACCCAGAATGAAAATTTTTAATTTTCTAAAACCCCTATCTCACTGGAATGCGACAACCGGAGACTAGTTCGCGAATAGTTCGCGACTATTACGCGACAAAGACTAACGATATAAACAAAACTTTCATGTTGCAGTCTCATTGAATAGTCATTTATGCGACAAATTCGCGAGTTTCGGTCTAATTTTGAAAATATATCTCACGACTGTCGCACGACAGTCGCGCGACATTCGTGAGAGTGTCTCACGACTTTCCCACAAATGTATCTTATTTTCATTTTAATTTGTACGACAGTCGCACGACATTCGTGCGAGTGTCTCACGACATTCGAACGAATAACGCTAAGTTTTATTTTTTCGCCAGATAGTCGCGAGTTTTTCGCATGTTGTCTCAAGACTGTCGCGCGACCGTCTTGCGACACTAGCACGACATTCGTACGAGTGTCGTGAAAATTTTGCATTGTAAATTCGCCAAAATTTTGCGGCGACAGGTTCGCGACATTCGCACGACCATCGCGCGACAGTCTTGCGAAATATTTTGGGAAAAAAATTCGCATCCAATTTTTAAACATGTTTAAAACCTTCGCGACTAGTTCGCGACACGTGAAAATTCTCACGACACTCTCACGAATGTCATGCGAAAGTGCCGCGACTAAATTCGCGTAACAGTCGCGAGGAATTTGCATGCCAGTGAGATGCTAGCTTACGCTCAAAAACTCTGTTTATTGCATGGGCAAGTTTTCGTAATGAAAGGGAATCAATATCTAGGTATATATGGGCCTGGGCATTACACTAAGAATTTAGATTATTTGAAATGTTTGTTGTCATATTTGTGGAGCTGTCACAGTCATTTTTAGATTGTTGACTTCTTAGAAAGCTTTAAATTAAACATGCAGACAAGCTACAAATTGTGTGAAGTCAGTGACATTAAATCTTTTCAAACTAAAATGTATTCAGAAAACTACTTAACAACTTTTATGCCAAAGATTCCTAATATGCATAAATATTCAGGAGTTTTCCCTATAAAGAAGAGAAATGCCCAAGAGTACTGTTACAACATCTGAACATTTCCCAGTAAATAACAGTGTCACGTCTTGTTAATTTCCTCTAATATCCTGTGTGAAATAACTACCAAAAATATGTAAATGAAATGAATGCTCAATTATCTGATCAGCTCATGCTATAGAAGGAAATTTGTCTGAAAGAGCAAAGTTCATGGTAGAAGAACATCAGGAAAACATTTCCGTGCAATGAATACCCCCTTAAACCCCACTTTTATATAGTAAAACTGGGGTATGCAGGGGTATACCTATTTTCCTTATTTTTGCTCCAAAACATAGATTGTGGGTACTCGTTAGAACTGCCTCGGCGAGGCGGTTCTAACGTGTACCCACAATCTATGTTTTGAGCAAAAATAAGAAAAATATCACAAATTTTCTAATTTCAAATTTTACAACTGGGCATGTTTTCGTAATGATGTGTGCAAACCACTGCTTGATGAAACCAATGTAACTGGTTAGTGAATCTAGCACCCAGATGAGCCTGGACCAATGTAACCGGTTAGTGTAACCAGCACCCAGATGAGCCTGGACCAATGTAACCGGTTAGCGTAACCAGCACCCAGATGAGCCTGGACCAATGTAACCAGTTAGCGTAACCAGCACCCAGATGAGCCTGGACATTTACAGGAAATAGGCAATAGGACTGAATATTAATGATTCTGAAAAACATTGGACAGTATAAGTGTATATTACCATAATATTCAAACATGTTCTCTGAAACCACGTGGCCAAACAAAGCCAAATTTTATATGAAGCATCGGCGGCCCCCGTGGCCGAGCGGTTAAGAGTGCTGTTTCTTAATCACTCGATCATCTCACCGCTGTGACTGGTGTGGGTTCGAGCCCCGCTCTGGCCACATGTGAGACAAGCCAAGTTCTGCTTGCGGTTGTGTCAGGTGTTTTTTCTCGGGGTTCTCCCGTTTTCGCCCCACCTACTGATTGGCCCGTCTCATATGAGCTGAAATAATCTTGAAAGGGACGTAAAACTGAAGTAAAAAAAAAATTATATGAAGCATCTTTAGGAAAGGGAACCAGTATGTATGTAGAAAATCCAGGTCACATGACCGAGATGGCTGCCATGCCCATATATGGTAAAAACCCTTCAAAACATTTCATTTCTGGAACCTGTGGACCGATTTCAATGAAATTTGGCATGTAACATTGATGATTGAAGTACTACAATGTCTATATAAATCATGACCCTGTGATGATATGGCAAGGCCAACATTGGTTACCCATGCATTTGAATGGGGAAAACCATTCAAATGTCATTTAAAGGGAAAATCTTGCAGTAAATGGGCAGTTGGCCTGCATATTAATGATTCTGAAAAGCATTGGATCACAGCGTTCATCGAAAATCTGCTCTCAACTTCGGTCTTGATTGCAGTGTGTCACTGATCATTTATCGGTTTGTATGTTTACAATACCATGTGATTCTCAGTAGTGTCAATGTGAGAAAAACTAGGAGAAATTTGATCTGAAATGTGAAGTGAGATCTTTGAATATGTATATCATTTAGACACAGACATTTGTCTTAAACAAGGAACCAAGATTATAGACTGTCAGATTTGTCTGTATAAATTGAAGTATAATTTGACAGGAAATATATCAAGAACAAGATAAAGGGCGGACAATCGTATTGATTTGAATCAGATTGAAGCTGTTTTAGACCTTTCTCTCCAATTGATCCATCAAAATGACAAACCTTCATGGGTCTAAATTCCTGTAATTTAGTGTTCCCTAACACATTTGGAGACTTGTTTTACATTATATTGTCCTTTATTGGCTCTTGAATGACAATGATTACCATACATATTTGTTTCCGTGACTGACTGAAAATGGCTAATTTTATTGTCTTTTCATTATAAGCATGCTATGCTTAGTATAAAGTGTTTTTTCAGTCCCTTAAATCTTGCATTATACCAGGTGCACATGTATGTTAGGCTGTATCTTTCAACTGCTTAACAGATTGCATGTTTTTGCCAGGGGAAATATGACTTCTTTATCTTTATCAAGATTCCATGTATGGAATTCAATGATAAACAAGTTATGTTGAATGCTTTGTTCCATAAACTTTCAAAAATTGACAGTAAAATAAGAACCCATCCTTAGGACACCAAGAGAAAGGTTGATATCTTTTATTCAGAAATAACTGAAATCAAGAAAAAGCAATATAGCAGAAAAAAGCAGTTCCAAGAAGTTACCAGATTCAGTGACTCTGACAAGCCATCAGGAAAACATGTCCGTGCAATGAATACCCCCTTAAACCCCACTTTAATATAGCAAAACTGGGGTATGCAGGGATATATCTTTTTTTCTTAGTTTTGCTCAAAATCATAGATTGTGGGTACTCGTTAGAACCGCCTCAGCGAGGCGGTTCTAACATGTACCCACAATCTATGTTTTGAGCAAAAATAAGAAAAATATCAAAATTTTTCTACTGAAATTTTTCAAATTTTACACCTTAAGAAAAATCTGTATATCACATGGGCGTGTTTTCGTGATGTAATCAAATTGTCCTTCTCTCAAGTGTGAGACAACTTGAAGTGTGACATTTTGATTCAGTTTCAAGAAAAAAAAAGTTGAAATGAGTGAGCTATTCCCTTTTGACTTTCAGATTTATAGTTAGTTCACTTCTATCATGCCCAACCTGCTGCGAGATATATAAAAGGTTCCACAAGAGACCTTTAATCTGTTTTGCTAGGAAATTTAATGTTATATAAATGAGAGGATTCCATTTATTCCATAAAACCAATTTTCTTTCAGATTTTAGATGGAAATTTTATTGACAAAATGATATATTTTTGGTCTACTGCACTTTTGAGAAACTTTTAACTTTATTAAAGTTGTCTCCTTGCATGCTAAGGATCTATAAAAGCGTAAGAAAAATAATTGTGAAAGCTTTTACACGTTTATGGGAACAGCAAGTTCAATTTCAGACAAGATTTCTGCTCATTTATGAAATCTTTTACGCTATTCAAGAGACAACTGTGGCTGTGTGATAAGGCCATAGAAAATTAATTATTAGAGTCTCATCCAAATTTTAGAAAATTCTGGGATGGGTGGATATTATTTTTTTATTTTATTTTAGGGCACACACTTTACTTTTACTGTCTTCAAGGCCTAGTTTCTATAAATTTATATTATTTTTGCATTAAAAGCCACACAGACAAATAATATTTATACATTATCTTGAATTTTATTTGATTTGTTTTTTTTTGTTTTTTTTTAGGAGGGGGGGGGGGGGTGAGAATCTAAAAAATTATTTTCTTTTCTGAACCATTGTAAGTTGTTCCTACAAAGGTGTTTGCATCCCATAGCTATATTGATTTCATCTATATTATGTTGTTCTCACTTGGCTGTTCTTGCTTGGTTGTTCTCACTTGATTGTTCTCAATGATTGTCTCTGGATAGCTTGTGTAGTATTACACATCTTGTGAGTCATTGTTACAGTTTGATTAGAGCTTGAATGTCATTAATCTGAATAATTTGGAATTCCAGGACATTATAATGCCAAATTTCTTCACATTTGAAAAATACCAATACTCTGTGAGTTAGCCAAAGAAATCAGTTTTGGAAGTAGGCATTGCCTTCTTGCCACACTTGCTAAATTTAACTCTTCCCATGGCCCACTGTCCTGACAGTGAGGAGAATTAAAAACTAGAATGTGTATGATTTTGGATGTTCTAAATCCTAGAGGGTTTACAATTTTCCTGTTCTGTCTTCCATACATCATGTTTCATCTCAAACTGTCTGTTTATTCAGATTGGATGTTTCGTTCCAAACATTTGAGCCTAATGTAATTTCATGAAATGATTATTTGATGAATGGAAAATCCTCTGAATTTTGCAGAGAAAAATGGGTAGGAGGTTTAAAGCATGTCCTGAGGTGGGGTTGGATATTTCATTTTGATATACTCCTCGTTTTCAGATTTGCTTAAATAAGTTGAGCATTGAATTAGACTTTTGAGAATATGTAAAACTCTCAACTAAACAGATTGGGCATGTCTGTATGCACCAGGAGAGTCTGGAAGTTTTGAAGCCAAAATTGGATTACCTCATATGAAGCAGCTTACAACAAATACATTGACATTCACAGGTCACAACAAATACTTTGGCATTGATAATTAGACTGCATGAGCTATGTTGCATTGAAACATGTGTGAGGTTCAATTGCTCCCACTGGCTTGCAAGCTTCCCAGTGTTTGATCTCTTCATGATGTTAGGCAGATTTTTTGTAACACATTTTAAGATCCTGGGCCAAAGAAAAGTCCACATTGATGCTGTCATCAATGGCAGCCATCTTGGTCATATGACCTGGATTTTCTACATACATACTGGTTCCCCCTTTCGTGAATCTAGAGATGTCAACTGCTTATTAAAGAGGTCTGGTCTGATTTTATGGCCAAATGTTTTATGTCCCATGTTGGGAGCCAAGAACGTCCTTGTGGTGGAACCTTGGATTAAGTCCGTTCAGCCCGGCATGATGAAAAAGGCCACTTTCTACCACTACTACTACTATTTTATGGCAAAATTTTGATTACTTTTTGGTTTTTATGACATTGTTCCACATTCAGGATTTTTCTGGATTTTTCTGACAAATTGATAGACTTTGAAACCTGATTTGTTTAATTTTCAGCATGGTGATCTAGAATCTCATATGTCAGCAGATTTTGAAACTACCTAATCATTGTCTTACAAATGAGCCGCCTCATGGGAAAACCAACAATCTGCATAGGCGAAAACAAAGACGCAGATCATCTTCGCGGTAACCGCGAAGCTGATCAGTGCCTTTGTTTTCGCTACTCAGATAGTACATTTCCTCTTCTACTTAACTCCAAAATTTCAAGCTTCTAGCTCTTTTCTGTAGCTGTACAGGCCGGTTTGTGTCGGACCTGTTCGGAAACCACATTGTTGGTTTTCCCACGAGGCGGCTCAAATTATTGCATGTAATGATGGTAGTTGGCTAATTGAAATGGCTCATCAGGGATTAAATTCAATAATGATCAGTCAGGCACATGATGTAACCAAATGAGGTGAATACAAGAAAGACAAAAAGAGCAGCCGTTATTTGTCAAGTGGAAAATTAAAGCTTCCTTTAATTGATGAAATATGACTTGATTGTTGGCAGCCAGCTGAGGATGTAAAATAAAATCAGATCTTTATCAGGGGAAAACTGTGCATGGTCATCATAAATTCTGTGGTGATGGGACTCACGGCTAACAAACCTTTAAATGCGTAACCGCCGGTTAAGAAAGAAAATCCGATTCACGCCCTTCCGGTTGCGCAAATGAAGACCAAGAAAAGGTAAACAAAACATACGCTACTAGGATCGATTGATGATTATATTTTAGTACAGAAATATATCGATTATCTATGAATGCTATTTTGTCACTTATTTACTATTGTAAGTCAGCACCAAAGTAGCT
Source organism: Rugalucina vietnamica (assembly GCA_964017185.1). NCBI lineage: Eukaryota > Metazoa > Mollusca > Bivalvia > Lucinida > Lucinidae > Rugalucina > Rugalucina vietnamica. The sequence goes on from OZ024870.1 coordinate 41,363,684, forward strand.
CGCAAAATAATTTGATGGTCTTTGAGTCATTTATTCCCTTCTTCGAACCTGGTGTTCCAACAAGGCCAAAGTCGGCGAAATACAACTAAAATTGGACAATTTGCTGGTAAATATCAAATTTTAGTGATTGCTCCACGACAAATTTACAGATATGTATAAACTAAATTGCATCTGATGTCTGTGCCAGTATTTCGTTGTGTTAGTGCCCGGCATTATCGATTTGAAGGGAAGGAAAAGATGGGTACGCATTTAATCATTAAAATATGAAGGACGTATTTCAAGATACGTTTGAAAACCTCAACCTGTTCAAGTTATGGTATTTATTTCCCTGTAAAGCGTTTTGAAAGACATAAAACCAAAGAAAAAACAAATTAAAGTATACAGAATGCTGTAAAATCGTCTTCATGAACAGGAATATCATGCATGTGAACTATTGTATTACATGTATTTCATAGACAGTTTGTATTATTTTATATCAAACATTTTCACTGCAAATATCACAAACACACCAAATTTCAGTAAGCACCTATTGTGACAATAATCTTCAGCGTAAAACAATTAACAAAAACAAAAACTTTAATACATGTGTTCTATAATGATTATATTGCTATCATTCTAATGATTAAATTCGTAACCGAAATGTTGAAACAGCTTTTAACCACATATGCATAGAATGCATTGGCCAGAGGCAACGAAACTGTCACCAGACCTCACACAATGTTAAAATCATCTGCGCACTGTATTGCTTTCCGTTAATATGGACGTAATGAGCGGAAATCTAAAAATATCCCTGCGACTGACCCACATTTTCGTCGTGTACAATGCAATCCCAAAATGTGTTTTGGGGTAGGGAATAAAAATCATGATTATAAAGAAAAAAATCTGGAAATCCTTTGGGGTCCAAATATAGCAATGTGTAACTAATAAAATAGCATTGAAAAAATTATAATATTTGTCTTCGAATCGAAATATTTTACTCGGAAACACGAGCTGCAAAAGTTTGTTTACCTTTTGTTGGTCATCTGATGCGAAACCGGAAGGACATGAATCGGATTTCTTTTCTTAACCGCGGTTACGCATTTAAAGGTTTGTTAGCCGTGGGACTTAAACTAAAAATGTGGCTGTGCTATTTGCACATGTGTTTTCAGGTTAAAATAAGAAGCCTTTGCAAGGGCCATAGAGGCTCACAATATAATACATATTACCAAGGCTGATTATAGCTCATTTTGTTTCTGACATTATATGCAGGTTATAAAGTCTCCCGCTGACGAGGTTCAAATTTCAAATTACTGCTTCCTCCTCTGATATGGAATTTAATAAGGAAATTATGACTGATGTCTGATTGAAAATTGTGTCTGAGTCCCTACTGATTTTAAAATGGAGCAAATACCCTGCATAATTCAATATGCTTACCACTGACTTGATGATGGCTGTTGAGTTACTGTGCAATTTGAGCCTAAATTTTGAAGGAAGGAAGATGTTATTTGTTTCTTTATGGTGTTGTAATTTTCCACATGTATCGTTCTATGCTCATGGTTAATGGTTATTTCAAGCCCTTTTTTCCCTGTATTTTAGTGCAAGTTTAGACTTGGAAGTTTCTTTAGTTATAACCTTGAGAGCATGTTTTTATATTAACCCATTAGGCCTGGCGTCCCTTTTGTGGGACATAGACAAACAGAATAGCCCCAGATGTGACGCCGCAGAACGCGGCGTCCCATCTGGGGCTATTCTGTTTGCTTAGCAAATTTTCATCCAAAAATTGAATAAAATCTAAAAATCTCACCTGATGCCCCTAACAACTGAAGTGGACTCGCCCAAATGATACTGATGGGAAAATCCATTCGTCAAATATGGGTAAAAGGCTTGATAATTTTTAAGACATCAAATGACAATGATCTTGAAAAATTCATGGTGAATAATCGGAGAGAAAACAAGATTTGTGTACAATTTTGCCTGCTTATTCAATTTATTTTGCTCCTAGCACAACAATTAATCATGGAGCGAATGACAACATTATTGCGGAATCTTTGATTAAATGAGCACTTGATCCTCACACAATTCCATTTGAGCCACGTCATGAGAAAACCGGATTTTTGCCTATGCGAAAACAAAGGCGCAGATCAGCTTCGCAGTTACTGCGAAGCTGATCTGCGCCTTTGTTTTCGCTACACGGATAGTACAATTCCTCCTCTACTTCTACCCAAAATTTTAAGATTCTAACTTTCTTCTGAGACTGTACAGGCCAGTTTGTGTCAGACCTTTTCGGAAACCCCGTAGACTGGTTTTCTCACGTCCCGGCTCATTTCGACTGTGGCAATCAATCTAGCAGAAGTCTGATAGCCTGACAGGAGTGGCGAGAACATTAGCAAATTATACTGTGTGATGCTAAGGCAAGTCTCTGTACATGAGTCCATAGATTTATTAAATGCGAGAAAATAGAGAAAATGGCAATATTCCTGTGTGTTTGTCAGGGTATCATATTTTAAGACATTATATGAGCCGCCACATGGGAAAAGTAACTGCGTTCTGCATAGGCGAAAACAAAGGCGCAGATCAGTTTCGCAGTAACTGTGAAGCTGATCAGCTCCTTTGTTTTCGCTACACGGACAGTACAATTCCTATACTTCCTAAATCTAAAATTTCCAGCCTCTATGTTTACCATCTTCTGTGACCGTACAGCCCGGTTTTTGTCGACCTGTTTGGAACCCACATTGTTGGTACGGGCTCATATTGAAATATCAGCTTTTGATGAGAAAACAAAGCCGAAATATAAATGGACTTAAGAATGGTGAACATTCACCTGTCCTTATTGACTCCATTATTTTGGATGTCATATAACTAGGAAACTGATGAGCCGGGGACTTTGTGGCCCTTTCTTTAAACTTTCTGGTATTTTCTTTTAATACTTGTCCCCAAACAGTCAGGGCTGCATTCTGACCAAAAATGACCACAGCTCAGTTGACAATAGACGTAAAGCATCAACTAAACATACCCATCAGAGCCTGAGGTTATAAAACTTTTTTCATGCTCAATTCCACTGAGCATAAAATTTGAACTGCTCATAAATGACAAAATAGCCAAAATAAATTGAAATTTCAGGTTTATATCACCAACGCCTGTAATTTATCCTGCTAATACAGTACAGTCCAGGGGGATTTTCACCAGCCCGCCCACCCCCGCGGAGAGGGGGCTGCAAGAAAAAGGATGAAAATTTTAATATCCACCGCGGAAACGCCGCAATCCCGTGGCGGGGTAAAGAAGTAGAAATTTTATCGTCCGCGCTTACCTGTATTTTTTGTCTCTAACTTTCCACCGCGGACCCTCGGTGGAATGAGGATGAATAAGGAGTTTAAATCTAATTAGATTATTATTTTTGTTTCATGTATCTTAATTAAAAATACATGTTTTACGATCACAAAGTGTAAATGCATTTCTGTCACGAAAATCCCAGATTCTGCATGTAGAAATCACTTCAGTGAAAGATATTTAATAAGATATGGTACGACACACACACAAAGGCAAACAGAGACACAGAGAGAGAGAGAGAGAGAGAGAGAGAGAGAGAGAGAGAGAGAGAGAGAGAGAGATTGCATTATCTAGAATTCAGCTCTCTTTTTTGTCATTTATTCTAAGTCCTTTTCATCTTTGATAGACAAAAGAAGTTTCGGCAAATTGTAATTGGGTGGTTGGTCCTTTACTCTACTGATTGGCTTGTATAATGTTTCACCCTTAAGAGCAATTAAAATTTATGATTAAGCTGGTCCATCTGTTTACCTTTCAATCATTATGACGTCATTACTTTTCATTGGAAATCCTCTGCAAACCCGCGGTGGAATTATACAGGTAACGGGAGGATCCTCTGCGGATCCGCCGCAATCCGCGGCGGGATTAAAATATTCATCGGTGGGATTATAAGCGGACAGGTGAGCGGGATTTCGGGGGGCTCAGAGAAATTGTCCGCGGGGGTGGGCGGGCTGGTGAAAATCCCCCTGGACTGTACTGTAAATGATAAAATGCCAACAATTATGCCAACAATTGTTGGCATTTTAATATGAGCAGGATAAATTTTAGTCTCAGTGTAGCTGAGCATGAAAAAAGTTTTATAACATTGGGGGCCAGGTATTAAAGCATTCTTTAATATTCCAGCATGACAGCTAGAGCTGAGAGAAAATGTTGTATCTGATGTAGACAAGTAATTCTCTCATATCAAAGATTGCATGCTTTTTTCTGTCATTCAGATTTGACACAATCCTTATCTAAACAATCAAATGACAGTTCTTTTAATTTGAAGATCCTTGCTAGAGAAATTGTCTTTCAGCCTGGGCCACCCAGTTCTGACACATTTGGCTAATTTGCTTATTTTCTAAGGCTAGATTGTTATTTGCCACTAAATATAGAAACTGATGGTATAATCAGCATCTTGGGCGTTGTAAGTCTGCAATAATGTGCCAGTTGAACTCAGTCCTTGTTGTTCAAAGTCTGCAAAAAAAACCAGTATTATTTCATCACGAAAACATGTCCGTGTATTGTATACCCCCTTGAACCCCACTTTTATATAACAAAACTGGGGTATGCACGGGTATACCTATTTTTCTTATTTTTGCTCCAAAACATAGATTGTGGGTACTCGTTAGAACCGCCTCGGCGAGGCGGTTCTAACGTGTACCCACAATCTATGTTTTGAGCAAAAATGAGAAAAATATAAAAAATTTTCAGCTGAAAATTTTCAATTTTTAAAGCTCAAAAAATATCTGTTTATTGCATGGGCAAGTTTTCATAATGCCATGTTATGCCATGGCTGTAATTGATGCAGCACTTTCCCTCAGGGAAATCCTGATAGTCTATTAGGAACTGCTGATTATGGCAATCTTTACTGGATTATAGCAGAGAAATTCTGATTCAAGATGCCTATGGCAGCCTAAACTGGATGAAAGCTTTAAAAAGTTTTTATTCCCAGAAATACCAGTGTCTCTATACACATTTAACCAAACAGAATGCTAAAGACTGTTCATGTAACCATATAAGAAAACCAACAATCTGAATAGACAAAAACAAAGGCGCAGATCAGCTTCGCAGTAACTGCGAAGCTGATCAGCGCCTTTGTTTTTGCTACATGGATAGTACAATTCGTCTTCTTCATAAATCCAAAATTTCAAGCTTCTAACCACCTTCTGTGATTGTACAGCCCGGTTTGTGTCGGACCTGGTCGGAACCCAAATTGTTTGTTTTCTCATGCACAGGCTCGAATGTGATATTTTATAGCAGAGCATGAAGTCTGGGTTAACTTATTTATTCACATTGGAACACAAAGCCATCATGGTTTTGGGGTATAATTTCATGTTGCAGACATTTTGTGCCAGAGGCTTTGTGTTATAAAATGGCATTTTTGATTTGTTTAGAAGTATTTGCACTGTTCATTTATTGTATATAACGCTTGCCAAAAGTCTGGTAAAAAACTGATCCTAAGGGTCGCATAAGAGAGAAATAAGTTCCCAAAGTCTGCCAAAAGAAATTAATCTTCCAGTTTTCCTCTAGAGATTATTATAGGTACATGAGCCAATTGTCATACCATAATAAGTTAATTTTCTACAATGTTTGGCAGGGATTTGATAGACACTTGTGTGCTAGAAGTTCATGTCTTGTCTCGTAATGTAGAATACTGATTGAAATTTGTAGAATAGGATGGAAACAGTGATGAATGGAAGATATATGCATTAAATGGGAACATCTTTTATGGAACCAAGTTTGCACACAACATTACAGCTCAGTAGATGTACATCATTGGAGGGCAGTTTCAATTCATTATGAAAAACTGTCCATGCAATATACAGGGATTTTTCAAGCTGCAAAAATTGAAAATTTTCAGTTGAAAATTTTGATATTCGATAATTTTGCCCAAAACATTGATTGTAGGTACCACCTCGCGCCCATAATAACAGCCTCGGCAAGTTAGAACTGCCTTACCGTGGTGGTACTAACAAGTACCCACAATCTATGTTTGGATCAGATTTAAGCAAACTTTTATTGTATACCCTTCACTCCCAAGTTTTACTTTGGTGTTCAACGGGATAGACTTTTCATGGATTTGTTCAGTTTATAGCACAGCCCAGAAGGGTTCTCTCAATAAGGTTTCCTTATTGTTTTATGTTATTGGGGAATTTGTTGTATTAAAGTAGTTTAACTGACACCTGGACCCAGTTGTTCCAAGCATCGTTAGCTTAACGATATCGTTAAGACATAAATTTGTTAAGCAAATATCAGCTAAAGTAACAAATACACTGTTATTTTTTGTTGAAAAAATGTGAGAATCCTTTGCAGTGCAAAGGATTCTCACATTTTTTTCAACAAAAAATAACAGTGTATTTGTATACACTGTTATTTTTTGTTGAAAAAATGTGAGAATCCTTTGCAGTGCAAAGGATTCTCACATTTTTTCAACAAAAAATAACAGTGTATTTGTAATATTAATGTTTGAAATTTTAACGAAACGTTAACTAACGACGTCGTTAGTTTTGAACAACTGACACCTTATTTCCATGTAATTGATCTATAATTGCCTGGTATGACTCCTCAATAGGAAAGTCTCCTTAAAAGTAATTTCATCAAGATCCTTGAGCGATGAGCTGTTCTTTTTATGGGGTTTGGGGAATTCCTAATCGATTCGGTCTCATACTTTTTAAACCCCTAATACAAGGATAGATTTTTGCAGGAGGAACTGATTCAATTGAGAGTTCATAGCATTTGCTTGCAAAGATTTTGTGCCACTTTGTACTCTGGACTATGTTTATTTAATATGCCTATACAAACAAACATCCAAACTGGCTAAAAGGTTAGAGCCATATGGATATATATTTAGAAGGCTGTACACTCATCATGGGTAACTCAAAGCCATCTTAAGCTAAAGATCAACATAAAAACAACTTAAGTATCTCTTGGATAATGGTGAATAACTGAAAAGGACCTTAAAATAAGGTGACATTAATAGCATTGTAACTTTACAGTCAACTCAAACCGACCTTAGCGTTGTCAGCGTTGTCTTATCTTACAAAGAGACCCCTTTCATTTCAATAAGTTACTATAGCTTAGAGTTACTGGAATAGCAGGGACGTGAATTTTAAAGTGGTCATCCTAAGACCATTGTAAGTATGCCATAAGTAGGGGAACTTACGATGCCTTCAAATTACTAACCCCTGAATGACTGACTATCTGAGTGATGGTTAAACACAGAAGGTCTGAGGCTGCCCAGGAAATGAATCTGAATCTGAATGGTTTACTGGTGATACGCCAAATTGACAATATTTCACCTGGGGGAGGGGGGGGGGGGGCACCAGGAGGGAAATTAGTCCCTGGCTCTCACAAGAGATGCGAACTTGGACACACAGTCATCAGACATTTCAGCAGAGTAGATAAAGAATCAGGGAGGTCATTTCAGTCCCCGATAGTCTGTGGAAACAAACTATTTTTGTACGCCTCTTTGCTAGCTGAAGGTATCTGAAAAGCCAGAGTGTTGATTTCAGTACAGTGGTCTCTGATGTGATGCTTACAGCATAATGAATATTACTAGCTGATTATTACACAACCCAGCGGGCACATGACGTCATAATGATGTCATATCAACGTCGATGCGACGTCATGACGTCGCATCGACGTCGATCTGACGTCATTCTGACGTCATGTGCCTGCTGGGAATGTAGGTTGTCTAAATGTTTAGGGACATCATGGTAATGGTTTCAATTGACATTATTAACTTCTTGAGCACTCGAAGGCAAGAACCTAATTTTCCGAGACAGCCAGAAAATTACTTCAGTTGCTCCTAGCATTTGGAAGTCTTCTCTTTCATATTATAGTACCATTTCTGTACAAGATAATTGCTCTTGGGAGAAAAAGGATGATCAAAGATGACATAAAAATTGTTTGGAGGAAAAATAATGCTTGACATTTCTGACCTGCTTATTTACAGTTCTGTTCTTTGGGTAATTTTCATATATTATATAAGAGCCAGACTCTTATTTTTGGTTTCTAAATATTATTGTAATGTGATACCACTTCCTTTTAGATTTAGCTGGCCCGGATTCAAGCTGTTTGCAGAATTTTCGTACAAGGCAATCTCAGAGCTGCTATCAGATACATGTTTCTCAGACTATATGGCTTGAAATCCAGGGACAATAGTGCTCTCAGTCATATACAAAATGTTGTCATAAAGATATTTACCTAACTTTTGAAAAACATAAGCTGAAGACCTTGAACAGCAACACCGTGGGAGCCAAAATTAATGTATGCTTATATTTATTCTACAGACAAGGTAACATTTATTCATGCTCTTCATCTCATAATTTACACTTGACATTTCATAAAGGTTTGGTTGATTTATCTAACAGAAGTGTTTTAGTCATGTTATTGAAGTTGATCCTTCAGATGCTTGGGCTTATAGCCTTACCCAAGTTTTCACTTGCAGCCAATCTAATAATAACCATTTTCCTTTCAGGTCACAAAAGTATCATACAATGTGAATTTTGCTTAGTTTTTATGAAGTATTCAATTTTGACTAATTATATAATGCACACAATACCTCCTACATGTACTGTCATTGGCAGTGGCTGTTCATGAAATATCATTGTTTGATGATTAACAAAACATCTTTGGGACATGGCGGTGCAGTGTTTAACATTATATTATTGTTCCTGATCAGGCTAACTATTTAACCTATGGCTTTCTTATCTATGCTAAAAACATCTAACCACACAAAACATATTTCTGTCATTTCAGCTAAAGATACACAAGATGAGAAGAGTTGTCATGGTTGTGAGAAATCAACAACGAAAAGTCGGGCTTCCCCACCCAAGGAGCTAGCGCTGCGAGAGGCACAGAAACTCTTGTACCAGATGGCTTCTACTACTCAGGTACAAGCTACTCACGTTGCAGAGAAAAAGAATTGTTGTCATCTTTGTCAGTATTTCTGTATTGTAATATCCACATTGTATTGAAGAGGGATAAGAATGAAAACCACCAAAGGATTGTAAAGGATTTCATGAGTTAAAAGAACATTGTTGTTAAAAGAACTGCTGTTGACATACTCAATATTTTACATTTAGAGTTCTGTATTTCACAGCGCTTTTCAACATTCAGTGAAATGTAATATATCCTTAGGACTGCCAGGCATTTTACAAAATGCAGATAAAAAGGGGGTAGGGTTGGTAAATCGTCCATATAACCATTTCTGTGAGTCTAAGAAACACGCCTTATGCCTGTATTGAAAGCAGAAAGACCGCTTTTTAACATAGTGCAAGCCGTTTTGGTTTTGCTAATGAAAGGTCACGGCGCAGGGGTCACCGTGGAAAAATCGATGCGCACGGACTTCTTTTTTTTTTTTTTTTTTTTTTTTTTTTTTGCGATTTGATTCCCGATTTTTTCCTCTTTTCGCCTCTCTTTCTATCTCTCTTTTTTCTCTCTCTTCTTGTGTCTTTTTTCAGCCCCAGCAGTCTGGTCGCACTTGTTTGGTCTGAGCGTGGTTGCGGTTCAAAGATAACAGGGTAAACTCAACCTTTTTAACTCAGAAAAATCACGTTTTATCCCAACTTTCTGGGCCCCTAACTCGCTTGTTTGATGCACTGTGCAATTAAGACTTATATTGGTTAAAGCCTACTTACTGGGCAATTGAAAAACATAAAAAGATCGAACATGCTAGCTTTAACAATGCCGTGAGGGTCGATCAAAAAGTGTTTGGCAGTAATTACGCATAAATACGCTCTGGTAGTGGAAAGGATATGTAAAAGTTCTAAAACAGGTAAAAATCCTAGTTTTAAGCGCTATTTTCTTGTTTTCTATGCTGTCTGGTCAGTTTAAGGCCAAAATCTGGACGATAGAGCCAAATTTTCCGTTTTCACCATATCCTTAGGACTGCCAGGCATTTTACAAAATGCAGATAAAAAGGGGGTAGGGTTGGTAAATCGTCCATATAACCATTTCTGTGAGTCTAAGAAACACGCCTTATGCCTGTATTGAAAGCAGAAAGACCGCTTTTTAACATAGTGCAAGCCGTTTTGGTTTTGCTAATGAAAGGTCACGGCGCAGGGGTCACCGTGGAAAAATCGATGCGCACAGACTCCTTTTTTTTTTTTTTTTTTTTTTTTTTTTGCGATTTGATTCCCGATTTTTTCCTCTTTTCGCCTCTCTTTCTATCTCTCTTTTTTCTCTCTCTTCTTGTGTCTTTTTTCAGCCCCAGCAGTCTGGTCGCACTTGTTTGGTCTGAGCGTGGTTGCGGTTCAAAGATAACAGGGTAAACTCAACCTTTTTAACTCAGAAAAATCACGTTTTATCCCAACTTTCTGGGCCCCTAACTCGCTTGTTTGATGCACTGTGCAATTAAGACTTATATTGGTTAAAGCCTACTTACTGGGCAATTGAAAAACATAAAAAGATCGAACATGCTAGCTTTAACAATGCCGTGAGGGTCGATCAAAAAGTGTTTGGCAGTAATTACGCATAAATACGCTCTGGTAGTGGAAAGGATATGTAAAAGTTCTAAAACGGGTAAAAATCCTAGTTTTAAGCGCTATTTTCTTGTTTTCTATGCTGTCTGGTCAGTTTAAGGCCAAAATCTGGACGATAGAGCCAAATTTTCCGTTTTCACCATATCCTTAGGACTGCCAGGCATTTTACAAAATGCAGATAAAAAGGGGGTAGGGTTGGTAAATCGTCCATATAACCATTTCTGTGAGTCTAAGAAACACGCCTTATGCCTGTATTGAAAGCAGAAAGACTGCTTTTTAACATAGTGCAAGCCGTTTTGGTTTTGCTAATGAAAGGTCACGGCGCAGGGGTCACCGTGGAAAAATCGATGCGCACGGACTTCTTTTTTTTTTTTTTTTTTTTTTTTTTTTTTTGCGATTTGATTCCCGATTTTTTCCTCTTTTCGCCTCTCTTTCTATCTCTCTTTTTTCTCTCTCTCCTTGTGTCTTTTTTCAGCCCCAGCAGTCTGGTCGCACTTGTTTGGTCTGAGCGTGGTTGCGGTTCAAAGATAACAGGGTAAACTCAACCTTTTTAACTCAGAAAAATCACGTTTTATCCCAACTTTCTGGGCCCCTAACTCGCTTGTTTGATGCACTGTGCAATTAAGACTTATATTGGTTAAAGCCTACTTACTGGGCAATTGAAAAACATAAAAAGATCGAACATGCTAGCTTTAACAATGCCGTGAGGGTCGATCAAAAAGTGTTTGGCAGTAATTACGCATAAATACGCTCTGGTAGTGGAAAGGATATAAAATCATCTCAGATATTTTTAAAAGTGGTGTATAAAATGAATGGATTATGAGCTCATATTACATAGTTTTGAACCTATTAAATATAACTGCAGATGTCAGACTAATTTTATAAGCTGCCATGGACTAATGGTATAAGCCATAGTGGATCACAGGAACTAAAACAATTTGGTAGACTGTAACCTAGACTCTCTCTACCTATGTTCTAAGATAATCAGGTAATTGTCTGGCTGTCTGCCAGTGTCATGCTGTTACCAGCTGTGCACTTCCTCAATCTGGCTTCATAAAACTAAATTTAACATGATTCACCTCAGGAAAAAACATTTGCAGTTTTATTCAACAACAACAAAAAAAAAAACATGATTTTGAAGTACCTTGAAACAGCATATAGCTTCAAAAGCTATCATATGAGCTGCCTCGTAAGAAAACCAACAATGTGGTTTTTCAACAGGTCCTACACAAAAAGGTCTATGCAGTCACAGTCACAGAAGATGATTAGAAACTCGAAATTTTGGATTTAAGAAGAAAAGGGATTGCACTATCAGTGCAGTGAAAACTAAGGCTATGATCTGTGCCTTTGTTTTCGCATATGCAGATTGTTGGTTTTCTCATGATGTGGCTCATTGTTTGGATTACAATGAGACTAATTGAATGCTGTAAGAAAATTGCAAAAACCAAAAATGCTTTTATCTGCCCCAAAGCCAAGCAAGCAGCTGATAGTTTGGGCTGTCTTATGCAAATTCAGTTTAACCATCATCATTTCACTCTTAATTACAGAATCTTAATTTTAACCTTTCAGTGTCCCATCCTGATAGTAAGTAGAGTGATGGTAATAATGAACCCTGGGTCTTTGAAGTCTGTTCACATATGAGCCGCGACGCGAGAAAACCGGTCTTCAGGGTTTCCGACCAGGTCCGACACAAACCGGCCTGTACAAGCTCAGAAAAGAGCTAGAAGCTTGAAATTTCGGATTTAAGTAGAAGAGGAATTGTACTATCCGTGTAGCGAAAACAAAGGTGCTGATCAGCTTCGCGGTTACCGCGAAGCTGATCTGCGCCTTTGTTTTCGCCTAGGCAAAAATCCGGTTTTCTCACGATGCGGCTCATATAATAAAATGGTTCCTTTGGGGAATATGGTAGCCTGGTGGTAGAGCTTTGGACACAGAATGGAGAGGACCTGGGTTTGATCTTTACACCACATGGGGCACTGTGTTGTGTCCTTGAGCAAGACACATTTTGTTCCTCACAATGCTGTTAATACCCTGGAAATGTTGGCTTCATCCCAACATGTCTAAAAATTGTTTACTGGGATATTAAACCACAATACAAACAAACAAAAATGCCTCCTTTGGGTGGTTGAAAACCTTTATAAGTTCCTGCACTTATTTCCCCATAAATTGTGAAAACAATCAGTGAGATTATTGTTCAATATATGAGCAGCCTCATGGGAAAACCAACAATCTGCATAGGCGAAAACAAAGACGCAGATCAGCTTCGCGGTAACCGCGAAGCTGATCAGCGCCTTTGTTTTCGCTACTCGGATAGTACAATTCCTCTTCTACTTAAATCCGAAATTTCAAGCTTCTAGCTCTTTTTAGCTCACCTGAGCCGAAGGCTCACAGGTGAGCTTATAGGATAGGCAGGCATCCGTCGTCGTCCGTCGTCCGTCCGTCCGTCCGTCCGTCCACAATTTCAAAGAAGAATATTTCTGAAGCTAGTAGGTCGATCTTGATCAAATTTAATGTGAACCATAATTGGGTTGGGGGATTGATGGCATTAGGTTTTGGAGCAGATTGTATCAAAATTGTGGTTTCCATGGCAACAGATAGGTCCCATAGACTTACAATGGGAAAAACTAAAAAAATCTTCTTCTCTGAAACCACTAGGCCCACAGCTTTGATATTTGGTATGTAGCAATGGCTAATGGTCCTCTACATAAATTGTGCCATTCATGCCCCTGGGGTCAAATTTGGCCACGCCCCGGGGGGTCGATAGTCTCCATAGACTTACTATGGGAAAAAAAATTAAAAAATCTTCTTCTCTGAAACCACAGTGCCCACAGCTTTGATATTTGGTATGTGGCAATAGCTAATGGTCCTCTACATAAATTGTGCCAGCCATGCCCCTGGGGTCAAATTTGGCCACGCCCCGGGGGTGGATAGTCTCCATAGACTTACAATTGGAAAAACTAAAAAAATCTTCTTCTCTGAAACCACTAGGCCCACAGCTTTGATATTTGGTATGTAGCAATGGCTAATGGTCCTCTACACAAATTGTGCCATTCATGCCCCTGGGGTCAAATTTGGCCACGCCCTGGGGGTTGATAGTCTCCATAGACTTACTATGGGAAAAAAATTAAAAAATCTTCTTCTCTGAAACCACTAGGCCCACAGCTTTGATATTTGGTATGTAGCAATGGCTAATGGTCCTCTACATAAATTGTTCCATTCATGCCCCTGGGGTCAAATTTGGCCAGGCCTCGGAGGTTGATAGTCTCAATAGACTTGCTATGGGAAAAAAATTCAAAAATCTTCTTCTCTGAAACCACAGGGCACACAGCTTTGATATTTTGTATGTGGCAATGGCTAATGGTCCTCTACATAAATTGTGCCAGCCATGCCCCTGGGGTCAAATTTGGCCACGCCCCGGGGGTAGATAGTCTCCATAGACTTACAATTGGAAAAACTAACAAAAATCTTCTTCTCTGAAACCAAAAGGCCCAGAGCTTCTATATTTTGTATGTAGCAATGTTTGGTAGTCCCCATTATAAATTATGCCAGTCATGCCCCTGGGTCAAATTTGGCCATGCCCCGGGGGTCAATAGTGTCCATGCATAGACTTTCATTTGTCGATTCTCAATTAATTTAAATCTCATGAGCTTACAATGTGATAATCTCTCAGGTGAGCTACAGGACCAATGGTCCTCTAGTCTGTGCTTGTGCAGGCGGGTTTGTGTCAGACCTGTTCGGAAACCACATTGTTAGTTTTCCCACGAGGCGGCTCATATGAGCTCTCCCCCATCCTCCGGGTCCACCCAGTATTCCCTGACCCTTTGTGTGTGTTTGTGAACAGGTGAAATTAGCGATTTCTAGCAATCAGACCATATTGCTATGATATAAGTCGCATCTCGAGAAAACCGTCTTCAGGGTTTCCAACCAGGTATGACACAAACTGGCTAGAAGCTTGAAATTTCGGATTTAGGAAGAAGAGGAATTTTACTATCTGAGTAGCGAAAACAAAGGCGCTGATGAGCTAGCTTCGCAGTTACTGCGAAGCTGATCTGCGCCTTCGTCTTCGCATAGGCAAAAATTTGGTTTTCTCATGATGTGGCTCATATAAAAATGAGATTTTAGGAGAAGGAACAGTCACTGTTTCAGATGATAGCACAAGAAGATAGGCAGACAAAAACATGGCTTGTGATGTACTTCACACTGAATAAGAAATCATAATCTTAGATAAGCTTTATCTCATGAAAATCGTAGGATTTTATCAATTTTGTATGTTAGAAAATGTTGAGCTAATCTTTTCTATAATGTTTAGTTTAAAAAAAGTGGCATCTTCTATACAAAGGTATTTGTATTGTTTGTATTAATGTACATTTATGGGATATATAGAATATTAAGGTAAAGTGTTTGGGTATGGTAATGGGAAAGATTCCTATTGTTTATGAGCATACTGTTTGCGCAGTGTCGGCATTTAGTATGAGCATGTTATGCTTAGAATTTTTTGAGGAGTATATATATTACATGGTATTGTATACATACAAACCGCTAAATGATTGGGGACACACACTGCAAATGAGACAAAAGTTGAGGTTAGATATTCGAGTTTTCTCCTATAGCGTGTACTCTACTGAAAAATAGATGGGTGCAGTCCATGCAGAAATTGAACATTATTGAAAGAAAGTAACATAAGAAATCCTGGTTAACACTTCAGTGTTATTGTGTTAGAAGCACTTTACGTTCATGGGGCGGAAGTGTTTGCGAAAACAAAATACCCGATTTCTTATGTTACTTTCATTCAATAAATATTGACTGCGCCTATCTATCAGTCAATAGAGTAAATGGTGTACGAGAAAACTCAAATTTTTCATCTCAACTTCAGGCAGAATTGCATTGTGCGTCACCCATTTCATACCACGTGTTTATCAGCTGTGTATATGTAGCAAGAAAAAGTTTTGTATGAGATAGCAAAATCATGTTTCATCATATATAATAAGGTACAAGTAAAAAATGATCAGGAAAAGGCACAATCAGAAAGAAGTTCCCATTCCAAAAACCGATGTGGGAAAAAAACTAAATTGACAATTTGGTACTTATACTTAGAAAACATATCATTAGCCGAGTGAGTAGCTATTTCCCAATAGGCGGCCACTCAGTTACCTAAACTGAACTAAAACTATGAAAACGTATATAAAGTTCAAACAGCACAGAAATTCAACTCCAAATATAAAACAAATAGAACCACAACAGAAGTATCACCTTGGAACGATCAGTAATATAAAATTACTGGGGGACTTAAATCAATTTTATGATAACTGTTTTCTCAATATTCCAGGCTGTCTCCGGCACCACTATCAGCTCCCCGATGAACTCCCCGACCCTGCTGGACGATGACCTGTCTGATCAGGATCTACCGGTCAGTACCAAACACCAGATGAAGTATCTCCAGCAACAGATGGAGCATCAGCAACAACAGACACAGGTCGCTATAGCTCAGGTCCACCTACTCAAAGATCAGTTGGCTGCGGAGACGGCAGCTAGGATTGAGTCACAGGTACAGTGTACATGTATGTATTTTTAGAATAGCTCAGGACCGTCCATCTCCTCAGAGATCAGTTGGCTACTGCTAGGATAGAGTCACAGGTATTTATGGTGGGATATGGTATTTGATTGTGCTGCTTGACATGTTCATATTTTCTGTTGCCCCTTATATGTGATCATATTTGTCAAGACCTAAGTGTAAAATAAAATCATGTATCTTGAATAGAAAAATTTCATAAGAAGCCTCTGTGATGCAGTTAAGCCACTCGTTATGTAAACCAGGGTTGGCGGTTTTGATGCAGAGCTTCTCCAGTCCTTGGAACGAGACTTTAATATGAGCCTATGCGTGAGAAAACCAACAATTTGGGTTCCGACCAGGTCTGACACAAACCGGCCTGTACAGTCTCAGAAGAAAACTAGACGCTTGAAATTTTGGATTTAAGTACACGAGAAATTGTACTATCAGAGTAGCTAAAACAAAGGCACTGATCAGCTTCGCAGTTACTGCGGAGCTGATCTGCGCCTTTGTTTTTGCCAATGCAGTGTGTTGGTTTTGCCATGCAGGGTCTCATAAAATTTTGAAGGACAAGCTGCTGACAAGGACATACTGTGACGAGGCTGGAGAATATGTTGTGCCTAATGTGTTCACTCCAAGGGACCTAGTCTTCGGACCTGACTTACGGACAAAAACTGATCACACACAACAATGTCATTTTTTATATGCGAAAAGAAATGATCATCTTCAAGGCAAAGTTTGATCTGGGTTGTCACTGTTTTACTCTTTGGTACTTGTTAAACCATAGTGTAAAAACCAAATTATAGTATAATGTTGTTTTGGGAGTATTATGCATCCCCAACCCTGTAATAATTTATGATGTTGCAGACAACCTTTTGTTAGCATTTAAAAGTTTAATAGCAGTTATCAAACTCGGTGCTATGATGTTTAGACTGAATGAACACAAGGTTCCATTGATACTATGATTGATGGTAAACATGTGAGCCCAAACCAACAATGTGGTTTCCGAACAGGTCTGACACAAGCCGGCCTGTACAGTCACAGAAAAATGCTAGATGCTTCAAATTTTGGATATAAGTAGAAGGGGAATTGTACTATCCGAGTAGCGAAAACAAAGGCGCTGATCAGCTTTGCGGTTACCGCGAAGCTGATCTGCGTCTTTGTTTTTGCCTATGCAGATTGTTGGTTTTCCCATGAGGCGGCTCATGTTCAGTTTTACTACAATTCTATCATAAAACTGGTTAATGTGGCATGCAGCAAGTGCATTCAGTTCTTTGTAAATACATTTATAACAATGCATCAAAGATTTCATTGATTTTTGTAAAGTACAAATGATTGAAGTTTCTGATTGCTGTTTTCAAGTAACTAGCAATTAAAATCTCATGAATTTAAATTGACTTTGCCAGTTTTAATGCTTTGTATGGCATGATGTGAGATAGGTGCAGCAAAATTACTGGATTCTTAAGGTGTGTGATCAAAGGGACAAAACTATACTAGTTTTACCCAGTATATGATAAATATAGTGCCGGTTCTTACATTTAAGCTTAATGAGAGGGGGTCAGTGGGTTTGCTTGAATCTCCATTATTCCATGAAAAATCAGGTAAAATGTAGAAAAGAACCCCCCATTGATGGACTTGAACCTCACTTCAAGAAATCCTGGAAAGGGGCTAACTAGTAAAGTTGTTTGTGTTTTTTTTTTTTTTTGTATTGAGGTTTAACACTCCAGTCAACAATTTTTAGCTCGTCTGCACAAAGTGCACAGAGCTATTGTTGTCACCTCGGTCGTCCCCGGTTACGTTTACGTGTACGTCCGCGTCACACTTTCGGTTAAAGTTTTTTAGAAGTCTATATCTCTTGAACATGTAGATGTATCAAGTTGATACTTTGCATATTGGTAGATATTGGTCTGAAGTTTTATGCAGTACCATCATGACCCATCCTGGGTGACCTTGAGGTCAAGGTCACAGACTTAGAAATTTTATGTTAAAAGTTTTTCATTAAAGATTTAAGAAGTCTATATCTCTTGAACATGTTGATGGATCAATTTGATACTTTGCATGTTTGAAGATATTGGTCTGAAGTTTTATGGAGTATCATCATGGCCCACCCTGGGTGACCGTGAGGTCAAGGTCACAGATTTAGAAATTTTTTGTTGAAGTCTTTCATTTAAGTTGTTAGAAGTCTATATCTCTTGAACATATTGATGGATCAAGTTGATACTTTGCATGTTTGTAGATATTGGTCTGAAATTTTATGCTTTTACGACCCACCTGACCCCACAAGGTCATGGGTCATAGATTTTGATAAATTTAGTGGCAAAGCACAAGTCAGGCGAGCTACGCTGTCCTGCGACAGCTCTTATTTAGTCATGTTGGGAAATATCCAGTGCTTCCTGGGTATTAACTAGTAATAAGGGGAGTAAATGTGTCTCACGTAAGGACACAACTCGGCTCCAGTGGGGTTTGAACCCAAGACTTCTTAACTCATATTAGCTTGGCATCCTTTTTGTAGGACTTAGGCAAACAGAATAGCCCCAGATGTGATACCTCATAATGCAGCATCCCATCTGGTGCTATTCTGTTTGCTTTAAAAATTTCATCGAAAAAATAAAATATCTAAAATCGCTCCTTGAAATGAAAGTGGACTAACGAAAGTCCATTCATCATTAACGGGTTACAGAGTACAAAGCTTTACCACTTAGCCTCCATACTCCTAGACATTTGAATATTTGGCTTGGGGGCAGCTAAGGCCCTGTTCAGACTCGATGTACTCTGACTGATTGGGGACATCATTCATTTTAAGACAATTGCCAATTTGATGACTTCCATTTTTATGACACTTTCATTCCAGGCGCGAGCTCATCAGTTGCTACTCCAGAACAAGGACTTGCTGGACCATATGAGTCAGTTGTTAACAAAGTTGCAAGACTTGGAAGTGAGGTCTAGTGGTGCTAGTCTAGGGGAGATAAACCATCTTACAACTATTATACAGGTAAAACACAGAGGAATACTAATGGAGAAATAATTGGCAATTGAAGTAAAAATAATCACAAGTATAGAAAAAACAAATAAAAAAAATAAATACTGATCTGGAAAAATACCTGTACAAAGGAAGAGAATAGATCTTACATTTACAGAAACATATTCATGTGAAAAAGTAGCTGCTGTTTCTGTAAAACAGATTCATATGCATGTACTTTTGATTTGAGGTCAAGTATTTGAAATTTATTACCTTTCCTAACGAAACACATTGATCAATCTAACTGTCACCTGATAATTTGCCATGCTAGAATGTAGATCTGGACCCAGTTGTTCAAAGCATCGTTAGCTTAACGATATCGTTAAGACATAAATTTATTAAGCAAATATCAGCTAAAGTAACAAATACACTGTTATTTTTTGTTGAAAAAATGTGAGAATCCTTTGCACTGCAAAGGATTCTCACATTTTTTCAACAAAAAATAACAGTGTATTTGTAATATTAATGTTTGAAATTTTAAGGAAACGTTAACTAACGACGTCGATAGTTTTGAACAACTGGGCCCTGCATGCTACATTCTACTGAGCTACCTACATAAGGAACATGTATATGACTTCTGTTTATATTCATAAACGTATGCTTGTAGAAGGGAGCATTACCAGACTGTACAACTCCACAGTGTGGTCCAGTCTTCATCCCAGAATCTGAGCTGCAAGCTTTCTACGGATCAGGAACATATATGATAGAGAACAGCAAGTCTCTACTGGACACGGATTCCCCGGACAGCGGACACAGGGAAATGTCCTCGGACAGTCTTTCGGCAGCTCTACAGAACTGTCAGCAATGGACACAGGCTCAGTATAGTTACGGTTTCACCAGCCCAGTGAAATACCAGACTGCAGAGCTAACGGCACTGGTTAGCAGTAATCCGTTCACTGTTAGCAATAGCAGTCTGGATGGTGGTGAGGCACCAAACTTTGCAAATTTTGAGAATAATTTAAAGCTCATGCCGCCTCAATCTGATGAAGAGCGAGGTGAAGATGGACATGAACCAAAGATTGCTGAGGTGCTGAAGATCAAACCTCCGCCACAGTTTCGGACTTCAGATCGCAACAGAGATTCGCAAATTTCGCAGGACACTGATTCAAGCTCATCATGTTCAGACTCGTACTCTCTCAAAGATGGGCTTGTATGTTTTCCTGACAGTGATTATTATTCACATACAGGCAGTAGTACACAGACAAACAAACAGGTGGACAGTGAAGTCCTAGTGAATAATCAAACTCCTGTGAATAAGACATATAAGTCACACATGGAAATTCATTACAATGATTTGCATGGGGACTCTGGCTCTGCCCTACAGAGATATTTCGAGGAGGATACACGGAGTGGTGATAGTTTGTTGCTGAGAGAGGACAGTGATGGGGATGGGGAGTACCTGCCCCAGCCCCCCTCACCCCCACCCCCTCCCATGAGGTTGGAGGCTGATAGTAGTGATGATGAGGAGGGATTTATTTCATATAATGACTGACTAGGCCAGAAAAGGCAGGGATCAAACTAAAAGGGATTTATTTCATTTAATGACTGACCAGGCCAGAAAAGGTGGAAATCATGCTAGAGGGGTTTATTTCATTTATTGACTGACTAGGCCAGGAAAGGCAGGGATCAATCTATTTGATTTATTTCATTTAATGACTGACTAGGCTAAAGATGGGGATCAAGCTTGAGGGATTTATTTCATTTATTGACTGACTAGGCCAGATTTAATTTAATGACTGACATGGAGAGAAAAGGTAGGGATCAAGTCAGGAATCTATTTCATTTAATAACTAGGCCAGAAAATGGGGGGATCATGTAGAGGGATTTATTTCATTCAATGACTGACAAGGCCAGAAAAGATGGGGATCAAGCTTTAAGGACTCTCGCCTTAGCTTTTGGAGTGGGAATTTCTTTCTGATTGCGTCATTTCCTGATCTTTGCCTACTTTTACTTTTATTGCATTAATTGACTGACTAGGCCAGATAAGGCAGGGATCAGTCTGATTTATTACATTTAATGACTGACTTGGAGAGAAAAGGAGGGGATTAAGCCTGAGGAATTTACTTCATTTAATGACTGACTAAGCCAGAAAAGTGTTGGGAATCAAGCTAGAGGAATGCTTTTCATTTAATGACTGACTAAGCCAGAAAAGTGTTGGGAATCAAGCTAGAGGAATGTTTTTCATTTAATGACTGACTAAGCCAGAAAAGGGTTGGAAATCAAGCTAGAGGAATTCATTTTGTTTAGTGACTAACTACGCCAGAAAAAGTGAGTGATCAAGTTAGAATAATTTATTTCGTTAAATGACTGACTAGGAGGGATAGGCAGGATGCAAGTCATGGAGATATATTTGTAATCTATTGACTGACTAGGAGAAAAAAAGGCATAGGGATTTATATTGTATAAACAAGCTTCGTAGAGAATCTATAATTATTTGGTAAAATGATTAGAAAGGCCAAAAAGGCAGGCTTACAAGTATGGAGATTTACTTCATATAATGTCTGGCTAGGCCAGAAAAGACCTGAATCAACCTGTTTCATACAATGCTGGATGGAAAACGCAGGAATCAAGTTAAAGAATAACTTTTATGAAACTGTTTGAACAGTGGGAGTTCTTTCTAAATGACGGTGGAAGTGAAAAGAAAGGGGTCATAGCAAAGGGGTTTATTTTGTGTAATAACTGACTAGGATAGAGAAGGCTATGATCTAGCTGGAGGAATTTATTTTATAAAATGATTGGCTAGTCCAGAAAATAAAGGGGCCAAGCTAGAGGGATTTATTTCTAGTAACATCTGAATAAGACAGACAATACAGAGATCAAGATAGTCACTACATTAATCCTTTTAATAATACAAATTAAAGGATCAACATTTATGTGTCTCAGAAGAAATTCGGTCCAAAGTTAATAGAGTGTGATAATGATCTTTTTCGTAGATCGAATGCTAGTGTATGTTTTCTGTGATGTTAGATAGAAATTAACTGGTGGAGTAATATTTTCCCCACTGTTTGTATATATCATTCTTTGTGCCAAGTTGGAAAAGCTTGCCTCTGCAAAAGCTTGAGTGCCAAAAATTAAAAAAACAATACATTAGTATGTCATAGCACTGCACAAGAGCTTTTGGCCAACAGTACTGTATATTACACCATCACACTTTGTACATACTGCACCAATCCATTTTTATTTGAGACACTTTAGAATCTCTGTTAGCATGGTTAGTGTACAAGAATGCATTAGTTGGATTTTATTACGTATATAGGTACATTAGGCACTAGCTTTTATATTTGAATGATCTGCTTGTATATGGACATTTACTCATTTAAACCTGGCATCCTATTTATGGGACATAGGCAAACCATTATAATATCTAGAAGAGAGCTGACAATCTGTTGTTATAACCACAAGTTGAAATTATATTAGTTTTGGCTTATCTATGATATTATCTATGTCATTTGAAAATATTTTAAAACTATGGTTAAACATTTCATCCACATAAATTATTTCTAGAAAAAAGACAAGACCCATATTCTTTTCGTTTCTGAATTGTCTTCCATAGTTGAATCTCTTATTTATGTGTGTCTCATTTTTCTTTTATTTTTCTAGTCGCATTAAAAATGCGTATTGTATTGTTGATATAAGGCATTTTTTTTCAGTTGTAGTATCTCATAAGGTGTGTTGAAAATACAACACAAAAAAGCATTTAACTTATTCAGTTTCATGTATGCATTTGTGTTTATACTTTAACTTTTATATGTAAAGTCAAATGCAGAACTCTTTTGAAAATTTGTGAAATTGATGTATACTTATTCTGAACATGCTTTATGAACCTTGTGGGGTTTTATGAGGAGTCATCAGAAAAAAATGAGCCACCTCATGAGAAAACCAACATGTTTCTTATGCAAAAACAAATACGCAGATCAGCTTCGCAGTAACTGCGAAGCTGATCAGCGTCTTTGTTTTTTGCTACGTGGATAGTACAGTTCCTCATCTTTCTAAATCCTCTAGCCAATCCCATCATCTGTGCTTGTGCAGCTCGGTTTGTATCTGATCTGTTCTGAAACCACATTGTTGGTTTTCTCATGTCACGGCTCAGATGTAGTATACGTTTGTTTCCTATGTACTACAAGTAAAGTAGAAAGAAGTGTTGAAGGGTTCTTAAGATACTGTATTCGTTCTTATTAGCACTCATGCTCCAATAAGCGCACACCCCGGCCATATCCGAAAAACATGTGCATAAGCGCACACTGCATGAATAGTATATTGTTATTTTGCACCAATGCTGTACACATGAAAACGTAACAGTGAATGATCAAAAACCACTTTGCAACAATTAGAACACTTAAATGACATCACCATTGCTAGATTTGACATGGTTATTTCAGCATTTTAATGTGTTGTTTTCATTAGTAGTATGGGCTAATTAGTCTACTAATTAGAACGATATTTTGTTACCTTAACTTTTAGTTATTTTGAAAAGTTAAGCATACTGTGTGCTAATTAGAACAAATACGGTAAGTATGATAATGTGATGTACTTTTTGAATTTGTTTACTTTAAAATGCAAACCAAAGATAGGATGTAAAATATTGCAGGCAATATCAGATATATGAGCCGCTTCGTGGGAAAACCAACAATGTGGTTTCCGAACAGGTCTGACACAAATCAGGCTGTACAGTCACAGAAAAGAGCTAGAAGCTTGAAATTTCGGATTTAAGTAGAAGAGGAATTGTACAATCCGAGTAGCGAAAACAAAGGTGCGGTAACCGCGAAGCTGATCTGCGTCTTTGTTTTCGCCTATGCAGATTGTTGGTTTTCCCATGAGGCGGCTCAATTTATTTTATTAAGCTTATCTAGTTCTAGTCCAATAGTTGATAATTAAGATATTTATTCTAGTCAACCTGTTAAAATACTAGTCACAGTTTTTACATGTACTTCGAGAAGAATGAGAAAATAATGAAATTTATGCATCTAGATCTATGTGAGTTTTCCATCTTTACTTGCCTCAGACCCTTTAGATGTAGTGACATTGAAATCAAGAAAGCCAGTGGTCCTGTTGATTCTAACCTTGTACCTGGTTCTTTCAAATTCTTGGATCTTGGGCACGTGATCTTGGTATTGTGCATTGTATGAAATCAGGAGTCAAAACTGTTCAAGAAAATTATCCATAATATAAACCAGAATTCAAATGCAAAAAAATGCTTCTCATTCATGTTCTAGTTTAAATGTTTGGAATCTTCTCAGTAGACCTAAAGCTACCCCAAAACTTCTATTTTTCTGTACACCACCTATTTGCTCATTGTTCGTATACAAGGATATTACACATGGCCATTTCATATGAAATTTCATATGAAATGACCACAAGTATAAGGTTTTTTTTGTCATAAGACTTTTAAAATAGGATTTTATGGCCTTCACAGGTGAGGTACATGTATGTTAAATCAAAATTTACATTGTTCTTATGGATGTCATCAATGATGCTATTTATTCCCACCAAAGTGTGTATTAGCAAATGTGTTAATACATGTGTAGTCATAATTCTTTTTATAACATCAGGTTATCCACTGGAAAACAGCGACGTCATATGATAAACCATTGGAGTTCTGATCGTCCTTGATGTTTTAACCCTTTGGATGCATACTGGAGATAAACCTGTCTGACCTTTCACATTCTATTAACTGTAACACTTTACTGTTCAAAATGGGTTTGGAAAGCAACAACGTAACGCCAGACCTTTCAAATAAAGTAATAAATGTCTTAAAATAGCCTCAAAAGAAAGAAACAATTGATAAATGAAATTTTAAATTCCAAAGTGTTTCAAAGCCGCAGATCAGCTGTGCAATAACTGCACAGCTGATCAGCGCCTTTGTTTTCGCTGCACAGATAATTACAATTCTTCTTGTTCTTAAATTCGAAATTTCAAGCTTCTAGCCTGCTTCTATGACAGTACAGGCTGGTTTATACCACACCTGGTCGGAACCCAAATTGTTGGTTTAGACACGAACAGTACAGAGACTGACACCAGAATAAGCAGCCTAGATGAAAATAACAGAAATAATGGCAACATGCCATTAACTATTGATTTAAAAAATAACTTGATGGGAAATATATCTCTATAGAAGATGTTTACTGAAATTTTAACTGCTACTACATGACATAACTTGAAAGAAAAATAAATGAATAAAAAGGTACAAGTAAGCAATGATCAAGAAATGGCGCAATCAGAAAGAAATTTCCACTCCATAAACTGAGGGATGGGAAAAAACCAAAATGACACCTAGGTACTTATACCAAGAAAGTTGTAGGCCGAGTGAGCAGCTATTCCCCAATAGGCGGCCACTCAGTTACCCGAACTGAACTAAAAACATGAAAACAGCACAAAAATTCGACTCCAAAACAAACAAACAAAAAAACAAATTCCTTTTAATTCCATGACCTTAACCTAGACATTTTAGATAAAACAAAATGATGGATTACATTAGTTAGGCAAGCAAAGCTATGAAATTTCTGTCACAAATGACTACAATAGGAGCACAATTTTGACTTCCAACAATTTCTCGGCTTTACTTGATTCTCTGTTGAAAAATCTATGGCCATTCTTCATCTATGAATTCAGTCAGAGCAGCTGTGGGCTAAATGAGAAGTCTGCTCTAAGTACAACATGCAGTTACCAGCAAGGCACTGCATGGAGTCTGGCTCGGCTAGTAACTTGAGTTTGTTTTTATTAGCTCGCCTGTATGAAAGTACAGATCACACCGGCGTTGGCTTTTGCGTTGCTCAAATGTTGAAGTTTTTGGTTAAAGTTTTTATAAGTCTATATCTCTTGAACATGCTGATGGATCAACTTGATACTTTGCAGGCTATTAGATATTGGGCTGAAGTTTTATGCAGTAACATCATGATCTCCCTGGGTGACCTTGAGGTCAAGGTCATGGACTTAGACATTTTCTGTTAAAAGTTTTTTGTTAAAGTTTTTATAAGTCTTTATCTTTGAACATGGTTATGGATCAAGTTGATACTTTGCATGTGAGTAGATAGTGGTCTGAAGTTTTATGCAATACCATCATGACCCACCCTGGGTGACCTTGAGGACAAGGTCATGGACTTGGAAATTTTGGGTTAAAGTTTTGGTTAAACTTTTTATAAGTATATACGTCTTGAACATGTAGATGTATCAAGTGGATACTTTGCATGTTTGTAGTTTTATACTGTACCGTCATGACCCACCTGAGTGACCTTGAAGTCAAAGGTCATTGGTCATAGATTTTGATAGATTTAATGGCAAAGCACAAGTCAGGCGAGCGACAGCTCTTATTTATTTGTGCCATCTCTCATGATGTCGGATTTCATTATTCCCTTTTGGACAAGAGGTCTATGGCATATTGATCAGATGCCTAGCATCACATTTTGATCACACCAAACTGGAGACCGCATGAAAAGTATAAGAGCAATATGACTGACTCTTTCCCAGCAAGGTATCCATCTGGCTAGTATACCTAAGGAATTAAAATACGCAACACATCAACATTCAACTGTTTCATTGTATTTGACATTTTGACCAGACTAATCATTTTTAGAAATGACTTGCTGACTGCTTGGGGCATGTGATGAAATGAGAAAGCGTAATTTTATTGATAAAACTGACGACAAAACGTCAAAAGACATGTAAATCGGAATCTTTGACGTAAACGTCGAGGCAAACATAAAGATGCTAAATCATTTGCATATGTGTTGCATGATGTCGACTTGATAATTGCAATAAGGTGCTAAGGTGCCACCTCATGTTGCGAACAAAGAGACAACGCTGTACATGTACATGCTGTTTAAGCAGCAGTTACATGTACGTCAAAGGTTCCGTAGAAATAGGCCATCGGGGTGTTTGTTTTGACGTTCCGTTACAACAAAGTATGACGCGATGCAAAGGAAAATAACGGATAATCCTCGTTTAGTAAACACTCATTTTACGTATGGTAAGCAAGTTTGGCAGTTGGTCGTTTTCAAATCAAAATTATGAACATGTTGGTGTTTTCTATATTGAAGGAAACCGACAGTTGACGTTATTATGGAAGTTTTATTGGTGTCTGAAGTTCTAAGGTCATAGCGTTTACAGAAATAATCTTCTTTTTTTTTTTTAAATAAAACGCAAGCTGAATAAATTTTTTACGGCTTCTAAGGTTTTTGTTTGCATTAATGTTGTGACGTCAAACGCCCAAAATCATACTTTTAGGTTAAAACCTGATCAGTGGTTACATGCACGCCATCAAGCATACGTTAACGACATAGTGGCTAAACCTGCTGTATCTAGACATTTAGTTACTGCTTTCATAATATAAGAGCTGTCGCAGGACAGTACGCTCGACTGCTCCTCATAAGGCCAAACTCGACCTGTAACCCAAAGCATTATGCTCATACATCTAAGGCAAAGTCATTGAACCATGAAAGTTAACTATAACTACCTAAGATTTAAAGGTCTCACTCATATTGTTAAAGAAGTGTGTTCATACACCAACTGAATGCCAAGATACAAGGCAAAATCACTGAATCGTGAAATAAGGTCACACTGACTTATAAGTACGTTAGGGTCAAAGGTCTAGTCATAATTACTCATAATGTGAAAGAAATATGATCATATACACATTGAGCGTTGAGATATAAATCAAAATGACTGAACCATGAAATAAGGTCATTGTGACCTATAAATATGTTTGGGTTAAAGGTCTCATAATCAGAAAGAAGTATAAAAATACCAACTGAGTGTCAAATACCAACTGAGTGTCGAGATATAAGGCAAAATCACTGAACCATGAAATTAGGTCACAGTGACCCAGGAATACTTTATGGTCAAAGGTCCTGTCATACGCAAACATAGTGTGAAAGAAGTCTGTTCATAAACCAATTGAGTGCCGAGATATAAGGCAAAATCACTGAATCATGTAATCAGGTCATAGTGACCTATAAGTATGTTTGGGTTAAAGGTCTGGTCATACTCAATCATAATCTGAAAGAAGTTAGAAGAATACCAACTGAGTGTCGAGATACAAGGCAAAATCACTGAACCATGGAATTAGGTCACAGTGACCTAGGAATACTTTAGGGTCAAAAGTCTTGTCATATGCAAACATATTGTGAAAACAGTATGTTCATATACCAATTGAGTGCCGAGATATATGGCAAAATCACTGAACCGTGAAATTAGGTCATAATAACCTAGGACTACTTTAGGGTCAAAGGTCTTGTCATAAGCAAACATAGTGTGACAGAAGTTTGTTCATTAATCAATTGAATGCCGAGATATAAGGCAAAAATCACTGAACCGTGAAATTAGGTCACAGTGGCCTATCAGTATATTGGGGTCAAAGGTCTGGTCATACTCACTCATAATCTGAAAGAAGTATGAAAATACACTAATTGAGTGTCGAGATATAAGGCAAAATCTCTGAACCGTGAAATGAGGTCACAGTGACCTATAAGTATATTGGGGTCAAAGGTCTGGTCATACTCATAATCTGAAAGAAGTATGAAAATATACGAAATGAGTGTCAAGATATAAGGCAAAAATCACTGAACCGTGAGATTAGGTCACAGTGACCTATAAGTATATTGGGGTCAACAGCCTGGTCATACTCGCTCATAATCTGAAAGAAGTACGCAAATATACTAATTAAGTGTCAAGATATAAGGCAAAATCACTGAACCATGGAAAGTAAGTCAACCGACCCTTATCGTCATGACACACAAGTCAGTGTCACAAAGTTAAAAGATGAATGACCAACCGTCTTCCTGAGTTGTTTCTATTAAGAAATAAAAAGAAAAAGAAATTCAGGGAGTTCTAGATTTTGACCTCTAGCCCCACCCCCTGACTCCGACCCAGAGGCCCGATGTCATGGAACCTAAAGTGTATGAAGTATGAATGCTTTATGATAAGTTGTTGTCAAGGTATGGACTCTTTGTAAAAGTTACACAGCAGTACATCCATTTTTATAGTGTTCTAGTTTTTAACTTGTAGCCCCATCCCCCAGGCATGGACGCAGGGATCCGATGCCATGAAATGAAACTCAACCCTATAGGGTACCTATGGTCCAATTATGAAAGGCCTCTGATAAAAGAGTTTCAAGATATAGACTTCTAGAACACTATACCACAGAAAAGCCATTATTATTAATGGTGTTCTAGATTTCAACCTTTAGCCCCACCCCCTGACATGGACCCAGGGATCCGATGCCATGGAATGAAAGCCGACCCTACAGGGAGTCAATGGCCCAAGTATCAATGATGAGTGGTTGTAAAGATATGGACTTCTAGAAAACTTTAACGCAAGAATAGCCATTTTTGAAGGTGTTCTAGATTTTAACCTCCAGCCGCACCCCCTGGCCTTGACCCAGGGACCCGATGCCATGGAATGAACGCTAACCCTACAGGGTATCTATGGTCCAAGTATGAATGCTTTCTGATGAGTGGTTGTCAAGATATGGACGTCTAAAAAACTTTAACGCAAGTGTGACGCGCACACGCACGGGAACGGGAAAGGGAACGTGGACGAGTGGGGTGACTGCAATAGCTCTATGCACTACTTCGTGCAATCAGTTACACTAGGCTACAGGCTTGCACTGCACTTACAATGACCAAAAAGTGTAGCGTGTCTGTGGCCACTCAGTTACCTTAACTTAATTAAAAATATGAAAACATACATAAGGCGCCAACAGCATAAAAAAATTTAAATACCAAGACATAAAACAAAAAGAACCACCACAGAAGTATCGCCTTGGAACGATCAGTAACACAAATTTACTGGCGGGCTTAAACCGGTTTTACAGGATCCTAACCTCACCCTCAGCTGCACCCTCACCCAATGCTGCTGTTGTTTTACTAGAGGTGGCCTACATGTTTCTTTCTTCTGAAGTTCAGATACTGAGTCGCTCAATTTCTGATCATCCCCTCAGGTGTAGGTTGGGTGGCTAAATTTTGAATTTAGCAAAATGGGGGAAACATTCGGGATGGGCAATTAAAACCTCTTTTCAAGAAGCTGAACCGACGCACACTAAAACGTATACCTCTGTACCCTTGACTTAAATAAGAGCCTTAAGTCCTTGGGAAGAACGAATTATTCAGGGCATATAGGGCAAGTATCTTGTGTACTTTGAATCATGAGATGCCCTGGTATATCTTACAATGTAAGTCTGGGTGCCGGGGTCAGATGTTTATCTTTGTCAAGACGCCCTGTACCGGAGTGAATCTTGTAAAAGAATGTTGAAGACTTTAGCCTCCTGTCATCCAGGGATAGCAACTCAAGTTTATCAAGCCTGTCATCGACGCCATCGCCTGCAGACCGACCTTGCTGCTGTCCTCTGCACTTTCTCCACATATTCTGTCTCAGTGACATTATAAGGATGCCAAATACATGTAGGAGCTTCATACTCAAGACGAGGGCGAACCAATGTTTGGTATGCAGCTTCCTTCATATGCTTAGCTGCGCCGAAGAAAATCCAGTGCCTTAGTTGTTTGAGAAAAGATTTCCCAAAACGTGTTGACCCCATTCCAAGTTGTCTGCAATAGTAATTCCAAGGAATGGGGGGACTGAACCTGTTCCCATGTTTGCTGATGCAATTAGTAATTAAAGTGTATTTGATTGCTAGTGTAGTAAACCCGGGTAAAACTGGACCAAAATAAAATGGTCTCAGATTACTTTGACCAGTTACTCGGATTAAATAGGTTTGTGTGTTGGACTGGTCGACAGATTACGCAATTTGAGTGTTGTTGGGGAGTAAATCCATTCTGTTGGACCTGAATTTAATTCGTCAAGATGGCCGACACCACTGACTGTAATTAGAAGGCAAGTCAGAAATCCTTAGTAGCAAACCAGGCTCAGGCTTATCTGTGTTGATAAGCTTAACTCTTGTGTGCTAAAAGACTTAACAAAATAAGTTTTCATGAATCTATTAAATATTCATTTTTCTTTCATTCTATAATTTTCACATCACAATTTAAAGACAGTTATCTATGTGAAAACAGTTAACAGAAGTCTTTCCCACAATTTTGTCAAAATTGACCTAAAAATCCTTAATATTGCCTATTAAGAATTCTCAGGCATAGTTCTGCCGCAGGCAATGGGTATTGATAGTAGTACTGATAGTAATACATAATTGTGGTAAAGACAATGCAGGCAAAGATTGCAACATTGAGCAGAAAATTTAGAAAAAGTGCCAAAATTAGAAGCCACATCTTGGAAAAACTTAAGCTCTCAAATGAAAGTACTGATTTAGCTGTAAAAGGAAAAAAAAAGTTTTTCTAGTTTGTGGACTTAGTGAATTTCCAACAAAATGTTTAAGTGCCTAAAATGACTAAGTCCAAAATTAATGAGAACTTAGAAAATTTCTTTGAAAATATTCTGAGTCCAAAAATGACTAAGTCCACAATTTATGTGGACTTAGAAAAATTCTTAGAAAAGTACTCAAAAGATGAAAAAAGTCCGAAAAATAAATATTAATTAATTAAATAAATAATTCCTTTAGAATTTTACCACTTAAGTTTGTCCAAGTTGTAAGCACAGAATAAGTAATCCAGAATGTGTCAAATGAGTAGTAGTAGTAGAAAGTGGCAGTTTTTCTTCATGCCGGGCTGAACGGACTTAATCCAAGATTCCACCACAAGGACGAATGTGTCAAATGACCAAACACAGCCCCTTTTATACCCAGAATCACTACCTGCTTAACCTATAATCTTAATGTTTTCTTCCATATCAAAAAGCAGGTTTAAAAGCAAAAATAAGAATAAAATGTTGAAACTTTTACAAAAACAGTATATAACTTTAACATATCATTTCAAAACATATGACAAAAAGCATTTAAAGGGCCATTTTAAAGTTTATCAATATCTGCTTTACCTATAACTAATGGACTCTTCCATTTCAATACACATTATTTCAATACATAAAACTTCTTGAACTAGGCTTGGAATCACAACTCTTAAACATGACACAGGTGTGTCAAGAAAAAGGTTACTTTAGGTTTCAGAAAAAAGTCTAAAACTTCAGTAAATTACACAGAATTTGAGATTTTCTTAAATATTGTTAACTAAAAGCATTGAAATTGTTAGAAAATGCAAAAATACAAGTCTTTTTACCAAGAAATAGCTTTTATATCAAAATAAGGTAAAATAAGGTAAAATGACTCAGACATTTACATAATGAAGACATAATTGTAAAGCCCCTAAAAATTCCCTTAAAAATATGACTCAAAACCCAGGTCCTCCACACTAGGGAGGTGCCTGGTAACCCTCATTGAATGGAATGTTGCAACATTAAATTTTATTTGCCAATCAGTATCCCATTGTGCTAGGCTATTTAGGTCATCCAGTAAAATCTGGCAATCTGTGAGGGATATAATACTTCTATGCAGAACATAATTGTCGTTAAAGAGCAAAAGGTGACCTCGTATAAAGCGATCCACTTGTGAGTAGATCCTCTAACCCCGTAGTAGTGCATCTACCGTGTGGTCAAAGGCCTTTGCGAAATCCACTATTATACATCTGTTTGCCTGTAACGCCGGTTCAGAGCTCAGTCCAGGTTACTAACCATGTCAGGAAAGACCTGAACCAAGACCTCTGACTTCTGAAGCCGTGCTGGCAGTCAGCAAGAATATTTTCAAGGGAAAGATGCTTATTATGTTGCTGATTATTAATAAGCAAGACATTTAGCTCGTTAATGAAGCTTCACAAAAGGTAATAACATTACTTACTGCGTACGTAATAATTATATTGATTGACTAAGCAATGCAGATGGTAAAAACATAGTTGTCGATTTTTGCTAAATTTTATTAACAACAGTATGTTGACATTTTATCAAATATGCAAAGTTTAAACGGAATGGAATATGTATCGGCCATTGTAAACAACCACGGTGGCGACACAGAAACGATGACTAAACATTGGGCAGCAACACTCGCACTGTATTTCTTGATAATTAGATTGTTCATATGTGTTGGTGGGTTCTA
This sequence comes from Rugalucina vietnamica, assembly GCA_964017185.1. Lineage (NCBI taxonomy): Eukaryota > Metazoa > Mollusca > Bivalvia > Lucinida > Lucinidae > Rugalucina > Rugalucina vietnamica. The sequence continues at coordinate 41,396,722 of OZ024870.1, forward strand.
TGATAGCTGACTAAGCCAATTTTAGCTCTAAACTGTCGGTTGCCAGTAGAGCAAGTCAATGTTGAAGAGACTGGTGATAATGGCCCATTGACTCTGGCTTTGTGCTCTCTGTGCTTTCTTTCAGTTTCTGTTTTCTTCGCAATGAGCTGCTCCACTTTGATCGGTCATGTGTAATCTATTATTTGTACCGTGAAGTCCTTCAGTGAGGCTTTGAGGGTGTCTTCGTAGCGCTTTTTTCTGACCGCCTTAGGAGCGCTTTCCCTCCTGTAATTCTCCATAGAAAATTTTCTTTGGAAGTCGCTCATCATTTTTAGTCCATATTAATTAGCAGTGCGAACTATAATAAAGATAATTGTTAGATCCCCTGGAAGCAGTAAAAATACAAAGCTAGAAGATGGGCCATATTGTACAATTTCGGGTAATGAACCTTCATCAGTGACCCTTTATAAAACTGGCAGCGAAAGCCAGACATTTTGCTGCAATTTCAAGACTGTATGCATGATTTGTTTTGATTTGCATCCCTGCCCTCTTCAGGACCTCTTTGCGTGATCTTGTCTTGTCATCTAACGTTTAACAATTTCCTCAAACAGCTTCAGTGGTATTGATTAAGCCTGTTTTACACGGACAATTTTTCTTTGACGAAGATTATTTGTCAGAGAAGCTTTGGCAAAGGGTTTGCGTTCACACACAGCAAAGACTGCTTCTATTACACAACTCGCTCACCTTTGTCATAGATATTTGACAATGAAACTTCGCCACAAAACTGAATTTACACGAGCATATTTTTCTGCGACAAACCTACTTTGTCAAAGAAAAATTGTCCGTGGAAACGAGGCCTAAGTCTCTTTGCGTGACGTTGGCATACTGTACAGGTCTCACGTGTACAAAACGGTTGGCAGTACCGCAACCTTGGTGACAAGCTTGATTCCATTTCGCTATAAGACATTTTCACGGAGCATTCTAAATGCCACACTGGCTTTTGCAGTTCTGGTTGTAATCCCATCATCAATGTGCACTGCTCTGAAGAGAGTGCTGCCCAGGTAGATGTAGGTGAATTCATTGATCAACAACTGGTAGACAATCTCGGTCTTTCTGTACTTATTCTAAGGTCATAGTTATCATATAATTGTGAAACTAATTGCTTCTTGCATTTTTGCCCCTGAATTGGCATCTTGTTTATGTCATCAGCATAGAGGAGCTCATCTAGCACATCTGTCAGCACCTTAGTTTTGGCTTGCAACCATCGTAGGATGAATAAGTTGCTATCAAAGCGGTATCTGATGGGCATACATGAGCAAGGCAGAAAATATCATGCTGAACTGTGTTGGTGCCATCACACAGCCCTGTTTTACCCACTTTATCATCTGAAATGGTTCAGAGAACTATCCATCACACACACGAGCCTGTATGCCATCATGAAATTATGTCGCACCATTGCTATGAATCCGGGTCGACAGCCAAACTTGGCCATGATTTTCCAGGGTCCATCACGACTGACTGTGTCAAAAGCTTGGCGAGGTCGAAAAATGTCATGTATAGGTTTACATTCGGTTCTCAAGGCACTCTCCTGAAGTTGTCTTGCTGTGAAGATCATGTCTATTGTCCCTATGTCTTTCCTGAAACCACATTGACTTTCTGGGATTAGTCTCGTCAGACCAAGATGAACATTCAAGCGATTAAACAGGATTTTTCTAGTATCTTTCCAACTATTGCCAGGAGAGAGATGCCTCTGTGACTGTCACAGACTTGAGGATTTCCTTTTCTTTTGTATAGGTGGATTAGGGATGCTTTGTTGGATAGCCTCCTTTCTCCACATACAGTGAAATAGTTTTGTCAGTTTCTCTGCCATGGGTAGTCCCCTAGCCTTATAGACCACGGCAGGAATTGTATCTGCACCATTGTTTTGCCTCTGGACACAGTTGTGCGAGGACGAGGTTCACTGCTACTGTACCCTCCATGTAATCAGTACTACCACAATGCGGGTGGATGGGAGTGGGGACTCATTAATATTGGCCGACAGTCCTCCTAGGAGTTCGCAGATCAAAATCTGGAAAGGGTGGACTGAATTCTTCGGCTGTGACCAGCAGTTCATCTAGGAAAAGGTTATTGAAAACTAAAACCTGTGTGTCTGGATATGCCGAATCCAGATACGCAAAGACTGTTTCGGTAGACGGAGCGGAATGATTCAATGGTTCGGACCGCGATACAGCAACATTTTGTGGAGCATGCAGAGCGTAATAAGATACTAAAGGCGTTACGATCATCTACTGCATCCAAACCCAGCTCCAGACGCATTGACTCTGAAATACCATCTAGCAAAACAAAGCCATTTCTTAAACCCCGATGGACTCGAGTTTTTCCCGTTATCTAATCTCGAAGTCGAGCCCCTTCCTTCTGCTGGTGACCACCCGTCAGTCAGTCTGGAATGAAAATGTGTCTCTGCGTCAAGAATTAATAAAAAAAATCGTTTTCATGACTAGTTATAAGAAGTGGTTCCATGGCCACGTGAGAAAGACATTGTATGAAATTTTATCATGTGAACATATGTCAACATTTTGTACAAAATCTAACAAATGGTGATGATTATATTGTGGCACTCTACCGTTAAGAACACCTTCCCAATATGCTTTGATTCTTTCCGCCACGTCCAACTGAAGAGGGACTAATTAAGGTCACATTGAAATAAAAGATAAAAAGGGTGCAAGCCTGAGAGATGGCCTTAAGATGTGCTTAAGACACATATCTAATTTTAATGAGTATTTCACATTTTTCGTGATGCAATTACAGTTGTAGTCACATAAAACACTACTGACAATCACTTCAATATTATTGTGATGGAAGCACTATATGAGTGTTTGCAAAAACGACATAACCTGGATTCCTAATGTTACTTTCATTCAATAAATCTTCAATTTCTGCATTGACTGCTCCTATCTATCAGTCAATAAGTATAGGATATAGTAGAAAACTCGAATTTCTCATCGCAACTTCGGGTAGCATTGCAGTGTGTGTCACTGATCATTTATCGGTTTGTATAATTGGGCAAATAGGTCCCTGTATAGGCGGCAACTTAAATATTCTTATCTGGGCGTGGTCGGCTTGTCCATATGCTCAAGTAGGGAGATTATAGAAAAGTCGAACTCAGTCAGCCTAAATTTACCGTTAGAGATCTGCTACCAGACTTTTGTCCAATCCAGTGAATTAGACAAAGTCGTATTTCATTCGTATTTTCTAACGGAAAACATGTGAGTTGAATCATTATCTTTCAACTGTATACCTTTAGTTTTAACTAGGTCAAAAGTAGACCATTCATGAGGTTGCACACATACGCAGTAACCTATTTGCCGAATTATATGTGTAAAGTACCATGTGCTTGTCAGTAGTGTAAAAACTGATAAAGAAAACCGCCTTGTATAGGTAAAATACTTTGACCGTGCCGCTTGATACCACGTTTTATTCATGCGAAGATTTCATGATGAGAAATAGGTAACATCAACATTCACGTGTTTGCGTATTGTCCCGCAACACTAACGGTTTATGAATATCACATACGCACGTGTATGAATTACGAAAAACTGCTCTACCTAATAACAATATGCACTCGATCCAGTCACGTGAGTTCAAGTGGCACGGTCAAAGTATTTTGCCTATGAAATTACATGTAAATACAGTACATGTATGAAATATAGTAGATGAAGCATTAGTACGGGAAAAGTGGCTCGTTCATATACTTGTTTAAACATAAGAAATGGTGGTTTTAGACGAATCAAGAAACGGCGAAAAGTTCCACAGCAATGACAAAGAAGACGGTTCCGCAGAAACTAATGTTGATCGGGATAATCGAGTTTATGCCAATTCAGATACAAACAATGTACATTTTGACAAACTACAGGAGAAGGATGTGGTGGAAACAAACCCTACAATAGAGCAGAATGTAGTTCCGGATGGCGGATGGGGTTGGTTTATAATACTTGGATGTTTTGTCATTCGAATGATTTGCGGTAGGTACTAAATGTATCTAGAAACTTATCTTTTAAATTCCTATATTTATTGTAAAGGCCCTCCAGTTTTGTTTTCTTTACTAACCGTTCCAATGCGATTCTTTAGTGCATTATCATTATATTGCAGTAAAGTTTGGATCTTTGACAGTCTTCTGGAAAATCTGCCTTGTTTTAAGACGCCTAAAATGCTTCCTAGGCTAAACCGCGAAATTGTTTTGGATGACAAGTTTGATGTATTGAGACTGAATTGAGATTATAATAAAGCACATGGACCTGTATGATAAAACAGAGCATACTGCCAAAGGGGACAGGGGGTGCGAAATCTGATTTCCCCCAAAATTTAAATTATGCATTGTTTTCAAGTGCCGTGGTATGAACAAGTGATTTACAGTATAAAACATAGGAATAAAGATACTGACTTTGTTTTGATACTTTTCGTCTATATATTTTGCACAGTCACTGTAGTCAACCTACACTGATGACTTTGGCTACGTTCGGTGTTCTCCCAATGGTAAAATCTGCAAATCTACCAATGGTACTGTTGGTACCATTTTTACGAATGGTAACTAGAAAACCCTGAACGATGGTACCATTGGTAGATCACATGGTGGAATTTTTATCATATTGATCAATACACCTCACTTGTTTTTGTCTTTCTTATTTACTTCATGTATATTGTGTTATTTACAACATTTACATTTGCTTGTATGACAAAAGTATTGCTTATTTTCGAAATTCATGATATATTTTTAGGCTCGCCATATTGAATCACGTGACTTTTCCCGCGTTGGTAGAATTACCCACGCTGTATTCCACACTGGTAAATGTAAAAGTACTGGAGCTGGTTGCAACGAACTGGTGCAGTCTAAATTACGCACTGGAGTAAGGTTAAAATGGCGGAAAAGGTAAATAAATCTTATACCTCTTTTCATTACCATTCCCTTATAAACTTGTTTGTATTTTATTTGTCATGTCACCTAGCGCAGAGAAGGGCGGAAGCATTACAGTTTATGATTTTATCACGCAATATGCGATTTATTTCATGGGTTAGAAGCCAAATCCGATACAAACCTACCAGCATGACCGGTGGCATGTGTTTTCGTGCCAAAATTGAGAGGAAAATGCATCTTTGAGCATAGTTTTTGTTATATTGTCATACATTTATGAATAAACATTCAAGAAACACGATTTCCGATCGCCAATTGTTTTCTTGGTATCGAAGCAAATATTTTATTGAGGATTTTCTATTACAACGCACTGGGAGCATTTTTTTTAATCATTGGTACAACGCACTGGTGGTCGTACAAACTTGCTTCGGGTTTACTGATTTCACATAGGCAAAGCATCTAACTCGCCCAATTATTACGTAGTCATACATGCAAAGATTTACAAGAGTGTAAAAATGAATGTTGTTAGACGAATTTGATTTTTGCTCTATTTTTGCTTAAAACATAGATGGTGGTTATACGTTAGAGGCGATTCTTAGAGTACACGCAGTCTATGTGTCGAGCAAAAATAAAAAAAAAAAAAAAAAAAAAAAAAAAAAAAAAAAAAAAAAAAAAAAAAAAACGTATACGCATGTACCACCCGTTTTGTTACATAACGTGCTGTCTAAGGTTTATGGACAATGTTATGAGGCATTTTTGCATTACTATCCATGTTGTCAGACCTAGATCCCGCTTATGATCTCATCAACCCATTCACCCGATTAACCAGAAAAGAAAGGTACGAGTACGTACAAATGCATTTATGTCCTATTTTTAAAATGGGTCCATCTAAGTTTTTAATGAGTTTATTCAGCTGGATATGGCGAAGGCTGTGCCTTGTTTTAATTCTTACAACTAGCTCTTTATTTTGGGGATTTTGGTTGGTCTGCTGATGCTCTGATTGCTTTACTTTTATTTATACAGATTCTTTACGATGAGAATAGTGCTATAATCCAATTTAAAGTACTAAAGCCGGTCGAACAGATGTACATGTACATGTAGCTCCATTGTTGTTTCGTTGCATCTCATGGAAGTGGTACGAATTATCGGAGTGTAACAGAATAATACAACTGTAAAACTATATGTTTTTGTTTTGCAAAAAGTCTTTAAATGTTTTTGTGTGTCTTGTTTTTACAAAAATAATGTAGATACAAAAATAATGGTGTCATATTTTTCAGGCATGCAGATATCAAACTGAATTTGCACATTTAACAAATATATTGACTAAACATATAATCCCAAGACCATTGAGCGCTGGTCTGTCTAGTGCATGTACATGTAGTTTATGACTTGCTGTTCGCATTGTTGCAAATTGCAAATTTACAAACATAGAAGCTTCAAGTTCAAGCCCCTTTAACTGCACCAGCATGATCTCAGGCACGATAAGGTTTCTAATAGGACTTTCTAAAAATGTGCAAAAATCACGGGTTATAAATCCTCAAAATTGGACTGTGTCTACGAGGTTGCTGGCTAAAAATTACTGGTCTCTACACAGTAGCCTGACCGATATACCCAAGCTCAAGTATTTTCTTCTATGACAGTTTCTGTGGGTTGCCATCGCTAGGGAGAGTGTTTGGGGGTCTAGGCTTATAGACTTTTGTAGAAAAGTGACGATATTTACTATTAAAAAGACAAAAAGTCGTGAAAACATGGCCTGTCTCCGCTTAAATTGAAAATCACGTAAGACACCCGCTCATCTCAGCCAAATTATTTCTACAGTGACCAAGACTGCGTAATGGCAATATCAAAATCATAAACTCTGATTTTTTTTCCGAGCGTGACAGTGTCTGAGACTAGCCCCTAGCATTGAAAATGACTGATATTTTACAAATGAAAGGCTATTTACAAATCCCATGTTTGACTCGCCGCCATCTTGGAACGTTCTACACCGCATCAGGAAAACATGTCCGTGAAATAAATACCCCCCTCAAACCCAAATTTCATATAACTGGGGTTTGCAGGGGTATAACTATTTTTTCTTATTTTTGTTCGCCGAGGCGGTTCAACATGTACTCACAATTTATGTTTTGAGCAAAAATAATAAAACTGTTAAAATTGTTCTACTGAATTTTTCATTTTTCACAACTTTAAAGTATGGGCATGTTTACGAAAAAAGTCTACACGAGGTCACGTACACGACTGTGCTTTCATTTGATACATTTTCTACTCATATTTTCACAACGTTTACATTGTCCTTACTTCATTTAACTATAAATAACAAATTGTAAAATATGAAAGTGAACTGGCAGCAGATATTTTGTGTTAAAAATTCCTATAACCAGCTGAATGGCAGCAGTGATTTATCGTAAAAAATGGCTGGTGACAGTCAACTGGCAGCAGCCAATTGAACGCCAACTGGCAACAGCAAATATAACGTAAAATCGGTATTGCCAGTCAACTGGCAGCAGCGATTTCAACTGAAAATCGCTGCTGACAGTCAACTGGTACTAGACCTTTCCAACATTTTAACATGCATAAAGCGTAAAAGATGTTACAGTCGTATTATTGATCGAGTGCACAGGTTAATGAGATGATAAACAGGGATGTAGGTTTGAAAACATGGAAATGAAAGAAAGAAAATGCCTAATAAAATGATGCCCGTGAACCTTAGACTCCACGTTATATAGTAAAACGGGTGGTACACGTGTTGACAGCAAGTTTGTACGACCACCAGTGCGTTGTATCAATGATTCAAAAAATGCTCCCAGTGCGTTGTAATAGAAAATCATCAATAAAAAATTTGCTTTGATACTAAGAAAACAATTGGCGATCGGAAATCGTGTTTTATGAATGTTTATTCATAAATGTATGACAATATAACAAAAACTGTGCTCAAACATGCATTTTCCCCTCAATTTTAGCTCGGAAACACATACCACAGGTCATGATGGTAGAATTGTATCGGATTTGGCTTCTAACCCATGAAATAAATCGCATTTTGCGTGATAAAATCATAAACTCCAATTCTTCCGCCCTTCTCTGCGCTAGGTGACATGACAAATAAACTACACACAAGTTTATAAGGGAGTGGTAATGAAAAGAGGTATAAGATTTATTTACCTTTTCCGCCATTTTAATCTTACTCCAGTGCGTAATTTAGACTGCACCAGTTCGTTGCAACCAGCTCCAGTACTTTTACATTTACCAGTGTGTATTCTGTCTGCACCATTTGCTGCCGTATGTTGGTAACTGGTACCATTGGTACCAATGGCATTACCAATGGTACAATTGGTAAAACCTTGAAAGGAATGTGTCTACCAATGGCACCATTTTTACCATTGGTAAAAACTATGAACGCATGCAATATATATCTACCTGTTCATGAGTTTGTCTGGTCTAGTATTTGAGAAAACCTGTTTTTATAAAATGCATGATAAAGACAGCGGCGCAGTAGCTGTAAAGCCAATCAATGACTTTGTTTACCTTCAATAAAAATACAATCCCTCTTTTTCTTCTTAAATCTGAAAAAAAATAATTTGTGACTTTACATGCCATTCAGGGTTTCACCTAGTAAGAAACCCAGGATTTCTTTTGACACGACTAGTGTGAAATTGGCTACGTTCGGGGTTCTCCCAATGGTAAAATCTGCAAATCTACCAATGGTACTGTTGGTACCATTTTTACCAATGGTAACCAGAAAACCCTGGACGTTTTTCTGCTGCCAATGGTACCATTGGTACCAATGGTACCATTGGTAGATCACATGGTGGAATTTTTATGATATTGATCAATACACCTCACTTGTTTTTTGTCTTTCTTATTTACTTCATGTTTATTGTGTTATTTATAACATTTACATTTGCATGTATGACAAAAGTAATGCTTATTTACGAAATTCATGATATATTTTTAGGCTCGCCATATTGAATCACGTGGCTTTTTCCGCGTTGGTAGAATTGCCCACGCTGTATTCTGTCTGCACCATTTGCTGCCGTATGTTGGTAACATTGGTACCATTGGTACCAATGGCATTACCAATGGTACAATTGGTAAAACCTTGAAAGGAATTTGTCTACCAACGGCACCATTTTTACCATTGGTAAAAACTATGAACGCATGCAATATATATCTACCTGTTCATGAGTTTGTCTGGTCTAGTATTTGAGAAAACCTGTTTTTATAAAATACATGATAAAGACAGCGGCGCAGTAGCTGTAAAGCCAATCAATGACTTTGTTTACCTTCAATCAAAATACAATCCCTCTTTTTCTTCTTAAATCTGAAAAAAATAATTTGTGACTTTACATGCCATTCAGGGTTTCACCTAGTAAGAAACCCAGGATTTCTTTTGACACTACTAGTGTGAAATTGGCTACGTTCGGGGTTCTCCCAATGGTAAAATCTGCAAATCTACCAATGGTACTGTTGGTACCATTTTTACCAATGGTAACCAGAAAACCCTGGACGTTTTTCTGCTGCCAATGGTACCATTGGTACCAATGGTACCATTGGTAGATCACATGGTGGAGTTTTTATCATATTGATCAATACACCTCACTTGTTTTTGTCTTTCTTATTTACTTCATGTTTATTGTGTTATTTATAACATTGACATTTGCATGTATGACAAAAGTAATGCTTATTTACGAAATTCATGATATATTTTTAGGCTCGCCATATTGAATCACGTGGCTTTTTCCGCGTTGGTAGAATTGCCCACGCTGTATTCTGTCTGCACCATTTGCTGCCGTATGTTGGTAACATTGGTACCATTGGTACCAATGGCATTACCAATGGTACAATTGGTAAAACCTTGAAAGGAATTTGTCTACCAACGGCACCATTTTTACCATTGGTAAAAACTATGAACGCATGCAATATATATCTACCTGTTCATGAGTTTGTCTGGTCTAGTATTTGAGAAAACCTGTTTTTATAAAATACATGATAAAGACAGCGGCGCAGTAGCTGTAAAGCCAATCAATGACTTTGTTTACCTTCAATCAAAATACAATCCCTCTTTTTCTTCTTAAATCTGAAAAAAATAATTTGTGACTTTACATGCCATTCAGGGTTTCACCTAGTAAGAAACCCAGGATTTCTTTTGACACGACTAGTGTGAAATTGGCTACGTTCGGGGTTCTCCCAATGGTAAAATCTGCAAATCTACCAATGGTACTGTTGGTACCATTTTTACCAATGGTAACCAGAAAACCCTGGACGTTTTTCTGCTGCCAATGGTACCATTGGTACCAATGGTACCATTGGTAGATCACATGGTGGAATTTTTATCATATTGATCAATACACCTCACTTGTTCTTGTCTTTCTTATTTACTTCATGTTTATTGTGTTATTTATAACATTTATGACAAAAGTAATGCTTATTTACGAAATTCATGATATATTTTTAGGCTCGCCATATTGAATCACGTGACTTTTTCCGCGTTGGTAGAATTGCCCACGCTGTATTCTGTCTGCACCATTTGCTGCCGTATGTTGGTAACATTGGTACCAATGGCATTACCAATGGTACCATTGGTAAAACCTTGAACGGGATTTGTCTACCAATGGTACCATTTTCACCATTGGAAAAAACTACGAACGCACGCATTATGTAGTAATTACCCGCTGAGCGACAGGTGGGTATGATATTTTCCTGACCTGTCCAGCCAAAAGCATGCACCGAGAGCCCGAAGGGCTCGAGGTGCATGCTTTTGGCGGGACAGGTCAGGAAAATATCATGCCCACCTGTCGCGAAGCGGGTAATTAACTTACCTTATGACCCCACTGACTGAAATTTTAGTTTTTAATATCTACACAACGATAATGAACACCGGTAAAGTGACTTTTCTCGCGGTGTAACTATTGACCGAACTCTGCACGTGCAAAACGAGGAGGCTTGATAACTGTACCGCGTCGCTATTGTCAAAAATATATCAGAATGGAGTATCTTCCCTTGTACATTTAAAACATTTTGAAACCTATTTTTTATATTGTAATGACCGTTTCTTTCTCAAATTGTCTAATCAAAAATATAAATTATATTTTATTGAAACAATTAACAAACTGGGAGAGCAAATATAAATTACCTTTTCTTTTATATGCTAAAACGTAATACCATTTCGTGATGATTTTCAGATAAGTATATATAGCGTGTGTAGGTTTTTAATGCACGGTTTGAAACCAATGGACCTAACTTTCTAAAATCCCCATAGTAAGTTAGGGGACCAGTGTACAAATGCCCAACTGTATTTAAGGGATACAGCTGGTCGTTTATCATAAACATAATCGCAATGCTAAAATGTGTGAAATTGGTTTCTGGTTCATTGTTCTTGCACTTTAACAACATTAACCCACTAACAATAATATGAGAACCAGAAACCAATTCTCTCAGCTCAGTGTAACTGACCAGTCCGATCAGTGCACAGCAATCGATATTCATGTGCACTGGTCATGGTAAGTTCCTTGTTTCAACGCTCGTTGATGACGTAGTTTTTTGCAAGGAAGTAAAAGCAGTTACGTTGGTGAAGTCTGCATCGGAATGGCATGCCCACGCTTTAGTGCATTTTTATACATCAGCTGTCAGAAGGTAGGAAAGTCACTTTCACCACCGATCTGGGGGTAAGGAAAATACTTTCCTTACCTCTAGGCAGGTGTGAAAGTATTTTGTCTACCTGCATAACTGCCCTAGACACCCCGCATGCAGTAAGGTATGAAAAATATTTTCCCATGATTAACATTGCAGTCATAAGGTAATATATATTTATTCATCCATGCTCTCAAGTGAATGAGGGACACTGCGCACCTTGTCGTGGTGCGGAGCAGTAATCCAAGAAACAGGCAGCGCAACTCCCGGCCTGGGCCTCGTTCACGTTTACCGTGGCCGGGAGAAGTAGAAGATACGTGCAACTTACCAACGCTGAGCTCTCAACGACTGTAGACCGCCGAGCGGTATAGGCGGTAGAACTACAGTGGGTGGGGTACCTGCCTTACGATGCTGAGTACTCAACGGATGCAGACCTGCCAAGCGGTGTATCCCGTTATTCACAGTATGAGGGGGATGTTGACTGACATACCGCCGCCTCTACACTACTTCTATCCAAAGAGACGAGACCCTGTGGTCCTAGGAGGGGTCGTTTGAGATGCACAGGGAGCCACTATGTCGACCGTAAGTCCCTTTGCTATCCTCCTGGTCCTTTTTAGGACCCGCTGACATGTTGATAGGGTAGTGAAACATGTGAAATTGACATGTTTCACATTTTAGAACCCGCTTTTTAGTCCGTTTTGCATTCTAGATTCTAAAACTGCCATTTTGCACACGTGGTTTTCAAGTACAAATAAAATATAAAAGTTTGATCCTTTGGAAGCAGAGAAAATGTTCAAAGGGACGTAGTATGGACCATATTGCGCAATTTCGGGTACTGAACCCTCATCAGTGACCCTTTATAAACTGGCGACGATAACCAGATGAATTCAAAACTTTAAACGAGAGAAGTTTTAATCAAAGGCACATGCCTAAACCGGGTAAAATAATTAAAACATTGTTTAGATCATGGCTCTCAACGTACAATAATTTGAAACTCTGAATATTCTTTAAAACTGATCTCATAGGACCGAAAACGTACATAATGTAATATAATCTGCACTATGGATGATGTAAACACTTGTTTACTTGAGTGTGCTTGTGCCTTAAGTAGGTCAGCACGTGACTCGGACATCATTCGATGTTGGATGTCACGCGTTGTTCAACTAATCCCAGCTGGCAGACTGGGGGTAACCTCTATGTGCCTCAGGTGCCCGGTTACCTTAAAAATACATACTTACTTACTCATCCATGCTTACATGTAAAGTACATGTATTAGTTTGTACAACTAATATACAGCTATGGATGACAAATGTATTTCTTGCAATGTAAATACAAAAAAAAATCAAATTATAGAGAACGTAGGATGCTGAGTGGAGAAGCATACAGTTGGAGAAGCATACAGTTGGCACAGGTCGTACCTTGCCGATGCTTGCAAAATCCAAAATGTATCTGAAGTAAGTTTCCTGTGTGGCAAATGTAGAGTTAATAAAAATAAAACTAAGATCCTTTGAGAGCAGTGCGCATATTAATGAGAAAAGGGGGATGGGTCATACCGCGGTTTCGGCTACTTAAGCCTCTTCAGTGACCCTTTAGATTTGGCAAAAATAGAGCCAAAGGGAAATACTTTAATTTTGCAACGGTCGATAGTCGATACAAAGACTTGTATTTTCCAAACAGAGCCAAGTATATAAAACACTGGTTAGAAAAAGAATCTTAACTCAAAATGAATTTCTGAATTCTCAGAATACCCTCGCTGACCTCAAAGGATCAAAAGTTGTCAAAACTTGTCAACAAGGCACTCCTGCCACCACAGATGCTGACAAAAACATGTCTTTTGAGCAGAATGATGGAGAAGATGATTTACAGATGGACATAACAAATGCGTGTGTCACACTTTCAGCTTCCTAAACATCTAAGACACATGCTTATTGCATTATTTGCAAAGCAAGTTAAGGCTAGGCTTTTCAAAGTCATCCCCACAGAAGCTCGGTTTGATTTACTAATCAGATTTAATGTGTATGCTGACAAGTCATCTCACAGGGAACCAACTCTAAGCTTAGTTCAATGTTCAATCAATACTGAGGAAGCTGAAATAGTTCTGACTTCTGACGAGGTAACCGAAATTATTGAAGGTTTTCTTTCAAATATGCGTGAGAGAGAGAGAGAGAGAGAGAGAGAGAGAGAGAGAGAGAGAGAGAGAGACAGAGAGCACCTTTGCTCTGGACTTCAATGATCCAAGTTTTACAGACGACGACGATCCCAGTTCCAGTCTATGCTGGAATGTCTGCAAACAACAATAGACAGTTGTCAAAGAGACAGAAGCACTGCAGAGAAAATGTTCAAAAGGGCGTAGTATTGGCCATATCGCGCAATTTCGGGTACTGAACCCTTATCAGTGACCCTTTATAAACTGACGACGATAACAAATAAAATGTACTGAAATTTCTAAACTTTACACAAGAGAAGTCTAAATCAAAGACGCACGCCTAAACCGGGTCGAAAATTAAAACATTGTTTAGATCATGGCTCTAAACGTACAATAATTTGAAACTCTGAATATTCTTACTGATCTCAAAGGACCGAAAAAGTAATATAATCTGCACTATGTGTGATGTAAACACTTGTTTACTTGAGTGTGCTTGTGCCTTAAGTAGGTCAGCACGTGACTCGGACATCATTCGATGTTGGATGTCACGCGTTGTTCACGAATGTACTTAACTAATCCCAGCTGGCAGACTGGGGGTAACCTCTATGTGCCTCAGGTGCCCGGTTACCTTAAAAATACATACTAATTTACTCATATATGCTTACATGTAAAGTACATGTATTAGTTTGTACAACTAATATACAGCTATGGATGACAAATGTATTTCTTGCAATGTAAATACTGGAATATGCTGGAATGTCTGCAAACAACAATAGACAGTTGTCAAAGAGACAGAAGCACTGCAGAGAAAATGTTCAAAAGGGCGTAGTATTGGCCATATCGCGCAATTTCGGGTACTGAACCCTTATCATTCGATGTTGGATGTCACGCGTTGTTCACGAATGTACTTAACTAATCCCAGCTGGCAGACTGGGGGTAAACCTCTATGTGCCTAAGGTGCCCGGTTACCTATAAAATACATACTAATTTACTCATATATGCTTAAAGTACATGTATCAGTTTGTACAACTAATATACAGCTATGACTGACAAATGTATTTCTTGCAATGTAAAAACCAAAAAAAAAAATCAAGTTATAGGATGCTGAGTGGAGAAGCATACAGTTGGCACAGGTCTTACCTGGCCGATGCTTGCATAATCCAAAATGTATCTGAAGTAAGTTTCCTGTGTGGCAAAACTTAAAGAACAAGGCACTCCTGTCACACTTTCAGCTTCGCAATCACCTAAGACACATGCTTATTGCATCATTTTCAAAGTCATCCCCTCAGTTTGATTTATTAATCAGATTTAATGTGTATGCTGACAGTGGCAGCAGAGTCTGCACAAGCCATCTGACAGGGAACCATCTCTCAGCTTTTGTTCAATGTTCAACTAATACTGAGGAAGCTGAAATAGTTCTGACATCTGATCAGGCAACTGGAATTATTGAAGGTTTTCTTTTAACTATGTGTTATAGAGACCGTAGGATGCTGAGTGAAGAAGCATACAGGTCTTATCTGGCCGATGGCCAAAGAAAGCACCGTTGCTCTAGACTTTAATAATCCAAGTTTTACAGACGACGTTTGCTTGACCTGGACTGGCTGGACACGATCCCAGTTCCAGTCTATGCTGGACTGTCTGCAAATAACAATAGACAGTTGTCAAAGAGACAGAAGCACTGCCCCGCTGATTTTTTGGGTCAAGTTAAAAACGGGACTATCATTTCAGCAGATTGCATCCCTCATGAACAAAAACACTGACAGCGGCATAAAGATGGTATCTAGGTTCTTTTTGTTTTATGTCTTGGTGTTTAAAATATTTTTGTGCTGTTGGCGCCTTATGTATGTTTTCATATTTTTAGTTAAGTTAAGGTAACTGAGTGGCCACCTATTGGGAAAATAGCTGCTCATTCGGCTTACGAAATGTTTTCATGGTATAAGTACCTGATTGTTATTTTGGTTTTTTCCCACCTCGGTTTTTGGAGTGGGAATCTTTTTCTGATTGCGCCTTTTCCTGATCTTTGCCTACTTGTACCTTTTAGAGCAGTTACAGCTGATCTGGATGCTCATTTTGTAACCATATTTCAAGAGATAAAGCATTGTCTGAACACATGACAACATATTCCTCCGTGTTGTATGGGGGCAAACTGTGCATTATATGGGATGGAAATTACATTGAAAAAAGTAGTGCAGGCAGGCTTACTCTGGCCAGAGGCATCGGCCTTTAGTTAAGGTTACTCAACAAATCCTAAGCTTGCATGGTGACCTGGTACAGTGGCTGTCTGAAGGTGATGTTTGTGTAGTTGATAGGGGCTTCAGAGATGAGTTAGATGTTTTTTGAGGATCTTGGACTTGAAACCAATATGTCTGCATATTTATATATGGGCTTATCCCAGCATACGGCTAAAGAAGCAAATGAATCGCGGTTGGTCACTAAGGTTCGGTGGGTAGTGGAGGCATATCATGGTCGTGTTAAAAATGGTTATTTTGACAAAGTAATCCACCATGACTTTTTGGATATTATTCATATCATTGACCCATGAAATAGAATTCTGACCGCAGCCATTAATACATTTCGTCATCCATTGATTTCTACTGATGCTTCGGATGTAGAAATGGCAGGAGAAATACTTCGCAAGACAGAGGTGACTAGAAGTGCCCTGTTCAGTAAATTTCGCTAGCAGAGACAAATGGGCAGCCCTGGACTCTGAAGAAGCTGTACAAGAGTTCCCGGTTTTATCAAAAGTCCAGCTTGAAATGATTACCTTTGGCACATACCAGTTGAAACAATCGAAATCTTATACAAAGGAACATCTGTCCGAAGATGGTGAATACACAAATGATGTTCACCATCTTGCACCGGGTCTGCTCAGAGTACGTATTCAGTCCAGTCATATCAATGCGAAACAGTACTTCTGTTGGATTGAATACAGTGAAGAGAACACAAATG
Organism: Rugalucina vietnamica; assembly: GCA_964017185.1. Lineage (NCBI taxonomy): Eukaryota > Metazoa > Mollusca > Bivalvia > Lucinida > Lucinidae > Rugalucina > Rugalucina vietnamica. The sequence continues at coordinate 41,413,332 of OZ024870.1, forward strand.
AGCAGATAGTTGCTTGGTTTTGTCGTTGCAAGGCAGGCCTGCTTTGCCCATGTGGCATCAGTGATATAACACTTAGGGTATGCACGTCACCAAGAGCACCGTAAACCATTGCAAGCACGGACAAAAATATCATGAATGCAGCCTACAGGTAAACTTATTATAACCACAGTTGTTGCATTCAGCCTTCTGGACAGTGTGTTATTGACCTATAACAGCAGTTTCTGTATTCAAACACAGTCTTTAGTTGACTATGAATCACACTTACTGTTATCAGGTTCAGTATGTAATTGACCATGAAAAACAGTCTCTGTATTCAGACTACGTATGCATTTGACCATGAACAGCAGCCACTCTGCCCAGATTAAGTCTGTAGTTGACTATGAACAGCAGTCCCTCTGCCCAAGATTAAGTCTGTAGTTGACCATGAACAGCAGCCACTAAGCCCAAGATCAAGTCTGCAGTTGAGCATGAACAGCAGCTACTCTCTCCAATGTAAAATTTGACCATGAACAGAAGCATCTAAGCCCAGATTAAGTATGTAGTTAATCAAGAGTAGTAGCCACTCTGTCCAAGATTAAGTATGTAAAACTTGACCATGAACAGAAGACTCTAAGCCCAGATTAAGTATGTTGTTAACCATGAATAGTAGCCACTCTGCCCAGATCAATTATGTAGTTGACCATTAATAGTAGCCACTCTGCCCAGATCAAGTATGTAGTTGACCATGAATAGTAGCCACTCTGCCCAGATCAAGTATGTAGTTGACCATGACCAGAAGTCACTCTGTCCCAGTAGCCACCCTGTCATAGATTAAGTATGCATTTGGCCATGAACAGCAACCAATCTGCCTCAGATTGAGTGTGCAGTTGCCCATGAACAGCAGCCCCTAAACCCAGTTTAGTGTTATAGACGATGAACTGGGTCATCTAAGCCCAGATTTAGCAGTATTTGCCCCTGACCAGCAGCCATTGTGTAGTGTTATTATGAACAGCAGCAAATCTGCCTAGGTTTGGTAGGTGGTAGACCATGAACAGCAGTATCAGAATTCCATAACTGACCTAGACAGCTTGAAATGAGTTGAGATAGTCTGTAAACGACTTTAAACATCATTTACAAGGGTGTCTATAAGCTCACAATTAACAACAATTAACATATGCAACATCAAAGATATCATATTGTCCAGATTAAATGAATAGTTGGTAAAACTTAGTAAGGGAGATACTAGATCCACAAAATGATTTTGTAATAGAATTTGGAAAGTGACATTTTTATCGTATATAGAAAAAAAAATGATTCAAAAGAATGATATTACACCAACATACTGAGTATATGAAATAAAGATGAACCTTGCCAGCATTTATCAGTCTAATTAATATTGAAAAAGTAGTTTTATATATATTAACAAAAAGGGAAAATTGCTGTTTTGACCAGACCAGAAATCAATTCTGGCTCTAGGCTTTTGTTGGTACTCGTGGGTGGGCAATGCTAAAAAAAATAGTTTCCTATTTCCTATACGTTAATAGAAAACGGCACATTTAAGCCCAAAAATAAAGCTGTGCAGTTATTGAAATGGACATTTTAACACAGTTTGATAAAATATGAAAAAATAGCAAATTTGTGTATAAAAATTGGCATATTTGGTCGATTTTTTTTTTTCTTAAAAATCAAAGGCACCTATACATTGTAACTTCCATTACCACTGTCAAAGATCCTTACTTTCTGGTGGCTAAAATCTATTTACAGGACACCATATATATGAGTCACCTCGTGGGAAAACCAACAGTGTGGTTACCGACAAGATCCGACAAAACTGACCTGTACAGTCACAGAAAAGAGCTAGAATCTTGAAATTTCGGATTGAAGTAGAAGAGGAACTGTACTATCCGAGTAGCGAAAACAGTTACTGCGAAGCTGATCTGCGCCTTTGTTTTCGCCCTGACAGATTGTTGGTTTTCCCATGTGGCGGCTCATATAATAGTTTTATACCTTAAACTTCTAAGACCTCTATGTTTATGATAGCAATGTCAACTTGACCTGATTGTAACAAACTATTTTGTTCTAAGCATATCGGTCCTGAGTTATATCTCAAGATGTTTAAAGTGACACGTTAAGGACAAACTACAAACGTCTTTGTGCAATGCCTCATTGTTATAAAGATTCGATACATATGCAAAAAGATTTATGCTCATTTATGAACTTTGTAGATCTTTATATAGAGATGTACACAACACTTATGATATTTTGATTCTCGATGAAACTGAAAAAACTTTTGAACGAATAAAATCACACACAGACACACACGAAATAATAATAATAAATAAATAAAGAGAATACGGACATTGACTTTCAGGTGGTATAGGAAGATCTCACGGTTTGTTCTTCAAAAGATTTATAGAGCGTTTCCACCATAGTGCCACTGCTACTACGTGGGTAACCTCACTGTGCTGTACTATCACACTGGTCACAGGTACAGCTAGCTATTCTATTTCAGGAATTGATCAAAAGTCAACAATTGAAGCTCATAATAACAAGCTTGTCCTCGGTAACAAACCGCAGCAATATATTTAGCAGTTTGCAGAACTTTTGGATGATTATGACCTTTAGGTGGAATAATAAAATCAGTCACCATTGAGTAGGATTGAAGTTCAAGTCTTGAATGACATTATTAATGATCATGGTTTCGAGCAATTAGTCCACTTCCTTACCAGAGAAAGAAATATTTTGTACTTGATTATCACTTCTCTTCCCAATCAGTTTGTAGGCATTCACTTTTGTAGGCATTCACTCCCCAGATTGTCTCATTGATCATGATATTGTTTCTGGAACGTTGAAGATTGTTATTCCTCCATTAAGAAGCCTCGGAGGAAGGTGTATCGGTACCAGCAAGGTGATTATGAATCTGTGATAGCAGATACATTAAAATTCGCAAAGGAAAAGTACTTCAATGGCTACTCGGTCAGGAAAATTTCAATCTTAATACATCTTTCATTTAGGACTCGTCAGATAAGCACATCCCATCAAAAACAAGTCGCTCCGCCTCTTCTATTCCACGGATAACTCTGAGATAAGGAGGAAGATTCGCAGAAAAATGTAACTCATGCAAAAGCTAAGCAACTGGTAGTGCAAAAATTAGATCTTATAATAGTTTGAAAACTTAAGAAGGGAAATCAAAGCTGATGTAAGGAAGCTGCATATTCTGTGTGTCAATAACTTGGTAGGGGCTAATCCCTGGGATTTTTAAAGGTATAGCAATAGTCGGAGGAAAGATACCCAAGGTATTCCCCTTTGAAAAAGAAAAATCGAAGTGGTATTGTTCAATCAGATTTCGAAAAAGCAGAAGAATTTAATGGTCACAAATGTAATCACCAAAACGGTACACAACCAAGTCCTACTTCTGGATAGGTCGGCCGCGTCCATTGATGAAATTGTTGTTACAAAGGAAGGAGTAACAAAACACCTTAAGGGTCTGAACCCTTCTAAAGCCTTAGGACCTGATGAGCTCCATCCTAGAGTCCTAAAAGAATTGGCAAAAGAATTAGGACCGTTATTTGTACATCTCTTCCAGCAACCAATCAATAGTATTATACGGGTGAAATCCCCAAGGAATTGTCACTCGCTAATACTTGTCCACTTTTCAAGAGAGGTTACAGGTCCCTTGCTTGTAATTACCACCCAGTTTCTTTGACTTGTATTTCTTGCAAACTTCTAGACCATATTATCTGATCAAATATCAGGGGTCATCTTGACCAATATAATATTTTGTCGAAAAAAAGCATGCGTTCAGGAAATGGTGTAGTTGTGAAACTCAGCTGATTACAGTCATAAATGATTGGACAAAAATACTGGACAAAAAAGATCCAGATTGACACTTTCATTTTGGACCTTGAAAAAACTTTTGACACCCCTCCTCATGAACTTCTAAAAAGCATATTGTTTAGTTATGGTACTGGTGGAAAGACATTGGAAATGATAAATGCTTTTTGTGCTTCAGTCCGCAAAGGGTAGTAGTTGATGGTGTTAAATTTGACTGGGCGCCTGTTGTGTCTGGTGTCCCATAGGGCACCGTTCTCGGTCCATTATTGTTCTCCCTGTACATAAATGACAAACCCGTTGGCATTGACTCTCAAACCAGGCATTTACCTGATGACTGTGTTTGTTACCGTGAAATTAGAACAGTAGAAGATACACTGAAACTCCAGACAGACATTGACCTTTTAGAGAGCTGGTCCCGAAAATGGGGCATGAGATTTCAACTTGCCAAATGCAACATGATACAGCTGACAAATAAGCGGATAAATAAAATTGAGGCCTTCTACACCCTCGAGGGTACAGTATTGGAAAATGTTGATAGCATTAAATATCTAGGTGTAACAATTACTAATGACTTGAAGTGGAATACCCATATCACCAATATCTGTACTTAAGTCAACAGAAAACTTGGATTCTTGAGAAGAAACTTATTTTCTTGCCCCCCCCCCCCTTCCCAAGATATTAAAGAAGCAGCTTATAAAGGACTGGTGCGCCCAGTCCTGGAATATGGAAGTTCTGTTTGGGGTCCTCATACTAAAGGCCTCCAGGAGGAATGGAGAAGGTACAGAATCGTGCCGCTAGATTTGTAACTAGGAATTATACTTTCGAGGAAGGTAGTATGACTGGCATTCTTGAATACCTCAAATGGGAATCTCTCAAGAAAAGGAGAACGGACAATCGACTTATATTGCTATACAAAGGTCTGAAGTGTGAAGCCAGAATACCTACCGATGATCTATCCACATCTATCTAGGCGTTGTAGAAATAAAGATCAGTAAAGATATTCAGAGTGTTCAAAACACTCACGTTTACAAACATGCTTTTAAGCAAAGTTTAGATTATTTGAACCCGTTCAGGAATGTGTCTTTGATTTAGACTTCTCGTGTAAATTTTGAAATTGCAGAACAACAGTCTGGCTTTCGTTGCCGGTTTAAAAAGGGCTACTGGGGGGTCGTTGCCCGGGGTTGCGCGGTGTAGTTTTTACTATCTCCATTTGAATATTTTATTTCTTCCAAAGGATTAAACTTTTATATTCTATTCACCCCAAGCCATTTCAGCTTCCATCTGCTAGTATAGAGGCCTATAAATGTAGTCTATTTCCCTAGACTATCAGGGACTGGAATGACCTTCCTGACTCTCTGTTTTCTACTGCTGAAATGTCAGATGATTCTACTGCTGAAATGTCAGATGATTCGCTTCACTCATGCGTTCTAGGGACTAATTTCACCCCCATCCGAACCCCTGGTGAAATAATGTCATTTGGCGTGTCACGAGTAATTTATTCAGATTCAGAAGAGAAACTGCTGGCCCCTTATAGGATATCTAGTGATCAGCTTTCTGTCATAAGACACACTGTGAGCTTAATCGTAGAATTAGTGGGCAATTAAGCCAGAACAACGCCCATTAAACCAGACCACCGTATTATACTTATTATCATATTAAGTACGTTCCCATTTCAGGTCCTGTGGTAAGCATTTTGTGTAACAGATTCACTAGTAGAAGCCTCGTTCTTATAGGAGCAATTGGGGTCTGTGCATCACTAATGATCTCAGGGTTTGCTCCCAACCAACCATTCCTTTACTTCAGTTATGGAGCTCTTAGTGGTAAGTTTGTGATTATGGTTTCTGGATCTCTGCAATGTGTCAGGAGGGTGCTGTTAATCAGACCCGGTTCTGTATTTCTACATGATTGACAACATTTATACAATTTTTGATGATTTGTTGTTCATGTGTGTTGATGGCTGACTAGGCAAAGTTAAGCTCTAAACTGCCTGTTTCAAGTAGAGCAAATCAATATCAAAGATGCGGGCAGTCGCCCGTTGGTTCTGGCTTCGCGTTCTCAGAAATTCTTCTAAAACATCTTAATATCACAGAAAATTGATGGAATTCAGATTTTCTTTATTCCCTAACTTCCATGAGTAAGACAATCTACATGCATGTACATATCTTTCAGGTCTGGGAAGATCACTTGTTTTAACACCACTTCCGTTACTGCTGGGGCATTATTTTGAAAAGAGACGAAGTTTGGCCTTCGGTCTTGCAGCTGCTGGGTTTAGCCTTGGTGGCTTTCTGTTAACGCCTCTAGTAGAGCTGATGTTTCAGGACTACGGGTTTACAGGAACTTTTATTGTGCTGAGTGGACTGGCAACAAATGTCTTTGTCTGTGCCTGTCTGTTCAGACCAATTGAATTCCAACGGCAACTTTTAAGGAAAAGGTAATCGAATTGATCATTTTTTTTTTAAAATATATACATTGTTTTAATTATTAGACGAGTGAGAGCTGGTTTAATGTTTCAACAGACTTGACGCTTTTAAGCAATCTTCGATATTAAAGTAAGAGTACATTTAGTAAAACAACCGTTTGAATCTTATCAAAACCAACCGTTGCCTTTTTTGTATTTTTGATTTCAGAAAAAGAGAAGAATGTGAAATTCCTTTGAATCATATGGCTTCGGAAACGGACCAAATATTGAATATTACAAGTAAATCAGAAAAAGACAACCATCCTGCTTCAACGAAATGCGAACCTAATCATTTCGAAAAGGATGTTCAGAAAAATGACAGCTGTGGGTATGAGGAAAAGAACGATTTACAAACTAACAACACGATAGATTTTAAAGCAGTTGAAACTCAAAGTAGCCATTTAAAACGGAATTCAAGTACAGTCACAAACCAATTAGTGATAGACAAAAAGAAAAAGCTTATTTCATTATCAATAGTGAAAGATATACGATTTCTGACGTTCTTGTTAGCAGCATTTTTCAATTCTTTACCATCGTCAAATTTATTCCTCCCATCTTTAGCTGTATCCCGTGGTCTGACTGAGATTGAAGCAGCTTATCTAGTGTCTATTAATGCTGGTACTGACACTGTATTCCGAGTACTCGCTGGACTTGTCCTAGATATGAAAGTGTTCAGTGACAAACGGCCACTGATCTTCAATGCCATGACATTCCTACAAGCAGTTACAGTGTTTTTGATTCCTTCTATGTGGTCGTTTGCGAGCCTCGCCGTACTCATTAGTATTGAGGGAGCGGCACAAGGAACCAGGCACGCACAGGTATAAATAAGCCAATGTAACAGAAATAATTGTCTTTGCTATTAATACAGATCATGCACTGTTATTAAGCCATATTTTACTTCTCGTGATCGACGTTTAAATCGTCGAAAGTCACGATCAAGCTATACATATACATGCAAAGGAGGTCATTGCTTTGGAAAATAATTCCTTTCTACCATATACTGACTTATTTATTTATTTATTTTTGTTGTTTGTTTCCATTTCTGGCATGCTCTATTTTACTGAGAGCGGTTCTTTTTGTTTTATGTATTGGTGTTTAATATTTTTGTGCTGTTGGCGCCTTATGTGTGTTTTCATGTTTTTAGTTAAGTTTAGGTAACTGATTGGCCACCTATTGGGAAAATAACTGCTCATTCGGCTTACGAAATGTTTTCATGGTATAAGTACCTGATTGTTGGTTTGGTTTTTTCCTGAGTGGGAATCTTTTTCTGATGCGCCTTTTCCTGATCTTTGCCTACTTGTACCTTTTTACTTTTTCTAGAGGCAAGTTGTAATGGTAGATCTCCTCGGTGTTGACAAGCTAGCAAGTTCGATGGCTTTAACTATGGTTGCACAAGCTGCTGGTTTACTGCTAGGACCAACTATATCAGGTACTCACATCACTGTTCTACTAATTTGTATAAAAAGGCATGCTAACAGCGTGTTTAGCACTCGAGTGGTCCTCTACAACGTTGATTCACTATGACGTTAGACCTTTGCTTAATAGTCGCACTTGATACTTTTTAGGTTTACTGAAGGATATCTATGATACCTACGATGGAGCTTTCTATTTCGGGGGTTCAGCAGTTTTGGCTGGAGCTTTGATTATGGCGGGAGGAAACATCAGAAAAATATATGTTGATCGACAGGAGAATAAAAAGAAGACAAAACAAGAAAATTGAGCCTGTGCGCGAGAAAACCAACAATTTGGGTCCCAACCAGGTGCGATACAAACCGGGCTGTAGAGTCACAGAAGGTGGCAAGAGGCTGAAAAGTTTGGTTTTAGAAAGAAGAGGAATTGTACTATCCGTGAAGCGAAAACAAATGCGCTGATCAGCTTCGCAGTTACTGCGAAGCTGATCTGCGCCTTTGTTTTCGCATGTGCAGGTTGTTGGTTTTCCCATGCGGCAGCTCAATTAAAAGAATATTTTAGCGTAAACGGGGTCATATGTCATTGCATGGACCAAAAACGCAAAATTATTTCACGACATTTATTTCCACAAGATTTGATTTTGGAAACTTTCAACACATTTACGATTGTTGTAGACGCTCCGTGGTTACGCAAGTGCAAATGGTGGCAAACGACGACGACACCAGTAGTAAAACTATTGTACATAAGGGTGAGGTGGCACAAAGACATTTTCTCATTATATTTCGAGTACAAGATATGTGACTGTATATGGAATATCAAAGTTACGACAGGTCGGTAAATTGTCGCCCATTGAATATTGGTATTTTGTTTATGTTTGTATACGAGATTTAGGAGAGACAGCATATTTATGATACGTTTTAAGGTTGTATATCAGTGTATATCAGTGTTGTTTGGTTTATTCATCATGACGTTTATCATTATTTTATTTGTTTATTTGTCTATTTACAAAGTTACATCCTGATTTTCATTCAATGTGCATTCTAAAATTTAAGTACCTGTTACTTTTTAAAACTAAACTCGTCACTATTTATTTGCAAGAAAAAGCATATTCCGTCATGACGTTTTAAAGAAGAAACCTTGCTAGTAGGTTCCTGCCTAAGGTAAGCATGTCATAAATGAGCCTTCTCGTGGGAAAACCAACAATGTGGTTTTCGAACAGTTCCTACACAAACCGGCCTGTGCAGTCACAGAAGATGGCTAGAGGCTGGTAATTTTGGATTTAGAAAGAAGAGGAATTGTACTATCCGTGTTGCGAAAACAAAGGCGCTGATCAGCTTCGCAGTTACTAGTTACTGCGAAGCTGATTTGCGCCTTTGTTTTCGCATATGCAGATTGTTGGTTTTCCCACGGGCGGCTCAAATAACCGTGGAATCACATTCTACTTGAGCCCATTATATGGCCAGTGATCGCGCACCTTCGTAGCACATTTAACGCACAAAGAATACTCTTGGAACTTAGTCAAATGAATCGCATAATTACAATTTGAATATATCGTTTACGTAAGTTATTTAAGAATATCCTATTTGCACAAGAGTTATTGGAAACTTTCACCATGATGCTTATTGTTGATTTTCATTTATTGCTCATATGTAACATGCGTTTTCAGAGCTTTCACTAAAAGGTTTGTTTGTTTGTTTTTTGTTGTTGTTTTTATTATTATTTATTTTATTATTATTATTTTTTTTTTTTTTTTTTTTTTTGGGGGGGGGGGGTTGTTTATTTGCAAGTTCAATACATTTACAACTGCTGTAGACGCTCCGTTGTCAGGTCAGTTTAACTGCTACTGTAACATGTAATCAGTACTACCTGTTGTCATGCGGTGCAGATGGGGCTCGTTAGCCTTGGAAGGCAACTCATCTAGGAGTTAAGCTAGTTCTCTACACAAAAATCTAGCTGGGCAGGGGGAACTCATTAGTCTTGGTTGACAGTCCTCCTAGGAGTTTACAGGTCTCTAAACAAAACCTAAGGAAGGGTAGATGGAGCTCTTCAGCTGTGGCCAGCAATTCATCTAGGAGAAGGAAACTCCAAAATCAAACCTGTGTGTCTGGATATGCCTAGTCCAGATATGCAAAGACTGTTTCGGTAGATGGAGCGGAAGAAATCACCTGATTCAACGGTTCAGAAAGCGATACAGCAACATGTTGTGGAACATGCAGAGCGTGACAAGGCACTAAAGATGTTACGGTCATCCACTGCATCCAAACCCAACTCCAGACGTCTTGACCTGTGTCTTGCCTCTGGGCGCAGCTGGGCGAGGACTAGAGAGTGAGGTTGACGTTGCGCACCTCTTCCTCACTATAATCCAATTTCATAGCACATGTCATCTTATTTCTCAACACACAAGCACTTGCATACACAACAATTTCATCACACTTGCACCCACATACCTACAAAGTCCTGTGGCGATGGGCGAGTGGCGACGCAGCAGGTGTAGGACACACTGGGAGCTGTAGTTGCAGACCTGCACACAGGCGGCTCAGTTCTAATGGTCGCTTTCTGTGAGGAGAAGCAGTAAGCAGAATTCGGCAGTCGGCTGAGCGACTGAGCAGACCTATTTAGGACCGCACTGCTCACCCCCGTAGCATGGGGAAGGGGCTAGAAAAGGTGCCCTAAACAATTGCCTGCTTCAAACCCCCTGGCTGGTTAACCGCGATCAGCGGGGATCCCCTTAAGCGGTCGAAATACAAAGAAAAAAGCTAGAGTAATTCCCTTACGGATTGGCGAATGGAATGTGCGTACTTTAATGGACAATGCTGGGTGAGATCGACCACAGCGTAGAACGGCCCTTGTGGGCAGAGAACTTGGGAGGTATGATATACAGATAGCTGCATTGAGTGAGACTCGGTTCGCAGATGCTGGGGAGATCAAAGAAGTTGGTGCTGGATACACCTTCTTCTGGAGTGGACGCAAAAGTGAAGAGAGGCGTGAAGCAGGAGTTGGCTTTGCCATCAAAACAGAACTTGTTGGTAAGCTGTCAGGATTGCCAAAAAGCATTAATGACCGTCTAATGACATTGAGACTTCCTCTGTCAGACAATAAACATGCAACTATTGTCAGTGCTTATGCACCCACAATGACCAATCCAGATGAGGTCTATGATGACCTCGACAATGTTATTTCTGCAACACCCCGCACAGACAAGCTTATCCTTCTTGGCGACTTTAATGCCAGAGTGGGTACAGACCACCAGACCTGGGAAGGAGTTATAGGTCCAGAAGGGGTTGGAAAGTGCAACAGCAATGGTCTCTTGCTTCTCAGGAAGTGTGCTGAACATGACTTTCTAATCACCAACACAGTCTTCCGTCTACCTAATAGGAACAAAACATCCTGGATGCATCCCCCTCCCAAACACTGGCATCTCATAGACTATGTCATAGTGCGGAGAACAGACAGGCAGGATGTTAAAGTGACAAAGACTATGTGTGGTGCAGACTGCTGGACAGATCATAGACTGGTTGTCAGCAAACTCAACCTAAGAATACAGCCTGCGAGGCGACCTCAAGGCAAGAAAGCTCCTAAGAGACTGGATGTCTCAAAGCTGAATAAAGACAGCATGAGACAAGATTTCTTAACAGACATTTGCAACCAACTGGATGCAATGAATCTCAGTTCAGAGGACCCCGAAGAAAACTGGACAGTTTTCCATAAAACAGTTCTTTCTTCAGCTGCAAGCACCTTAGGCCATCCATCTCGCAAACATCAAGACTGGTTTGATGAGAATGATGACGAAATTCAGAGGCTTCTTGAAGAAAAGCACCGATTGCACAAGGCACATCAAGATGATAATAGCTCAGTATCAAAGAAAGCAGCCTACAGCAACATTTGTAAGACAGTCCAGACCAAGCTTAGGGACATGCAAGATTCCTGGCTGAGGAAGAAAACAGAAGAAACTCAGTCTTTTGCGGATAGAAAGGACATGAAGAAATTTCATGATGCACTGAAAACCATTTATGGTCCAAAGAGTTCTGGAGCCACCACATTGCTCAGTGCAGATGGAAACACTCTTCTCACAGATAAAGAAGCTATCTTGGAAAGGTGGGCAGAACACTTCAATAGTGTGCTTAATCGACCATCAAGCATCAATGAGGATGCAATCGACAGACTTCCACAGATAGAGTGCAATGTTCTGTTAGATGAATTTCCTACCGTTGCGGAAACAAGAAAAGCAGTTCAACAACTATCATCTGGCAAAGCCCCAGGTGCAGATGCAATTCCTGCCGAAGTTTACAAGGCTGGGGGGCTACCCATGGCAGAGAAACTGACAGAGTTGTTTCACTGTATGTGGAGAAAGGAGGCTATCCCACAAGAATTTAAGGATGCATCCATAATCCACCTATACAAGCGGAAAGGAAATCCTCAAGTCTGTGACAATCACAGAGGCATCTCCCTCCTATCAATTGCTGGGAAGATACTTGCAAAAATTCTGTTGAATCGTCTGAATGCTCATCTTGATCAGACGGGACTTATCCCAGAAAGTCAATGTGGATTCAGAAAAGACAGAGGGACAATAGACATGATATTCACAGCAAGACAGCTTCAGGAGAAATGCCAAGAACAGAATGTAGATCTATACATGACGTTTGTTGACCTCACCAAAGCTTTTGACACTGTTAATCGTGATGGACTCTGGAAAATCATGGCCAAGTTTGGCTGTCCACCCAGATTCATAGCAATGGTGCGGCAGTTTCATGATGGCATGCAGGCACGTGTGCAAAATGATGGAGAGTTCTCTGAACCATTTGAAGTAACAAATGGGGTCAAACAAGGCTGTGTTCTGGCACCAACACTGTTCAGCATGTTTTCTGCCATGCTTATGGATGCTTTTCAGGACAGTGACACTGGTTTTCCAATCAGGTACCGTTTTGATGGCAACATATTCAACCTCAGAAGGTTGCAAGCCAAAACTAAGGTCCAGACTGATGTGCTAGATGAGCTCCTCTATGCAGATGATATGGATAAGAATGCCAGCACAGAGGCAAAAATGCAAAGAGCCATGGATCAAGTCTCACAGTCATGTGATAACTATGATCTCACAATCAGCACAAAAAAGACAGAGGTTGTACACCAACCAGCGCCCGGAAAGCCATATAATGAACCAACCATCACTGTGAATGGGCAAAAACTGAAAGTTGTTGACAAGTTCACCTACCTGGGAAGCACTCTCTCCAGAGCAGTGCATATTGATGATGAGATCACTGCCAGAATTGCAAAGGCTAGTGTGGCATTTGGACGCCTCCGTGCAAATGTCTGGGAGCGAAATGGAATCAAGCTTGACACCAAGCTGAAAGTCTACAAGGCTGTGGTACTGCCAACCCTCTTGTATGCATGTGAGACCTGGACAGTATACCAACGCCATGCAAAGAGACTTAACCATTTCCACTTAAGCTGTTTGAGAAAGTTGTTAAAAATCAAGTGGCAGGACAAGATTCCAGACACAGAGGTCCTGACGAAAGCAGGGATGCAAAGCATGCATACAGTCTTAAAGCTAGCACAGCTAAGATGGACTGGCCATGTTATAAGAATGCCTGATGCGCGACTTCCAAAGAAAGTTTTCTATGGAGAACTACAGGAGGGAAAGCGCTCTCAAGGTGGCCAGAAGAAACGCTACAAAGACACCCTCAAAGCCTCTCTGAAGGATTTCAAAATACCAATGGGGTCCTGGGAACAGACTGCACAGGAGCGATCAAAGTGGCGAGGTCTCATCAACAAAGGAGCAGCTCTTTATGAAAAGAAGAGAATCTGTGAAGCTGAAAGAAAGCGAAGAGAGCGCAAAGCCAAAACAAATGTGCCACCATCAGACTCTATGACATTGACTTGCTCTACTTGCAACCGACAGTTTAGAGCCAGAATTGGCCTAGTCAGCCATCAAAGAACTCACAAACACACATCAGCACTATTCAAGAAATAACGATGGTCTTTCTCATTAGTGAGAGACGAACTATCAGACGCTCCGTGGTTACGCAAGATTAGTGCAAATGGTGGCAAACGACGACGACACCAGTCGTAAAACTATTGTACACGAGTGTGAGGTGGTAGAAAGACACTTTCTCATTATATTTCGAGTACAAGATATGTAACTGTATATGCATTCAAAGTTACGACAGGTCGGTAAATTGTCGCCCATTGAATATTGGTAATTTATTTACGCGTGTGTACTATTTTCTATTTCGTGCTTAGGAGAGGCATTATAATTGGATACGTTTAAAGGTTGTATATCAGTGTTGTTTGTTGTATACATCATAATTTTATTTGTTTATCCGTGAAGATTCATTGACAAGTTAGAGATTCGTCATAACGACCGAACAATTAACTTAATGCTATGAACAACTGCAGAAGCTGAGGTCGATGTTGTATACAACTGCGTTCAGTTATTAATCGTACCCCTGCGATATTCAGAAGTGGATAACTGGAGGAATTTATTTGTATATTTTGTTATTTATGAGAGTAAATATTTACTTTGTATAAAACCTTTCAGACTTTGTGATGCTTAATGCCTAATTTGGTTACATAATACACGAAGCCCCTTTTTAAAAAAAAACAAATATAGCTGATATTGAGCTTCAAACCATGGTTAACGGTTCGTAATTGTATTCGTAATTTATGAAAGAATAAACATTTTTGTACTAAGGCTAAAACGTTTATGTTTTAAGGGCACTATTTACAAAGTTACATTCTGATTTTCGTTCAATGTGCATTCTAGAATGTAAGTGGCTGTTACTATTTAAAACTAAACTCGTCATTGTCATTTGCAGGAAAAAGCATATTCTACCAAGACGTTTTTTTTTTTTTTTTTTTTTTTTTCAGAAGAAATTTTGCTAGTAAGTTCCTTCCTAAGGTAAGCATGTCTCAAAGCACTGTGGAATCACATTTTACTTGAGCCCATTACATGGCCAGTGATCGCGCACTTTATTAACACATTTTACGCACAAAGTATACTCTTGGAACTTAGTCAAATGAACGAAGAAGAGATGTTCGCATAATTACAATTTTAATATATCGTTTATGTAATTTATTTAAGATTATCGATTTCCAAAAAAAATATAAAAATATATAGGGAATAAGTGTTTCAATGGAAATGACTGAAAACCAGATATAGTATTCTAGACGATTTATTCCTGAAGCCGGTGCCCCTTAGGAAACGGAAACATACAAGACCGTGGTTATCAGAAATTCAATAATAAGCACTGTAAAGTCATGAAAATAGCATGTGTGCAAGAAAGCTAGAAAGGGTAGCATCAGACTTTGTATCTGTCTAACAAATGGTTGTTGTTAACACCATTGAGTCACTTCATGCATCCGCATCCATCAGCCCCTGTCTTGGCGAATTATGATCAATAATTGAGATACCTAGTCTGCACTAAATCTTTTCAAGGATTACAGACTATACACCACGTTGGTTTTCTACGGATGTGTGTGTGTGATCTTGTGTAGAAATTTGATGTTAACAATTTCCTAAAACAGCTTCAGTGGTAATGTTTGCATTTCCAGGTCTCACATGTGTATAGAAACGGTTGGCAGTACCGCAACCATGTAGTCTTTCAGCTTGGCTCCATTTAGCTATAAGATATCTTCACGGAGCCTTACGAATGCCACACTGGCTTTTGCAGTTCTGGTTGTAATCCCATCATCAATGTGCACTGCTCTGAAGAGAGTTCTGCCCAGGTAGGTGAATGTATCAACAACTGGTGGATAATCTCGGTCTTTTTTGTACTTATTGTAAGATCATAGTTATCACATAATTGTGAAATTTGATCCATTGCCTTTTGCTTTTTTGCCTCTGAATTGGCATCTTGAATTTTATGGTGACTTGGTTTACAAATTTAAGAAACTTAAAGGAATTAATGATTTTTCTTTTCAGTTCAGAAAAATCATAACACGTTACAAACGTATAGGTTATAACTTGAATGTTATGCGACAGTCTGCATGCTTAGTTTTTAACCCAATCATGGTTGATAACTATGCTGCCTTCTTTAATTGCACGCCGGTGGGTCGGGCGTCAGACTCTATGATGGCCCCGACATAAAGCTATTCATTTTAGTTGGTTGGGGCCGGAGCTTCTTGTCTGTTGCTTGGCCCACCGGGGTCCAACTGGTGTTTTTCTTTTGCTCCGGAGTTAGTAGGTTATTCGGCGCCCAGGGATCTCCATCGTCGGGCAGCTTACTCAGTCTGTGAGTCCTGGTTTTTGATTCATCAGGATGTTTATCATGATTTATTTGTTTGTTCTTGATGATTCATTGACTAGTTAGAGATTCACCACGAGGACCGAATAACTAACTAAATGTTATGAATCACTGCAGAAGCTGAGGGTGAGGTTATGGCCATGTAAAACCGGTTTAAGCCCGCCAGTAACTTTGTGTTACTGATCGTTCCAAGTCGATACTTCTGTGGTGGTTCTTTTTGTTTAATGTCTTGGTGTTTAAAAAAAAATTTGTGCTGTTGGCGCCTTATGTATGTTTTCATATTTTTAGTTAAGTTAAGGTAACTGAGTGGCCACCTATTGGGAAAATAGCTGCCCATTCGGCTTACGATTGTTTCATGGTATAAGTACCTGATTGTTAGTTTGGTTTTTTTCCCACCTCGGTTTTTGGAGTGGGAATCTTTTTCTGATTGCGCCTTTTCCTGATCTTTGCCTACTTGTACCTTTTTATCCATGTCACCAGCATAGAGGAGCTCATCTATGCACATCTGCCAGCACCTTAGTTTTGGCTTGCAACCATCTTAGGATGCATAAGTTGCTATCAAAGCGTCATGTATAAGTTTGCATTCGGTTCTCAAGGCATTTTACCTGAAGTTGTCTTGCTGTGAATATCATGTCTATTGCCCTTCTGTCTTTCCTGAAACCACATTGACTTTCTGGGATTAGTCCCCTCTGACCAAGCTAAATATTCAAACGATTAAACGGGAATTTTCTTCCAGCGATTGCCTGGATAGATATGCCTCTGTGATTGTCACAGACTTGAGGATTTCCTTTCCTTTTGTATAGGTGGATTATGAATGCTTTGTTGGATAGCCTCCTTTCTTCACATACACAGTCTAGAGACTAAGTGCCCCAGCCACAATTGCATAAATCAACTCAGCTGACAATTTTTATCTTGAAACAATTACAATTTTTCAGGAACAGAAAGATAATGCTATTAGATAGCCATATACCCTTGCATAGAAAAGTTCAAGGTTTGAATACAGTTTACCAACTGAAACACTACAAGCTGCATTTGACATAAAACGAGTCCTTTGGAATATAAAAGTGCATAAAATGAACTCCACATGCATAAACAGTCTAGTCACATTCTTTTTACACTGACATAAGCTATAATATTTTGCAAAAGGGAAAACTCATTGAACTGAACATAAAAGATGATTGTGACTTATAACCCAGTAGTGACAGGAACAGTGGCTGAACCAGAAAACCTTCAAGATTACCCAAGAATATTTTGACAATATCTTTTCTATTGAGATTTATGGGCACAAATCTGTGCTCTGAAAAGGATCTAGTCTCTAGACTGTACAGTGAAATAGTTCTGTCAGTTTCTCTGCCTTGGGTAGTCCCCTAGCCTTATAGACCTCGACCGGAATTACATCTGCACCTGTGTCTTGCCTCTGGAAACTGTTGTGCGAGGACTAGTGAGGTCAGGTCAGGTTCACTGTTACTGTACCATGTAATCAGTACTACCCGTTGTCATGCGAGCGAATGGGGCTTGTTAGCACTGGACGGCAACTCATCTAGGTGTTTATTAGATCCTTACACAAAATCAAGCCGGGAAGGCGGAGCTCAATAGTTTTGGCCGACAATCCTCCTTGTTCGCAGGTCTCTAATCAAAACCTGGAAAGGTTGGATGGAACTATTCAGCATTGGCCAACAATTCATCTATGAAAAGGTTATTCCAAACGAAAACCTGTGTGTCTGGATACTAGTATGCTTAGTCCAGATATGCAAAGACTGTTTCGGTACACGGAGCGGAAGAAATCTTATATTGATTCAACGGTTCGCAAAGCGATACAGTAACATTTTGTGGAACATGCACAGCGTAACAAGGCACTAAAATGTTACGGTCATTCACTGCATCCAAATACCATCTAGCAAAAGAAAGCCAATGGACCCGACCAGAGACAAGGGTTTAGCCCGTTATCTAACCTCGAAGTCCGGTCCCTCCCTACAGGTCGTGACCGTCCGTCAATGAGTTTGGGATTAGAAGGTACCTGTAGGTCAATAGTTAATCGGAAAAATCGTTCTCATTACTAGTTATAAGAAGTTGTTCCATGGCCACGCGGGAAAGGCCATGTATAAAACTTTATCATATGAACATATGTCAACATTTCGTACAAAAATGTGCAATGGCGATGATAATACCACGCCTCTTTTTCAGTATAGGTCACCTTCCTAACCAGGCTTCATTCTCTTTGCCATACTCAACTGAAAATAGTCCAAGCGCAGAAGTTTAGATCATATTCATTCATTAAATAGAAGATAAAAAGGACTCAAACCTGTAAGATGACCTTACGACGTCCTTACTTAAGACACTTATCTGATTTTAACGAGTATTCACATTTTTCATGATGCAAGTATACACATAAAATTGATAAAGAACACCATTTTGTAACATTATATATTTGAAACATGTATGAAACATCATTATTTAAGAAATTGTGGATTGTTTTCTTTTGATGCCTTTATAAACAAGATATATACTTGAATGGTGTTTTAAGCATTAGAAATGACAGTTTTAGACGAATCGAGAAAGGGTAACAGTTTCCACAGCAGTAACACAGAAGTCGGTCCCGAAGAGACCAAGGTTGACCGGGAAGATGGATTTAATGCCAATTCAGATATAAACAATGCACATTTGGAAGAACATACGAAGGAAACGGATGTGGAGACAAACCTTATTATAGAGGAGAATGTTGTTCCAGATGGCGGATGGGGTTGGTTTATAATACTTGGATGTTTTGTTATTCGAATGATTTGCGGTAAGATATAGTGTTATACTGAAATGAACTAATTTAGACACTTAACATCTCATAATTTGGCCCCGAAAAACGGGTTAAGCCCTCTATTAGTTTCTTTACTGACCCTTTCAAGTGGTTCTTCTATGAATTGTCTTTATCATGTTTATATTGCAATAAAGAAACTACTGTATTGCAGTCACTGCTAAAATCGAATTTATGGGACCCCAGCCAAAATATGAAAAGTCTAAAACGTTTCAAATTCCTCTCAGTATACAGTCGTTGGACTGAATCCTTTTCAGAGCTAAGATTTGAGTTTCGTACATCTCAATAGAGGAGAGATTATCAATTTTGTTCTCTTATTATCTGGAAGGCGTTCTGGTTCAGCCACTGTTCCTGTCACTACTCGGGTATAAGTCACATTTACAACCATGTAAATAGCTGTTTAGCAATCCAGGTGTTCCAAGCATCTCTTAACTAGTTGTCAAAAGATGAAATTGACATTTCCTGTCCAATATTTGTATAAACCTTTGAAATGTACATATCACCCTATAAAGCACAGATGGGTCACAGTAAGAGTAAGATGGAATTGATAGATGTTGATTCCTCTTTTCAAAAAAATTCATTAGTTGTTTGAAAATAATGAAACAGACCAAGGTGACTGACAACGTTTGACTATTTTAAAGAAATGAACATTTTTCTACATTTAAATTGCACCTGGCTGACTTTTATGTACTGTCAATTTCTTGTCTTTGACAACTGACTTTGAGACATAGTCTTATGACTGTATATGATAACACTGTCAACTGATTTTGTTCTGAGAACTTCAGTCCTAAATCATGGCTCAAGATATCCTTAAGCCACATATTTAGGTCAAAACTACAACCGTGTTTGTCTCAATTGTACAGCCTTCCGTTATAAAAATGATAATTCGTTTGTTTTGGCAAGAACATTCGATATGGCATTTGCACACATTATAGAAGTACGCACATATTATATCCGAATCTAAATAGAACTTTCGAACGAATAAAATGAATAAACAGAGAATACTGACCTTGACCTTCAGGTGGTATAGGAAGATCTCACGGTTTGTTCTTCAAAAGATTTATAGAACGTTTCCACCAGAGCGCCACTGCTACTACGTGGGTGACCTCACTGTGTAACACGATCAGGCTGGGCACAGGTACAGTTGGGTCTTTCATTTCAGTAACTGATGCAAAAGACAACAATTGCTTTTCAATATGAAAAACTCATAGTAACGACCTGTATGTCCCCCCCAGTAACAAATCGCAGCAATAGATTTAGCAGTTTGTAGAACATTTGAATGATTGTGACCTTTAGGTGGAATAATAAGATCCCATGGGCTGTTCTTCAAAAGATTTCTAGAACGTTTCCACCAAAGTGCCACAGCAACGACATGGGTGACGTCACTGTCCAGTACAGTCAGACTTGGTACAGGTCAGTTTTGTGATTATTTTATTATTTATTTATACATGTATATTTATGGAGTGATTGCACCATTTCCTGATCATTGTCTACTTGTACCTCTTCATTTCACATGCATGTACCATATTGATGATTAAGTAAATACGAAAAGAAACTGCTGGACCCTAATAATATATCTAGTGGTCAGATTTCTGTCATAGGACACAAAGTGGGCTTCATTGTTAATTCAGAATTAGTGTGAAATTAAAGATGCACTAAAACGCCAAAACGAAGAAAATTACCACTTAACCAGACCGCCTTATTATGTTCATTGTACTTTCCGTTTTTAGGTCCCGTGGTAAGCATTCTGTGTAACAGATTTACTGGTAGAAGCCTCGTTCTTATCGGAGGAATTGGGTTTTGTGCATCTCTAATGATCTCAGGGTTTGCTCCCAACCAACCGTTCCTTTACTTCAGTTATGGAGCTCTTAGTGGTAAGTCTGTGAATATGATTTCTGGATCTCTGCAATGTATCAAGAATGTGCTGTTATTCAGACTTTTAAATTAGTCCCTGTTCTGTATTTCCGCATGCTTTACTACATAAATACAGGGCGTTTAACACAGCGGTTGTTCGTCTCTCGGTTATAAGTAAGACCATCTTTATTTTTTATTTTATTTATTTATTTATTTATTTATTGATAATAATTTAGTTGTTCATGTGTGTTGATGAGTTACTTGATCGCTGACTATGCAACTGCCTGTTTCAAGTAGAACAAGTCAATGTCAAAGATGCGGGTAGTCGCCCATTGGCTCTGGCTTCGCGTTCTCAGAATTTCTTCTAAAACATCTTAATATCACAGAAAAATGATGGAATTCAATTTTTCTTTATTCCCTTACTTCCATGAGTAAGACAATCCTCATGCATGTACATATCTTTCAGGTCTGGGAAGATCACTCGTTTTAACACCACTTCCGTTACTGCTGGGACATTATTTTGAAAAGAGACGAAGTTTGGCCTTCGGTCTTGCAGCTGCTGGGTTTAGCCTTGGTGGATTTCTGATAACGCCTCTTGTGGAGTTGATGTTTCAGGACTACGGTTTCACAGGGACATTTATCGTGCTAAGTGGACTAGCCACAAATGTCTTTGTTTGTGCCTGTCTGTTCAGACCAATTGAATTTCAACGGCAACTTTTAAGGAAAAGGTAATCCAATTCATTAAAATTTTCAATATACATTGATTTAATTATAAAACGAGTAAGAGCAGGTTTAATGTTTTAACAAACTTGACCAATCTTCGATATTAAAATAAGTGGGTATTTAGTAAATCAACCGTTTATATTTTATCAAAACCAACTTGTATTTTTTATTTCAGAAAAAGAGAAGAATGTGAAATTCCTTTGAATCATTTGGCTTCGGAGACGGAAGAAGTATTGAATATTACAAGTACACCAGAAAATGGCAACCATCCTGCTTCAACGAAATGCGAACCTAATTATTTCGAGAAGGGTGTTCAGAAAAAAGATAGTTGTGGGGATGAGGAAAAGGATGATTTACAAACTAACAACATGATAGATTTTAAAGCAGCTGAAACTCAAAGTGGCAATTTAAAACGGAATTCAAGTACTGTCACTAACCAATCAGTGACAAAGAAAAAGAAAAAGCTTATTTCATTATCAATAGTGAAAGATATACGATTTCTGACGTTTCTGTTAGCAGCATTTTTCAATTCATTACCATCGTCAAATTTATTTCTTCCATCGTTAGCTGTATCCCGTGGTCTCACAGAGTTTGAAGCAGCTTATCTAGTGTCTATTAATGCTGGTACTGACACAGTGTTCCGAGTACTCGCTGGACTTGTCCTAGATATGAAAGTGTTTAGGGACAAACGACCATTGATCTTCAATGCCATGACATTTCTACAAGCAGTTACAGTGTTTTTGATTCCTTCTACGTGGTCGTTTGCGAGCCTTGCCGTACTCATTAGTATTGAAGGAGCGGCGCAAGGAACAAGAAATGCACAGGTATTACTTTGAATGTTAATTTACATAGGTACTACTTCAAATGTAAATTTACACAGGTATTACTTCAAATGTAAATTTACACCATACAGGTACTACTGCAAATGTAAATTTACAAAGGTACCATTTCAAATTTAAACTTACACAGGTACTACTTCAAATGTAAATTTACACAGTTATTACTTCAAATGTAAATTTACACAGGTACTACTTCAAATGTAAATTTACACAGGTATTACTTCAAATGTAAATTTACACAGGTACTACTTCAAATGTAAATTTACACAGGTATTTCTTCAAATGTAAATTTACACATCTATTACTTCGAATGTTAATTTACATAGGTACTACTTCAAATGTAAATTTACACAGGTATTACTTCAAATGTACATTTACACCATACAGGTATTACTTCAAATGTAAATTTACACAGGCACCACTTCAAATGTAAATTTACACAGGTATTACTTCAAATGTAAATTTACACAGGTATAACTTCAAATGTTAATTAACACAGGTACTACTTCAAATGTAAATTTACACCATACATGTACTACTTCAAATGTAAATTTACACAGGTACTACTTCAAATGTAAATTTACACAGGTTCTACTTCAAATGTAAATTTACACAGGTATTACTTCAAATGTAAATTTACACAGGTACTACTTCAAATGTAAATTTACACATGTATTACTTCGAATGTTAATTTACATAGCTACTACTTCAAATGTAAATTTACACAGGTATTACTTCAAATGTTCATTTACACCATACAGGTATTACTTCAAATGTAAATTTACACAGGTACCACTTCAATTGTAAATTTACACAGGTATTACTTCAAATGTAAATTTACATAGGTTCTACTTCAAATGTAAATTTACACAGGTATTACTTCAAATGTAAATTTACACGGGTACTACTTCAAATGTAAATTTACACATGTATTACTTCGAGTGTTAATTTACATAGCTACTACTTCAAATGTAAATTTACACAGGTATAACTTCAAATGTACATTTACACCATACAGGTATTACTTCAAATGTAAATTTACACAGGTATTACTTCTAATGTAAATTTACACAGGTACTACTTCAAATGTAAATTTACACAGGTACTACTTCAAATGTAAATTTACACATGTATTACTTCAAATGTAAATTTACACAGGTATTACTTCAAATGTAAATTTACACAGGTACTACTTCAAATGTAAATTTACACAGGTACTACTTCAAGTGTAAATTTACACAGGCACTACTTCAAATGTAAATTTACACAGGTACCACTTCAAATGTAAATTTACACAGGTACTACTTCAAATGTAAATTTACACAGGTTTTACTTCAAATGTAAATTTACACAGGTATTACTTCAAATGTGAATACCCCGCTTCAACGATGCTTCTGTGTTGGTTCTTATTGTTTTATGTCTTGGTGTTTTAATTTGGTGCTGTTTGCACCTTATGTATGTTTTCATATTTTTAGTAACTGAGTGGCAACATATTGGGAAAATAGCTGCTCATTCAGCTTACGATATGTTTTCATGGTATTAGTACCTGATTGTTGGTTTAGTTTTTTCCCACCTCGGTGTTTGGAGTGGGAATCTCTTTCTGATTGTTCCTTTTCGTGATGGTTGCCTACTTTTTTTCGCAGGTATTACTTCCATTGTAAATTCACAAGTATTGATTACAGTTACTTCAAATGTACATTTACACAGGTATTACTTCAAATGTAAATTTACAAAAGTATTACTTCAAATGTAAATTGACTTATCGTGTTACTTCCAATGTTGTCATTGCACCTAGTAAACATGGCAAAAGTATTATCACAGCCGTCTATACCAGCATACATCATCATCTTGCAATCAGAAGGGTGCTGGTAACATGTATACTTAAGCAACCAGATAATCATGACTTCACTTTATTTACTATAAAACTTGCATCGTGTCACGAATGCTGTCTTGCATCGACTTTCCAGAGGTCCGTTATAATGGTAGATCTCCTCGGTCTTGACAAACTAGCAAGTTCGATGGCTCTGACCATGGTTGCGCAAGCTGCTGGTATACTGCTAGGGCCAACTATATCAGGTATTATGCTATCCATGGGTGTTTTGACGCACGTAAAATCTTAAGAATTAGCCCCAACTGATCCAACCAGGATATTGTATAAGCATTTCTCAAGCCTCTTATATCGAATTCTCATCTTTATTGTTTTACTGTTTCTAGTAGCCTTCATATACCCGTCTTGCCTTTGTAGCGTATGACGACCCTAAAATTTCACACACTTGTTGATCAACAACGCTCATATTACTCTAAGTACAACAACAAGCAATATAACTTGTGACACAATTGTTCTAACTCTCATATTTTATTTGTTTATTAAACGGTCTTTAACGTATTTACATCTTGTTCAACACACATGCAAGTCTTCCATGCGGCCCTCTAAAGACATTGATTTAGTCTTTAGCTTAATACTCGCATTTGATCTGTTCAAGGTTTACTGAAGGATATCTATGATTCCTACGATGGCGCTTTCTATTTCGGAGGTTCAGCAGTTCTGGCCGGAGCTTTGATCATGGCGGGAGGAAACATCAGAAAAATATATGTTGATAAACGGGAGCGTACGAAGAAGATGAACAACGAAGACGAGAGTGTAGCGTAAACATAGGCACTTGTATGTAGCATTACATGGACCAAAAACGCAAACAGATATGCGTTGGCACGGAACATCGCAATGGGTACTAAAAATAAGCAATTTGGATAAAGTGCAAATGTTTTAAAACAGCTTGTATTTTGTTAAAATATTATTTTAACACCTTTATTTCCACAAGATGATATTTGAAAGTTTCAACACATGTGCAAAGACGAAATTACGATTGCTGTAGATTGACACTCCGGATTATGCAAATGCAATTAGTGGCATTCGTTATTCTGTCTTAAAAATAACATAAGCATAACCGGAGAGGTGGTACAAAACCATTTTCTCATTATTTTTCGAGTTCGAACAAGGTATGTAACTGTATATGCGTTCGAAGTAAAAGGCAGGTAGTATATTGTCGCCAATTGAATATTGGGAAATCACCATTGCAATGTATATTCAAAGTTCTATTTCTACCTTAGGAGTGGCAGCATAAAAGTTTCCTCGTGTCTGATAATGGTTTTTCACAGATATTTTGCAACAGTTTAAAGGTAGATGTTTCTTGGCACAATTGAACATTTAGTTTCCGAAATGAGCAGCAAAAATTTGCAAATCGGTTGACAAATAAAACAAATCTAGTCAAAAACATTTTGAAAGGGGTTCATGGGCGGATCCAGAGCAGGGACAGAGGGTCCGGATCCCACCTGGAATTGCCAGATTATTAATTTTTGCCATGTTGAAATTTTCCGTCAGACCCCTTCTGGGAATTTGACCCCTCCTCCCCCCCCCTTTCAGTACAAAAATCCCATGGAAGGGAAATAAATATTTTCCCGCAAAAATAGTTCTTTAAGATTGCACAAAATAACTATAAAACACGAATGACTTACCTGAGACAAAATCTTCTTGATCTAGTAAATTGTTTTCGAAAAGTATGCATTTCCAAGATTATTACCGATGCAAAATCCCTATTTAAAAATCGCTTTTGTCATTACAACTTTATCTGCTGACCGATTTTCAAACTTTTGCAGTCTTATTAGGACAAACTAAAATTAGATCAAGATTTTTACATGAAAATAACTTTCCTGTCGTCCTCTATACAACATTTTCTGCGAACAACCATTATCAGAGGCAAGGTTTTAAACTATAGAACGAATATATATCGGTGTAATTTTATCCATTATGGCGTTATCATACTTTTATTTTATTCTGATGATTCAGATTCACCATACGAACAATTAACTAAATGTAATGAACAACGCAGAAGCTGAGACCGGCAATATTGATTTTTAAGTCCCCCACTCAGTAATTTTATATTACTGACCATTCCGAGAGGGTACTTATGTTGTGGTTCTAAGCAGATTGTTTATGTTGTTTGTTCTATGTTTTGTGTTGAATTTTGTGCCATATGCACCTTTTATGTACGTTTTATTTTCATACATTCGGCTTACCATCTGTACATGTTCTGTAAATGTATTACATTACGAAAACATACCCATGCAATTAACAGATATTTTTGAGCTTTAAAAATTGAAAATTTTCAGCTGAAAATTTTTGATATTTTTCTTATTTTTGCTCAAAACATCCCGATTCTAACGAGTACCCACAATCTATGTGTTTTGGAGCAAAAATAAGAAAAATAGGTATACCCCTGCTTATCCCAGTTTAACTACATAAAAGTGGGGTATAAGGGGGTATACATTATACGGACATAATCTCGTGATGGTACCTCATTGTCAAATGAGCCGCGACGCAAGAAAACCGGTCTTCGGGGTTTCCGACCAGGTCTGACATAAACCGGTCTGTGCAGTCCCAGAAAAAGGTTAGAAGCTTGAGATTTCGGATTTAAGAAGAAGAGAAATTGTACTATCCGTGTAGCGAAAACAAAGGCGCTGATCAGCTCACGATGCGGCTCAAATTAGTTTCACATCTGGACTTTCGTTCTGAGTGTGCCATTTCCTGATCATTGCTATGTTTACCTTTCCATGTGGCCATCCAACGTGTACAGATATGAGCGGGGCCATGACGAAACGTACGAGATTGTTTTAAATAGCGCAGTGACATTTTATTCGTATACACCAAAGTTAAGCCAATTCACTAAATGTTATGAACAATTAACTAAATGTTATGAACAACTGCAGAATATATATATATAAAACGATCTTTACTGATGAAAAGGTAAAAAGTAGCAATGATCAGGAAAAATATCTACTTTAGCGGTGAATGCTTAACACATTTTAAGCACAAAGTATACTCTTGGAACTTAGTCAAATGAACGAAAAAGAAATGTTCGCATAATTACAATTTTGATAAGACTGAAAAATTATATCGTTTACGTAATTTATTTAAGAACACCAATTTCCATAAAACATATAGGGAATAATTGTTTCAATGGAAATGACTGAAAACCAGATATAGCATTCTAGACGATTTATTCCTGAAGTCGGGGCCCCTTAGGAAACGGAACTAGACAAGACCGTGTTTATCAGAATAAGCACTGTAAAGTCATGAAAATAGCATGTGTGCAAGGAAACGATGAAACGGTAATATCAGACTTTATATCTGTCTTACAAAATAATGTTTGTTGTAAGTATCATTGAGTCACCTCATGTAACGCGTCCATCAGCCCCTGTCTTGGCGAATTATGATAAAAAAAAATGAGGAAGCCAGTCTGCACTAAATATTCTCAAGATTTACAGACTATATAAAGTTGGTTTTCTACGGATCTGTTATATTTTAATGTTTCTGACAGAAAACAGAAGAAATATTTGCTGACCACGAATATAATTCTTCCGTTTTACTCAAGGGATCAAATATATTTGAGCCGCCGCAATGAAAGCGCCAATGTGTCTTCGGAATTCTGCGACCAAGTACAAAACGCCTAAACCTGAATGAAATAAATTTCACAAAGTCCGAGAACATTCAGGAAAGTCATAGGAACAATAGATAGTTCTGTTATTTCAACAATAAGACTCGTAACTCATATAAGCCTGGCGTCCTCTTTTTGGGGCACTGGCAAACGGTATAACGCAGAACGTAGCGTCCCATCTGGGGCTATGCTGTTTGCTAAGAGGGTTTTCATTAAAATTTAAATGAAAATTCAAAATCACTCCTGATGCCCCTGAAAATGAAAGTGGACTCGTCCAAATGATAGTGATGAGAAAATCCATTCGTCAAAAATGGGTTAACTCCATGCTTATACGGCATGAGGTTTGTTGACAGCACCCAAAGCTTTCGACACAGTCGTGATGGAATGCTTTCAGGGCCGTAACCTTTTCTAATCAGGTAAAGCTTTGATGGCAAGTTATTCAACCTATTAACCCAGCGGGCACATGACGTCAAAATGACGTCAGATCGACGTCATCGACGTCGATATGACGTCATTTTGACATTATGTGCCCGCTGGGAGGCGATTGCAAGCCAAAGTTTTA
Source organism: Rugalucina vietnamica (assembly GCA_964017185.1). Lineage (NCBI taxonomy): Eukaryota > Metazoa > Mollusca > Bivalvia > Lucinida > Lucinidae > Rugalucina > Rugalucina vietnamica. Next base: position 41,441,529 of record OZ024870.1, read on the forward strand.
AAGCGCAGACAGATGTGTTAGGTATAATGGATAAACATACTAGTGAAGAGCCAATGGCTCATGTTTCCCCATCATATGATGACTATTGACTTACAGTAAGCACGAAAACCGACAGAGGTTGTACACCTACCAGTAACTGGAAGTCGTGCATTGAACCAAATATCACTGTGAAAGAGCAAACATTTTTACCTACATCACGAAAACTTGCCCATGCAATATATAGAGAGTTAAAAGTTATAAAAAAAATGAAACTTTTCAGGAGGGAAAAAAATGATATTTTTCTTATTTTTGCCGAGGCGGTTCTAACGAGTAACCACAATCTATGTTTTGGATCAAAAATAAGAAAAAATAGGTATACCCCTGTAAACCCCAGTTTTACTATATAAAAGCGGGGTTCAAGGGGTATACTTTTCATGGACATGTTTCACTAATGTCTGGGAAACACTCTCTTCAGAACAGTGCCCATTTGTGTGGTCACTGTCAGAACTGCAAAAGTCAGATTAGTTTGGCATTCGGAAGACTCCGTGAAAATTTCTGGGCCTAGTTGTTCAAAATTAACGACATCGTTAGTTAACGATTCGTTAAAATTTCAAACATGAATATTACAAATACACTATTATTTTTGTTGATAAAATTATCAACAAAAATAACAGTGTATTTGCTTATGAGGTCTAAACGATGATGTTAAGCTAACGAAGTTTTGAACAGCTGGGCCCAGGTTGCCAAATGGATTTAAGCTTGACACCAAGCTGGATTACAAGGCTGTGGTACTGTCATGCCTTTTATATGAATATGAGACAACATCATGCCTTGGGACTTAGTCATAATCGAGTGGCGAGAAGATATCAGACACAGAGGTCCTGAAGACTGCAGGGATGCAAAACAAGTATACGGTCTTAAAGTAAGCACAGCGCATGATTAGAGACTTCCCAACAAGTTTTCTACTGAAAATTACTGGAGGGAAACGTTCTCAAGGTGGCATGAATAAACGCTACAAAGGCACGTTTTGCAAAGCCTCACGAAAGGATTTCAACATATAAGTCTTGGGAACAGGCTGTACCTCGGTTTTCCCATCTCAGTTTTCACAGTGTATATCCGAGCGTATGCAGAACAGACGGTTACGGAACGGACAGACGTTTACAGGAGCACGCGCTTTTTCGCGCCAAAAATGTTTTGTACAGTTTTTCATCCAAAACTGTACGCTTCGAATGTATTGTTATATCGGCCTTGCATGTCCATCTACTATCTTCCAAAACACCATAATTTCCGGCATGGAAGCCTTGTAGTTTAAGCAGAATTTTGTTGCTTAGCAACAAAAACATTACGGAGCGGAACAGTCTACAGATTCGTTTATGTTACGGGGCGGAACAGACGTAGCCTACGAAAAAAACAGACGAATCAGCATACGGAGCGGTCACAGGCGGCCATGAATACTACACGAACAACACTGTGATGTCAAATATAACACTTTGCGGCAACCTTCTGTATTGTAGCACTCGAACGTGACCAGATGGAATACACCTGGTGACCTGGATCAGCATCGTACATGTATCAGAATAGCATCGACTATGTTGTGAAAACAAAAAGTTGTTTGGGGGCAAACAGCAGATCAGAGAGAGGGAGGGGGGAGGTCCCGATAGCTCAGTGGTAAAAGCGCCCGCTTCGGGGGCGAGATGTCGTGGGTTCGCCCAGGCCGCGCCATATCAAATGCGTTAAAATGGTACCAATGGCTTCCTTGGTGCTCAGCATCACGAGACAATCACGGCTTTTCTTCTCCTTTAAATATAGTATCACTAATAGTGCATATCTAACAATAAATTCTAAAATAAAAGACTGAAAAAAGTCTGAAAAGGTCCGATAATAAGACTCATGTCTGTTTTAACCGGAGGTCTATATGGAAGGCTGGCATTCGTGCTGAATACGTTAGTAATATAGAGACCCTAGAATTTCGGTCAAAGGAAAAGGTTCCCTGTTTGCATACTCAGTCCTTAAGCAAAGTCATCAAGCGAACACCCACCTCCGTACACACCGGCGGGAGTACTCTCCAAAGCATCGGTCATATATTCCAAAGTCTTTCCATATATGAATGATGCGTGAGAATCAGCCAAGACGCCGCAAAAGGGAGCTTGCGGCGGGAGATAAAATCTTTGGCGTGATTTGTAAGCATATATGATTCTGTCATGCATCTTACTTATTTGATTTACTCGCAGTTTATTACTATTTAGCCATGCTTGTGCATATTAACACGATGAAGCATCGGAATATGAACATGATGAAGCATCGAATGAATCCATGTTGTTATGACGTACGCCATAATCATTTATTAAAGTAAGGATTTAGAATTTTAGATGTCATGACAAAAACCTGTCGGGAAATGGCTTCCGCTGCCTGATTACTCATTGAAGTGCTAGTGTCGTCTAGCTGTGACAAGGACACAATACCGACTGTCAGCCACTAGCTAGCTGCGATCCACTGTATACTGGCCGATTGAGATGGCATAGTTGTTCATGACACTGCACCTGGGTTAAAATTGCACGGATGGCGTTTCATATGTATTTCTCCCTATGAATGTGGTGAAATATTTGCTAAGCAGGATGGTGAGGAACAGATGGACAGACAGACGCTGGGTCTGTGAAAATTCCGCTGTCTATAGTGAATCAGAAAGCTCGAGTGAGCTAAAACATGTTTGTATCTTACATTTCTACTATACAGCGTCTGTTTCTATCCGTATTCTAAAGCTCGCCTACGTCTGTTCCGTTTCGTATGGAAATGCGTCATTTCGTCTGTTCCGCTCCGTAACAAACGACTGTACCGCCCCGTAACCATGAAATTACCATACGCTTCAGAAAAAAAAAAAAAATCTTGGCTATTTTTACTGGAAAACATATAAAATATTTAATGTCTGGTGGTTCAGGACATATTTAACTACATACGGACTAAATCCAAAAGGTTGACAATGGCTTATTTTGCAAGCCATCTCGACACACAGCCAAAAAAAATTACAAAATATGCCATTTTCACACGTCTTGGGCAGTTATGGCGAACCCCCTGAAAAATCATTGTGCTCTTGAGCACAGACAACTAGACGGGTATGTATGCAACACATCTGCTCTAGTTTGGTCTCAATATTTGCATTAGTCACTTTAAAAGAACGGAAAAACATTTTTGGCGCGAAAAAGCGCGTGCTCCTGTAAACGTCTGTCCGTTCCGTAACTGTCTGTTCTGCATACGCTCGGATATACACTGTGGTTTTTGGAGTGAGAATTTCTTTCTTATTGCGCCATGTCCTATCATTGGCTTCTTTTACCTTTGCACAGGATCGATCAAAGTAGCTCTCTTTTATTAACAAGGAGCAGCTCATTATGAAGAAAAGAGAATCTGTGACGCTGAAAGAAAGCGCAAGTCCGAGTCAGAACGTTTTCGACATTGACTTGCGAAACTATGTTTGAATGGACTGAAATTCAGTTTCTTCCTTAAAAAATCGACAGGTTCACTTTTTACGTTTTAAATACCGCTTTTGTTAAAATCTTATCCTGTTCGTGCTCTTCGTACATTGTATGATATTTTTTTTGTTTTCTTTTGACCATTTTTACAAGCCCACATCATTGTGAGATAACATCATTTTCAGTTATCCCGAAAATTGTTCATCTGGGACTTGACATTTACACATTTGCACGTCTCCACTTCGCCTTCAACTTGACAGGCTGGTCATTTGTAAATTGAGCCGCGACGCAAGAAAACCGGTCTTCGGGGTTTCCGACCAGGCCCGACACAAACTGGCCTGTACAGTCACAGAAAAGAGCTAGAAGCTTGAAATTTCGGATTTAAGTAGAAGAGGAACTCTACTATCCGAGAAGCGAAAACAAAGGCGCTGATCAGCTTCGCAGTTACTGCGAAGCTGATCTGCGCCTTTGTTTTCGCATAGGCAAAAATCCGGTTTTCTCACGATGCGGCTCATTTATTGTCAATCACTCCCTTGATATTTCGTGTTGCTTATTTTGTCATTCTCTTCTTTTATGGGCTTCGGTGCGAGGAAACCTATTTCTTGTGTATTTATATGTCGCGCATAACTGACGCACTACGTTTCTGTTAGATACATAGTAAAATACCAATTAATTCCAAGAATTCTTGCTACCTAAAATTATTGTACAGTCAATTTGGTTTGTGTTGTCGGCTTTGCTTTCGGCGTCAGGTCTGATGCTGTCTTCTATGGGTTGTTCTGATTATAGTTCAAAATAGGCGGCAAGAATGGTAAATGTTGGTTACTGACAAAGCTGTCAGTATGGCTTGTCCCCGCATTTAGTTATCATTTTGGCTTTGAGAATTGAGATTTAGGATCATTGCTTGGTCAATATCTGTATAGTTTTTGTTTTCTTTGACTAGAGCGGTGCTACGACAATTTCTGCAAAACCGTAAATTCACCTAGTAACTACTATTTATTTTATGCACCTCTCACACTTCGAGACCTACTAGTGGCCTTCGGGCTGTTAGGAATCCTCGTTAAATAAATAAAGCATTAAAATAAATAGTCTCACGAATCGTCACGAATTCATAATTTTTAGGATTCGTGGAATTTCGTGAACTTTTTTGGTTTATTTGAAACTACTTACGAACCAGTAAGGACACAGACACGACAGCGTTACGAATATTCGGCGGACTCGGCTGAATTCGGCTGCAATCGCACGAACTTGGTAAGAATTATTAACGATTTACATAATCTATTGAGGGTATGCTGCGCGAAAGTTTGAGAATCAGTTACGAATCAGTTACGAGTATGACGATAACATGTGCGAATAATAAATATTCGTAGCTGTTCTTGACAATTCGTGAGATTTTTTCTCAAGATAGTTATAAAAGTTATAATACGCCTGCTTGAGAATCAGTTTCAAATTAAATGAAGGATGATGGCAAACTTCTCATGCTATTACTCTATCGACTATGCCCCCATACACCCATTCGATGATACTTGGGAAACTCAGTTCATAAATTACATCCCTGACTGTAGCTTTATCCCTGTAATGTTTTTCGCCTCTGAGGATGGATTCTCAGAAGTAAAGAAGTAGCTTCTCTTCAACGGAACTGCCTTCTGCCGCACCCTAAATGATAACCTTACTTTTATATGTATCTTTCTCCCGTCCTTTGGTGTACCTTTTTCGTTATATTACTGTTGTAAGATTCGTGGACTTCGTGGCGCGTTCCGGTGCAGTCGGCTAACCTTCGTGCTATAAACTGCCATATTAAATTCCATTAATCTCCAGCTTCATACAAACTCGTAGTTAAGTGGTAAGTCATTCATGAGACTCTTGGCTGATTCGCATATTGATATGAATTCGTAGATAGTTCTTACCTATTTCGTATCTGCTTCGGTGTGTATTCGCGACATTCGTAACGCATTCGTTGTCAATTCGTAGTTGGGTGACGAGCTCCGGAATACCCGAAAGAGTTACGAGTGCATCCGAATCAGATAAGATTGGGTTACGATGTCACAGAATGCACTACGACTGTGTTAAGAATTAAATGCGAATTTTTTTGGGTCGAAAATTCGGGACCAAAGTTTTGAACAGTTCAAAACTTTGACCACGAATTTCTGACTGACCCACGATTCGAAGGAACTAATTACGAACTGTAAGAATTAGTTAAGAACTATACGAATCGGTTACGTTTCAGCTACGAATCGAAAAAATTGTCAAAAATTGTCAATTTGTGACGATTCGTGAGGCAATTTATCGTAGTGTGATAGGGGCATTATGTAAATTATGTAAATTGTCTAAGAAAAATTGAGGTTCTTTGAACGAACATCCCTGATAACCAGGTTTTGATTTTTTTCGACAAATTCATAGGTACTATGAGTGTTAAATGCAACATGCGTTCGATATATGAAAAATAAATAAATAAACAAGTAATTATGTAAATTGTCTAAGAAAAATTGAGGTTCTTTGAACGAACATCCCTGATAACCAGGTTTTGATTTTTTTCGACAAATTCATAGGTACTATGAGTGTTAAATGCAACATGCGTTCGATATATGAAAAATAAATAAATAAAGAAGTAAAACATTCCAACCAATTTAATTTACGATTCTTACAAAGCAGCAATATTAATTATGCACCAGTCATTTGTAACCACTGCCTCCCCACCTACGGGGATGGGCGGGGACAGCAACTTTTTACAAAATAAAGCCCTGCTATAACCCCCGCACTATGGGGACATATGGGAGGTAAAAACACTGCTCTTTTTCCCCCACCCCCGGGGACAGGTAAAAAATTTTGATGGTAGATGTCAAATATTTCATCAACAAAAAACATTTACCACTTTTATGTAAATACAATGCCCTGCAACAGATCTTTGTGCAGTACATCATTTTGTTAAAATTCAGTTGAAGTCTTAATACATGTAAACTGTCTGCATTGATTAATTACACTCAGAGGCCCTAAGTGAGTTCCCAAAGTGAAAAAATGCAAGATCTTTAGTCATTTTTGTCAACATAATATAATTTATATTACTTGAACTCTATCATATTACATACCATCATGCAGGGAAGACATTTCCAAGCAATCTTAAAATATTTATATTATTCTTGATGCAAATGGAGTTTGTTGCTAAGCAATTTTACAACACCACATAAAATTGAGCATCGGTCTGCTGTTTGTGGTTGCCATGGTAACAGTGGGGTGAAATGAAAGGTAAGATATTAGGCGCTAATCTATAAGTGACCTAAAGGTCTTAAAATAATGAAGTTTAAAATGGCACTAGTTATATGCCGCAGAAATTCTGAGAACACCTTCACTCCCATTGACTCCCATATTAATTTGTCTTTTTTGCTTGCCAAAAATTTAAAAGTCTGCAGTTTCTTTTTGATGTGTTCAAACTTGTCCAAACATATATTTATGCAAAGGTAAATACATAGTCCTTACTTTCAGTGGTAAATCAACCAGGTGTTAACATGTATGTTACCATGTCAACAATTTTAGTTGAACGGGTACCCATTTTTCAGTCACGTTTTTAAATTGCCTAGCAACCAGCCAAGAATTTAAGATCAAAGTTATGATCAACAAAACATTATTTTCTTTTAGAAATTTTAATTTATCACATAACAAGACAAGAATTGTTTTGCAATATAATTAAAATTCATATTTCTATCACCCAAATTCACTTAAAAACTTGCATTTTTTCACTTTGGGAACTCATTTATGACCACTGAGTGTACATCGATTCAAGGAGGGAATAAGCTTTCACTAGGATTCCACTGAAAATTTGCTCATGTCCATTTTTTTTTTTTTTTTGTTTTGTTTTGTTTTTGCAAAAGCCAATACTTGTTTTTTCCAGACGTAACAAAATTGTTAGAGAATACGGAAGTAGAAGCAGCCAAAATTTATAAATTAAAGGTTTTTATCAGACATGAAGGCAATTAAGACCAATACCGATGCCAGGAGACTGCTGAATGTTCATTACAAAGAAAAATGCTTGTGCTTTAAAGGGACCGATGTAATGTCATTAGTTTTCGTGGCCGTAGAAAGGTGTGTTTTTTCTCTTCTTTTCTGCCGATTTCTCATTCAGAAGTTCTTAAAAACAATTGACAATGTGATTCATTCTCTCATTCAGAGAATTTTTATGCAAATAGTAGTGGAAAGTTCAAACGTGCGAAAAAACGGAAAATCGCACAAGAAAACGATCTCTCTATTGTGTAAATTGTTCTGTCTCTGTAGCGAATTTTCCTACCAAAATTACGACGAGCATATTTGCATAGACTTATTTCACTGCAGTGTCTTATCGCTAACAATATATTTTAACTACATCATGTTTTCCTATCATTCCTATGAACTATCACAAATTTGTGATCCGTGAAAATTGACCTGTCAATCTCCATCAACAAAAACTTGATCGTCAGCTTACTGCGCTCTGATTGGCTAAGGGCACAATTAGTTCACGCCTACTGCTTCCCCATGTCAGTGGCACGTGTCGGTCACTAGCTTGATCTTTGAACAATGACTAGCGGCTACGATGCCTTGATCTCTCAGCAGTAGCTAATTTTCTCACCTATTTTATGGAAAATCTTGGATGCGTCGCCAGAAACAAACATGGCGTAATGCGCGAGAATCCACGGCAGTGAATTTTAGGCGTGCGAAACGCAAAACACGCGTAAAAATACGCCCATATTGGAGTTATCGAGAACACAGAAGCAGCTGTGGGAATGGGTATTTTTGTTAAAAATATTGATAGAATTTTCTCACTTTTGTTTTGCTTCGAAGCCACCATCTTCTTTGAAATGTCCTCGGGAGATTTCGTCGTTACTGCTCTGCTAAAAGACGACCATCGCTCCGGTAAAACACGCTTAAAACACTGCTATTTCTCCGGCCCATTCCACGGCTATCGCCCCGCTATTTTGGCGCCAAATCACTATCCCAGCACTTACACGGCCCTGCCGGGGCACTCAATAGGTAATTACCCCGCTCATTAGCCCGGCCATTCCCCGGCTATCCCCGTAGGTGGGGGGGGGGCAGTGGTTACAAATGACTGGTGCATTACAAATACTAGAAAATTCCTTAGGATTATACACAAACCCTCCTTAGTCATGGGATAGTATTTTGCTGACGTAGCTACTGACTGTCGGTTGTTGATGCAAAACTACTGATGATGGTCATTTATAATGTTAATACATTCTGTCCACCTAGCGGGCCCGCTGGCCATAGTCTGACTAACATTCTGATCATTTGTCTTCTCACCTCACAGTGGATAACGCCTAAAGAAGAAAGCGGTTTATATACATGTAATATAATATAATCAGAGTCTGTCCGTTTAAAATTGTACTTTGGGAGGGACACTTTTGAAACAATAGAGTGCAAAATTAGCGTGTAAGGACAAAACCAGATAAGAACAGCAGAATTCGTTGTGACCACCCCATCTTCTCTTTCTATATACGACATTGCAAGCTTATGACAATCGTCAAGCTGTTCCAAACGGGTTTATCGGTTTGGGTTCAATGGGGCTGTTGAAATGGTTGTTTAGGTTGATATTTTAAACAAAATCGTGTCAAGCCTTAGGTATTCTATTCTTAATTTCCACGTGTCGTAAGAGATGTACGTCCCACGCTACACTTTACATATACGACATTTGGTTTAATTCTTAGCCTCATGAAACACACACAATTGCCAATCAATCGCCAATGGCCACATATATGGTCAATAATGTCTCATACCAACCTAGTAGTACATAGACTGACTTTCTGCCAACTATACAGCAATGTCTTGCGGGGAATATTTTCGGCTTACTAACTATGTTTATACAAACAAGTTATTTTTCTAAATGTACATGGTCTTGTGGATGATTTTGTTTAAATTGATGCTTTATGTCCCAGTCAACAGCAAAGGTCATGGGACTTTTACCCAACATTTGGATGTCATGACACTCAAAATGTGCTTCATAAATGATCATAAATATAACAACCTAAGCAAACCAATACGGTATATATGTATGGATGGTTTGACTAAACCACTTTTCCTGGGCAGGCTCAGACTTGAGCGGTTTACCAGTAATTAGATGGTCAGTCAATAGTTTAGAAGCTTTGCCCCTGGAGACACAAGCAGCCCCTATGCCCCAATGGGCTGGAGAATCCTATACATTGTTTGAACAGCACCCATCACGAAAACATGCCCATGCAATATACTGAGATTTTTTTAGCTTTAAAAATTGAAAATTTTCAGCTGAAAAATTTTGATATTTTTCTTATTTTTGCTCAAAACATAGATTGTGGGTACACGTTAGAACCGCCTCGGCGGTTCTAACGAGTACCCACAATCTATGTTTTGGAGCGAAAATAAGAAAAATAGGTATACCCCTGCGTACCCCAGTTTTACTATATAAAAGTGGGGTTTAAGGGGGTATATATTGCACGGACATGTTTTCCTGACGTACTAGGGTGTTCTAAGTGTTTTCTGGTATTCTTTGAACGCCTAACATACCAAGAACAATGGTTAAACGAAGAAACATCTCATCAGATACCTACATGGATACTAACCGTCATCCTAAATTGTCATTAACAACATTTGGCCTACATCATGTAGTGATCTTTACCTTAAAGACAAAAGTGCAAATGATCGAAACTCATTACGAAAACATGCCCATGCAATATTCATAGATTTTTAAAGTTGTAACAAATGAAAAATTTCAGTAGAAATTTTTCAATATTTTTCTTATTTTTGCTCAAAACATAGATTGTGGGTACACGTTAGAACCGCCTCGGCGAGGCGGTTCTAACGAGTACCCACAATCTATGTTTTGGAGCAAAAATAAGAAAAATAGGTATACCCCTGCATACCCCAGTTTTACTATATAAAAGTGTGGTTTAAGGGGGTATTCACTGCACGGACATGTTTTCCTGATGTAAAAATTAGATATTGAACTAGTGATTCCGTGCAATTCTAAGTCTGTTATTACTTTTCTATCTCTATAGTCAGTAACCGAGGACAGATAAATAATCAATGTTGATATAGGAAGTAGGAACAGTAATAACAGATATAAGCAACATAATTCCTGTTTTCATTAGGTGATAAATAGTCGTACTCTAATGGAAATGTTCGTCTATCATACGGGCCATATATCTCACTTTTCTCATTTAGTTCGAAACAAAATAAATACAAAACAGTATCGTGCAGACACAGTTTTATCTCACCGGGACTGACACAAATGCCTGGACGAGATTACACTTTAATGTCCTCTAGCAAATCATGACGCGAAGGACAGTATGTTAGCAGTATTTGTCTTTTTCATTATCTGTTTAATATGCATAATAAATTAAAGATGTCATTCGATGAAGAAGCCTTTGTCAGGTTACACTTAAGGTGTGGGAAACGGATGTAACACCCATGCAAGTATGAATGCATTTCATTACAAATCAACTCCTTTTTCTTCGGCGTTAACAGATACTACAGGGCAGTTCGATCGGGAAACACCCTGTGAATTCACCGCGCCCGGAAGGTGACAGTCAAACAATTGGTACATGCCGATGCAGGAATCATTGATAGTTTTTTTCAATAATCGATAATTTAAACTGGCGATGTCAGTGCACGGCAGAGGTACATAGCTAGTCAGACGCCAACAGCGCTACCGACTGAGCTAATTGTTCAAGCAAGGAAGATGAGGAACATAAATTCAGCCTCCAAATAACTCCCAAACTGCATGGTTCGCCATACCCGACAAGTTTGAGAGAAAAGAAAACAAATCTCAATGCTCTAATGGGGCCCAAAACGACAAACGCACAATCCGCCTCCCAAAACTGTTCGCTGACACGCTTTCGCAAGGTGGAAGAGGGCACGTCAGATGCTTAGATAATGTTAGCTCGGAGCTGTAACGGCCAAAAAAGGCATCCTTATACATGTAACATACCCTCTCACTGTAGGACCTGAAGGCCAAAGGATTTTGCGGTAGATAATGCGTATGGAGTATAAAAATAATTTACAAAACGTAAGGTAAAGTGTCGGTTTCAAATTAAAAGTCAGCGTAAGGAAGTGAGAGACGTGAGTGGTATTACACAACTTACTGAGGATAGGCACGCCTGCGTGGCATCAAATAATATGGACATTTATGGCGGAAACTACTATGCCATTTCAAGTGCATGGAGGGACCAAAAAGACTGGACAGATTTTTTTTTTAATTCAGTTTTACGTCCCTTTGAAGATTATTTCTGCTCATATGAGACGGGCCAATCAGTAGGTGGGGTGAAAACGGGAGAACCCCGAGAAAAACCACCTGACACACCCGCAAGCAGAACTTGGCTTGTCTCGCATGTGGCCAGATCGGGGCTCGAACCCACACCAGACACAGCGGTGAGATGATCGAACGATTAAGAAACAGCGCTGGGCCGCCCTGGACAGATTTGACGTAACAATAAATGCATGAAAAGAGGACCATTGATCGGGTATTTGAATTAGTCAATTATTTTACGGATATGGGATAGATAGTATCTGTCTCCCTAACCGAGCTTAATAAATGTAAAATTTCTGCTTGGCGGTTAAATGCCAGCAATTTTACATGTACTGTACCATCAAATGACCATGATACTCTTTATGTAGACCTGGCCATGAAATAGGCCATGGTATATATAAATCTTTAAAGCTCGAGTCTGCAACCGCAGTTTCAATATCATAACACATTCAGTTCTGTATTCACATGGGGCTGCATTATAGTGCACATAGTATAAAACATCAACAATTTTTCCTCGTAACGCAATCAAGCAAGGATGCTGGAATTTATCAAATTCAATTGTGCTAAGATCGGGAATCAATATAGTTCTGTAATGCCTAGAATTACTTATACTAATGAGCCGCGACGCGAGAAAACCGGTCTTCGGGGTTTCCGACCAGGTCTGACACAAACCGACCTGTACAGTCACAGGAGCAGGCTAGAAGCTTGAAATTTCGGATTTAAGTAGAAGAGGAATTGTACTATCCGTGTAGCGAAAACAAAGGCGCTGATCAGCTTCGCGGTTACCGCGAAGCTGATCTGCGCCTTTGTTTTCGCATAGGCAAAAATCCGGTTTTGTCACGATGCGGCTCAGTCTTAGATCATTGATTTCTGAAACAAACTGGAAAACTTATGAAATGCCTTTTAAACTCCGCCAATACAGATGACAAAGCGTGGATAACCCCTGTCACGGCCATCACATGCATTTTTTTCATGTATTAACTGAGACGCCCATTACCCGTAGTTTCATATCGTATAACCATGGTATTTTGGGGGTGCATATCATGTTTCTGTTATATGACATTGATCGTGAATACGAGTTATAATCGCCGTAATCAAATCAGACTGTTCTAAAATTAGTACTTCATTTAAAAACGGGAGAGGGATAACGACAACAGGCCGCGCATGGTATTGTACTGCGCATGTGCAAATTCGTTCTTTTTATAGATACTGGTAAATCCAATTCTATTTTCTGCACTTTATTGATAAAAATAACATAGTGCATGCTATGGCATGCCTACCATAGCATGATTCATGTTCGCACTATTCTTGATTAATGTACATGTTACTTGATGATACGGACAAGAGTTTTGTTTACCTAACACCATGGAACGTATTCTGCTGCAGATACAATACAAGATTGGGCGCCGTTACATCGTGCCTGTAAGGCTTAGGTTGTGATATCATTTCAACATCGCTCTATGATCCTCTATGATTGCTTCTAGCTTCTAAAACAACTGGATACCCACAAACAGAAGTTCTCTTGCCCCACACGAGTCCCGTGCTGGGCTCGAACCACACGAGACATAGCAGTGGGTTATAAATCTATTGATGAAATACTCAATCTGCGCCCGTGGTTTCGGTTACATTGTGTTTGTGTATGAAACCACACCCTTATGAAAAGGATTTTCTGCAGTAAAGCTACCATAACCTTACTGCAAGGTTGCAGCGAAGAAAAAGTTTGCCGCAAAATGATTTACGACTTCGCCGGACTTCGCCACTAGCGGTAATGTTCTTGCGAAGTGCTTTGCCGCTAGCGGTGAATTCGCCACAGCTTCACTTTTATGTATCATATTACAAATGATTGGCTACATGGTTGCCACAAACTTAGCATTTTCAACTGACATCGCCATAACATTACCAAAAACTTGCAAGTTTAAATCACACTTTTGTCAATATATCCAGTCCCAAGAACATGCAGGTAAAAACAACATACACTAACGATGTGATTTTAAATTATTCAGTTTTTTTTATCCTTTGACATCATGTGACCAGACTAAGACTGGCAAAGGATTTTAGTGCTAAGAACTTATTTCAAACTTGTATACATACATGCTAATATTTGCTAGGAAAATATATCTTTTTGGCGAAGTTATGGCGAACTTCGCCAAAGCATTACCACATCATAATTGCAATAATGTGCAAATGTTGCATGAAGAGACAGATGGTCTTGTAACCATGGTTGCAATATGTTATTAATTAAGATATCATAAAAGTGGTCACTTAATTACTTTTTGGAACAAAACTGCAGACACTTATAGGATGTTAGTGATGGAATGAACAGTCAAATTATAGGGTGTTCTCATGTTTTTCTTTTGTATTTGTGTACTTATTTGTTTGGAATTGTTCTGTATTTCAAAAATCTTGGATATACATAAAGAATACAGACCATGAGAAGAGTTTCAAGCATTTAAAATGGTATGTTAGCATTTATTTTATTGAAAGAGAGAAATGGATTATGGTATTCAGCATCTAGACATGATTCTATAGAATATGCTCAGATTTTATGTGCAAAAAAACATTTCAACTTTATTTGGAAAGCGTAATGAAAAGATAATTGTGCTGATGCTTATTACTGTAGTAAGAAAAAATATGTACAATTATCTTCTGATAATCCAAAGCATTACACAAAACATGTCTTGGATTTCTACATGCCCTCAACTTAAGCTAAGTCATTGAATTAAAGTAACCTGTTCACTTTTATTAATATGTAATTGTGAAACGGGTTCTGTGATTTGACTTACTGACATGCAAAGGTCAGTTAGATCCAATATTTTGGTTCCAAGGTAAGACAGTTACCAAATTTGTCACTCTATGAGCTATATATTTTATAAATCAGAAAAATGTCTTTTCATGTAAATATGGGAGCAATAAAAGTGGGAAATTGGATAATAATATGAGCAGTCATGAGAAAATTTGTAATTTCTGACCAGGTCTAAATTTGTCATTGGGATTTCTCAACAGTGACAAAGACAGCTATAGAGGCTTCTTAGTAAGATGGATTATATAAACAAATGTGCTGATCAGCTGTGCGGCTACTGCACAGCCGATCTGCTCTGTTGGTTGTAAGGTAATTTTTCTGTGACACAGCCCACCTCATGAATGTTCATTATTCAAATCATTTAGCTGGATGTAGCCAGTCCCTATATAAGGTGTGGCAATGCTGCGGCAAAGTTAGCCGCAGCATTGCCGGAAGCCCTATGAATATTCATTAACCATGAAAAACTTCTGGTGAAGTTGCTGCAGAGTTACATCTTTCCATATTTGGAATCTGGTGCATCACCAGAACATCGCCACAAAGATTTTGTGAATTAATTAGACTGCGGCAACCTTACAGCAATCTTCATTTGCATGGTAAAAACTTTGCGGTAGCCTTGCAGCAGTGTTTGCGGCTAGCCTGCCGCTACATTATGGTAGCTTTGCAGTTATGTTTGCAGGAGGCCTGTTTTCTTCATAAGGGCATGGAAATGAACATTTGCAAACCCGATCTAAACACCTCTTCAGATCAGTAACTTGCCTTTCGGCCTGGTCAGCAACCGCTCAATTGGGGATTCGGGAGACGAGAATTTTCCTCGAAAATGTCATCATAAACGAGATGTACGCCTTATTTATGATAGTAAGCCAAAAAACAACTAAAACAGAAGGAAAATCTCAAATTCAACTATTTAATTTTATGGTAAACATTAAAACACCAAATTCGACAGAAACATGAGCCGCCTCATGAGAAAGCACAATCAACAACTTGTATATGCGAAACCAAAGGCGCAGATCAGCTTCGCAGTAACTACTAAGCTGATGAGCGCTTTTATTTTCGCTTCACGGATTGTAGGCCTACAATTCCTCTACTTTCTAAATCCAAACTTTCAAGCTTCTCGCCTGCTTCTGTGCTTGTACAGCTCAGTTGTATCAGACCAGTGTGGAAATCACATTGTTTGTTTTCTCATGGGGCGGTTCATATAATAAAGTACAGTTATAAATGTACATAAACTCATTAGAGACGCACACATTACTATGATTGAAGTCTCAGAGGAATATCAAAGAAGTTCTATTAAATAGCTTTTGTCCGATTTTATGATCCTCGGCTCAGGTGAGTTAAAAATTATATAACATGCTCCAAGCATTGTAACTAGACCAAGACAACAGGCTGTGCATGGTGTTGGGCTAGTCGTTATAATACCATGCTCCAAGCATTGTAACTAGACGATGACAACATGCTGAGCATGGTGTTGGTCTAGTCGCTACAATACCATGCTCCAAGCATTGTTACTAGACTATGACAACAGGCCCAGCTTGGTAATGTTCTAGTCGTTATAATACCATGCTCCAAGCATTGTTACTAGACTGTGACAACAGGCCCAGCATGGTAATGTTCTAGTCGTTATAATACCCTGCTCAAAGCATTGTTACAAGACTATGACAACAGGCACAGCATGATAATGGTCTAGTCGTTATAATACCATGTTCCAAGCATTGTTACTAGACGATGACAACAGACTGAGCATGGTGTTGGGCTAGTTGTAACTAGACCATGACAACAGGCCTAGCATGCCGGTAAGGTCTGGTCGTTACAATACCATGATCCAAGCATTGTAACTAGACCATGATAACAGGCCGAGCATGGTGTTGGGCTAGTCGTTATAATACCATGCTCCAAGCATTATATCTAGGCGATGACAACAGGCCGAACATGGTGTTGGGCTAGTCGTTATAATACCATGCTCCAAGCATTGTAACTAGGCCATGACAACAGGCCGAGCATGGTGTTGGGCTAGTCGTTATAATACCATGCTCCAAGCATTGTAACTAGACCATGACAACAGGCTGAGCATGGTGTTGGGCTAGTCGTTATAATACCATGCTCCAAGCATTGTAACTAGATCATGACAACAGGCCCAGCATGCCGGTAAGGACAAGTCGTTACAATACCATGCTCCAAGCATTGTTACTAGACGATGACAACAGGCCCAGCATGGTGTAGGTCTAGTCGTTATAATACCATGCTCCAAACATTGTTACTAGGCGATGACAACAGGCCGAGCATGGTGTCAGGCTAGTCGTTATAATACCATGCTCCAAGCATTGTTACTAGACGATGACAACAGGCCCGGCATGGTAATGCTCTAGTCGTTATAATACCATGCTCCAAGCATTGTTACTAGACGATGACAACAGTCCGAGCATGGTGTTGGGCTAGTCGTTATAATACCGCTCCAAGCATTGTAACTAGACTATGACAACAGGCCCAGCATGCCGGTAAGGTCTAGTCGTTACAATACCATGCTCCAAGCATTGTAACTAGACCATGACAACAGGCCCAGCATGGTAATGGTCTAGTCGTTACAATGCCATGCTCCCAGCATTGTTACTAGACGATGACAACAGGTCGAGCATGATGTTGGGCTAGTCTTTATAATACCCCGCTCAAAGCATTGTCACTAGACGATGACAACAGGCCGAGCATGGTAGTCGTTATAATACCATGCTCCAAGCATTGTAACCAGACGATGACAACAGGCCGAGCATGGTGTTGGGCTAGTCGTTATAATACTATGCTCCAAGCATTGTAACTAGACCATGACAACAGGCCGAGCATGGTGTTGGGCTAGTCGTTATAATACCATGCTCCAAGCATTGTAACTAGACCATGACAACAGGCTGAGCATGGTGTTGGGCTAGTCGTTATAATACCATGCTCCAAGCATTGTAACTAGACCATGACAACAGGCCCAGCATGCCGGTAATGACAAGTCGTTACAATACCATGCTCCAAGCATTGTTACTAGACGATGACAACAGGCCCAGCATGGTGTAGGTCTAGTCGTTATAATACCATGCTCCAAACATTGTTACTAGGCGATGACAACAGGCCGAGCATGGTGTCAGGCTAGTCGTTATAATACCATGCTCCAAGCATTGTTACTAGACGATGACAACAGGCCCAGCATGGTAATGCTCTAGTCGTTATAATACCATGCTCCAAGCATTGTTACTAGACGATGACAACAGTCCGAGCATGGTGTTGGGCTAGTCGTTATAATACCGCTCCAAGCATTGTAACTAGACTATGACAACAGGCCCAGCATGCCGGTAAGGTCTAGTCGTTACAATACCATGCTCCAAGCATTGTAACTAGACCATGACAACAGGCCCAGCATGGTAATGGTCTAGTCGTTACAATGCCATGCTCCCAGCATTGTTACTAGACGATGACAACAGGTCGAGCATGGTGTTGGGCTAGTCTTTATAATACCCCGCTCAAAGCATTGTTACTAGACGATGACAACAGGCCGAGCATGGTAGTTGTTATAATACCATGCTCCAAGCATTGTAACCAGACGATGACAACAGGCCGAGCATGGTGTTGGGCTAGTCGTTATAATCCTATGCTCCAAGCATTGTAACTAGACCATGACAACAGGCCGAGCATGGTGTTGGGCTAGTCGTTATAATACCATGCTCCAAGCATTGTAACTAGACCATGACAACAGGCTGAGCATGGTGTTGGGCTAGTCGTTATAATACCATGCTCCAAGCATTTTTACTAGACCATGACAACAGGCCCAGCATGCCGGTAATGACAAGTCGTTACAATACCATGCTCCAAGCATTGTTACTAGACGATGACAACAGGCCCAGCATGGTAGTCGTTATAATACCATGCTCCAAGCATTGTAACCAGACGATGACAACAGGCCGAGCATGGTGTTGGGCTAGTCGTTATAATACCATGCTCCAAGCATTGTTACTAGACGATGACAACAGGCCGAACATGGTAATGGTCTAGTCGTTATAATACCATGCGCCAAGCATTGTTACTAGACGACGACAACAGGCTGAGCATGGTGTAGGTCTAGTCGTTATAATACCATGTTCAAAGGATTGCAACTAGGCGATAACAACAGGCTGAGCATGGTGTAGGTCTAGTCTTTATAATACCATGTTCCAAGCATTGTAACTAGACGATGACAAGAGGCCGAGCATGGTGTTGGGCTAGTGGTTATAATACCCTGCTCAAATCATTGTTACTAGACTATAACAACAGGCCGAGCATGGTAATGGTCTAGTCGTTATAATACCATGTTCCAAGCATTGTTACTAGACGATGACAACAGGCCGAGCATGGTGTTTGGCTAGTCGTTATAATACCATGCTCCAAGCATTGTTACTAGACGATGACAACAGGCCGAGCATGGTGATGGTCTAGTCGTTATAATACCATGCTCCAAACATTGTTACTAGACGATGACAACAGGCCGAGCATGGTGTTGGGCTAGTCGTTATAATACCATGCTCCAAGCATTGTTACTAGACGATGACAACAGGCCCAGCATAGTAATGGTCTAGTCGTTATAATACCATGCTCCAAGCATTGTTACTAGACGACGACAACAGGCTGAGCATGGTGTTTGGCTAGTCGTTATAATATCATGCTCAAAAGATTGTAACTAGGCGATAAGAACAGGCTGAGCATGGTGTAGGTCTAGTCTTTATAATACCATGTTCCAAGCATTGTAACTAGACGATGACAACAGGCTGAGCATGGTGTTGGTCTAGCCTTTATAATACCATGCTCCAAGCATTGTTACTAGACGAATACAACAGGCCGAGCATGGTGTTGGGCTAGTCGTTATAATACCCTGCTCAAAGCATTGTTACTAGACGATGACAACAGGCCGAGCATGGTAATGGTTTAGTCGTTATAATACTATGCTCCAAGCATTGTTACTAGACGATGACAACAGGCCGAGCATGGTGTTTGGCTAGTCGTTATAATACCATGCTCCAAGCATTGCTACTAGACGATGACAACAGGCCGAGCATGGTAATGATCTAGTCGTTATAATACCATGCTCAAAGCATTGTTACTAGACGATGACAACAGGCAAAGCATGGTGTTGGGCAAGTCGTTATAATACCATGCTCCAAGCATTGTTACTAGACGATGACAACAGGCTGAGCATTGTGTTGGGCTAGTCGTTATAATACCATGCTCCAAGCATTGAAACTAGACTGTGACAACAGACCCAGCATGGTGTTGGCCTAGTCGTTATAATACCATGCTCCAAGCATTGTTACTAGGCGATGACAACAGGCTGAGCATGGTGTAGATCTAGTCGTTATAATATCTTTCTCCAAGCATCGTAACTAGACTATGACAATAGACTGAGCATGGTGTAGGTCTAGTCGTTATAATACCATGCTCAAAGCATTGTTACTAGACTATGACAATAGACTGAGCATGGTGTAGGTCTAGTCGTTATAATACCATGCTCCAAACATTGTTACTAGGCGATGACAACAGGCTGAGCATGGTGTTGGTCTAGTCTTTATAATATCATGCTCAAAGCATTGTTACTAGGCGATGAAAAAAGGCTGACCATGGCGTATTTCTAGTCGTTATAGTAACATGCACCAAGCAATGGAACTAGACGATACCACAAGGCTGAGTATGGTGTAGGTCTAGTCGTTATAATACCATGCTCCAAGCATTGTAACTAGACTATGACAACAGACTGAACTTGGTGTATGTCTAGTCGTTATAATACCATGCTCAAAGCATCGTTACTAGGCGATGACAACAGGCTGAGCATGGTGTAGTTCTAGTCGTTATAATACCATGCTCCAAGCATTGTAACTAGACTATGACAACAGGCTGAGCATGGTGTACGTCTAGTCGTTATAATACCATGCTCCAAGCAATGTTACTAGACGATGACAACAGGCTGAGCATGGTGTAGGTCTAGTCATTATAATACCATGCTCCAAGGATCGTAACTAGGCGATAACAACAGTCTGAGCATGGTGTAGGTCTAGTCTTTATAATACCATGTTCTAAGCATTGTAACTAGACGATGAAAACAGGCTGAGCATGGTGATGGTCTAGTCTTTATAATACCATGCTCAAAGCATTGATACTAGGCGATGAAAAAGGCTGAGCATGGCGTATATCTAGTCGTTATAGTAACATGCACCAAGCAATGGAACTAGACCATACCAAAAGGCTGAGCATGGTGGAGGTCTTCTCGTTATAATACCATGCTCCAAGCATTGTTAACAGGCGATGACAACAGGCTGAGCATGGTGTTGGGCTAGTCGTTTTTAATACCATGCTCCAAGCATTGAAACTAGACTATGACAACAGGTTCGGCATGGTGTTGGTCTAGTCGTTATAATACCATGCTCCAAGCATTGTTTCTAGGCGATGACAACAGGCAGAGCATGGTGTTTGTCTTGTCGTTATAATATCATGCTCCAAGCATTGTAACTAGTCGATGACAACATGCTGAGCATGGTGTAGGTCTAGTCGTTAAAATACCATGCTCCAAGCATTGTAACTAGACTATGACAATAGACTGAGCATGGTGTAGGTCTAGTCGTTATAGTACGATGCTCAAAGCATAGTAACTAGACTATAACAATAGTCTGAGCATGGTGTAGGTCTAGTCGTTATAATACCATGCTCCAAGCATTGTTACTAGGCAAAGGCAAGAGGCTAAGCATGGTGTTAGTCGAGTCGTTATAATACCATGCTCCAAGCATTGTTACTAGACTATTTCAATAGGCTGAGCGTGGTGTTGGGCTAGTCGTTATAATACCATGCTCCAAGCATTGTAACAAGACGATGACAACAGGCCGAACATGGTGTTGGTCTAGTCTTTATAATACCATGCTCCAAGCATCGTTACTAGACGATTTAAACAGACTGAGCATGGTGTAGTTCTAGTCTTTATAATACCATCCTCCAAGCATAGTAACAAAACGATTACAACAGGCTGAGCATGGTGTAGGTCTAGTCGTTAAAATACCATGCTCCAAGCATTGAATTTAGACGATGACAATAGGCTGAGCATGGTGTTGATCTGGTCGTTATAATATCATGCTCCAAGCATTGTAACTAGGCGATCACAACATGCTGAGCATGGTGTAGGTCTAGTCGTTATAATACCATGCTCAAAGCATTGTTCAAGTCGATGACAAAAGACTGAGCATGATGTTGGTCAAGCCGTTATAATACCATGCTCCAATCATTGTAACAAGACGATGACAACAGGCTAAGCATGGTGAAGGTCTAGTCGTTATAATACCATGCTCCATGCATAGTAACTAGGCGATGACAACAGGCTCAGCATGGTGTAGATCTACTCGTTATAATACCATGCTCCAAGCATTGTAACTAGGCGATGACAACAGGCAGAGCATGGTGTTGGTCTAGCCGTTTTAATACCATGCTCCAAGCATTGCAACTAGGCGAGGACAACAGGCTGAGCATGGTGTTGGTCTAGCCGTTGTAATACCATGCTCCGAGCATAATAACCAGGCGGTTACAACAGGCTTAGCATGATGTTGGTTTAGTCGTTGTAATACCATGCTCCAAGAATTGTAACTAGACAATAACAACAGTCTAAGCATGGTGTAGGTGTGGTCGTTATATACCATGCTCCAAGCATTGTTCCTTTGCGATGAAAACAGGCTGAGCATGGTGTAGGTCTAGTCGTTATAATACCATGCGCCAAGCATTGTATACAGGAGATGACAACAGGCTGAGCATGATGTTGGTTTAGTCGTTATAATACCATGCTCCAATAATTGTAACTAGACGATATCAATATGCTGATCATGGTGTTGGTCTAGTCTTTATAATACACTGCTCAAAGCATTGATACTAGACGAAAACAACAGGCTGAGCATGGTGTAGGTCTAGTCGTTATACTGTCAATCCGGAAATTTTCGCGAGAACTTAATTTTCGCTAATATTCGCGAATTCGTTGCCTCGCGAAAATAAAATTCTCGCTAATAAAGAATTATAATAAGCTTTATAGACTGTACAAGTATCCGTTCGCGAATTCAAAACCTCGCCAATAATTCGGAAATAGAAAATTCGCGAAATAAAAGTCACGCGAAAATTTCCGAATTTACAGTAATACCATCCTCCTAGCATTGTAACAAGACGATGACAACAGGCTGAGCATGGTGGTGGTCTAGTCGTTATAATACCATGCTCTAAGCATTGTTCCTATGCGATGAAAACAGGCTGAGCATGGTGTAGGTCTCGTCTTTATAATACTATGCTCAAAGCATTGTTACTAAGCGAGTACAACAGGCTGAGCATGTTGTTGGTCTAGTCTTTATAATAGCATGCTCAAAGCATTGTTGCTAGGCGATAACAACAGGCCTATCATGGTGTAGTTCAAGTCGTTATAATACCATGCTCCAAACATTGTTACTATGCGATAACAGCAGGCCGATCATGGTGTAGGTCTAGTCTAATACCATGCTCGAAGCAATGTTCCTAGACGATAACAACGGGCTACGCATGGTGTAGGTCTAGTCGTTATAATACCATGCTCCAAGCATTGTTACTAGGCGATGACAACAGGCTGAGCATAGTTATGGGGTAGTCGTTATAATACCATGCTCCAAGCGGTGTTACTAGACGATGACAACAGGCTGAGCATGGTGGTAGTCAAGTCGTTATAATACCATGCTCCAAGCATTGTTACTAGGCGATGACAACAGGCCAAGCATGGTAATGGTCTAGTCGTTATAATACCATACTCCAAGCATTGTTACTAGGCGATAACAACGGCTAAGCATGCTGAAGGTTTAGTCGTTATAATACCATGGTCCAAGCATTGTTACAAGGCGATGACAACAGGCCAAGCATGGTAATGGTCTAGACGTTATAATACCATGCTCCAGGCATTGTTACTAGCCGATGACAACAGGCCAAGCATGGTAATGGTCTAGTCGTTACAATACCATGCTCCAAGCATTGTTACTAGGCGATAACAACAGGCCAAGCGTGGTTATGGTCTAGTCGTTATAATACCATGCTCCAAGGATTGTAACTAGACTATGACAACAGGCCGAGCATGGTATTGGGCTTGTCGTTATAATACCATGCTCCAAGCATTGTAACAAGACTATGACAATAAACTGAGAATGATGTATTTCTAGTCGCTATAATACCATGCTCCAAGCATTGTTACTAGACTACGACAACAGGCCCAGCATGGTGTTAGGCTAGTCGTTATAATACCATGCTCCAATCATTGTA
This sequence comes from Rugalucina vietnamica, assembly GCA_964017185.1. Classification (NCBI taxonomy): domain Eukaryota; kingdom Metazoa; phylum Mollusca; class Bivalvia; order Lucinida; family Lucinidae; genus Rugalucina; species Rugalucina vietnamica. The sequence goes on from OZ024870.1 coordinate 41,465,326, forward strand.
ACTAGACTATGACAACAGGCTGAGAATGGTTATGGTCTAGTCTTTATAATACCATGCTCCAAGCATTGTTACTAGACGATGACAACAGGCTGAGCATGGTGGTAGTCTAGTCGGTATAATACCATGCTCCAAGCATTGTTACTAGGCGATGAAAACAGGCCAAGCATGGTAATGGTCTAGTCGTTAAAATACCATGCTCCAAGCATTGTTACTAGGCGATAACAACGGCTAAGCATGGTGAAGGTTTAGTCGTTATAATACCATGGTCCAAGCATTGCTACAAGGCGATGACAACAGGCCAAGCATGGTAATGGTCTAGTCGTTATAATACCATGCTCCAAACATTGTTACTAGGCGATGACAACAGGCTGACCATGGTGTTTGTCTAGTCGTTATAATATCATGTTCCAAGCATTGTAACTAGACGATAACAACAGGCTAAGCATGGTGTAGGTCTAGTCGTTATAATACCATGCTCCAAGCATTGTTACTAGCCGATGACAACAGGCCAAGCATGGTAATCGTCTAGTCGTTATAACACCATGCTCCAAGCATTGTTACTAAACGATAACAACAGGCCCAGCATGGTTATGGTCTAGTCGTTATAATACCATGCTCCAAGGATTGTTACTAGACTATGAAAACAGGCCGAGCAGGGTATTGGGCTTGTCGTTATAATACCAAGCTCCAAGCATTGTAACTAGACTATGACAATAAACTGAGCATGATTTATTTCTAGTCGTTATAATACCATGCTCCAAGCATTGTTTCTAGACTATGACAACAGGCCTAGCATGCTGTTGGGCTAGTCGTTATAATACCATGCTCCAAGTATTGTAACTAGACTATGACAACAGGCCCGGCATGGTGTTGGTCTAGTCGTTATAATACCATGCTCCAAGCATTGTTACTAGACGTTAACAACAGGCTGAGCATGGTGTAGGTCTAGTCGTTATAATACCATGCTCCAAGCATTGTAACTATACAAAGACAACAGGCCCAGAATGGTGTTGGGCTAGTCGTTATAATACAATGCTCCAAGCATTGTAACTAGACTATGACAACAGGCCCAGCATGGTGTTAGTCTCGTCGTTATAATACCATGCTCCAAGCATTGTAACTAGACGATAACAACAGGCTGAGCATGGTGTAGGTCTAGTCGTTATAATAACATGCTCCAAGCATTGTAACTAGACAATGTCAACATGCCCAGCATGGTCTAGGTCTAGTCGTTATAATACCATGCTCCAAGCATTGTTACTAGACGATGACAACAGGCTGAGCAAGGTGTAGGTCTAGCCTTTATACTACCATGCTCCTAGCATTGTAACTAGGCGATGACAAAAGGTTGAGCATGGTGTTGGTCTAGTTGTTATAATACCATGCTCCAAGCATTGTTCATTTGCGGCATAAACAGGCTGAGCATGGTGTATGTCTAGACGTTATAATACCACGTTCCAAGCATTGTTCCTATGCGATAAAACAGGCTCAGCATGTTGTGTCTATCTGTTATAATACCGTGCTCCAAGCATTGTTACTAGGAGATGGCGACAGACTGAGCATGGAGTTAGACGATGACAACAGGCTAAGCATGGTGAAGGTTTAGTCGTTATAATACCATGGTCCAAGCTTTGCTACTAGGCGATGACAACAGGCCAAGCATGGTAATGGTCTAGTCGTTATAATACCATGCTCCAACCATTGTTACTAGGCGATGACAACAGGCTGAGCATGGTGTTGGTCTTGTCGTTATAATACTATGCTCCATGCATTGTATCTAGGCGATGACAACAGGCTGAGCATGGTGTTGGTCTATAGTCGTTATTATACCATGCTCAAAGCATTGTAATTAGGCGATGACCATTCTGGGCCTGTTGTTATCGGCTAGTAACCATGCTTGGAGCATGGTATTATAACGATTAGACCTACACCATGCTTAGCCTGTTGTTATCGTCTAGTTTCAATGCTTGGATCATGGTATTATAACGACTAGACTAACACCATGCTCAGCCTGTTGTCATCGTCTAGTAACAATGCTTGGAGTATGGTATTATAACGACTAGACTAACACCATGCTCAGCCTGTTGTATTCGCCTAGTAACAATGCTTGGAGCATGGTATTATAACGACTAGACCAACACCATGCTGGGCCTGTTGTCATAGTCTAGTTTCAATGCTTGGAGCATGGTATTATAACGACTTGACCTACACCATGCTCAGTCTATTTTCATCGCCTAGTAACAATGCTTGGAGCATGGTATTGTAAGACTAGACCTACACCATGCTCAGCCTGTTGTCATCGTCTAGTAACAATGCTTGGAGCATGGTATTATAACGACTAGACCATAACCATGCTGGGCCTGTTGTCATTATCTAGTAACAATGCTTGGAGCATGGTATTATAACGTCTAGACCTACACCATGCTCGGCCTGTTGTCATAGTCTAGTTACAATCCTTGGAGCATGGTATTATAACGACTAGACCATAACGATGCTGATCATATTGTTATCGTCTAGTAACAATGCTTGGAGCATGGTATTATAACGACTAGAGCATTACCATGCTTGGCCTGTTGTCATAGTCTAGTTACAATGCTTGGAGCATGGTATTATAACGACTAGACCATAACCATGCTGGGCCTGTTGTCATCGCCTAGTAACAATGCTTGGAGCATGGTATTATAACGTCTAGACCTACACCATGCTCGGCCTGTTGTCATAGTCTAGTTACAATCCTTGGAGCATGGTATTATAACGACTAGACCATAACGATGCTGAGCATATTGTTATCGTCTAGTAACAATGCTTGGAGCATGGTATTATAACGACTAGAGCATTACCATCTTGGCCTGTTGTCATCGGCTAGTAACAATACTTGGAGCATGGTATTATAACGACTAGATCTACACCATGCTTAGCTTGTTGTTATCGTCTAGTTACAATGCTTGGAGCATGGTATTATAACGACTAGACCATAACCATGCTGGGCCTGTTGTCATCGCCTAGTAACAATGCTTGGAGCATGGTATTATAACGACTAAACCTTCACCATGCTTAGCCTGTTGTTATCGCCTAGTAACAATGCTTGGAGCATGGTATTATAACGACTAGACCATAACCATGCTTGACCTGTTGTCATCCCCTAGTAAGTAGTAAACATGCTTGAAGCATGGTATTATAATGACTAGACCTACACCAAGCTCAACCTGTTGTGGGATACAGATTCTGAAAAAGTCGTTTCGACTTTCTTCTGAATCCCTTGTTATATATGCAACGGTTGTATAAAATGCTTTGTTTGTATTATTATATGTGCATGTATATACAGAAATAAAAGTTTAAACCAACCTGTTGTCATCGTCTGGTAACAACGCTTGGAGCATGGTATTATAACGACTAGACCATTACCATGCTGGGCCTGTTGTCATCGCCTACTAACAATGCTTGCAGTATGGTATTATAACGACTAGACCTACACCATGCTTAGCCTGTTGTTATCGTCTAGGAACATTGCTTGGAGCATGGTATTTGACAAGACCTACACCATGATCGGCCTGCTGTTATCGCATAGTAACAATGCTTGGAGCATGGTATTATAACGACTAGAACTACACCATGATAGGCCTGTTGTTATCGCCTAGCAACAATGCTTTGAGCATGCTATTATAAAGACTAGACCAACATCATGCTCAGCCTGTTGTTATCGCTCAGTAACAATGCTTTGAGCATGGTATTATAACGACTAGACCTACACCATGCTCAGCCTGTTTTCATCGCATAGGAACAATGCTTAGAGCATGGTATTATAACAACTAGACCACAACAATGCTCAGCCTGTTGTCATCGTCTTGTTACAATGCTTGAAGCATGGTATTATAACGACTAGATCTACACCATGCTCAGCCTGTTGTTTTCGCGAAGTTACAATGCTTGGAGCATGGTATTATAACGACTAGAAATGCACCATGCTCAAGTTATTGTCATGGTCTAATTACAATGCTTGGAGCATGGTATTATAACGACTAGCCCAACACCATACTCGGCCTGTTGTCATAGTCTAGTTACAATCCTTGGAGCATGGTATTATAACGACTAGACCTTAACGATGCTGGGCATATTGTTATCGTCTAGTAACAATGCTTGGAGCATGGTATTATAACGACTAGACCATAACCATGCTCGGCCTGTTGTCATAGTCTAGTTACAATCCTTGGAGCATGGTATTATAACGACTAGCCCAACACCATGCTGGGCCTGTTGTCATCGTCTAGTAACAATCCTTGGAGCATGGTATTATAACGTCTAGACCTACACCGTGCTGGGCCTGTTGTCATAGTCTAGTTACAATCCTTGGAGCATGGTATTATAACGACTAGACCATAACGATGCTGGGCATATTGTTATCGTCTAGTAACAATGCTTGGAGCATGGTATTATAACGACTAGAGCATTACCATGCTTGGCCTGTTGTCATCGGCTAGTAACAATGCTTGGAGCATGGTATTATAACGACTAGAGCATTACCATGCTTGGCCTGTTGTCATCGGCTAGTAACAATGCTTGGAGCATGGTATTATAACGACTAGACCATTACCATGCTTAGCTTGTTGTTATCGTCTAGTTACAATGCTTGGAGTATGGTATTATAACGACTAGACCATTATCATGCTTGGACTGTTGTCATCGCCTAGTAACAATGCTTGGAGCATGGTATTATAACGACTAGACCATTACCATGCTTGGCCTGTTGTCATCGCCTAGTAACAATGCTTGGACCATGGTATTATAACGATTAAACCTTCACCATGCTTAGCCTGTTGTTATCGCCTAGTAACAATGCTTGGAGCATGGTATTATCACGACTAGACCATAACCATGCTTGGCCTGTTGTCATCGCCTAGTAACAATGCTTGGAGCATGGTATTAAAATGACTAGACCTACACCATGCTCAGCCTGTTGTCATCGTCTAGTAACAATGCTTGGAGCATGGTATTATAACGACTAGACCATTACCATGCTGGGCCTGTTGTCATCGCCTAGTAACAATGCTTGGAGTATAGTATTATAACGACTAGACCTACACCATGCTTAGCCTGTTGTTATCGTCTAGGAACATTGGAGCATGGTATTTGACTAGACCTACACCATGATCGGCCTGCTGGTATCGCATAGTAACAATGCTTGAAGCATGGTATTATAACGACTAGAACTACACCATGATAGGCCTGTTGTTATCGCCTAGCAACAATGCTTTGAGCATGCTATTATAAAGACTAGACCAACATCATGCTCAGCCTGTTGTTATCGCTCAGTAACATTGCTTTGAGCATGGTCTTATAACGACTAGATCTACACCATGCTCAGCCTGTTTTCATCGTATAGGAACAATGCTTAGAGCATGGTATTATAACGACTAGACCACAACAATGCTCAGCCTGTTGTCATCGTCTTGTTACAATGCTTGGAGCATGGTATCATAACGACTAGACCTACACCATGCTCAGCCTGTTGTTTTCGCCTAGTAACAATGCTTTGAGCAGGGCATTATAAAGACTAGACCAACACCATGATCAGCATGTTGATATCGTCTAGTTACAATTATTGGAGCATGGTATTATAACGAATAAACCAACATCACGCTCAACCTGTTGTCATTCCCTGGTTACAATGCTTGGAGCATGGTATTATAATGACTAGACCTACACCTGGCTCGCCCGGTTTTCATCGCAAAGGAACAATGCTTGGAGCATGGTATATAACGACTAGACCTACACCATGCTTAGACTGTTGTTATTGTCTAGTTACAATTCTTGGAGCATGGTATTATAACGACTAAACCAACATCATGCTCAGCCTGTTGTAACCGCCTGGTTACAATGCTTGGAGCATGGTGTTACAATGGCTAGACCAACACCATGCTCAGCCTGTTGTCATCGCCTAGTTACAATGCTTGGAGCATGGTATAACAATGGCTAGACCAACACCATGTTCAGCCTGTTGTAATCGCCTGGTTACAATGCTTGGAGCATGGTATTACAATGGCTAGACCAACACCATGCTCAGCCTGTTGTCATCGCCTAGTTATACAATGCTTGGAGCATGGTATTACAATGGCTAGACCAACACCATGCTCAGCCTGTTGTCATCGCCTAGTTACAATACTTGGAGCATGGTATTACAATGGCTAGACCAATACCATGCTCAGCCTGTTGTCATCGCCTAGTTATACAATGCTTGGAGCATGGTATTATAACGAGTAGACCTACACCATGCCGAACCTGTTGTCATCGCCTAGTTACAATGCTTGGAGCCTGGTATTATAACGACTAGACCTTCACCATGCTCAAACTGTTGTCATCGTCTTGTTACAATGCTTAGAGCATGATATTATAACGGCTTGACCAACATCATGCTCAGCCTATTGTCATCGCCTTGAACAATGCTTGGAGCATGGTATTATAACGACTAGACCTACGCCATGCTCACCTTGTTGTGATCGCCTAGTTACAATGCTTGGAGCATGATATTATAACGACTAGACCAACATCATGCTCAGCCATTTGCCATCGTCTAGTTACAATGCTTGGAGCATGGTATTTTAACGACTAGACCTACACCATGCTCAGCCTGTTGTAATCGTCTTGTTACAATGCTTGGAGCATGGTATTCTAACGACTAGACCTACACCATCCTTAGCCTGTTGAAATCGTCTAGTAACAATGCTTGGAGCATGGTATTATAAATACTAGACCAACACCATGCTCGGCCTGTTGCCATCGTCTTGTTACAATGCTTGGATCATGGTATTATAAAGACTAGACCAACACCATGCTCGGCCTGTTGTCATCGTCTTGTTACAATGCTTGAAGCATGGTATTATAAAGACTAGACAAACACCATGCTCAGCCTGTTGTTTTCGCCTAGTAGCATTGCTTGGAACATGGCATTATAAAGATCTACGTCATACTCTGTTGGTTGTCATTGTGATTCAGACTGCTGTTATCGTCTAGAAATAATGCTCTGAGCATAATATTGTAAAACAGAAAAAAAGTAGCGTATAACTCAAACGCGCGCTGGGCGTATTTTACATTTTTGGTCAACACGCCCGGTGCGCGTTTGGCTTATTCTCTTATGTGTGACTGCTGTTTAAAACGTGCGCAAAACGTATTTAACGCGCCTGTAACGCTTGGAACTTATTCGAAAAGTATAAGACACACGCCCGAGACACACTGAGCCTCTAGAAATTTTTTAACCATATTAAACAAAATTTTGAGCCCAAACTTTTAACAAAGTACAGCGACGCGCACCGGACGAACACCAAGCGTACCCAATGCGCTTTGCCGGAACGTGTTTCCGTATGTGGAATTTTGCATTTTTTGTTTTCAACAAGCCCGGTGCGCGTTTCTTTTATACGCTAATGTGTGGCTGCAATTTAAGATCATTGTCTGTCCATTAATATGCCAGAGTAACAATGCTCTGAGCATGGCATCATAGTAGGTTTTAGTAACAATTACTGGACCATAGATGTTCCGATGTTCATTTGATCACGAATTGATTAGAAAATAAAATAAAAACTAAGCCGTGGCCTTCTGATGGAATTTCAGGTATACATGGAGTTTGAGAGCACCCTCCACAGCGTAGTGTCCTTGAATAAACACTATGTAAGTAAACCTATTAGCTCGATCAGTACCATTGTTGCCCGCAAGTTCAAGTAGCCTACAGCACACGCACAGACACACAGAGAGGTGCAAGTACAAACACGCACGCACGCACATTGTATTGCCAAAGCCTGTGCGCTAGGATTATACAAACGTAAATTAACAACCAAAACGAAGGAAAAAAATTAGTATTAAAACAACAACAACAAAAAAAATTATCAGTGTTTATAGATATATAGGCCTACATGTATGTAGCTATTAGGTCGAAGCTGATGCAAAATGTCCACATGTAATTATGCTTGTATTTGAACTAGGAACTTGTGCATAATGTGCATGTAGAAGAGCCTAACTACATGCAAATTCGATATAATGTGTTCCGAAAAAGGAATCGTCAGTAAAAAGATAACAAAACATGCAAACACATTATGATTATTATTTTACCTCCTGAAATATCATATCTGCCAAAGTTTTTCGTTGACCGAACTTCGGAAAATGACGTACAAGTGGCATACTCAAAATCATCGATTAAGCATTTCGCCTCTTCAAGTGATGACACGCGACCATAATACGAATTTTGTTTCCATTGAAACCCACTTTCCCAAAGATTTGTTTTTGCAGCCTCCGTATCAGTGCGCTAAAAATAGTTTCTTTGTTTTCTACCTATATTTAAACAAGATCGGTATTTACAGAAACTATTTATACACAAGGTCAAGAGCATGCGCAGTACAAAACCATGCGCGGCCTGTTGTCGTTATCCCGTTCCCTTTAAAAACGGTTTTGTTTTACAGCTGCTGTGTGTATGTACTACATTTTTGATACAATCCGAAAACAAATGCCAAGGTTATGTTGAAAACTACTGATAGTACTTTATTCTTCGTAAACGCTTTATTCTAGAAACAAAATACTTATCAACAGATAAACCGCCAGAAATAGCTTAATTTGTCAATAGAATTATCTTTGTTTTATTGACTTTCAAGCTCCATATAGATTGGACCAGACCAAATAAGCAAGGAGAGATAATAAAATTTCCTCAATCAATATAGCCAGGTCTAGACATCATTACTAATAGAACTTGGAAATATTTTTAAAGCGAAATAAAATACATTGCTTCTCTTGAATTGTGTTTAATCGTTGGGATTTTAGCTTAATTACAGCAAACGTTTTTGTTACACGTGTTCGCCAATTGAACACTATGTTTGTTTTTATTTAATTTCGTTTTGTCGTTGTCCCCAGTAAAAACGGCAATCGGTGTCCCAGGAAAAGTGGTTTATCTTCATTATATGACTGTTTATTGTATTTGCCTCTCTGTCGTGCTCGTTGCCTATCGTTTCGGTTGAAACTTAGCCGGATGGCTACCTTGTTGGGAAAGAGCTAGTCAATCTGCCGAAGTTTTCGAGTGTGTTGTCGGAAAAATGTTTTGTTATGTTTTATGCATTTTTCCCACCTGGTGTCTATGTTGGATCTTGAAATTTAACTGCATCGATTCCTGGTCCGTCTATTCTTATACTTTCCTACTCGCGTAATGCATGGTTCAACGTCACTACATTTATAATTTTCATACGTCGTTTTACCACCCATTAAAATCTTGTTCGTAAGTCTAACGTGTACTCACAATCCATGTTTTGAGGAAAACAAATAAGAAAGAAAGTATACCCCTGCAAACCCCAGTATTTCTACATAAAAGTGGGGTTCAAGGGGATAAACTTTTCATGGACATGTTTTCCTGATGCTGATTTGTTGGGTTGTTTGATTTGTGGCTTAGCATCCCAGTTAATCTGATTAATGCCAGTTTCGGTATCTGTGATTATCCTACGACTGTGACATTGTCGATGTACATTTTAGCTCACCTGAGCCGAAGGCTCACAGGTGAGCTTATAGTATACCCGTGCTCCGTCGTCCATCCGTCGTCCATCCGTCGTCCACAGTTTCAAAGATCTTCGCCTCTGAAACAATTGGCCAATCAAAGTCAAACTTCATGTGGAGCATCTTTAGGAAGAGGGAACGAAAGTTTGTATAAATGGTCCAGGTCACATGATCAAGATGGCCGCCATGGTTATAAATAGCAAAAACATTTAAAAATCTACTACTCCAGAACAAGAAGGCCTATGATTTTGAAACTTGGCATGAAGCATCAGGCATTGGAGCTCTATAATGTTTGTATAATTCATGACCCTGGGATGACCTTGGTCTATTTTACGGCAAGGTCAGCATAGGTCGCCCATGCTTTTGAATGGGGAATTTTTTAACATGTAATTTGAAGGGCAAAACTTGAAGGAAATGGGCAAATGGACAGACTATTTATGTTTATGAAAAAAAAAATGTACCCAGGGGATTGTCTGCCCCTGCCCCAGGACTATATACATGTATATGACCTTAATATTCAAACTCGGAAACAGCTTGGCCAATCAAAGCCAAACTTTATGTGGAGCATCGTTAAGAAGGGGGAATGAAGTTTATAAAAATGGTCAAGGTCACATGACTAAGATAGCCGCCATGGCTATAAACAGCATAAAGCTTTAAAAAATCTTCCTCTTCAGAACCGGAAGGTCTATGATTTTTAAACATGACAAGAAGCATCAGGCAATGGAGCTCTACAAAGTTTATATAAATCATGACACTTGGATGACCTTGACCTATTTTACGGCAAGGTAAACATAGGTCGCCTATGCATTTGCCTGGGGAAATTGTTAAAATTGGATTTGAAGGGTAAAACTTGCAGGAAATTGGTAAATGAACTAGAGATTTAAGATTCTAAAAACAATTTGGACCCTAGGGGTGGGTCTGCCCCTGCCCCGGGGCATTATACATGTATAAGACCATAAAATTCAAAGATCTTCTTCTCTGAAACCACTTGGCCAATCAAAGTCAAATTTTATATGAAGCATCTGTATGAAGGGGTAAACAATTTGATTTGAAAAAAAAATGACCAAGATGACCGCCATGCCCATATATGGTAAAATCCCTTAAAAAATGTTCGCAGGAACTGCTGATCCTATTGCAAGGAAAATTGATGTGTAGCAATTAAGACTAGAGTACTACAATGTGTGTATAAATCATGATCCTGTGATGACCTTGACAGATTTTACGGCAAGGTTAACATAGATCACATGTGCAGAACACTGTTTAAATGACAGTGAAGGGAAAACTTTCCAGGAAATGGGCAAGTGGACTTTGAAATAGAAATTAACCCCAGGGGGTATCTTGACTGTCCTGTGGTTATATACATATACATGTATGTCAAGCAAATTTATTGGTATATATCTCAGATCTCAGGTGAGCGTTTACAAGATCATTGGTCCTCTGGTTTGAATAACTCGTGGACTTCTAAGAATCCATATTTAGAAATTTCCGTGTAACTCGTTCAAGTTGTCACCGAAATTTATACATGTACTTATAAATACATGTACGGCACCTATTCAGAAAGGAGAACGTCCATTCCCGTATTCAGTTTGCCTAGATTTTGAAAGCCTGCATTGACAAACATGCATATGGTATGCCTGAAATTGTGTGTCATTGTGGAAGCCCGGCATCCTTTTCACACAATAAAACAAGTTTGAATTGAAAATTTTACATATACTCGCCATAACATTCGTTTTTGGGGGGCAGGGGTAATTTTTTTGACAAAAAAATTTGATACCAAAAACCAAGATTTTCTCAAGTATTGATCGAAATACATGGTAAAATAATATTTGCAGCGTAAAACTATGCTGCAAATGGTCACATTTTGATAACCAGAGGACCAATGGTCCTGTAAACGCTCACCTGAGATCTGCTGTATATACGAATGTTATAGAAAATAGTCCCAGTATAGGGGCAGATGAAGCCCTTGGGCCATTTTTTTTTTCAGAGTAATCAATATACTGTCCATACAAGTTTTTCCCTTCAAATGACATTTTAGCAGTTTACCCATTCAAATACATAGGCAACCCATGTTGACCTTGCCTTAAAATAGGTCAAAGTCATCACAGGGTCATGATTTATACATACATTGTAGTACCTGAGTCATCGATGCTTCATGTCAAGTTTCTTCGAAATCGGTCCACCGGTTCCGGAGAAGAAGATTTTTGAAGTGTTTATACCACATACGGGCATAGCGGCCATCTTGGTTATGTGACCTTGATTATTTATATATACATTGATTCCCCCATTCTATAGATGCATCACATGAAATTTGGCTTTGATTGGCCAAGCGGTTTCAGAGGAGATGTTTGAATATTATGGTAATATACATGTACAATGCCCCGGGGCTGGGGCAAATGAGCCCCTGGGGTCAATTTTTTCAGAATCATTAATATTTAGTCCTACAGCCCATTTCCTGCAAGACTTTCACTCTAAATGACATTTTAAAAGTTTTCCCCATTCAAATGCATTGGCGACTATTGTTGGTTTTCCCACGAGGCAGCTCATATATGTATATTGCCCCGGGGTGGGGACAGACCAACCCCTGGGGTCCAATTTTTTTTAGAATTACCTACCTTCAGTCCATTTGCCCATTTCCTGCAAGATTTGCCTTTCAAATGACATTTTAACAATTTTCCCCATTCAGATGCATGGGCGACCTATGTTGACCTTGCCGTAAAATAGGTCAAGGTCATCCAAAGGTAAAAAATTATTGTAGTACTCTAGTCCCCGATGCTTCATGCCAAGTTTCATTGAAATCGGTCCAGTGGTTCCGGAGAAGAAGAATTTTGAAGGGTTTTTACCATATATGGGCATGGTGGCCATCTTGGTCATGTGACCTGGATTATTTATAAACACACTGGTTCCCCCTTCCTATAGATGCTTCATATAAAATTTGGCTTTGATTGGTCATGTGGTTTCAGAGAAGAAGATCTTTGAATATTTTTGTAATATACATGTATATTGCCCCAGGGTGGGGGCAGACCAACCCCTGGGGTCCAAATATTTTTCAGAATTACATACCTTCAGTCCATTTACCAATTTCCTGCAAGATTTGCCTTTCAAATGACATTTTAACAATTTTCCCCCATTCAAATGCATGGGCGACCTATGTTGACCTTGCCGTAAAATAGGTCAAGGTCATCCAGAGGTCATAATTTATAAACACATTGTAGTACTCTAGTCCCCAATGCTTCATGCCAAGTTTCGCTGAAATCAGTCCAGTGGTTCCGGAGAAGAAGAATTTTGAAGGGTTTTTACCATATATGGGCATGCCGGCCATCTTGGTCAAGTGACCTAGATTATTTATAAACACATTGATTCCCTCTTCCCATAGATGCTTCATATAAAATTTAACTTTGATTGGCCAAGTGGTTTCAGAGAAGAAGACCTTTGAATATTTTTGTAATATACATGTACGGACGACGGACGGACGCCGGATCATGGCCATCCTATAAGCTCACCTTGTGAGCCTAACGGCTCAGGTGAGCTAAAAATGAATTAAAATATTTCAATGTTTTTGTCAAAATAATTATTTTACCTATAACTTTTGAACATTGCCTGTAAAGCTTATATCCTACACTGTCATCATCCAGGTGTATCAAAAATACATACTGTCTACATGAAGTTCAAGGTGAATACTCTACATGTCTGATAAATGTACCTTCTTATACACTCAGGGGCACTTCTAACGCAACACTTACATTTTCCATCATATCTAAAAAATTAAACCACCAAATTTATTTAAATTTTCCGCAAATATAAATCAATTATGCTTGCGTGTTGTGTGTATTTTTCATTGAAATTGATTGTCCACAACATATAAAATATTTAGTTTATCTAACAAGACTCAAAAATGAAAAGTCGCAAAACAGCCACTCTGTTGAAGAATTTAATAGTATCACAGCGGCGTCTCAAAAAATTATCATATCCAGCTCATATCTCGTATCCCCAGCACCACGAGCTTGCAAGTAAGCTTCCAAGCAATACAGAAAAATATGACGTATTTATTCCAAGAAATTTAGCGTTATTGGTCATTTCTGGGATGCGTTTAAAAACAGGCGTATGCAGAAAATACCGTGTTGTATCAAGAAATTCGCAGTAACTGAAGTAGATCCTTGTGGAGGAGTGGAGAAACACCCCACAGGGGTTTGGTATGAAATTGATAAATATGTTTTGTCCATGAGGAGGAGGTGTCCCTGTGTCGTCCAGTTCCATTCGGGACACACAGGATATTAACTGACTATGATACACTTCACTGCTGTGATATCCGAATAACTTGCATTTAGTTATCAGTTCAACCGGGATTTTGTGACTTTTTGTTTTTCAGTCATATTATATAAACATCCAATTTATTGCATTTTAATCCACCGATTTTTGTGAAAATTACAGAAAGTAAACAACAATAGATGAACTTAATTTGTTGAAAATTTCATGAAGATCGGTTATACGATTTTTGAGTTATGTCCAAAAAGGTAAGTGTTGCGTTAGAAGTGCCCCTGAGTGTACATACAAGCAACAAAAATCGACTATCTGTGCTTTAAGGCTAGTAAATATTTGCCCACTTATTTTGAGCAACACAGTTTGTTTGACATAACATTTAGCAAAACATAGAACCCGATGACTATGTAGACCATGACTTGCCTCAAATATTATGCTAACACAAGCTTACATGTTACTAAGCCAAGACAAGGGTATGGGTCACCACTTACCGTAAACATAAACAAACACATTGGTACAGACACTCTAATTTCTAAAACACCTAACCAGTGATGCTCATCAAAGTTCACCAGAAGTGTGTCTGGTTGAAGAACAGAGGACAGACTTTCACCTGATGTGGCTTCTTTTCAAACACTAGGTCATGTTCAACCAGGTAGAAATATGTATACTGAGCCAAACTCATAACGCAACATGGTTATGGCATTTTTTTGCATTTTAATGTAATGCAAGATGGTCTACCAGACATATGCTGGTAAGCAATCGCCAGTGAATAAATTGGTTACAAAAATTTTGATTTTCAGAGCATGGGTCCATGAGCTCGAATCTGATTGGTCAAAACGGTTATTTGGGTGGCATGCACCTCCTGAGAGATTCTGGAAGTCAGTTTCAACACAAATTGCTTCTTTATGGATCGTCCAGTGAGGCTCGATGAGGTAATTGCAAAATGCCTTCCATTTGTATCCAAAATTTTAAATCAAAGTTTGCAGCATTGAAAATTGAACGTCTAGTACTGAGCATTCCATTGAACACAATTGAAAATGGAAATAGAGAAAAATTCTAACGGGGAGTGTTTTCAATGAATGCTTTGTGTAAACATGTTCATTCCATCATTCAGCATAGTGAGAAAACACAATAGCATCCAATTGTTGGGTCAGTAACGTCTGTAACAAACGTTAAAATGTGAGTGATCTTGAATGGTTGGGGGGCGAAAATGAGTCTTCAACTCTGCTCAAAAACTGAGCAAAATTGCTTTTTTGACAGTAAAACTAGCCATTGTCTAAAGTGGAGCAGGGGTAAACCTGAAAACCGACATTAATTTCTAGGGTACGAATACACGCCATATGTCGCGTTCTGGAAAATCACAATGCATTTCATTTTTTTTTTTTTTTTTGCAAAGACCCTACCTCCGAAAAATGATTAATTTCTCGAAATGCATAACACCGAATGTTTCAACCAAGATGATGGGAGATGAGTCGATCATCCGGCAATCTAATTCAATAGAGACAACGTTTGTTTGATAACGTTCCGGAGTATAACATTAAAAATAAACCGATGTTGCGTTATATGTTTGGCTCAGTATATATAAACAAGCTACAATCCTTAACAAAATTATTGAAGTCACTTGATTTGATGGGCTAGCATTATAGTTTGTTTTTGAGCATTTTGACAGCCTTCCCACCCGGGACCAAGCATGTCATTTTTATATGATCACAGTGATGATGTCTGTAATGTAAACCTACAACTGTGTGCAAAAGGATTTTCTCGGTCCCGGGGGGAACACACCTGAAAAAAAAAAAATATTCAATTTCCATTTAGGTTAATTGCAGAAACTATGTTTTCACACCAAAAATTTTAATTGGTACTTTTTCCTGGATGAAAACATTCTATGAATCAATAAAGGCATATTCAAAGTATTAGATTCACTGATAAAAAAGTGTTTTTGAAATAAAAAATTATTAAGCTTTTCTATAGGCAGTCTCGTATACAGAATGGACGTTCTCCTTGTGCATATAAAAGCTACAAACAAAATTAATAACTGTAAACTGAAGCTCGTGGGTTTCCAAGAACCCATTTATAGGCAATCTCCAGTTCACTCTTTCAAGGCTTCGCCGAAACGTATTTCAGTGTACACTATAAACTTGAAGTATTTATATATGAACTGTGTATGTAAAACCAAACAGATAAATAACAAAATCAACAAAAAGCACGACTTCACTCGTATGTTTTCAGAACTAATTGCCATTGCGTGGGCGGGGTTAAAGCACCATTGTAGAACCCAATACTTGATACAGAGTTTTCTTCCAGAACATTGAACGCTTCTTTAATCTTTGAAAATAAAAGAGGCAATCGTTTGTCTTGATTGTATTTTATAATGTCTGGGAGGCTAGATTAATCTGCTAGGAACTACAAACGCCTCCGTGATTATTTCTTAAGATTGGTTGACTGTTCGTTGCGGTTGTTAATTTCCAGTAGCCAATTATGGTTAAGTGGCATTATACGTGGTGGTTAATCTAAACGAAACAGATGTACAATTTGCTTCTCATTACATATGCATGTTTTTAACGCATAATACATCTGACTATGTTTCTGGTTTACACATAACAAGATAACGTCCAACGACGATGCATCGAACACATAACGGCTGATATTTCGCCATTTTCCACGAAATATTCATGGTTACAGTGCTCATTTCAAAAACTAAAATACGCTCCATAAACTTCATCACATTTGCACCATCGCATTTTCTTAAGACATTTACAGTTCTACGCACAATTCAAATGATGCAAAAGAAAATGACATCTGCACAATTTGAAATGCAGCTATTAAGCAGAAACGTAAACTGATGCGTCGTCGTGATAAAGGTTGCGGCTGGTACAATAGGAATGGTGGTTCTGTTTAGATAATCGCCGTTCACTATTCCAACTAGGTCACCAATGCACTAAACACTGGTCTCATTCACATTCAAATAACGGAAGCATGCCATTCTCAATGCGTGCTTTGCATGTGTCCTTTACGGAATAACATTCACTTCATAAAATAGTTGAATGCAACCAAAGAAAACGCAAAAAAATGAACATGCATCGCAATATTTCAGTTGTAGGCATCATAAAATACACATTGAAGACACAATAATGCACTTCTTATGAAACGTAAGCCGTAAAATAATTGCCTGTAGCATACTGTTTCTGTTATCACAAGGAATTGCAGAGACAATAATTTGTCTCGTTTCTGTTGTATTTTGTCTGGACAGCAGAATAATCTGGCAAAAGCCAAAGCCTTCGAGATTAATTTCAGCTAAGCAACACATATAAATTTCAGTTTATTGCACTAGACCAGAAAAAACAGAAATAGAACACACACAAGTGCATCTCCATGGAAACAAAAGAGCATAACTAAATAACGCGTAGACAAATTTAAACATGGGTCCCGCCCATTGGGTTGTAGAAAATAGATGGGCTGCTTGTGCCTCCAGGTTAAGCTTATTAGCTATTGGCTGGCCATCTGATTACCCAGTCGCTCTGAGCTTGCCCAGGAAAAGTGGTTATAGTTGTTTACTTGGGTGGTTATATTATCAAGCATATTTTTGTTGTCCTGGCATCCTTACTGTGGCTCCAATAATGGTCAAGGCATTGTACCGACATGGTCATAGCTGTTGACTGGGACGCTGAGCCAGAAAACAAACACGCGCACAAAAAGCATCACTGTATTGCATACCGTAGCCTCGGTATAATTACCAAATGGCAAAACTACACATAGTCTGTTAAACATCACGAAAACAATAAGGCAACACTTAGGGAGAGACGGTAGAACTGGAGAAAAATACGGCTAGGTACCGGTACATGTACCGCACCAAAAACGAAACCATAATTTTTAAATAGCAGCCACACAAGTAGGCATAAGGATGTTCGGGTAGGAGTACGGGCCCCCCTATTGGGGCTTGAGAAATAGATGGGCTGCTTGTGCATCCGGGCAAAGCTTATTATCTACTGACTGACCATCTAATTACTGGTTAACCGCTCTGGTCTGAGCCTGCCCAGGAAAAGTGGTTGAAGTCAAACCACCCATACAAATAAGTCACATGAAAACTCCCAAAGTATACTCCTCAAAACTTCTAAGGGTCACTATATTATTTTCCATATATTGCAATGTTAAGGCACCCAAATTAAACCCATATTTATTGGACATCCCAAAGGACGCAGAATAGCCATTTCATTTGCATTATTTAAGGTATTGTCCAAAGTAACTGACTACAAGACATTTGAAAAAAGTAAACGCCATGCCAAAGCCCATAGAACAATTTTTGCACTTTGACATGGCATTTCCGGCTTCATTTTTCATATGGTCGGTAGCTTCGAGGCATTATTAAAGATAATGCAAACGAAGAAGGGAATTGGTCCATGGGGATTGGCATTAAATTTGAGTTGAACTGGGATTGCATTACACTATGATATATGGAAAATAATACAGTGGCACTTAGAAACAGTGGAAACATGGTGGCTTGTCAGCTATATACATTCAGAGATATCTCAGATCTGTATATATGTTCATCGAGTATCGACATGTATAAATATAAAATAACAAGCTACAGTGTTACGTTGGCCATTCTTCGAATGGCAAAACTAATTGCTTTACAAGTTTTTGTTGTCTCGGTTAGGATGAGACAGCTTTCTGTTGCAGAAAGTGTTTTCTTCTAATTTTCCTCAGACAATTACATTAAAGAAAATAATCGTATTTCTCTCGTTACATTAGACACCCATCCTTGGGAATTCTCCTGTGATATTCTTCAGAGTTTTTAAATTTAGTTTGGGACCCGAAAGGGCACTGTGATGTGAAAAATGGTAGTCGCATCTGTGCAATAGGCCTCACATCCTTGATAATGAGCGTAAAAGCAGAGGCGTCGATGCAACAAGAACAGCTGTGGCACAAAAACACATAAAATTTCGGCACTTCACTTTAAATGAATCATCGGACTGTGAAAGGAAGCAAATGGGTAGTGACTAAGAACCAAGGAACTTTCAACTCGCCATTTTTTATCGGAGAGAAGGAGAAAAGAAAATATTGAGTTGAATAGAATCTGACTTTTCCTAGGCACTAATTCGCAAATTCTATATTCCACAAATTTTGCATTGTGAATTATTGGTACATGTACCAAATCCTAATAGCCAGTGAATAATTGGCTCAAATGGGTCACAAAAACAAAAATTCTACGAGAATTGCTTCCATGTATTAAGTTCTCCAGAATGAAAATGGCAAAATCATATTTAGAAATTAACATTAAGCTATTTCAAGTTTACAGCGAAAATTATTATTAAATGTACATGTACGACACCTATTCAGAAATTGTGCATATAAAACCACAGACACATTTAATGGTTTCTAAAATCCATTTGTAAACAATCTCAAGATCAATCTTTCTAGGTTTCACCAAAACGTTTCTAATATGCACTATCTGCATGAAAAGCATTTATATGGACTGAGTAACTGTATAAAACCAAACAGACAAACAGCAGTAGTAAATGAACAAAAAGCACGACTTCACTTATATGTTTTCAGAACTAATTGTCATTGCGTGAGCGGGGTTACAGCACCATTGTAAAATCAACACCTTGATACAGAGTGTTTTCTTCCAGAACATGAAACGATTCTTTTACCTTTGAAAATAAAAGAGAAAATCGCGATCGTTTGTCTTGATTTTCTTTAATAATGTCTGGAAGGTTAGATAAATCTGCTAGGAACTACAAACGCCTCCGTGATTATTTCTTAAGAAATCGGTTCACTGATCGTTGTGGTTGTTAATCCCAGTAAACAATGATGTTTACGTGGTACTCAGTCTGAATGAAACGTGTACATCGGTGTCTTTGCATTGCAAAGTTATCTTTTCAAAGAATATAATACATCTGACTGTGAATCAGGTCTATACATAACAAGATTAACTTCTAAGGATAATGCTTTGAACACATCGCCATATTCCACGAAATATTCATGGTTACAGTGCTCATTTCGAAAACTAAACTATGCTCCATAAACTTCATCACATTTGCATCATCGCATTTTCTTAAGAAATTTACTTCTACGCACAATTCAAGTGATGCAAAAGAAAAATGACATCTGCATAAAATGCAGGTAAGCAGAAACGTAAACTGATGCGTCGTCGTGATAAAGGTCGCGGCTGGTACAATAGGAATGGTGGTTCTGTTTAGATAATCGCCGTTCACTATTCCCACTAGGTCACCAATGCACTAAACGTTGGCCTCGTTCACATTTAAATAACGTAAGCATGCCGCCATTCACAATGCGTGGTTTGCATGTGTCGTTTACGGAATAGCATGTAAAAGAAAATAACATTCACTAAATATTTGAACACAACCAAAGAAAACGCAAAAATCAACAACAAAATGATCATATAGGTGTTATCTTTGCAATTATCTGTAGAGGGGCACCTGAATTCATATGATGACAGGCCTGTAAAAGCCAAGCCAAACACATTGCTGAGGCAATATTTCAGTTGTAGGCTTCATAAAATACACATTGAAGACACAATAATGCACTTCTTATGAAACGTAAGCCCTGAAATAATTGCCTGCAGCATACTGTTTCTTTTATCACAAGGAATTGCAGAGACAATAATTTGTCTCGTTTCTGTTGTATTTTGTCTGGGCAGCAGATTAATCTGGCAAAAGCCAAAGCCTTCGAGATTAATTTCAGCTAAGCAACACATATAAATTTCAGTTTATTGCACTAGACCAGAAAAAAACAGAAATAGAACACACACAAGTGCATCTACATGGACACAAAAGAGTGGCCAAGGTCAAGAGATGACCTGGACCTAAATTAATCACATACCTTCATCTACTTCATTAGTTGTTTTCATCTACCACTTTTCAGGCCTCAGGCTGCAATAGTTTTCAAAAAATTCATAGTTTTCACTTTTT
The DNA here is from genome assembly GCA_964017185.1 of Rugalucina vietnamica. Lineage (NCBI taxonomy): Eukaryota > Metazoa > Mollusca > Bivalvia > Lucinida > Lucinidae > Rugalucina > Rugalucina vietnamica. Next base: position 41,486,034 of record OZ024870.1, read on the forward strand.
CCCATGTAAAAGCCTATGTTTCCAAATTTGACCTTGCCGTAAAATAGGTCAAGGTCATCCAAAGGTCATCATTTTATCAAACTATGATTGGTTGAAGTCCCCAATGCTACATACCAAGTTTCGTGGAAATCGGCCCACCGGTTCTGGAGAAGAAGATTTTTGAAGTGTTTTTACCATATATGGGCGTGGCGGCCATCTTGGTCATGTGACCCGGATCTCGCGATCAAACTTCAGTTCCCCCTACCCATGGATGCTCCACATAAAATTTCACTTTGATTGGCCAAGCGGTTTCAGAGAAGAAGATCTTTGAAATTGTGGACGACGGACGGACGACGGACGGACGGACGCCGGATCATGGCCATCCTATAAGCTCACCTTGTGAGCCTTCGGCTCAGGTGAGCTAAAAATTCTAAGGGCCACTATATTATTTTCCATATATCGCAATGTTAAGGCACCCAAATTAAACTCATATTTATTGGACATCCCAAAGGACGCAGAATAGCCATTTCATTTGCATTATTTTAGGTATTGTCCAAAGTAACTGACTACAAGACATTTGAAAAAGTAAACGCCATACCAAAGCCCATAGAACATTTTTTGGCATTTTTCGGAAATCATGAAATTATGGCATGTTTCTGAAAGTCCATAGATTCACAAAAATTCAACTCGAGTTCGATTTTTCCGTAAAAGTCAGTCTAAAATGCATTGCGACAAATGCTGTTTGTGTAAAATTTGTTTTTGCTAATGATGGCCATGTTTGAGCTAATTTTTGAATAAACAGAAATGCAAACTTTTAGCAAAATTTAACACTTTGACATGGCATTTCCGGCTTCAATTTTCATATAGTCAGTAGCTTCGAGGCATTATTTAAGATAATGCAAATGAAGAAGGAAATTGGTCCATGGGGATTGGCATTAAATTTGAGTTGAACTGGGATTGCATTACACTATAATATATGGAAAATAATACAGTGGCCCTTAGAATTTTTAGGAGTATACATGAACGTACTTAATTGAAATGATCATGTGGTGTTCCTGCAGTTGCCCTGAGATCTTTTCCGAGATTTAATAATGCGAATCCATCCACGACGAACCTTTGCTATCTATGTCTACACTTCAGGCTCGTGGTTAGTGTTGTAGAAGACGATGCTCTTGTTTTTGATGTGGACAAACCGCAATAAAACGTATTGACAATACAACACATCTCATATTCGTTGTCACTGAGCAGACTTACAGCTCTACGTGCGTCTAAGCAGATAGATAGATAGATAGATAATTTATTATCCTCCAAATATGGAGAGCAAAAAATACATACAAATACAAAACACAAACAATATAAATGAAAAACAGCACAGAATAAAACAAAAACAAAAACAACAACAACAACAACAAAAAAAAAAAAAAAAAAAAAAAAAAAAAAAAAAAAAAAAAAAACAAGACAAAAGAATGAACATTGTTGAAACAACAGCGCGCTATGCCTTCAGTAGCATACAGCAGACACCGATGCAATGCATATATGTCACGAACATGCCGACTTCCCATCAATACCAATGCATTATTGAGAGGTCCGGCTGACAACATGACTTCAACCCTTTGACAGTGACGCTTGTGTTTACTGGACGGTTCAGCCTTACCGAAACGAAAAATAAGGAACATTCACCGAAGATAAATACAGCACCACATTTGATTGAGCGAAAATGTTAAGAAAACATTCCTTAATAACAGAGCTACAGTATCTTATCTAGTTTATCTGATTACGTCAGCATCTTGGACAATACCTAAAACATTTTCAAGAAAGCATCAATTTATCCATAGACAGGTAACACCCTATTAGTCTTAACGACTGTAGCAGGATTTTAAGTGAGTCCAAACGGACAGTTTCATCACGTTCTTGTTCATAAAATCCTGAGAATAATGCATTCACTTGGTCACATGGTGCTAAAGATATAAATCGTCCATAAAATTCGACACCGAAATGTGAAAAGAGTTTTTGCCACAACACAAATCTAAAAGCATTAGAACTAGGACAATATAATAAAATATGCTCTGCTAATGCATCTGTCCTTTCCCCGCATTTTGTACACAATGAAAACCATTTTCCACTGAGCAGCATGCCAATTAACCGAACGGCCATCTGTACTTGTCTCCTATATCGTGGAAATTCTTTACAGAGAGAACACAATATATGAGGCTCGTGCAGGACAGCGTGTATTCTTGTAATACGACATAGTGATTCAGAGGCAGTAACTCTCGTTATTAATTCACGTCTAGATGTTTCATTTATTTTATCTCGAACCAGTTTTTTCCAAGCATACTTAGATAAGAATGTGCCATTTTCAATATATTCTATCAAATGGCGAGTAAGGGCATACTTAGAAAGTATGCGATAAATATCAGGAAAGAAACCCAGCATTTTTGCCGGTGATTCATTATAGTGAATAAGTCTATGAAGGAGGCAAACCCGTGCATATGTGCCACCACGTCTTTCAATTTTCAGAACGATTCTTCACTGAAGTAATAATTTGATTTTGCAACATAATGTCAGTTTTAATTGAGCCGCTGCGCGAGAAAAAAAACGATCTGCATACGCGGAAACAAAGACGCAGATCAGCTCCTTTGTTTTCGCTACATAGATATGTGGTGCTATCCCTCTTCTTCCTTCATCCGAAATTTCAAGCTTCTAGCTATCTTATGTGACTGTACAGCCTGCTGTGTGTCGGACCTGGTCGGAACCACAAATTGTTGGTTTTCCCATGCACAGGCTCAATTCCGAAAACGAAATGCAGGGCGTCTGTGAGAAATGTCTAGTATTTCAACCACGCTCTCCTTGTGGTTGCATTGTAATACTGGCGTATGCAGGGGTATACCTTTTTTTCTTATTAACCCATAGTCGAGTTCTGGACTATAACATTGTTTTCACATGGGGCTGCATTAGAGTGCACATATCAAGATTAGTGTAAATAGTATAAAAACATCAACCATTATTCCTCGAAACGCAATCAAGCAAGGATGCTGGAATTTATCAAACGTGCTAAGATCGGGATCATCAATATAGTTCTGTAATGCCAAGAATAACTTAGATCATTGATTTCTGAAACAAACTGGAAAACTTATGAAATGCATTTTAAACTCCGCCAATAGAGATGACAAAGCATGGATAACCCCTATCACCACATGCAAATTGTCTATGTATGAATTTATATATCAATTTAATACCCGTAGTTTCCTATCATATAACCATGGTATTCTACGGGTGTATATCATATTTCTGTTATATGACATTGATCATGGATCCGAGCTTCAAACACCACATCAGAAAACCAACAATTTGCATATGCGAAAACAAAGGCGCAGATCAGCTGTGCAGTAACTGCACAGCTAATCAGCGCCTTTGTTTTCGCTTCACAGATAGTACTATCCCTCTTTTTCTTAAATCCAAACTTTCAAGCTTCTAGCCTGCTTCTACATGTATGACAGTACAGGCTGGTTTGTGTCAGGCCTGATAGGAAACCCAAATTGCAGGTTTTCTCATGCACAGGCTCATATAAAAATCACACTGATGTTCTAATAAGTACATGTACACATGTACCCTCGAATAATGCTTTGAGGAAACTATCAACTAAGCACAATATTACTTGTTTTGCAGCTGTAGTAAAATGTGGTGTACAGTCCGAAGACAAAGTCCCTATAAATGTTGAAAAACTGCTGGCAGTACTTTATTCTCCGTAAAAGCTTTATTCTAAAAAAATACTTATCAACAGATAAACAGCCAGGAATAGACTTATTTGTCAATAGAATTATCCTTGTTGTATTGACTTTCAAGCTCCATATAGATTGGACCAGACCAAAATAAGCAAGGAAAGATAATAAAATTTTCTCAATAAATATAGCCAGGTCTAGACATCATTACCAATAGAACTTACAAAAATATTTAAAGCAAAAATACACTACCTAATATTTCGCCAAAGTCCAAGAAATATGCATGGTTACAGTGCTCATTTTGAAAACTAACATATGCTCCATAAACTTTAAATGAGCCTGTGCATGAGAAAACCAACAATTTGGGTTTCTGACCATGTCAGACACAAACCGGACTGTACAGTCACAGAAGCAGGCTAGAAGCTTGAAATTTCGGATTTAAGAAGAAGAAGAATTGTACTATCCGTGTAGTGAAACCAGATACGCAGATCAGCTTCGCAGTGCTGATCTGCGCCTTTGTTTTCGCATATGCAGACTGTTGTTTTTCTTATGCGGCGGCTCAAATATCAGCACATTTGCATTATCGCATTTCCATTAAAAATTCGCTTCTATGCACAATTCAAATGATGCAATAGAAAATGACATCTGCATAATTTGAAATGCAATTATGCAGAAGCGTAAACTGATGCGTCGTCGTGATAAAGGTTGCGAATGGTGGTTCTGTTTAGATAATCGCCGTTCACTATTCCCACTAGGTCACCAATGCACTAAACGTTGGCCTCGTTCACATTCAAATAACGTAAGCATGCCACTCTCAATGCGTGCTTTGCATGTGTCCTTTATGGAATAGCATGTAAAAGAAAATAACATTCACTAAATATTTGAATGCTACCGAAGAAAACGCAAAAAATGAACATTCATCCATCATATATGTGTTATCTTTGCAATTGTCTGTAGTGGAGTACCTGTTATCTCAATTCATATGATGACAGGCCTGTAAACGCCAAACCAAACACATTGCTGAGGCAATGTTTCAGTTGTAGGCATAATAAAACACACATTGAAGACACAATAATGAACTTCTTATGAAACGTAAGCCGTAAAATAATTGCCTGTAGCATACTGTTTCTGTTATCACAAGGAATTGCAGAGACAATAATTTGTCTCGTTTCGGTTGTATATTGTCTGGACAGCAGATTCATCTGGCAAAAGCCAAAGCAACACATATTAATTTCAGTTTATTGCACTAGACCAGAAAAAAAAAACAGGAATAGAATACACACAAGTGCATCTCCATGGAAACAGTGCGCTTAACTTTTCAAAATAACTAAAAGTTAAGGTATCAAAATATTGTTCTAAATAGCACACACTACTAATGAAAACAACACATCAAATGCTGAAATAACCATGTTAAATCTAGCAATGGTGATGTCATGTAAGTGTTCAAATTGTTGCAAAGTGGTTTTTGATCATTAATGCATCTAATGCTGTATGAATGTTCACCATTGGTGCAAAATAACAATATACTACTCGTGCAGTGTGCGCTTATGCACGTTTTTCAGAAATGGCTGGCCATCTGATTACCCAGTGGGTGGACAGTTGAAACCTACTTAAATTTCACCGTATCGTATTCTTTGACATATAACTCAACAAAAAAAGTTTAGGAAAATGTGTTTGAGAGCCTGTAACACAAGTCAGAACCGTTATATTTCATTAAATATGAACTTCATATTGTTACAAATTGAGGGCTTATCTGAGACGATAGCCCTTACAGAAAAGCTTGGAAAATCATTGTCAGAGTTGACTGGTCGTCACACCATTTTTCACAAAATTACCAAATTGATCGGTTTGTGTATCAGTCGTCACTGGAGCTTAATCGCACAATAACCGTATCTCCATATACACATTTTCTCATGAAAAGCTGAACAGTGTACATACTGAGGTGAGAGCAGACCTGTTGTAAAGCTTTTCAGCACGGGTGTCATTGTTGTACAAGGAAGGCAATGTCAGATAAAAATCGTCCCAGGGTCACCCAAGACTACCTACATGTGAACAACGTTGTGGTCAAGGACTAGGCAACCCACTCACCAAACATGCATCCCATTGACCAAGAGTTACACATTCTGGAACATAGTGGTAGGGTTTGGTGTGAAATATTGTCACCAAGAACTCTCCAGACTCTTGTTGTGATGCTTCAGGGGCAACAGGTGCTGATTTCTCAGCACCAAGTTGGGCATAATGTTGGTCAGAACAAGGAAAGTCGGTTGATTGTGGTGCATTGCAGCGTGATATTGTCACCTAGGAACTGATGCTGGCCTTTCGCTTCGGATGTCAACGCGTGCCTATGTGCCACCACGTCTTTCAATTTTCAGAACGATTCTTCGCTGAAGTAATAATTTGATTTTGCAACAAAATGTCAGTTTTAATTCCGAAAACGAAATACAGGTCGTCTATGAGAAATGAGCCTGTGTATTAGAAAACCAACATTTTGGCAGTTACTGCGAAGCTGATCTGCGCTTTTGTTTTCGCCTATGCAGATTGTTGGTTTTCTCATGCGGCGGCTCGAATGTCTAGTATTTCAATCATGGTTCCCTGGGGTTGCATTGTGGTGGAAATAGCAAGGTATGGCGTGGCAAAATCCGTCATTGTTCACTGTAAGTTTACGCTAGAATCTATCAATCTTATTATGATTATTATCAGGAATCAATAACACGTAAACATGTCTATGCGATGTAATAAATAGAAAAGAAAAAGTATTTTCGTATTTTATTTCCCCAAAGCCATTAGTTGTAGGTACTCTGTAGAATCCCCCAGCGGTCGTAACCTGTATAACAAAAGCAGTCAACATAGATGTTTCTGACAGAATTGACAAAATAGTACTTATATTAACATATTCTAAGCCCTGTTTAAATAGTTGAAATTGGTTTTAGGGTGTAAGATAGTTTGACTTGTTGCCGTGATGATTTCCTCATAGAATCTGATTGATTCTTCGCATGTATGAAATGAAAAGCTTAAACTGTCATACAGTGCTCACAAAAGATGTACTGTTCAAATTGAAACCAATGCTAATTTCTATAAGGTCAATGTATTGCTTATTTGGTTTCACGATGTATCAATTAATTGGAAACATGGTGGCTTGTCAGCTATATACATTCAGAGATATCTCAGATCTGTATGTATGTTCATCGAGTATCGACATGTACAAATATAAAATAACATCGCCTAAAATAAACAGATCGTGAGCATGATATGGGCATTCCGTTTGCATTTTGGCTATACAAAATCGTGAAGCCGTATTTCTCCACTCCTCTGCGTAATTCTGCTGTAAGCTACAGTGTTACGTTGGCCATTCTTCGGATGGCAAAACTAATTGCTTTACAAGTTTTTGTTGTCTCGGTTAGGATGAGACAGCTTTCTGTTGCAGAAAGTGTTTTCTTCTAATTTTCCTCAGACAATTACATTAAAGAAAATAATCGCATTTCTCTCGTTACATTAGACACACATCCTTGGGAATTCTCCTGTGATATTCTTCAGAGTTTCTAAATTTAGTTTGGGACACGATACCAACAAACCGAAAGGGCACTGTGATGTGAAAAATGGTAGTCGAATCTGTGCAATAGGCATCATATCCTTGGTAATGAGCGTTAAAGCTGAGGCGTCGATGCAACAAGAACAGTTGTGGCACAAAAACACATAAAATTACGGCACTTCACTTAAAATGAATCATCGGACTGTGAAAGGAAGCAAATGGGTAGTGACTAAGAACCAAGGAACTTTCAACTCGCCATTTTTCATCGGAGAGAAGGAGAAAAGAAAATATTGAGCTGAATAGAATCTGACTTTTCCTTGGCACTAATTCGCAAATTCTGTATTCCACAAATTTTGCTGTGTGAATTATTGGTACATGTACCAAATCCTAACAGCCAGTGAATAATTGGCTCAAATTGGTCACAAAAACAAAAATCATACGAAAATGCCTCCATGCATTAAGTTCTCCAGAATGAAAATGGCAAAATCATATCTAAAATTAACATTAAGCTATTTCAAGTTTTCACCGAAAATTATACTTAAATGTGCACTATATACATGTAAGACACATATTCAGAAACTGTGCATATAAAACCACAGACACAATTAATAATTGTTTATTCAAGCTCCTGGGTTTCTAAAAAACATTTGTAGACAATCTCAAGATCAATCTTTCTAGGTTTCACCAAAACGTATCTAATATGCACTATCTGCATGAAAAGCATTTATATGGACTGAGTAACTATATAAAACCAAACGGCTCAAGTCCATTATAAGACTAAAATAGTTCGGTGTTCTAATGTATTAATGTGCATGGTTAATTTACTAATAATATATTACTGCGTATAGCTATTACTAATAATGTAAATAGTTATGTATACATGCGCATTATTATACGGAAGATACATAATATGCGCAATCATACATTTACTCCGGCGAACTATTTTAACAGGTTGACAAGTCGACAGGGTTGACAGGTCGACAGGTTGACAGGTCGACAGGGTTGTCCATTATAAGACTAAAATAGTTCGGTGTTCTAATGTATTAATGTGCATGGTTAATTTACTAATAATATATTACTGCGTATAGCTATTACTAATAATGTAAATTGTTATGTATACATGCGCATTATTATACGGAAGATACATAATATGCGCAATCATACATTTACTCCGGCAAACTATTTTAACAGGTTGACAAGTCGACAGGGTTGACAGGTCGACAGGTTGACATGTCGACAGGGTTGACAGGTCGACAGGGTTGACAGGTCGACAGGGTTGACAGGTCGACAGGGTTGACAGGTCGACAGGTTGACAGGGTCGACATGTTTTTAGGGTTGACAGGTCGACAGGGTTGACAGGTCGACAAGGTTGACAGATTGAGATTCCACACTATTAGGTAACATGTTTTCCCGCGACGTCATGAACGTTTGACGTCATCTTTAAGTAACGTATTGTTGTGGCAATATTTTACATACTATATATAGCTGTCGACCTGTCAACCTGTCGACCCTGTCGACCTGTCAACCTTGTCGACCCGTCAATCTTGCAATTATGCAACTATATAAACTATGTAGTAATGCAAAAAAAAAACAAAAAAAACAAGGTAGACAGGGTTGACAGGTTGACAGGGTTGACAGGTCGACAGGGTTGACAGGTCGACTGGATTGACAGGTCGACAGGTTTGACAGGTCGACAGGGCTGACAGATTGAGATACCAAACTTTTGGGTAACATGTTTTTCCGCGGCGTCATGAACGTTTTGCGTCATCTTAAGCAACGTATTGTTGCGGCAACATGTAACATGATATTTATAGCTGTCGACCCTGTCAACCTGTCGACCCTGTCGACCTGTCAACCTTGTCGACCAGTCAATCTGGCAATATGTTAACTAGATAAACTATGTAGTAATGCAAAAAACAAAACCCGTCAGGTCGAAAGGTATAAATATTGTTAAGCGGTTATACGATATTTGATACTCCATATTATGCGGTGACATCTTTTTCGCGACGTCATGAACGTTTGACGTCATCTTACTTAATGTATTTTGACGGCAACATGTCAACACTGTCGAACTTGATATGAGCCGCCTCGTGGAAAAACCAACAATGTGGTTTCCGAACAGGTCCGGCTCAAACCGACCTATACAAGCACAGAAAAGAGCTAGAAGCTTGAAATTTCGGGTTTAAGTAGGAGAGGAATTGTACTATCCGAGTAGCGAAAACAAAGGCGCTGATCAGCTTCGCAGTTACTGCGAAGCTGATCTGCGCCTATGTTTTCGCCTATGCAGATTGTTGGTTTTCCCATGAGGCGGCTCATATTCTGTCAACCTGCGAATCTGATAACTATGTAAACCTGTATTACCTAGTATTAGCAATGCAAAACAAACAAACAAATAAATAAATAAATAAATAAATAAATTAATTAATTAATTAATAAATAAATAAATACATAAATAAATAAAAAACACAAAACCGATTTACGTTTGAACGTGAAGAAAACATCCTCAAGGGACTATTTTAGTCTTATACTGGACTTGACCCAACCAAACAGACAAACAGCAGTAGTAAATTAACAAAAAGCACGACTTCACTTTTATGTTTTCAGAACTAATTATCATTGCGTGAGCGGGGTTAAAGCACCATTGTAGAACCAAATACTTGATGCAAAGTGTTTTCTGGACTTCCAGACCATTGAATGCTTCTTTTACCTTTGAAAATAAGAGAAAATCGCAATCGTTTGTCTTGATTTTATTTAATAATGTCTGGAAGGATAGCTTAATCTGCTAGGAACTACAAACGCCTCCGTGATTATTTCTCAAGATCGGTTGACTGTTCGTTGTGGTTGTTAATCCCAGTAAACAATGATGTTTACGTGGTACTCAGTCCGAATGAAACATGTGTACATCGGTGTCTTTGCATTGCTAAATTTCTCAGTTATCTTTTCAAAAAAATATAATGCATCTGCCGTCGGACTGTGAATAAGGTCTATACTTAACAAAATTACCTTCTAAGGATGATGCTTCGAACACATACCACCTAATATTTCGCCAAATTCCAAGAAATATTCATGGTTACAGTGCTCATTTCGAAAACTAAAATATGCTTCGTAAACTTTAAATATCAGCACATTTGTATTATCGCATTTCCATTAGAAATTCGCTTCTTAGCACAATTCAAATGATGCAATAGATAATGACATCCGCATAATTTGAAATGCAGCTAGCCAGAAACGTAAATTGATGCGTCGACATGACATATTTTGAGGATGGAACAATAGGAATATAAGAATCTTATATGGGGTTCTGTTCTAGATGGAAGTTTCCAACCCAAGGGATGACCGTGCTGAGCGGAACCGAGGCTCCGCCGAGGTTCCGCTCAGCACGGTCATTCCGAGGGTTGGAAACTTCCATCTAGAACAGAACACCATATTAGATTCTTTTTCTTGCACAACAACCCCCAAAATCTGGTTTATTTCAAGGTTTTGCGTAATTTTTTGGCGCACTTAGCCTAGGTGAGAACACCTGGGTGAGATGCAATTTTATCACCCAGGCAAAAAGTGTGGCAAATTCTGTCTGGTGTGCGAGAATAGTATTTCCGTTTACATAATCGCCATTCACTAAACGTTGGACTCGACCACATTAAAATAACCATTAGAAAAAAACGCCCATGCAACAAAAAGAAATATTTTTGCTTGTAAAAAAGAAAATTTTCACTGGAAAAATTTTGATATTTTTCTTATTTTTGCTCAAAGCATAGATTGTGGGTGTACGTTAGAACCGCCTCGTCGAGGCGGTTCTGGAGCAAAAATAAGAAAAATAGGTATACCCCCGCATACCTCAGTTTTGCTATACTATAAGGTGGGGTTTACGGGGGTATGCATACCATATAAAGGAACATAAATATGAGCCTGTGCGTGAGAAAACCAACAATTTGGGTTGCGACCAGGTCCGACACAAACCGGGCTGTACAGTCACAGAAGATGGTTAGAGACTGAAAATTTTGGATTTAGAAAGAAGAGGAATTGTACTATCCGTGTAGCGAAAACAAAGGCGCTGATCAGCTTCGCAGGTACTGCGAAGCTGATCTGCGCCTTTGTTTTCGCCTATGTAGATTGTTTGTTTTCCCATGCGGCGGCTTATATTCGAATACAACCAAAGAAAACTCAAAGATGACCATTTGCTTCTTGTAAGCTGTCTATAGATGAATACTTGTTATCGCAATATGACAAAAGGTCTGACAAAGCCAAGCCAAACACATTGCTGAGGCAATATTTCAGTTATAGACTTCATAAAATACACATTGAAGACACAATAATGCACTTCTTATGAAACGTAAGCCGTAAAATAATTGCCTGTAGCAAACTGTTTCTGTTATCACAAGAAATTGCAGAGACAATAACTTGTCTCGTTTCTGTTGTATTTTGTCTGGACAGCAGATTAATCTGGCAGAAGCCAAAGCCTTCGAGATTAATTTCAGTCCAGTAACACATATAAATTTCAGTTTATTGCACTAGACAAGAACAAAAAACAGAAATAGAACACACACAAGTGCATCTCAATGGAAACAAATGAGCATAACCAATTGATGCGTGGACAAATTTAAATATGGGCCCCCGCCCATTGGGTTGTAGAAAATAGTTGGGCTGCTTGTGCCTCCAGGTTAAGCTTATTAACTATTGGCTGGCCATCTGATTACCCAGTCGCTCTGAGCTTGCCCAGGAAAAGTTATAGTTGTTTACTTGGGTGGTTATATTATCAAGCATATTTTTGTTGTCATGACATCCTTACTGTGGTTCTAATAATGATAAAGGCATTGTACCGACATGATCATAGCTGTTGATTGGTACGCTGAGCCAGAAAACAAACGCGCATAAAAGCGTCACTGTATTGCGTACCATAGCCTCGGTATAATGACCAAATGGCAAAACTATACATGTAGCTAGTCTGTTAAAAATCACGAAAACAGTTAACACGTAGGGAGAGAAGTTAAAAATGAAGAAAATATACGGCTAGGAACCTGTACATGTACCGCATCAAATACGAAACCATATTTTTTAACTCATATAAACCTGGCGTCCCTTTTATGGGACATAGGCAAACAGTATAGCCCCAGATGTGACGCCGCAGAACGCGGCGTCCCATCTGGGGCCATTCTGTTTGAACAGAGAAACTTCATTCACAAATGAGATAAAAAAAAAAAATAAAATCACTCCCTAACACCCCTAAAAATGAAAGTGGACTCACCAAATTGATAACGATGGGAGAATACATTCGTCAAATATGGATTAAATAGCAGCCATCTCTGTTCTTAACCCACAAACAGGCATAAGGATGTTCGGGTAAGAGTACGGGAACCGCCCACTGGGGCCTTGAGAAATACATGGACTGTTTATGCCTCCAGGCAAAGCATATAATCTACTGACTGACCATCTTATTACTGGTTAACCGTTCTGGCCTGAGCCTGCCGAGAAAAAGTGGTTGAAGTCAAACCATCCATACATATAAGCCATATGAGGCTCTCAAAGTACATGAACGAACTTAATTGAAATGTTCATGTTAAATGCAGTATTTGACGTCCCTGCAGTTACTCTGGCATCTTTTCCAAGATCTAATTATGCGAATCCATCCACGACGAACCTTTGCTATCTATGTCTACACTTCAGGCTCGTGGTTAGCGCCGTAGAAGACGATGCTCTTTGTTTTGATGTGGACAAACCGCAATAGAACATACTGATAATACATGTAATACAACGCATCTCGTTTTCGTTGTCAATGAGCAAACTTACGTGCGTCAACGCAATTAATCAATCAAAATATTTGATTCGGTAATAACTTTAACGTCGAAGAGAACAATTTATCAACCATATCGAGACAAAGCCAACACTCCTTACATTCGTAAACAGTCATTTTGTTGAAAGAAGGTTTCAACTTTCCTCCAACACACAACGGCCTTTCGCTTTGGAGGCAAACGCGTGCCTATGTGTCACCATTTTTTTTCAATTTTCAGAACGATTCTTCGCTGAAGTAATAATTTGATTTTGCATCATAATGTCAGTTTTAATTCCGAAAACGAAATGCAGGGCGTCTATGAGAAATGTCTAGTATTTCAATCACGGTCCCCTGGGGTTGCATTGTAGTGGAAATAGCAAGGTATGCATGGCAAAAGTTCGTCATTATTCATTGCGAGTTTGTGCTGGAATCTATCAATCTTATTATGATTAATACCGGGAATCAATAAAACGTGAACATGTCTATACGATGTAATTAATAGAAAACAAAAAGTATTTTCGTATTATTATTTCCCCAATACCATAAAGTAGCTACTCTGTAGAACCCCACACCGATCGTTATCTGTATAACAAAAGCAGTCAACATAGATGTTTCTGACATAATTGACAAAATAGTACTTATATTAACATATGGTAAGCCCAGTTTAAATAGGTAAAATTGGTTTTAGGGTCCGAGATAGTTTGGCTTGTTACCGTGATGATTTCCCCATAGATTCTGATTGATTCTTTGCATGTATGAAATTAATAGCTTAAAGTGTCAAACCGTACTCACAAAAGATGTACTTTCCAAATTGGAACTCGTGAATGCTAATTTCGATAAGGTCAATGTATTGCTTATTTGGTTTCCCGATGTATCAATTCATTGGAAACATGGTGGCTTATCAGCTGTAGACAAATGCATTCAGAACATTTCAGTTTTGTATGTTCATCGAGTATCGACATGTATAAGTATAAAATAACATCGCCTAAAATTAACAGATCGTGAGCATGATACATGTACGGGCATTCCGTTTGCATTTTGGTTATACAAAATGGTGAAGCCGTATTTCTCCACTCCACTGCGTAATTCTGCTGTATGCTACAGTGTTACTTTGGCCATTCTTCGGATGGCAAAATTAATTGCTTTACAAGTTTTTGTTGTCTCGGCTGGGATGAGATAGTTTTCTGTTACAGAAAGTGTTTTCTTCTAATTTTCCTCAGACAATTACATTAAAGAAAATAATCGTATTTCTCTCGTTACATTAGACACACATCCTTGGGAATTCTCCTGTGATATTTTTCAGAGTTTCTAAATTTAGTTTGGAACACGATACAAACAAACCGAAAGGGAACCGTGATATGAAAAATGGTGATGCATCTGTGAAGTAGCCCTCATATCATTCACCCTAGTAAGCATCATTAAAACAGTGACGTCGATGCAACAAGAACAATTGCGGTACAAAAAAGCATATACAAGAGGACCAATGGTCCTATAAACGCTCACCTGAAACCCAAGATAAAATTATACTAATACTAATACTTGTTTAACTACAATGGTAATATGCATGTATATGACCCCAGGGCAGGGTCAGAAAAACCCATGTAGTCAATGTCTTTTCAAATCATGAAAATTCAGCCCATTTGCCAATTCACTGCAAGTTTTGTCCTCCAAATGACATTTTAACAATTTTTCCCATTCATATGCATGGGCGACCTAAGTTGACCTTGCCGTAAAATAGATCAAGGTCATCCCAGGGTCATGATTTATACACAATTTTGTAGACCTCCATTTCTTGATGCTCCATGCCAAGTTTCAAAATCATAGGCCTCCTTGTTCTGAAGAATAAGATTTTTAAAGATTTTTGTTATTTATAGCCATGGTGGCCATCTTGGTCATGTGACCATGACTATTTATGCAACCTTTCATTCACTCTTTCTGAGGATGCACCAAATAAAGTTTGGCTTTGATTGGCCAAGTGGTTTAAGAGAAGATGTTCGAATATTATGGTAATATACATGTATATAGACCCGGGGCAGGGGCAGACAACCCCCTGAGCCTAAAATATTATCATAAGCATAAATCATCTGTCCATTTGCTCATTCCTAGCAAGTTTTCTGCCATTAAATGACATTTTCCTATTTTACCCCCTTTCAAATACATGGGCAACCTAAGTTGACCTTGCCGTAAAATAGGTCAAGGTCATCCCAGGGTCATGATTTATATTAACTTTGTAGAGCTCTATTCCGAGATGCATCATACCAAGTTTCAAAATCATAGGCCTTCTGATTCTGAAGATGAAGATTTTTAAAGGTTTTTGCTATTTATAGCCATGGCGGCTATCTTGGTCATGTGACCTTGACCATTTATATAAACTTTCATTCTCTCTTATTAAGGATGCTCCACATAAAGTTTGGCTTTGATTAGCCAAGCGGTTTCAGGGAAGAAGATGTTTGAACATTTTGGTCATATACATGTATATAGCCCCGGGGCAGGGGCAGACAACCCCCTGGGCGCAAAATATTTTCATTAATACATATCTTCAGTCCATTTGCTAATTCCTAGCAGGTTTTCTGCCATTAAATGACATTTTCCTATTTGTTCCCATTCAAATGCATGGGCGCCCTCAGTTAACCTTGCCGTAAAAAGGTCAAGGTCATCCCAGTGTCATGATTTATACAAACTTTGGAACTTACCCTGTTGAAAGTTGCAAAATTTCAGTAATTCTCTTTGGCTCCATGTTGCCAAATCTAAAGGGTCACTGACGAGACTTCAATAGTCGAAACCGCGGTATGGCCCATCACCTTTCTCATTAATGTGTTCACTGCTCTTAAAGGATCTCAGTTTTAATTTTTATTTGTAGAGCTTCATTGCTTGATGCTTCATGCCAAGTTTCAAAATCATAGGCCTTCTGGTTCAAGAGAAGAAGATTTTTAAAGGTTTTTTGCTATTTATAACCCTGGCGATCATCTTGGTCACGTGACCTGGACCGTTTATACAAACTTTGGTTCCCCCTTCCTAAGTATGCTCCACATGAAATTTGAATTTGATTGGCCAAGCGGTTTCAGAGAAGAAGATGAAAAGTGTGAACAACGACGACAAAGACCACGAAAGTAACAGCACTTCACTTAGCAATCATCAGACTGTGAAGAGAAGCAAATGGGTGATGACTTAGAACCAAGGAACTTTCAACTACTTAGGATCGCCATTTTTTTATCTGAGACGAGGGCGGAATAAGAGCTGAATAGAATCTGACTTTTCCTTGGCACTATTTCGCAAATTTCACGTTTCGCAAATTTGACATTGTGAATTACTCGAACCAAATTTTCACATCCCGTGGCAAATTCGTACCAACGAGTCACAAAATTCACAACGAAATTTCACACATCTAAGAAAAATGCACATGTAGTTAATATTCATGAAGCATTCATGAGTGTTATTCACACTGCCTTTGATTCCAATTATTCATTAAGTAATATGTGGTATTTTCATTTCAGCCTTTATTTTGAATTATTTTCCTTTCTTTCATTATTATTTTGTCAAATAAGAAAACAAATCATACCAGTTTTTCACCATGCGACAAATGCAACTTAAAAAAGACACGAATGACCAATCAGATCGCAGCATTCATTATAATCTCTTTTGTAAATAATTGTAGAATATGAACAAAGCCTGTTTTCCATCATACCATCATGATACTAAAATACAAAATCATATGGGTATCAGGAGTCAATATTTTAAACAGGAAACGAAATGATTGTTGATGCTTATAGCTATGCCCACTTTATGGGACTTCTATCCAACACTGAGGAGGCCATGATATGCCAAATGTGCTTTGAATATTACCAAGTAAACTATACTAGTTTTAATGTATGAATAGTTTAACTTAACCATTTTTCCTAGGCAGCCTCAGGATCTTGCAAAGACAAAGCTTCGAAACATCAGTAGGAAGGGGCAGGATAACCTCAGGGTATCGGTAAAAATAAGACAAATGATCAGCGACTTTACTTTACTTTACTTCACTTCACTCCATTTCACTTCACTTCACTTCACTTGAAACGTTCAAGACCAGGAAAAGCACCAATTAAACTAAGAAACCCAACCAAGGGAACTGACAACAAGAGTTGTCCCATCAGAATAACGTGAAATATACATACCACCTTAAACCCCACTTTTAGATAGGAAAACTGGGGTGATTTTTAAGTGCTGTAAAACGTAAAATGTGAATACTCGTTAGACCCGCCTCGGCTATACATTTCACAGACATGTTTTCCTGATACTTTAGGAACTAATTTTCAAGTTGATACATTTCGCTTCCAGGCTCTCAAATGATACACATGTAGCCAGTCAATGTACCAAACTTCACTATGAATAAACAATTACTGCAAGTTCTTGAAACTAACTTCAAACACATTCTACCTTGGCATATTAAGTGCTACTTGCAGAGCATTGCAAACAGGTTATACTACACGAATTTTGAAAACGCTATATAGATGGGAATACGGTTCTACGAGAAACTGATGCTCTTTCCCCTTTTGCGCAGGATTTGGTTCCAATAATACATGCCCCTGATCATCGTGCAGCTTATACGCCAAAAATTTTATACGAAGCCTTATCATAAATTGTAGCTACGATGTATGGGACCGTTACAAAATCTTACTTCGAAAGTACTATACCTGAGGAAAATTTGGTGAAATCAGAGAGTTCTATGCTCCCCGAGAGTAAAATGGACTTTGATTACACCATTGATTAGAGAAAACATTGAAGTTTATCGTATCACTGGAATTAATTTTCTAACCGGGTACAATTTTATGATATTTTGGTGAAAAGTTCATTTTTGAGAATAAAAGTGCGAATTTCTGAAATTTCTAATTGCCTCAAAATACCAATGCCCCGTAGGTGTTTTCTTATCAAAGTTATTACTAAAATATTTGCAACATTACGTTCTTAGTTTTCAGTATGTTTTCATCCAGCCAAAGATTTTCAGTTTTGGGGAAAATCATAGTTTTTATGACAAAAATCGTGATTTTTTGAAATTCACCTTAAAAAGTTTTCTGTATGAAAATTATACAATCGTTTTCCAGTAAAACGGTATTGTCATCATAGACATCATTATTCGGGCTTTTCATTTTATTTGAAATTGCACTCGTATCAGGTTCCAATGAAGCTGGGTACCAGAAATTAGCAATTGTGTGTATTTTCAGAAATATATGAAATACGAGTGTATGGCTTCTTTGCTAGGCAGAAATTGGGCGTCAAAAGGTTTTTTGAAACTTATAGGGGTTGTAAAAAGCAATTAAAATAGTTTTGTAGTAGTATACAAGATTGATATTGTGTTTTCCCGTGTTCAATTTTGGTGTAAATGATGATATTTTAGCCGAAAATCGCGAATTTTTGTAATCCACCACATAACGTTTCCTGTATATACAATCGCTTTCCAGAAAAATGAAATACTGAGCCAAACGACTTCTTATTTTCAGAACGACTGCATGAAGTGCATAGAGCTATTCTAGACACCTCGGTCGTCCATGATCTCGTGCGCATGCGCGTTCCCGTACCCATGCGTGTCAAACTTGCGTACAAGTATTTAGAAGTCCATAACTTGACAGATGATAGTTCGTCTCTCACTAATGAGAAAGACCATCATTATTTCTTGAATAGTGCTGATGTGTGTTGGTGAGTTCTTTGATGGCTGACTAGGCCAATTCTGGCTCTAAACTGTCGGTTGCAAGTAGAGCAAGTCAATGTCATAGAGTCTGATGGTGGCACATTTGTTTTGGCTTTGCGCTCTCTTCGCTTTCTTTCAGCTTCACAGATTCTCTTCTTTTCATAAAGAGCTGCTCCTTTGTTGATGAGACCTCGCCACTTTGATCGCTCCTGTGCAGTCTGTTCCCAGGACCCCATTGGTATTTCGAAATCCTTCAGAGAGGCTTTGAGGGTGTCTTTGTAGCGTTTCTTCTGGCCACCTTGAGAGCGCTTTCCCTCCTGTAGTTCTCCATAGAAAACTTTCTTTGGAAGTCGCGCATCAGACATTCTTATAACATGGCCAGTCCATCTTAGCTGTGCTAGCTTTAAGACTGTATGCATGCTTTGCATCCCTGCTTTCGTCAGGACCTCTGTGTCTGGAATCTTGTCCTGCCACTTGATTTTTAACAACTTTCTCAAACAGCTTAAGTGGAAATGGTTAAGTCTCTTTGCATGGCGTTGGTATACTGTCCAGGTCTCACATGCATACAAGAGGGTTGGCAGTACCACAGCCTTGTAGACTTTCAGCTTGGTGTCAAGCTTGATTCCATTTCGCTCCCAGACATTTGCACGGAGTCGTCCGAATGCCACACTAGCCTTTGCAATTCTGGCAGTGATCTCATCATCAATATGCACTGCTCTGGAGAGAGTGCTTCCCAGGTAGGTGAACTTGTCAACAACTTTCAGTTTTTGCCCATTCACAGTGATGGTTGGTTCATTATATGGCTTTCCGGGCGCTGGTTGGTGTACAACCTCTGTCTTTTTTGTGCTGATTGTGAGATCATAGTTATCACATGACTGTGAGACTTGATCCATGGCTCTTTGCATTTTTGCCTCTGTGCTGGCATTCTTATCCATATCATCTGCATAGAGGAGCTCATCTAGCACATCAGTCTGGACCTTAGTTTTGGCTTGCAACCTTCTGAGGTTGAATATGTTGCCATCAAAACGGTACCTGATTGGAAAACCAGTGTCACTGTCCTGAAAAGCATCCATAAGCATGGCAGAAAACATCATGCTGAACAGTGTTGGTGCCAGAACACAGCCTTGTTTGACCCCATTTGTTACTTCAAATGGTTCAGAGAACTCTCCATCATTTTGCACACGTGCCTGCATGCCATCATGAAACTGCCGCACCATTGCTATGAATCTGGGTGGACAGCCAAACTTGGCCATGATTTTCCAGAGTCCATCACGACTAACAGTGTCAAAAGCTTTGGTGAGGTCAACAAACGTCATGTATAGATCTACATTCTGTTCTTGGCATTTCTCCTGAAGCTGTCTTGCTGTGAATATCATGTCTATTGTCACTCTGTCTTTTCTGAATCCACATTGACTTTCTGGGATAAGTCCCGTCTGATCAAGATGAACATTCAGACGATTCAACAGAATTTTTGCAAGTATCTTCCCAGCAATTGATAGGAGGGAGATGCCTCTTTGATTGTCACAGACTTGAGGATTTCCTTTCCGCTTGTATAGGTGGATTATGGATGCATCCTTAAATTCTTGTGGGATAGCCTCCTTTCTCCACATACAGTGAAACAACTCTGTCAGTTTCTCTGCCATGGGTAGCCCCCCCAGCCTTGTAAACTTCGGCAGGAATTGCATCTGCACCTGGGGCTTTGCCAGATGATAGTTGTTGAACTGCTTTTCTTGTTTCCGTAACGGTAGGAAATTCATCTAACAGAACATTGCACTCCATCTGTGGAAGTCTGTCGATTGCATCCTCATTGATGCTTGATGGTCGATTAAGCACACTATTGAAGTGTTCTGCCCACCTTTCCAAGATAGCTTCTTTATCTGTGAGAAGAGTGTTTCCATCTGCACTGAGCAATGTGGTGGCTCCAGAACTCTTTGGACCATAAATGGTTTTCAGTGCATCATGAAATTTCTTCATGTCCTTTCTATCCGCAAAAGACTGAATTTCTTCTGTTTTCTTCCTCAGCCAGGAATCTTGCATGTCCCTAAGCTTGGTCTGGACTGTCTTACAAATGTTGCTGTAGGCTGCTTTCTTTGATACTGAGCTAGTATCATCTTGATGTGCCTTGTGCAATCGGTGCTTTTCTTCAAGAAGCCTCTGAATTTCGTCATCATTCTCATCAAACCAGTCTTGATGTTTGCGAGATGGATGGCCTAAGGTGCTTGCAGCTGAAGAAAGAACTGTTTTATGGAAAACTGTCCAGTTTTCTTCGGGGAAGAAACTTGACAGATACTGACCTGAAAACATTCATACTTGGACCATAGGTACCCTATACAGTTAGACTTTTTCCATGGCATCGGGTCTAAGGGTCCATGTCCCGGGGTGGGGCTAGAGGTATAAATCTAGAACACCTACGAAATTGCCTATTCTCTGTTAAAGTTTTCTAGAAGTCTAAATATTGACAACCCCTTATCAGAAAGTATTGATACATGGACCGTTGGTGCGCGGAAGTGTTGGCTTTTACTTCATGACATCATGGCGAAAGGTTCAAATCTAGAAATTGACTTTTCTGTGTTAAAGGTGTCTAGAAGTCTATACATTGAAACCCAGTTATATTGCAGCATTCATAGTAGGGATGTTGGTACTATGTAGTGTTGGTTGCATTTCAGTTCATGGCATGGCATCAGATCACTAGGTCCATGGTGGTGGGGCTAGAGGTTAAAAGCTAGAACACTGTAAAACTGGATGTACTGGTATGCAGCTTTTACACAGAGACCATATCTTAACAACAACTTATCATAAAGCATTCATACTTCATGCACTTTAGGCTTTCATTCTTTCTATATATACTGCATCACCCTCTCGCGAGGATTATGTGCAGGTTCCATGACATCGGACCACAGGGTCCGATCCAGGGCTTGGAATAGAGTTCAAAATCTAGAAGACACTAAAATATTGTTTTTCTTTTTATTTCTAGATAAAAACAACTCAGAAAGGTGGTCAGTCGTTCACCCTTTTTGTGACACTGACTTGTGTGTCACGAAGTTAAGGCTGGGTTGACCTAATGTCCATAGCCCAGTGATTTTGCCTTATATCTTGATACTCAATTAGTATACGAGCATACTTTTTACACCATATGAGTAAATATGGCCAGACCTTGGGCCCTAGTGTATGAGCATACTCCTTTCACATTATGAGTGATTGTGTCCAGACCTTTCATCCCACAGTAGTTATAGGTGGCTGTGACCTAATTTCATGGTTCAGTGAGTTTACATTATATCTCATCACTAATTTAGTATATGAGCTTACTTCTTTCACAATATGAGAGAATATGACCTGACCTTGGACCAAAAATAGTTATAGATCCATGTGTTCATAAGTTATTGAACCATGATATTATGTCACCGGGACCCATATATCTCGACAGATATTTGATATATGATCATACTTTTTTCAAATTATGAGTGAATATGACTAGACCTCCGACACAAAGTACTTATAGGTCACTGCGACCTAGTTTTATGGTTCAGTAAAGGCAAAAAGATATACGAGCATGATGCTTTTGGTTGCAAGTCGAGTTGGTCCTACCGTTTGACAAAGACAGAAGCAGTCGAGCACGCTGTCATATGACATTTATTTATTTATTTATTTATTTTCTTATATTTGTTTTTAAATAATTGCATCCGTATCATTGTTTTGAGTTGGGTACCATAAATTAACAGTTGTGTGTATTTTCAGAAATAAAGGTAACACACATCCAAAGTATTATATACAGAAAAGAATATTTATAATATCATTATGCATATTACTAAATGACTGAAAAATCGCAAAAATTCTACGACTTCAGATATTTTAAAGATTAGATTTAGAGACAAAAATAAAACAAAAACGCACTGGAGTTGATGCATCAAAACCATATCTCAAATTGATGATAAAAATCCATGACAAGTCATTCAATTTTAAATTCTATGCTACTGGAGAGTAGAATGACGTTGTGATATACGTAGGTGTTCCAAGAATTATTACAGAAACGTATATCCCAATGTAATCCTTTGGCAGATAGTGATGACCACGGGGCGGGGCCTGTATGGGACTCAGGAGCATGGTTGATAGGATTTATAACGAGGATTACTATTCATTGCTGCACAGAGAAGAAGTTTTTTTTATGTTTTTCTTATTCTAAGTCTGTGGGAACTAATGACCCCAGGGAGGGGCCATTTTTCGACCCAGGGGCATGAATGGCAGGATTTATGTATATCTAATTATAATATTGCTGCATACAAAACATACAAGCTTTTGGTATTGTGGTTTCAAAGAAGAAGATTTTCACATTTTAAGCCTATGGCAGATAACCACACCCCGGGGTGTGGTCTGTACGAACACCAGGGGCACTGTTGGCAGGATTTGCAAAGAGGGTCACTATACATAGCTACACATAAAATGTAAATGCTCTGGCCCTTGTGGTTTCGGAGAAGATTTTTTTATGTAGCTTATGAACTCCAGGGTGGGGCCCTTCTTGGCCCCTGGGGCATGATTTACATTAAGCTCCGCATAACAATGCTGCATACCAAATTTGAAGCTTTATGTTTTGTAGCTTCAGAGTTTATTTATAGCAGATAATGACGCCCTGGGGTGGGGCCTGTATGGACCCTAGGTGCATGGTTGGTAGGATTTATAAAGAGGAGTAATAAACATTGCTACACACACAATATTAAACCTCTGGGTCTTGTGGTTTCGGAAAGAAGATTTTTTTTATGTTTTCCCATTGTTAATCTAGCTATATGTTGTCATGGAAACCAGAGTTCTTGCCCAAAACCTAATGCGACAATTCCCCTATCATTTTACCTAAACTTGAATTCTGGAAAACACATTAAATTATCAATCTTGCAAAAAACTAGAAAGCTAGTTCAGTTGCAATTGTATAGTTTTTATGCAGACAACTTAATAAGGTGGTTTGCAATAATTCGCAATTTTCTGCTAAAAACATCTTTGTCGCCATTGCAATTCGTGCAGTCGGGCTAAAAATGTAGCTTGAATGACACTTCTTTGGCTTAGTGTTTCATTTTACTGGAAAGCAATTGTATAGTTTTAATGTAGAGACGTTTATATGGTTTTTTTAATAATTCGCGATTTTCTGCTAAAAATCATCATTTACCCCCAAAATTGAACGTTGGAAAACACATTTTCTATTTTGCAAACACCTATAAAACTATTCTAGTTGCTTTTTATAACCATTTGAAGTTTCAAAACACTTTTATAAACCTCGTTTCTGCCTAGAAAAACAGTCAAACACTCATATGCCACATATTTCTGAAAATACACCCAATTGCTATTTTGGTACCCAGCTTCATCTGGGCCTCAATACAAGTGCAATTTCAAATAGAATGAAAAGCCCGAATTATGGTGTCTGTGATTACTATACCATTTTACGAGAAAGTGATTGTGTAATTTGCATACAGAAAACTTTTTAAGGTGAATTTCAAAAAATCGTGATTTTTGTAATAAAAACCATGATTTTCCCCAAAAATGAATAGCTTTGGCTGGATGAAAACACATTAAAAATAAGAACACAGTGCTGGCAATATTTCAGGCCTGGGTTTGATAAGGAAAAAACTACGGGGCATTAGTATTTTGAAGCAAATAGAAATTTTAGAAATTCGCAATTTTATTCTCAAAAATGAACTTTTCACTAAAATATCATAAAACTGTACCCGGTTAGAAAATTAATTCCAGTGATAAGATAAACTTCAATGTTTTCTGTAATCAATGGTGTATAATCAAAGTCCATTTTACTCTCGGGGAGCATAGAATCGAAAACTAAGCGACTTATCTTGGATTTTTTACTCTAGTACTAACATTTACTTCTGAGTCAGTGTTTATAACAATTTCAGATGCAGGCAATAATAATCAGTGTGTAATAATCCTATCATCAGGTGACTGACTTCTCGGTGCCCGGGGGAGAGGAGAGGCGACCGAAATGTTGTTTGTTATATTGGTATAAGTTCATACACATATTTATGACAAGTAAGAAGCAGAAACTGAGCCATCACATAGGAAAGTATTTATTTTTGCAGTGTGCATAAAATACAAGAAGCCTTCTGGTTTACGAAGTCAGAAACAATGTCGCGATCATTTCCGATTTAGAAACAACGGAGACTGAATTTGTCTTTTCCAGCAGTGATTATGGACAGACCTGACTAGCCTGCGGGATAGAAGCTGTCGCTTGTCGCATATGCGAATGACAAAATAGGTATTCTCATGATGCGGGAGATGTCAACGCTAAACTGCGGAAGATAAAAGGTTGAGCCGAGAGTTTGACATCTACCTCGGCTAATGAATATTTTCGTGGTTACTTGTTTAATTAATGGTCTTCTGGAAAGCTGCGATAGTACACAAGCTCTGCGTCAACAGCATGTTGATTCATAACTTAGGGAGCACGTGACCACACTCAACCAATCGCAGTCAAGGTGGACAACAGTTTGGTACATCTACATTATATATAAAACAATTGTAAGGGCAAAACTTTATTCTTTAGTAATAAAACGTCAACTTTAAACGCTAAAACATATTATTTCAGTTCTCTCGGACTTAACTTTATTTCTTATTTTGTGAATTGTTAACGTGTTACCTGTGGAAAGAACAAAATGTCTCAGTCTACAATAACGGAAAAGCGATCAGTGATAACTTCGTCGACGTCGTCATCAGGAGGAAAGAGTGTCGACGATGCTTTAGCCGACATCGGATATAAGCCAAGTTTCGGACAGAGAGCTTCTAACATTATGAGTAGGTCCATTGCATCCCCAATACGCCATAGCACCGGCGGGGGTTCGAGTATTGTGCGGACTGTGGAGTATGGTTATGGATCGCACATGGGTGGTGGTTTCGGACCGGGTGGATATTCTACTGTCTCGTCAACGGGTGTCGAAAATGTTAAGTCTCACAGAGAAAAAGAGAAAAGGGACATGCAGGACCTTAATGAAAGATTTGCAAATTATATCGAGAAAAGTAGGTTCTTAGAAGCTCAAAATAGGAAATTGTGTAACGAATTAGACGAACTGCGCTCAAAATGGGGAAAAGAAACAACTCAGATCAAGTCTATGTACGAAAAGGAACTCGCTGAAGCCCGAAAACTCATAGATGACCTAAGCCGGGACAAGGCGGCCCTAGAGATTAAGATGAGCAGTATGCAAGAACAGTTTGCTGATTTCAATAGACAGTAAGTACTTTTGCTAAATCATCCTTGTAGAGCCCAGTATAACTACATATACATAATACAAAACTTAACAAGTATCACTGAAACAATCTTGATCAGGCTTTCCATTATAATCGGCGTCCGGGTAAAAATGGTTTATCTTCATGATACACCTTCTGTTTATTCTCCCTACCTCTCTGTTGTGCTCGTTGCCTATGACTTTGGTTGAGACAAGCCGGGTACATGTAGTTACCATGTTGGGAAAGAAATAGTCATTCTGCTCTTCGACTGTGTTGTCGGAAAAAATATGTTTTATGTGTTTTCTTTCCCATCTGGTGTCTATGTTAGGACTTTAAATTTAATTGCATCTATTCTTGGTGCCTCTATTCTACTGCGCGGTAAGTAGAGCGAATACGGCATGGTAACACCAACCTAACGTCCTGCACACTTTCATCAGCAACTATCGGTATATCATTTTGCGAACAACTACAATTAGTTATATTAATTTATTATCTAATTGGTGTCATGTCTTTTCTGACTTTTATTATTTGCAATAAATCACCAAGTTGACACCTCACACTGGTCAAATAGCACATTTGGTGGTGGGAGGTATCTCTTTAAAATGTTCACAGTTGGTTTAATAGGTAATCATTTTCATAAAGTCTATGGCATGCCATGCAGTAAAGAGTTCTTAAAAACATACGCACATGACTATAATAACAGATTGTAGACATAAATTGACTTCGTCCTCGGATATTTGAGAAATGGTATGAAAATTAAAAAGAAAATCAAATAATTCCATTTATAAACTCATGCTCCCTTTTCTTCAAGGAGAAAAATAGTCACTTCTGAGTTTAAGTCATCAAGTGCATTTCGTGGAACTTAGTATATACGATATAAACGATAGAGGTACGTCATATACATGTAGATAGTCTGGTAAAATCTGTATTTAGTAAGTCAATGTTATATTAAAAGATATTGGGGGTACCTTCGATTTAAGCCATAAACGGGGTGCAATGTTTCAAGATCCACCTGTATTACAATCGACCAGAAATGTTAAAAAAAAGTCGAAGCATAAATTAAATGCGGGTATGACCCAGACATAGCTGCTATAAAATCTAGTCTCGTTTAGGAAAGCTCCTCGATCAATGTAAGATGTTTCTATTATTAGACATACGCCAAAGCACACCCGTCAAACAAAATATACCCTTGCGTTTAAAACGGATTTGGCCAGCATGTGAAATTTGTAGCGGACTCATCTGAAGTTTTTTTTTTTCTGAAATAAACAACAAAGAGTGGTGTGACATCACTGTGTCACAATTAAGTCATAGCGAGTGCTCAACAGTTTAAAACAAGTCTGCAACTGGTATGTGTGAGACAAGCCGTGGTTTTGCTATACTCGGGCTCACAGACAAGATTATTCCTGCGGGATGCTTCATACTTAACCCATTTTAGACGAATGGATTTTCCCATCGTTATCATTTGGATGAGTCCACTTTCATTTTTAGGGGCGTCAGGAGTGATTTTTAAGTTTTATTCAATTTTTTGATGAAAATTCTCTTAGCAAACAGAATAGCCCCAGATGTGACGCCGCGTTCTGCGGCGTCACATCTTGGGCTATTCTGTTTGCCTATGTCCCATAAAAGAGACGCCAGGCTTATATGAGTTAAGCCTACGTCCAGCAAACCCGACTTAGTCAAAAATCAAATACGGTACTCATGCACACATATTCTTTTCTCAAGTTGAATTTAAAATACATCCAAACACCTTTTCAGTGAATATGTTTATAATCAAACAAATAAATCTAAACCAAAGATCAGAAACATGTGACGTAAACCACCTTTTACCATGAGACACGATCCCGCAGCATCATTCTCGCAAGTCTCTTGCATATTGCATAAGCAGGAGCGTAATCGGATTTCTTTTCACAATCGATACGTATATCCATACAGAAACAGTATCTGCTCTGGCAAAAATATTTTTGGAAAACATTGTAACTTGCACCATTTGGAACGCACAGTTATACAAAAATCCACGTATTTCGAATTGCCTGATTAGTACTACATTATATTATACGAGTAAAATAGTTCGTTAACAAACGTCATGGCCAAAAGCTTGCATAATGAAATACTTAAAACATACATGTAGCAATTTACCTAAAGATTCGCAACTATCTGGCCAACAATTTGTCGTAAGTTATTATTTACATACACTCAGCAGACCCTTGAACGATTTAAACACTGGTTGGTTTGTAACAAACGACCAGGGAACAAGTCGCAACTATGGTAGCCAAAACCCCACCCAGCCCCCACACCCCACACACTAAATAGTAGGACTGGATCGCAATAGTCTGAATGTTGGTCGACATTGCTGTTAAACCACAGGCACATGTAGCTCAAAAGTAGACATATTCGTTGTGTCTACGTCACCCACGTCATTGAAGACTTGTGTTTGTAGGTTTGGAAGCGGTGTCGAGTCCTTTCATTTTCTCTATTGCAATTGTACTGCTTGTCTCTTAAATGCCTTCAGTATGCGTCCATCTTGTTTTCATAAAAAGCCTACAACATTAACACAGACCAGACTCCGTCCCCACACGACTGGGACGTTAAACCAACTATTGTACAGACAATCCCCATTTACTGTACAAACCAACCATGCGTCTACCGCCTTTTCATTCATAACTTTCTCTACATGTGACCCGGCTAAACCAATCGCGGTCATGCTTGACAAACTATTTTGGTCTCGTATATGCATAATATACAAAATGTTTTCGTTCAGGTAGTATTTTACACACTGAAGTATTCCTTAATCGTAAAACACCGAGTTTAAACCCTATACAGTGATCTATCGATCTATTCTCTCTGCTATATAAAGTGTCTCCGCTGTTCGATCAGCTGCCAGTTCTCTCGGACCTATCTCTGTTTCCAATATTCCGTGGACAAGTAACGTGTTGCGTGCGGAAGGAACGATTACAAAATGTCTCAGTCGACGGTCACGGAGAAACGGTCGGTGATTACGTCGTCACGAAATCCTGACGATGCGTTAGCCGACATTGGATATAAGCCGAGTTTTGGATCGCGTTCGTCTAACATTATTAGCAGGACTGTTGCACAGCCGATCCGGCACGGAGGTGGTTCAAGCATGGTCCGGACCGTGGAGTATGGATATGGTCCGCACATGGGTGGCGGGTTCGGGCCGGGTGGATACTCAAACGTCTCGTCTAGTGGCGTCAACACCGTCAAGTCCCACAGAGAGCAGGAGAAAAAGGATATGCAGGACTTGAACGAAAGATTTGCAAGTTTCATAGAGAAAACTAGATTCCTAGAAGCACAAAATAAGAAATTAGGCAATGAATTAGATGAACTTAGATCAAAGTGGGGGAAGGAGACAACTAATATCAAGGCGATGTACGATGCGGAGCTTGCCGAAGCTAGGAAACTCATTGATGACCTAAGTCGGGACAAGGCTGCACTAGAGATTAAGATGAGCAGCATGCAAGAGCAGTTTGCTGATCTGAATAGACAGTAAGTACATGTAGCCGTAGAGATTAAGATTCTCTGCCAAGCGTGTCAGAAGATCTAAGTTTAGTTAATATAATGCATTTAGTTTGCATGAAGTTGCAGAGTGAAATTTTGTATACCTGCTTGTGATGCACAGCATTCACGAATAGCAATCCATCATAAACGTTGCATACACAACGCAGCGGTTATGATGACATGAATAAACAATGAAGCGCATTGCTTGCCACCAAATGGTCAGTAAGGAAACATATTAAGGGTAGTTTCGAAACTGTTAATAAACTCTGCAGGGTATGTCACAAACATAAAGCGACTATAGGGCTATTAACCTAACTGTTATCGCCTAATTACCTACCTCCCACCACTATATGTGCTATGACCAGTGTACGTTGACAAAAATAGTGGCCTAATGTGCTTTGTATTGACACTCAATGAAAAAAGGAAAAGACGTGACACCAATAAAGTAATAAATGCAGTTACAAGATGGAAAACGGTGTATTTTGAAGAAAAGAGTTGTCCTCTTGCAGATGAGACAAAACCGTCTGAAATTAAAACATATACTTATGTTACTGACTCGAAGTATCATTGACAGGTCAACTCATTTAAGCAGAAAAACTGATCTTATGATGCTATTATTTTTGCTATGATACAGGTCACTGTGTTCGGTTCAGGGCCATTTAACCTTAAAACACCATGTACTTTTGTGTAAGAAAACATTTTAAATGAAGGTTTTGTCCAAAGTGGAGTTTGAAACATTACTAATTAAAGTAATCCTTCACTGAACTCATTGATTACCATTTAGATCTTGTATGTTAATGGTGATTCATTTTAATTTCGACACAGCTAAACGTATTTTATTTATTTGCATACACATATGTCAAGGTTTTGACATTAAATCTATGAATGAAATTGTTTGCAGATTAAATACAGAAACGAAAATATTTACACTCTTACCGAATTATTACACTGAGGCACTTATAAGCCCTTGTGAAGCTTTAGGTGTTTACTGAAAGAAAGGTCATAGGTATACCGTGCAAGCACATGTGTCAAATAAGAATTATAGTCTTAAAGACAATAATTGTCTTGTAAATGCAGTATAAACTTCAGGAGACATAAGAAAGGGTTTAAAATCATGAAGATAACAGAGTTGCATATCTGTATTTGTATTTGATGAATGCTAGCAGATACAGTACCTTTATGCAAGAATATGGTTTTCTGTAGTACCTTTATGCAAGAATATGGTTTTCTGTTCGTCGGCAACGACTTTCGTTTTCACTATAAAATGCCTACTAAGCTTGATACATGGTCTGTC
Source organism: Rugalucina vietnamica (assembly GCA_964017185.1). Classification (NCBI taxonomy): domain Eukaryota; kingdom Metazoa; phylum Mollusca; class Bivalvia; order Lucinida; family Lucinidae; genus Rugalucina; species Rugalucina vietnamica. Next base: position 41,516,712 of record OZ024870.1, read on the forward strand.
AAACACATATTGATATCATTTCAAAAATATTTTACTGTGGTAAAAATTCAATCCTTAAAAGTAAATCTTTGTCGATGACAATCTTAATGTATCTATACGCTTCAAGGCACAATTTTACTATCTAGTCTTCTCGTCTGACTTCATGTACAAAACAAAACATACAACTATAACTAACCCACTATCTCATTACCATAAGATTAACATATTGCGCCAGGTTGACCCTTACATTATCCATTGAATGATTCTCAATGTTTTATTCAGTATTTGTTTTATTTACACAATCAGTTTCTTATTATGTAATTTTGCATGCGCTATACTGAGAAAAGTGAAGGGCATACATGAAAAAAAAAACCCCGCTTACACAAAGCCATGAGCCGCCCCATGGGAAAACCAACAATCTGCATAGGCGAAAACAAAGACGCAGATCAGCTTCGCGGTAACCGCGAAGCTGATCAGCGTCTTTGTTTTCGCTACTTGGATAGTACAATTCCTCTTCTACTTAAATCCGAAATTTCAGGCTTCTAGCTCCTTTCTGTGCTTGTACAGGCCGGTTTGTGTCGGACCTGGTCGGAAACCACATTGTTGGTTTTACCACGAGGCGGCTCCCATATTAGCTCTAGGAAATGCGATTCTGAAGAGCGGGGTAGCCCCTTAGTACCTCTGGTGCCAGGCTACCTTAAAAAAAAAAAAAAAAAAAAAAAAAAAAAAAAAAAAAAAAACTCTGAAGTTTAACAGTCACTGGTATGACCGTTTACATCATCACAAGTCCTTTGGTTCATGTTATCGTTTTGACCATCAGAAAGAGACGGTGATCAGCCTCGATCAAAATGCTTATCAAAACATCATTTGATTCGTCAGTCATAAGTAACCAAACTTTAATCATTGAATCACATAACAACAACAACAACCAAAAAAAAAAAAAAAAAAAAAAAACTGTCGGTGCAAACTGAGTGTGACACCGGTATATTCGAAAAATAGGTTGCTCATTTCGAAGATACCTAAGTATAGCACACATTAAGATTCTGGACGGGTGCATCACTCGAGTACAGCAGTATGATACTGAAAACGTGATTAATTGTGAACTTTATGAGACAGTCTGAAGTTTTATCCAAAATCTTTTACAAAATAAATGTTTGTGCATTTTCAAAGCATGCATTATTAATTTTCATGCCGCAATTATCTGCAGATATGTTCGATGGCCTTTTAACAGAACTGAAGAATTGCATGAACAAGATAAACTGAAGGGTTAAAATTTAAGGCATAATGTGTCTCTCTCAGTGCAATTTTTAAACTTAGCTTATTTATGTGTGATTTAGCGGAAACGATTTTTGTTATTGTGCGTCAGTCTGTTTTAAAAGTCAGAAACAAACAAGAAATTGGACCCGATCCGGAATGATAAAATCGTATTTATGTTTTCATAACCACCAGAGAAATCTTACGTTACAAAAGTGCTTGGCGACCCCATACCATTTCCAGCGTATATATCTTTATTAAACTTAGGAAATTCAACATGCTTTTTATTAACACATATACCACCCATGGGAATTTCAAATATAAGCACTCGGATGCGACCTATATTCGATATTTTAAATAGCTATTTCACAAATATTTTCAATTTAATGGGCACAGTGATACGCTATTAATTCCATTTAAGGCGATTAAATGATTTTAACCTGTTTAATGTTATGGCTGCAATTACATCAAGACATTGACAGATTTTTTTTCGATGTATGGTTTACATTGATCATGGTCGAAATTCAGAGTTACTCTATGCCAGCGCTCTATTCACTCGAACGTTTAAGTAGAAATGCGATAAACTGAAATTGCTTTACAGCGAAAATGTGTCGAAGTCAATGGTTTTCGTGGAACTTAATAGCTTCGGCATACCTTTTACGTGATTGCTGTGACTGGCGAGGTATAAGAACCTACAGTTATGTAAAAATTGTAAAATAGATTAATTATCAACAAAATAATTAGTAGATCTATGACAAAGACCTGACAATACCTCTCTATATACAAGGTTGTCATCTGCTGTCATCTACTTCACCTTAAAGATGACCGATTTAAAATATACACCATATCATAACTATTTACTGTCAAAATGTTTTGATATTAACAAATCTCTTTATTTAATCACAGCTCAGTTAACCATTTGGACACCTGACAAATTGTCTCCCGTCAAAAGAAACATGCCGACTCTAGAAAAGGCAAAATCAAGGACTTCTTTTTTGTGGTTCAGCCTTGTCGACAAGATAGTCGACCATCAGGAAAACATGTCCGTGAAATGAATACCCCCTCAAACCCCACTTTTATATAGTAAAACTGGGGTATGCAGGGGTATACCTATTTTTCTTATTTTTGCTCCAAAACATAGATTGTGGGTACTCGTTAGAACCGCCTCGGCAAGGCGGTTCTAACGTGTACCCACAATCTATGTTTTAGAGCAAAAATAAGAAAAATAGGTAAACCCCTGCATACCCCAGTTTTACTATATGAAAGTGGGGTTTAAGGGGGTATACATTACACGGACATGTTTTTCTGATGCATAGCAATGCACTTTAAATCTCAATAGGACACGGTGGCAGTCCGGCTTAGAGTTCACATAAACCAAATTTTCCTTTGTATAATTCGTTTTAGCAGTCTTGATGTTCCGATTGAAGAACAGAATTGTATTTTTCATGTCATTCATACCGGGGGTATTGTTCCCTATAGAAGACCTTTTATTCTACTCTTTTTTCCCCGACGTTTGTGCCACACAAATGGTTAGATTGCTTGACACAATACTTCTGTTAGGCCCAAACATCTAAAGTATTTGCTTTGTTTATCTGACATTGTCTTTTTTTGCGATTAAAGCATTATTTATCGACACTCTAAAGATATCTCATATGAAGTTATTTGTTTGAGCGCTTGTTTAATAGACCCTTTTGTGAATCGAAAGCATTCACAAATACTACATTGGTTCCAAAGACCACGGTATATGACAAAGCCTGACCCAGAGCTAAGTCTTTTCTCAAAGTGGATACTAATTTGGCTTTGTCAAGCTGTGGTGGATGTGCATGCCGATATGAGTCTGTGCTAGGCTTACATACCACATTTCATTTTAGTAAATGGAACGACATTCTCCAGATTATTTGGCGCAAACAAAGGAAGGATCTGATCCATAGTATTCTGTAGTTCTTAAACAATTCTTGATCTTATAAACAGATAAAATCATAATTCTAGTAGTGGTATCGTGAGTCACCAATTGCACGAAGCTAGATCTTCCATGCTGCCTAGACGTACTGAACTGCATGTTAACTGAACTGCATGTTAACTAAACATGCATAGTCGACAGGTTCATGTAAGGCCAAGGAATGGTGCTCATTTATTTCAAGGAAAATGCATCATGACACATTTTTGCCTTTATCCCATTGTGTAATTAATCAAAGCAATGACACGTCTCGACTCTGGTGTATATTTAAGTGGCCACCTTTTTAAACTAATGAATGGGCTTTGCGACGTAATTCAGAGTTGGCAATAAATGTTTCTTATATGTTGAACACTTTGTAAAAACATTTGGAACTGACCGCTAGTTCACAATCAACATCAGACTAGCATCGACTGCACTCTAGATGGGTAAACAGTAGTGTTTGCAAATGAACTGCATCGTGCACTAAACAGTGTTCTAAACAATGATAACCATACTTTTTGACGAGTATATGTCGAAAATGCAAAAACATTTAAGTTGATTCTGCAAAATCAAGTAGCTTATAGTTACAATGAAGACATTAAACTAACACTAACACATGCATCGAACATAAATCAAAGGGTGTGGATAAACCTGGACAGCAACACTAAGTGGTCGGTTAAACACGTCAAAGGCTTGATTTCTTTCTTCTGTCACTGCAAATGACGGACTATTTATCAGCTGATGGCCATTTGGCACACCTGAGTGAGGTAGTCCCAAATGGTTTGTTTAAAATAAACACAACGCTACAACACTGCAATGTCACCCATTTGCAAAGAACGTGACAATATTCATTTCGTACTTCCCCGACAATACTCGTTGAACAGCTTCTGTGAATATGTGAAACCACAATACGATGCAGGCTCTGTCTACCTATATAAACCTATTTGAGGACAAATCTATCTTTTTGTTTTTTAAAATATTATGGATCGCTGACTTAAAGTTACATGCAGTCGAAAACACAGTAAGAAAACGGTTGCTTGTTGACTGATGCTTATGTAAAGAATTTTATAAAATGTTGGACAATAATTGCTCAGCCTTCATTTATGATTTAAAGCAATGTTCGGACATCGGCACCAAATAAATTAGATTGGCTAATGCTCTATGGTTCCCCCGATTCTCGCAATACTGAGGTATAGATCTCGGAAGCGGAGCAATTTATAACCTCATATATTGATTTCGACTAGATACCAAACTACATTTTGCTCCAAACATGACATTAACTTTATTCAGCATCACCAGGGATCAAAAGCTGGCGTAAAATGTAATGAATATGTTATTCAGCTTTACAGAGCATTGAATATTGCTCGAGAACTAGGCCAATTACAACCATGACAACGATTTTTGAACCTCGCGATTTGGGTTGATTGAGCAAACTGTTTCATTACAGTGTCTTACACAAGGATCCGTAAGAATTTTTTTTGCATCAAAAAGAATGTTTTACCAAGTTACATGATAGATCAAAGCAGTTTTAGCAGTCTCATTGCACCAAAACAAGCTCTGTGTGACGGAAATGATATAAACTCGGCGATTGAAATAGTTGAAGAACGGTAATTTTCAGATTGCAAATGGTGACATGTTGCTTATTTTCATTTAAACACAGATCATTCCGGTTTAATGGCTCCCATTCCATTTTATTTGGGACAACATTGCGAAAACATACCCATGTAATATACAGATTTTAAAAAAGTTGTAAAAAAAAAATTCTAACTAACTAAATGTTATGAACCACTGCAGAAGCTGAGGGTGAGGTTATGGCCATGTAAAACCGGTTTAAGCTCGCCAGTAACTTTGTGTTACTGATCGTTCCAAGGCGATACTTCTGTGGTGGTTCTTATTGTTTTATGTCTTGGTGTTTAAATTTTTTTGTGCTGTTGGCGCCTTATGTATGTTTTCATATTTTTAGTTAAGTTAAGGTAACTGAGTGGCCACCTATTGGGAAAATAGCTGCTCATTCGGCTTGCGATATGTTTCATGGTATAAGTACCTGATTGTTAATTTGTTTTGTTTTTTTTTCCACCTCGGTTTTTGGAGTGGGAGTCTTTTTCTGATTGCGCCTTTTCCTGATCTTTGCCTTCTTGTACCTTTCTACTGAAAAAAATTCAGTAGAAACGAAATTGCTATTTTTCTACTATGATTTTTTTACAAAACATAGACTGTGGGTACACGTTAGAACCGCCTCGGTTAGGCGGTTCTTAATGAGTACCCACAATATATGTTTTGGAGCAAAAATAAGGAAAATATGTATACCCCTGCATGCCCTAGTTTTGCTATATAAAAGTGGTTTTCAAGGGGGTATACATGTCACGGACAAGCTTTCCTGATGAAAACTATTCAAATCCCTGTTCTGCTGCACTGTTCTGCAGCGATCAATATGTCTGAGTTGCTCGGACGCTTGATTACCGCTAAGTAAGCACTGTTGCAGACTTTGGCTGCTTTCCAAGGCGCATGACTTGAATTCGTGTTCGTTTCTTTAAACGGATGACATGTTGACAAATTGAAATGTCTTTTCTGACAAGTCTAAGAGCATTAGGTAATGTTGTCAACCAAACTCCATTTCCTGAATGCTACATTGCATTCTTAAACATTCTGATTTCGGTCTTGGTATTCTAAAACGCATGGCTTTCAGACTTATTTAATAATATTAGATTAAATAGATTTTAAGTTTATGAGGTTACAATAATTTGTATAAATCATCTGAGACCATAAATGAAGAATGCATAACTCCAGCATTACGAAAACTTGCCCATGCAATAAAGAGAGATTTTTTGAGCTTTAAAATTTGATAATTTTCAGCTGAAAAAAAAATTTATATTTTTCTTATTTTTGCTCAAAACATAGATTGTGGGTACACGTTAGAACCGCATCGCCATACCTTTACCTGACCCCGGCTTTGATATCCATACCTTTTCCTGCACATCTTAATACTGCTTGTCAGTGTACTCAGGTGCGGCCAATTTTATGTTCTTTGATCAATGTATGACGCAGCATTGAATTCAGTGTCCCTTGCTGAATGTTGCATGCGAATTAAAGCATCTTGATATATTCATACGGCAGAAAATGGTATGAGTAGGCGCGTATATTTCGCCCCTTGACAAATTCAGGAGTTATAAAACGACACAGGAGTCTCAAGAAAATTACCAGAGGACCAATGGTCCTGTAAACGCTCACCTGAGACCCGAGATATATACATGAACTTGTTAGACTAGAATGGTACAATGCATGTATATAACCCTAGGGCAGGGTCAGAATAACTCCTGGAGTCAATGTCTTTTTCAAATCATAAAAATTCAGTCCATTTGCCAATTAACTGCAAGTTTTGTCCTTCAAATGACATTTTAACAATTTTCTCCATTCAAATGCATAGGAGATCTAAGTTGACCTTGCCGTGAAATAGGTCAAGGTCATCCCAGTGTCATGATTTATACAAATTTTGTAGACCTCCATTCCTTAATGCTTCATGCCAATTATTATGGTCATATACATGTATATAGCCCCGGGGCATGGGCAGACAACCCCCCAGGGGCTAAAATTTTCCATTAACATTAATCTTCTGTCCATTTGCCTATTTCCAGTAAGTTTTACCCATTAAATAGCATTTTACCATTTTTCCCATTCAAATGCATTGGCGACCTAAGTTGACCTTGCCGTAAAATAGGTCAAGATCATCCTAGGGTCATGATTTATATAAACTATGATGGGCCCGCATCCTCGATGCTACATACCAAGTTTCGTGGAAATCGGCCCACTGGTTCTGGAGAAGATTTTTAAAGGTTTTTGCTATTTATAGCCATGGCGGCCATCTTGGTCATGTGACCTGGACCATTTATGTAAACTTTCGTTCCCCCCTCCTAAGGATGCTCCACATGAAGTTTTGCTTTGATTGGCCAAGCGGTTTCAGAGGAGAAGATCTTTGAAATTGTGAACGACGGACGGACGGCGGACGGACGGACGCCGGAGCATGGGTATACTATAAGCTCACCTGTGAGCCTTTGGCTCAGGTGAGCTAAAAATAGGATGCGATTACCTTGGTCCCAATATGTTTTTTGCAAGGCCGAAATCGACTTTGTTGAACCTTAAGGCCCCTGTTATTTCGCAAAGCTGTTTTATTTCCCAATGACCTTCATGTTAATGGATGAGACAATGATTGTGCAATAAATTTGCTGCAGAATGCCGCCTGGTTCTCAATATCCTTGTTAAATATTCCATTGGAACTGCGTTAAAACAGCAGTATCACGAGTATTAATGATTTGGTTTTCGATGCATTAATGAGAGAAACATAGCTGATGCTGACAAGATGTCTTCTCCTTGTCGCCAACCTGCAAAGCATTTATACACCCAAAGGTACAGAATGAACGTCACCGCATGTGCGTATTCTAATAAAATACTTTAACCCATATTTGGCGAATGAATTCTCCCATCATTATCAATTGTGTGAGTCCACTTTCATTTTAAGGGTGTTTGGTGTGATTTTTATTTTCTATCTCATTTTTCGATGAAATTTCTCCGTGCAAACAGAATAGCCCCAGATGTGACGCCGCAGAACGCTGGGGCTATACTGCTTGCCTATGTCCCACAAAAGGGACACCAGGCTTATATGAGTTAATTTAAATTTTATCTAAACCCAGACACCATGCGGGTAAGGGCATTCAGTCGCTTTCAAGCATAAGCATTTTTGACAATATTTCAAGAGTATGGTAAGTTTTCGCTATTTTACGACTGTCGGCAACTGCTCTTGTAGAGTGTCTGCAAGTCTATCGGTATTAAATTGGACAACCAGTTCCATAGTTTGTCTAACACAGTAACAAGTGTCTGGCCTGCTGATTACTTCTTGCTTAATCTACTTGTTGTCGCTGTTGACAAGACGTAATTGAAGATTACATCTAATTTTCGTGGGATGTTAGAACCCTCCTAACTAAGAACATTGATATTTAAGTTAAAGCTAGTTTGTAAAATTGGAAACCTATTAATTCAAGGCCTACAAATTTCAAGGCGCCCACAGTTATGCAATTTCACGGCAAATAAGTGCACCACCTAAAGAAATAGATGGGCTGCTTGAGCCTCCAGGCAAAACTTCTACGCTACTGACCGACCATCTGATTACTGATTAACTGCTCATGTCTAAGCATTGCCCAGGAAAAGTGGTTCAAGTCAAACCATCCATACATATATTAGCCTTATTGGCTTAGTTGGGTGGTTATATTCAGTGAAACACTTTTTGGATGTCATGACGTCCTAATTTTGGGTGAAAGGGCAACATCCCGACATAACCACAGCTGTTGACTGTGACGTTAAGCATCAACTCAAACAAACTTATTCACATGCTAAACAGAGACACACAGACTAGACTGTCTACGAAGGCTGAATTATCTTAAGATCCCCTATTGCACATAAAGACAGATACTTTACTGTCTGCAAATGATGTGGCTGTTTTCCATCATTGTTCAATGCGGCCGGGACAAATGAAGCATGCATCGTTGCACGTGCAGCAATTGAATTCATACTTCAATTGTGCATAATCGGGTTTATTCATTCATCCTGAATTTGTTTTTGCGAGCATTTCATGGAACCTTCTGAACCTAGTGTTTCGTTAAACTCTTACAAGCTGTTCTAAACTTGCAACATGACGCACATAACTTCATTTTCTATCTGGATTTGGCCACGTTAGTTTCTGTAAAATCTAATTATAGTGTTTCCCCATCTTTCCTATTCACCTTATAATAAAATTTGTCTGCAGCAGCTGAATTGCCAATTTCTGTTTCTCTCTTTCCAACTTGTTGATGATTCTTTACAAAACATATGCTACTGAGGTCACTGTTTGAGTACGCGTCATTTGTCTGATCATTGCCGCAAATTATTACGAAAACTTGCCTATGCAATATACAGAAAAAATTCAGGTGAAGCAAACTGAATTTTTTGTTTAGAAAATGATATTTATATTATTTTTGCGCAAAACATAGATTGTGGGTACACGTTAGAACCGCCTCGGCGAGGCGGTTCCAACGAGTACCCACAATCTATGTTTTAGAGCAAAAATAGGTATACCCCTGCAAACGTGGGGCTCAAGGGGTTATAGTTTTCACGGGCATGTTTTCCTGGTGATTGGGACCAGACAGATGCGTCCATCATATGAAACCCCGCATAGTCTAGAAAGTACTCTAGTTATCTAGTTACTCTCTGCAACATTAAGACGAAACCATTCATATCAGAGTCTGTCAGAAAATAACGGAGCCACAATTCTCTTCTGCACCATTAATGTCACGATGCCTCTGTCTTAATCATGCCATATGGATTAATATTACTGTTTGCAGTCAATTAATCTTGATCTTTCTGTAAGGAAATGCATTTCGAATATTTCCAGAAAGCTTTTACGCAGCCTCCCACACAACTTGCTAATGAGTGTGGTGACACGTTACGAAATCCAGTTGTCTTTGGTATTTCGAGAATATAAGGCGTTACTTCTTGTATGCATTTAACCCATAAAGGACGAACTGACTTTCATGTCGTTATCATATGGGTGAGTCCATTTTCAGTTTTAGGGGAATCAGAATTGGTTTTAAATCTTTATTCAGTTTTCCGGTGAATTTTCTCTAAGCAAACAGAATAGCCCCAGATAGGACGCAGCGTCACATCTGGGAATATTTTGTTTGCCGATGTCCCATAAATAGAACGACGCTTATGAATGGATAATGATTCGCCAGTCAGCCCATTTCCTAAGAACTGAAAGCTGCCCCATTCTGTAAATGTTCTTGCATTTGAGCACGTGACCTGAACAGAATCAGAATCTAACTCTAAGCTCAGTGACTTCAACGTTTAATTTGTGCATATCTGTCGAGCTTAATGCTTGTTTATTGCTGTCTGCGTCTGAACTCCTAAATACTTCGTAATGTTGGTAATGTCATTGCTTCGAGTTGGCTTCAATGTACAAATATAAGGATTGGTGTAAACGGTGAAGCGAAGAAAACCATCACATTATGAAAACTTGGCCATGCAATATACATAGATTTTATTTTCAGTTGTAAAATTAAAAAAAAAAATCTGTTGATTTTTTATCATTATTATTATTATTATTATTATTATTATTATTCTTGGTTTTGCTCAAAACATTGATTGTGGGTACACGTTACAACCACCTTGGCAAGGCGGTTCTAACAAGTACGCACAATCAATATTTTGAAGCAAAAATAAACAAGAAAATTATAGCATGTTCTTAGTGACATGCTATACTGAGGGGTTCATAGAAATTTGGAAGTTTAAAATAATGTGAGATTGTGATATTAATCTACACCGACAAGAAGAATTATTCATTTTAATTAGTAACGTTTAGTGCATTTTGATACTAAATAAAACAGATACTGTGTTAAACCGTAATGGTTTCATCACCACGTCTGAAAAATTGTTGACTTGACCTTTAAAACTTAAAATGAACAAACAAACATATGTAAAATTCCACCAGCAAAAGAAGATTTTATTCAAAATTCCAAACATATATTCATGCTATCTGAGTGACCCAAAGTTGTATAGCGTGCTTGTGCCTAACTTGATTAGATTCTCTGAGTCTGCAAATAAAGATTTCAAATACATGATGAAAGTTTGATTTTGCTAGAATACTACCACAGAATCAAGCAATAATGGATGGACAAGGTGAATCCAGTTTCAAAGCTGTGCTATAAATCATTTAATATCTAAGGTTATGTGGGCTGGCAAAAGCCAAAATCTGCTATCACGTGACTCAAATGGTATATTCTTAATGTTACGTCTACACCGGGCCACGTTCTCACTACGTCCTTACTACGTCCTAAAAAATTAAGGACGTAGTGAGGACGTGGTACGGTCTTGTAGGACGTGGTAGGAACGTAGTAAGGACGTAGTGAGGTCTTGATGGACGCGGAGGTCTTGGTCAAATTTTGAACATGCTCAAAAGAAACGTGGCGAGGACGGGGTGGAATTAGAACGCAGTAAGGACGTAGTAAGGACGTGGTAAGGACGTAGTAGGAACTTGTAGGACGTAGAAAGAACGTGGCGCAAACGTAGTGCGGTCTTCGTGGACGCGATGCAAATTTGTTGCAGACCATCAAGACCTCGCATACCACGCTTCTTGTACGTCCTTACCGCGTCCTAGAAGACTGCACTGCGTTCTTATCACGTCCTAGCGGTTCCTAACACGTCCTTAGTAGGTTCTTATCACGTTCACACCAGGTTCGAACTGCGTCCTCCACGTTTTATTAATTTTGTTTTAATTGTCCCGTACCCTCAAGCAATTGCTTTCGCTTTTATTTAAATCATATCGAAATCGAAACATGAACAGAGAAGTACTCTTGTAACTTGCTCTCCTTCAAGGACATCATGCCTTACTTGGTGCACAGGCCGCACTTGTGCTATTTCACAGGAGGAGGAATAGAAGGGCAAGATCTTGTTGGGTGCGCCCTTGGCTATCAGCTGAAAGGAGGCTTCAGTATGGGCATTACGACCGACTACTTGCGGAGTTGAGGATAGAGGCATTCTTCAATTTCATGCGAATACCACCGGAAATGTTGTCCGCCCGTCATTTTCTTACTGCAATTTCAAGCTGTTTCGCAACTCATCTGACTCTTAATACACGACTGATTAATATATTTACAGTTAGAACGTACTGGAAACGTAGTTCGCGCGTGGTATGAACTGCTTGGTCTTTGTGAGGACGTAGCAAGGACGTAGTGGAAACGGGATGAACTTGGTGAGCGCGTATTGAGGACGTAGTGGAAACGTGAAGGACGTAGTAAGGACGTGGTGCGGACGTAATAAGAACGTGGCGGGGACGTAGTAAGGACGTAGTGGGAACTTAGAAATCCGAAATTGTTTCATTTTGACCCCGTCCTCGCCACGTTCTTGAATTTTTAGAACGTGGTAAGGACGTAGTGAGAACGTGGTCCAGTGTAGACGTAACATAAAAGTGAGGTTAAACTATTTTTGTGGCATCGTGTGATGTAGAATAGGTATATCCCTTTACACCCCGGTATAACTATATAAAAGTGGGTTTGAAGGGGGTGTACATTTCATGGACATGTTTTCAGATAAACTTTGCTGTAATCTGATGTGAGCCTTCACATGAGAACACAAACAATCTAGGTTTCCGTTCAAGTCCGACACAAATCGGTCTGTACCTTTACAGTAGGAGACTAGAGACTTGAACTTTTGGACTTCAGTAGATGAGGAAATGTACCATACGTGTAGCGAAATCAAAGGCGCTGATCCGCTTCGCAGTTCTGCGTCTTTGTTTTCGCATATGCAGACTGTTGGTTTTCTCATGACACGGCTCAAATGTACGATAAAAACCACTGCATTCATGCTAAATGTCAACTTGTTCTTTTAATTCCATCGATTATGTCTGGCTAGAATGTAAAGTGCTTTATTGTAAATTTACGTGCGTCTGGCAGTCATTAGGGATGACCTATGGGTGTCCCTTTATGCGAATATTATGCTTATACGTCTGAGGATTTAGCAGTAAATAAAATATACATTCTACTCGCTTAGCACCTTGCAGAAAATTGAAATTCTCTCTCCTAAAACAATCAGTCGTATTTTTCCAAACCGATAAATATGGAATTTCTCACTCAAGCACAAAATTTAAAACAAATTTTAAGGTTTGAAATATGTTGCATGTTGGATCGAGCCATGTCATGGGAAGGGGAAGCTTTTGGTTTCCATACAAACAACAAATTCGCAGATGAGTCAACAGATATCGCACTGTGTTGGCTATGATACTGACATAACGAGTTCCGTTTCAAAGTTCTGCGGCGACAGTTTTGGTCAAACGAGTGTAGATGCTGTCCAAACTAACTAGAATTGACCACCAGCTAAACAGTATATTATCCAGGAATAACAGACTCCATAATAATAAGCTGTTTAGGTTCCAACTCAGACATATTATCTTAATATAATGCACCATAATCCCTTAAAATTACGCATCATGTCACCGCGGGACCGACGTATGTTTCACCAAGAATTATTCTCATAATTCAGCGGGATCGATTCTGTCTGCGCATCTTTGAAATAGCTTATTAACCTAATCTAGAAGGTATAGGGCGAATGTCCAGCACGCTATGGTTCTCCGTACATGACCAAGAGTGCACTTTATATCCTCTGAGAACAATTTGAATATTCTGAGAATGCGAAAATTAGATTATTCAACTTTGTTTAGTACTACACAGCATTTTGATGTTTGATAATGTTTTGCCATAAACGTCTTAGCGTTAGACTCCGCTTTTGCAAATTCTAGAAACTAAGTACTGCACAATAACATTACTGTCCGGCTTTGAAAAGACTCGATGACCGATATTGCGCAATATGGCCCACCCTCTTCTCAAAATAGTCATCGCTTCCAAAGTATGTTCACGTTAAGTACAAGAGACGAGTTTAAGAGCGCATGGTCAAATGTCTTCATGTGTCATTATTCTATCTTTGTAGGCGTTCGTATATTACTCCAGCTGCGCACAAGTTCGCCGAGTTAAAATTGTAACAAGAACTACATTTGTACTTATTGTTTTGCAACGCACTGTTCCTGAGGCACATTTATGACAAAATATTGTAAATGCTTGGATGTGCATGTACCTTTTGCTTTTGCTGAAACTTATAAAAAGAATGGGTTTCGTAAGGAAACGGTCTTTTTTAGCTTAATCTTATTATGTGGACAGAGTGTCAATGTAATGTTTGTATCACAATAAGCACAACATGCTGACGGTGACATTACTTCTGCTTCTCTGAACACTCAGATTGGGCTCTAAATGTCGGCATTTTCAGTTCAAGGTCTGCCAATTTTAGTCTCACCTTGATTTTAGCTTCTTTTGTTTAAATGAACCATAGAACAACAATATATTTTTTCTTCTGTTTTGCTTATTGGTTTCTTTATCTCTGTAGATCATACAATGAAAAACTTGGTGATTTTCGGTACTGACAAGATTGTATCAGTAAATTCAAACCTTGAGTATTTTTGTCAATATAAGCATATTATGGGCATAAAAGCAATGCAAATTTGATTAACAAATTGCTTTGGACCTTGAAATCTCTGTATTTGTGTCAACAATTTTCGACATTATGTGGCATTTTTGTATACTCATATTTCTCAACAGAATATACATAGCATTACCTGTAATATAAGTAATGTATACCAAGTACACATGTATTAACGTTACAAGTTTTGTGCTGTTTGCGCCTTTTATGTGCATACATGTATTCATACATTTAAATCAACGGCTGAGGTAACTTAGTGGCCACCTTTAGAGCAACAGAGTTCCCTCGGCTTACCGTATGGTCTATTTAGTACCTGATGTTTGGTCATTTTGGGTTGGGACTTTGATCCTGATTTTCAACAGTTCATCATTATTACCTATTTTGACTTTTTATTGGAGGAAAAATCATAAATAAACCTTAGGCGCAACAAATTGTCCCAAATAATTACATAAATGAAGACAATCTAACAATTCCTTATAAAACTGTAAGCCTTATCTTTTCTTGCGGCTTTGTTAGAGTCACACGATAAACTATTTTAATGGGAGTTCTTTTCCTTGGTTCCAAAGGTTGTGTGATTGCCATCGGCTTGCATCTTTCAGGCGTAAATAACAACTGTTAAGACAGTATAACAGTTGTGCTTATCTTTCATTTTCAGATTAGACGAAGCTAGGAACCACCACGCCACCGACCGTGACCACATCAACAAACTGAACCAGCAACTATCCGACTATGAGAGTGAGATCGCCATGCTGCGTCGTTCCATCGAGTCCTTGGAAACCGAGAGGGCGCGCGACAAAGCCAACATCAACAGACTCCAACAGGAAGTGGACAAACTTAGAATTGTAAGTTCAACAAAATTTGATTACAATTATATGCTTGTTTGTTTGAGACAAGTTGTTCTACTTAGTCAACAGTACTATTGAAAGAGTTGTTACATCAGAGAATGCAATTTCTCACCCATCAGACAAGCATTTCTTGCACACCAGACAGAAATTGCCAGACTTTTTGCCTGGGTGATAAAATTGCATCTCACCCAGGTGTTCTCACCCAGGCTAAAAAAAAACACGCAAAACATTGAAATAAACCAGATTTTGGGGGTTGTTGTGCAAGAAAAAGAATCTAATATGGTGTTCTGTTCTAGATGGAAGTTTCCAACCCTCGGGATGACCGTGCTGAGTGGAACCTCGGCGGAGCCTCGGTTCCACTCAGCACGGTCATCCCTTGGGTTGGAAACTTCCATCTAGAACAGAACCCCATATAAGATTCTTATAATCCCTTTGTGTGCCTGTCTGGGATATTTCTGTCTCAGTACTAGTAGATTTTAGCTGTCTCAAAATGCCAATCATTGCTGCATTTAGCTAATAGAAATGTACATCTTCATGTGTACTTCCATATAAGGAAATGATAAGCCAGGTGTCAACTGTCAGTGATAAAAATAAACTTGGAGATGTTAATTTCAGGAAGTGTAGTCTGCTGCTTTGACAAAAATCTCAAAATTTAATTTTGCTGAGAATTTTATGCACAAAACAAAATGCTAATTGAATCTTTCTGTAAGGTTAGTGCATATACAAAATTATTTTTATTTTTTCATTGGCTTATTTGCAAATTGTTTTATGTAAAACAAAATGGTTGCCTGAACATCACTTCTAGCCTATTCAGAGTCAAAATGCATAAGTGATGGGTGAGAAAAATAATCAATGATGGTGTTGATGCCTCAACACGGAAATCTCTAGCTCGTTTTCAGATTATTAGAGTCTCATCCTCGGCTTGAATAATTTTCCTTGTCTCGGCCTCAACCCCATCAAAGATTCTTTTAGTATAAGCAGCCGAACGAATTGTTCTGTACTCTGTTCTTCATTTTTGCAGATCCTTATCATATAAAAGTTGCAAAGACACATTCATGCAATTTCAAAATAAATAAATAAATAAATAAATAAATAAATAAATGAAAAATACGCAGCCGTAACTTTCCCTACGGAACTGTGCAAATAAATCGACACAAACACTGATTTTGAAACGGAGTTGTAACTTTGGTTCTGATTGCACAGGCTCCTCACCATTGCTTACTTTAAACAAATGAGCCGCCTCGTGGGAAAACCAACAATGTGGTTTCCGAACAGGTCCGACACAAACCGAACTGTACAAGCACAGAAAATAGCTAGGAGCTTGAAATTTCGGATTTAAGTAGAAGAGGATTTGTACTATCCGAGTAGCAAAAACAAAGGCGCTGATCAGCTTCGTGGTAACCGCGTCTTTGTTTTCGCCTATGCAGATTGTTTGTTTTCCCATGAGGCGGCTCAAATCCACTTCCACGATTTCAGGCACCACAGTGTGAAGTGTTACATGCCAATCAACGTACATGTAGTTCTCGTTATTTATGTTACACTTGTTGTTCGCGTACACTGCGTAATCGACGATCAGTGCCATTTTTGTGTCACTTTATTTATTTATTTTTTTTTTATTTCTGAATATTCATCACGGTGGGTGTTAAGCTACTGATAATTCAAAGATGTATGGTAATAAGTCGACACCATTTGTCGCACGAACAGGTAAATAACGGTTAATAAATGCAATCAGTAGAGGCGAACTCTAAAACTTGGGGTAGCGTTACACATTGAAATAAGCAATAACATCTAAAGGTTTGCAGTAAATACGTCATACATGTAGTCATACCTGTAAACCCTAAATCGCGGGCGAGTCGATATTCTTTTGTTTTTAACGGTTTCCATAGATCTATGAACGATTTATACATAACCGAAGAAAACATTATTTCTGTTTCCCGCTGGATCTACGAAAAAAATGTGCTTAAAAGTGCATATCCGTAACAATAACATTCTTCTGCTGGTATTTTATTCTATGTATTCATAATACTTATCATTCTCATGTGAATTTCTTGTTTCCGGGTTACATTATAAATCACTCCAGTTTTGCAAATTTTACGTTCCATCACGAAAACTATGCACAGGATTTTAAAGACCATGTTTGTTCAAACATAGATTCTGGGTACACGTTAGAACCGCTCCAGCCGAGGCGGCTCTAACGAGTAACCACAATCTATTTTTGGATCATGAATAAGATAAATAGGTATCCCCCTGTATACCCCAGATTTAGTATATAGAAGGGGGTATACTAGGGTATACATTATACGAACACTGTTTTCGTGGTGCCGCGAGCTTTGTGTAGACAGTGTGACATTGTCGCTGGTAAGAATGCATTAATAATATACAGATTCAAACCTCAACAAAAATTACATGATTCAAAAGTCTTTAAACTTTGCATTGAACCGAATAGTCCGATTTCCAGAGACAGTCATAGTTTGATCTTGGGTCATGATTAAACGTCGTGAATGTGGCTTAATGTAGGCCTAAGATGCTTAAAGAAAAGGCAATTAAGTGCACTCCAATGCAAAATGTTTCATCATCTTTTGTTCTATATATTTTGTTTCAAGTCGTAACGATTCAATATTAATCTACAAGATACCACGAAGAACAGAATCTGCCCACTCATTCTGTAGTTTATTGTATTTCTTTTTCAGCTAAACTTTCTGCTAAAGTCATGTGAGACAATAAAATGAGCCGCCTCATGGGAAAACAAACAATCTGCATAGGCGAAAACAAAGAAGCAGATCAGCTTCGCGGTAACCGCGAAGCTGATCAGCGCCTTTGTTTTCGCTACTCGGATAGTACAATTCCTCTTCTACTTAAATCCGAAATTTCAAGCTTCTAGCTCTTTTCTGTGCTTGTACAGGTCGGTTTGTGTCGAACCTGTTCTAAAATCACATTGTTGGTTTTCCCACGAGGCGGCTCAAATATTTATGTTCCTTACAATCCCTATTCAACCGCAAGTCTGCTGGAAACGCCTTACCCATGCTATTGTCTGGTTCAAAGAGGACTAAAACACTAATACGAAAATGCCTTTTTTTGCATACACGAATAACAAAGACCCAAGCACCGCCTTTGTTGTCATGTGTCACCCCCTTATATTAGAAATATTTCTTTACTAGGTCAGGGAGAACATTCGTTAATTTACCAGTGCTAACAGAATAATGCTAAGCACCAACCAAGGTAGTCACTGGTACCTCTTCAACGTTTTTTGGTATGACGTCCGGGATCGAACCCACGCCCTACCCATTGCGCTAACGGGACCTGTTTAATACGTACAAATGCTAGCTAGGATGACCATATTGTTTATTGGGTATTTCGAAGAAATGAGTTTCTTTTCTACTGTTAAGTTGATCAGATTTTTGGTTGGAAGCTCGATTTCTCGCGACGGAAATTGTATGTTTTCCGAGCCTTCCGATGGAATTGTTATTCCGGGAAAGCCCTTCAGACAGATACAGATCGATTGTGGACATCATTTGAAAATATATCTTACGTAATGTTCTTATCGGGCTTAAATCTGATTATTCTCATTTGCAATTCAAGCTTTTGGCGCCTGAAGCATCAAGGGACATCAAATTCTTATAAGAAATACTGCTTTTTATAAACACGTACCTGTGATCAAACCCTTTTCAAAGCTGTCTTATTACTCTTTCAAATTGATAATTGAACTGCTGCATGGGAAAACCAACAATCTGCATAGGCGAAAACAAAGGCGCAGATCAGCTTCGCAGTAACTGCGAAGCTGATCAGCGCCTTTGTTTTCGCTACAGTACAGTTCCTAAATCCAAACGTTCAAGCATCTAACCATCTTCTGTGACTGTACAGCCCTGTTTGTGTCGGACCTGGTCGGAACCCAAATTGTTTATTTTCGCATGCCCAGGCTCAATTATTCTGACAACGTCAGCGCTATTGCATAATATGCATGCTGCACACAATATAGTCATCAGAGACTTGATGCTTCAGAGATAGACAGAAATGCCTCGGGAAAATCCTAGCTCTTCATGATTGAAAACTACACCAGCCTTCGCACGAATTCCTAGTCTAAAACTACTAAAGCCCTCGGTCATAAGTGGAAACAGTGGGTTTCCATGCATTGTATTTGACGGTCGCGAAGAAATAGAACGCCTTCTTTTAATACAAACCATAGTTGGCTCATCATAAAATTATGCTCCTTCCGCCATCGAATGTCAGCAGGTTTTTCTACATCCTGAAATATTCATGTAACTAACATTTTGCGTGTATCAAAATAAGCAGCCATGCATTAATTTAGCATCTCTGGCAGGACGTGTAAGCCTATCATGACATGCACTAGTCTGCGTGTGGCCTCGATCGTCTAAAATTTATGCTTTCCGCCAAAATACAAGGGGATCATTCCACACATTTAGCGCCTGCCTAAACGAAAGCAAACCGACAAGAAAAATGTTATGAGCATGTTCGAATGCTCACGTAAAACGCTTGAAAAATATAAGTTCTATCAATGAAGAGGATGAAAACAAAAACTTGAAGCCTTGTATAATAATGAAAATGATGATTTTATTTTTCAGGACTTGAACAATGAGACCCTGGCCCACCTGGACGCCGAGAACCGCCGACAGACCCTGGAGGAGGAGATGGAGTTCATGAAGAAGGTCCACGAACAGGTAACGTAGCAGTAACTTTCCTTAATTCAAGCATTTCTGGCCCCGAGGTTATAAAACTTTTTTCATGCTCAGCTCAGCTGAGACTAGAATTTATCCTGCTCATAAATGTTAAAATGCCACATTTTAACATTTATCAGCAGGATAAATTACAGTTTTTGGTGATCTAAGCCCGAAGTTTCAATTTATTTGAGCTATTTCATGATTTACGAGTAGTTCAAATTTCATGCTCAGCTGAGCTGAGCTTGAAAAAAGTTTAATAACCTCGAGACCTGGTGCCGTCACCATGTATGTTTTTAACATGGCTGTAATCGAGGCTTGAGATTAAGGGTGATCTACTTCATGCTCTATCTCTATTCTGTATATTTAAAAGACGAAAACAAAACCAATTTTAAAGGCAATAGACAGAAACCGTTATTCTAAGATTCCTGGTTGCTGAAAACCTTTAGGTAAAAAATTATGGATACGCTATCTCGTATGTTGTTTGTAATTCATAGCTGTGAATCTCACAGAATGAGATTTCCATTATCTAAAGTAGGGGCAGTCAAAATTAAAAAAAAAGTAAAATAAACATAAATAAAGGACTATAGGGCATTTAACGCCTGATTTTGGCCTCAGATTTTGCTAAAAAATAAATTTTGGAATTTAGGTGAGAAAGCTATTCCTTAAAACAGCCATATGTCTCCTCTATTAAAAACAAGAACAAGTACTTTATTTATCCTACAAGCGTTGCCATGGCAACACCCAGAAGAACCATAGATAGAGCACATTCTGCACTTTTTGGTCTATTTTGGACCATTTCTGAACACATTTTTTTTAATTTTTAAGTGCCAGCCCACACTCCGAACAAAATTATACTCCGCATACAGTATCTCTGGATGATACTTCATAATTATTTCACAATGAGAAATTGTTCGTTGCGTGGGCCGGTAGTTGAAAATGATGTTGAATGGTGAAAAATAGACCCAAAATTGCAAAAAGTGATATTTCTATGGTTTTCAGAGCGTTGCCATGGCAACATGTGTAATTTGAATGTAATAGTTCTGCTAGATTTTATAAACAGGGACCTATACCTGCTATTTGCAATACGTTTCTCCTCAAAATTCCAAAATTCAGTTTTTTATCAACACATGAGGCCGAAGTCAGGCCTTAAATTCCCTAGGCCTTTATAAATTGCTTGGGCATGTTGACGTGATACGTGATGTTTTCTGTCTGTTTCAATGTCTGTGATTAAAAGGCGTACCTAAAAGGAAATAATGGCCTTTAAAGGAGCTGACAAACAATGCTATTAATTGTTCTGGCTTTTCTTGTAATTTGTTCTAGCTTTTCTTGTTATTTTGTGGTAGGAATTAATCGTTTCTGGTAATATCAGACCCACTGTCTGTCACCATGGTGACGATAATCAAATCCTGCAACAACGAACATTATTTTATTGCTTTCCCGGACTATCCTAACAACAAGGGCCTTATTTCAAACCTTACATCATGTTCAAACCGACTAACATGTGCATAATTGAAGGTCAAGAGGCTACGACAACCTCTTATTGTCTATTCTCCCGAGGACAGTTCTTCAAATGTATATATGTTCAAATAGAATAATTGCAAAATAACTTATTTCTCAGTTCTGCCGCTTATACTAAAGACTGTTGTAACATGAAATAAGCTAGATTCGCATGTCCCAGACATTGATTTTATACTGATGCTTGATCATCCTTGAAGCTCCCTGATCGAAGGTCGTTTCAATGTGAAAATGGAAGCAATTTTACAGAATCAAAGAAAAAATGATAATAAAATAGCTCTGAAAATCAATATAACGATAATGACTAGTGATGACTGTATTCAGCATATAATCTGTTTCATAAAGCACAAGCGAACTTCGATGTACTTTTCAAAACTCAGGTCTGATCTCAGGGAATTATGGCTGGAATAGATTCCAAATATTGATCACTCAACATGGCTTCCCTATCTTTGTCATTGATTGATTGAGGTTTTATATACAGACTAGATGTTTTCCTTTATATGCTTCATTTCCGACAGCCTCAGAATTTTATCACATAGACTCCATGGATGACAAATTTAGGAGCATATGAGCCATATACGAAAACATGATTCATAAATATGCAAAGAAAAGGCGCATATTAGGTCGGCAATAACTGGTCAACAACATGGATTTGCTAAAGATCTAAAATACTTGATAAAACTAATTTTACTGGCATCAGGCTTTGGCTTTGATAAAAATTCACTGACCTGACTAAACTATCAAACAATCTGTGTCGTTGCAAGAACTCCACCAAAATAAAACGAACTCTTGTGAAAACAGAATTACATGCGTCGTCGACTACTAGTATTTAAATCCATGACTTTTTCTAAGGTCTCCTATCATTATTGTTTGCTCCAATTTTTTATTTAACGATTTTATCAAATTACCAGGAACTGAAGGAGTTAGCTGCCCTTGCCTACCGCGACACTACAGCAGAGAACCGAGAGTTCTGGAAGAGCGAACTGGCCCAGGCCATCCGAGATATCCAACAAGAGTATGACTCAAAGGTTGACCAACTCCGAGGTGATATGGAAGGATTCTATAACCTTAAGGTAGGCTTAAATCCATAGAACTACAGGCAAATAAATCATTAGGCCCAATGCCCATAAAACTGATATGATTTGACGAAGTAAAATCTCAGGGATAAACTGGCCTTACTTGTGAGTAGTGATCCAATGTCTTTCAGTGTGATTCTTTAAAGTAGTATTTTCTCTTTTTTGAATAGCATATTGAAGTTTGAACCTCATAGCCGATGTTAAAATACCACTTCAGAAGTGAAAAGTGATATTCACCATGAAACATTTACTGATCATATCGTTTGCCTTAACGTCTATCCCTTTTCCCCATTTCCACGGGTTTCCTTTTGGGCTAAGTACGAGTACTATAATCTTTATTTAGATCCAAGAGTACAGAACTGGTGCCACTAAACAGAACATGGAGGTTACACATATCAGAGAGGAGAATAAGAAACTCACCAAAACTATTTCTGATCTGAGGGGGAAACTGGCCG
Organism: Rugalucina vietnamica; assembly: GCA_964017185.1. Lineage (NCBI taxonomy): Eukaryota > Metazoa > Mollusca > Bivalvia > Lucinida > Lucinidae > Rugalucina > Rugalucina vietnamica. The sequence goes on from OZ024870.1 coordinate 41,539,494, forward strand.
ACTTGGAAGCCAGGGTAAGTTATAAACCAGTCTTTTTATATATACAAAGTAAGGCTGAAAACATTTTTATCTTATTTTTACTATCAAACCCAGTTCATTTTTGTTTTGAAGCAAGTTGTACCCTTAAACATGTCCTGAAAAATAAATTCAAATGTCTCGAACATTTTACTAAAATAACTAATGAAAACAGTTTAAAACATAAAGCCAGATGAGCCACCGCATGAGAAAACCAACCAACAATTTGCATATGCGAAAACAAAGGCGCAGATCAGATTCTTAGTAACACTGCGAAGCTGATCAGCGCCTTTGTTTTCGCTACACAGATAGGATAATCCCTCTTCTTCTTAAATCCGAAATTTCAAGCTCTTAGCCTTTTTCTGAGATTGTACAGAACGGTTTGTGTCAGACCTGGTCGGAAACCCAGATTGTTGGTTTTCTCATGCACAGGCTCAGATTATACTGTTCTAGTGATAGCAGTTTCTACAGGTGATGATACAGTACAAATTTACTTAATTACGTATGAGCATAACGTAGCCCATATTAAAATTAATGATACGCAACATTAAATCATTTTTACTTTTTTGTTGCTATCTTGTAACTAAATAAATGCTGCTTCATGTATGAGAGACAACTTAGGTAACATTTAATCTTTTGCATGACACAGTTGTCTGTGATTTTATGTGTTTGTCCACCACACGGATAGTGTTGCATGCCTATATTAGTTATTTCAAACCCAGTATAGAAATATATTTGAAACACGTTACATGTACCTTGCTTTGTTTTATTTCACAGAATGCCCAGTTGGAGAAACAGTACCAAGAGTTGCTGAGAGACTTCGACTCCAAGGATAGCGACCACATGATGGAGGTCACCCAACTTCGCGAGGAAATATCCAAACTCCGAGCTGAAATGGAAGGCATACTCACGGAGTTACAGACCCTTATGGACGCCAAGCTGTCCCTGGAATTGGAAATCTCCGCATACAGAAAGCTGCTGGAGGGTGAAGAAAACAGGTCAGGCTTCGTTACGACCAGAGATAAGTCTAAATCAGCTGATGAAAAGAAAGAAACAAAGGAAGTTAAAGAAAATCCTAAACCTAAGGAAAATCCTAAACCCGCAGCATCTGATGAATCTAAAGATTCTAAGTAACTCATATTATAGGTGTTCAAATTTAGGTTAACAAATTCTATGTGTTTGTACTGTCGTTATGTGTATGTGTTTGTCATATGTGCCATTTTGTAAACAATAACGGATATTGCATATACATTTAGTCTGCTGATGTTCAAGGTTCTTTTTATGAATGAGATTAAGGAACATGGAATTACATTATTGTATCGAAAACGATAATTGTTTAACCTATGGTTAATACTCTGCAGTAGCCATGAATGGAAGGATATGTAATGGGAATGATTGCGTTGTCGTTTTATGACAATTAGCACTAGTCATATGTTTTAGTTTAGTCATACTCGTATGTTTTATGCATCTAGCAAATAAGTGCAATATTTACACAGCATAATATACTTTCAACAATCGTAGTATTTATATGATTCCACATTCAGTTTATATTAAATCCAACTGTTTTAGGCATTGAGAAGCAGTCATATGCCTTTCTAAATCATATGAAAAATTAAATGCATAAGCTACACTTTCTCGCTAAGATATGTTTACTATTATATATACTATTATTATATATCATGTATATTAATAATGAGTGACACTACAGGCAATATCGTGCTGTTTGAATCAGACAAATTAGTTGATAGACAATCCATCTTAGACATCACGCAACAAACGTCAAAAATCATTTACTCGTTTAAGCCTGGCGTCCCTTTTATGGGACATAGGCAAACAGAATAGCCCCAGATGTGACGCCGCAGAACGCGGCGTCCCATCTGGGGCTATTCTGTTTGCTTAGAGAATTTTCATCGAAAAATTAGATAACAATAAAAACTCACTCCTAGCACCCCTAAAAATGAAAGTGGACTCGCCCAAATGATAATAATGGGAAAATCCATTCGTCAAATATGGGTTAAAGAACTTTGCACTGGCTGTAGTGCCGCTCATGATTTGTTATTGTCTATAATCTTCCACGTCATGTAAGGCGATTGAGTGCGAATATTTTACTCAATCTGATATGTAAAATGTAAGTCAATATTTGAATAATAATAATAACACAAGCGTTGTACATATGAAGAAATGCATTGCTGCAGCATCAGTTGATAGCTATATTGGCAGGGTTGACTGGAGATCGAAAGCCAGTCTCATCAAGTACAGAGATGCATTTAGAAACACGCAATCAACAGATCAACATGGCGTTGCCAAATCAAGCGTAGTTACCCCGAGCCGACAACCAGAGCTTGAGAGTAACACCCAAGAGGCCAGTTCAGATACCGGTACAGCGAGTTCAATAACAACATCTGAGCCGGGTATTTCTCCAAAGGGTGATGAGATAGACAGTAGTAGTAGCACAATAACAACTGGTGATGGTATAAAATTAAGTAACATTACTGATGTGTCTGAGAGTAAAACTGAACTTGGTGAAAATAACAAATCTTTGGTTGTGACTGATAAAATGGAAAAGGACCAAGTGATATCAAGCCATTCTGAGCCAATTAAAGAACAACCGGTAACAAAAGTGAAAGATGAAGTTCGGAAAATTGAAAACCAGATACAAAATGGAATTGATCAAGGAGTATCCGATCAAATTACAGAACCTCCGAAAACAAATGAAGACACATTAGATTCGAGAACTGAGAATGCACCAGACATGAAGGACAAAACGAGTGTCTCCGAAACAACAGAAAAAGAACAAATCGATACTATCGATATTGATGCCACGGATAGTAAGTTGCGCGATGAAGAACCTGTTCATGATACAAGTCATGAAAAGGCCAATGCTGTTGAAGATGACATGGTTCAAGAACCAAATATTGATGGAGACAAAGATCTGTCAAGAGGAGACCACACATCAAAAATTACGGACGACGAATTGGTAGATACAGAGGAACAGATAGAAAATATCCAGCCGAGTATATCTACGGATGAAACCAATGAAAATATCGACAGACAGAGTACTAAAACTGTTGGCAAAGAAGATGACCCTAACTTGGGTAAGATAGTCGGTTCGGTAGCGGAAGTCGATAAACAGCTTTCTCCTGATACTAAGAAAGTTGATACTGCAACGGAGCTTCTTAGCTCAGTAAAGTCTACCGAAATCACTGATGATAGGAAAAGTGTCGAAAATAAAATTGAGAAAACCGAAGACAAAGTGTTAGAAACAAACATACCTGCTGCAGCAACTGAAGCAGCAAACATCACGAGGTCTGAGGCGACAACAGTTGAGTTGTCACCTACAAAAGAAAAACCTGGTATGGATAAGATAAGTAATGGCCAAAGTTCAGTTGAAGAAATCGATAAGCAGTTTTCATCTGAAAACCCGATACCTGCACCTGACGTTAGTAGCTCAGCAATTTCTACAGAAAAGGAAAGACACGAGGAAATACCACAAAATAAAATTGAGAAAACCGAAGATAAAATTTTAGAAACAAAGATGCCTGTTGAAGCAACGGAAGAAGCAAGTAACACAAAAACCGAAACTGCAACAGTTGAATTGTCACCTACAAAGGAAAAGCCCCGCATTACTGGTGAATTACAAGAAAATGGATATATAACAAGCATGCCAGGTGAATCGTCTGAAAAGGGTTTGTTGCAAGATGAATCGTCTGAAAAGGGTCAATTGTTAGATACAGATATAGTTCTAGATCAAGAAAAAAATGCAGAAAACGAAACTGGTTTAAATAAATCCCCAACGGAACATATTGATGAAATTATTTTATCAGACAAGACATTACACGAATCTGCTAAAATCACAAGTGAAGTTGAATCTCGGAGTCCTGATGAAAAACAATCTACGCCATCGTTGTCAACAGCAGAACATGATTTAGATGAAAATGGCTTTCGGAAAGGGGAGGACATGTTAAAAAATGACAAAGAGCCAAAACTTACGCAAAATAATATCAATTATGAAAACAAAATCAAAACGAACGTTATAGAAGATGAAATGTATGATAAGGATCACGGAAGTCAGCTTTCTGCAGATGATCAAAGCAGGAGCGAAATAAAGACTGACGATAATGATATAAGTTTGAAGGAAGGAGGTGGTGAACACCAGGTTTTGCAGTCTAAAGATGATTCCCACGGTACATCTTCAGATATAGCTTTAGCTGACAATCAAAGTAAACTTGGTGATATCAAACCAGCGGAAGACAAATCAGAATCAGAAACTGTGATTAACGCGGACCCAACAAACGAGAAAAATCAAAGTGAACAAACTGTTTCGACTAATTCTTTACAAGTTGAAACTGAATCTAAATCTAAAACTGATATGGTAATAGAAGATAAGAATATTGAATCAAAACATGAAACTGACAGTGATGTTAATGTCAAAACGGATTCCATGGATTTACTTATCCCAACAGAAATGGAATCAGCAACAGAAGGTACAGAAATAAAAGCCACAGAACCCCATATACTCGCTGAACAATTAGAAACTGATCAAAGTTTTCCAAAAGAACATTCTATAACGGATCCTGCCTCGCACGAGACGGACATAAGAAATGAATTTGATGTTCGAAATGAAACTGATGTAAAGGAACTAATCCAACCGATTGATGGTGTAAGTAAAACTAAAGATGAAATCAAAGTAACGTCAAGCGATGATCCTAAACATTCGCCACAGGACGAAATTATTTTTCAGTCAGACCTTAAAGCAGAACCAACAAAATTAAGAGAACCCGATTTTGAGAAGGAACAGAATGCATCACAAGTAATCAAAGATAATGTTTCTAATGAAAATGAGACGTCTGTCCAAAAGGAAATAAATACTAGTCCTCGTGTTATCGCTGAATCACCATCAAAAGACAACATCAAAAGTAGCGAGGAAACAGAAAGCCTTGGTACCAGAAGTGATATTGAAAGTCCAAAGGAATCTGAAATATACACAAAATCAGATGCACAGTCAAAACCCCTGTCAGATTCTGAAATTCCAAAAGGCGAAAAAGATTCTTCTTTGACCACTGAAACAGATAAAGGACTTCAGCCCAAGGATGAGCCACCAATGCCTGATAAAAGTACCCCTCAAAAGGAAACGACAGACAATGGTCCTACTGATGATGAAAAGGGCATACATATTGATGACAAACAGCTGGAAACTAAAACATCAGAGCCACCACCCCCATCTAAACCTGTAACAGAGCTTGGTTCACCACTGACAAACGGAGTGTTAGAGTCCCCCACGGAGGAACCAACTGATACAGTTCTCGGCTCCTCTGAAGGAGATGGTATGTTGGATTGCTGCACGTGTTTCTCGGTGTTGTCGACGGCGTCCTTATTTGCCGTGGCATGATTGTTCGCCTTGTCAGTGATCTGTGCAGCTACTTGTGAAGCTTATTTTGAATTTGCAGCTCGTTTATGTTTGGTGTATGCATTTCTTACTTTGTTATTTTTTGTAGGTTTTGCTATTTGTGTTTATTAATGACCGCAAATACTCTTATGTTTGCTTTGCTCTTTGACTGCTTTTTATATAATTAATATTCTAAACTCCATTTGGCAGATATATAAGAACTCGCATGCCATTGCCAAGTTTGTTTGCTCGTAAAAACAACAAAATTTTAGAAAACAAACTCAATGGTTGCTGTCTTAAATCATCAACAAACTTACCTGCTGACAGTGTTTCTGCTTGTTAAATTTAAGTGTATTTGCGGCTAGCATTGTTGATCTTTGCGACACAGAAAATGGCTATTTTTCATCGATTTTAGGTATTAACCTTTTCAATGCGAAAGATGCCAACCATATTTTGATCTTTCGGAACAACAATATCACTAGCAATGTCTTTTGGATTGCATATTTCTGTGTCGCAACAATTAGCTATTTTAATTTTCTTTCTGTTGGCTTTGGCTTTTATATTTAATTTGTTTTCCAACAGAGTCGGCTTAAAGAAAGTAGTAGAACAAGTGGTTAACACACAAAGCTCGGGAGGTGCCATGTTATCTGAGGTTGTTAGTGGATATGAAAGTCGAGGGGGTGCGTATCAAAACGGTGATGGTGCGTATCAGGAGAGGTTTGGGACACTTGCACTGGTGTAGGAAACATAGCCCTCTCTATATATAATAAATGACTAACCAAAGACTTTTAAGCATAATACGCATTTATACGGCTTTAATAACTTTATTATAACCGCGTCATAACGCGATTATGTCTTTTATTGAAACTTATGCATGCTGTTTCTTTATCATCTGAATACCATTCTCAAAACATGCCCAATGGTCTAGGATTTGCAAAATAAAATGCATGGAATATTTACAGAATGCTATTGTCTTTTTCAAACTAATGTCGGTTTCGCTTTGCATGACTGTCTTATCTTAGAATCCTTTATACATTTTGTTTAAAATCGTGTGAATATGCATGCTCTTGTCCTTTTACAAGTAAATAATAAGGAGTATATGTATGTATCTCATATGTTATTTAACCAACTCTGTCAAATGGTAAGTAAATTGTCTGAAATTGTCTGAAGTTCTCTCGAACCGCCAATTCAATGGAAAGTAAGACGAATACATTTTACATTTACTAAACCATTATAATGTGTCTCAACAATAAACTGCATGGGGGTACCATCATTCCATCACCCAACTGAAAAGTTGTAAAAAGGTACAAGTAGGCAAAGATCAGGAAAAGGCGCAATCAGAAAAAGATTCCCACTCCAAAAACCGAGGTGGGAAAAAACCAAACTAACAATCAGGTACTTATACCATGAAACATATCGTAAGCCGAATGAGCAGCTATTTTCCCAATAGGTGGCCACTCAGTTACCTTAACTTAACTAAAAATATGAAAACATACATAAGGCGCCAACAGCACAAAAAATTTTTAAACACCAAGACATAAAACAAAAAGAACCACTACAGAAGTATCGACTTGGAACGATCAGTAACACAAAGTTACTGGCGGGCTTAAACCGGTTTTACAGGTACCTAACCTCACCCTCAGCTTCTGCAGTGGTTCACAACATTTAGTTAGTTCTTCGGTCCTCGTGGTGAATCTCTAACTAGTCAATGAATCATCAAGAACAAACAAATAAATCATGATAAACATCCTGATGAATCAAAAACCAGGACTCACAGATTGAGTAAGCTGCCCGACGATGGAGATCCCTGGGCGCCGAATAACCTACTAACTCCGGAGCAAAAGAAAAACACCAGTTTCACTGGTGTAGGAAACATAGCCCTCTCTATATATAATAAATGACTAACCAAAGACTTTTAAGCATAATACGCATTTATACGGAAACCTAGCTTTGCCAGTCTATACGGCTGTGCAAAGGCGGTACTTTGTAGATAACCATGAAAACTCAACATGCACATTTTGCGACTGATATTTGCTTTTCGCTGCGAACAGTCTTTATTTTGTTTTTCAGTTTTGTTATATGCGACATAACTTGCGTTTGCTTATGCAGGTTACTGACAATCATATGATTTCTCGACAAAAGTGCTTGTTTAGCATTTTAGTATTTTGCGAAAGTTCTATTTCGGTTTTACTTTTGACGCCTTCAATAAAAAACGAAGCAGTGAATTGTTGTAATAACGCTTGCTTTTTAACGTTTATTGTATATATTTTTAAATATATTCGGTTTCAGTAAACAAATTTATAGTATTTAAAGTCGGCTTTAAATATATCAATTATTAATATTGAAACTTGGAATAATTTTCACCCTTTAGCTTCACGAAAATTAATAGTTGTTTTAATATTTGATAAATACATCTCTTCTTTTCCACCTATCAATTAAAAAAAACTGTGAAGATATAAATGATTTGATATTATGATGTAAAGGTAACCAACTTGAAATTGTTTGAGAATTTAACAACTATGTTCATGTTTATGATGGTGTTTTTCGAACTAAGAATAAAGGTCTATGTTAAAACTTCAAATCATCTTTTAAAATTAGGCCATATTCTTCCATTTAGACTCCCAAATGAGCATGAAAATGATGCGTGGTGAAGTATCAGCCAAGACAACATACCAGAGAACATCCACAGGACCTATCGCAATCAGTGAGGTCGACACAGAGGGCAAATTTATCACGCTGGAAAACACTTCCTCTGGACCTAACAGAAGGGTGGGTATAAGAAATGAAACTGCGAATACAGTCACAGAATAAAGCTACGTAAAAGCTTGAAACTTTGGATAATAGTAGAAGAGGAATTGTGCTGTCCGTGTGGCGAAAACAAAGGCGCTGATCAGCTGTGCAGTTACTGCACAGCTGATCTGCGTCTATTTTCGCATATGCAAATTGTTGATTTTCTGATACTGTTCTTTATAGACCAATATAGCAACAATTTTAGATAATCTGAAGAAAGGACATCATGTGTGACTTTAGGGCTCGAACGCATATCATTTAACAGAATTAGCAGTCCGTTTTCTACTAGTCAAGTGTCACAGGGTATAGGTATATAGCACACTTGTACTGCCTTGCGGTACAAGCCGGCTTTTACAGCGACGTGGTAGAGTGTTCGCTTAGCACGCGGGAGAACCTGGTTCGATCCCCGTCAGGGAAGAAAGAATTTTTCTTCGCCTGTTACATTTGGCGCCCAACGTGAATTAATCCTATGACCCGTGCAGTAATTCCCCGAGTTTGTTTCCACGATAAACTCTATGGCCTGGGACTTCGGGGACGAAGCCCAATTAGGTGGGGGAGAATGTCACAGGGTATAGGTATATAGCACACTTGTACTGCCTTGCGGTACAAGCCGGCTTTTACAGCGACGTGGTAGAGTGTTCGCTTAGCACGCGGGAGAACCTGGTTCGATCCCCGTCAGGGAAGAAAGAATTTTTCTTCGCCAGTTACACAAGGATAAACAGGGCGGAATAAACTTACAATTAACTCATTTAAGCCTGACGCAATTTGTGGGACATAGGCAAACGGCATAGCCCCAGATGTGACGCCGCAGAACGTGGCGTCCCATCTGGGGCTATTCTGTTTGCACAGAGAAATTTCATCGAAAAATGAGATAAAACATAAAAAGCACTCATAAAAACCCGAAAAATGAAAGTGAACTCACCCAGCTGATAATGATGGGAGAATCCATGCGTCAAATATGGGTTAAAATATCGTTTTACAAATGTCCAAGTGTCAGTATGTATATATATCCACTTCTGAATGTAGGAGGGGAAAAAGAAGCAGAACCCGGTGGTGAGATGCCTAAACGTTTCTCACATTACAATCACTCAGGCCTGAGTTATGAGTGACCGTAATCTTATTAAGTGTTGCTTTTCCAAGTCACTAGTGACAGTTGCCTTAAAATACACGATAAAAAGAATCGCTTGTAGAGCTTAATCGCTTTAATAGGCTACATATGGAAAACCATTTCACTTTCTGTCTGATAATGCGATGCTGATTCATGGTTATATTTTTGTATTTCATCATTTATTTACGTTATCAGCTAATACTTAAATACTCAGGCCTGAACTGTTAATGAGCTTTCTGGTTTGTTAAACAATTCACTGTAACATCATCACAAACACCCTTAACGCTTTTGACTAAACGTACAGCATTAGTTACACCGGGCTGTTACAACTGCGTTAATTTACAGTCCAATTTGCTTAAATACTGGCCGTATTAGTTTGGTTCCACGTGATCTAAATTTCACATCACCTGTCACATTTTGGCATTAATTGTTTTGTTTGTCAGTTGGTGTCGCTGCTTCTTTTCACTCTCTTTATACTACAATATTACTGAGATTATTTTAGGGTGGGGCTTTGGTTCAAATTGCATCTCTTCATGATCCTTGTTTGAACGTTTCGAACTTTTTATATGTGGATTCAAAAGGGCTCGAATAACACACTGCACACCTGTGAAATAACATTTTGTTGTCAGTTTGGCCACATCTAACAAATTTAACATTCACTTCTGCTAGCTTCATGCCAGACTGCTTTATTTAATGACATTAGTTTCCTTCTCAAATATGCACTATAGTGTCATATGAGAATATTACAAAAAGTGATGTAGTCTAAAAAGTCATGTAGTCTATATACATAAGGTTTCCTCGTAGGTTTTAACTGACTGGCCTTATAGAAGGTGGGTGTCTGTCGACAAAACTATATTATCTGTCAAAATCATAATTCTTAACATAATAATGCGATAAATTGCTTCCCAAAATATGCATTTCTGACACACTTAAGGCATTTATGTCTGAAAGCTTGGCAATCTTTAGCACATGATAGTATTATGTCCGAAACAACGTGGAGTTACCCGAAAATTAACTAATAAGTCTGGCAGTGCTGTTTAAAAGTAGAACATACCAAAGTACCACCAAAAGTACCAAATTTGTTATTTGTTTCAGGATGTGAACTTGGACGGTTGGAGACTGAAGAGAACTGTTGACGGCAAAAGAGACTATATCTACCCATTCAGAAACTTTACTCTTAAATCTGGAAAGGCCGTCAAGGTAAGGTCCTCATGTGTCATTGTAACTGGCTTTGTAGCTGAGGGTGAGGTTAGGATCCTGTAAAACCGGCTTAAGCCCGCCAGTAATTTTATATTACTGATCGTTCCAAGGCGATACTTCTGTGGTGATTCTTATTGTTTTATGTCTTGGTGTTTAAAATTTTTGTGCTGTTGGCGCCTTATGTATGACATGTATGTTATCATATTTTAGTTAAGTTTAGGTAACTGAGTGGCCACCTATTGGGAAAATAGCTGCTCATTCGGCTTACGAAATGTTTTCATGGTATAAGTAGTACCTTATTGCTGGTTTGGTTTTTTCCCGCTTCGGTTTTTGGAGTGGGAATCTTATTCTGATTGCGCATTTTCCTGATCGTTGCCTACTTGTACCTTTTTGTCGTTAAATATTCCTAACCTGATGATGAAATACTTGGCGTGTGAAAACGATAATGATAATGTCATGCATTAACAAAACAGAACACTCTGTGAGTTTCATGCTTTGTTTCAAATGAAAGTAGATGGACTTGGATGTGTCGGAGATTATCCTGATGATATCTAAAAAGGCTTGGACTAATTCAATATATTCCTTAACACATTAATGCGTAGCGTCCCTTTTATGGGACATAACATGTAGGCAAACAGCATAGCCCCAGATGAGACGCCGCAGAATGCGGCGTCCCATCTGGGGCTATTCTGTTTGCTAAGAGGATTTTCATAAAAAAATCATGTGAAAATATAAAATCAGTCCTGATGGCCCTAAAAATGAAAGTGCACTCACCCAAATGATAATGATGGGAAATTCCATTCGTCAAATATGGGTTAATGAGACCTTGATAGCTAAACTGGCACAGGTTACCATGAACTTTTCGTTCCCTTTCAGATCTTAGCCCGTAAAGCTGCTGGCCAAGCCGGATTGAATGATCTTGTATTCAGAGATGAGGACAACTGGGGAGTAGGATCACAAGTTACAACATCACTCATCAACGACAAAGATGAGGTAAATTAATCGCTGGATTTTATTGAGATGCAAAATAGAAAAAAAATGAAAATGAAAAACAAGAAGATTTTATCAGAATGGATAAAAAAGCGTCAGAAGTGTATAATATTCCATACTTAGAAACTATGCTGAAACGTTTGGATGTTTGGAAGCGCAACAAAAAATGAAAAATATTTTTCATTGTCAGTTCTTAAACTGCAAAGATAAAAGCAATGTGTAACTTCAAACAGGCCAAATTGTCCCTCCGTTCTTTGACCGTATACCTTGCAGGTTGAAACACTTTTTCCAAGACTTGTTATCACACAACGTCAATGGCGAAAAGTAAGAATAAAAATAATATGAAATTCATTGAATGGGGTTGAAATATATTGACCATACTTATCTATCTCTATTTCCATTCCTTTGCAGGAGAAAGCAACACATGTCCAGAAGACTCTCTACAACTAGATGTTCAAGAAATTCTTAAGTTGCCATAATGACTCGACCAGGAAAAGCTGCAATTTACTTAATGAAGGGGGTTTTATAGAAAGTGCGGTTTACTTATTGAAAGCCAAAGTTGCCATTTAATACTTTTAGTCACCAAAACTCATAGGATCCTTAATATGACGAGCGTTTAGACTGAAATCACCATACTTTAGATGACAGCGTTGCAGATATAGAAATAAGAATACGTATTATTTGAAAAAGAATGCTTATTCAGATAACGGATGGCATGATCTTAAAAAAGGGTGTTCATTCAGAATGCCAGGATTTTTGTGATGAAAGTATAAAGGGTTCATTAGGTGGCAAAGACAAAAGGGAACTTTTACCTGCACATATAAGCCTCGGATCCGAAAATAAGACACGTTAAGATGAGATGTATTTAAATTGAGAAATAATGATCATGTGGGTGAAATGGAAAGACTACACAAAAACAAAAAACCGTATGAAAACAGAATAGCGCAACGTTGATTCGTGTGGTATAGGTTTAAAGCTTTATCTAATTCTTCATATGTACAACATTGGATGATGTGAATTGCACGATTTTGACTTTCTAGGCGTAGTTCTCTTTAGTAGGGTTTCAGATAATGAATAAACAACACCGCGATGATATAATATAGGATGACGCTAACTAAAGAACATTTTTTTTTTCAAAAATGTTCGCGAAAGGATAAACTGGTGCGAAAAAACAGTACAATCACCGAAGAAATATGACTTGTAAAAACATCTGGACAAAAACAAAACAATTGCGGTGTTGTTTATTTTAATTTTATTCTCTCTTTTTACAAATTATATTTTACAAGGGTCACAAATTTATAGGTCCATTCTTTACCAAATAGAGATTACACCAAACGTGTGTTTAATAACTGATGTAAGGTCGTTCTTAAAGATGCCTAAATTCAAAGACAAACATAAATAAGAGCTCAAATTTCATTAAAATGTTGACACTTAAACAAATTGTTTAAGTTTGTGGATATGTTTGAAATTCTGCTAGTTTAATGTACAAGTACAAAGTGTGAAAACCCCCGTTGTTGAAATGACCAATACACTGCATACGGTTTTGGTTTGTTTAAAATGAACTACGTATGTTTTCTTTAAGATAGACCTTACACTTTTCGGGATACTTTCGTTTCCCCATCTTGACCGGGAACTTTCGTTGTGTTGTCGCGCTTTGTGTATTCATAGCAAATGCACCATTATTTATGTAATATTCTTTCTTTCCACAACAGAAGCAACATATTTCTTCTCGCTGTTGGTCTTACAAGACGACCGAATACAATCTAAACACTTTGTTTTCTTTTTCTTTGTCTTAATACGTAATTCTTGCTCGAAGTAATTGGTAGCTTAATCAAATGAATTGATTTGATATCACCCATCTTCCAGCGAATGCAAAGTTAGACATTTTGTAGGTTGTAATTCGAACTCCATCTTTACATATTGAGAAGAAACGTTTCCAAAGATATAAAATTTGTATTTGAAGGGGGTTCACATTAAATTATGTATATTTAAAGTCCATATCTTATTTATTTATCGAATTGTTATACACCGTTTGTAAATATGCTTTGGTGTCGTTATTCAATTAACACCAGCCCCGTTGTATGTCCATGTATATATGATGTGAATAATTGTGATAGAACAGTGTTTACCATCAAGAAGTAGAAGAACTTACGCTTAACTACTAGAAACGTTAAACCTTTATCTTTCCTGTGTTATGTACATATTTGGTCAAATACAGTATCGATTCTTCGCGTTTGGAATCTGACACACCAAAGATAAGCATCCAGCAGCGTGGCTCCTGTGGAACCAATCTGACGACCGCGACCGCGAAGTACACAAGTTTAGTAGTTCATCTTGAACTGGCAGGATTTTATCTGGTTTAAGCATCAATGGAGGTAGCGATAATGTACATTTTAGGAGACTGAAATTTCCCTTACACTAGTATATTCATTCAGACCAGCATTCCATCTCCTCTTCTTGGTGGTAATCTCTATTCTGGCGGTAGGGATTGTATACAAATATTATATTCTACGGATTTTGTTTAAAATAACATTTTAAGCTTTGTTTTTGTTGTTTAAGTTTAAAACGTATCTAAAATTACTGATTTTCCTTTGGTAAAATTATGCTTTGTCTATTCTACTTTAACATATTTTTGTCTAACAATATAAATAATTCTGACTTTACAAAAGTGTCCGTTTTATATATAAGAAGTAATTTTCAAGATATGTGTGAATGGTACGTATGTATTTATGAAATGAATGGGCTGCTTAGTTTTTGTCTTCAAACTTATCTCTAGCTTTGAATAAAACTCTACATTGCTTAAGTACTCCAAAAGTGCAAGTGCAAGATCCATTTTATTGCAAACATTGCCATAGACATTTTAGAATCTCACAATGTTTTTATTATTGTATGCATTACTTCACATTATTTATCATTGCCATGTTGAGATTGTTGATAAGCTGCATTATTTTCATTTATAAAGCATTACATGGCAACCGATGAGAGATACTAGCATACCTCCATACATTTGATATAAACTAGTCAAGGTATCTCATCGTTTCATAACGCTAACACACCCAAACATTATATGTGTAAATGGGAATAGTGGTATCAAATGAAAAGTGACGACATTAGGACCATGACGACTATATGGCAGCGTACGTTACTCGTTGAAAATGTTAACTTCACGAGTATACAAACCTCTGGCTACACTTGGACAGAATATGAAATATAAGTTTACCAGCAGCTGTTTTTGAGTTGTCTGTGCTAATGGGTGTGTTGGCGTTATGAACCAACATGTAATATTCTTCAACCATCTTATATGGTTCTGAAAAAAAATAGTTACTTGGAAATATGTTCATGAACACAGACAAATACACACACTTTCAAAACCAATACTTACTAGATATATGCTTTGTTATTTTCTGCAATTTATCGCAGATTGGTGATAGAAACAATTGCCTTATTTCGTTGGCTTATTTTATGCACACGTTGCTTTCAAAATTAAACCTTTACGTGATAACACCAACAAAATCTTGTTTGTACTGTGTCAGTTCTTTGCTATGGGCATGAAGATACAACCTGTTCTACCATATTTCATAAAAAATAATGTCCGTGTAATGTATACACCCCACTTTTATAGAGCAAAACTGGGGTATGCAGGGATATACCTATTTTTCTTATTTTTGTTCCAAAACATAGATTGTGGGTACTCGTCAGAACCGCCGCTTCTAACGTGTACCCACAATCAATGTTTTGTGCAAAAATAAGAAAAGCATCATTTTTTTTCTACAGAAAATTTTCACTTTTTACAACTTAAAAGATCTATGTGTATTGCATGGCGTGTTTTCGTAATGTTAGTAATGGAACTTTTCAGAGAGGTGTATATCACTACTTGTATAACCCAGACATACAAACCATTTTGTTGGTGTAATCAAAGAAAGGTGTACCTTGTATTTGCTGTGATAGCAAACCTTTACCAATACATGTTGTTCTTGTCAACATCTCTATGCATTGTCATTTATGGTCAATAAAATGCTTTAACTGTTCGTCTTGTTTCTGTTTGCAAGCAATCCAACATCATTTGAGCCACTGCATAAGAAAAACAACAAAATGCTTGGGCGAAAACAAAGGCGCAGATCAGCTTCGCGGTTACCGCGAAGCTGATCAGCGCCTTTGTTTTCGCTACACGGATAGTATAATTCCTCTACTTTCTAAATTCAAAATTTCCAGCCTCTAACCATCTTCTGTGACTGTACAGCCCGGTTTGTGTCGGACCTGGTCGGAACCCAAATTGTTGATTTTCTCACGCACAGGCTCATATTAGTGTGCAAGCGAACGCATTTAGAATGCACAGGTACAGACTGCTTCTACCATTACCATTCGAGAACAGACTCTTTAGAACCGAGTTTGCGTTTTCAATTATATTATTATTAATACATAAACGTATCCCATTTACAGGTTTAAGTAGAATTTTCACGTCCTATTGTCAATTATAGTGCCAAAACTGACACCAACTACGTGTATAACGTTACACGTTTAGGCTCAGTGTCTCGGTTTGGATTCGCCTCAGTTTGGAGTTTTATTTTAATCTCACACTATATCAGCAATAATTTGTCAATTTTAGAGTACGTTGTCGTTTTTAGCTCATCCATCAAGCAATGTGACCCTTTTGCTGCATTCAGACACGTTTTGGGAAAATTGAACAGATGTCCATCATAATTTCTATAAGGTTTGGATATGTCAACGATCTCCGTTTGCATCCAGAAAAGGTATTCCGATTGTACCAGTTCTTGTTTGTCTGGTATAGAACATATTCCATTTCCTCAGGTATATTAAATACTTCAAAATCTTGGCTCTCTTGCTATATACATGTGTTTCGCGGCGAAATAGGAAATTTAAACTTACCTGTTGTAAACGTTAAAAAACGAATTTCGCCGCGGAACATGGCGAAATTTCACCGCGAAAATCGAATTTTCGCCGTGAATTTTCGCCGTGTTTCGCGGCGTACATTAACCGATTAAACGTTTAATTTTTTCTTTGGCCGGAGAAAGTTCGCGGTGATTTCGCCGAGAAAAATGATTGATCAGCGCGAACATGGCAAAAATGGAGAATTAGCCATAACACCACTGTATATTTGCAACGAGCTTAAACAGCAATTATGTATGAATCTAAACCTGATTTCATTAGTTTGTAAAATATTAATTTGGAATCATCATGGTGTGCCTTTATATTTTTATATTAGGATTGTATCTTGTTAAATATTAATTCAAAATCATCATTATTACCGTGTGTTGCACGTCATGTTATGCAAGACAGCAATCTCAGTACAGCGTGATTTAAACTTGTTTACGGAATCTGGAAAATAAATTATGAAAACATGCCCATGCAATATACACAGATTTTTTAAGTTGTAAAAAAGGAAAATGTTTGATATTTTTTCTTGTCTTTGCTCAAAACATAGATTGTGGGTACATGTTTACGAGTATCCACAATCTATGTTTTGGAGCAAAAATAAGAAAAATAGGTATACCCTTGCATACCCCAGTTTTAGTATATAAAGGTGGGGTATGAGTGGGTATACATTTCACGGACATGTTTTCATGATGCTTCTTCTCTTATTTGAAACTCGAGTGAAAACGCACGTTGTCTAGTTACTGTATTAATTATGAAGAATTGCATAAACTAATTAACTCCTGTTGCAGACACATACTCCTAGACAGATCATTGGGTCTGATGAATTATTGATACACAAGACATGTTCTAAAAGTCATCGCGTAGACGATACTACAACCAAAAGACAATAAACAATCCGTAATAAATAAGACGGTCGTTCGAAACGCATTCCGATTCTTTTTTATTGAAAAACATACCCTATGGCTACAAAGAAAAATTCTCACATGAAAGAAAGTCTAGCTTTCGAATCAGGCAATTTCTGATGAAGATGTTCATATATAATCGGAGGTGCAATAAAACAATATCAGAGAAAACGACATTTGAGTTAACAACCTTCCGTCAAAAGATTGTCTTCTTCCAAAACAGTTTTATAAATGAATCTTTCTTCTTGAACTTTATATGGACTCTTCCGCCTTTTGACTGATTATTTTTGCCCTTCAATGTTCTCATCCCCCTCATCTGGGTGGCCACATCGTCTACAGCCTTACCCGCGCCCTGGGTGGCACACCACGACCATGCGCCACTGTAACCATGGCGATACGCCCATAAGAATTGTTCTTCTGATGTCATCATACCGCCTCGTCTCTGACTGAACTCTCCGATGATTAGGGGTTTATCGAGGGCATACAGGGATGCATCTACCTGTAAAAGGCAAAGAAAATCATCAGGATAACATGTCCGTGAAATGTATACCCCCTAAACCCCACAGCAAAACTGTGGTATGCAGGGGGTATACCTATTTTTCTTATTTTTGCTCCAAAACATAGATTGTGGGTACTCGTTAGAACCGCATCGGCGAGGCCGTTCTAACGTGTACCCACAATCTATGTCTTGGGCAAAAATAAGAAAAATATCAACATTTTTCAGCTGCAAATTTTTGAAGCTCAAAAACTCTCTGTTTATTGCATGGGCAACTTTTCGTAATGAAAGAAGAATGAAAAAATATAACTGGAATGGGCAGATCAACACACGAAATATATATTCTAAGCTCTTTGGTTTTCATGTGGGATACGATGAAATTAAAATTGACAAAAGATTAGGGAACAAAATTAATAGAAAACAGTTGAAAAAAAAAAAGCATGCAAAGAGGTAAATTTAAGCAATGATCAGGAAGTGGCGCAAGCAGAAAGAAATTCCAACTCCAAAAACCGTAAAAATAAATTAACAATCAGGTACTTCTACTTAGAAAAAAATATCGCAAGCCGAGTGAGCAGCTTTTTCCCAATAGGCGGTCACACAGTTACCCAAACTTAACTAAAATGTGAAAACGTACATAAGGTGCAAACAGCACAAAAATAACACCAAAACATAAACTAACTAGAAATGCGTGTTTGTAAAACACTATGCCCCCAACTGTATGCTTGTCCCTAAACTGGCAGCTTGTATGATTCATTTATTTCATTTGAATGAAGTGAAATTTTATTTCCTGAAGCCTCTGTTTTGACCTTGATCCAGAAACAGAATTTAAGCTTTTTGCAGATAAATTAGAAATGGAGAAAAAATTTCAAAATGGAGTAATTTTGTCAAAATTTGACGTAAAGTCTTCAAAATGTAATCAGGTGATCTTCTTCTCTGCCCCAACCAGTGTACCGAATATGAAGGCTCTAGCTTAAATACTTTTTGAGATATCTTACACACAAGATATTCAAATTTTGTTTTAAAAGGGGCATAACTCCAAAAAAGAGGCATAACTTGAACATAAACAAAAATACGGGTCAACAATATTTTCATAAGGAATCTGAATATGAAATTTCAAAACCCTAACATTCACCGTTCAAAAGTTTCATATTTCACCGAAAAGTGCAAAAATTAATCAAAATTTCAAAATTCTGTATTTTTGTCAAAATTTGACAGAAAGTTCTCACAGGTCATCTACTCCTCAGCCCCAACCAGTATACCAAATCTGAAGGCTCTAGCTCAAATACTTTTTGAGATATCTTGCACACAAGATTTTCAAATTTTGTTTTCAAAGGGACATAACTCAGAAAAGGGGCATAACTTGGACATGAAAAAAAATATGGGTCAACTATTTTTTCATGAGGAATCTGTATATGAAATTTCAAAACCATAGCATTCACCGTTCAAAAGTTTCAAATTTCACCGAAAAGTGGAAAAATCAATCAAAATTTAAAAATTCTGTATTTTTGTCAAAATTTGACGGAAAGTTCTCAAAAGCTAATCAGGTCATCTACTCATCAGACCCAACCAGTATACCAAATATGAAGGTTCTAGCTTAAATACTTTTCGAGATATCTTGCACACAAGATTTTCAAATTTTGTTTTCAAAGGGAAATAACTCAGAAAAGGGGCATAACTAGGACAAGAAAAAAAATACGGGTCAACTATTTTTTCATGAGGAATACACACATGAAATTTCAAATCCCTATCATGCACCATTTAGAAGTTAAAAAAGTGACTAACAGACGCACCCACTCACACACGCACAGACAGACAGACAGACAGACAAGCCGAAAGCAATATGCCCTTCCAACTTTTTCAAAGTTGGGGGCATAATTACATGTAGAACCACTACAGAAATATCGCCTTGGAAAGATCAGTAATATAAAATTACAAAGTCTGCTTCAATCAGATCAGCGAGAATATTCAGAGAAATCGGTTTAGATTCATTTTCGAACCAACGTTTAAAATATTTGGCCCCATTTGGATTATACTAGTCTTTGTATCGACTACCCTGTTGAAAGATGGAAAATTACAATAACTCTCTTTGGCTCCATGTTCCAAATGTATAGGGTCACTGCAGAGGCTTCAGTTGCCGAAACCCTGGTATGACCTATTACCTTTCTCATTAATATGTTCATTGCTCAGGAAGGATCTGTTTTATTTTATTTGATATTACTGCAGCTGGTGTTGTGCCGTGTGGCGGCCTTTAAAAGTCTCCCCGTACATCATCCATAGTGCAGATTATATTTTCGTTTTGGTCCTTTGAGATCAGCGAGGGTTCATAAAATTATTATTGGTTTAGATTCATTTTCTAACCAACGTCCCCATTTGGATTATACTAGTCTTTGTATCGACTACCCTGTTGAAAGATGGAAAATTACAATAACTCTCTTTGGCTCCATGTTGCCAAATGTATAGGATCACTGCAGAGGCTTCAGTTGCCGAAACCCTGGTATGACCTATTACCTTTCTCATATGCTCATTGCTCTGGAAGGATCTGTTTTATTTTTATTCAAGTTACACAATTAACAGAAAACGGTTGAAAAATTGCTTATCTATAGGTTGACTCTATTGTGTACGTTTTTTGTTTTTTTTTTTCAACAAAACGGCAATTGCAAAGACGTGTTGTACAATGGCCCGGTATATTCTTAAGCCAATGACGATTAGGCGTATTAACATGTATAATAATAATAATAATAATAATAATAATAATAATAATAATAATAATATCTTCTATATTTAAGGAGGATTGTGTATTTAGCACAACTGCCAATCTTCCATTCGATCATCTAGTGAATACAGGCACTGGGTTTTGGTACAGTCACGATACAACTAACCTTAAACTCAACTACAAAACAAAACATGCTTGTTACTAAAATATATCTTACCGTAAATGGGGCATATTTTAGGTATTCAAAGTCGCCAGAGTATGAGTGAATCTGGTAGAGGTCTATCCTAGCTCCCTTCAAACCACCGCTAGCTTTTCTGAGACACTCATCTGAATAAAAATCTCGCCGACCAAGTTGGTTTGTAACACTTTTGAACTTCCAAGCACCCACTGTCACTAATGCCTATGAAATCACAACACAATTAGTTATGCCCCCAACTTTGAAAAAGTTGGAAGGGCATATTGCTTTCGGCTTGTCTGTCTGTCTGTCTGTGTGTGTGTGTGTGTGCGTCCGTTAACTTCTGAATGGTGCATGTTAGGGATTTGAAATTTCATATGTGTATTCCTCATGAAAAAATATTTGACCCGTATTTTTTCTCATGTCTGAGTTATGCCCCTTTTCTGAGTTATGTCCCTTTGAAAACAAAATTCGAAAATCTTGTGTGCAAAATATCTCAAAAAGTATTTGAGCTAGAGCCTTCAAATTTGGTATAAATGTTGGGGCTGAGGAGTAGATGACCTGATCAACTTTTGAGAACTTTCCGTCAAATTTTGACAAAAATACAGAATTTTGAATTTTTATTGACTTTTCCACTGTTCGGCGAAATTTGAAACTTTTGAACGGTGAAAGCTAGGGTTTTGAAATTTCATAGACAGATTCCTCATGAAAAAATAGTTGACCCGTATTTTTTTTCATGTCCAAGTTATGCCCCTTTTCTGAGTTATGTCCCTTTGAAAACAAAATTTGAAAATCTTGTGTGCAAGATATCTCAAAAACTATTTGAGCTAGAGCCTTCATATTCGGTATACTGGTTGGAGCTGAGGAGTAGATGACCTGATTAACTTTTGAGAGTTTTCCGTCAAATTTTGACAAAAATACGTAATTTTGAATTTTGATCGATTTTTTCCACTTTTTGGCGAAAATTGAAACTTTTGAACGGTGAATGCTAGGGATTTGAAATTTCATATACCTATTCCCCTGACATGAAAAAAATGATTGACCCGTATTTTTGTCACGTCCAAGTTATGCCTCTTTTTTGGAGTTATGTCCCTTTGAAAACAAAATTTGAAAATTTTGTGTGCAAGATATCTCAAAAAGTATTTAAGCTAGAGCCTTCATATTTGTTAAACTGGTTGGGGCTGAGAAGAAGGAAGATCACCTGATTAACTTTAAATTTTGAGCATTTTCCGTCAAATTTTGACAAAATTACTTCATTTTGAAATTTTTACTCCATTTCTTGCCTGCAAAAAAAAACACGCTTGCATTCTGTTTCTTGATTGAGGTAAAAACAGAGGCAACCGAACAGCTACTTCAGAAAATTGAATTTCACTTCATTCAAATGAAATAAATGATCATACAAACTGCCAGTTTAGGGACAAACATACAGTTGGGGGCATAGTGTTTTACAAACACACATTTCTAGTTTATACTTATTTTGAGTGGGATAATGGAATAAAATGCCAGGGCCATCTTTTTATTAAACCTTCAACATTGTTATGTAAATGAATCAAAAGATGGTCTTAAAATAGTTGCTCGCTAGCAGCTGGGGAATCCAGTTTTTGGTGTGTTTTTTATTACAGATTCTTAATCATCGAATTTATAATAAAACGTGTACCTTTGGGTCCTCACGGTGTATTGCATCTGCTTGCATACCAATAAACCTGAGTATATGATGCAGGGAGACATTCCGGTGAGTCCAGCCAGCCCAATCCTGCTTTGTTAGAGTCGACGTGTCGTAACAGGGGTCTTCTTTATCCAGGACACCTAGAAAATATGTGCAAAAGCTTATTTATATGGGACCGTTCGTTAGCTTAACGTCATCGTTAAGACCTTAACGCGTTAAATGCCGACTACATAAGAAAATACATTGTTATTTTTGTTGATAAAATGTAAGAATCTGCAATGGATTCTCCTATTTTTTCAACAAAAGATAACAGTGTATTTGTAATATTGCCGTTTGAAGTTTTAACGAATAGTTAACTAACGACATCTAATTTTGAACAACTGGACCCCGGTATTTAGCCAAATCAAGAATATGTAAAAACATGTCTAAAGGTTGACAAACAAATTAGCATAATGGAAGTGTCATGTACACGAAAAGTACCAGATACACGTAAATGCACAAACATGGTCTCTCTCCTACCTGGAATTACACAGCCTTCTGGTTCGTTCATAATTTCCCATATACCCACGGACTGATATGGTTGGAGAGCTCGAACAAGCCTGGTGAGAGCATTCTTGATGTACGATTGCAATTTACTCTTATCTCGTAGCACACTGAACACAGGAAAATCTAAAAAGAAAGGAAAACTACTGTTGCGTAAAGTGTTAGTAAACTATATATATATATATTTGTATTCACACTCCCCAGGAAACTGCATTTGTGCATGTACATGTAAATTAGTCTATATACGTGACCGTGACGCGATTCTTACAAGAAGATGTTACAAACATTTACAAGTATGTGTCCCCTGAGGTTACTGTGGCTTATTGGTATCAAAAATAGTGAACCGGACTTCAAACCGAAAGGTCCTAGATTCGATACCTATACCCGCTGTAGAGTATCCTAAGAAAGACACTTCAAGCTCCCCATGGTTAATACACAGGAAGCGATGGCTCCGTGCCGACATGGCTGAAAAACTCTTCAAAAATGTTGACCTATGCATTCAAACAATAATCAAACCAATATTATTATTTGTAACGAAAATATACAGTCACATAATTTACCTTTTACCGTGTTTCCGCCACAACTCCACAATGACAAATTCACTACGATGTTTCTCTTTTGTGCCTGTTTCACGTAATCAACCAAGTTGTGACGAAACCTACGGGGAAGGCCTCTCACATAACCATGAGCGTCGAATAGGGGCGAATATGATCCAGTTGTATGTAGCCATATTCCTATAACAGAAAATGGTCGATGATCCCATGTACCTGGGCTGTGACTTTAGTTCAAGGCCTAGTGACTTTGCCAATCTGGGGCCAGTTGTTCGAAATTAACGATGTCGTTAGTTAGCATTTCGTTAAAATTTCAAATGGCAATATTACAAATACACTGTTATTTTTTGTTAAAAAATATGAGAATCCTTTGCATTGCAAAGAATTCTCACATTTTTTCAACAAAAAATAACATCGTATTTGCTTATGTAGTCGGCATTTACTCAACGGGTTGAGGTCTTAACGATGACGTTAAGCTAACAAAGTTTTGAATAACTGGCCCCTGTTCGGTCTTCATTAATACTTTTATTACAATATTCATTATTCATAATATTAAAGAGGTTTAGCCAACCCGATCTCTATATTTAAATTTGATTGCTTGATCATTTTTTAAAAAAAAAAACACATTTGGAAGGTCTCATCTGTGTATTATCAAAAGTTTCTTTAAAATGAATGTTAAATGAATGAAAAAAGTCCAAGTATTGCAAGGACATTTAAGGCAAGGCACCCATATCTGTTATAAGAAAAAGCTTGAGGGGCTATATTATGGGACTATTCTGTTTGTTTAGAAGCATTTCATGAAAAAAATGGAATAAAAATTCAAAATCACTCCTAACGCCCCTAAAATGAAGTGGACTCAATTCAGATTATGATGGTCAAGTCCATTCGTCATGAATGGGTTAAGATACTTACTCACTGAATTGCCTCCACTTTTCTTAATGTCATCCAACGCCTTCAAAATAAGATACTTACTCACTGAATTGCCTCCACTTTTCTTAATTTCATCCAATACCTTCAAAATAAGATACTTACTCACTGAATTGCCTCCACTTTTCTTGATTTCATCCAATGCCTTCAAAATAAGATACTTACTCACTGAATTGCCTCCACTTTTCTTGATTTCATCCAATGCCTTCAAAATAAGATACTTACTCACTGAATTGCCTCCACTTTTCTTAATTTCATCTAGTGCCCTCAAAAAAAGATACTTACTCACTGAATTGCCTCCACTTTTCTTAATTTCATCCAATGCCTTCAAAATAAGATACTTACTCACTGAATTGCCTCCACTTTTCTTGATTTCATCCAATGCCTTCAAAATAAGATACTTACTCACTGAATTGCCTCCACTTTTCTTGATTTCATCCAATGCCTTCAAAAGGTGCGGTCGCGATTTCCCGTAAACTTTCCGATCAAAATCCCTGCCATAGTAAACCCATGCTTGGTTCATACCGGATAGAAACACTTTTTCGCCATTTAGCGTTAAATTTCTACCCGAAACCGATAAGAATGTATTGCCATTTATGGGTATAAATAATGTGAAGAATAAACAGAGAAAACTTAAACTGAAACTAAGACGTTTTGGTATCTCCATCTTTTGCAAGAATATTTAACAACATGTATCTACATAACATTGTTTTAGTATATGTATTAATCAGGTATAAACATATTTGCTTATCTTGAGAGTAAATAAGGTTATCAAACAAAAACTAATATGATCATAAGAGGGCGGAGCAAGTACATGTTTGTGGTTTGTTGCAGTTACTCATAAGTACAAGAAGTATTTTAACTGCGCAGCCAACAGGAATACGCACATCTTTAAGAGCTAGTCATTCTGCTCTTCGAGTGTGTTGTCGGAAAAATGTTTTGTTGTGTTTTATGTATTTTCTTTCCCACCCGCTGTCTATGTTGGGACTTCAAATTCAATTACATCGATTTCTTACTTTCCTATTCAAACTATAAAGAGCACTTGTACCACGGCAACCTAATGCTGACACCATGTACTTCTCGTTTTATCTTCTTAAAGATGTACTCAAAAATAATAACACGTGATAAATGATAATAACAAGTAGGTCTTTAATAAAACAAAGAAGTTCTTCCAATATGTACATTCAAAAACGGATTTCTTGCTCGATAGTTTTATTTAATGAGCCCGTTCATGAGAAAACCAACAATTTGGGTTCCCACCAAGTCCCACACAGAAGAGGGATAGAATCTTAAAAAAAATGGGATTTGAGAAGAAGACGGACTGTACTATCCATGTAGGGAAAACTAAGACGCTGATCAGCTGTGCGGTTACTGTGTTGGTTTTCATATGCGTTGGCTCTTATATTGATATGTGACTAAACAGACCACCTTCAAACAGGTGGATTCATTCAACTTCATAAAACACCTAACGCAATTAAAGTTCTAAATGAAGGATTCATAAAATCTAAAGCAAGTCTATATAACGTGTACAAAAAATTAAATTTTCCGTTGAGATTGATATTGACCCTACCACCCTTAGACTGATCGTCCTTGTTTCGTAGTGTACTTATCCCTTTCATTTGTGTTTGAATGTCATCTGAAGCGTCATCCTTATCTAGAGCACACCAGGACCACGCCCCGTTATAGCCGTGATCATATGCCCACGAAAACTGTTCTTGTGAAGTCATGAAGCCGCCTTTCTTTTGACTGAATTCTCCAATGATCACAGGCTTGTCTAATTCATACAACGAGGCATCGACCTAAAACAAAGTGATTCAAGATATCTTTAACTATACTCCTCAAAGGAAGTTTTGCACCACTTGGATATTTTCATATTTTAAGTAACATTTTGACTAACAAATTGTAAACCTACCTTTTTGAATTTGCACAGTCTGAAAGAGTTTGATAATGTGTGTGATGAGACAAACGATTTTAAGAAAAAAAAAATGAAAATTCCCTTTTTCTGTAAATACTGAAAACTGGAAAATCAAAAAAAAAATCCACCAAAAATGCTACAGTGTTAAGAACACGTTTTTGTTTCCAAATTTACACAAAAGAGCTCCAAAGCAAATGATTTAGCCAAATAAAACAATAAAAAAGCATTTTAAAAATCTCAAAATTTAGGTAAAATGCATTTTTTGAAGAAAAAAAAATGCAATTTTTGAGAAAAAAAATATTGGAGAAAATGAGAAAAATCAAAATTCATTTCAATTTTTGATCACTATAAGATGCCTACCGCCTATTTTCTTTCAGTTACTTAAGTAAAGGCGATCTCATATCAAAGATATTGCATTAGATATGCAGCTTTTTAAAAGGTCGGAATTCGGATGGGTAGAAAAACAGTACCCCAGTTAAACATTAAGGGGTGCTGCATGCTGTGTTTGATGGAAAAACAACATTTTATTGGAAAGATAAGTTACTAAGCCTTATCTGAGAATTTAGACAAAATCTCAAAAATCGTTTAAAGTTTTGGTCAAAAATAGTGTTTTGTCCAAAAAAAAAAATTTTTTTTTTAGTTTTTTCCTTTAAATGCTTGCTTTCAGAATCTCGCGTGATGGTGTGATACTAATTTCGTCATTCCTCATATAAACTATTCATTCGTCAATAAGTATCTAGTTAATATGGATGCTTCTAAAGCCACTGGACTTGATACAATAGGACCTAAATAATTAAAGATGGCTCCAAACGTTTTAGCGCCCTCCATAACATTCATGATTGATAAAAGCATTGAGACTGGGGGTTTTCCATCTACATGCAAAAATGCAAAAGTTAGTCCAATATTCAAAACTGGAGACAAAGATGATGTTAATAATTACAGGCCCATCTCAATCTTACCAACTATTTCAAAGGTAATTGAAAAATGGATTGAGATAAAACTTATGTCTTATTTAGACGAATACTCTCTTCTTCATAAAAATCAAAGTGGATTTCGAAAAGGTCATTCAACAGAATCAGCTCTAATATGTATGACAGATAATTGGTAAAAAGCCATAAATGAAGGTAAACTCGTTGGTTGTGCAATGATTGATTTCCGGAAAGCTTTCGACTTGGTTGATCATCAATTACTTCTAAAGAAATTGCGTCATTATATAAATTCAGTACTTCGACTTTGTCCTGGTTTCAGTCGTACCTTTACAACAGAGCACAACAGGTTGTAATTAATAATTCAATTTCCATCAGTGGCGATGTTTTGTGCGGGGTCCCACAGGGATCGATCTTGGGTCCACTTTTATTCTTGTTTTTTATCAATGACCTGCCACTTTCATTAAAAGATATACATGTACATGTATTTATAGATTTGTATGCAGATGATACAACACTGTATAGTACTAACTTAGAAAAGGATGTCCTTGAAGCTAATCTTCAGAAGGCGTTGGATTTAGTTCGCAGCTGGTGTTTTGAAAATGGAATGCTTATCAGTACTGATAAAACTAAATAAATGCTTATTGCTAGCCGACAAAAACGAAATTCTTTAATGGTCAGCGAACTAAAAATTACGTTTAACAATATGCAATTGAAAGGTACAAGTAGGCAAAGATCAGGAAAAGGCGCAATCAGAAAAAGATTCCCACTCCAAAAACCGAGGTGGGAAAAAACCAAACTAACAATCAGGTACTTATACCATGAAAACATTTCGTAAGCCGAATGAGCAGCTATTTTCCCAATAGGTGGCCACTCAGTTACCTTAACTTAACTAAAAATATGAAAACATACATAAGGCGCCAACAGCACAAAAATATTTTAAACACCAAGATATAAAACAAAAAGAACCACCACAGAAGTATCGACTTGGAACGATCAGTAACACAAAATTACTGGCGGGTTTAAATCGATTTTACATGGCCATAACCTCACCCTCAGCTTCTGAAAAACTCTAGCAAAGAAAAAATCTTAGGCGTTCACGTGGATCAAAATTTTGTCTGGAACAGTCATTTTCAACACGTGTCCGGAAAAATTTCAACATACCTTTGGTTGTTATCACAGATTTGTTCTTATATTTTTGTTCAAAATAGACGTCTGTATTACAATGCATATATAAAATCACATCTGGAATATTGTTGTGTAGTCTGGGGAAGTTCAAGTAGTATAAATGTTAATAAAATAGCGGAAAAAATACAAAGAAGGGCATGTAAGCTTATTCTCGGGAAAGATTATACAACCTTAGATGCTGCGCGTAAAGAGTTACATATTTTATCATTTGATGAAACTGTTTTTCTACACAAAGCAAAAACTACGAAGGGCGCTCAAAAAGTTCGCGGAAAAGTGCCGTCATATTATTTTGTAAATCAACTGAATTAAACTGTTACAGTTATATAGACAAACATGATTTGTATTTAAACAACAAATTTTGCTGCTCTGGCATGAATACAATTTTAACAGTGGTTGCTATGGAAACCGTACATCACGATTACCGGCCCACTTTTGTTCATGTTTGCAAAAGTCGATGTTTGATGATTGCATGGCATGTGATAGTTTACCGTGCTTTTGTCAGCAAACTTTGTATGAGCAAAGTTCAATATATTTGCGGTGAGCACATGACGTCATATAAGTGTGTGACGTCATTTGGACGGAAAGCGGCCATATTGTTTAGTGGGTATACCTAAAATGCGAAGGGAACAACGGTATTCGATAAAATGTGTGTTTGGAATGGTCTAAAAAAGAAAGAAACACTGCTAAGAGCAAGAGACGCATATGCTTACAAGGAAATTAAGAAAACGGCAATCAGCAAGTAGAATGCATGATTTCTACACGACTAGAAAAGCGTTCATGTCAACTCACGCAGCGTAACGTCAAATAACGTCATACTGTCGAAAATGATCTTCATGATAGAAAACAGTAGAATTCGTGAAATACACAACATATCGAATTGTAGTTTCGGCACAATTCACCGCATTATACACACAGAACTTACAATTGGACGCCCTTATGACAGGAAGGTTCCAAAATGCTTAAGAGCTAGCCAACAGCGGCATGAATGCGTATAGCAAGACATTGTTATGACGTTGGGCCGGTTTTACTGTTGTTACCTTAGAAACGCACGTGATTTAATGCCCAATTCTAATCCGATTTAATTCAAATTTTGTGCATATGTTAACTATATGTTAATTTACAACATGCACAGAGAACGTGAATCTCCCATGACAATTACAAATTTGGCAGCACTTTTCCTCGAACTTTTTGAATCCCCCTCGTATGTATAAGTTAGCAAATAACACAGCTCCTATCTACTTAACGGATTTTTTCCAGTTGAGAAGCAATGAAACTAATTTGAATCATTCACAGTTAAACTTAAGATCAACATCAAATAGGAATTTTCTTATACCCAGGCCTAAAATAAACCTATTTAAAAACAGTTTGTCATATTCCGGTGCTTTAGTGTGGAACAGTATTCCTTTATGGGTTAAAAATCCAAGTACAATTGAGTCATTTACAAACAACTGCTTACAATGGATGAAAGGTGATAGAACATCTTAGTCGTTTACACGTACCTCCGTCGCCATTGCATTATATCAGCAATTCCATTACCTTTTCAATAACCTTTTTTATTGTTTATCATACGCCAGGAAGCCCAGAAATAAAGATGTGGGCTTTTTGATGCATCCCAAATTTTGGTGTTTTCAAAAACATGCATTTTTGCACATTTTTACTTAGTTGTTTCAAGTCAAATTATTGCTTTGTTATTCACGAAGTCCAGCCTTTTAAGATAGTATTAAGTTTTAAAAATTTATTAGAAAAAGATAAATACTTTAACATTATTTTAAAATGAGAAAAATATCAACTGGTGCAAAACTTCTTTTGATGAGTTAGCCATATGCGAATGGAATCGGCAAAACGCAGACCTTACAAACGGGTTCTTATGGGCTACATATTCAGTTATTTCCCATTTATATTTGATGTAATCCATACTAAAACAACCGGTTGTATTCAGAACACATTCAGTAGTAGAAGTCTGGATCGAGAAGTAGGATTTCGAACGTCATTGTCTACCGAGGCATTAACCACTAAACAAACAAAGCTTTAGGTACGTGCTGAAGGCTAAATAAGTGCCGCGTATTATTTCTGTATTTAACACTCGACACTTTAAGTGCCAGTACCATTGCGCTCAAGATCATCGCTATACGATTGTCTAAATATTGATTTGAGGGTAATTTCTTTGGCACCGATATACAAATTAAGAAAGTATAAACGCATTGGAAAACATTTTACATAATTTGCATGCGCAGTCCTATCATAAAACTAATTATTACACAATCGTACAATTGCTTACAATTCAGTGGGAATCTTTATCGTAAACTGCCTCCGGTGGAGGAAACCGAGGAATTCGGGGGGAAATCTTTTGCCTTGAATGGGCGACCACTACTAAGCCATTTTGGCGTTTGGATAATGTGTCCGATTTGTTTGGCTTCCTATGCCAAAGATTTGTTTAAAAGATTCTTTAATGAATTAAGATATGTTACATTTACTACTTTCGCTGGTAAATATGTCCATGCAGTCACAACTGTTTTACTGTAACTGCTGTCGGCTACACTCGCCCTGTCCCGCTTGAAACTGATACCCTTGGGTATAATGTGTCTGTTTGTAAATTTTATCTGGCATGTTAACTACTACATCATCAATTCACAGGAACATTCATCCGACGACAAAAAGATTAATATATAGAGATTATCATATGACAATTTTCATATCGTACCTCGGTTGATACGTGGGTACGATATGAAAATTGTCATATCGTAATCTTTTTATTTAATCATATATTTTAATTCATGACCATTTTTTCCCTTTCTTTCTTTGTTTTATTTATTTATTTTATTTATTTTATTTTGACATACCGCCAAAGCGTGCAATATAAAACCACAATCCAAACATATCTAAAATGCCTACTACACATACGTAGCACATACGTAGCACATACGCCATTGATACGTGAGATACGCCACACGTACGTCGCTGATACGCCGTAGATACGAAAAGACATTCGAGGATACGCCACACATACGTCACACATACGTAGCGGATACGAAAGGTACGCTGTACATACGTCACGGTTACGTGGCATTTTAACCGCTACGTACGTGTGGCGTATCAGGAGTATGAGCTACGTATCTACGACGTACCTGCCACGTTGCTTTCGTATGTACCACGTATGTGTGACGTATGTACGGCGTATCGGACCTGCTACGTACGTGCTACGAATTTTTAAGTGCACACATAAAAAATGTAGCACCTCGGCGTATGAGGAGTATGAGCTACGTATCGAAGAGTATGAGCTACGTATGCCCACGTATCTACGACGTACGTGTGACGTACCTTTCGTATCTCGATACGCCGTAGATACGTGAGTCGATACGCGAATGTGTGACAGCCCTATAATGAACTCAATACACAACAATAGGAGCCGAGTGCTCCTAATATAATTTTATTAGCCAATCATTTGGTGATACGGCTTTTTCTCCCTAGGGATGATATGGGTCACGTGGGTATGTGAGCCAATCATTTGGTGATATGGCTTTTTCTCCCAAGGGAGTGATATGGGTTTTATCAATTTTTGAATGGATACGGCTTTCGAGATACTGTGCCGCGATACATGAACGTAACTCTTGTCTGTATAGCATATGCAAAAAGAACATATTTTGTAGTAAATATATGATAAAACAAAATACGATCGTATGTCTCATTATCCTTTATTGGAGTTGAACAAATTGCAAATTCGGAACTGTAGCTACAAGAGGTAAAATCATAATTGAAAATACACGTATTTAAATAGAAGTAGTTGATTTTGTACCATTCAAAATTATTCTGATTATCAAATCAATAGACTGAGCCGCCTCTAGGGAAAACCAACAATCTGCATATGCGAAAACAAAGACGCAGATCAGCTTCGCGGTAACCGCGAAGCTGATCAGAGCCTTTGTTTTCGCTTCTCGGATAGTACAATTCCTCCTCTACTTAACTCCAAAATTTCAAGCTTCTAGCACCTTTATGTGTTTGTGCAGCTCGGTTTGTGTCTGACCTGTTCAAATAACCACATTGTTGGTTTTCCCACGAGGTGGCTTATCACAGAATTTACAAACACAATGTCCTATTTAATTTAATGTTTGAAAAAGATCCTTCTAAAATATGCAGCTCCACATATCAGAGGACACTGGCAATTACATAACCATTGTCTCAAGGCTGATCTGGGTCAAATCTTTCGTCAAATCGCCATTGGTTGGCTCTAGATAGAGTATGATCCTGTGGAAATGCCTCGGCGATGCTTCGCACAAAATTTTCAATGCTGAAGGGTGATGTCGCTGTTTCGTCATCGTCGTCTTCTAAACTGGCACCCATTTGCAATGCCCTTTTCTCTCTTTGTTTCCGGTGGCCTTGTGGCTTCGACCTGTACGAATGAGCCAAAGCACCGGTACCAAATTCTTGCATGCTTTTTGCTGCAGCCGTTGCATAGTCGCCAGAGTTGATATCCTTTACTAGCCCGTAATCTTTGCCCGTCATTTGAGACACAGCGATGTCGTACGCCGCAGAGCTGGCTGCCGTCGTAGCCCCAGCTTCCACTGCAGTCTGACAGTTGTTTTCGGCTAGCATTCTAGCTCCTAGCATTACCACAGGCTTGACCAAGTCAGCCGTTGTCTCACCACTCTGTTCGCCTGTCGCCCATGAATTAATAGCCTTTCCGGCATCCAAGATTTCTGGGGCATATTTCACAGCAGAAGCAACCCAGTCCCAATTCATTCTGAAGATCAAACAAATGACAATGTTAATATGATTGCGCTTTATATCAAAAAGGAAAAATCCGAGTCGATCTGTTTACTGTTTTTCTTAAAATGTTCACTCTTCGACTGGGTTTCCAGGACGTCAACTATTGTGTCAATTCCTTGTCATTGCTTACACTCTTTAATTTTTCTCAGTCAGTTCATTATTATTTTATTATCGTTATTTCCAGGTTGTGAACTGCAAAACTCTATAGTGTTTCGGAAACACACTGTTCTTAGAACAAACTGCATCTCATCTTATTTTAATATAAGCGTACACGATAAATCAAATTGACAATGCCTAAATTTTCCTACATACGTGAATCAGGATCGCACCGATTTGTGTCTCCTTTGCGTCAAATGACTATCTGAGCTAATAGTGGATCAACTATTTTAAATAAAACACTTTCAGTTTCATTTTTCTGTGAACTTTATCATATTTTAAACGTTTAAAAGTCAATAGCGATAAGCGAAATCTTATCAAAGTTATTTCAGTTAACGGCGTACTTTTTGTAGGGCAAACAGTAGAGCCCCAGATGGGACGCCGCAGAACGCGGCGTCCCATCTGGGGCGATTCTGTATGCTTAGAGAAATTTCATCGAAAAATAGAATTCGAAAATCAATCTTTGTGCCTCTAAAAAGGACAGTGGACTCACCCAATCGATAATGACGGGCAAGTCCATTCGTCATTAATGGGTTAATTAGCATATAAACGTCGCATACAGGCTATTTACTTTAACAAGTTTGAATGAGTAAAGAGAAGGAAAAAGACTGAAGAAAAACTATTTGAAATTAAAATTGACGAAAATCCTTACCTCTCTTAAGGTTGTCGACTTTTCTACTCGGTATCTGGTTTTCTTCGCCGCGGTTAAAATATCATCATCTCGCGAACTTCCGAGACGGTTATTTCTCGACCAATTTCTACTTTTATGATCATTTATTCCGGTTCGACCCCCATTGCGTTTAGACACTTGCAAATGAATCGATGATTTCTTTTTCGATTAACTTTTATGCCTCAACTAATGGTATGTCCCCAAAACTACGATGTCAGGCTTATTTTGGCCAAACGGATGTCGACGGTCTGCGGGCATACAGTTATGCCTATCAGTGGTGTTCAATGAAGGTGAGCTAAAACAGCAGTTTCAAGAACAGAATAGAGAAACAGATTCAGGGCCCAGTTGTTAAAAGCATCGTTAGTTTAACGATATCGTTAAGACAAATTTGTTAAGCAAATATCAGCTAAAGTAACAAATACACTGTTATTTTTCGTTGAAAAAAATGTGAGAATCCTTTGCAGTGCAAAGGATTCTCACATTTTTTTTCAACAAAAAATAACACTGTATTTGTAATATTCATGTTTGAAATTTTAATGAAACGTTAACTAACGACGTCGTTAGTTTTGAACAACTGGGCCCAGTTTCTTTATTTTATTCTTATTCTACACGTACTTCATGACGCAACGCATCATTTGGTCGAATAACGCTGTCCATAACTTGTACCCATAAGGCCAAACTCAAAAGTCTTTACTTGAAAAAAATATTATTACTCATTATTCATTTAGCCAAATGACAATTACACACTTTGAACAGCAAAATAAACACCTCAATCCGTTTGGTTTGGTTTTGGGTACCAGACGTTTTTAATTGGCCGACTGATTGCCAGACACTCCATGGGGTATTACGATACAAGGATAAGAAACCTTTGGGTCAATAGACTGTATTTCATTTTTTTATATAAAATTTGATAAGCATCAGTACAATTTGTTATCCGAATGGCACAATTTAAAACACTCTGAGTTTGGTTCAAATTTAACAAAAATGTCGAATGAGCAAGAATGTCGGTCTAATTTGCTTCTTCTCAGTTAGATAATGTCTTGACATTTCTGACTAAAATAAATTTGAAACAGTAAAATGGTCATTCTTTGCATTTTTCTAAAATTCCTGAAATAATGGATTTTTTCTAAAATCAAAATAAAACCGAGATCCTTTAAGAACAGTGAGCATATATTCGAGAAAGGTGATGGGCCATACCGCGGTTTTGGCTATTCAAGCCTCGTCAGCAAAGGAGACTGCTTCTTGCTTCTTGACAATGGTCATTAAATGTGGGTCAAACTTGGGGTGATTTACATTGTGCTGTATGGAAAATAATACAGTGATGCTTATCAAATTTTTAGTAATATATTATAAGTTGAATATCTGTCTCTCACTTCAGTTGTATTTCAAATCTTTACATAACACACAAAAACTTCAATCTTTGGCTATAATCTGCACTTTGATTCGATCCCGAGAAAGCAAACAGGGTAATAAAAATGCCCATGCAATTTCTATAGATCGTGAAATCGAACTTGTCAAATTAAGAGCACGACATCGACAGTGCACAGAAGCCAACCCATTGCCGATTTCGTGTACTAATGTTAGTGCTTCTGTTACACATGCTACTGAATTTACATGTGTTTAAGCTGACCCCTTACTACTTTTGTGTATAGTCTGTTGCTTCGACAGAAACAAATCAATGTGCGAGTTCTAGCCAAAGAATGAAATTCTTATGTGTGATAAAAATTTTTACAATAAAAAATCTAGGGTAAATATTCGTATTTAAGAATATAATAAAATTATGTTATTTATTAGAATATGTGTGGTGATTTCGCTTCTGTTTTAAGTACTAAAATATATATTAGCCTTTAAGAAACTTTGTGTTAGGCCGAGAACTTTGAAATCGCGCGACAACGAATTCGTGAATACTAGCTACGATAAATCATCGCCAACATTTCCAAATTAACAATAACATATGAGCCGTCACATGGGAAAACCAACAATGTGCATAGGCTAAAACAAAGGCGCAGATCAGCTCAGCGCCTTTGTTTTCGCTACTCGGATAGTACAATTAAATCCGAAATTTCAAGCCTCTAGCTCTTTTCTGTGACTGTACAGGTCGGTTTGTGTCTGACCTGGTCGTAAACCACATTGTTGGTTTTCCCACGAGGCGGCTCATATAAGCCTACCTTGAATGGATCATGTGGGAGATAGAAGAAGAGTGTGTCATAGCAGTGTATCTGGTAAAGATCTAGCCTGGCCCCGGGGAGGTTGTTACTGGCTTTGGCGAGGCACGAGTCGCTGTAGAGGTTACGCCGGTCTAACTTGCTGGTAACAGATTTGTACGTCCAAGACCCCACAGTGACCAGAGCCTGTAGAGTAAAACAATATTATGTTAGGGGAAAGTGCTTAGAGTGGTTGTATTGTTTATTGTCGCCTCCCCGTGACCAGTGTTGTCCCGTTTTAACTGTTTAGTTAACGGAACACGGGACCATTGAAATGACATTCGACACGTCGTGTTTACAAAGTGGCATTATACGTGTCTACAATTTTTTTTTTCAAATATTGCGGCTTGCCAATTCCATTTTATATTCACAGCACACAAGAGTTTCAGAATCTGGCAGAGGCAAATGAGCCGCCCCATGGGAAAACCAACAATCTGCATAGGTGAAAACAAAGGCGCAGATCAGCTTCGCAGTAACCAAGACAGACGTATAGGTTATAACTTGAATGTTATGCGACAGTCTGCATGCTTAGTTTTTAACCCAATCATGGTTGATAACTATGCTGCCTTCTTTAATTGCACGCCGGTGGGTCGGGCGTCAGACTCTATGATGGCCCTGACTTAAAGCTATTCATGGCCGGAGCTTCTTGTCTGTTGCTTGGCCCACCGGGGTCCAACTGATGTTTTTCTTTTGCTCCGGAGTTAGTAGGTTATTCGGCGCCCAGGGATCTCCATCGTTGGGCAGCTTACTCAATCTGTGAGTCCTGGTTTTTGATTCATCAGGATGTTTATCATGATTTATTTGTTTGTTCTTGATGATTCATTGACTAGTTAGACATTCACCACGAGGACCGAAGAACTAACTAAATGTTATGAACCACTGCAGAAGCTGAGGGTGAGGTTAGGTACCTGTAAAACCGGTTTAAGCACGCCAGTAACTTTGTGTTACTGATCGTTCCAAGTCGATACTTCTGCGGTGGTTCTTTTTGTTTTATGTCTTGGTGTTTAAAAAAATTTTGTGCTGTTGGCGCCTTATGTATGTTTTCATATTTTTAGTTAAGTTAGGGTAACTGAGTGGCCACCTATTGGGAAAATAGCTGCTCATTCGGCTTACGATATGTTTCATGGTATAAGTACCTGATTGTTAGTTTGGTTTTTTCCCACCTCGGTTTTTGGAGTGGGAATCTTTTTCTGATTGCGCCTTTTCCTGATCTTTGCCTACTTGTACCTTTTTGTTTTCGCTACTCGGATAGTACAATTCCTCTCTACTTAACTCCAAAATTTCAAGCTTCTAGCCTGCTTCTGTGACTGTATAGGCCGGTTTGTGTCGGGCCTGTCCGGAAACCACATTGCCATGGTTGGTTTTTCCACGAGGTGGCTCAAATAATGTAGGTGAATGTATAGGCAACCAATACCCAACAAACCGATGCTCTATCCCTACACGCACGTACACACACATGCACGCACGCACGCACGCACACGCACGCACACACACACACAGAGGCAACCCAAAGAAGCAGAATAACGTAAGCTCTTGAATATGAAAACTCCTAAGAAGTGAAGCCGTGGCCAGATAAAACTTACTTTCGGGTCTTCTCGGTGAATTACGTGTGCATGAAGGGCGATAAATCTGAGCATTTTCTCCATTGTAACATTCCAACCGGTCCAGTCGGAAAAATCGTACCAATGTAGGGTTGACGTGTCGTAACATGGCTCCTTGAGGTCTCGAACCTCTGAAATCAGTGATGAAAATGACTTGACTCCGCATATACAGTTTTACAGAACAACTGACCACATATTCACTTTAAAATCCATTATAGACAAGTATCTTAGATCTAAACAACATGTTTATGCATGTTTCGTTGATCTGCGTAAAGCTTTTGACACAGTTTGGAGAAATGCAATGTTTGCTAAGATGTTGAAATATGGAATTAATGGGAAATTGCATAAAGTAATCAAAAGTATGTACTCTACAGTAGAATACTCTGTCAAACTGTCTACTGGATTGACTAAATCACTGTCATCAAATGTTGGAGTGAAACAGGGATGTATTTTTATTTAATCTTTTTCTTAATGACCTTCCGGAATGTTTAGGATCTGATGAGAACAACCCTGTGTTTATTGGAACAAATAAAGTTAACTGTTTAATGTATGCTGATGATGTGATACTGTTGTCTACTTCTAGGGAAGGGCTTCAGAATTGTTTGAATTCCCTATATGCATATGCCGAGAAATGGAAACTAAAAGTAAATACAGAAAAAACTCAAGTAATTACATTTAATGGAGGGGGGCAACCTATAAAGGATAATTCATTCTACTTTGGCAATGATTTATTGAAAAACGTACAAGAATACAAATATTTAGGGGTAATTATAAAAGCATCTGGTAATTTTAATAGTGGAATATGCAATTTATCTAATAAAGCTTTAAAGGTGGTATATATGATAAGAAGTAGATTTCATACGTCTGAAGTGAATGCAAAATTATTATTGAAACTGTTTGATGCATGTGTCAAGCCTGTACTCTTATATGGAAGCGAACTATGGTCGGTATTTAATTTGAATCTTTCGAAAAAGCTATCAGGTGAACAAGAGTGTGCTCTTGAGAAAACTTTCGATTCCTTTCTACCAGAAAAGATACACACGCGATACTGTAAGTACATACTAGGGGTGGGCAAGTATGCTTGTAACATGGCTCCTAAAGCTGAATTAGGTCGTTTTCCTATCGCTATCTCTGCCTTATTACAGTCAATTAAATATTGGTTATATTTGTTACAAAACCCATTTGAAAAAGCGACAAGATTTTCATATTTATCGCTAACGTATAATGATGGTGAAGCATTTGGCTCATTTAAATATCAAATAGGTTGTTTACTGAAATATTTCGGCTTTAACCATGTTTGGCATAATAAAGGAACAATGTCTGTTAATAAGTTAATATATGCTATTAAGCGAATTTTACTTGACAGATACGAAGCATATTTTAATTCCGTCATATCAGGTACTTCTACAAGAGTTAAGACTAACAATAAGTTATTAACATACAGTGAATTCAAGAGGAAAATCTGCTTTGAAAATTATTTATCGGCAAATGTTGATAGATCTATACTCGCAAAATTTACGAAACTTCGCATATCTAATCATAGACTAGAGGTAGAAGTTGGAAGATATGCTAGAACAGCAAAACAGTTAAGGCTTTATAAAACATGCAACTTGAAAGCCATAGAAGACGAGTTTCATTTTATTTGCATCTGTAAAGCATATGACGATTTGAGAAAACAGTTGTTCAAAGATATGTCATCCATAGTTCCTAATTTTGACAAAATTTTGTCTTTATGATAAGTTTTTATATATCATGTCAGTTAGTGAACTGGACATGATACCAATTGTTGTCCTCTATGTAGATAACTGTTTAAAGATTAGGCAACAATATCAGGACTCCAGTCAACATTCAGGTACATTAGTTTTCAACTAGTTTTATTTGACATTTTATGGACATAATAAAAATACATTTATACACTGTTACGGCTGCACTGCCAAGTGTAATGGTATGTCACACTTACATAAGTCATATTCATAGTATAGTTGTGTACATCGTAGAATGCAAATGTACTGTAAATGTAGTGTACATGTAGTTGTCATTTTTCATCTTGTATGTATGTTATATGTTTCTGTCATAATCCTGTATGTTTTGGATTGAATGCAGATTAAATTTTGAATCTTGAATCTTTGAATCTTATACAGATTGGCGAAAATAGTAGACAACTTACACATTACAGTTACGGTAACGAGGTGCTGCTGACAGCCAAAGATCGGTACATTTGCTACTCAGCGCCAGCAGCTGACATACCAGAGCCGCGACGTGAGAAAACCCGTTTTCGGGGTTTCCGACCAGGTCTGACAAAAAACCGGCCTGTGCATCTACAGCAGATGACTAGAAGCTTGAAATTTCGGATTTATAATAAGGAAGAAGAGGACTTGTACTATCCGTGTAGCGAAAGCAAAGCCACTGATCAGCCGTGCAATTACCGCACAGCTGAACTGCGACTTTGTTTTCTCACAGGCAAACATCCGGTTTTCTGATAACGCGACATACATGTTAAGTCTGATCAAGAAAATAATATAGAATGTATCATTGATATACTTTTATTCCGAGTCTTGTAAAGTTGCATTTCGCAGTTAAACATGAATATTATAGCATAAATCATAAAGATAATAAACACATCCGAAATGTTCTTACTCTGCTAAACAACAAAACTAAATATTTAGATAAAATGACAATATCATTTTGAGCAGGAGGACGTGGGTTCGATCCCGGGCCAGGTCATACCAAAGACTTTAAAAATTGTACCAGTGGCTATCTTGCTTGACGCTCAGCACTCATGTTGGTCCGTGGCTAATGTTCACCCCGACTTAATAAAAGCAACTCGCCCATGGGAACATGTTTTGCATTATGCACCAGTCATTTGTATCCCCGTGCATAATCTCTTCACTACTTCACAAAGAAGTTAACAGCCCATCAATGGATTTATATAGAATGTTTGCAACATTAGAAAGAACTTATAGGTGTTATGTTGCCCATACTTAGTGTTCCCCGGCTCTCACTACTGAGAAAGAACATCTCCGGCTGTAAGGGCACTGAACATCCCCGGCTGTAAGGGCACTGCCTAGCTACAATCTTACCTGGTATCACACAACCTTCCGGCTCATTGATAATCTCCCACATGCCCAGACCTCTCTGTGACTTCAGGGCTCGAACTAACATGGGTAGGGCGTTCATAATGTACGACTGGAGTTTAGATTCGTCAGTGAGTAGTCCATACACTGGCAAATCTAACAAAACAACATTCTGTGACTTTTCCATAAACATGTAGTTTTGGGGATGTTTTATTTTTCGATTCACAAAAGCAGACACTGCAAACGCTGAATTTGTTAATAGGCGCAGAGCATTAATTTTGACGTAAACAAAATTCCTTGAGAAATTCTTTTAGTACGAAAACATTTGGCCCTACCAACTAAACAATGAAAAAAAAGTCCTCAAAAAATATCTGTGCCGTTTCAGAGAAAATTGCGATTATAACCACCGAAAAAATAGTAAATTAGTTATGGTGCGATAAAAGCACCGTACACTGTTTTTTGGTTAAATTCTACGTCATACCGGTGTAACCGGTGCCGAGGTAAACTGTTAACGACGAGTAGACGATTTTTCCGGAGCCGATTTTTTCCGTCTATAACAGATAATGTAGCAACTGGAAGTGACAGTTTCTAATTCCTTTGAAGGTTTTGGGTAAGTAGTTTACCCCCAAGTCTGCCCGAAAATGTTTGAGCCCTACTAAAGATGCTAAAGCGAATTGGAAGTGAAGTTTTAGACGATGGCAGCCGGTGCGTATTCCCGATGATTTATTTTTGCTATTTTTCGTATTTATTCAATGCAATTTGCATTTTTCTTGTATGTTATTGTTATACTATGATCAATATGTGAAAAAAACAACTTTTTCGGAAAAATTAAAATCGCTCACCTCCCATGTCCAATTTTTTAATGTACGGAAGCACATTCGTGTCATCAGAACCGAATATAGTTTTTTTTTACGATAAAATGTGAATATCTGTGTTCACAAGCGAC
Source organism: Rugalucina vietnamica (assembly GCA_964017185.1). Lineage (NCBI taxonomy): Eukaryota > Metazoa > Mollusca > Bivalvia > Lucinida > Lucinidae > Rugalucina > Rugalucina vietnamica. The sequence continues at coordinate 41,581,296 of OZ024870.1, forward strand.
CAGTTGTTATGTATTTGTCATAAAATCGTGATAAATACTGAACAGTAAATGATTTTATCATTTTCGAAGAATTAATACACCAAAATAACCTGAAAAAGAAATTTCTCAGCTATTATTTTCGCTAAATATGTCTTATAGAATATCTTATAAAAGGCGGTTTGCATTAAACTTATCGATGTTCTGAAATTCTATTCCTTAATCTAGCATTTCAAATGCTGTAAAATATATTCAAACCTGTTTTATGTACTATTTTCAAGATTAAATCTCAATAATTCATATTTCTTTTTTCACCCAGCTCAAAAATAATCATGCCCATCTGGTTTCAACATGGAGGGGGTAATTTGCCAACAGAAGCCGGTCAATGAACCCTGTTAGATAATAGCCAGAATCGTTTAGCATTGGGAGTTGATTCATCCACAACATTCAAATGGACACATGGTAAGTATGAATTCAGACAGGCGACTTTCTCCAATTTGACTTATCTAGAGCTCTACACTTCTCTGCAAGAGTGTTTTGATAAACTGGTCATATATCATGAAATCCGCAGTGATTTGTTTATATGTAACTACATGATAGTAAAAGAGTGATGTTAAAAGCAGCAGACTGGCTGTAATACTACCTGTCTTATAAGTAGATTTAAACTGAAGGTAATTAAACTGCAAGAGCTGTTGAGATAAAACAAAATCAGAGAAATTTGAGAGCCCCAAAATTGGGGGAGATTGGTGGAGAAAGTCGCCAGTGTGAATTAGTATGAATAATGATAATAAAATATGAATAAAAATAATAACAATAATGATAATAACAAAAGTAAAGTATTTAGGCAGTTCAAAATAATCTTTAGTATCTGATAAAAGGGGGTTTGCATCCAACTGATCGTTGTTCTGAAATTCTATTCCCTAACATCAGGAAAACATGTCCGTGTAATGTGTACCCCCTTGAACCCCACTTTTCTATAGCAAAACTGGGGTATGCAGGGGTATACCTATTTTTCTTATTTTTGCTCCAAAACATAGATTGTGGGTACTCGTTAGAACCGCCTCGCGGAGGCGGTTCTAACGTGTACCCACAATCTATGTTTTGAGCAAAAATAAGAAAAATATCAAAGAATTTCTGCTGAAAATTTTCATTTTTTACAACTTTAAAAATCTCTGTATAATGCACGGACATGTTTTCGTAATGTCTAGCATTTCAAATGCTGTAAAATATATTCATACCTGTTTTGTGTACTATTTTGCCAGATTAAATATCAATAATTCTTATTTCTTTTTTCATCTAGCTCCAAATAACCGTACCCATCTGGTTTCTACATGGAGGGTTAATTTGCCTACAAATGCTGTTTGTCATTTGGAGTTGATTCATCAATATTCAAAGGTACATGTTTTATATATATAAATCAGTATGAATGATGATAAATTGATAATAAAAAGTAGTAGTAATAATAATAATAATAATAATAAACGTAAAATCTGGGCAAATGAAAATCATTTTGGTAGTTCAGTTAGTATCTCATCTCCAATTCTATTAATACAAATCTATACCATAAGTTGGGAGAAAACATTTTCTTTAACTTGACCAAATCAAACATCGATTTAATATATATCTTATTTATAGGGATTTAAAACCAACGTGCATAATCTGTAAGATCAGCAATGATACCAAGACCTCAACGCTATATGAAAAGGTTCGAGCAGTGAGGTAGGTTGTTAATATTAAGCATTATGTAAGTTTCGTTATAATTATTTAATATATGAAATAGCCATTTTACCAAATGGGACATATAACTTATAAATCCTTAATAGAGCTGTACATCAACTTGTTTTGTTTGTTTTTTCTTTCACATAATTGACTAATATGATATCATTGTCCAATGTACACTCTTTCTGATCAATTGTCCGTGCAAATTCAAAAGGTGCCATCTATTTAAGCTTCCTAACAGTAAAACTGGTTTTCCAGTAGTGCTGTTTTCATTTTATTGAGCGATTTCTGAAAATAAATCAAGCAAGCAGCATGTAGAGTCATTGATGTATTTTTCAGGTGATAACCTTACAGCTGTTCCAGGACAGGTTGTACACCCAGAATGCAGGAAGAACTGTTGTCACCCAAACATACAGAGTCAAGTCTAAAAAAAAGACATAGAACACAGTAAATCAAATCCAAGAATGCAAAACTTTGGGGGGGGGGGTTGACTTCAAACCTAAATGTTTATTGTGTGATAAAGATGCAAAATCCAAATTGAATACTCATATACATGTATAAACTAAAAGGAGGCGAAGACGTATGGCCTATAACAACATTACCTTTTATAGATAACTTTACAGAAACATGTAGCAAGAGACAAGATGACTGGCAAAGTACAGTATTAGGTTGATTAGAGTCTGTACAAGATCTACCCGCTGTTGTGGCAAAACAGCATTGGTCTCCAGTTGCTGTTTCTTCAGTGTTTCATTAGTGTTTCGGATGATTCATTGGATGACACTGAGGATTTATTCTGATATGAATTGTGTGGTAATCCATCAGCGTTGTTTGATTCATCAGATCTGTTGAGGGAAGCACAGTAGTCAACCTTAGCTACAGCAATATGGGACCAAGGTGTAGTGAAATGAAAAGCTTGAAATTACAATTAGAAGCCTCTATGACATAGTGGTTCAGCCACAGGCATTGTAAACCAGGGATATTGGTTTCAATCTCAGGCTTTTACAGTCTTTCGGTGTGACTTTAAACTATTGTCCCATATCAATGTCACCTTAGTTCTTGAGTAGGACGTAAGACACGACATCAGTCAGCAAGTTATCAATTTTAACAGTCCACATCGAAAATTGTAATTGACGTTAATTGCTTATCATTCATTATCGTGCACTTTTGCATTCCGTTAACCAGTTTTGACGCAACATGGCATGACACCCAAGTATGCAATCACGCCAGTCTTAATGGCATATTTTCTAGTCGATGCCATATTACCAAGCATGTACAGTATTTGGAATATTCACCTTCGCCCCGACGTTTACGTCACAATTTGCCTTTTCCCTACAGTAAAATTAGCATTGGTATGCTAAACCAGCATTTAGAAATTAACATTGCTCGTCAGCATTTTATGTGTCTAAGAGTATAATACAAATTGCTACCATACTCAGGGAGGGAATTTCTTTCTGTTTGCTCCTTTTCCTGATCATTGCCTACTTGAACCTTTCAATATTAAGCTTCAGTTTGACATTCGATGGTTCAAAGGTCACGTGACTCTTAGCTAAGTAGCATGTGAAAGGCAAATCTTATGGCAAGTGCTACTACACTTCGGTACCACAAACAGTATACCACTGCATATTACCTGAATATCCTTTCATGTGCTACTTGGCAGACTCATCTGATCTTTAATCGGTCAGAGGTCCAAATTGAATTTAGTCACTATAATAATCTATTAAATGGAGTTATCAATGTCTACATGTTTAATTGTGTAATATCCAACGTTGATATTCTTTGTTCAAATTGTTGGATGTCATAAAACTAACATATTGTGTCTGGAGATTATATGTACATGTACTTATTTTTCCGTTTTCATAGAATTAAGTTGCGCAGAACTAGAATGTGATTATTCATTTAGATACAGAGTTACCTACACTTTGTCCTCAAACACAATTCACAGTATTATACACACAGAATTGACATCTGATTACTGGAAAAGTGGTTTAGTCAAACCACCCATACATATAAGCCATATTGGCTTAGTTGGGTGGTAATATTCATGAAGCACATTTTGTGTGTCATGACATCCTAATGTTGGGTAAAAGTCCCATAAAATGGGGGTAACGTCCCAATATGACCATTGATGTTGGCTGGGATGTAAAGCGTCAATTCAAACAAACAAAAGAATTGACAATGAGATGACTGTTTGCTAGATAGATTTAAAATGCTTAAGAGCTAACAAACAGCAGGATGGATGCGTATAACATGACGTCACGACGTTGGGTCGGTTTTACAGTTGTAACCATAGAAACGCATCTGATCTAAATGCTTATTTTTCATCTAATTTCATTTAAATTTTGTGAATATGTTCATTATATGTTAATTTATAACTTGCACAGAGAAAATGAGTTTCCTATGGAAATTAAAAAAAATTGCAGCACTTTTCCGCGTATTTATTGAACGCCCCTCGTATTTCACTCCAAAAATACCCTTTATTCCTGGAATTTTACTGAGGACTTTTTTTCTACAAAGCAGGATACCTAACTGATACTAAAACTGCCCATAACTTTTCTCAAGGAATTACTTTTACGTCTAGGGTCATTAGGGCCTAAATGTACCGGCCTATAAGGTTCTCTGAAAAGATGCTGCTAAGCATTCGACTCTATTACCATGCCATATCCTAAACCAATCGGACAACAAGAATTTTTACACCTGTATGCAAACATCACAAACGTACACCAGTCTTCATAGCGGAGCAAACTCTCTTTGACAGGGCATAAACATCACAGTACTGAGAGGTTATTTTGGCATATGCATATAAATCCAAATGCACATTTATAATTAAGCCGCGTCCTAAGAAAACCAACATTTCGGTTTCCGAACAAGTCCAACACAAATCGAGCTGTACATGCACAGAAGATGGCTAGAGAATGGAAATTTTAGATTAAGAAAGAAGAGAAACTGTACTATCCGTGTGGCGAAAGCTACTGCGAAGCTGACCTGCGCCTCCGTTTTCGCATATGCAACATGTTTGTTATTTCATGATGCGGCTCAATTGTTTACCTTTTCCCTTCACAGCGCAGTTCCAGAGGGTGAATGTCACCAGAATGTTCCGTCGCTGTGCCTGCTGAACAAAGTCTACCATATCACGTGTGATATTTGGATCAATGCCAGTCACGTGCCCAGTGCTGTCGAACACCGGCGTGTACAGACCTTCAATGTGTACCCAGATTCCTGAAAAGGACAAAATAAACAGGTGTGTCAAGTTGGCTGTGAATTTGTAATTCTGAATTCAGCTGTTTAATAGTCTCTTAGATCACTCAGGCAAAAATAAAATTCGCTGCACCCACAGAGGTACCAAGGTTGCTATATACCATCTTGTAGAGAATCAATGCACATTTGTTTCAGTTTACCTGCGCAGAAAGTTTTGTAAACACATTTGTATGGCCCGGATATGACAAAATCTACTTTTTATACCAAATATGAAATCTTTATTATAATATATACTTCAAATGCTGATAGTTCATTTGACTCTAAAAACATTTGAAGACGCATGGCAACACTATCGAGAATATAAGGCAATGATAAGTTAACTTCAAGGTTGAAATAGGGGATACTATCCCTAAAAACATATTGACATTTGCAAACAAAAACATCGTAAACATAATCTTGTATGGTCGATTCAAACATCACAATCAGATATGGTTTTATGCCCAAACACTCAGGGCTCAGCAACACGCTTATCAGCAACTGTCAAGTTAGGAGAAGAACTCTATAAGCGGTACTTGTGCTTTCGTTCTAATCCTATAAATTATTTGTATTTGTCAATGTATATGTATGTTGTTCTTTAATATGAAATAAATATGTTTTAAAAACTAACTGTCAAGTTACTTGGCATGCAGGTCCTTGAACATTTTCTCATTCGTGTGACACAGACAAGACCCACGCATAAAATACTTACGCCTAGTCTGATGACAAATTTAAACTCGCTTTAGTAAGGAAGAGGAAGAAAATTACTTATCGAATTTCCACCACTTTTTTGTATGTCATCCAATGTCTTGATGAGAAAAGGTCTAGATTTGGAATAGAATCCCAGTCCAAAATCCATGCCATAATTATACCATGCTTGGTTCATTCCAGACATAAATACTTTTTCTCCATTCAGCGTAAGATTTTTCCCAGAAACAGACAGGAATTCTTGAGCAAACATATGAGAAAACGAACACATGGAAAGCAAAATTTTCAACGTTGTTGACATTTTGTGTCTATTTTTAGGATGTCACATGATTTTATGTAAACAATCGCTGTCATGTTGTACCGCACCGAAATATCGTTCTATCTGTACGGCTCCAGTAACGTAGTAGGTACATTCTCGGGTTCAAGATTTTAATGTACTGTATTCAATCTCTGGACGCGACACGTTGTTAAATGATATTGTTTGCTATCCGCTTGAAACTATGGTCATGTTGATAGGGTCAGAGTTATTAAAATTCGACTCTTCTGGGATTTGATGCTATACTAAGGTAGTGTAAGTGTTTATAAAGAAGTGATACATCTTTTCAAGCGGCATTGATATCTAACAACTAAGAAAACTCCGACGCAGCTGATGGTCTTTTGGATCGCACGCCACAATACGGACGAAATCTATCAAGTCTATATAGTACAATGCCGTTTGCTTGACCACGTCGTTGCTTAATTTCAGGGCGACCGTGTTTCTATTCTACTCATGACCGTGCGACAACCTAAAGTATTGTTTTCTTACGGATTGTTTTCTGTATACAATGAATGATACAGTGTATGTGAAGATGTGACTGGAGAATGATTGTGAATTACTGATTTGGGGTGGGTAAGCAGCCATACACTAACGTTTGCAGCTTTCCTTTGCGTTATTGTTAGTTAGTCATTTAAAGCTCAGTTTATACAAGCCAACTACCATTATCATTACTGGAACTTTTTCTGCAGCCACGTCTACGATTATCTACAGAAATGTATTTGTCTGTAGAAGACCCTGGGGCACTACGATCATGCTGAACGGCAAGCTTGTGTCATGTTGCATTTTATTGGATGAAATCCAAATTTCAATACATGTACTTCTAAACACGAACGATTTCTCTCTGAAGTTTCAATGTGCCCTCTTTGTCCTTAATCTTACGATAAGAAACACAATTGACATTTCAAAACAATAATTTGTATACATACACTCTATGTAGTGGTGCTAGGTATGATACACACTTGTATAGCCTTGCGGTACAAGCCGGCTTTTACAGCGACACGGTAGTGTTGGATAAGTCGTCAGGACCTCTTGCGTGCCAATCCAACACTCTGCCACGTTGCTGTCAAAGCCGGCTTGTACCGCAAGACGATACAAGTGTCAGTATTATACCTAGCACTGCTACATCAACAGAAATGTTTTTAAAAACGATTGAATAAGTACACAACAAATTCTACCTTATCAAAAGTACAATTATATAGGAACTCCTGAAAGGCAGACGTGTTTTCGCGTCTCTTCATCACATTCTGATTCATGGACATACAGGATATTCCTGCTCTAAATGTGATCCCAAGAGTTTTGCTGGAAGTTATTTCTCGCCTGGAAAGTGATGAACTCCAATTCACGTGCACTAGTTCACGTAATCAGGAAGGTATTTTTGTGTTCTTTTCGGCAAAACGGCTAAAAGTTCCAGCCAAACGGGAACCACGTGACCCAGACAACACTTAGGACCAAGCCTTGGAAATCCAGGAACAAGTCTCGAACACCACTTGCTTGCGAACGTGATAGGCGCAACTTTATATGAAGCAATATATATAAAATGCATAAAAGCTGCATTTCGCAGACGGTGGCAAACATCCCGGAGAAACTGCCGCTCCTTATACTGCTCTAATGCTGCTCTCCCATATACCGAATATCCCTTGCGAATGCTAAAATTTCAAATTCGCGCTGAAATTACCGAATATGATGCGAATGGGCGGGCGGGGCTTGTACAAAACGACGTCTTTGCGAAAGCGTTAAGAATGCTTGCGTTTCCTTACAAATGTCTTAAGAATGTTGCGATTGATTGCCATCCACACTACCGAATTCTTGCAAATCCCTTACGAATGTTCCGAACGCTTACAAATGCCGTTACAAATAATACGAACGCCTTGCAAATACCTTACAAATGAAGCGAATGTGTAGCGAATGCTCGCCGAATTATTTTTATTTTTTACTCATTCGCAAACATTGTAGCCAAAAATATCAATGTAATATGAAATCACCTACAATGCCAAGGGGCATGAAAAAAAATATGTCATTACTGATCCAAGTCTTCTTTTGAAACACACACCACTTTCTTGTTTCTCTCAAATTGCGATGTACACAATAAAAAGACAATTTTACTGGGCAAACAAAAATTTTACGGGACTTTAGTTTGTCTATCATGCATTGATGGATAGCTTAAGGCTAACCATCATAAATTATGGCCTTTACTTGAAGGATAGGGCCAGAATAAATAAATTATGCTAAAAACTGAGTCTTGAATGTGAAAATGTTGCGATTCACTAGCGATTCTATACGGACATCAAAACTCAATAGAATTTAATGCTACCGAATCCTTGCAAATGGCTTGCGAGTGTTACAAATGTCTTGCAATCAATCCGAATTGTTTACGAATTCTTTACGAATATGTTAAGAATATGATTTCCTTGCGAATTTTAGGAGCATGTTCCTAATTTTCGCAACGACTCGAAATTTTCACCGAATGCTTCCGAATGCTTACAAATGCTACCGAATGCTTCCGAATTTCTAGCGATTAATGCGAATTTGCTCAAAATTGCATTCGGAAGGGCATTCGCAAGGGAAATTCGGTATATGGGAGAGCAGTATTACATATACCGAATTTCCCTTGCGAATGCCCTTCCGAATGCAATTTTGAGCAAATTCGCATTATTCGCTAGAAATTCGGAAGCATTCGGTAGCATTCGGTTTGCTAGTTAATCGCAACATTTTCAGATTCAAGACTCAGTTTTTAGCATAGTTTATTAAAATTCTGGCCATATCTTTCAAGTAAAGGCCATTATTTATGGTGTTTGGCTTTAAGGTATCCATTAATATATGACAGACAAATTAAAGTCCCGTGAAATTTTCGTTTGCCCAGTAAAATTATCTTTTTTATTGTGTAAATCGCAATTTGAGAGAAACAACAAAGTGGTGTGTGTTTCAAGAGTAGACTTGGACCAATAATGACATATGTTTTCCATTGACATTATTGGCTACAATGTTTGCGAATGAGTAAAAAATCAAAAGAATTCGGCAAGCATTCGCTACACATTTGACGCTTCATTATGTCTCCCCCCGACAGGGTCGGGAGACATATTGTTTTTCCCCGTGCGTCTGTCCGTCTGTCTGTCTGTCCGTCTGTCCGTCACAAATCGTGTCCGCTCTATAACTTGAAAATCGTTAAAGATTTTTCAATGAAACTTGGTACACTTGTAAACCACGACGAGACGATGTGTCATGCACAAGAACCATAACTCTAGCTTGAGTATTTTTGGGGTTATTTCCCTTTGATTATTTTCGATACAATTTCGTGTCCGCTGTATAACGTAAAAAACCGTTAAAGATTTTTCAATGAAACTTGGTACACTTGTAGACCACGACGAGACAATGTGTCATGCACAAGAACCATAACTCTGGCTTGAGTATTTTGGAGCTATTTTCCTTTGATTATTTTCGATACAATTTCGTGTCCACTGTATAACTTGAAAACCGTTTAAGATTTTTCAAGAAAACTTGGTACACTTATTGAGCATGATCAGACAATGTGTCATGCACAAGAACCATAACTCTGGTTTGAGTATTTTATGAGTTATTTCCCTTTGATTATTTTTCATACAATTTCGTGTCCGCTTTATAATTCGAAAATCGTAAGAGTTATTTCAATGAAACTTGGTACACTTATAAAGCACGATGAGATTACGTGTCATGCTAAAGAACCATAACTCTTGCTTGCATATCTTTGGAGTAATTTCCCTTTGATTATTTTCCATACAATTTCGTGTCCACCCTATAGGGGACTGTGAACTAATTATTTATCCCATAGACTCCAATGCTAAATCCCTGCTCTTTGACAGTTTACTGTGCATGCCAGGTAACACTAAGGCCATCAAAATATACCTGCATTTCAAGCCAAAAGATAGATGAGAAGATTTAAAAATGAAAAAACATACCGTCACCGGCTCTTTTCTCAGCTGTTGCATGTTGAAGAATGGCCGTCAATTTTTGGAAAAACCCACCTGACCTCATTTTCAAAATCACTGTTTTTACTTTTTGGACCAGAAAAAACACAATTTATATGCATCAGGTGGTAAATTATATACCAATTTGAAGAAAAATAATTTTTCCAGTTGCTAGAAAGAAAAAAAGTATTTTTAGTTCACAATTATCACCCAATCAGGTGCCTCCATTACCAGATAACAGTCTCGGAGCAACCTGCAGATTTTGACTCATGGGATATGTTGACATAATTAGTTCCCGGTCTCCTATACTGCATACTTTTTTGAAGGAAATCTTCTTGTTCTGTGTTTTATATGACAATTTAATGTTTTTTGAATAAACTTGTGTGATTTTTTTACTTGTTTTTGTCTCCTTTAGTCCCAAATATCTTAATTTAATTACCTACCCCTCCTGTAGCAATGTAATGAAATAAATCAGATTTTCACAAAGTAGAGTGGCACTAAATACTAAAGTGAAACTCTCATTACAACAGAAATGAACATCATATTCATTTGAAATCTTCAAGAAATACTAAATGCATTAATGTAATCTTGCTTGAATGGTACATTTCAGATGAAGGCATTTAAAGGACCCTACAGTGATGAAATTACCCCACCCACCCCATATTTTTAGTCATTTTCTACCCCCATGCTAGTACATCATATCTGTCAAAGAGATTTTCACCCTGAGCTTGCAGTTTTGATTTAAATGGAAACCAGTATCTTTATTAAACATCATATTGGCAGAACATATTAAAATTTCAGTTATATTGCAAGTCAAAATTGGGAAATTCCACCCTTGGGGCTGATTTTACAATGGTACTGCGGCCGAAGCCACATGCACTGCTTAATGATGAAAAAAAAATCTGGTATGGGCAAAACCTATGATACTTTGCAGTTTTACTTCTTCCTGATTGCTGCCTGACAAAATAATACTACATACAGAGCCAAACAAGACTTTTCAGTCACATTTTTACATCAAAATGACAGCATTTTGACATCAAAATGACAGAAAAAGAGCAAAATTGAGATAATTTCCTTTAAAATTCAAGGGAATTCACATTTAAATGCCATATAAAACACTAAAATACAGCTTATATTGAGGAAAAAGAATTTAAATCTTCTTAAAGCAGTGCATTCTTGTCAAAAAAGAAGAAAAAATAAGCAAAAATAGCACATATCTACTCACAGAGCTCTGCAGCAATACAAGGGAAACAACTCTACTCCAGTGTTCATTCTACTAAGAGTAGCAGAAAAAGGCATATAATATTGCCCGAATCTAACTTAAATTGGTTTTACGCAGATGAAAAACAGGTAAATCTGGATAATGCAGTGCGCGCGCATGCTGAGCACCTCTTGTCATGGCTTTTCAGGGGAGGCTCTGACTGCTGAAGCATTATTTCATACTGGAAGGCTATGGGATACCACCCCCACCCCCTTCCTGGAGATCTCCTGGAGGATCCTTTCAATTTTTTAACCAGAAATGTGCATAGCATCCATATTAAGACATTAATTTACCATCCAGATGCTGCATTCATCCCAAGAAATGGATAATTTGACCCTAAATCAGCCAAATTCATCCTGTTGAACAATTAGTATAGGGGACTGTGAACTAATTATTTATCCCATAGACTCCAATGCTAAATCCCTGCTCTTTGACAGTTTACTGTGCATGCCAGGTAACACTAAGGCCATCAAAATATACCTGCATTTCAAGCCAAAAGATAGATGAGAAGATTTAAAAATGAAAAAACATACCGTCACCGGCTCTTTTCTCAGCTGTTGCATGTTGAAGAATGGCCGTCAATTTTTGGAAAAACCCACCTGACCTCATTTTCAAAATCACTGTTTTTACTTTTTGGACCAGAAAAAACACAATTTATATGCATCAGGTGGTAAATTATATACCAATTTGAAGAAAAATAATTTTTCCAGTTGCTAGAAAGAAAAAAAGTATTTTTAGTTCACAATTATCACCCAATCAGGTGCCTCCATTACCAGATAACAGTCTCGGAGCAACCTGCAGATTTTGACTCATGGGATATGTTGACATAATTAGTTCCCGGTCTCCTATACTGCATACTTTTTTGAAGGAAATCTTCTTGTTCTGTGTTTTATATGACAATTTAATGTTTTTTGAATAAACTTGTGTGATTTTTTTACTTGTTTTTGTCTCCTTTAGTCCCAAATATCTTAATTTAATTACCTACCCCTCCTGTAGCAATGTAATGAAATAAATCAGATTTTCACAAAGTAGAGTGGCACTAAATACTAAAGTGAAACTCTCATTACAACAGAAATGAACATCATATTCATTTGAAATCTTCAAGAAATACTAAATGCATTAATGTAATCTTGCTTGAATGGTACATTTCAGATGAAGGCATTTAAAGGACCCTACAGTGATGAAATTACCCCACCCACCCCATATTTTTAGTCATTTTCTACCCCCATGCTAGTACATCATATCTGTCAAAGAGATTTTCACCCTGAGCTTGCAGTTTTGATTTAAATGGAAACCAGTATCTTTATTAAACATCATATTGGCAGAACATATTAAAATTTCAGTTATATTGCAAGTCAAAATTGGGAAATTCCACCCTTGGGGCTGATTTTACAATGGTACTGCGGCCGAAGCCACATGCACTGCTTAATGATGAAAAAAAAATCTGGTATGGGCAAAACCTATGATACTTTGCAGTTTTACTTCTTCCTGATTGCTGCCTGACAAAATAATACTACATACAGAGCCAAACAAGACTTTTCAGTCACATTTTTACATCAAAATGACAGCATTTTGACATCAAAATGACAGAAAAAGAGCAAAATTGAGATAATTTCCTTTAAAATTCAAGGGAATTCACATTTAAATGCCATATAAAACACTAAAATACAGCTTATATTGAGGAAAAAGAATTTAAATCTTCTTAAAGCAGTGCATTCTTGTCAAAAAAGAAGAAAAAATAAGCAAAAATAGCACATATCTACTCACAGAGCTCTGCAGCAATACAAGGGAAACAACTCTACTCCAGTGTTCATTCTACTAAGAGTAGCAGAAAAAGGCATATAATATTGCCCGAATCTAACTTAAATTGGTTTTACGCAGATGAAAAACAGGTAAATCTGGATAATGCAGTGCGCGCGCATGCTGAGCACCTCTTGTCATGGCTTTTCAGGGGAGGCTCTGACTGCTGAAGCATTATTTCATACTGGAAGGCTATGGGATACCACCCCCACCCCCTTCCTGGAGATCTCCTGGAGGATCCTTTCAATTTTTTAACCAGAAATGTGCATAGCATCCATATTAAGACATTAATTTACCATCCAGATGCTGCATTCATCCCAAGAAATGGATAATTTGACCCTAAATCAGCCAAATTCATCCTGTTGAACAATTAGTATAACTTGAAAACCGTAAGAGAAATTTCAGTGAAATTTGGTACACTTATAAAGCATGATGAGACAATGTGTCATGCACAAGAATTATAACTCTTGCTTTCATATCTTTGGAGTTATTTCCCTTTGATTATTTTCCATACAATTTCATGTCTACTCTATAACTTGAAAACCATAAGAAATATTCCAATGAAACTTGGTACACTTATAAAGCACGATGCACAAGAATCATTACTCTTGCTTTCATATCTTTGGAGTTATTTCCCTTTCATTATTTTCCAAACACTTTCGTGCCCCTATAACTTGAAAACCGTAGGAGATATTTCAATGAAACTTGGTACACTTATAAAACAGAATGACAGGATATGTGATGCACAAGAACTATAACTCTTGCTTGCATATTATGGACATGCACGTAGAAAGGGGGGAGACATCAGTTTTCACATAGAAAACAAATTCTAGTTTGTACTTGGTGTTTGCAAGACGTTCGTATTATTTGTAACGGCATATGTAAGCGTTCGGAACATTCTTAAGGCATTTTCAAGAATTCGGTAGTGAGCATGGCAATCAATCGCAATATTCTTAAGAAATTTGTAAGGATCCGCAAGCATTCTTAACCCTTTCGCAAAGACATGGTTTTGTACAAGCCCCGTCCCGTCCATTCGCAGCATATTCGGTAATTTCAGCGCGATTTTCAAATTTTAGGATTCGCAAGGGATATTCGGTATATGTGAGAGCAGCATTATAGGCTGGAATCTTAAGCTTCACAATTTTATGGCAACCAGCCAGTCATTGTGCAAAAAATTGAACATTTCACCGGTGAGTCGGCAACCGTGTTCCAGTTGATTGCAGAGGTTGCAGAATCTAACGTCGGATCCAAAATAAGCTGTATTGGAGCAGAGATCTGTCTTACTGTCGTTGAGACCTTGTATAGTCTCTCGACTCTTGGGCCCTTTCACGTCTTCTTTCATTTAACTGGTGATGTCTAGCATGCGCAAGTGGATATGAATAACAATCTGGCTCAAATTTGGTGTTTTTGTTTTTCCAGAACTTGTTTAGTCTATTTTTGAACTGATTGATGGTTTCTGAAGATACCACATCCTCTGGCAAGCTGTTCCAGTCGTCTATTACCCTTTGTGAAAAGGAATACTTTCTTAAATCCAGTCTAAACTGCCGTTTAAACAGTTTTTGTGTATGGCCCCTTGTCCTTTGATTTGTTTGCATGCGAAATAACTGATCCTTGTCGCATTTGTCTATACCATTAAGAATCTTAAAAACTTCAATTAGGTCACCTCTAGATCTTCTGTATTGTAACGAGGGTAGCCCTAGTTCTTTCATTCTGTCTGTATAATTTAGGTGTCTTATGTTTTGTACCAGTCTTGTTGCTCTTCTCTGCACGTTTTCGATGGAAACGCTGTCTTTTTTATATATGACTGACCAGACGGTTGACGCGTATTCTAAATTTGGTCTTACAATGCTTTTGTACAGATTTAAAAATATTGTTTTATCTAGGTAGCTGAAGGTACGTTTTATTATCCCTAAATTTCTATTGGCCTTTTAACCATAGCTTGGATATGTGGTACAAATTTTAATTTGTCGTCTATTATAACACCAAGATCTTTTTGCTCTGGTACTTGATTTATTTCTGTTTGTTCCCCATTTACAGACATGAAATATTTGCTGAAGTTTTGATGTTTGCCTAAGTGCATGTGATTGCATTTCTTATAATTGAACTTAATTTGCCATACGTCGGACCATTTGTCCACTCTTGTCAAGTCTTGCTGAACTATACTAGCATCATTGGCTGTATTAACCACAGCGTATAGTTTGGCATCATCAGCAAAGATCTGACGCTGAGATATAACGTAGCACAGCTGAGCAAGAATTCTTACAGGAATTTGTGGAAACTTTGGAAGCAGACCCTACCACTGGTAATGACAATGATGCGCTTCCATGGTGAAAATTGTCGACTTACATTAGGTCCGCAAGACATATCCTGTAATAATTTTCAGGTTACTCTCTATTATAATTCCAAGTGCCGTGAGAAAGACTACAGTGTGTGTGTGTGTGTGTGTGTGTGTGTGTGTGTGTGTGTGTGTGTGTGTGTGTGTGTGTGTGTGTGTGTGTGTGTGTGTGTGTGTGTGTGTGTGTGTGTGTCGATCAATGTCTGATTATTCTTGGGAGGTGCAGTGAACATTGTACAGAATGAGCCTAGAACCTGTGTAGGGATCTTTGACCTGCAAAGGGGATGACTGTCCCTGTACAGGGGGCCGCTAATCCGAAGGACAACACACTGTGTTCATGCCATCCAGGACTCATCCCTGATCATCCCTGCAAACTGAACGACACGAATGGAAGCGTGTTAGGACACCAACTGTACCTATTCGTTAGAACTTTGATCCTCTAAGTGTATGTATACGTGCCCAAAATTTCCAGGATATCATAATGATAATAAAAATGTAATAAAAACCATGCATACATTGATCGACGCTGTGCGGTGATTCCTTACTGGCGGAACAATACTTTGCGGTGCGGTATATTCGTGCCTGTCACGTGGGTAACTATGGAAACATATGTAAATCCAAGATGGAGTACACAGGCAGTTCGTACGAAGGAGACTACAAGAACGGACGGTAATCCTAGCTCCCTTGACGATATTCGTTCGAGTAGTGAAGCTAAATTAAAAGCAAGGACCATATGCAAATGCAGTCTATTGCGTGCAAGCATTATCCTTGCTAGCTTCAGCTGAAAATCCCAAATGTAATCGAAAAAATGCAAGATACAAGTTTTAGCTTTTCTAAAAATCTTGTAACAGTAATAGATCTAGAGTAAATGATCTTTTAATCGTTACACTTGATGGCAGCGGTGGGATATTGACAACTGCCAGACGGGAGTTGCTTTACCCATGTAGTCCCCTGGCCAAGACTTTTCAGAAAATTCTAATTGTGAGCGTATAGCAGAGGGGAAATTGATAAACATTAGATTTCTACTTTCGTTTTTGACCGAAAGGAAAATACAACATCAACACATGGACAAACTTTTGCAAAACCATGGGGTTAGATTCTGAAATTGCCACAAAATGTTATCCTGAATTCAAATAAACCACATTTAATAGTAGTGTTGGGCCATCGGTTTGAAATTGCCTATAGTGATGCCCTGAAAAATTCCTTTTTCCCCAGAACTATTCCGGTTTGGAATAGTCTCCCCTCTTCAGTGGTCTCATCCAAGACCATTGAGGAATTTAAAGCTTCTATTTAAATCTTAGGCCATGAGGCATGCATTTTAGTATGCCTCTCATCTTTATCTTGTAAATAGTTTTAATGGTTCACCCCAAATGTCCCCTTTTCCCTTGACTAAATTCTAAATTTAGCCACCCACCCCACACATTACGAAAACATGCCCATGCAATATAAAGAGATTTTTAAAGTTGTAAAAAATGAAAATTTTCCGCTGAAAAATTTTGATATTATTCTTATTTTTGCTCAAAACATAGATTGTGGGTACACGTTAGAACCGCCTTGCCGAGGCGGTTCTAACGAGTACACACAATCTATGTTTTGAAGCAAAAATAAGAAAAATAGGTATACCCGTGCAAAGCCCAGTTTTACTATATAAAAGTGGGGTTTAAGGGGTATTCATTGCACGGACATGTTTTCCTGATGACCTGAGGTGATGATCGAAATTGATCGACTCAGTATCAGAAGATAGATAGATAATTGCAATGGATTATCGGTTTATAATCGGAAGAACTAAATCAACTAGCTGTCGATTGTGTAATCGGTTCAGTTAGCTATATATTGTGCAATTGCCCATCATGCGTGTCATCACCATGGTGAGATGTTTATGTGCAGACTAAGTGGTCAAGGAGAGAGCCATTAAGTCTCTGTTAGATTTGACTATTTATTTAGAACAATTCCACTTACATGAACATAAGATGGCATACATTTAGAAATTTTTACCTTTCTGTTCTGATATTTTGAAGAAAATGGTGAGGACAAATTGCTCCAAATTAGTTATATAGGCAAGTACAAGTTGTGATAAGTGAGATCTACCTCAAACTCTGAAATTTTTAACTAACCTAAAACTTTGTCAAATATAAAATGCACAAAGTAAAATTTTCTACATGCTGAGTGTTGAAACTGACTACAAACGATTGCTGCATTTTACTATCGATTATCGCAATCAGAAGCCCAAACCAACTAGCTTTCGATTATAATCGATCATCGGCCCATATTTATTTAATAGTTACTGCCTCCAAGCAATAATGAGCAATTAATTGTTGGGAGTAAGAAGTAGGAGCAGATGTGCATATACATGTTAACAACTTCACTCTGCCCTTACAACATCTTTCAGAAACCGCCTAATTTAAAATCACACTTTACTGAAACACTTCAAGAAAATTATTAAATGTCAACCTTTTGTATTCTAGAAGTCTAAAGTACCGCAAAAATATTGTATTGAAAATGTGTTCACTAATTAAAGTTTTATGCCAGAAAATGTTTTTGAATAGTTTTTGAACTTTTCCTTTTTTTCTCTTTCATCACCTCCATTCAAGGAGAACAGCATATCTTGTAAGAATAACAATCTTCTATTTTAAAATTTACATTAAAACTGTGTTAAAATTTACAAGGTAGAGAACAATATAAAATATTCACCATCTCCTTTACACTGCGCAACTGCGCAACCCCCCACATTGCGCATCTGGCATGTCAACCAGGTTTTAAACAGTATTGGACTACCAGTGCTATTTTCTCTTTTGTTAAACCAACAAGAGTGTACAAGATTAATTTGAAGACAAAAATGATTTTCCTTCCTTTCTGATTCAACAATTTAGCACCATTATATGTGATTTTGTTTAATTTTGAAATACCTTGTGACATTTTCATGCCACCATACACAACATGATTTTTATTAAAAATTCTTGTTTGTTATTTGTCACATAGCTGTCATATATGTTGACAGAAATACAACTGCTGTCGTGTAGGCCCGGTATTCCGAGGGCCCTGTAGTCCGAGGGTCCGTTAGTCCAAGGGTCCGTTAGTCCGAGGGCCCGATAGTCCGAGGGCCCGATGGTCCGAGGGCCCGATAGTCCGAGGATCAGAAGATTACACTGTACAACACGTAATTTGCTGTATCACTCTGACAACCACTGATCACGGAGCTTCAATTGAAGGCCACTACCAATGCGTTCCTCTTAGGAGGTTAAAGGAAAATAATTAATTCATTTGATTGTGATCGCCATGCATGGGCTACTTCAATTTCCTCCTCTTTTCAAAACAACCAACTCTATAGGAAGAACTCTAAAAGCCCCTATTTATACAGAAACTTTATACCTGAAACTTGGCCAGCATAAAGATCATGAATGAATTTCCAAACTTTTTACCGTCCAGAATGTTTTAAAACTGCTTAGTTTAAAAGCTATTGAATTATGAAAATATGAAATAGTTTTATTAATTCTGATTCCTCATCGGAGACATAAATTACATATGCTGCCTATTCGGGAATCAGTTTATCACGTGTGAAGACTGTCTGTGTTCCAGATTGGGAATCAAATTTTCAGCCTTTTGTAGATCAAACATTAAACACCATGATCCAAAATTATGTCACTCAGTTTTTATTTAATTTCAATGAAACTTCGTCGAAAAAAGATGAATGAATTCAGAACCATGCAGAATTGTTTTAAACTTTTTAGTTTAGAGAGATATTGACTTAAAAATGTAAAATATTTTCTATACGTGTAGTCTGATTCCCAAACAGAGACTGAAAATGTTTATGGTGCTCGATTGGGTCACAAGTGGCATAAGCCAAGATCTGCTTTCGGGCGTGCCAGGTTTTTTTTTTATTATTATTTTCATCTGCGCATGTCGCAGTATGATCACATCTAGGGTTAATTGCGCAGGGTTGATTGGATTATTTGTAGACTGTAACGTGCGTGCCAGGTGGTTTTCCTTGGGGTTCTCCCGCTTTCACCCACCTACTGATTTGCATCGCCTCGATGAGTGAAATAATCTTGACAGGGGCGTTAAACTGAACTAAAAAGTGTGCGTGCGTGCATGTGTGCGTGTGTGTGTGTGTATGTATGTATGTTTCATTGTGTAAGAATGTATCTGTATTCGTGTATAGGTATGTATGTGTATGTATGAAATCACGTGCGTGCGTGCGCGCGACGTGTGTGTGTGTGTGTGTGTGGGTGTGGGTGAAAACCTTGGAAAATGTTGCAGATCCTGTTAGTCCGAGGGTCCGATAGTCCGAGGCCCAATAGTCCGAGGGTCCGATAGTCCGAGGGCCCAATAGTCCGAGGGCCCGCTAGTCCGAGAATCAGAATATTGGTATTGGATTTATTCCATAAATCCTCGGACCATCGGACTATCGGGCCCTCGGACCCTCGGGCTCTCGGACTACCGGGCCCTTGGACTATAGGGCCCTTGGAATACCGGGCCACAACCACTGCTGTGAATGAATTGCAGGTTACTATAAAATACACATTATTTTGATTAGCAGTGCGCAACATCAATCAGGGTATTATCGGACAAATTTCAGTTTTCTTGAGATACAGCAATTGTTTTCAGTAAAACAATCTTCAAAATAAACATTACCAACAATTTCAAAAAAGCTGCATCTTGCAATTTGAATTTATACATTATATATTACCCACTCCTGGCACCAAATAGACGGCACTTGTTTGTTTAAGGGGACCCATATCATATGGGGTATTTATCGGACAGGTTCAGCAATTATTGGACAAATTGGAGAGTTAAAAATAAATTATTATCAAATAGCAGTGGAGTGCATATGAAAATTGATATAATTTAAGCTTCTGGCATGTCACTGAAGAATTATTTATATAATCTAAATTTAAGATATGTTTAAAACAAAAGAATATACAAATACAAAGTTTAACATGAATGTTTCCTCTTAGGTCAGGCACCTGGGACTGATGTAGTTAAATAGTTTAAACACTCTTTTATGTTGCTTAAATACACTTTTATGCTGTTAAAGTAATATTTCATCCTGCTTTGCCTATCATAGGAAATGGTAAAAGCAAGTGCTTTGTTGTTTTTTTTCAAAGGTTCCATTACGAAAACATGTTCATGTAATACATGTATACTGATTTTTTGTACGTTGTAAAAATTGGTAATTGACAGTAGAAAATTTTTTATACTCCCCGAGGCCGTTTTAACATGTACCCACAATGTATGTTTTGAGTGAAAATATTTAAAAAATCAAACATTTTCCAATGAAATTTTCAATTTTTGCTTTTGAAAAAAATCTCTGTATATTGCATGGGCATGTTTTCGTAATGCAGATAGAGGGTAGACCTGAACAGAAACTAGTTCTCTTGTCATGTTACCTTTCATACATATTTGCACTCCCATGTAATTAACAGCAAATGTTCATTGCCTTCGCCTAACATCCCTTTTCCTTCTTTTTTAGCCTTGAAGGTAATGGAAAGTACACATTCCCCACAGAAACTCGGTATGAAGGGGATATGAAAGATGGAATGTTCCATGGTGCAGGGACTTTGTATTTTCCAAATGGTAGCAAATATGAGGCCAAATGGGACAATGGAATAGCAATTGAGGTAAAACTTGAGTTTCAAAATAAAAGTTTTTTTTTGTTTCTATGATTTGAGAACTAAAACCCAAGTCCTTCAATTTCCTTGGTACTAGCTGTCTCGTCAATGAGCCACCACACTTTAACTTTGTAACAAACTGATCAGCAAGGAAAAATGGCGTTAATCTTGTTAGCATGTTTAATAAGTTCACAATATTATTTTCACATCAATGCTTTGCATAGTAAAAATGGTAATTTATCTTGTTAGTTACACTTGATCTTATGATTAACAAGTTCAAAATATTATTTTAACATCTCTGGTTTGGATTAGTGGCCTGGGCTACCATTAGTCATACAGTATCTATAATCTGGGAGGGAATATCATCAATTTAACAGCACCCTTGTTTTGCAGAGACCTTAATCATTTTCTTGTGTTGGGGATCAGGGGTAATATTCTTCAATTTCAGGGTAAATATACATTTGCCGATGGTTTACGGTATGAAGAGGAGAATTGGGAATATTGTGACGGATATGACAGAAGATTTTACACAGAAATCCAGGGTGGCCTACAGCCTGCAGGTACATTAACTAACATAGAAGTCCTAATATTTGGGCACCATAACTTTGCGGATAAGTATATATAAATGCCAAAAAAAAAAACTAACTTTGTATAGCAATGCCACCAATATATCTTGTTTGTGTTGAGGCTTAATGTCCCAGTCAACAGCCAACGCTTCCTGGGTTTAACCAGTACTGTAGGGAGTAAGACACAACACGATGACGCCTGTGGTGATCAAACCCAGTACCTCTCGATTCGGAATCTGACACTCTACCACTACGCCACCGTGCTCCCTCACCCATATATCATTACGAAAACATGCCGATGTGATAAACAAATTTCCCAAACTGTAAAAATTGAAAATTTTCAGTAGAATTTTTAGCTCACCTGAGCCGAAGGCTCACAAGGTGAGCTTATAGTATAGTAGTCGAGCCGGCGTCCGTCCGTGCGTGCGTCCGTCCGTCCGTTCACATTTTCAAACTTCAATATCTCTAAGACAACAAGGCCAATTGTGACAAAATTTTATCTAAAGCATCATTGAGGAGCGGGAAAGGTTGTATTAGGTTTTGGGCCAGGTCAGATCAGAACTCTGGTTTCCATGGCAACGGATAGCTCCCATAGACTTACAATGGGAAAAACATATAAAAAATCTTCTTCTCTGAAACCACAAGGCCAAGAGCTTTCATATTTTGTGTGTAGCAATGTCTAGTGGTCCTCTTCATAAATCCTGCCAACCGTGGCCCTGGGGTCCATACGGGCCCCGCCCCGAGGGCGTCATGATGAAAATATAAAAAAATCTTCTTCTCCAAAACCACAAGGCCCAGAGCTTTCATATTTTGTGTGTAGCAATGTTTAGTGGTCCTCTATATAAATCCTGCCAATCATGCCCCTGGGGTCAAAAATGGCCCCGCCCCGGGGGTCATTAGCTCCCATAGACTTACAATGGGAAAAACATAAAAAAAACCACAAGGCCCAGAGCTTTCATATTTTGTGTGTAGCAATGTATAGTGGTCCTCTTTATAAATCCTGCCAACCATGCCCCTGGGGTCCATACGGGCCCCGCCCCGGGGGGTCATGGGTAAAACATAAAAAAATCTTCTTATCCGAAACCACAAGGCCCAGAGCTTTCATATTTTGTTTGTAGCAATATATAGTGTTCGTTTTTATAAATCCTGCCAACCGTGCCCCTGAGGTCCACACGGGCCCCGCCCCGGGGGCGTCATGATGAAAATATAAAAAAATCTTCTTCTCCAAAACCACAAGGCCCAGAGCTTTCATATTGTGTGTGTAGCAATGTTTAGTGGTCCTCTATATAAATCCTGCCAATCATGCCCCTGGGGTCAAAAATGGCCCTGCCCCGGGGGTCATTAGCTCCCATAGACTTACAATGGGAAAAACAAAAAAAAATCTTTTTCTCCGAAACCACAAGGCCCAGAGCTTTCATATTTTGTGTGTAGCAATGTATAATGGTCCTCTTTATAAATCCTGCCTACCGTGCCCCTGGGGTCCATACGGGCCCTGACCTTCATGGGAAAAACATGAAAAAATCTTCTTCTCCAAAACCACAAGGCCCAAAGCTTTCATATTTTGTATGTAGCAATGTTTAGTGGTCCTCTATATGAATCCTGCCAATCATGCCCCTGGGGTCAAAAATGGCCCCGCCCCGGGGGTCATTAGCTCCCATAGACTTACAATGGGAAAAACATAAAAAATCTTCTTCTCCAAAACCACAAGGCCCAGAGCTTTCATATTTTGTCAGTAGCAATGTATAGTGGTCCTCTTTATAAATCCTGCCAACCGTGCCCCTGTGGTCCACACGGGCTCCGCCCCGGGGGCGTCATGGGAAAAACATAAAAAAATCTTCTTCTCCGAAACCACAAGGCCCAGAGCTTTGATATTTTGTTTGTAGCAATGTATAATGTTCCTCTTTATAAATCCTGCCAACGGTGCCCCTGGGGTCCATACAGGCCACGCCCCAGGCATGTCATTATCTACCATAGACTTATAATGGAAATAAATGAAAAAAATCTTCTCTGCAACAGCATGACACAAAGCTTGTATATTTGATATACAGCATTATCATTTGGAGCTCTACATAAATCCTGCCAATCTTGCCCCTGGGGTCAAATATGGCCCAACCCCAGGGGTCATTATAGGACCCTGACCTTGTTAGATGATTTTTTCAAGTGAACCAAAATGGCAGAAAAGAGGATACACAATCCAGACAAGAGCTCTTCTGCTGATGTAAGTAGGTTTTCAAGGTCACATGACCAAGATGGCCATCATACCCATAATTATATATGGTAAAAACCCCAACTACTTTGTCCAGTGACTGTACTTGTTGGCTCTCAGGTGAGCGATCGTTGCCCCTGGGCTACTTGTTTTTATATTTTCCTTATTATTGCTCAAAACATAGATTGTGGGTACACGAGGTGGTTCTAACAAGTACCCACAATCTATGTTTTGGAGCAAAAATAAGAAAAATAGGTATACCCCTGCATACCCCAGTTTTGCTATATAGAAGAGGGTTTTAGAGGGTATACATTGCATGGACATGTTTTCCTAATGTGCACTAACAAGTTCCTAAATTTTCAAACTTACTTACTTGGCTACAACTTTCTACATGTACATGTTTTGAAACCTCTATATGTTGTAATGATAACCACCAGCAGTGCATGTTTAAAACTCTTGGTAAGATACTTTAAGATCCTTAAAGGTGGAATTATTTCATAACTGACTTTAATTTTCTCACAGGTCGTTCCCAGTTAACCAATCGTGTTCCACCGCGGGAGATCCCCGAGGGTTGTTATGATTGTGGGGATGGGTTCTATGATCCTAAATCACGAGTTGTAGTAGATTATAACAAAAAGTTTTTAAGAAATGCAGGTATGTATCGAATTCTGCTCACATTCACTAGCAGTCGTGTGACCGTGTATCTGTAGCATGTCTGTTTCATATGAGCTGCGGCATGAGAAAACTGGATTTTTGCCTGTGTGAAAAAAATCAACATTTGAATATGATTTGAGCCTTCGC
Organism: Rugalucina vietnamica; assembly: GCA_964017185.1. Lineage (NCBI taxonomy): Eukaryota > Metazoa > Mollusca > Bivalvia > Lucinida > Lucinidae > Rugalucina > Rugalucina vietnamica. The sequence goes on from OZ024870.1 coordinate 41,605,765, forward strand.
ATAAGAAAACCAACAATTTGCATATGCAAAAACAAAAACGCAGCACAGCTGATCAGCACCTTTGTTTTCGCTACACAGATAGTACAATCCCTTTTCTTCTTAAATTTGAAATTTTGAGTTTCTAGCCACCTTCTGTGGCACCACAGACTGGTTTGTGTCAGACATGGTCAGAAATCCCGAAGACCGGTTTTCTTGGGTCTCAGCTCATATTGTAGCATATATTGTAGCATATCCATGCCTGACACACTGCTGTCATTAAAATTTGGTCATGAAAATACATTTACTGCCATTCTGACATGTACACTGATTCGCGAAGAGAATTTGACAGTGAAAGAAATGTGTACTAAGTACTTGGACATCTGTCTCTGGGCAGTTTGTCCATGAAAACAATGTACATGTTTTCCAGTGGATAACGTCATGTAATAAAAGTGTTATGACCACACATGTATTAACACTTTTGCGGGAATATGTAACGTCATTGACAACGTCCGTAACAACAATGTTGATTTTCATTGGATATACATGTATGTTCACTTTAAAGGCGATAAAATCGTATTTAAGAAGTTATATGATAAAAACGAATCTTACACTCATGGTCATTTCATACAAATTAATTCAACTCACCGAAGGCTTGTTTAATAAATTTCATGTGAAATGACCACTCATGTAAGATCCTCTATATATTGCCTGCAGACCTAACCGTAGCTGTTGATAATGGATGCAAAGCATTAAATCAAATGAACATAAGCCAAACCTTTCAGTGTCATAATGAAGGAATAATTTCAGTTTTAAAAATCAAAATTTGAATATGAGCCTTCGCGAGGAAAACCCAACAACTTGCATAGGCGAAAACAAAGGCGCAGATCAGCTTTGCAGTAACTGCGAAGCTGTTTTCGCTACACAGATAGTACAATTCCTCTACTTTCTAAATCCAAAATTTCCAGCCTCTAACCATCTTCTGTGACTGTACAGCCCAGTTTGTGTCAGACCTGGTTGTAACTCAAAATGTTGGTTTTCTCACACACAGGCTCATATGATTAATCATTAAGAAAATTACCAGTATGAAAAGATCAAATTTGTTTGGACAAAAATTTTAATTTTTACATTCTTTTGAATGTGTGTTATGATCTCCTTTCTACGTATCTTTTTAGATGATGATGAACACAACTGGATTGTGAAAACATGTCGGAAAGGTTGGGATGAAATTGTGGGATTTAAACAACAGACTGTAGCATAGCATCTCTGACAATATTGTGAAATTAATTTTTGTGAAGCAGAATTTATTCAAGAAATGGAGAGAAGCAATATTATGTGTGTTACACCAAATACATGAGCTTTGTGAAACATGACACCTGTGATGTAAATTTTTGGTAGAATTTCCTGGAATAATATCGAAGTCAAAAGCTAATGTGACTATCTTAAAATAGTGACCATCATGTTTCATAAAGGAAAACTTAAGGCAGCGTAATGAGATCTAGAGCATATTTGAGCTCAATGCTATTGTAAATCACATATCATTTGGTGATAATTATTCAAATTGTCATTTTGGGACATGTGTCATCCAATATATTGTCAAGACTATTGTTTTACATCTATGTAATATAGGTTCTCAAAATAAAAAAAATTGTTCAAAATGGTTTTCACAATCACCCTTGTAGTTTTTTCCACCGACCACGATTTTCATCCCAGACTTAGCCCTTTAAACTGGGATTTTCACTAACAAAATGCCAAGTAGAATTTATTATATCGCAAGTGATGAAATATAGAGAAATATGTATTAAATATAACCAATATTTGAAAAAGTTATATTTTCACATGTGAAAATATAAAAAAGTTATATTTTCCCATGTGAAAATATCAGATTTGTGAATACGCAAATTACGATTCCACCGTTTTATTTCTAATTTATACATTACTAAATTTTATAATCTGTGCTATTGTTGACGCAACGTTCACACACAATAGCGACGTAATGACGTGACGTAATGACGTCATTTAAGATTTTGACGTCATATGCTTTAGCGCGCAACGTTACAATGACTACATGCAATATAATAAAAAGAAAATTCAAGTTTTTGTCGTGAATATGAGTTTTATTTCATCTCGTGAAGTGAAAAATTATATATTTCATTCGTGCCTTCGGCACTCATGAAATATAAAAATTTTCACTTCACTCAATGAAATAAAACTCATATTCACTCCAAAAACTTGAATATCCTCTATATATTGTTGCAAATCTTTGAAAATGTCTAATGAGACATATCATCACGAAAACATGTCCATGTAATGTATACCCCCTTGAACCCCACTTCTATATAGCAAAACTGGGGTATGCAGGGGTATACCTATTTGAGCCGCGACGCGAGAAAACCGGTCTTCGGGGTTTCCGACCAGGTCTGACACAAACCGGCCTGTACAAGCTCAGAAAAGAGCTAGAAGCTTGAAATTTCGGATTTAAGAAGAGGAGGAAATATACTATCCGTGTAGCGAAAACAAAGGTTACCGCGAAGCTGATCTGCGCCTTTGTTTTCGCATAGGCAAAAATCCGGTTTTCTCATGATGCGGCTCATTTTATTTTTGCTCCAAAACATAGATTGTGGGTACTTGTTAGAACTGCCTTGCCGAGGCAGTTCTAACGTGTACCCACAATCTATGTTTTGAGCAAAAATAAGAAAAATATCCACATTTTTCTGATAAAATTTTCTATTTTTACAGCTGAAAAAAATCTCTGTATATTGCATGGGCAAGTTTTCATAATGATGCTCTGCTGATTTTGCAGAAAACCCAACTGTGATATTGTCTTTAAAAATGCATCTAAAATTTTTAAATGCATTTTGTATAATCATATTACATGTATGTAAAAGTTTTGTAAATATTCACTGTTTGCTGATAAAAATGTGAAATAAAAGAATAATTTGATCTTTCTTTCATAATTTTTGACCATTGATACTGTCTTGTTATGGCATAACATCCCAGTCAACAATTTTTCACTTATGTAAGGATAGACTCACTATTTCATTGGTGATAATTAGTACTCTGTGGAGTTTAGATTTGGTTGGAGAAATATTTTCATTACCAAATCTTCATATGGTTTGGGAAGTTGAAACAGGTGTATGCTGTAGGAGAGATTTTTCTATGATAAAACTTAATAGATTGGATTTTAGAGTTCAGAAAAAGCCTTTGATGATGATCATTGGTGTCAATCAAACAATCAAAACTGAAAACTTGACAATTTTTGCTGGCATTTATTTAAGCAAAAATATATAAAATCATACATATACACAAGCAAGTCATAGAAACAAAACATAAACATTATTGCACTATTCATCATTGACCATCAAAAACGAAACAGATATCAAATGAGTTAAGTCATGAGAAAAACTGCTTATTTTGCATATTTATAGAAAACAGGTTTCAGTAGTTGCACTGATATCAAAAGAGCCGCGACACGAGAAATCGTCTTTGGTAGTTCCGACCTGGTCCGCTACAAACTGGCCTGTACAGTCACAGCAGAAGGTTAGAAGCTTGAAATTTTGGATTTAAGTAAAAGAGGAAATGTACTATCCGAGCATCGAAAACAAAGGAGCTGATTGGCTGTGCAGTTACTGTACAGCTGATCTGCATCTTTGTTTTTGCATAGGCCAGAATCCGGTTTTCTCATGATGCAGCTCAAATAGCCGACTGCTATCTTTGTTGTCACTGTTTAAACACTAAAATTCCTCTTCTTTAAAAATTCAAAATTTCTTCCACAATCCATCTTCTGTACATAGATGAACAGTCTGGTGATTGGTCTCTAACTGGCTTTCTCGTGACATGGCTCATTGCAGCTTTTTAACCCCAGGCCCCAAGGTTATAAAACTTTTTTTAAACTCAGCTCAGCTGAGCATGAAATTTAATCTGCTCATAAATGACAAAATAACCCCCAAAAAATTGAAATTTCAGGTTTAGATCACCAAAGCCTGTTATTTATCCTGCTGATAAATGTTAAAATGCCAACAATAGTTGGCATTTTAACATTTATGAGCAGGATAAATTTTAGTCTTAGCTAAGCTGAGCATGAAATTTTTTTTATAACCTCGAGGCCATGGCCCAGTAGATCAAAACTTTGTTAGCTTAATGCTGTCATTAAGCGCTCAATTTGTTAACTATATATAGACTATATATAGACTTCAAAAGCAAATACACTGTTATTTTTTGTTGAAAAAATGTGAGAATCCTTTGCAATGCAGGATTCTCACATTTTTTCAACAAAAAATAACAGTGTATTTGTAATATTGCCATTTGAAATTTTAATGAATCCTTCACTAAGACATTGATGATTGTTAATTTTGAACAACGGGGATCTGAATTCACCAGGCATAATTACTTACGTATGAAAAGATGGGAACTGATAACTGGCGAATTGCTTAAACAGGTAAAGTCCATAACTGAAGGAAGTTTAAAGAGTAACTGTCATTTCAACATTTGCTATGAGCGTATGTTAACTTTGTCAATAATCTGCCGGCTAAACATCACTATTGAGAAGCTTTAAAAGTAAATGTTTTCAACCATCTTTTGTTGTTGTACAGTCTGCTTTTTATTAAACCTGGCCCCAAGGTTGTAAAACTTTTTTCATCCTCAGCTCAGCTGAGATTAAAATTTATCCTGCTGATACATGCTACAATGTCAACAATTTTTCTTGCCATTTTATCATTTATCAGCTGGATGAATTACTGGCTTTGACAGTCTAAGCCAAACATTTCTATTAATTTCGACTATTTCAGTATTTATGAGGAATTTAGATTTCATGCTCAGCTGAGTTGAGCATGAAAAAGTTTTATAACCTCGGGGCCTGGTCTTAAGCGCCAAAAACAGATTTCTTCTTGCAGGAACTTATGCATAATATGCTTTTTATCCCAATAAATACTCAACAGCACTTCAAAATGTGTCTTTGAAGTATTTTGGAATTCTTGCATAATAGATATTCAGTTTTCCTGGCAATTCTTGGAATGAAGGAATGATACAGCTGTTTTGCTGAATAAATAATTGGAGCCTCTGCATGAGAAAACCAACAATTATGGTTTCCAACCAGGTCCAACTCAAACCGGCCTGTACAGTTACAGAAAAGAGCTAGAAGCTTGAAAATTTGGATTTAACCAGAATAGGAATTGTACTATCCTTGTAGCTAAAACAAATGCACTGATCAGCTTCGCAGTTACTGCGAAGCTGATCTGCGCCTTTGTTTTCGCCTAAGCAGACTGTTGGTTTCCCCTTGCGGCGGCTCATTTAAAATCCACAGAATACGGTACATGTATTATCACAACATCTGAGGTTTTACTCCCACTCTCCTGATCGTCTCCTCAGGCATACAGAACACAGGGTTCACTGGTTTGATAGTCTGTTCTCCCATTAATGACAGTCCAGCTATACCAAATAATGTGTGGAATGGATCAACCTGGAAGGACAAATATTTTAAACATCATTACGAGATAATATTTTTTTACACACCTGGTGAGAAACTATCTGTATATCCAGGTCCCGAGGTTATAAAACTTTTTTCATGCTCAACTCAGCTGAGACTAATATTTATTCTGCTCATAAATGTTAAAATGACAACAATTGTTGGCATTTTAAGCATTTATAAGCAGGATAAATTACAGGCTATGGTGATTTAAATCTAAAATTTCAATGTATTAGGGCTATTCCTGTATTTAGGAGCAGTTTAAATTTTATGCTCAGCTCAGTTGAGCATGAAAAAAGTTTTATAACCTCAGGGCCAGGTCTTGGACAGGGTCAGAAATACTTGTCTACCCCTAGTTGTCTGACCCTGTGTTCATGTGTTTATGCTTTAACATTGATTGTATAGGATGTCACGAAACTTTGTGTTTAAGGATGTTCGCTGCTAACATTTGACATTTTGGAACTTCCGGTTTTTATTTTGTTGAATATCTCGTAAACGGTTGCAGATATTTTCCTAATATTTTATATTTGAATACATATTGATGATACGCATCGAACGAGTCATGAAAATTGTCAATATAAGGAACTTCATTTTTTCACCCCATTTTCTGCAACTTTTTACAAAATTTTAAGTGTCAGCAGAATTTAGGGGGTAGGGTAGATTAAACTTTAATATTACACAACTTCAAATTACTTGCACTGATTTGATGTTTATTTTAGCAGAAGTAGATGTATACAAGGTCTTCTTTATCAGTATTTCTTTTTTTAGTGCCCTAGTTTTAAAATTTTGGGCGGTTTTATGAAATGGGGTGTAAGAAATAAAACAGCTGAAAAAAGGCTTAAAATGGCGATTTTCAAGTTGTTGGTTCTCTCTTATATGCACACTACCCTATATTTTTCATTCTTTTATTCAAATAATATGAACAAGTTCTATGTTGTGTGAAAATACAAGAAAAAGTTTGAATCTACAAATATTGATTTGACACATTTATAAATCTTGAATTTTTCCGACTTTTCAAGTTAGGGGGTAGGGTTATTAAATGAGTTGAAAAAAAAATGTCATCCACTTCAAGATGAAAATTTATGTATGTTTTAGGTCCAAAATTGTCAGCGTTACATAAACAAAATGACTTTTGAAAGCATTTGTGATGTATTGTTGGTCCAGGATGGTATATGTGAAAGAATTGAAAATTAAATTAATTTTTCTAATTTTCAAACATGTTGTTAAGAGGTCTCATTCATAGGCCTGTAGCTTGAAAAAATGCACACTACCCTATATTTATTTTGCTTTCATATGTCTTAATCTATATTTTGGAATAAAAAAAGAGCGGTTAGAAAAAAAGTTTGAATACTTTTTCATTGGCAGCGAACATCCTTAAGCCCACACATCACAACAACATACATTTACATTGGTAATATTCTATTGGTAATATTTGGCAAAACCAAAGCCACAGATCAGCTGTGCAGCAACTGCACAGCTGATCAGCGCCATTGTTTTCACTGCATGGATAGCAGAATTCCTCTTCTACTTAGATTATTAATTTCCAGCCTCTAGCCTTCTTCTGAGACTGTACAGGCCGATTTGTGTTGGATCTGGTAGGAAATTGTTGGTTTTCTTATGGGAAGGCTTATTTCTGATTGGCTGGACAATTCAGGTATGGTAAAAATGGGTTGGGTTTTACTGTCGCGCAGATCAGCTTCGCAGTAACTGCGAAGCTGATAAGCTGATCTGCGCCTTTGTTTTTGCTACACCGATAGTACAATTTCTTTTCTTCTTAAATTCGAGATTTCAAGCTTCTAGCCATCCTCTGTGGCTGCACAGACCGGTTTGTGTCGGACCTGGTCGGAAACCCCGAAGATCGGTTTTCTCGCGTTGCGGCTCATATACTTGGGATGTCAAGTCAAAAATAGAGGATCAATGAGCAGAAATTTTGGATTGAAATATTAAAATTAACAGTTTATGGGAAAGAATGATAATCGAAGAGTGACTGAAATATGTAAAGTTTATTTATTACAAATCACAAAATTCTAAATACTTAACGCTCAACTACAAACAGAAAATCCACTATGGCTATAAGGGGCCAGTCCCATGACTGGTCCTCCCAGAGTGCAGGTTCACGCCACAAGCACTGATGGCGGGAATCTGCAAAGAGGGGAGGAACTCAAATTTAGGATATTTGGGGTAAAAGAACAAATAATGGTGAATTATTTGTGAACTATGGCCATTTAGGATATTTGGAGTCCCATGACTGGTCCTCCCAGAGTGCAGGTTCACGCCACAAGCACTGATGGCGGGAATCTGCAAAGAGGGGAGGAACTCAAATTTAGGATATTTGGGGTAAAAGAACAAATAATGGTGAATTATTTGTGAACTATGGCCTGGCGGGAATCTGCAAAGAGGGGAGGAACTCAAATTTAGGATATTTGGGGTAAAAGAACAAATAATGGTGAATTATTTGTGAACTATGGCCTTTGTCTGAGACTGAAACCCCCTGTCCACTATGATAATGGCGGTGGTGGGGTGGAGGATGGTTAACTGTAACATTAAGTGCTCTTTCAAAACTGAAATTGAATCTGCATGTCAAGGGTATATATAAGAAGACCATAAATGCTAGGCTAGAAGTCATTTAGAAAAACAATTCACTTTCCCATAAACTGCAATTAATGTTAAACATTAATTTATATTTTATGGGAAAGAATGATAATCGAAGAGTGACTGAAATATGTAAAGTTTATTTATTACAAATCACAAAATTCTAAATACTTAACGCTCAACTACAAACAGAAAATCCACTTTGGCTATAAGGGGCCAGTCCCATGACTGGTCCTCCCAGAGTGCAGGTTCACGCCACAAGCACTGATGGCGGGAATCTGCAAAGAGGGGAGGAACTCAAATTTAGGATATTTGGGGTAAAAGAACAAATAATGGTGAATTATTTGTGAACTATGGCCAAATCGAATGACTCAAGTCAGGAGATAGCCCCAAATAGCCAATGAATATCACCACCATTATCACAATGAAAGAAGTAAAAGTAGAACTCACAAAAAGTAAACCTGTTCAGAAGTTTTAAAACATGAAGAAGAAGACCTCATGCAAAAGAAGGCCCCTGTAGTAAGACTATATGCACATAGACTCATGTAAGAAGTCTACACACAAAAATTGACTCATATAAGAAAGTCTACACACTATCAGATTGTTTGTTTGTTTGAATGGATGTTTTACGTCCCAGTCAACACAATGAAATAGACCCATGCAAAAAGTTTTAACAAACAAATGGTAGAACCATGTAAGCAGTATACATATGAACAGACCCATGTAAGAAGTCTTACCATGTAAGCAGTCTTTACAAGCAAATGGTAGACCCTATAGGCAATCTACCATAAACCATGTAAGGTGACTTTACAAACAAAATGGTAGATTCATGTAATTAAGCAATCTACCATAAAATAGACCCATGTAAGGTGTCTTTACAAACAAATGGTAGACCCATGTAAGCAGTCTACCATAAAATAGACCCATGTAAGGTGTCTTTACAAGCAAATGGTAGACCCATGTAAGCAATCTACCATAAATAGACCCATGTAAGGTGTCTTTACAAACAAAATGGTAGACCCATGTAAGCAATCTACCATAAATAGACCCATGTAAGGTGTCTTTACAAACAAAATGGTAGACCCATGTAAGCAATCGACCATAAATAGACCCATGTAAGGTGTCTTTACAAACAAAATGGTAGACCCATGTAAGCAATCTACCATAGACCCATGTAAGGTGTCTTTACAAACAAAATGGTAGACCCATGTAAGCAATCTACCATAAAATAGACCCATGTAAGGTGTCTTTACAAGCAAATGGTATACCCATGTAAGCAATCTACCATAAATAGACCCATGTAAGGTGTCTTTACAAACAAAATGGTAGACCCATGTAAGCAATCTACCATAAAATAGATCCATGTAAGCAGTCTTTACAAACAAAATGGTAGACCCATGTAAGCAATCGACCATAAATAGACCCATGTAAGGTGTCTTTACAAACAAAATGTTAGACCCATGTAAGCAATCTACCATAGACCCATGTAAGGTGTCTTTACAACTAAAATGGTAGACCCATGTAAGCAATCTACCATAAAATAGACCCATGTAAGGTGTCTTTACAAGCAAATGGTAGACCCATGTAAGCAATCTACCATAAATAGACCCATGTAAGGTGTCTTTACAAACAAAATGGTAGACCCATGTAAGCAATCTACCATAAAATAGATCCATGTAAGCAGTCTTTACAAACAAAATGGTAGACCCATGTAAGCAATCTACCATAAATAGACCCATGTAAGGTGTCTTTACAACTAAAATGGTAGACCCATGTAAGCAATCTACCATAAAATAGACCCATGTAAGCAGTCTTTACAAACAAAATGGTAGACCCATGTAAGCAATCTACCATAAATAGACCCATGTAAGGTGTCTTTACAAACAAAATGGTAGACCCATGTAAGCAATCTACCATAAATAGACCCATGTAAGGTGTCTTTACAAACAAAATGGTAGACCCATGTAAGCAATCTACCATAAATAGACCCATGTAATGTGTCTTTACAATCAAAATGGTAGACCCATGTAAGCAATCTACCATAAATAGACCCATGTAAGGTGTCTTTACAAACAAAATGGTAGACCCATGTAAGCAATCTACCATAAAATAGACCCATGTAAGGTGTCTTTACAAACAAAATGGTAGACCCATGTAAGCAATCTACCATAAAATAGACCCATGTAAGCAGTCTTTACAAACAAAATGGTAGACCCATGTAAGCAATCTACCATAAATAGACCCATGTAAGGTGTCTTTACAAACAAAATGGTAGACCCATGTAAGCAATCTACCATAAAATAGACCATGTAAGGTGTCTTTACAAGCAGATGGTAGACCCATGTAAGCAATCTACCATAGACCCATGTAAGGTGTCTTTACAAACAAAATGGTAGACCCATGTAAGCAATCTACCAAAAAATAGACCCATGTAAGGTGTCTTTACAAACAAAATGATAGACCCATGTACACAATCTACCATAAATTAGACCCTTGTAAGCAGTCTTCACAAGCAAAATGGTAGACCCATGTAAGCAGTCTACACAAATAATGTACCCATGTTAGCAGTCTTTACAAGCAAATAGTAGACCAATGTAAACAGACTACAGAAAAAATAGACCATGTTTGCAGATTCTTTTTATAAATCTTCACAGTTTGTTTCTCGCCCATGCATTAAAATATATAAATTTGTTTGTTTGTTTGCTGCATACATCCCAGTCAATAACTATGGTCATAATTATTAGGAAGATAACCCTATCTAACAGGGCTATGTAAAATTATTTGTTGTTAGTAGCTATGATATGTTTGTTAGTTGTCAATACCTCACGTCAAATCTGGATTTTGTTTCTATTCTAACTCGACTAACATCAGTGCAATCCATAAAAAATTGTTTGATAGTGTTGTTGCTTTACATCCCATTCAATAGCTATGTTCATATTGGGATGCGGTCTCATTTTTGATCCATGTTAACATCTAAGGCATGTTCATAAAATGTTAGTTGTTTATTTGTTGCTTAAAATCCCACTAAATAGCTAAGGTCATGTTGGGATTGCTGCCTAAATTCTGACTCGTGTAAACATCTAAGATCATGTTCATAAATTGTAGTTTGTTTATTTATTGCTTAACATTCCAGTAAATAGCTATTGCTCATATTGGAAGATGACCTCCATACTGACTCAAATATTAATAATAAGCAAGACCCAAATGCATAGATAGTTTGACTTGACCACATTTCCTGGTTATTCATCAGCCATCATTTAAATATATTAAAGTAGAACAAAGGTATTAAATTGTATAGGTATAAAACACATGTAGCATCATTGTTAATGTTAACCTTGCAAAATAGCAAATGTCAGACATGCAACTCTGTTTTTCCAATAAATAGGGTGTCAGCACATAAGTACAGGAAATTAAAATAACATGTTGACAAAGCAGAATTTGTTGATAGCTAGCTGATGCCATATCAAAGCCCATGTAAAAACAAATGTCATAAACTACCATAACAAACTCAAACTAAAGCCTGCATGTTTAATTATCATTGTCAGTGTCACTAAGTGAAACTGAAGTAGAAATGCTGATTAACGTTACACATGTGTATACATATTATAGCTGAACAAAGCAAATCTTTACCAAATGTTATACAAATTTAAACTGTTTGAAGGCATCTTTTGCAAATAAGTGCACTAATAGTCTAGGTCCACATTTTTGAGCCACCAACCACTTTGGTTAGGGTAAAGGTCTGGGTCTGGGCATGGGAACACTTTCGACAAATGTAATCCTTGACGAAATGTCGCGAAGGCATTGTTCTTATGTATGCTCAAAATTCGCATTGGAGTGGTCTTGAACAAAATCATGGTATGCTTAAAGCAATACGGTTGAGCTAGGTGGTATATAGGTGACATCAACTTCTAGGCCAGGCACAAAATACTGTCGTAAGTCTTGAAATATATTGCAATACTATTAACTATGATCCACCAGCGTATAGATATACATCAGTCTTCAATAAATCTGAAATGAAGTAACATACATTATTTAGCATTTATTGTGCCTGGTGGAAACCTTAATAAAATAGTCAGATGTTGATCATGCTGCACATAGATCAGCCAGTCATGAAGAGAAACCTTTATATAGCTGTATCAGGTTGTGTCCAAACTCTAACATATCCTGCATTTATTTTTTATTAAATTACATGACAAAACGCTGGCTTGTCTGTTGGTGATCATAAACAGTATGTCAATTAGTCATTTGAATGCATAAGGTTTTCCTGCTGACCAACCTTGTTTCAGAGCTTGGTAGTGGCCACAAAGCAACATGAAATAAAAGTGAGTGTGCAACAAATAAGATCCAGATCAACCTTAGCTGAGTTCACCTCAACAAGCCACATAGAAACCAAATCTCTAAGTTACAGTAAAAGCAAAACAAAACAAGCACATTTCATTTTTCTGTAATATCTAGGTGGTATTGTGGTGGCTCGAGTCAACTAGAAAATTAAAATGATTGAGTGAGAAAACTTGTAATACGTAAACTATGCCAGCCTAGGTCAGTCTGTGCAGCAGCCCTGCCCAATAACATGCTCACTGTCTCCAACTACAGTAAACAGATGCAAGTCCTAAAGTAGCTAATCTTAACGTCAGCTAAAATGAAGCAAGTAGTGATCATGCCTTGCTGGGAACACATCTTCAGTGACATCTTGTGGGTTTCCAGTTAATCTAATTCTGACATACAAAACATACTAAATCATGTCAAATGTAATTATGCTATAGTTGTTGCTATTATATATATTATATATTTGTTACATAGTTAAAAACACTCTGCTATGTAACTTGATCAGGCAACTCAGTTAATTGGGGTCATAGGGGTGTGCTAGTCTGCACTGCAGGGTTTATTATTGCATGGCTCATATGTTATACTATCGAAAGCGAGTAGATATAGTGTGATTTCCTTGACTATGCCGGCTGACCTTGATAAAAGAAATATATTCATTGATCAGGCTGCTCAAATATACAAAGTAATGCTTAGAAACCCTCCACAGTTTACAGAACTCATGAGGAGTTAAACTAGCATGGTCCTAATGTATTAACCATACACTGATTTACAAGATGACCTATGATTATTCATTGTACAATTTCGGTAAACATGCCACTGCATGGGCGTCTCCTCATGAATACCTTATTGGGTATGGTCTACTTTTGACCTGGGTAAAAGCTAAAAGGTATACAGCAGAGAGACTCAACTCATGTTTTCTGTTAGAAAAAAAAAGAACGAAATACAAGTTTGTCCAGTTCGCTGGATTGGACAAAATACAGGTACAGCTGATCTTTAACAGTAAAATGTGACAGCGCTCTAGGCTGAGTCCCACTTTTCAAATCTCTCTACTTGAACAGATGGACTAGCCAACCACGCCCAGATATGAATATTAAAGTCGCCGCCCATACAGCGACCCATCCGCCGCACTATACAACTGTATCTACTTGAAGATTTTCTAGAGGAAATAATCATTACTATTTTTATTATTATTACTATAATGAGTATTATTATTATTATTATAAACATGTATAAAAGTACTTATCTTTAGAAACTGTGCATCGCCATGAGCCACTGTGCGTCACTGGATATGATTCTTTAGCATAATGTGATGGAGTTTCTTCGTCACATGGTGCGTACTCATAACAGTTTATACATCATTCACATCAACACTTTGAGCAGTTGTCTTTGAGTGTTTTTAATAAAATAGTATGTGTAATCAAGTTATCTGGATTTCTTTCATTTCTCTAACACCCAACTTATGGAAACTGATATAATACTGCAAAGCTGAAAACTTGTCAATATACTTTAAGTGTGTGTCTTCTATTCCAGAAAACAAAGTTTTATACATTCCCTGAAGTACGTATGTCAAACACTGGTCTTCTGCTATAGGTTTCTAAATAAATTGTGACATTGAGACACATCTATGGTTAGAATGAGTTTGAGAATTTACACCAATTAAAATACATGGCAGCAGATCTTAGTGACTTTCAGTGTCCTTCCCAGAAAACAAATCTAAATTATAAAAGTTCTTGTATAGAATGTTGCTCAACAAACAAGAAGGATTCACCATGATGGTAATTTACTCGTCTCTGTCAGCCTCATGATGTCAGAACATGACTGTCATAACCATGACATCTGTTTAACACACATATCATGAAATTCTCAGACTGATCTCGACCCTCACTATCAGCAGAAAACATAACATGTCTCCAAACCAAAACTGCTTGGCATTCAACTTCTGTTTTGGAATGTTTATAATATCTCAAACTCATAACAATTTTCAATTAAGCAACAATGGCAATATCTATCCTCATAACTCCAGTCTTATCAACACAGTTAAGAGTTCCTGAGCACTTCACAATGCAGCCATAGAAGATCATAGAAGCCTGCTATGGTTTATTATTCCATATTTTCAAAACTCTTCTAGACTCTATAGATATGAATTGTCGTCTGATTCACTAGCATTAAGAAACCTGTTTCAAAGAGAAACTCCAAGGGCAGGAGCTTATAATTCTTCATGTAGAAAAATTATAATCTCCTGCATAAAGTTTAACTGTAACATTAAGTGCTCTTTCAAAACTGAAATTGAATCTGCATGTCAAGGGTATATATAAGTAGACCATAAATGCTAGGCTAGAAGTCATTTAGAAAAACAATTCACTTTCCCATAAACTGCAATTAATGTTAAACATTAATTTATATTTTATGAAAATGGGCTGTTGATGCAATTGTAAGGAAAGAAGTAAGTTGTACATACAAACTTTACATTGATTACAGAAACATTTAAAGTTTTATGTTATACATACAATATCTCCCGGTCTGTCAGCTATTCCTCCTGTTTCCTCATCTTGACACGCCAGGATAAACTTTACCAACTTGTCCTACAAACAATGTATCATATGAGCCTGTGCATGAGAAAACCAAGAATTTGGGTTCTGACCAGGTCCGACACAAACTGGGCTGTACAGTCACAGAAGATGATTAGAGGCTGGAAATTTTGGATTTAGAAAGTAGAGGAATTGTACTACCGGTATCCGAGTAGGGAAAACAAAGGCGCTGATCAGCTTAACAGTTACTGCAAAGCTGATCTGCCCCTTTGTTTTCACCTCTGCAGATTGTTGGTTTTCCCATGCAGCAGCTCATATGATTAAGCTGCTCTGTGTCTCTTTCTAATGAAGTTCAATATGGCATAGTTTTAGACAAAACAGATCATAGCTAATCCTATCTGTCTATACTTTGTTCTAAAATTTAACTCCACGTACTACATTTTTCATCATAGCTAAAAGTCTGCCAGCACATTTTTTATGTTTACAAAAGTCAACTCCACCTTGCAAAGATTGAATATTTGCATAAAACCAACATTCAGGGTCAAGAATATTAGAATCTTACATGAGTGTCAGGGATGGATAGACAAATCTGTCCTGAGGGTCACTTTGGCATAATAAGGCTCGCCGAAAGATGCTGAACTAATACCCAAGGGACTGATTTGTCTATACGTACCTTGCACGAATGATAGATTATTTTTCTTGCATGCTTTAATGTGGAGACGCTTGATTTTCATAACATTTATATTGAAAAACACTGCAATCATGTCCGCCATTTTCAAATATAACGTTTCTGACGTGTGAGCTTAACGACCAAGTTACGTCACATCCTATACAACCAATGTAAAAATGGAACATGTACAGGCAGGGTCAAACTACCAGGAGTAGATAAGTATTTCTGACCCTGTCCAAGACCTGGATATACTGATACTTTCTTGTTAGGTGTGCAAGAAAAGAATGTCCTATCCTTACTTCTTGGATGGCTGTATATTTAAACCTCAAGCAAGAATTCATTGTCAAGGCTACTGCTCACAGAGGTTTAGAAAACATGATCATCAAAATGAAAAAAAAAAACATCATTCTGTTCTTTAATACCATGAACTGCCAAACATGATTTGTTGGCAACAAAGTTCACTTACTTTATTAATCCAATGGAGTTTTCCTATGATTTTTAAAGATGATAGCACCCACCATGAATAACACACATCTGGTAACTTCTCAGGGCGGCCTGAAATATATGGTGTTTAAAAACAATGTTAATATTAGATGCTGAGATCCATGCACACAATCTAGAACTACATATTTTAAGTTAGTCTTTTAAGAGGTTAAATTAAAATGCTTATTTGGGAAAAGACATGGTTTATCAATACTTTCATTTGTCAAGGAGCCATATGTTGCGTACACTATTTTGATACAAATATACAAGTTGAGTGGTATGCTACGTTTCTTTTGTTAACCAGTATAGTATTTATGTATATATTTTTTGAACCCTAGTGCATTAATAATGTCATGAGAAATTTTTCATGTAATGAAGGGGGTTTGGACGTTACATTAAGGATTCCTTCATTTTGTTGATGTGGGACTCTACAGCGGTTCCAGGTGAGATCGGCTGGTTTGTCAGCACTGTGGTCTGGGTTGTAGCTTGTGACTTAATGGAGGTTTTCCAAAATTACCATAAGAAGGTTTATGCTTGAAAGTATTTTTGACACGCAAGATAATTGTGAATCTTTTGAGCCACTACAAAGCGAAATCGAGTATTTGCAAGATGTGTTGAATTCGAGGATACAGAACTGTTGTGTGCAGGCTGAACTGAGTACATTTTGAAATGTCATGTTGCGGAAGTATCATGGTTCGATAGCTTGGTGTGTCTTTGTGACAGTTTGGCAGCGTATCTTTGAAGATCAACAGGTTTTAAGATGCGTTTGGCATTGTTTTGGCTCTGACAGTTTCAAATTCGTATAAATTAAGCAACTTGTGGTTATTCGTTGATTCACAGTAAAAATGCACAGAGGTATGTTTTATGTGTTAGAAGTCAGGCAATGTTGAACTGGGAAGTTCTGGGGACGAAATTTTGTCAATTGGCAGAGAAGTAACTACTGACGTATACCATGGCGGTCTCTGTGCAGGCCTGTGGGAGGTTGCATCTCATCTGACGAACCACTGGTAGGCGAGTTTAATATTTTCATTTGTAAATATTTCATTCGTAACTTGTATTTGTGTGCTGTAAAATATGAAAATTTTCAGAACAGATATTGTCTGAATGCAGATAATTTATTTTTGACATTCATAGATGCGCGTTATAATTTAATAACACAGTTGTACGTGTTGACGTTAAGGGCACATACATATATCAATGCTAGTAACGTAATTCGTACGTCAATGTTGTCTGTAAATATGAAAATTTCAGTATTTACATGGTGTTATTGGAAACATAATGCAAATGTGAATATGGCATTAAAGGGAGTAACTATATTACGTTGACTTAAGTACAACATAATTTTGACATTGACGTGCATTGCTTAAAAGTGAATAAATAAATGCTGTAATGTCATTTTGATATGCAAATGCATAAAGCTGTAGAAATGAATTCAGTCAGTATCATATCACGTAACATAATGCTTTGTTATTACATCATTTACGTTATATTTACATTGGAATGGCTAACGATAATTTTCTGATGCAAAATTTTATGTTAAGTAATTACTTTAACAGGAGCAGTCTGTACAAATTTTGATCAGAAATTACAAGTGCAAAGTATTGTATGTAATACATGAATCTTGTGGTTTATCATTTATGTGTTGGGACGCATTGAAATGAAGTTCTGGGAATTAGGGGCTCAGAATAGTACGAAGCGCTGTGGCTGTTTGGTTGGTACCGTTTGGAATGCAAACTAAGGGGTAGCTTGCAGCGGTATGTATATTTGTTGAGAATTGTAGCTATCATGTGTATAAATGTTTCAATGAAGTTACTGTGATTATTTTGGGCAATCAAACAGGCAAATATGATGCATAACTCTAGAGCAAATGGGCTGTAGAGTTATGGGTGATGATTTGCATTTTCAATGATGTGGAAGCGTTTTCGCTACTGGAGATTTCATTTGATAAAGTACAATTTAATCAGTATATTAGGCTGTTTTGACACAGTTACTATTTTTCAGGTTCTTAAATTGGTTCTTAAATTGGCTCTTCCATTGGTTCTAAACTGTTGATGAATCGAGCATCGAGTTGTAAAAGACGAATGTTTGGTTTCTGGGTCGTTGAATGGTGATATAAAATCCATCTAAGCCAGGGACATTTGGAATACGGCAAGAGGATGTTCTCAGTGGACTTGATGAAAACAATATCTGTGATTCCTACAACGAAGAGAGCAACCAAAAGTTATGTTTTTTTTGTGTGTGTTTTTTTTTTCTTTTTCTCATTTCATGTCATTGTAAATTCCATTAATTAAAATGAAAACTGAAATTAGTAATTACTGAAACCCGTAGGTAGCAAGCTATAATAACCACCCTTGGCCATTGATGGTTGGTATACCTCAATTGTTATACTATACCGTCAACTGGCTATATGCCCTGTGTATAGCCAGTTCTTGACATCATTATGAAACAAAATATGGTATATGAATGTTTTCACAGCGATAAAGATAACGATGCGTACTGCGTATGTACGCACGATTTTTCTCTCTGTACGCATAAAAAATTCAGACCTGTGTGTACCATGTACGCAGTAAAAATCAGCGGTACGCAAACAGTTTTCTGTTTTATGCGTACTCAGATAAAACTACCTTAAAATTGTCACAAAATTTTAATTTTTCAACTAGTTTTGTCTGGCTTGCAATATTAATGCAGCATTTGATCGTTCCATATTACATATCATGCAATATATATTATGAATCTTCAGTACTTATACCATATCCGTGCTCTCCGTTCAGTGCCTCGGTCAGACAAATTTTTTACCAACGGTTTATTCATGCAGTTTAATGGTGATGTGTCACTTTTGTCTATAAATTTAAAATTTTGTGACAATGTGTACACAGTTGTATTGTCGGTACACACTGTACATTTATTTTGATGCGTCCAGTACGCATTGCAAAAAATAATTATCTACATCACTGTTTTCAGATATAAAATAAGCTGTGTAAAGAACTAATACAATTTGCAACGGCAATCTGTCAAGTTTATTTAGAATTTTAAGCTTTCAGTAATATATTGCTATGCAGTCTACTTTGTGTGTCTTGTCCGTCTTGAAACAAGGCAGACAAGTTTTCTAGCAAGAAAGCTGTTTATAAGTTTATGTTACCATTGAGTCCTCCTGAAGGTAGTTGTCTCTCACACAGCCACCATCCCAACATATCTATGTTAATACTGTGTAATCTTCCCAATATAGATAACATACCAACACAACAGTAGATCTACAAAGACAAAAGAGCAAACATAAGCAAGTTAAGTTACTAACAAGTATCCAACGTTCTCATTTTGACAGAAACATGAAATTTAACTTTTATTTTAAATTTAGGAAGCCATAAAAACACAGTTTAATGGCATCTTACACAATGGAATGATACTGACAATGATATGATAAGAAGATCAGATTTGTCATACATGTATATCAATATGCCATAAAACACATGGCATTGACCTTCACTAGAAAAATCTAGTGTACATTCTGAAATATAGCCCATACCTGTCCAGCATGTGACTCACTCCCTGGTCTACAACCGAAGCCACCATCAAAATTCATACAGGATAACACAAACTCTACAGCTTTATCTGTGTCTATAGCATCTAGTCGGCCCTGAAACAAGAAAAGAAATCTAACCCTCAGGAAAACATGTACGTGCAATAAATACCCTCTTAAACCCCATTTTTATATAGTGAAAATGGGGTTTGCAGGGGTATACTTATTTTTCTTAGTTTTGCTCCAAAACATAGATTGTGGGTACTCGTTAGAACTGCCTCACAGAAGCAGTTCTAACATGTACCCACAATCTATGTTGAGCAAAAAAAAAAGAAAAATATCAAATATTTACTACTGAAAATTTTCATTTTTACAGCTCAAGAAAAATCTGTATATTACATGGTCATGTCTTCATAATACATGTACATAACAGAACAGTCACCACACTATCCTGCTGATAGTGCCTGATACTCTTACATTCAATTAAATTATTTTTCAAATGAGCAAGGCTTCTTTATCATCAGTTTTTTTTCAGATACTCTCTAATCTGTGTTAAGCTAGTATATAACTGGCATGCTAAACACTTGCTACTTGCAACTGTTTTGCGAAATCAGTCGCGAAACTGTTTATGACAATTGTGTGAACAACTGTCATACTAGTGTGACATAGTGTCTGGTGACAGTTGTGAGACATGTATGCAAAATCAGGACAAAATTCTCAAAATTGTTGCATTGATTAATATCCATGAAGCTGAAAGAAAAGAGAGCGCAAAGCGCGAGTCAATGGGCCATCATCACCAGTCTCTTCAACAATGACTTGCTCTACTTACAACCGACAGTTTAGAGCTAAAATGGGCCTAGTCAGCAATCAAAGAACTCACCGACAGACTTGAATAACCTAATAATTAAGAAATATAAACTGCCTTTCTCATAAGTGATAGACGAATGACCAGTCTCCACTTGTTGTACTCCGTGAGATAGGGGCTTTACAATGCAGACTCAAATTATACTGGGGCTTTACAGAAAAGACTCAAATTATACTAACACAACTGGCCATTAGTTATTTTAATTTAGTCTGCAATGTTTTGCTGCTTCTGTGTATAGTGAACCTTTATTGTTCTCAGGTATATTTAAGATGCCTGCTAATTAAGGAAAATAATAGTTCACAGATAAAGGCAAGAACTCACCAACAGAGCAAGACAAGCTACAGCACAGAAAGAAAATCTTGTGTCTACCTCCCCTGGAAAAAAATAATAGCGATAAATGAGCCGTGTCATGAAAAAAACCTACATTATGCATATGCGAAAACAAAGGCGCAGATCAGCTTCCCAGTAACTGCGAAGCTGATCAGCGCCCTAGTTTTCGCTATAGAGATAGTAGTGTTCCTCTACTTTCCAAATCCAAACTTTCCAGCCTCTAGCCATCTTCTATGCTTGTACAGCTCAGTTTGTGTCGAACCTGTCAGGAGCCCCGATGTTGGTTTTCTCATACCGAGGCTCAAATTCTGTATACCAAGTCCAGTTTAGTGATATGGTAAAAGATGCCTTGTGTTCTAATGAGCGGTCACATCATGATAATTTATATGCAAGTGGAGTCCTTGTTAATCACAAACACTGACAAAAAATTATCAATGCTCATCAAATAGGTGATATACATGCACATGTAAATAAAGCAGTAATATGAAAACATTTGCTCGAAAACATTCGTCCATGCATGAGCAAAAACATTTCTGCCAATATATGTCACAAAAATGATCAATGTCTGATTTGGTTTGAAACCCTTCTTTAATAATTATTCAATTGATATGTGGTCTGCTATTCACCCCATTTATCTTCATAGCAACTGCCGTCCTCCTGTTGTAGACCCTGTATATACTCCACTATCTACTTACCCCATTTATCCCCACAGAAGCTACCATCCTCCTGTTGTAGACCCTGTATATACTCCACTATCTACTCACCCCATTTATCCCCATAGAAACTGCCGTCTTCCTGTTGTAGACCCTGTATATACTCCACTATCTACTCACCCCATTTATCCCCATAGAAGCTGCCGTCCTCCTGTTGTAGACCCTGTATATACTCCACTATCTACTCACCCCATTAATACCCATAGAAACTGCCATCCTCCTGTTGTAGACCCTGTATATACTCCACTATCTACTTACCCCATTTATCCCCACAGAAGCTACCATCCTCCTGTTGTAGACCCTGTATATACTCCACTATTTACTCACCCCATTTATCCCCATAGAAGCTGCCATCCTCCTGTTGTAGACCCTGTATATACTCCACTATCTTCTCATCCCATTTATCCCCATAGAAGCTGCCATCCTCCTGTTGTAGACCCTGAATATACTCCACTATCTACTTGCCCCATTCATCCCCATAGAAGCTGCCATCCTCCTGTTGTAGACCCTGTATATACTCCACTATCTACTCACCGCATTTATCCCCATAGAAGCTGCCATCCTCCTGTTGTAGACCCTGTATATACTCCACTATCTACTCACCGCATTTATCCCCATAGAAGCTGCTGTCCTCTTGTTGTAGACCCTGCATATACTCCACTATCTACTTACCCCATTTATCCCCATAGAAGCTGCCATCCTCCTGTTGTAGACCCTGTATATACTCCACTATCTACTTACCCCATTTATCCCCATAGAAACTGCCATCCTCCTGTTGTAGACCCTGTATATACTCCACTATCTTCTCATCCCATTTATCCCCATAGAAGCTGCCATCCTCCTGTTGTAGACCCTGTATATACTCCACTATCTTCTCATCCCATTTATCCCCATAGAAGCTGCCATCCTCCTGTTGTAGACCCTGAATATACTCCACTATCTACTTGCCCCATTCATCCCCATAGAAGCTGCCATCCTCCTGTTGTAGACCCTGTATATACTCCACTATCTACTCACCGCATTTATCCCCATAGAAGCTGCCATCCTCCTGTTGTAGACCCTGTATGAGGGTCTGGATGGGGTATAATGATTAAAGAATAATGGCCTAAAATTTTTAATGAGAGTGAATAAAGAGCAAAAAATTTAATGATTAGTGAATAAGTAGGTCCTAAAGAATAATGAATAAATGAAAAAATTTAATGAATAGCAGAATAATATAATGAATAGTGAATAATAACATTTTAAAGAATAATGAATATGCTAAAATTTGGCTTTGGAATTGTCTTAGATGGCCTCCCTGACATTCCAGACCCGATTTAGCTCAAATGTTATATTCATATTTCTGAAATCTTTGAATGTTTGGAAAGAAATATGTCTGGAAGCCAAGCATGTAGGGGCTCACTTCATGAATCAATTGAAAAAGAAATGTGTCATTTGAACTTGAAGGCCGAGAAAAAATAAAATCAAATCATTCTGGATGTTTCCTGAGCCAGATACTATTTCACTGTTTTGTTTGCTTATGTATATGTATTTTCTTTTTATTCTATTAACCCACTTTGTCTTTATTATGTATGTTCCAATCCTATAATGATAATCTTTTATCTTTGCTTTTTATATGACAGAGCATAATTATGGTGAATTTTGCAATCAGAAACAAGGCAGCACTAAGAACGTTAATGCAAATCTAACTTGCAGTTTATATGGCGCTACATATTTTTTTCCTCGCTCGCTTCGCTCGCTCGGTATTTAAGACATTAATAAAATGTATTGTAGAATCCGGCATACGGTAATCAGCAAATCCATACATCACATAGCACTCCTATGCTAACTTGTTTAATAAATAAAAACAACAGGATTTTATTATAACTTTTACCCCTGAAGTTACAATTTTTCTTTAATTAACCTTTGGTATTCATAATTGAAGAGAAAGATTCAGGGTGAAACTCAGGGCATATTCAGTATACAGTTTGGAGGGGATTATATTCCCAACAGATTTAAAGAGGATTTGCTAAAAATCAGTTTACTATTTCGGAAAGTTTCTATGAGGCTTTGTGGTCTAGTAGATAATTTATGCTTCTCTCAAGATGTTAATATCAAGGTTGCACTCAGCAGTCTACAATTTAGTATCATAGAACTAGTCCTTGTGGCTTGAGATAAAGGATGCCTTAGGTGGGGAATACCTATTTGCTTGTAGAAATTAGCTGGGGGAAGAATGCGGTATTAGTAATTATCATATTTTAATGAATAATCGAGCTAATTTTAATGAATAAGCCAAAATTTTAATGACAGTGAATAAATGGCTAAATTTTTAGTGATTAGTGAATACCAGGACCCCCCATCCAGACCCTCCTGTATATACTCCACTATCTACTCACCGCATTTATCCCCATAGAAGCTGCTGTCCTCTTGTTGTAGACCCTGCATATACTCCACTATCTACTTACCCCATTTATCCCCATAGAAGCTGCCATCCTCCTGTTGTAGACAATGTATATACTCCACTATCTACTTACCCCATTTATCCCCATAGAAACTGCCATCCTCCTGTTGTAGACCCTGTATATACTCCACTATCTACTCACCCCAATTATGCCCACAGAAGCTGCCGTCCTCCTGTTGTAGACCCTGTATATACTCCACTATCTACTCACCCCATTTATCCCCACAGAAGCTGCTGTCCTCTTGTTGTAGACCCTGTATATACTCCACTATCTACTCACCCCATTTATCCCCACAGAAGCTGCCATCCTCCTGCTGTAGACCCTGTATATACTCCACTATCTACTCACCCCATTTATCCCCACAGAAGCTGCCATCCTCCTGTTGTAGACCCTGTATATACTCCACTATCTACTCACCCCATTTATCCCCACAGAAGCTGCCATCCTCCTGTTGTAGACCCTGTATATACTCCACTATCTACTTACCCCATTTATCTCCATAGAAGCTGCCGTCCTCCTGTTGTAGACCCTGTATATACTCCACTATCTTGTCTATAGAGGTAGGGTGTAATGTGTCTAGTTTATCAAACAATGTTAATATCTGGAATAGAAAACAAAGTAGTTTTAGTGATCCTATCAAATGTCAGAGCCGTGACGTGATAAAACCGGTATGCAGGGTTTCCGACCAGGTCCAACATTAACCAGTCTGTACAGTCAAAGAAGATGGCTAGAAGCTAGAAGCTTCAAATTTTGGATTTAAGAAGAAACCGGTTTACTATCTGTGTAGCAAAAACATATGCACCAATCAGGTGTACAATATTGCACAGCTGATCTGTGTCTTTGTTTTCAAATACGCAAAACTCTGGCTTTCTCATGACATGTCTCAAATACCCCTTGACTATTATCACCGGGGTGATTTAAATGATGCAGCATGTGTTGTCATCAGAGTTATTTGTATACTATAAGTATTAATGTACATGCAAACACTTGCTATCGTCCAAGTATATCGACAGTCATAAAATGTGTATGTCAACAGCAAAATCACATATCACATTGATGACCATCTACCATATACTCGAAAGACAGCATGGTTTTGCATGTGATGGTATACATACAAATGACCCAGATGACAGCACAGGTAGCATCATTTCAATCACCCCCATGTGATAATAATATGATTAACATAAGGCATCTATCCTATTTTAAAACATGTGCAAGACATCTTTAAGAAAAGAATTGATTAGGCATCAACTTCATTCATAAATATCCCACATAATATTTGTCAAAGATAAACACAGATTTACATGAACATCCAACAAGGTCTCAAGCCCCTGTCTTAATTGTTTAGATAGACCCACCATTTAGAGTTTCAGTATTTACAGATAAGTAAGAGTATGAGAATATGTATGATTAAGTATTTCATGCGTCTTACATACCTGTATGGCACTAAGTGTGTAGAGAAGATGTGGGTCATGTCCTGGGTGAGCCCCAAACCCACCACAGGGATACAGGCACTCCTGGACAAAGGTGAGCACCTCTGGTTGGTTGAGGTCCTCATGCATCAGGTCAAGAGCGGTCAGTCCCCAGTACATCCCACTCAGGCGTAGATACTCTGTCATTGCCATCTCCTGTAATACAAAGGAGAAAATGCAAGATATTGCATTTGAATGTGTGTTGTTTTCGGCAAAGAATCAAAATTCAAATCAGTTAGAATACATCATATTGAGGTGGAAACTTAATGATAATCAATAGATACTGTTAAATGTTACTCCATGAAGTCAAAACTAATTATTTGAAGCTTATTTATAAATACCAACAATATGTTTATGAAGGTATAAATGCCATTCACTTATTATTTATGTCGCCAAGCTTCTGATATATGAGCCATGTCATGAGAACACCGGATTTTTGCCTATGCGAAAACAAAGGCACAGATCAGCTTTGCAGTAACTGCGAAGCTGATCAGCGTCTTGTTTTTGCTACATGGCTAATACAACTCCTCTACCTATTTCCAAAATTTCAAGCTTCTGGCCTTTTTCTGTGACTATACAGGCCGATTTGTGTGGGACCTCGTTGGAAACCCACACATCGTGGCTCATATATGTTCCATTCAAATACTATCATGTGCACATCTCATTAGAAAGTAAGCCTTCACTAAAATACTGTGTATGATTGTTCACCAAAAGCAACCCCTTCAAAACTTACATAATCATTGTTAACTTCTCCTTTCTCATCTACTGCAGTCCCATAGCTTATCAGGTATTGTCTGTGTTTGTCTAGTAGTAGAGTCTTTGGTGCACTGTCAGATATCACTATGTCTTTGATTGGAGTTCCCTAACATTAAACAAAATATGAGAGGGGCCTAATTTTCTGCATGTAAATGTACAGATATATTTGCAAATTAAATAAGGACCATAAAAGTAACTAAATGTTAAAATACAACTTCTATCTTATTTGAATTAATGCAACAATGTAGTCATTAATTTGGTCATAGATACCATAAAAATGTTGTATTAAGTTGGTAGTAGATACCTTATATAGTCCTAGTCTGAGATGTATATATTATTAAGGTCATAGATACCATTCCAGTATTAAGGTCATAGATACCATTCCAGTCATTAATTTGGTCATAGATACCATAAAACGTTGTATTAAGTTGGTCGTAGATACCTTTTATTGTCCTAGTCTGAGTTGTATATTATTAAGATCATAGATACCATTCCAGTATTAAGGTCATAGATACCATTCCAGTGATTAATTTGGTCATAGATACAATAAAATGTTATTAAGTCAATCATAGATACTTGTAATGCATGTTTAAATCATTTGCTGTTTATATGTTTAGTATTATGTATGTTTGCATGTAGTTGGTCTGAATCTGAATCTGAATAGTTTACTGGTGACACGCCAAATGACATTATTTCACCAGGGGGATCAGATGGGGGAGAAATTAGTCCCTTGAACGCACGAGTGAAGCGAACTTGGACACACAGTCATCAGACATTTCAGCAGAGGAGAAGTGAATCAGGGAGGTCATTCCAGTCCCTGATAGTCTGTGGAAAGAAACTATTTTGTACGCTTCTTTGCTAGCTGAAGGTATCTGAAAAGCCAAAGAGTGTTGATTTCTACAACGCCTATTCTTTGGGATAAGGTCATCTGTGGGTATTCTGGCTTTACCCTTTAGACCTTTGTATAGCAATATAAGTCTACTACTATCCTTCCTCCTTTTCTTAAGAGATTCCCATTTCAGTTGACCTAAAATGCCAGTCATGCTCCCAGTTTCAAAAACATAATTTCCCGTAAAAAGCCTTAACGCACGATTTTGGACCTTTTCCAGTTCTTCCTGGAGGCCATGAGTGTGAGGGTCCCAAACTGAGCTTCCATATTCCAAGACCGGCCGCACCAGTCCTTTATAAGCTGCTTCTTTCACATCTGGGGGACAAGAATACAAATTTCTCCTCAAGAATCCGAGAGTTCTGTTAGCCTTTGTACAAACATTGGAAATATGAGTATTCCATTTCAAATCATTTGTGATAGTTACACCCAGGTATTTTATGCTTTCAACGTTTTCCAGTACAGTGCCCTCAAGGGTGTAGTTAGCCTGTATCTTACTAGACCGTTTATTTGTCAACTGCGTCATGTTGCATTTGACGGGTTGAAATCTCATTCCCCATTTCCTAGCCCAACTGCCTAAACGATCAATGT
Source organism: Rugalucina vietnamica (assembly GCA_964017185.1). Taxonomy (NCBI): domain Eukaryota; kingdom Metazoa; phylum Mollusca; class Bivalvia; order Lucinida; family Lucinidae; genus Rugalucina; species Rugalucina vietnamica. Next base: position 41,633,375 of record OZ024870.1, read on the forward strand.
CTCTCTGAAGTTTCAATGTATCCTCTTCATTCTTGATTTCACATTAGCAAACACAATCATCAGCAAAGAGTCTTATTTCAGACTCAATGTCTGCTGAGATGTCATTTATATACAAGGAAAACAGCAAGGGACCGAGAACGGTGCCCTGAGGGACACCCGACACAACTGGAGCCAATCCGATTTAATACCATTAACCACTACCCTTTGTTGTCTGAAACAAAGGAAAGCATTATCCAATTCAGTGTTGTTCCACCTATTCCATAGCTAAACAATTTGCTTTTAAGGAGTTCATGGGGAGGAGTATCGAAAGCCTTTTCAAAATCAAGTATAAAAGTGTCGACCTGGCCTTTTTTGTCTAAGATTTTGGTCCAGTCATTTATCACTGTAGTCAAATGAGTTTCACAGCTATGCCATTTCCTAAATGCGTGTTGCCTGTCCGACAAGAGTTCATGTTCATCAAGATGGGCCATAATATTTGAGCATACAATATGTTCAAGAAGCTTACAAGGAATTCATGTCAAAGAAACAGGGCGGTAACTGCGGGCAAGTGACCTGTCGCCCTTCTTAAACAGGGGGCAAATATTAGCAAGAGACCATTCTTTAGGAATTTCACCTGTATCAACTGACTGCTGGAAGAGATGGGCGAATATACGGCCCTAATTCCATAGCCAGTTCCTTTAGGACTCTGGGATGAAGCTCATCAGGCCCTAAGGCTTTAGACGGGTTAAGACCTTTGAGAAGTTTGGTCAATCCTTCCTTTGTGACCACAATATCATGCATGAATGGGGCAGATCTATCCATAAGAGGGACCCTGTTTGTATTCACTTTTAGTGAAAACATCCGAGAACTGACCATTAAATTCTTTCGCCTTCTCAAATTCAGATTGTGCAATTCCACTTCTGTTTCTCTTTTTCAACGGGGGAATACCTTGGGTATCTTTTTTGTGACTGTTTATGTACCTGCAAAAATCTCTAGGATTAGTCTTAACATCTCCTACCAAGTTGCTCACGTAAAGATCATGCTGCTTCCTGATATCAGCTTTGATCTCTTTCCGTAAAGATTCAAATTTAGATCTATCTAAATTTTGCAACACCAGTCTTTTTAGCTTTTGCATGAGTTGCACTTCCTTTTTATTTCAGGTGTTATCCAAGGGACAGAGGAAACTGAGCGACTAGTTTTTGAGGGGATATGTTTATCTGCCGATTCCTGAATAAACAATGTAATGAGATTGAAATTTTCCTGGACAGACCAAGTATCTGAGTAACTGTTGAAGTATCTTTTCTTTGCAAATTTAAGTGTTTCGGCTCTCCTAGATTCATAATCACCTTTCTGATAACGATACACTTTTCTCCTAGGTTTCTTTATAGGGGGGATAGCAATTTTCAATGTGCCAGAAACAATGTCATGATCACTGAGCTTATCCAGGGAATGAATGTCTGCAAACTGACCAGGAAGAGAGGTCAAAATTAAGTCCAAAGTATTTCTTTCTTTGGTGGGGAAATTGACTAATTGTTCCAAACCATGGTCATTCATGATATCTATCAAAATCTGACCTTCCGTCTGACTCAATGATGACCCAGATTTGCTGAGTCTGTCCAGCCATACAATATCTCTAAAGTTAAAATCACCTAAAACGTGAATTAAGGGGGGTTTGTTGCCTTTATTAATATTTTTGATTTTGTCAAGCTGTTCTTTAAATAAATTGTCAAACTTTTCCAGTAAGTCATTTCCATTGTCCAATACTGGTAAATGACCATCGACAGGTGGTCGATACCAGCTAGCCACAAAGTGAGTTCTTACATGTACTTACAAAAAGTTTGACCCAAACTGACTCTGCATGAGTCATTGTCCAATTCTGTGAGGGGCATGTGTGGGATGTCCTTGTGTACAGTCCTGTTTCTGGATTTTAAAACCAATAAAGATATTTGATTTGATTTGATTTGTATTCTGGCGGGAAATTAAAAGCCCAGCACATATCCGCCACTGCCAGGACTCATCAGAGGTTAAATCCCAGCACTTTAGCCCCGCTGTGTCCCCAATATCCCTGGCCCTAGGGGGACTGGGGATACCAATGACTGGTGCATTAGGGATTGGCATGGCCTCCATATGACTCATCTCTGCTGTAATGCAGACTTCTCACTAGGATTTTGAAAATTGGAGTAAAAAAGAGGGTTTTCCAAAACTGTTGGATTCTTCCTATACTTTACTATTTGGGCTTTCTAAAAAGTTGGAGTCAGATTCAAAAGGTTAGAGTTTAAAAGTTTAAACTCCAATATTGGAGTTAGCGAGAACTCTGTAATGTCAGATGATTGTCTAAATATAGTTCTTTCGTGAGAGCTCGGGACTACACCCCTCCGGTCAAGCCTCATCCCCTGATATGGTATTGTCAATCTGACGTTTCACCAGTAATTTATTCCGATTTCAATAGTAGACATTTGTAACCTCCGGACTACACCCCTCCGGTCAAGCCTCATCCCCTGATATGGTATTGTCAATTTGACGTTTTACCAGTAATTTATTCCGATTTCAATTCGGTGAAATGTTGTGACGTCACAGCGTTGGTTGCTATTGGAAATTATCAAAACAATATGGCGTCGCTATGAAAACAGACCATATATTTGCATTATTGTGTAAGGAAAAATGATGAAAAAAGCACACAATAGTTCATTTTCTCATATTTTTCCTACATAATTACATTCATTACGTAGAAATATGGTATTCCTTGCATTGTGAACTTGATCTTTTACCAAAGTAACTATAATTTTAATCAAAACAAATAATTCAAGCGAGGTTGGTGGTTGGTAATTCTAATGATGTAGCGGTACTTCCATTGTATTTTTGCACTAGAATTTTGTTTTGAAAATACATCTAACATTTCTAAAAACAAATTAATTAAATTTTATATTTACATTGCAGGTATATCAGAAGAAAGAAGACATCGCCATGTGTATGTGTTGTTACGTTTTTGTTTTTTGTTTTTTTTGTTTTTTTTTGTGTTTTTTTTTTTTTTTATTAAACTGTACCCCTGCATGGGCCTTCTGTTCTTACTTTCTCCCAATCAACTCACAAAAAAGTTAAAAACCTTTCTCTAAAACTTTTAATCCCTTTCCATTGAATTTTTAGGGTCAAAAGTTTCAAATCGTTTAACTTTAGAAGAAACAGAATATGGTTGTTGCTGACCCAAGTAAGACAGACCGAAAAAAATCATAAAAGAGACCGACAAATTCTAGGTGTAAATATTTGAAGCCATGGCATTTTCTATCAAGTCGATGAAACTAAACTGTCTTTTCTGGTTTGTAAGAGAGACCGACATATTCAAGGTGTAAATAAATGAAGCCGGTGAACATCCTATCTAGTCAATCAAACTTAGGCAACTCTTCTTGTTAGTAAGAGAGACCTACATATTCTAGGTATGAATAATCGCAGCCGATGAACATTCTTTCTGGTCAATTAAACTAAAACGTCTCTTCTGGTTGGTAAGAGATACCAACATTGTATATATGTAAATAAATGAAGCCCGGTAAATTTCTATCTTGTCAATCAAACTAAACCGTCTTTTCTGGTAAGTAAGAGACACCGACATATTCTAGGTATGAATAATTGAAGCTGATGAATATTCTTACTGTTCAATTTACTTTAATTATATAATTCTCTCCCGGTTAGAAAGAGAGACTGACATATTCAAGTTCTTAATAATTGATGCCGATGAAGAGCCTATCTGGTCAATCAAACTTAACCGTCTTTTCTGGTTAAAAAGAGAGACTGACATATTCAAGTTGTAAATAATTGAAGCTGATGACCAGTCTATCTGGTCAATCAAACTAAACCACCTTTTCTGGTTAGGAAGAGAGACCCACATATTCAAGTTGTAAATAATTGATGCCGATGAAGAGTCTATCTGGTGAATCAAACTAAACCGCCTTTTCTGGTTAGGAAGAGTGACCGACATATTCAAGTCGTAAATAACTGATGCCGATGAAGAGTCTATCTGGTGAATCAAACTAAACCGCCTTTTCTGGTTAGAAAGAGTGACCGACATATTCAAGTTGTAAATAATTGATGCCGATGAAGAGTCTTTCTGGTGAATCAAACTAAACCGCCTTTTCTGGTTAGGAAGAGTGACCGACATATTCAAGTTGTAAATAATTGATGCCAATGAAGAGTCTATCTGGTGAATCAAACTAAACCGCCTTTTCTAGTTAGGAAGAGTGACCGACATATTCAAATTGTAAATCAATGATGCCGATGAAGAGTCTATCTGGTGAATCAAACTAAACCGTCTTTTCTGGTTAGGAAGAGTGACCGACATATTCAAGTTGTAAATAATTGATGCCGATGAAGAGTCTATCTGGTGAATCAAACTAAACCGCCTTTTCTGGTTAGGAAGAGTGACCGACATATTCAAGTTCTAAATAATTGATGCCGATGAAGAGTCTGTCTGGTGAATCAAACTAAACCGTCTTTTCTGGTTAGGAAGAGTGACCGACATATTCAAGTTGTAAATAATTGATGCCAATGAAGAGTCTATCTGGTGAATCAAACTAAACCGCCTTTTCTGGTTAGGAAGAGTGACCGACATTTTCAAGTTGTAAATAATTGATGCCGATGAGGAGTCTATCTGGTCAGTCAAACTAAACCGACTTTTCTGGTTAGTAAGAGAGACCGACATATTCAAGTTGTAAATAATTGATGCGCCGAAGAAGAGTCTATCTGGTCAATCAAACTAAACCGCCTTTTCTGGTTAGGAAGAGTGACCGACATATTCAAGTTGTAAATAATTGAAGCTGATGACCAGTCTATCTGGTCAATCAAACTAAACCGACTTTTCTGGTTAGGAAGAGAGACCGACATATTCAAGTTGTAAATAATTGAAGCTGATGAAGTGTCTATCTGGTGAATCAAACTAAACCGCCTTTTCTGGTTAGGAAGAGTGACCAACAAATTCAAGTTCTAAACAATTTATGCTGATCAAGAGTCTATCTGGTCAATCAAATTAAACCGCCTTTTCTGGTTAGGAAGAGAGACCAACATATTCAAGTTCTAAATAATTGAAGCAGATGACCAGTCTATCTGGTCAGTCAAACTTAACCATCTTTTGTGGCTAGGAAGAAAGACCAACATATTCTATGTGTAAATATTTGAGAGACTGACATATATTCTAGGTATGAAAATTTGAAGCCGATGAACATTCCTTCTGGTCATTCACACTAAACCACCCTGGCTGGTAATTATTTGCCACCTTTGGAAAACAACATAGACTTCCATGTATTTTCATGAAAAACCACTCGGAGGCTTAGTTCAATACTTCAGCTCCTCTATTCCAAAACAAAATCGTGTGACCAATAGTCTTATTAAAATTTTGTTTTCTGTAAACTGAATTTAAAATAATGACAGCTAGGACAGTGCCCAACCTGAATGACCTTCCAGAATTTCTCATTTCATCAGCGGGATTGTCAGATGAGTGTGCGCCTAAGTGGGGTCTTAAACTTAGTTTATATATGGGAGCTAATGTTTTCTCAGGTCGCTGATGTGGTGTTGTCATTTTGACAATTTCCAACTGCTGCACTATTCTGATTCCAATTCTCTGACTTACACATTTGCTACTGTCGTTGTTTATGTTTCGTTAGTTCAAAAGGGAAGGAAGAAAAACAACAATAATAAACGTGTCACCTATTTTTCTCTTGATTTCCAAATAAAAAACAGATAAATTAACATGAAACACCAGTTTTAAAGCACATTAACTCGTTCAAATTATTATTATACAAATAATTATCCACATGTTATATGCAGTCGTCATACACGGCGACCATTTGTTTTCATAGCCGTAGCAACAAATAGTCACGTGACTGAACAAATAAACCGGAAGTTCAAAGTCCCGAATAGAAGACTTTTGTGTTAGTCGCGAAAACTTATGACATTCTTAACTGGACGTTAAATTGACGCTTTTCCATGAGACAATCATGGTCACTAAAATATGAAAGTATTTTAAATCAGTATTCAAGGTGATTGTTTCCAACTAATGATAAGTATTCATAATATTTACCATTTCAGCAAAATTAATTGATCATTTAGAAATCACAGAGGCGATTGTCAATCGTTTAATAATCATGATTAAGGCTTACGCCCATTTCCGTACCGAACAATAGTTTTGATAAAAGTCGGACTTTATGTACGATACCGTAAGAAAAACTGATGTGCATCGTTCTCGTTTTGATACCAGTTTCAATGATTTAATTTGTCTTTGTAATGTGTGTGTGCACATATTATATTCAGGTCAGTTTATGTAGGTGGGTGGTCACCTTTTGAGCAATAGCTGTTCACTCGAGTCTTACGTTTGCTGACGGCATCGTATTGACCGTGATGATAATTGAAAGGTTTAGTGCAAGAACATGTCTAAGTCAACTTTTGTCAAAAATTGAGTTCTTGGTGGCATTGCCTTCTACATACAAAAAGCTACATTCTGATATATAGTTTATGATACCTTTTTCATTTTTGTTCGTATGAAAATCGTAGTAAGAGCAGTGCAAGAAATGCATTAGTCCACACATTCCACAGTGCTTGATGCAAGCAAAGAAATGTTACCATCGGCTGTTGTATTTTTAAATAATTTGTTCTTATATGGTTTTAAGAGCTCAAAACATCCACCGTATATCAGGCAATGAGCAATTTTACCTCTGTAAAAGGATGTATTTTAACAAAATTCCAGCCAAAAACGTGTGTGGAAACAAATAAAATGGGGGTTTGGACTTAGACACATCATTCTTGCATTAACACATTTGATAAACATTTGAAGGGGTGGTCTCACGGTATATGAAATTTACATAGGGTTCTGCCCACGCACCGATTTTTATAATATTATGCATATTGCTTGGTTGGTGCATGGCCACTTCATAAGTAATTTAGATTTTCTCTTAACTACTTAAAATTTTTAAATACAACATTTTGTATTAGTGGGGGTCTGAATATAGGGGTATGTGTGATTTAAGTCGCCCATAACCGTCATAAGAGTCTCTTCCTAGTTCTGTTTGTTTGTAAAATAATCTAGAATGATCACCCATCATTTTTGTATTGCATAATTGTTGATAGCTTTAATATTAAATTCAGCTGATTATCATTTGTTTTGAAGATGACCCCAAATTTTAGCTCCATAATGGCGAAACCACATGTTTGTTTTTCAATTTTAACATGTTCCAGGTTTTGTCAACCTATAATATTAACCTCAAATTAGGCTACACATATATAGATTATCTGCTGAAATTTTCGTGAAATTTGAAGACCGGTAACATCTTTTTCTAGAACATTGAATAATACAAGTCAGCATTTTGAAAAACGTAAAATTAATAATGATTTATCCAATTATAAGTATTTCATGTTATTAACTTACATGTTACAAAGCAAAATTTTTGTGAATAATTTTCCAGGTAAAAATTGTTTGTGTCTTGCTTGACCATCAACTACTATATATGCTTTAAATATTGATTTAAGCGAGACTTGGACCTTATAAAGCATATCTGCCAATTATTTTTAGTTTTCATGATTAGATTTTAGAACATGATTCTATCTATAATTTAGCCATTATCTATAATTTATTCATGTTTATGATGCAACTGCCTAATTTTTACTGTTTTGATATTTTTTTTCTAAAAATTAAGTTGTTTAGGTATTGTTTTAATTAATTTAATGAACTTATACTGCTATATTGCTGATTTTCACATTCTGTAACTCATGTCATATGGAAAAACCTAAAGGATGTAGCATTTTGCATGAAATAAGCAGATGAGGCTAAGGACAATTCATTTCCTGCTGATTTTATCACAACCTCAGAAAAAACACCCCACCCACCCAAGTATATAATGAATCAAAACCAATAGGATGAAGAGAGAAAACGAAATCTCAATAGATAAAATTATATGATATGTTACTAACAAGAGGAACTGGTTAACTACTTGTGTTTTTTTTTTCTTTTCTCCTCCATTTGAAGTAATATATGCATGTACTTGACAGCAATTTACCAATATATAATAGCATGTTTGAAACAGGTTATACCATATACGAGGGTGGGTCAGAAAGTTCTGTCATAGGTGTTATATCTTTGTTAATAGACATGATAGATTGCTGTATTATACCTTGATTGAAAGGGCTACATTTCTCCTTTATAATGATGCCAAAAGAATGCCCGAAAGAAATAAATACTTCGAAATAGACGCCTTGAAAGACATCTGGGGTAAAACCAATGGCACTTTTTCTTGAATTTGTTAATATTATTTTAAGAAAAACGACTTCGAAAAAATATAATCCATGCAATATATTGTTCAAACATAGATGAATATATCCTGCAAAAATCAAAATTATTCAACTGAATTTAATTGAGTTATTGGAAAATGAAATATTGAAATTGGCTTGTTGTGCATACATTAAAATTACAGTTAAAATTCGAAGGGCATTGACTGACATCTACACGTAGACCAGGGATCTTAAATACATTTAGCCATTTTATTGTTTTATCCCAGTGTGCCCTGTAGTAAACTCATGAAAACGCAAGCAAATAAAATGGTTCAGCGGTGCCAAAAATGTTAAAGGGGTACGTATTTTAATGACGTCATATATGTCGCTGTATTATAAAGTCAGCATAGCATCGATAAAGGTAATTTTTGTCACATTGTTTTTCTAAATATACTATTATTTATCACGGTAAAGTTGGAGAAAATTTGATCGGTAGTTATGAAGATATGACGCACGAAACGCACACAATAATATTCACAAATTCTAGGAAACATGCCATTGGTTTTACCCCAGGTGTCTTTCAAGGCGTCTATTTCTAAGTATTTATTTCTTTCGGGCATTCTTTTGGCATCATTATAAAGAAGAAATATAGCCCTTTCAATCAAGGTATAATACAGGAATCTATCATGTCTGTTAACAAAGTTATAACACCTATGACAGAACTTTCTGACCCACCCTCGTATCAAATCTGAGATGAAAGTTATTAATCTTATGCATGCATTTAATCATCTAGGCAAACCTATTACTGGAAGTTTCAAACATACTTCCAACACTTCACAATTGGAAACCCTTAATCGAAATGGGGCTTTGTACTTATAAACTTGCATGTAGCTGACAGATTTTTTTACCTAGCATATAATTGACAAAACAGCTAAGATTTCTAACCAAGTAGGATCAAAGAAGAGTATCTAGACAACTATCAGCATGAAATTACAAACATGTTGCTGCATTTATAATTGACTATTTATTAAAATAAGCCCATGAACAACTTATGGATTCATAAATGTGTTAAAGGCCTTGAGATTTTTATACATCAAGTTTGGATATTTGTCTGAGTGTTCAGTTGCATTATTCATTACTCTAATATTCATTTCGAAAACAGAAACCATATTTAAATGGTAAACACATTGTCGATAATGGATATGTTTAATGAAGAATTAAAATAAATCTGATATTTAAAGTGGAAGCTATACCTGAGCATCACATCTGAACACTTCCAAAGAGTAAAGCCTGTCACATTGCTGAATTATGCACTTGCTAAATAAGTATAAAGATAACAATGATCGAAACGTTAGAAAGTGCCAATGTATTTGGTATTCTTGTCAATCTTTTAACTAAAGTTGGCATCAGCAACAATTAAATATGTAAAGTTATGAATAAGTATAATCTTATAAATGACAATACAAAGATGGTAAAACAAATGGAGGAATCTATTAAATGTCTGTTACCGTTATGGTGGTCAGTCACAAATTAAATGAATTTTTTTCAAAAAGAAGTATCCAAATACATTTAAACCTAAAGAAATAATAAGTGATGAAATTATAGAAACAAAAACATTTCATTAATATATGTAAACCTGAAAGTGTTTTCTGATCATTTGTATTAAAAATTAACAATAACTTTGAGGTAGGTCACTATAAAATATGTGAAATTGCCAAATCAAATAAGCATTTTTATATTAAGAATTCATATTACTTATGTGATTTATCATTTCTAATGATAAAATTATGGAATGACATGATTTTACATGAAAAAACAGCTAAAAACATTAAAATCCATTTTTGTCAAAAATTTACCAACATGTATATCATGTACATTTCAACAATGTTACCGGTTTTGAAAATTTATAAAATTTTACCAGCATAAAGAGGGTACCACTGGCCAATTTTATAGACAGTATCATAGGTTGACAAGCACTGGAACATATCAAAATATGAGACACAAATTGTCATTCTCGAAAATATTTTTGATAAAATTTTGACAATTTCAAGCTTAAGTTTCCATAAAAAGTCTATCTGTAATCTATTTAAGCCAAAATGGTATCAAAATAACCCATATGGAGTCCTTTTTGAATTCCAGTTTTAATTTGTTTAATAAAAGTTAAATAAGTGATAATATAAAGGCAAAATATGACGCAGGTATGGTCACAAAGGTGGAGTAAGTCAGGGTGCTATCCTGAGACTTAAAAATGTTTTTCAAAACAAATAAATGCATTTTCATAGGTGTTAGAATGAATGCATTCACCATGCAAAGCAAGGGCAAAATTGGTGCGTGGGCGCATATGAGAGTCTCCCGTATCTTTCAACGAAATTTCATGACATTGTAGCTTTTAGACGTTCAGGAGCCAATAGACCCTGGTGCACCATGCCGGGGATTTTTGTAGGGTATAATTTTCTAAAAGCCCATCCAATTCCCTTCAAAATGACACTTGTTAGCACTCTGACCGTTGGGGCGTTTGGACGTAGCAGCCTTTTGAATGCATTACGTACGTGACATGTTGCCAATTTCATGAAAATCGTCATAAAATCAACATTTGGTATATTTTTATGAAGTTTTGTGTTAAAACAAACACGAAAATTAGCAAATAGAAAAATATGCAAAAACAGATGCTTTGCTATGAGCATAATTCATTGTACCACGTATGGTAACGTATGTAACAAAATTTGCAGTAGACGTTCCATATGAAAAAAAAAAAAAAAAAAAAAAAAAAAAAAAAAAAAAAAACAGTGCATCGAATTCCTAACGCATATAAACAAACTGATGGTGTGGAAATATTTTTGAATAAAGTCTGTTATCAAAATTAGTTCACTCAAATGTTTGTACTTTGTTTGCAGCTGCATGTCATATATTGAAACTTGTGTCGTCCCCACTTGCCAGTATACATATATTAACGTGTAAAACAAAATCATACTTAGTCATTCTCAGTGGGACACTGGGGAATAGTACAATTCAGCGATACATTCTAGTTTAAACTAGACATTGCCTAAATGCTACACTTATCATAAACCAATGACATCTATTGATTGTTACCGAGTGGTTTGTCATTGGTAACGTAGATAACGGCAAGATACCGTAAGAGCATTCCCTGCATACAGAGGGCTGAGGTGAAATAAGTTGTGAGGATTTGCTTCGAAATAATGAATTTAGTGTTTGCAAGTAAGTCTGCTGTCCAAATTATTTAACCAACAATGTATGGACTTTGTTCGCAACTGTAAGCCGTTGAGTGAAACTTGTATCGTTATTGCTCGACTACATACATGTATTTGACATACATGTATACATATTTGAAAATACATAATATACTTTCTTGAGGGGTCATTGGGGGAAAAACTCAATTCAATGGCGCATTTTCAGTTTAAATTCGCCATTGTTTTTTTAATGGTTACAAACTTAATACTAACACAGCGCCACCTTAATGCATGTCGCCTAGTGTCTTGTTATATGGTAACGTAGATACCGGTAAGTGTCGTAAAGTCATTTCCACTTATACAAAAAGGGCTGAGATTCCTAAACGCTTATGAATCTGTACAAAAATAAAACACATTTCAGATTTCAGAATTTGGCTCTTAAATAGTTTCAGTGTTTTTGGTCAACATTATATATTCTAATAAGTCTTTCAATCAAGAAATTCACTAGATATTACAATACAACAATCAATCTTCGTCATTTTTATGCAAGCAAAATGTGATGGTGGATTGATAAAGTTCTTTAGTTTAAACATATTTATTTCATCTGATAACATATAATACAAACATGAATATACACAGTCAAACAGGATCAGAGCGGAAGCAAACTGCTTATTTAGCTCCTCTCCTGCAACAAAGATATTAATTATGCACTAATAATGACGGATAAAATAAAATTAAAACTGAGATCCTTTAAGAGCAGTGAACATATTAATGAGAAAGGGGATGGGCCATACCGCGGTTTCGACTATTAATGTCTCGTCAGTGACCCTTTAGAATTTGGCAACATGGAGCCAAAGAGAATAACTGAGTTGTGATATTAATTTTAAGTTAACATTTTATAGTCTGCTGAATTGTATTGTGCATTAGGTAACAAAAAGTAATAGTTGTTCTACTATACGGACATAAAGTTTATGTAGATACATTTGGATATCAGATACGAAATTTTTTTGATCAAAAAGAGAAAAAGAGGTTCGTATGAAGTCAAATAAAGAAGTATATCAGTTCAAAGAACGATACATATAGGATTTGTGTCTCCAATATAATTATTCCATGTTATTTCATGACTTGAGTAAATATTTACATAGGTTAACTCTACATAGGGGATTCACATGCTGTATCATCAAAATATTCGTACTTAGTGTATATTATAGCTTTGCGCCTAATCGTTTCATGGATTACTTAAAAGAAAAGAAAAAATGTGATTATAGTTTCAGAAGTTAATAAGAAGAACAAGAAAAAAAAACTTTAAGGAAAGAATACAAGAGTCATGGGAGAGGATATAAGAGAGGGTTGTTGGGTGTGCAGTAAAAACAATTTTGCAAAGAAAATCAAAATCTTTGAGTATCATGTATATACTTTTGAACTGCTTCAAAGATAGGGGTGTTAGCACGCATTGTCAACGTATTGTTCCCATACAAAATTACTTGTAGAGATAGATTACAAAATGCGGTAATAGAGGTAGTGAGTGCGATTCGTTGGATGGTATACAAAGGACAAGATAAACAATAGTGCGCTGTGTTTTCTATTCCCCCACACTGACAGAGTGGAGAGTCTACAATTTTTTTCTCATAAAGGTCATGATTCAGTGAGCTACAGTTTGTTCTAAGACGAGTGTGTAAGATTTGCAACTTTCTGTTATGTGTATAGTAATACTTAGGAACAGCTACATTACCCTGGTTTAATTTTCTTTTGAAGGAAGTAATAGACTCAGCGTTTCTGGTATCTAAAGGAAGTTCATTCCAAATTCTAATAGTTGAGGGAAGAAAGGACTCATAATAATATTTAGTACGCGCGGGTATGTTCTGAATATTATTTGAATTACGTAAGTTATAAGTGGATGCGGCACTGACAGGTTGTGGAACAAGAGAGGAGAGGTATGAAGGAGATAAATTATGATACATTTTATAAAATAAAGTTAATTTATGTTTTTTACGTCTTTCTTCTAATGATTCCCATTTTGTTTCATATTCAAGATTTTCTATTGAAACCAATTTAGTACAACCTGTTACTATCCTAGCTGCCTCATTTTGTATTTTATCAAGTTCCTCTTTTTCGTAATCTGCACAATTGTCCCATATATTGTCTCCATATTCCAGAATAGGTCTAATAAAACTAAAATATATTATTTCTAAAGATTTCCTGTCAGATTCATATTTAAGTTTCCTCATAGCATTTACCCTTTTCCATGCTTTGTCTTTTATATAATCGATATGTTTATGCCATGTACAGTCATTACTCAAGAAAATTCCTAAATGTTTATGCGATTCCACTTCGACAATTTGAGAACCCTCCATAAAGAGTGGTGGGTGTACAGGTTTAATGCGTTTACGAGATGCTAAAAAGGATTCTGTTTTAACAGGATTGAATAAAACGAGCCATTTTTTAGCCCACTTAAGAATTTTATCAAGATCAATATTTAAAAGTTCTGCAGCAGTGTCAGGATTTTCTACAGTTATAAATAAGCTTGTATCGTCCGCAAAGAGACGTATATTACAGCCAATTTCAGCAACAATATCGTTAATAAATAGCAAGAAGAAAAGAGGTCCTAGAATCGATCCCTGTGGAACGCCAGCCCGAATATATGTCCATTCAGACTCTGCACCAGGAAGAACTACTCTCTGTTTTCTGTTTGTCAAGTATGAACGAAACCATCGAAGTAAATTTCCAGATATACCTGCAGCTTCTAGTTTAAGTAAGAGACCCTCATGCCACACACGGTCGAACGCCTTACTTATATCACAAAAGACAACACGTACTTCTTTCTCAGAGTCAAGAGCTTGAGTTAAAAAGTTGTAAAGATATGTTAGTTGGTTAGTTGTAGAATCACCTGGAATAAAGCCAGATTGTAAAGGGGATAGTATGTTGTTTTCATTTAAATGATTGTATAGATGTTTGAAGACCACGCGTTCGAACAGTTTTTCAGGATTACAAAGAAGAGATACAGGTCGATAGTTTGAAGGAGAAGAGCTAATGCCACCTTTGTCTATTGGAGTAACATATGATAACTTCCAGTTGTCAGGAAATACACCAGTTCTTAGTGAATAGTTGAAGAGATTACAGAAGGGTTGAGACAGTTCTACAGAAAGTTCACGTAATACTCGGTTGCTTATCCCATCAGGGCCTGCAGCTTTCCCAACAGGGAGGGATTTCAAGGCTAATATGACTTCTTCAGAGGTGATATTTAAATTATCCAGTTGCGAGTGCACATCATAAGGTGTTATGTCCGGTAACTCAGTCCCGTAATCATCAATTAAAGTTTGCTTTTTGAAGAACTCATTAAGGATATTTGCCTTGTCTATGTCGTCTGTAACTGTTCTGCCGTCATGTTCAAGAGAAGGAAGAGACTGTTTAGAACCAGGAGAAATAACAGATTTGAGGGTACGCCACCAGTCTCGAGACGAGGGTGACCCTGTTTTTAATTTATTTGCAATATTATTTTTATGAGTTTCCTTAGATTCCCTTATTAATTTCGTTATTTTATTTCTGAGATTCTTAAATTTATTCCAGTGTTGCTGAAGGCCAGACCGTTTAGCTTTCCGATATAATCGTTTACGTTGTCGTATTAAACATTTAATGCTGGTATTAATCCAGTACGGCTCGCCTGGTCTTATTCTAGTTAATCTATTTGGAATGCATTCCATAGCCAAAGACATTATTTGATTTGAAATGTTAAGAGCATATTTGTTAACATCTGCGTCATAAGGTTTTCCCAAATGATTGACGAAGCTTTTTCTCTCAGAAGAGGATAGTTGCCTTGGTCGTAAGACCAAGTTCTACGAAGAAAAGATTTACACTTAGGTTTACTGAAATTAAGGAATGCGTATACTGGACAGTGGTATCGAAGCTCTTGTGTAAGGAAGGGATCTCCAACTCCACTCAAGATAACTTGGTCTTTATTACTTGTAAGAATTATATCTATCAGCGAAGAAGACTTTTCGGTAAAATGTGTGTGTTCGTCGATTACTTGTTCAAAAGAAAGCTGTTCGCAAAGGTCGTTTATTTTGGCTGAAAGTTGTGGGTTTAGCATATCATAATTAAAATCTCCGGTAATAATAATATCCTGGATACCAGTGTCCATGGCTAAGTGAATAGAGTCTTCTATAGAAGAAAAGTGTTCAGCTCTAGGGGGCCTGTAAAATAAACCAAATAGAATATGTTTGAGGTTCAGAGTTAGTTCTATCCAAATGCATTCAATGCCATTTGGTTCAATATCTCGTCTTCTTTTATATTGAAGAGTTTCCTTCACATACAAGAGAACTCCTCCGTAGCCGTCAGCCCGGTCTTTGGGCTCAGGTTTGTGGTAAAGCTGGTGGGAAATATCATCATCAAAGTTCTTTAGCCATGGTCATGTGACATAGCCTTACAGCTGGTGTGTAACAAGGCACTATAGGGCTAAACTTGTTTAACTACATAAAAATGAGCCTTGCAGATATGTCTATTGACGTCAAGATTGGTGTCATCAAGGCTTTTGAGTGAGTGTGCTTTAGCTAATTCAAACGTCATACCATAATCCAAGGGATCGACAAAATGGTGGATTTTTGTGGGGTTGGCAAGATATCTTTATTTACTTCTATTATGTTAAAACTATTGAGTTCTAAATTGGTATTTTCTGCCGGAAACTACACATGATGTTGTAATGTTAGACCATCATGTGTTTTGTATTACACAGAACTGAAACTCTCATATGTTTGCTTAAATGTGACCGCTGAAAAAATGTTGGCAAAATGTACTTTGTTAGTGAAATTATAAATGATTATACATGTAATTATACCGGACCGATGTGGTAAGACAGAGAGTGTCAGTGCTAAACGAGCGTTCTTCTTCATTGAGAGCAACATTAAGCGAGACTCCTTGAGGCTGTGTTCCTCTTTTGATTGGTTATACACCTTACATGCATTAAATGGTTAGTTAAAGATGGATACTTGTATGAAATCTGCAAAACCCAACATAATTAGGTTGCTAATGATGATAATGTAGTCACTAATGTTCTAAACCAAGATACACAGTGGGGAGCGTCGTGACCTAGTTGTACAGTGTCGAGCACAGGAGTGAGAACTTGGTTGTTCAAAATTTTCTTTACCGTGAATTTTCTACAAGTATACGATCAAAAACAAAAAACGGCAACAAAGGAACAATATTATATTTACTCCTTCTAACATCAAGTAAGAATCACTTTAAAATAATCAGTAGCAAGCAACAATGGTGGTTATGGGACAGAAAACACTTAATAGCTGCCCTCTTTATCACGAAAATTTTTCATTTTGCACAGTTACTGTCTGCGATACCGCAAGCTACATGCATTTTATTTAGACGGATACAGTTTTGTAGTTTAAATGCATAAGAAAGAACCAGATCAGAACAGAACTCCGGTTTCCATGAAAATGTATAATAGTATTAATGGGTGTAAGTACTATGGTCACTCTAGCGGTTATATCTTTGATCGCATCTCCTTTGAACTACTGCATAAGCTGCCCTTGAGAACAAGACAGAACATGTTACACGTAAAATGGTGAATTTGTAAGAGTGGCTATTCTATAGCACCTTCAATATCTTATTTAAACTTCTGTAAGAAGTACATGTCAGGGATGAAAATTCACATTACTGGCGTGTCTGGAAATAGTGTTTAAGTAGGCTGGGCTGGAGCAGACCCTTCGTGTGTCTTACTCAGTCCACTGAGGTTCATATGGTAGTTGTTTTTTTTTTTTTTTTTGCTCCAAAGTTTCTTTGTTTGTTTGAATTGATGCTCGGCGTCCCAGTCAACAGCTATGGTCATGTCGGGACGTTGCCTCCATTTTATTGGACTTACATATGTATACCCAAAATAAAGACGTTATGACATCCAAAAATCGCTTCAAATATAACCACCCAACTAAACCATTGAGACTTACATGTATGAATGGCTCGACTTAACCACTTTTTCTGGACAGGCTCAGACCTGAGCGGTTAACCAGTAATCAGATGGTCAGTCAGTCAGTAGTTTCAGTTGTGTTACCTGTGATCCTAAAAAAGGTACACGTAGGCAATGGTCAGGAAAAGGCGCAATCAGAAAGAAATTCACACTTCAAAAACCGAGGTGGGAAAACAACTAAATTAACAATTAGGCACTTATACTTAGAAAGCATATACAGGCTGTATCTGTGGTGTAGTTTTAGTTTTATTGTGAAAGCATGGATGCATTTTATGAGCAAATCCACATAAATACACACTTTTACATTGATTCACAAACGTCCCAAGGTTGTATTTCTTTTGTGGTCCTACATGTTTTTGTTTTAGGATTTTGTGTCGATTTCTGAAGTCACACGGAAGTAGTTAAGTTCAGGTACATGTAGTTGTATGGCCACCTTTAGTGCAATGGCTGCTCACTCAGCTAATATAATGTTCTTTAGAGCCTTCACTTTATGGTCTATTTGATACGTATGATATATTATACCGATCGTAGTAGACTGTGATTTATTATACCGATCGTAGTAGACTGACGTCACAGCTTTACCATTAACATTATGAAGGAAGTGAATGTATTTGACCAATCGCAACAGGCGAGTCATTCAGTTTTATAACGGTAAATCTGTGACGTGAGTCTACGATCATAATAGAACTATACAATTATGTGAATGCGCAAATTTATATTTTAGCAGAATAGAACCGCAATAAATAAATTTTATTCCAGACTTTTCAGACTTAATTGTTATCAGGCGAGCGAGTGTTGCCCTTTTGGCTCTCATTTCTTTCATTTTTAGGACAGATATTCAGTAAATTTAATTTACTAATTGAAATAATTATGGGAGAAGAATGATAATGTGCTATGAATTATAAGAATTTAATTCTATAGATCAAATACAAAATTGTAACGTACGTTACCATGCCATTACGTAAAATATGTTACCGTTATCATGAAGCATGGTCTGTAGTAGATTTTTGTGTGCTTTTAATACATTTTAGGACAGATATTCAATAAATTTAATTTCATAATTGAAATAACTGTGAGAGAAAAATGATAATCTGCAATTAATCATTGAAGTATATGATTCTATAGTGAAAATACAAAATTGTTACATACGTTCCCATGACAGTACGAAAAATATGTTACCATTATCATGAAGCATAGTCTGTAGTTGATTTTTTCAAGTTCTTTTAATTCCTATGGAAGTTTTATTTCGAAAACTGGGATGGTGTTCATAGTGGAGATGGAAATGACATGAATCCTGCACTTCCGGATACAAGCATGAAACTTGGCAGATATGTTTATAAGCATGAACTATTTGAAATTTTCTCGTTAGCCAATCAAAATTACTCCAATTTTCAAGATGGCGGCTCGAAATTTCAAGATGGCTGCCAAAATAAATATTAAATCAGAAAATGGTGTTCTAGTCAGTGAGAAAAAAACTTAATAATGCTGAAAATAATAGTTCTGGATTATTTGCAAATAAATAAATATTTAATTGAGTCAATATTGCCTTTGTGGGATTTTAGAAGGGGCACACAATGGGGAAAAGTAAGGCAATTTTGCTGAAAAAGCTGTTTTGCAACATAACTCTTTTTATACTTAAGTGAAAACAAAAACTAAATTCAATTGTCATTATTGCCTTTACTCAAGTTATGAATAACATAGTTTCAGTTTTAATGGGTACTGGAAATAAGGTCTATTTGAATTATGGGGTTGCTGAGGGGCAAAATTTGAAATTGATTAGAATGGCTTTTATGAAGAATCGTGAAGTTTCTAACCTTTACTGGGAAATATGAAAATTTAAAATGCAATTCTTCTTCATTTACTTTTTCTTCTTCTTCTTCTTCTTCTTCTTCTTCTTATTATTATTATTATTATTATCATTACTATTATTATTATTATAAAATATCATGATAAACGATTTTAACATGAAATGAACTATATACAGCCAAAAAGTGCTACTTAGGATTGCAATAAATTTAAGCTGGCTACTGATGCTTCCAAATAGTTTTCGTTCATACC
Organism: Rugalucina vietnamica; assembly: GCA_964017185.1. NCBI lineage: Eukaryota > Metazoa > Mollusca > Bivalvia > Lucinida > Lucinidae > Rugalucina > Rugalucina vietnamica. The sequence goes on from OZ024870.1 coordinate 41,652,812, forward strand.
AACGACGTTCATACCAACGACGACAACAGAAACAACAAGTGCATGTACTACTAATACTTTTCATCTTTAATGTATCATATGCAAATCAAATTTCTGTGCGCATCTTTAATCTTTAGTTGTACATTTTTGAAAGTGGATGAATAGGACATTTTAAGCTCCAACCTCCCGCTTGAAAGTTAAGGAAGTCTATTAGAAAGTTTTCATTCATTCTGGATTTCATCAATATGATTGCATCGTCACAGATTCTATTTTCTTCATAATGTGCTACTGTTCTGTTGGAGGAGTAGCACCAGCTTGATTGGTTCATGAAGCCTGGTCGCTAGACTCTATCCGTGTCTTTAATTCTTAATGAGACTTTACGGATGTCTTTGTAGCATTTCCGTTTTTTCGCCTTGAGAGTGGATTCCATCCTATAAGTCTATGCAGAAAACATTTCTCTAGATGTTGCTCATGAGGCATTCCTATATAAAGTTGGTGCATTTTAGCACCATTTGCATTTTTTGTGTCCTTGATTTCTCCAGACCACTGTGTCTGTAAGCTTGTTTTAACGCTTGATTTTAAGTTTTCTCAAGCACCTTAAGTAGACATGTTGATCTCTTTGAATGATGTTGATATAATAGCCATGCCATGCATGAATATAGGAGAGTTGACTAAGCCATGTAGACTTTCAGCTTGGTATCGACCTTTGTTTCATTTCGCTTATACATTTGCACATATTCTTCCAAATGCCACACTGGCTTTTGCTGTTCTAGTCATCAATACGCACTGTTCTGGAGAAACTGCTTCTCGGGTAGATGGCTGTATTAAACAAATCAGTATTTGTCCTCTGTGTCTATTGTGGGTTCGAGCCCCGCGGTGGCAAGATGTGAGACAAGCCACCTTCTGCTAGCGGGTGTGCCAGGTGTTTTTCTCTCGGGAATCTCCCGTTAGTGCCCACCTACTGATTGGCCCGTGAGCTTAAATAATCTTGAAAGGGACGTACAACTGAATTAAAAAAGTATTTGTCCATTCGTGGTGATTAGCGGATTATTGTACAGCTTTCCTGTGCCGATTGGAGCACAACATTTGTCTCTTTTGTTGATTGTAAGGTCATAGCTATCACAGGTAATCCATGCGGATCTGTTGCACCATGCATTTATGCCTACAAGCTGGTATTCTTCGCCATTTCCCTTATCTTTGTCATCTGCATAGAGTATCTCATCAAGAACATCTATATGCACCTTAGTTTTAGTTTTCAACTTCCGCTGGTTGAATAACTTTCCATCAAAAACGTTCCTGATTGGAAAATGAGTATCACAGACTTAAACGGCTTCAATTAGTATTGCAAATGATATCATACACAATGGTGTTGTCCCCTAGCACAACCCTGTTTGGCCTTATTTGTCATATCACAAGGTTAATAGAACTCCCCATCGTCTTGTGCATGCATATCATCATTCCCACAGGATGACCATTTGACCATGATTTACTCTGACAGCCTATATCTTCGCAAGTCTCTCACAACTTTGTTTAAATTTTTGGTGAAGTTGACAAGCGCCATATATAGGTCTGCTTTCTGTTCTTGACATTGCTCATGAAGTTGTCTTGCTATATGAAAATCATCTATTGTCTCCCTGTCATCTCTGAATCAGCATTGACTTTCCGGAATAAACCCTGGCTGTCAAAGACTTCAGGATTTCCTTTCTGTGTGTAAAGATGAATGTTTTGTGGGAATTATTCCTTCCTCCACGCAGCCACGGTGAAACAGCTCTTTCAGTCTCTCTGTCATGGATAGCCCCCAGACGGCAGCGGAACTTGCATTTGAACATGGAAATTTGCCAGCTGAGAGTCTGCTAGAGACTTCTTTGAACTACCCTTGTATATTTGATTTTAATTCTAATTTGATCTTAAGTATATTTTTCTGGCTATCGTAGCCGATTTATAAGAGATCACTGATGACGATTTAGTACTTTTTAGTATTTTATTGTCTTTCATCCATGACGGTTTGGTATTTATCAAGCAAACAAACTGAATTTCTACTATTTTCTTTCAAGAGCCTTGCTGTTGGTTTGTCTTCTTGAATAAGGAACTAGTATCATCTTAATGCTTGTGCTGTTCCTCAAGATTCTAGAAGCCTCTGAATATCTTAACCATTCTCATCGAACCAGAAACTGAGTTTTCGAGATAGATGTCCTAAAAGTTCTATAGCTGAAGAATGTAGCAGTTTTCTTAGGTGTCTTCCAAATTGAGATTGATTGCACCCATTTGGATGCAAATGTACCATTCTATTTTGGTTCAATTTCGAGACACCCAGTCTCTATGGTGGTTTCTTGCTTAAAAGTCGCCTCTAAGGCTTGTGTTTGATGACACCAGTCTATAATCTATCCAGCACCCTGCTCTACATTACATTTGTCACTCTGACACTCTGCCTGTCTTTTCTCCACACTATGAGACGACCGTGTTTGGATCGCAGATGCACCCATGATGTTCACTTGTATATCACTTCATCTGGACTGATCATGGTAGGTGTATGACAATATTGACATATTTATCGCCCCTCAGAGGAAGTATCGAAGTCATTAGGTGGTCATTGATGCCTTATGGCAATCCTGACAGCTTACACAAAGCAAACTTCTCCTTTATGGCTCTTCTCACTTTGGCCTCCACACTAGGAGAAAGTACAACCGGCACCAACTCTTTTTCCATAACCTCTACAAACAAAGTCTCACTCAGTACAGCTATCTGCTTAACTGTGACTAACAAGTGACTGTTCTACGCTGTTGTCCAGTCGACCCAGGATTACCTATTAAGGGGCGAACATTCCTCTGTCGATCTTCAATGGTATGACTAACATCTCAGTATTTGGGAGACAATATTGACTGCTTAATAAAGGTGCTTTACATAAATTCATGTTAAATATTGTGTTTTCCTACAATTATGACCAGGGTAGAGTGGTAGCCTTGTGGTTAAGTGTCGGACTGACTGCATCGGGAGGTCCTGGGTTTGGTCACCACTGGGGGCGTCGTGTTGTGTCCATGAGCAAGACACATTTACTCACCACAGAACTGAATCATACCAAGTAGTGTTAGTTCAGTGCAGGCATGACTACAAAAAATGTTGACTCTATACAAAGAAGAAAAACAATATTGACCATCCGTACATGTTGACTGTAGCTAAATATACCCTATACTACTATGATTAAAATTAAAAAAAAAATATCAGTTGTTCAACTTTGAAAGATCAGTCGAGTATATAACAAATATTTGTAATGCTTAAATAATATTTATCTTGTGTCTTTTCTCACAGGAGCCTGTAATGATCCATATGAATGTGTACTTGTTGAGTGATGCTTAAATTATGGCAATTTACGGTATAATATTTTCACAAAAGCAGTTTTATGGCATTGTTGGACACGTTGATGAGTCCCAGAACAATAGTTTAAGCAATGACAATCAGTAGTGCAATAAAATCCACCCATTTACAAATTCCAGTAGTATAGTTTGTCAATTAATCGTAAAATCAAATGATTTTGACGGCCATCTTGAAAATTGCGTTAGCCACCTTGAAAATGGAAAAAATTGAGATGGCTAACGAGAAAATATTTATAAGAAAAGATTAAAGAACATATCCTGAAATACTCATACTTGTATCCGGAAGTGCAGGATTGTCTCAAAATCCTGACGTTTCCATCTCCACTATCAGGAAAGGAAGTGTCTTTGTTCTGTTTCTGCTGGGACATGGTTATTAATAGGCATACTATTTAAATGGGGGTAGAGGAAGACAATCAGCATCTGTGGAGTGATGGAAGGTCACAGAGAGCTCTACTATATGTCATTTTAAAGGGCAAGGACTGTAGATAACTATAATAGAAATTGTATTTTGGTATTCGGTCTAAGCTATATTCTATGAGAAACGAAACACGGTGGATATGCCAAATTACATGGGTTATTTACGTTACTTCTGTTGTACCAGTAGTCATGAAATTAAAATATTATTGAATTTGGTCCTGTTAGGTTAGGTTACATCTCTGCTACATATTTAAAGGTAAAGTTATTGTCAAATATTTGCTTTTTGTCATAAATCTTGGTGATCCCCTTAGCAGCTTGAATTTAAAAATCATACATCGGTAACGTACGTAACACGCTCTGTCACGATAAAGCCCCAGCAGTCAGAGTGCTAACAAGCGGCATTTAGTAGGTTAGGGTACTGGCTTTCAGAAAATATGTCTACAAAAATCCCCGGCATGGTGCACCTCTGCCATATACTATGTGATAGCCTATTTTTTACTCTATTTGCTACGACCAATAATTTGGTACTATTTTCACTTTTCACATGGTTGTCAAACCTTTGACACGTTCCTGCACCCCCCACCCCCTTTTTTTTTTTGGCAAATGAAATATATTTTTTTCTTTTTCAAATGAAATATTTTCAAATTAACACTTCATTTGTAAGGATCTTCAGCTCGCAATTGACTTGTCCTGATTTGTTAGCATATACCAGAATGGCATTTGACCCTGTCGCTATGGATCTAGACTATGGTGTACAGTATACATTGATCTATCCCTATTATTGTGGTTAGCCATAAAAAGTTATATACCTTATTCCTTTTGGTTCGCATTGAATTTGTATAGTCATGAAAAGAAACTAGAGTTGTGTCGTAAATATTCACATCAGCGGCTTAATATAAGGATTTTGGCAGGTACAGTCAGATACAAGAAAAAATATCCTCTTGCTTCTTTAGTTCTTTGAACTTCCAAAACTGCTGGTGTATTGGTAATATACATGTACATGTATCTGTATTTTCAGTCTGATGATGGCTTTGGAATTGTTACAGAATGGTGTTACATAGATGATTATAAAAGACTGAAGGGTTGTCGGATGGGAATATGGGCCACACCCATTGGGGCCTAAAGAAATAGATGGGCTGCTTGTGCCTCCAGACAAAGCTTCTTTGTTACTGACTGACCATCTGATTACTGGTTAACCGCTCAGGTCTGAGCCTGCCCAGGAAAAGTGGTTCATGTCAAACTATCCATACATATGTCTTGTTGGTTTAGTTGGGTGGTTATATTCGAAGCACTTTTTGGATGTCATAACGTCCTAATTTTGGGTAAAAGTCCCATAAAATGGAGGCAGTGTCCCGACATGACCATTAGCTGGTGACTGGGACGTTAAGCATCAATTCAAACAAAAACAAGACCGTATAACGGCTCTTACGGCCAATTGAGTTCCACTGTTTTAATAAAACTTGAGTTGTACGTGTATGTTTATATCAGAACCACAGGTTTGCAATTTTGTCCGTCCTTGCAAGATGTAGAGTCCAGTTTGGCTATACTGGCTGTGTGTAGTGAAGTGGAACATTCCCCGGCGTTCGGCTGGAAAATTTCTTTCAGGGCAATGCGCGAATTCGAAAACTTGATCTGATAAAATTTCACCAATGTGTGTCAAATCCTGGAAAAGATGTAAAAGTAATGAGCGGGAAAGACAAACATTTAAGTACGGTTTTCTTAAAATCGGTGTATTATGTGAGAAGACATTTGTTTTTATTCATGACCGCAACAAATCATGTAAAAAGCTTATACCATTGACGGCGTTTATCCTCGTATTCATAGACAAAGAAGGTAGACTTCAAATGCCGAGCATTTGGATGATATCGAAAACACCGTCAAAAAGAAGAATATGGCGAAGATAGTTTGCCTATGCCTGCAGCAGCCAGAGGTCGTAACGTCACAACTTGCGTGTATGGAGCACATTAAGAAAGACCAAGTAGAGGGAAGTTTAGAATGAATGTTCGTGAAAATGTAAGGTTTCAGCTTTTTGGTCAAAAAGGCGGAGACCATTGTCAAGGACGGGACAAAACGTCGTCATGAACCCGCAAATAGTACATTTACTGTCGGTGATTCACGCTTGCCTAGAGAAAATGTCGAATTGCGAAAAAGGAAATACATCTTCAGTTGCGATAATTGTGCACTGAGGAAAATGCAGTCAACAGCTAAGGCCATGTCGGGACGTTGCCTCCATTTTATGGGACTTTTACCCAAAATTAGAATGTCACGACATCCAAAAAGTGCTTCAAATACAACCAACCACCCAAGTAAGCCACTAAGGCTTATGTATGGATGGCTTTTCCTGGGTAGGCTCAGACCTGAGCGGTCAACCAGTAATAAGATGGTTAGTCAGTAGCGTATATTAAGCCTTGTCTGGAGGCACACTGAGCAGCCCAATTTCCCACCTGAAGGCGAAGGTCACCGATACAAATCCATGATACTGACATGATACTGGTTCGCGTGGCGTTATCGCATCGCTTCTTTTGTGGCAACCTTTCATTCTGCTTTGTACATGGTGTGTTTCATGTGCAGAAAAAACACATGTCGGTGCACTACACAGTACAAATTCCAATTATTATCTTGATTCTCCCGAGTAACAATAGTATTCCTGTGAATACCGGGTTTAATTGTTTGACAAGTTATATGTCGCTATTTCAATTAAACTGTGTTGAGAATAGTTTCCCCTTGTATACGAGGGGAGATTAAAATTTTTATGTGCAGTGCTTACCTTAATCGTGTTAAAATGATAATTGACACACGTCTCTCACGTGGAATGATGATGCTGGTCACATGAAATTCTGAAACGGTGAATTAATTATAAAAAGGCGAGTTTATTTTTTTTTTTTCATTAATAGGAATCAATAAGTGATATTGCGTCTGACCTTCAGAGAGACTACCCTTGACCATCCTGAAATGAAATTAATAGCACTTTCAATTTGAATCATAAAATAAAATTCAGCGCCAAAATACTAGTATATAAATTCTAAGCTTAAGGATTTTTTTCTTATAGTATCGACTCAAATTCCTCTAAAAGCATTTACTCATATCACATAATTATGTCTATTATGTTTAACAGGTTTCTCATTAATTTCTAATATTAAGAAACTCTTTCTAGCCCATTCAGGTATTTGGTGTTTTATAATATTACACGAAACTCGATTCTTCACATGCTATATTGTGACACACATTTTGACACTGTTACTCAAGATATCAAGCAAATTCCTCTGTTGTATCTGACCGTGTTATAATTCACTTTATTTTCAGTTTTCAGTTCACCTACACCTACCATAGATTGGCCAGACTACACGTGCAACCTTGTATGTTAGAAATCATGTAACCAAAGGTGAAGAGTTCATGTGCATTAATCTTGTACGGTTTGGTTACCCATGACATTTTAGTCCGAAGTCAACAGAATCGAGGAATACAGAACCCTACTCGGCAACCTTGAGGTAATTTTCAGAATTAGTCTACGATATCATTACGAAAACGTGCCCATGCAATATACAGAGATTTTTAAGTTGTAAACATTGAAAATTTTTATTAGAATTTTTTTTATATTTTCAAGCTAGAACGAGTACCCGCAATCTATGTTTTGGAGCAAAAGTAAGAAATATAGGTATACCCCTGAATACCCCAGTTTTGCTATGTAAAAGTGGGGTATAGGGGGTATATATTACACGGACATGTTTTCCTGATGTGTAGTAACAGACGTTAAAGTCAAATTTCATAATTATGTTATAGGTATTATAGGAATAGCCTATGCCATATAGCCTGATACAGGAGTGACTGGGTCTGTGGTTGATCACCTAAAATCAGTTGATGCAGATTCGATGTTTTGTCTTTCATTTTATAAATATCTGTCCAGGATTTTATCATATGGAGAATGGAAAAGAAAGGGCGCAAGAGCTAGATAATGCAACCAGAAACAAAAGCAACGATTCGGAACACAACGAGCAAGACAACGGACATGTTACTGAATTTAACGATGGAGAATCTAATGGGAAAGATGTACCAGAGCCAGTTGTTGTCATTGAAGAAGACGACTGTGTCGAGAAGGCGCCTGACGGGGGTTGGGGATGGCTGATTGTTCTGGGATCTGTTTTAATGCACTGTTTGATGGGTACGTTGATAGCAATATTACTTAATTTGAATAAATAACATATATGCTTGTTTTATGGTCTGTTACGATTACCCCGTTACGTTTTGTTGTTTAAGGCTTGCATTTTTTATTTTATTTATTTTTCTTTTTTTTTTTTTTTTTTTTTTTTTTTTTTTAATGGCAAGTTCACGCTCAAATAATATCACAATTGATATTTTGTATACTGACATTGTACTTTACGCTGGCGTGCAACGTTTCTTGGTTACAGGAGGTTTTGAGAGATCAAATGGTATTGTTTACCAACAAGTCCTTGATAGATTCAACGGGAGTGCTACGGCAACAGCATGGGTGACGTCAATCTTTTCTACGTTACGACTGATTCTGGGTAAATTGAACAATTTTTTGGCGTGTTTTTTTTTTTTTTTTTTTTTTTTTTTTATGTTATGAAAGTATACTGTGGACCAACGTATACAAGTACAATGCGTGCGAGCTAGCATAAATTCAACAAGTGCCAAAAGCATTAAATCTAACGGCTAGCATAAATTCAACAAGTGCCAAAAGCATTAAATCTAGCGAAATGTCATATTGAATCTTGCTTTTTAGTAAAACTAGTCACATGAAGGCTAACTATCAACTATGACTGGCTTTACATGTTCTTTTGCAGTTACATCCTCCGAATAGGATTTATATTGCATCTCTTGTGTAATTTGCAAACCAGACTGAACAAGAAAAATGAGTACACTTGAAATTAAACTCTTGTCTGTATTTTGTGTATGTGTTTATCGTATTTTCGTTTTCTCAGGACCTATTGCAAGTGCATTAACTGCGAGATTTTCCTGTCGTTCCGTTGTCATGTTTGGCGGGGTGTTGGCTATGTTAAGTCTCATTTTATCCGGGTTTGCCATGAATGTGGAATTTCTATACTTCAGCTACGGAGTACTAGGGGGTAAGATATTCTTTTTGGCAAATATGATACGGGTATGCCATCAGAATTGAGAGAGAGAGAGAGAGAGAGAGAGAGAGAGAGAGAGAGAGAGAGAGAGAGAGAGAGAGAGTCAGGCATGTATAGGGTTCATAACTGAACTGATCCCCGCGTCCCGACACGGTTCTTTTACCATGAGAATATCCATGCAGCAACTGATTCTGGAAGAGCATTTTATTAGTTAGCGGTCACAGTGAAAGGCGCGTCCACTAAGAACGGACACAAGGGGTGTGAACCCATGAACAGCGTGGACAGGCCGATGATAGCTGACAGTAACCATTTTGCTTTGTCTGTTGACCGTGAACGAAACACTTAGATCAGTTGAAAATAAATTGACTCGAAACCACTGTCTTGGTGATTCCAGTTTATCTACGCCCAGTTGTAAAATTATTTCAGAGGGTTAAGCGTCCAGACCAAGTAAGTAAGTATTCTTTATTTCCTCCATGGTTTACGCTCGTATCAACAATTGAAATCGAGCTATAGATGATATTATTGACACCTTCATATCTTCCTTAGGTTTCGGACGCGCATTGACGTACACTCCAAGTTTGGTAATAGTCGGTTACTATTTCAACAAGAGGAGAGGACTCGCGGTTGGACTGGCGACGTCTGGAGTTGGATTTGGAACCTTCTTCTTACCTCCCCTTATGGAAGTCCTGTTTAATCATTATGGGTTTTCTGGTGCATTTCTGGTACTGGGTGGCATATCGTTGCACTTTTGCGTCAGTGCTGCTTTATTCCGACCTCTTGACTTACAGCAAAGGATAATGAAAAGTGAAAGGTACCTATACATAGAAGCCAACCATCGAGTTCGTCACTAATAAGTAATAACATTGGGAGTTTCGACAGTTTATGGCCGTCCGCAGGCTTTGTATTTTGGAGTTTAGCAAACTCAAAGAAATTATTTTCTCAATAGACAGAATATATTAAAACGTAAAAAAGTGACCAAAACGTTTACAAACGTCCAGACTGACGCTGACTAATTTCAGTATCAGAATGCCACAACCATGACAACAGTGCTCGTTTAGAAAAACGACCATTTTCTAGTAACCCCTGTGCATGAATAGCATGATCTAATTTTATATGAAACGCGCATTAATCTATTTAACATTTTTGAGCCTGTGAATGAGAAAACCAACAATTTGGGTTTCCGACAAGGTCTGACACAAACCAGGTTGTACAGTCACGGAAGATGGTTAGACGCTGGAAACGTTGGATTTAGAAAGTAGAGGAATTGTACTATCCGTGTAACGAAAACAAAGGCGCTGATCAGCTTCGCAGTTACTGCGAAGCTGATCTGCGCCTTTGTTTTCGCATATGCAGATTGTTGGTTTTCCCATGTGGCGGCTCAATTATGTTTCTGTCTATATCTGCTTTGCTTTGCTTCAGAAGAAAACGAATCAAAAACAACCTTAAACAATCTACCGCAGACGTGGAAGCCAACAAACAACTTTTAAATGGAGACATCATCGAGCAATCCCATGATAAACCACGGCAACTACTACAAGACCAAACAGCAATAAAACATGCTTCTTCGATGGACATAACCGCGGCCGTTAAAATGGAATCGAGGAGACCCTCGCTGTTCAAACGGCAATGGAATAAAGTCAGAAAGTCCATACAAGGTCCACCAAAGGAAAAGAAAACACCCTTCATTGAATTTTCATTATTGAAGAATTTCCCATTTTTAGCGTTGTGCTTGGCCATTTTGATGTTTACCATAGCATTCAATTCAACATTTGTATTTCTGCCATCTTTATCGCGTGCGAGGGGCATAACCAAATTAGAAGGTGCTTATTTAGTGTCCATTTTAGGATTATGTGACGGTTTAGCTCGAATAACCATGTCTAGCCTTCTTGATCTCAAAAAGATAAAACCTTATAGACTTTATGTTTATAATATTGTAGTGTTTTTAACCGGTGCTGTCTCTCTATCATTCCCCGCCATGACAACTTTTTCACAGTTTATAGTGTTATCATGTCTATATGGTGTTCTCTCAGGGACGTATATTTCACAGAAATCAGTGGTGATTGTTGACATATTAGGGGTAGAAAAGTTGTCAAGTTCCTTTGGGATACTACTAATGTTCCAGGGAGTTGGTTCCTTCATAGGACCACCCGTCGGAGGTAGGTCTATTTAATTAAGATAAAACTGAGATCCTTTTAGAGCAGCGAGCATATTAATGAGAAAAGGGATGGGCCATACCGTGGTTTCGGCTACTTAAACCTCCTCAGTGGCAAAATGGAGCCAAAGAGAAATACTGTAACTTTGCAACTTTCAACAGGACAGTCGATACAAAGACTAGTATTATCCAAACAGAGCCAAACACATAAAATGTTGACTAGAAAATGAATCTAAACCGATAATGAATTTCTGATCTCTCAGAATATCCTCGCTGATCTCATTTAAATTTGATATACTGTAATATTTATAAATCTATGTGTTATACATTTTCATCATGGTGTCAATTGACATGTAAATAGTGATACCCGCTCTGGCCACATGTGAGACAAGCCAAGTTCTGCTTGCGGGTGTGCCAGGTGGTTTTTCTCGGGGTTCTCCCGTTTCTGATTTTACCTTGAATTCTATGTCCTAAGTTGCACTCATATTTTGATGATTTTTTTGAGGTCGTAGATCTCTGCGAGTTGCTAATGTCTTTCTGGTGCACAATCATAAATTGTCCTGTTATAGAATCTTAGAATAAACAATTCATTTGTGTATTTTCAGGGCTCATAAAAGATTACGTTGGAACATATGACGGTGCATTCTTTGTTGGATCGGCAGGTACATTCCTCGGTGGAATTATATTGGTGTTCGGAAACATATACAGTTATAGACAGCAAAGAAAGGAAAACAGCGCAAGCACTGAGTAGCTAACACTCATACATGTACAGCTAAGGTCCACAATTTTATAGACAACAAAAATGTGGACCCTGCCTGTTGGTGTTGTGAGAAAAAGACATTTGTGGGCTGCTTCTACCTCCAAAGCTTATTACCCACTGACTGACATTTATAATTATTGGTTAACCTCTTACAAGGTCAGAGTTTGTCCAGGAAATGTATATATTACTAGTAACTGACGCATATACGAGTACGATTGTTGTTGTTGAAATCACTCTTTTGATATGAATTGCCATTTGTATAGTTTTGTTATAGTATTAAACTATTAGTTTTCAGTTGTTGATGCTACATACCCACCATCTGAGATGATTTCATTCGAACCAAATCTAGGATAATCATTTTTTTTTTTTTATGACTCAAAGCTCTTCACTCCATAAACAATTATAGATGTCATTATGTATTGCAAAACTTACTATAGATATTCGTCCGAGGGACAAAATAGTCCGTTTTTGAAAGACTGTTTATTTGTGGAAATTATTATTTTTTGGACATAAAATTATAACCCTATTAATGAAAATCAATTGTTTGGTCAATTGTGCTACTTAACAATTTGAATGGTATTGAAGTTTTGAATTGAAAAGTGAGATTATTGGCCATAATGCGTAAATTGTCCAGCCATTTCAGTTCACGGTCTGTGGGAGACTTATATTTTTCGCCCCCATCTATTTCGATACAGATTGTTGTTTTTGCTTTCTAAATTATAATTACAGAATGCCCAAAACATTATTTTTAGCTATTTTATAATGTTTACATTGACTGTCTATTCGTGAGAATAATTATTCATAATGGTTGTTTTTAGTGATGCACTGTTGGCTTCATTAATTTGTCATTTTGTGATATTCTTTATTTTATATTGGGTCGAAACGACTCAATACTCTGCTTTTAGTACAGATTCGCGGATTAGTCGATATCTATTTTTAAGACGAGGAATCATACGTTCATATCTATTTTTAGAACGTTACGTCACGGTTATCGATAAAAACCATAACCAGGCCGGGAAGCGACCAAATTTACGGAAATTTCCTAACATATTAGCGGCATCTGGAGTGCTAGTGAAATCACACATTAGCGTGTAAGTGAAACGCGCGCCGAGCGTGTTGAAAAAATTGCAAAATTCCAAATACGCCTGACGCCCGTCGGAGACACGTTCAAAACGCGATACGAGTACGTTGGGTACCCTTGGTGTACGTCCGGTGCGCGACGCTGTTCGTCGCTAAAAATCGGTGTGTGTTTCGTGCGCGTTTGCGATAAAAAATAAACATGCTTAAAAATTTTCTAGAAGCTCTGTGTGTCTCGGACGTCTGACATATACGTTTCGAATAAGTCCCATGCGCGTTCCAGGCGCGTTGAACATGCTTGTTTGGTGCACGTTTAAGGCACGCCAGTGTACGCTACATGCGCGTTCCGATGTAATGAGATATTGCTTCAGTAGCGTGGCGTAAGCGTGTGTGAGACGCGCGTTGAACGTTTTGCTGCGCGCCTACAGCTGGTGCTTAGCGGCGTGTCTGGGACGTAACACAAATGCACTCTAAACCTTTGAGATTTTAAGCTCACCTGAGCTTATATAAGTTATAAGAGGCCACTTTTCAAACCCATTTCTGGTTTCTTAAAATTGCACGATTCTTTGCCGAAAGACGCGTCTTTCAAGTAAGTAAAGTTTCAAAGTTTTCAGAAATACTTTTCTTTAACTAAACGTGTTTTTGGAGTAAAAACGCAAAACTAATTGTTTTTAAATAAAAAATTGGATAAAGCACAACATTTATTGAAATTAGGAACGGGTGTCATCAAAGGGGCCCTTGCGGCTTGGAAAAAACACCCAACATTCGAATTTTCTCTACTGGTAGATGTTTTACGCATTTTTAAAAATCGCTATTTTTGAGATGTTTTGCAAAATTCATCAATGTGCCTCTTAAACATGTTAATCCCTGTTAAATATACTTGATAAGGCCTGGAAATGAGAGATATTAGAAGAATGAGTTGTTTAAGACTATTTTCGAGGACAAACAGGTCACAATGCCAATATTTAACGAACAAAATAACAAAATTTGTGGACGATATTTTTAAATTTTCAAAGTTAATCAGAATCTAGTATTAGACTTTAATAATCGCTGAAAATTTCAAGGGTATGATGCTGATAATAACGCAACCGTAGAAGGACAAAGTTCGTATGCAAATTGCATGCAAAAGCTGAATTCCTGTTATTCATGTTGCTGTTTTCTTGCATGTACAAAACAGAAACGAAGATTCTTATTGCAGCAACAAATCTGACTTAATTTTATCTGGCATCATGGCAGTCAGTAGCACTTTCAAGTAAATTCAAATGTAAAAAATATCGTCATAATATGACATTTAATTTGTGACTTTATGAAAAGAGGGTACCTTTACTCATGCTTCGTCTGTGTGTTTTTGAATGCAGAAACTCACAGAGCCACTGTTAGATATTGAATTATTCATATGAGCATGCATTTTAACTGATCGTATTTTATTTTCCGAACTAGAAGAAAAAATACGAGGCGGCCTCCTATAACTTTTTAGCTCACCTGAGCCGAAGCTTATAGGATGGCCATGCTCCGTCGTCCGTCCGTCGTCGTCCGTCGTCCGTTCACATTTTCAAAGATCAACTCCTCTAAAACCGCTGGGCCAATCAAAGCCAAACTTCATGTAGAGCATTCTTAGGAAGGGGGAACAAAAGATTATATAAATGGTCCAGGTCACATGACCAAAATGGCCGCCATGGCTATAAATAGCAAAAACCTTTAAAAATCTTCTTCTCCAGAACCAGTGGGCCGATTTCCACGAAACTTGGTATGTAGCATCAGGAACGCAGGCCCATCATAGTTTATATAAATCATGACCCTAGGATGACCTTGACCTATTTTACGGCAAGGTCAACTTTGGTCGCCAATGCATTTGAATGGGAAAAAATGGTAAAATGCTATTTAATGGGTAAAACTTACTGGGAATAGGCAAATGGACAGAAGATTAATGTTAATGGAAAATTTTAGCCCCTGGAGGGTTGTCTGCCCATGCCTCGGGGCTATATACATGTATATTTCCATAATAATGAAACATCTTCTCCCCTGAAACCGCTTGGCCAATCAAAGCCAAACTTCATATGGAGCATCCTTGGGAAGGGGGAAAGAAAGTTTATATAAATAGTCAAGGTCACATGACCAAGATGGCCGCCATGGCTATAAATAGAAAAAAACTTTAAAAATTTTCTTCTCCAGAACCAGAAGGCCAATGATTTTGAAACTTGGTGTGAAACATCAGGCAATGGAGCTCTACAAAGTTTATATAAATCATGACCATGGGATGACCTTGACCAATTTTTACGGCAATGTCAACTTAGGTCACCCTAAGCATTTGAATGGGAAAATTACATTTAATGGCAGGAAACTTGCTAGGAATGAGCAAATGGACAGAAAATTTATGTTTATGAAAATATTTTGGGCCCAGGGGGTTGTCTGCCCCTGCCCCGGGGTTATATACATGTATATGACCATAATATTCAAACATCTTCTCTGAAACCGCTTGGCCAATCAAAGCCAAACTTTATTTATTTGTTTGTTCTTGATGATTCATTTACTAGTTAGAGATTCACCACGAGGACCGAAGAACTAACTAAATGTTATGAACCGCTGCAGAAGCTGAAGGTGAGGTTACGGCCGTGTAAAATCGATTTAAACCCGCCAGTAACTTTGTGTTACTGATCGTTCCAAGTCGATACTTCTGTAGTGGTTCTTTTTGTTTTATGTATTGATGTTTAAAATATTTTTGTGCTGTTGGCGCCTTATGTATGTTTGCATATTTTTAGTTAAGTTAAGGTAACTGAGTAGCCACCTATTGGGAAAATAGCTGCTCATTCGGCTTACGAAATGTTTTCATGGTATAAGTACCTGATTGTTAGTTTGGTTTTTTTCCCACCTTGGTTTTTGGAGTGGGAGTCTTTTTCTGATTGCGCCTTTTCCTGATCTTTGCCTACTTGTACTTTTTTATGTGGAGCATCCTATGAAAGAGGGAATGAAAGTTTATATAAATGGTCAAGATCACATGACCAAGATGGCCGCCATGGCTATAAATAGCAAAAACCTTTGAAAATCTTCTTCTCCAGAACCAGAAGGCCTATGATTTTGAAACTTGGCATGAAGCAGCAAGCAATAGAGTTCTACAAAGTTTGTATAAATCATGACCCTGGGATGACCTTGACCTATTTTACGGCAAGGTCAACTTAGTTCACTAATGCATTGGAATGGGAAAAAAATAGTGAAATGGAATTAAATGGCGGAAACTTGCTGGGAGCATGCAAATGGACAGAAAATTTATGTTTATGGAAAAAAAAATTACCCCAGGAGGTTGTCTGCACTTGCCCTGGGGGGCTATATACATGTATATGACCATAATATTCAAACATCTACTTATCTGAAACCGCTATACCAATAAAAGTCTTGTTAGGAAGAGGGAATGAAAGTTTATATAAAAGGTCAAGGTCACATGACCAAAATGGCTGCCATGGCTATAAATAGCAAAAACCTTTAAAAATCTTTTTCTCCAGAACAAGAAGGCCTATGATTTTGAAACTTGGCATGAAGCATCAAGCAACAGAGCTTTATAAAGTTTATATACATCATGACCCTGGGATGACCTTGACCCATTTTATGGCAATGTTAACTTAAGTCACATATCCCAGATCTCAGGTGAGCGTTTATAGGACCATTGGTCCTCTGGTTTCAGTGTAGTATACCCATGCTCCGTCGTCGTCGTCGTCGTTGTCGTCGTCCACACTTTTCATCCTCTCCTCAGAAACCGCTTGGCCATTCAAAGCCAAACTTCATGTGGCGCATCCTTAGGAAGGTGGAACGAAAGTTTGTATAAATGGTCAAGGTCACATGACCAAGATGGCCACCATGGCTATGAATAGCAAAAACCAATACCAAGTATAGACTACTACAAAACACATTTGAACAAAAAAAGATGCCATTTTTATTTGAGCCATAAGATGAGGGGCGGTTAAAACAGATGAGGGAGGGGTCATTTTTTGAGAAGCATTTTTCGACCTTGTAGAAGAGTAACTGCAGCAATATCTTCTTCATAATTGAGTCAAATGATATGACACTTTGTGTCATATCTTTTCTTGTTTATTTGACAAGTGTGGTCACTTTCCATTCGTAACCGTGCTAACACTTTTTTGACGAAGTGTAGTAATGTCCTAATCAAATTCTTTATACTTAATATCACTTTTTGATAAAGAAAAGTGTAGTCACGTTCCATTCAAAACCGTGGTAACACGCCTAGAGAAGTCAAATGAGGTTAGGTCAAAACTTCTCTATTCTCTCGTAGTCATTTGACTGCGAGAAAATACACACACACACACACACACACACACACACACAAAATAAAAATATAAAATAAAAAATACTAGACGATATACAAAGATAGCTCCATACTGACATCAAACGGATCAAATACCGGACAGGTGGACTAATAGGCCCTTAAACCAGAGGACCAATGGTCCTGTAAACGCTCACCTGAGACCTGAGATATATACATGTACCAATAAACTTGTTAGACTAGAATGGTACAATGCATGTATATAACCCTAGGGCAGGGTCAGAATAACTCCTGGAGTCAATGTCTTTTTCAAATCATAAAAATTCAGTCCATTTGCCAATTAACTGCAAGTTTTGTCCTTCAAATGACATTTTAACAATTTTCTCCATTCAAATGCATGGGCGATCTAAGTTGACCTTGCCGTGAAATAGGTCAAGGTCATCCCAGTGTCATGATTTATATAAATTTTGTAGACCTCCGTTCCTTAATGCTTCATGCCAAGTTTCAAAATCATAGGCCTTCTGGTTCTGAAGAAGAAGATTTTAAAAGATTTTTGCTATTTATAGCCATGGTGGCCATCTTGGTCATGTGACCTTGACATTTATATAAACTTTCATTTCCTCTTTCTCAGGATGCTCCACATAATAACGTTTGGCTTTGATTGGCTAAGCAGTTTCTGAGAAACAGCTGTTTGAATATTATTGTCATCTACATGTATATAGCTCCGGGGCAGGGGCAGACAACCCCTGGGCCTAAAATATTTTCATAAGCATAAATCTACTGTCCATTTGCTCATTCCTAGCAAGTTTTCTGCCATTACATGACATTTTTTTATTTTTTCCCATTCAAATGCATGGGCGACCTAAGTTGACATTGCCGTAAAATAGGTCAAGGTCAAGGTCATCCCAGGGTCATGATTTATATAAACTTTGTAGAACTCCTTTCCCAGATGCTTCATACCAAGTTTCAAAATAATAGGCCTTCTGGTTCTGAAGAAGAAGATTTTTAAACGTTTCTGCTATTTATAGCCATGACCGCCATCTTGGTCATGTGACCTTGAACTTTCATTCCCTCTTCCCAAGGATGCTCCAGAAAAAGTTTTGATTGGCCTAGCGGTTTCAGAGAAGAAGATGTTTCAATATTATGGTCATATACATGTATATAGCCCCAGGACAGGGGCAGACAACCCCTTGGGCCCAAAATATTTTCTTAAACATAAATCTTCTGAGCATTTGCTCATTTCTAGCAAGTTTTCTGCCATTTAATTACATTTTCATGCATGGGAGACCTAAATTGACCTTGCCGTAAAATAGGTCAAGGTCATCCCAGGGTCATGATTTATATAAACTTTGTAGAGCTCCATTCCCAGATGCTTCACACCAAGTTTCAAAATCATAGGCCTTCTGGTTCTGAAGAAGATTTTAATTTTTTTTACTATTTATAGCCATGGCGGCCATCTTGGTCATGTGACCTTGACCATTTATATAAACTTTCATTCCCCCTTCTCAAGGATGCTCCACATGAAGTTTGTCTTTGATTGGCCTAGCGGTTTCAGAGAAGAAGATGTTTGAATATTATGGTCATATACATGTATATAGCCCCGGGGAGGGGCAGACAACCCCCCAGGGGCTAAAATTTTCCATTAACATTAATCTTCTGTCCATTTGCCTATTCCCAGTAAGTTTTACCCATTAAATAGCATTTTACCATTTTTTCCCATTCAAATGCATTGGCGACCTAAGTTGACCTTGCAGTAAAATAGGTCAAGGTCATCCTAGGGTCATGATTTATATAAACTATGATGGGCCCGCGTCCCCGATGCTACATACCAAGTTTCGTGGAAATTGGCCCACTGGTTCTGGAGAAGATTTTTAAAGGTTTTTGCTATTTATAGCCATGGCGGCCATCGTGGTCATGTGACCTGGACCATTTATATAAACTTTCGTTCCCCCTTCCTAAGGATGCTCCACATGAAGTTTGGCTTTGATTGGCCAAGCGGTTTCAGAGGAGAAGACCTTTGAAATTGTGGACGACGGACGGACGCCGGAGCATGGGTATACTATATAAGCTCACCTGTGAGCCTTCGGCTCAGGTGAGCTAAAAATACCACTACCAAATCAAACACCCACAGCCAGTGCTACCGAAGTAATGATAGCGCGGGGAGCTTTAGCAGCAACTCATCCTGATTCACCTTTTACATGCTGCTACATGGGTCCGTCCGACCACATATCCGTCAAGAAAGTGTTGTCACATACGTTTTTCTCTTCCAAGTAAAGCTTATAACCACAGACTGACCATCTGATTGCTGGTGTACCGCTCAGAAGGTTTTGAGCCTGCCCAGGAAAAGTGGTTCACGTACACCTTAGTTGTTGTTTTGGGTGCTTATTTGTTATGGCGCATTGCGCATATCATGACATCCCAATGTTGGGTAGAAGTCTTTACTGGGGCGTGAAGCAATTATTCAAACATTTTGAGAAAAGGTGCCGCGAGAGTCATCAATATAAACCGTTATTACTTTTTGACAATAAAATATAGATTACTTCCAGATCTAAACCTTTATAACCCTTAATCTTTTTTTGAAAAATAAAAAAAAATCGTAGTCATGTGAAAACCAGAACCTTTACAATCATGTTTTTTTTTTTTTTTTTTTTTTTTTTTTTTTCTTCTGGTAATCGGCTCAGAGAGTCTTGAACCTTCTCGGAAAAAGCTGTTCGGTCATACATTCCATACATATAAGCCTTAGTTTTTGTTTTGTTTTGTTTTGTTTGTTTTTGGTGGATATTTTGTTAAAGCACAGTTCGCATGTCATGACATCGCAATGTTGGCTAGAATTCCAATAAAACATCTAGGCAGCGCCCCGACATGACCATAGCTTTTTGACTGGGTCGTGAAGAAATAAACACATTTATCCCTTTTTTAGAAGAAGCAAAACCACAAGTACACTTTGACAAGAAAATAAAGTAATTCCCGAATCAAAATCATGACCACTTTACGATAAGAAAGTGTAGTCACGCTCCATTCACCACCATTATATCACTTTTTGACAAGAAAACATAGTCATGTTCCAGTTCGAAAGTGTGAATTCTTTAACAAGAAAAGTGCAGACGTTCCATGTAATGTTATTTAAAGTAACAATAGCGGGACAAGGAATCAATGCAATTAAATTCAAAGTCCCAACATATATAGACACCAGGTGGGAAAGAAAATACATAAACACAACAAAACATTTTTCCGACAACACACACGAAGAGCAGAATGACTAGCTCTTTCCCAACAAAGTAGCCACCCGGCTTAGTTTCAACAGGAACGAAAGGGAACGAGCACGACAGAGAGGCAGGCACAATAACAAGTTGTATAATGAAGATAAACCTCTTTTCCTGGGACACCGTTTATCGTTTTAATGGGGCGAGCATAATGAAGATAAACCACTTTTCCTGGGACACCGCTTTAAATCGTTTTACTGGGGACCACGTTGAAAACTATTTTCCCTGGGGACATCGATTTCATAAAGAAAGAAAATTAAATAACACGTGTAACAAAATTTTTTGATGTAATTAAGTTAAAATCCGAACCAAAGGCACCAGAAATACAGCGATTATCATTATCATTAATAAAACCATTTTTACTTGGACAGCGAAATTACTATTTCTATCAGTTCAGCGAAAATGTATCAGCGATTATTAAAACGGATTAGAACAAAATTAAACCACTCTGAATATCCTTTTCTCCTCTTTGACAAGACCCTGTAGAAGCCCTTTTATGCATCGTGGTGATTCTTTCCGACTAGAAAGTATTGCCACGTTCCATTCATATCCGTGATAATCTTGCGACTCTTCTTGACACGAAAGTGTGGTCACCTTCCATTCACATCCATTTTTAACTCTTTCACAACGGACAGAGTGATTTCCTGCGTGCACCACTTTTCTTGTACAAGTAGCTTGAGGGTCTATAGAATCGGATATAATGATTTTTTTTAATAGGTGTGGTTATAAACATTGTATTATGTTTTATACCAAATAAAGTTTTTGTACTTGGATGAGAGTGGGGTCTTTTTCCCGGGGGTTGTACCCCGACTGAAATGTTTGGGAAATAGTATGGTGATTACGGTGATCCTTAAATCGTACACCACAATTTATTATGCACCATGCAGTCATTTGTATCACCAGCATCCCCAGGGCCGGGGAATAGCGGACGGTTTTTAACTTTTCAAAGTTTAAAGCCCGGCACCGTGTGGTCAGATTTGTGATAAAATCCCTGCTAAAAGCCCGGCTCCCCTGAAGCTGACAATAATGTGGAACAACAGTTGGGAGTTGTTCTAATGAAACTGAAATAGGAGAGAGGAGCTAGAATTTCTGAATCATAAACCATAAAACCATAAAAATAATTAAATGTTAAAAATAGTATTATACCACTAATATCTAATTTGAATTAATATGATTGTGTTTTTGCGGGAAATTAAAACCCCGGCACTGCCGGGACTAATCAGAGGTTAAATCCTGGCTCTCCCTAGGGGAGCCGGGGATACAAATGACTGGTGCATTAGAGAAATATTTAATATAACACCATTAGTAATACTGTTCAGAAAAGGGTGTCATAAATTGTTGAAGTAAGCAAATTAATCATACCTGTTTAATTTGTAAGCATAACTTTTTATTATCCCCCTTCTGTTGTACCATATTTTTCAGTTTTGAGAAATAGGTCATAACGCTCCAAAGAATGTTATAATGTTACGCCCAAGTTTTTATAAATAATAGTGTTTACAATGTAAAATGACTATATTTTGACGTTTGTTTTCCTTATAAACAGTAAACATGCGAATTTCAGCGAATATTTTCTGGTTCAAACCATGTTGGCTTTTGACCTACAATGATTATGCTAGCTTTAACTTTTTATGTGGCCTAAGCAAGTAATTTGTCCTTTCCATTACGAAAACATGCCCAGTACCCACAATCTACGTTTTGGAGCAAAAATAAGAAAATGAGGTATACCCCCGCATACCCCAATTTTGCTATATAAAAGTGGGGTTGAAGGGGGTATACATGTCACGGACATGTTATCCTGATGCAAGACAGCTAATTATATGACGTTACATGGAATAAGGTTTTCATCAGGAAAACATGTCCGTGAAATAAATACCCCCTTATACCGTCCCACTTTATCTGGTAAAACTGGGGTATGCATGCATTTTTTTTATACAAAACACAGATTGTGGGTACTCGTTAGAACCGCCTCACAAGTGTGGTCACTTTCCATTCGTAACCGTGCTAACACTTTTTTGACGAAGTGTAGTAATGTCCTAATCAAATTCTTTATACTTAATATCACTTTTTGATAAAGAAAAGTGTAGTCACGTTCCATTCAAAACCGTGGTAACACGCCTAGAGAAGTCAAATGAGGTTAGGTCAAAACTTCTCTATTCTCTCGTAGTCATTTGACTGCGAGAAAATACACACACACACACACACACACACACACACACACACACACACACAAAATAAAAATATAAAATAAAAAATACTAGACGATATACAAAGATAGCTCCATACTGACATCAAACGGATCAAATACCGGACAGGTGGACTAATAGGCCCTTAAACCAGAGGACCAATGGTCCTGTAAACGCTCACCTGAGACCTGAGATATATACATGTACCAATAAACTTGTTAGACTAGAATGGTACAATGCATGTATATAACCCTAGGGCAGGGTCAGAATAACTCCTGGAGTCAATGTCTTTTTCAAATCATAAAAATTCAGTCCATTTGCCAATTAACTGCAAGTTTTGTCCTTCAAATGACATTTTAACAATTTTCTCCATTCAAATGCATGGGCGATCTAAGTTGACCTTGCCGTGAAATAGGTCAAGGTCATCCCAGTGTCATGATTTATATAAATTTTGTAGACCTCCGTTCCTTAATGCTTCATGCCAAGTTTCAAAATCATAGGCCTTCTGGTTCTGAAGAAGAAGATTTTAAAAGATTTTTGCTATTTATAGCCATGGTGGCCATCTTGGTCATGTGACCTTGACATTTATATAAACTTTCATTTCCTCTTTCTCAGGATGCTCCACATAATAACGTTTGGCTTTGATTGGCTAAGCAGTTTCTGAGAAACAGCTGTTTGAATATTATTGTCATCTACATGTATATAGCTCCGGGACAGGGGCAGACAACCCCTGGGCCTAAAATATTTTCATAAGCATAAATCTACTGTCCATTTGCTCATTCCTAGCAAGTTTTCTGCCATTACATGACATTTTTTTATTTTTTCCCATTCAAATGCATGGGCGACCTAAGTTGACATTGCCGTAAAATAGGTCAAGGTCAAGGTCATCCCAGGGTCATGATTTATATAAACTTTGTAGAACTCCATTCCCAGATGCTTCATACCAAGTTTCAAAATAATAGGCCTTCTGGTTCTGAAGAAGAAGATTTTTAAACGTTTCTGCTATTTATAGCCATGACCGCCATCTTGGTCATGTGACCTTGAACTTTCATTCCCTCTTCCCAAGGATGCTCCAGAAAAAGTTTTGATTGGCCTAGCGGTTTCAGAGAAGAAGATGTTTCAATATTATGGTCATATACATGTATATAGCCCCAGGACAGGGGCAGACAACCCCTTGGGCCCAAAATATTTTCTTAAACATAAATCTTCTGAGCATTTGCTCATTTCTAGCAAGTTTTCTGCCATTTAATTACATTTTCATGCATGGGAGACCTAAATTGACCTTGCCGTAAAATAGGTCAAGGTCATCCCAGGGTCATGATTTATATAAACTTTGTAGAGCTCCATTCCCAGATGCTTCACACCAAGTTTCAAAATCATAGGCCTTCTGGTTCTGAAGAAGAAGATTTTAATTTTTTTTACTATTTATAGCCATGGCGGCCATCTTGGTCATGTGACCTTGACCATTTATATAAACTTTCATTCCCCCTTCTCAAGGATGCTCCACATGAAGTTTGTCTTTGATTGGCCTAGCGGTTTCAGAGAAGAAGATGTTTGAATATTATGGTCATATACATGTATATAGCCCCGGGGAGGGGCAGACAACCCCCCAGGGGCTAAAATTTTCCATTAACATTAATCTTCTGTCCATTTGCCTATTCCCAGTAAGTTTTACCCATTAAATAGCATTTTACCATTTTTTCCCATTCAAATGCATTGGCGACCTAAGTTGACCTTGCAGTAAAATAGGTCAAGGTCATCCTAGGGTCATGATTTATATAAACTATGATGGGCCCGCGTCCCCGATGCTACATACCAAGTTTCGTGGAAATTGGCCCACTGGTTCTGGAGAAGATTTTTAAAGGTTTTTGCTATTTATAGCCATGGCGGCCATCGTGGTCATGTGACCTGGACCATTTATATAAACTTTCGTTCCCCCTTCCTAAGGATGCTCCACATGAAGTTTGGCTTTGATTGGCCAAGCGGTTTCAGAGGAGAAGATCTTTGAAATTGTGGACGACGGACGGACGCCGGAGCATGGGTATACTATATAAGCTCACCTGTGAGCCTTCGGCTCAGGTGAGCTAAAAATACCACTACCAAATCAAACACCCACAGCCAGTGCTACCGAAGTAATGATAGCGCGGGGAGCTTTAGCAGCAACTCATCCTGATTCACCTTTTACATGCTGCTACATGGGTCCGTCCGACCACATATCCGTCAAGAAAGTGTTGTCACATACGTTTTTCTCTTCCAAGTAAAGCTTATAACCACAGACTGACCATCTGATTGCTGGTGTACCGCTCAGAAGGTTTTGAGCCTGCCCAGGAAAAGTGGTTCACGTACACCTTAGTTGTTGTTTTGGGTGCTTATTTGTTATGGCGCATTGCGCATATCATGACATCCCAATGTTGGGTAGAAGTCTTTACTGGGGCGTGAAGCAATTATTCAAACATTTTGAGAAAAGGTGCCGCGAGAGTCATCAATATAAACCGTTATTACTTTTTGACAATAAAATATAGATTACTTCCAGATCTAAACCTTTATAACCCTTAATCTTTTTTTGAAAAATAAAAAAAAATCGTAGTCATGTGAAAACCAGAACCTTTACAATCATGTTTTTTTTTTTTTTTTTTTTTTTTTTTTTTTTTTTTTTTTTTTTTTTTTTTTCTTCTGGTAATCGGCTCAGAGAGTCTTGAACCTTCTCGGAAAAAGCTGTTCGGTCATACATTCCATACATATAAGCCTTAGTTTTTGTTTTGTTTTGTTTTGTTTGTTTTTGGTGGATATTTTGTTAAAGCACAGTTCGCATGTCATGACATCGCAATGTTGGCTAGAATTCCAATAAAACATCTAGGCAGCGCCCCGACATGACCATAGCTTTTTGACTGGGTCGTGAAGAAATAAACACATTTATCCCTTTTTTAGAAGAAGCAAAACCACAAGTACACTTTGACAAGAAAATAAAGTAATTCCCGAATCAAAATCATGACCACTTTACGATAAGAAAGTGTAGTCACGCTCCATTCACCACCATTATATCACTTTTTGACAAGAAAACATAGTCATGTTCCAGTTCGAAAGTGTGAATTCTTTAACAAGAAAAGTGCAGACGTTCCATGTAATGTTATTTAAAGTAACAATAGCGGGACAAGGAATCAATGCAATTAAATTCAAAGTCCCAACATATATAGACACCAGGTGGGAAAGAAAATACATAAACACAACAAAACATTTTTCCGACAACACACACGAAGAGCAGAATGACTAGCTCTTTCCCAACAAAGTAGCCACCCGGCTTAGTTTCAACAGGAACGAAAGGGAACGAGCACGACAGAGAGGCAGGCACAATAACAAGTTGTATAATGAAGATAAACCTCTTTTCCTGGGACACCGTTTATCGTTTTAATGGGGCGAGCATAATGAAGATAAACCACTTTTCCTGGGACACCGCTTTAAATCGTTTTACTGGGGACCACGTTGAAAACTATTTTCCCTGGGGACATCGATTTCATAAAGAAAGAAAATTAAATAACACGTGTAACAAAATTTTTTGATGTAATTAAGTTAAAATCCGAACCAAAGGCACCAGAAATACAGCGATTATCATTATCATTAATAAAACCATTTTTACTTGGACAGCGAAATTACTATTTCTATCAGTTCAGCGAAAATGTATCAGCGATTATTAAAACGGATTAGAACAAAATTAAACCACTCTGAATATCCTTTTCTCCTCTTTGACAAGACCCTGTAGAAGCCCTTTTATGCATCGTGGTGATTCTTTCCGACTAGAAAGTATTGCCACGTTCCATTCATATCCGTGATAATCTTGCGACTCTTCTTGACACGAAAGTGTGGTCACCTTCCATTCACATCCATTTTTAACTCTTTCACAACGGACAGAGTGATTTCCTGCGTGCACCACTTTTCTTGTACAAGTAGCTTGAGGGTCTATAGAATCGGATATAATGATTTTTTTTTAATAGGTGTGGTTATAAACATTGTATTATGTTTTATACCAAATAAAGTTTTTGTACTTGGATGAGAGTGGGGTCTTTTTCCCGGGGGTTGTACCCCGACTGAAATGTTTGGGAAATAGTATGGTGATTACGGTGATCCTTAAATCGTACACCACAATTTATTATGCACCATGCAGTCATTTGTATCACCAGCATCCCCAGGGCCGGGGAATAGCGGACGGTTTTTAACTTTTCAAAGTTTAAAGCCCGGCACCGTGTGGTCAGATTTGTGATAAAATCCCTGCTAAAAGCCCGGCTCCCCTGAAGCTGACAATAATGTGGAACAACAGTTGGGAGTTGTTCTAATGAAACTGAAATAGGAGAGAGGAGCTAGAATTTCTGAATCATAAACCATAAAACCATAAAAATAATTAAATGTTAAAAATAGTATTATACCACTAATATCTAATTTGAATTAATATGATTGTGTTTTTGCGGGAAATTAAAACCCCGGCACTGCCGGGACTAATCAGAGGTTAAATCCTGGCTCTCCCTAGGGGAGCCGGGGATACAAATGACTGGTGCATTAGAGAAATATTTAATATAACACCATTAGTAATACTGTTCAGAAAAGGGTGTCATAAATTGTTGAAGTAAGCAAATTAATCATACCTGTTTAATTTGTAAGCATAACTTTTTATTATCCCCCTTCTGTTGTACCATATTTTTCAGTTTTGAGAAATAGGTCATAACGCTCCAAAGAATGTTATAATGTTACGCCCAAGTTTTTATAAATAATAGTGTTTACAATGTAAAATGACTATATTTTGACGTTTGTTTTCCTTATAAACAGTAAACATGCGAATTTCAGCGAATATTTTCTGGTTCAAACCATGTTGGCTTTTGACCTACAATGATTATGCTAGCTTTAACTTTTTATGTGGCCTAAGCAAGTAATTTGTCCTTTCCATTACGAAAACATGCCCAGTACCCACAATCTACGTTTTGGAGCAAAAATAAGAAAATGAGGTATACCCCCGCATACCCCAATTTTGCTATATAAAAGTGGGGTTGAAGGGGGTATACATGTCACGGACATGTTATCCTGATGCAAGACAGCTAATTATATGACGTTACATGGAATAAGGTTTTCATCAGGAAAACATGTCCGTGAAATAAATACCCCCTTATACCGTCCCACTTTATCTGGTAAAACTGGGGTATGCATGCATTTTTTTTATACAAAACACAGATTGTGGGTACTCGTTAGAACCGCCTCACAAGTGTGGTCACTTTCCATTCGTAACCGTGCTAACACTTTTTTGACGAAGTGTAGTAATGTCCTAATCAAATTCTTTATACTTAATATCACTTTTTGATAAAGAAAAGAGTAGTCACGTTCCATTCAAAACCGTGGTAACACGCCTAGAGAAGTCAAATGAGGTTAGGTCAAAACTTCTCTATTCTCTCGTAGTCATTTGACTGCGAGAAAATACACACACACACACACACACACACACACACACACACACAAAATAAAAATATAAAATAAAAAATACTAGACGATATACAAAGATAGCTCCATACTGACATCAAACGGATCAAATACCGGACAGGTGGACTAATAGGCCCTTAAACCAGAGGACCAATGGTCCTGTAAACGCTCACCTGAGACCTGAGATATATACATGTACCAATAAACTTGTTAGACTAGAATGGTACAATGCATGTATATAACCCTAGGGCAGGGTCAGAATAACTCCTGGAGTCAATGTCTTTTTCAAATCATAAAAATTCAGTCCATTTGCCAATTAACTGCAAGTTTTGTCCTTCAAATGACATTTTAACAATTTTCTCCATTCAAATGCATGGGCGATCTAAGTTGACCTTGCCGTGAAATAGGTCAAGGTCATCCCAGTGTCATGATTTATATAAATTTTGTAGACCTCCGTTCCTTAATGCTTCATGCCAAGTTTCAAAATCATAGGCCTTCTGGTTCTGAAGAAGAAGATTTTAAAAGATTTTTGCTATTTATAGCCATGGTGGCCATCTTGGTCATGTGACCTTGACATTTATATAAACTTTCATTTCCTCTTTCTCAGGATGCTCCACATAATAACGTTTGGCTTTGATTGGCTAAGCAGTTTCTGAGAAACAGCTGTTTGAATATTATTGTCATCTACATGTATATAGCTCCGGGGCAGGGGCAGACAACCCCTGGGCCTAAAATATTTTCATAAGCATAAATCTACTGTCCATTTGCTCATTCCTAGCAAGTTTTCTGCCATTACATGACATTTTTTTATTTTTTCCCATTCAAATGCATGGGCGACCTAAGTTGACATTGCCGTAAAATAGGTCAAGGTCAAGGTCATCCCAGGGTCATGATTTATATAAACTTTGTAGAACTCCTTTCCCAGATGCTTCATACCAAGTTTCAAAATAATAGGCCTTCTGGTTCTGAAGAAGAAGATTTTTAAACGTTTCTGCTATTTATAGCCATGACCGCCATCTTGGTCATGTGACCTTGAACTTTCATTCCCTCTTCCCAAGGATGCTCCAGAAAAAGTTTTGATTGGCCTAGCGGTTTCAGAGAAGAAGATGTTTCAATATTATGGTCATATACATGTATATAGCCCCAGGACAGGGGCAGACAACCCCTTGGGCCCAAAATATTTTCTTAAACATAAATCTTCTGAGCATTTGCTCATTTCTAGCAAGTTTTCTGCCATTTAATTACATTTTCATGCATGGGAGACCTAAATTGACCTTGCCGTAAAATAGGTCAAGGTCATCCCAGGGTCATGATTTATATAAACTTTGTAGAGCTCCATTCCCAGATGCTTCACACCAAGTTTCAAAATCATAGGCCTTCTGGTTCTGAAGAAGAAGATTTTAATTTTTTTTACTATTTATAGCCATGGCGGCCATCTTGGTCATGTGACCTTGACCATTTATATAAACTTTCATTCCCCCTTCTAAAGGATGCTCCACATGAAGTTTGTCTTTGATTGGCCTAGCGGTTTCAGAGAAGAAGATGTTTGAATATTATGGTCATATACATGTATATAGCCCCGGGGAGGGGCAGACAACCCCCCAGGGGCTAAAATTTTCCATTAACATTAATCTTCTGTCCATTTGCCTATTCCCAGTAAGTTTTACCCATTAAATAGCATTTTACCATTTTTTCCCATTCAAATGCATTGGCGACCTAAGTTGACCTTGCAGTAAAATAGGTCAAGGTCATCCTAGAGTCATGATTTATATAAACTATGATGGGCCCGCGTCCCCGATGCTACATACCAAGTTTCGTGGAAATTGGCCCACTGGTTCTGGAGAAGATTTTTAAAGGTTTTTGCTATTTATAGCCATGGCGGCCATCGTGGTCATGTGACCTGGACCATTTATATAAACTTTCGTTCCCCCTTCCTAAGGATGCTCCACATGAAGTTTGGCTTTGATTGGCCAAGCGGTTTCAGAGGAGAAGATCTTTGAAATTGTGGACGACGGACGGACGCCGGAGCATGGGTATACTATATAAGCTCACCTGTGAGCCTTCGGCTCAGGTGAGCTAAAAATACCACTACCAAATCAAACACCCACAGCCAGTGCTACCGAAGTAATGATAGCGCGGGGAGCTTTAGCAGCAACTCATCCTGATTCACCTTTTACATGCTGCTACATGGGTCCGTCCGACCACATATCCGTCAAGAAAGTGTTGTCACATACGTTTTTCTCTTCCAAGTAAAGCTTATAACCACAGACTGACCATCTGATTGCTGGTGTACCGCTCAGAAGGTTTTGAGCCTGCCCAGGAAAAGTGGTTCACGTACACCTTAGTTGTTGTTTTGGGTGCTTATTTGTTATGGCGCATTGCGCATATCATGACATCCCAATGTTGGGTAGAAGTCTTTACTGGGGCGTGAAGCAATTATTCAAACATTTTGAGAAAAGGTGCCGCGAGAGTCATCAATATAAACCGTTATTACTTTTTGACAATAAAATATAGATTACTTCCAGATCTAAACCTTTATAACCCTTAATCTTTTTTTGAAAAATAAAAAAAAATCATAGTCATGTGAAAACCAGAACCTTTACAATCATGTTTTTTTTTTTTTTTTTTTTTTTTTTTTTTTTCTTCTGGTAATCGGCTCAGAGAGTCTTGAACCTTCTCGGAAAAAGCTGTTCGGTCATACATTCCATACATATAAGCCTTAGTTTTTGTTTTGTTTTGTTTTGTTTGTTTTTGGTGGATATTTTGTTAAAGCACAGTTCGCATGTCATGACATCGCAATGTTGGCTAGAATTCCAATAAAACATCTAGGCAGCGCCCCGACATGACCATAGCTTTTTGACTGGGTCGTGAAGAAATAAACACATTTATCCCTTTTTTAGAAGAAGCAAAACCACAAGTACACTTTGACAAGAAAATAAAGTAATTCCCGAATCAAAATCATGACCACTTTACGATAAGAAAGTGTAGTCACGCTCCATTCACCACCATTATATCACTTTTTGACAAGAAAACATAGTCATGTTCCAGTTCGAAAGTGTGAATTCTTTAACAAGAAAAGTGCAGACGTTCCATGTAATGTTATTTAAAGTAACAATAGCGGGACAAGGAATCAATGCAATTAAATTCAAAGTCCCAACATATATAGACACCAGGTGGGAAAGAAAATACATAAACACAACAAAACATTTTTCCGACAACACACACGAAGAGCAGAATGACTAGCTCTTTCCCAACAAAGTAGCCACCCGGCTTAGTTTCAACAGGAACGAAAGGGAACGAGCACGACAGAGAGGCAGGCACAATAACAAGTTGTATAATGAAGATAAACCTCTTTTCCTGGGACACCGTTTATCGTTTTAATGGGGCGAGCATAATGAAGATAAACCACTTTTCCTGGGACACCGCTTTAAATCGTTTTACTGGGGACCATGTTGAAAACTATTTTCCCTGGGGACATCGATTTCATAAAGAAAGAAAATTAAATAACACGTGTAACAAAATTTTTTGATGTAATTAAGTTAAAATCCGAACCAAAGGCACCAGAAATACAGCGATTATCATTATCATTAATAAAACCATTTTTACTTGGACAGCGAAATTACTATTTCTATCAGTTCAGCGAAAATGTATCAGCGATTATTAAAACGGAT
The DNA here is from genome assembly GCA_964017185.1 of Rugalucina vietnamica. NCBI lineage: Eukaryota > Metazoa > Mollusca > Bivalvia > Lucinida > Lucinidae > Rugalucina > Rugalucina vietnamica. Next base: position 41,684,505 of record OZ024870.1, read on the forward strand.
TAGAACAAAATTAAACCACTCTGAATATCCTTTTCTCCTCTTTGACAAGACCCTGTAGAAGCCCTTTTATGCATCGTGGTGATTCTTTCCGACTAGAAAGTATTGCCACGTTCCATTCATATCCGTGATAATCTTGCGACTCTTCTTGACACGAAAGTGTGGTCACCTTCCATTCACATCCATTTTTAACTCTTTCACAACGGACAGAGTGATTTCCTGCGTGCACCACTTTTCTTGTACAAGTAGCTTGAGGGTCTATAGAATCGGATATAATGATTTTTTTTTAATAGGTGTGGTTATAAACATTGTATTATGTTTTATACCAAATAAAGTTTTTGTACTTGGATGAGAGTGGGGTCTTTTTCCCGGGGGTTGTACCCCGACTGAAATGTTTGGGAAATAGTATGGTGATTACGGTGATCCTTAAATCGTACACCACAATTTATTATGCACCATGCAGTCATTTGTATCACCAGCATCCCCAGGGCCGGGGAATAGCGGACGGTTTTTAACTTTTCAAAGTTTAAAGCCCGGCACCGTGTGGTCAGATTTGTGATAAAATCCCTGCTAAAAGCCCGGCTCCCCTGAAGCTGACAATAATGTGGAACAACAGTTGGGAGTTGTTCTAATGAAACTGAAATAGGAGAGAGGAGCTAGAATTTCTGAATCATAAACCATAAAACCATAAAAATAATTAAATGTTAAAAATAGTATTATACCACTAATATCTAATTTGAATTAATATGATTGTGTTTTTGCGGGAAATTAAAACCCCGGCACTGCCGGGACTAATCAGAGGTTAAATCCTGGCTCTCCCTAGGGGAGCCGGGGATACAAATGACTGGTGCATTAGAGAAATATTTAATATAACACCATTAGTAATACTGTTCAGAAAAGGGTGTCATAAATTGTTGAAGTAAGCAAATTAATCATACCTGTTTAATTTGTAAGCATAACTTTTTATTATCCCCCTTCTGTTGTACCATATTTTTCAGTTTTGAGAAATAGGTCATAACGCTCCAAAGAATGTTATAATGTTACGCCCAAGTTTTTATAAATAATAGTGTTTACAATGTAAAATGACTATATTTTGACGTTTGTTTTCCTTATAAACAGTAAACATGCGAATTTCAGCGAATATTTTCTGGTTCAAACCATGTTGGCTTTTGACCTACAATGATTATGCTAGCTTTAACTTTTTATGTGGCCTAAGCAAGTAATTTGTCCTTTCCATTACGAAAACATGCCCAGTACCCACAATCTACGTTTTGGAGCAAAAATAAGAAAATGAGGTATACCCCCGCATACCCCAATTTTGCTATATAAAAGTGGGGTTGAAGGGGGTATACATGTCACGGACATGTTATCCTGATGCAAGACAGCTAATTATATGACGTTACATGGAATAAGGTTTTCATCAGGAAAACATGTCCGTGAAATAAATACCCCCTTATACCGTCCCACTTTATCTGGTAAAACTGGGGTATGCATGCATTTTTTTTTATACAAAACACAGATTGTGGGTACTCGTTAGAACCGCCTCGCCGAGGCGGTTCTAACGTGTACCCTCAATCTATGTTTTGAGCAAAATTAAGGAAAATATCATTTTTTTTTTATTTTTTTTTTTTTATCTTTAAAAATCTCTGTATATTGCATGGGTATGTTTTCGTAATGAAACGCGTTTTGAACTGTGAATATCACCTCTTCCAGTCCATGAGCTTTACCACAATAACATTTAGAATTTACAAGCTGGGAAAGAATAAGTCGTCTTGCACTTCATTCATGATGTAATGTTTGCTGTTAGGTCGTCTGTCTTGCCACTTTGCCCCGCTTTGGTGTCTGGATATAGGGTACAGGGTGTCCCAAAACGTACCCGCTACAATATCTGTTTACTGTTTATCTCATTTATGAGATATTAACTCAATCGAACTATGCAGAAATATGCTTCAAAACAATGTCTTCAGACATAAAAGTTTGAATTGATGCTTTACGTCCCAGTGTAATCAATGGTCATGTCGAGACCTTATCTCCATTTAATGGGACACCCAACATTAGGATGTCATGACACTCAGAATGTGCTGCATAAATATAACCATACGGCTTGTTATAAGGATGTTGTTATATGGATGGTTTGACTTAACCACTTTTCCTGGGCAGGCTCAGACTGGAGCGGTTAACTAGTAATCAGATGGTCGGTCAGTAGTTTAGAAGCTTTGCCTGGAGGCACAAGCAGCCCATATATTTCTCCTAGGCCCCAACGGGCGGGGGCCCATATTCCAACCCGACAAAATGTAGATACAATTTGTTTACTTGTGCATACCCGAATGACCAACTTTATCGCGAATGACCACCTTTATTGCAAATGACCGCATCCAGAATACCAAAAAATTAACATGACACTTTTTCATAGTCGTTCAGATCCCACAATGTAATAAAGATTTCCAGTTACACCAAATTTTGTCTATAGTTTAACTAACTGTCTTTATTTTCTTATACTTATGCAGTTGTGGTTTAGCGTTCTTGTCAACAGCTATTGTCATGTCGCGACATGGACGTAATGACATCCCTGGTCAGGCTGATCTTAGCGGTTAACCAGTAATTAGGTGGACAGTCAGTAGCGTAGAAGCTTTGTCTGGAGGCCATCTATTCCTTTAGGCCCCAATGGACACAGCCGGCCAAAATTATGACTCGAGACAAAGTTTAAAATCTACCGACTGATCGTCTGATTTCTTCTCTACCGCTCAGAACGTCTGAGACTGCCCAGGAAAAGTCGTTAAAGTCAAAGCATCCATAAGTACATGTAACATAGAAGGCAGAGGAATTGATACAATTAAATTTAAATTCCAACCCAGACAACAGGTGGTAAAGAAAATACAAAATGTTACAGCACGTAAGAAGACCAAGATGACTGGCTCTTTCCCATTAAGGTAGTCATCCTGCTATCAACCAAATGAGCCGCTGCATAAGAAAACCAACCGTCTGCATATGCGAAAACAAAGACGCAGACCAGCTTCGCGGTAACCGCGAAGCTGATCAGCACCGCGAAGCTGATTAGCGCCTTTGTTTTCTCTACATGGATAGTACAATCCTTCTTCTTCCTTTATTCAAAATTTCAAGCTTATAGCTATCTTCTGTAATTGTACAGCCTGATTTGTGTCGGACCTGGTCGGAAACCCAAATTGTTGGCTTTCTCATACACAGGCTTAAGGCGACGAGTACAACAGAGAGGATAAATGAGCCTTCACGTGGGAAAACCAACAAAGTGGTTTCCGAACAGGCCTAACACAAATCAAGCTGCACGCTAGAGGCTGGAAATTTTGGATTTAGAAAGTAGAGTAATTGTACTATCCTTGTAGCGAAAACATATGCGTTGATCAGCTTCGCAGTAACTGCGAAGCTGATCTGTGCCTTTGGTTTCGCATATGCAGATTGTTGGTTTTCTCATGAGGCGGCTCAAATCACGACAACACCGTCTTGGTACGGTCAGTACTGAACTTGAGAAAAAAACTTCAACTTCTAGCTCTCTAAATACGCTTGCTTATTTTTAGTTGTCGATACATTCTTTTTGAGCAAACATTTCTTCAAAACACGTCCTCCCTCCTTCAAGAAAACAATATAAATTGATCTTTACCTTCAAGGGGGTAAAATTTATCTAAACTGCAAAATAAGAAAAGGGCGACACCCAAGATCGGTGATAAAAGTATACCTGACACAGTTTTTGTATTGTTGATTAAATTGCAGAATTCAAACGCCCAATTATTATTCCTCCCATATTATGTTTAGTTAATGCGGAACAAACTTTTTTCCAAAAATAAGCCACATCGTGTGAAAACCTGCTGTAAAATTTTCGATCGGGTTCTTGGAGCAAACTGCTACTGAATAGTAAAATTGAACTTAATAGTTGGGACTTTACACCCCAGTCTATCGCTTTGGTCATGTCGGGATGTTGCCTCCTTTTGATGGGACTTTTACACAACATTAGAATGTGCCTAAAATATAACCATCTGATTAAAAAACTATGCCTTGTAATTATATTGATGGTTCCACTAGACCACTTTTCCTGGGCAGGTTTTACTAGATCACTTTTCCTGGGCAGGTTTTACTAGTCCACTTTTCCTGGGTAGGTTTTACTAGACCACTTTTTCTGGGCAGGTTTTAATAGACCAGTTTTCCTGGGCAAGGTCACTGGACCTTCCGATTGGTTAACCGGTAATCGAGTGGTCGGAGTAGTTTATACATATAAGCTTTGTCTGGGAGCACAAGAAGCCCATCTATTTCTCACGGCCCAAATGGACGGGGTACCACATTCCCACCCTGCTAATTAATCGAGTTGCTTTAAGAGATCAATTAGTGGAGATGGAAATGACATGAATCCTGCACTTCCGGATACAAGCATGAAACTTGGCAGATATGTTTATAAGCGTGAACTATTTGAATTTTTCTCGTTAGCCAATCAAAATTAACCCAATTTTCAAGACGGCGGCTCGAAATTCCAAGATGGCTGCCAAAATAAATATAAAATCAGAAAATGGTGTTCTAGTCAGTGAGAAAAAACTTAATAATTCTGAAAATAATATTTCTAGATTATTTGCAAATAAATAAATATTTAATTGCGTCAATATTGCCTTTGTGTGATTTTAGAAGGGGTCCACAATGGGGGAAAAGTAAGGAAATTTTGCTGAAATAGCTGTTTTGCAACAAAAACTCTTCTTATACTTATTAAAGTGGAACAAAACCTAATTCAATTGTCATTATTGACTTTACTCAAGTCATGATTAACATAGTTTCAGTTTTAATGGGTACTGGAAATAAGGTCTATTTGAATTATGGGGTTGCTGAGGGGCAAAATTTGAAACTGATTAGAATGGCTATTATGAATAATCGTGAAGTTTCTAACCTTTACTGGGAAATATGAAAATTTATAAGGCAAATACACTTTGCTCTGCACACACATTTTGATAATACAATTCTTCTTCGTTTACTTCTTCTTCTTCTTCTTCTTCTTCTTATTATTATTATAAACTATCATGATAAACTATTTTAACATGAAATGAACCATATACAGCCAAAAAGTGCTACTTAGGATTGCAATAAACTTATGCTGGCTACTGATGCTTCCAAATAGTTTTTGTTCACACCAAATACGACAACAGAAACAACAACAAGTGTATGCACTACTAATACTTTTCATCTTTAAAGTATCATATGCAAATTTCTGTGCACATGTTTAAATCTTTAGTTGTACATTTTGATGGTGGATGAATAGGACAATTTAAACTCTAACCTGTCCCTTGAAAGTTAAGGAAGTCTATTAGGACGTTTTCAATTATTCTGGATTTCATCTGTGTGCTTTCAGCGTCACGGATTCTATTTTCTTCATGAGGTGCTGCTGTTCTGTTGGAAGAGTAGCACCAGCTTGATTGGTTCATGCAGCCTGGTCGCTAGACTCTATCGGTGTCTTTAATTCTTAATAAGACTTTCAGGGTGCCTTTGTAGCATTTCCCTTTTTCGCCTTGAGTGTGGATTCCATCCTATAAGTATCTGTAGAAAACCTTTTTTAGCTGTTGCTCATCAGGCATTCCTATATAAAGTTGGTGCATAGGAGAGTTGACTGAGCCATGTAGACTTTCAGCTAGGTATTGATCGTTGTTTCATTTCGCTTATACATTTGCACATATTCTTCCAAATGTCACACTAGCTTATGCTGTCTAAGTCATCAATACGCACTGTACTGGGGAAACTGCTTCCCGGGTAGATGAATGTATTAAACAAATCAGTATTTGTCCACACCGCTGTGTCTGGTGTGGGTTCGAGCCCCACACTGACCACATGTGAGACAAGCAAGCCAAGTTCTGCTTGCGGGTGTGTCAGGTGGTTTTTTTTGGGGGTTCTCCCGTTTTCGCCCACTTACTGATTTGCCCGTCTCATATGAGCTGAAATAAACTTGAAATGTACGTAAAGCTGAATTAAAAAAAGTATTTCTCCATTCATTGTTTCATTGTACAGCTTTACCAGTTTACGGTGCCGATTGGAGCACAACATCTGTCTTTTTTTTTGTTGATTGTAAGTTCATAGCTATCACAGGATAGTCCATGTGGATCTGTTACACCATGCATTTATGCCTATGAGCTGGTATTCTTATCTATGTCATCTGCATACAGTGTCTCATCCACCACATCTATGTGCACCTTAGTTTTAGTTTTCAACTTCCGTTGGTTGAATAACTTTCCACCAAAAACGTACCTGATTGGAAAATGAGTATCACAGATTTAAACGGCATCACTGAGCATTGTAAATAATATCATACACAACAGTGTTGCCCCCTAGCGCAACCCTGTTTGGCCTCATTTGTCATATCACAAGGTTAATAGAACTCCCCATCGTCCTGTGCATGCATATCACCTTTCCCATACGATGACCAATTTGACAACCCATACCTTCGCAAGTCTCCCACAACTCCTGTCTGTCAAAGACTTCAGTATTTCCTTTCTGTGTGTAAAGATGGATGTATTGTGGGAATTCTTCCTTCCTCCATGCAGCCACGGTGAAACAGCTCTTTCAGTCTCTCTGTCATGGATAGCCCCCAGACAGCGGAACTTGCATTTGAACATAGAAATTTGCCAGCTGAGAGTGTGTTGAACTGCTAGACTCCTTTAAACTTCTCTTGCAGTTTTGATTTTAATTTGAAGTATATTTTTCTGGCTATCGTCGCAGATAGAATGACGATTAAGTACCCGACATTGCGCAATATGACCCATGCTACCTCCACACTATGACATATAGTTTATGAGACGCCCGTGTTTGGATCGCAGATAGAAAGACGATTAAGTACCCGGCATTGCGCAATATGACCCATGCTACCTCCCTTTCATCGTTTCTTCTGCTTCCAAAGGATCATTTTTTTTTTATTTTATAGTGTTGCATCTATGACAGTTTGGTATTTATCAAGCAAACAAACTGAATTTCTTCTATTTTCTTTCGAGAGTCTTGCATGTCTCTGACTTTTGATAAAGATTGGCAAATATTGCTGCAAGTCTGTCTTCTTGAATATGGAGCTAGTATTATCTTAATGCTTGTGCTGTTCCTCAAGATTCTAGAAGCCTCCGAATATCTTAACCATTCTCATCAAACCAGTTGGATGCAAATGTACCATTCTATCTTGGTTCAATTTCGAGACACCCAGTCTCTAAGGAGGTTTCTTGCCTCAAAGTCGCCTCTAAGGCTTGTGTTTGATGACACCAGTCTATAATATGTCCAGCACCCTGCTCCACATTATATTTGTCACTCTGACACCCTGTCTATCTTTTCTCCACACTATGACATATAGTTTATGAGGCGCCCGTGTTTGGATCGCAGATGCACCCATGATGTTCACTTGTATCCTGGGACTTGTATATCACTTCTTCTGGACTGATCATGGTAGGTGTATGGGATGGACAATATTGACATATTTATAGCCCCTCAGAGGAAGTATCGATGTCATTAGGTGGTCATTGATGCCTTATGACAATCCTGACAGCTTACAATCAATTTCTGTTTCAATGGCAAAGCCAACTTCTCCTTTATGGCTCTTCTCACTTTGGCCTCCACACTAGGAGAAAGTACAGCCGGAGACAACTCTTTTTCCATAACCTCAACAAAGTACAGCTATCTGCTAAACTACCAGCCGACCCAGGATTACCTATTAAGGGGCGAACATTCCTCTGCCGATCAGACGACTAACATCTCAGTATTTGGGAGACAATATTGGCTGCTTAATAAAGTGCTTTACATAAATCCATGTTAAATATTATGTTTTCTTACAATTATGACCTAGGGAGAGTAGTAGCCTTGTGGTAAGAGTCGATCTGACAGCATCGAGGGGTCCTGGGTTTGGTCAACACTAGGGGGCGTCGTGTTGTGTCCTTGAACAAGACAAATTTACTTACCACAGAACTGAATCATACCCAGGTAGTGTTAGTTTAGTGCAGGCATGACTGCAAAAAAATGTTGACTCAATACAAAGAAGAAAAAACAATATTGACCATCCGTACATGTTGACTGTAGCTAAATATACCCCTATATACTACTATGATTGAAATAAAAAAAATATCAGTTGTTCAACTTTTAAAGATCAGTCGTGTATATAATAAATATTTGTAATGCTTAAATCATATCTTTTCACACAGGGGCCTGTAATGATCCATATGAATGTGTACTTGTTGAGTGATGCTTGCTTAAATTATGGCAATTTACGGTAATATATTTTCACAAAAGCAGTTTTATGGCATTGTTGGACACGGTGATGAGTCCCAGGGCAATGCTTTAAGCAATGACCATCAGAAGTGCAATAAAATCCACCCATTTACAAATTCCAGTAGTATAGTTTGTCAATAAATCGTAAAATCTAATGATTTTGACGGCCATCTTGAAAATTGCGTAAGCCACCTTGAAAATGAAAAAAATTGAGATGGCTAACGAGAAAATATTTAATAGAAAGGACTGAAGAACATATTCTGAAAGTTTCATACTTGTATCCGGAAGTGCAGGAATGTCTCAAAATCCTGACGTTTCCATCTCCACTAAATGGTAATATTTGAGCCACCACATGGGAAAACCAACAATATGCATAGGCGAAAACAAAGGCGCAGATCAGCTTCGCAGTAACTGCGAAGTTGATCAGCGCCTTTGTTTTCGCTACTCGGATAGTACAATTCCTCTTCTACTTAAATCCGAAGGTTCAAGCTTCTAGCTCTTTCAGTCTGTGCTTGTATAAGTCGGTTTGTGTCAAGCCTGGTCGGAAACCACATTGTTGGTTTTCCCACGAGGTAGCTTATTTATGAGAAAGACTGTGGACCATACCGCGGTTTCGGCTATTAAAACATCACTTTTGTAGAAGAACAGAAAGTTGTGCAATTTTCCAGAAATTTTCTAGAGGCATGTGAAAATTCAGACCAGTAGGTCTCACATTTAAATAATGATGTTAGAAAAAGGATTTTTTTTTTTTTTTTTTTTTTTTTTTTTTTTTTTTTTTTTTTGTCATTGCTATTCTTAAAGAACAGTAAAAGTGGCTTCCATTATTGTTGGTGTTTTAGCATAGTACTATGACTTTCGGTTTTTCCTTTGGAGTTTTCATAACATTAAAAATCCTTATAAAATTGAATATCAAGAAAGGCGCTGGAATAGTATCTTCAAATTGTACATACAAATCGAGCCACCCCTTCCTCATAAATACAATGTGCACAAATGAATTTCGAAACATTTTTGTGTACATTGTATTTAATATCAAGAGCTATTTACAAGGGTTAATGCGTTTCCATATATTGTTTTTAGGACTTTCATTAAGGCTTATGCAGTCCGTTACGTTATTTATTAATAAATACTTTTTTTCAGGATAGATCCAATGCAGGATGGCGTAAATGTAATGAAAACGTCTATAATTACAGAATATCGGGATAAAAGCTTATGCAGCATATCGATTTCCCTCACTGTGCCCCGGAAGTATAGCGTGTAATGGCTTACACGTTTGTGTTCGTTATGCCGGTAACAGAATTTTCATATAAGAATATCAAAGCAATTAAACGTTTCTTAAAATTGGAAACGATTTCAGTGAATTCTATTGGCATATTTTCGTCCCCGCCATCCGTCTTATTTAAAAATATTGCGCCAAAATGCGAAATTTAAGCGACCACACCCAGAGCATACGATTATTGGATACTTCACTTGCTAGGTAGTAGTTGTCAGTTGTAAGTAGGTAGCGGAGTAATACAGATGTCGAATAAACAATATGGTATTTATTGTATTCTTTTATTTAATACGTTTAATTTGAATATACCACTAAAATACTGGCTATTGTCTACGGAATATATGGTGAAAAAGACTAAGGCTTAACGAGTAGGCTACAATAAAGATTCACTCAGTGAAATCAAGCGTTTGCTTTACGTTAAGCAATCATAATTTTGACGGGTAATTTTGACCTCAAACTGAAACATTGTATAACGTTGACATAAAGCTGATGTTTTTTCTTGTGTTCTATTTTGTATAACATATACAGTTTTACCTAATTGTAAATGCCGCAAAACTACTATACATAGTACAACTATATTTAGTACACGTAAACTAACGACTACTAGCTAACGCATATGCCTACCAACTATCGGTTTGACAGCTGACCTGAATATATCATACACATAAGCTTCATATCATCCCGATCATACTGTAATAGAACTATAAATCTGTATTTCAGTGACAAGTGAATGGAGGATAATTCGGCCTTACTTTCAAAGTGTAACAGTTGGATATAAATGAGCTAATTAAAAACGATACAATATAAATATCCAACATATCTCACGGGCCAACGGATGTTGAATAATAGTGATTGCAGCATTTGAAGTTTCAAAAACTGCTGCTCTATGCATAATCATGGATGTATAACGGAGTATAGCGGCTATATAAAAAAGTTTCAATACATTATAACTCCCTTATAACTTAACTGCATTTTTTCTTCAAGGGTCATACTTTGTTTGAGTCGGTATTTATTATATTATTCTTTGTGTTAGAATATCATATTTAGTAGATCTAAATCTATGTTACAATGTGCATTTCACCACCATAATTACGTAACCATGCTTGTAAATGATAAAGTTTTCACAATGCAAATGATCAAGATGGATGTAATAAAGTGATGTGTTTCTTGTGTGTGTCCAGGATGTAGATTGTGGCTTAAACAGTGATTTTAATATTTACATGAACACGTTTTTTAACTTTTAAATTCAGTGATTAGGAAGTAAATTGTATATAGGCGAAACGGACGACCCAACCCAGCTCAATACATGCCAAGATATTTTACAGAGCCGATCGGCAGATTCGAACCTCGTACCATCCCGCCTGATGTGACAAAGAGCTCCTCAGAGGATTTTAATCTCTCGACACGTGTGAAACCCGAACCGTCATGTGTGGCAGTCAACCAGAGGACGATTGTTGTGCTATTAACCATAACTTAGGGTTGGACTATAATGTGTTCAAATGCACGTGGGTCCGCTTCAAAGCAGTGGGTTCGCCAATTCGTTCTCGTCATTGTTTACCTTAGTATCGTGTTACTCATAAGTCTCCCAATAGCTAGTTGCCTCGAATCGAAACTGTACCCTTTCGACGTGAATGACGATCTCTCGACAGTTCCCAAGGACGACGGTGGTTCCCCTCTCATTAGGCTTGACGTCGACTTCCCTTTCTTTGGCACCAATTACAGAGAATTATATGTAAGTAGTAGTAAATCGTCACATAGTAGTAGATCCTCACGTATTGTTTCTCTATATCAGCCGCATTTCCTGGTTGTTGGTTGTTTTATAACTCCTCAGCCTTTGGCTCAGGTCCTATCTCGGCTCCTGAGTAGTATGCATGCTGTGCACTAGGGCGAAACTGTGCTACCAGAAGGGTGGGAATATTTAGACCCAGGAGAAGTAGATGGGCTGCCTGTGCCTCCAGACAAAGCTTTTTTACTATTGACTGGTCATCTGATTTCTGGTTAACCGCTCAGAAAGTCTTAGCCTGCCGAGGAAAAGTAGTTCAAGTCAAACCATCCATACACGTAAGCCGTTGTGGTTTACATAAATGGTTATATTTTTTCAAGCACATTTTGGGTGTCATGACATCCTAATGTTGGGTAGAAGTCCCATAACATTGAGGCAACGTCTCGACATCACCATAGGTGTTGACTGGGACGCTAAGCACAACTGTTTACCAGAAGACAAGTTCTTACTAGGCATGGCACTGTTAACAGACTTCTGTGCTCTAGGGATTGCCCCTGAGGTATTCAGCTTGTCCACAAACTTTTTTTTATCTATCTACTTTGCGCAGCACCAGCACATGTACAGGCTCGAATCAAACGTGTCTATAATTTAATAATTGGATCAGTGCTATGCAGAATGTACAGCTGTTTGGAATAAATTTGACGTTACCCCTTGCTAGCATTATCTCAGATAAAGCTGTGAAAAAATGTGGGAATATTTTATCCTGTAAGCATTTTTGTTCTCCTGTGTGTTGATGTTGAAGTAATCAGTTCTGAAAGCGGTGTTCAACAATAAACACGTTTTTGCACAAACGTTAAACTGTCATAACCCGGCGTAATGATAACAATATGCACTGAGTGTCGCAAATACCCTCTACCCCATCTCGACCCGACATGACCATAGCTCATGGCTGGGACGAAAAGCATCAATTCACAATCACAAATATAATGTATTCGGCCCTTCAATATCTGTAAGTGGAAACCATATTTGATGCGTACATTGTATTTATGAATGATCATTTTTCTATTATGTACGTATCTCAAATTCGTATTTCTACATCTACACGCAACAAAAACATTTTAACATTCACTCGTAAATTTAGAAACATCTTTGTTCATTAACACGATTTTTCATTTATGAAAATTGTTGTTTTAAAATTTATGTTGCATGAATGTGTTAATATGGTTTTTCATAATGTATGTTCGATGTCATAAATGATTAATTTCTTTTCGTTTGAGTAAGAAAATCGTGTGTTTGCACTTTGACTAGAGGACATTATCGGGCCTACATTATCATGATGCAGCTGTAAGATAAGCCCTTTATCATACCTTCATGCGTTTCTGATATGAGCCGCCTCGTGGGAAAACAAACAATGTGGTGTCCGACCAGGTCCGACAGAAACCGACCTGTACACTCACAGAAAAGAGCTAGAAGCTTGAAATTTCGGATTTAAGTAGAAGAGGAATTGTACTATCCGAGTAGCGAAAACAAAGGCGCTGATCAGCTTCGCAGTTACTGCGAAGCTGATCTGCGCCTTTGTTTTCGCCTATGCAGATTGATGGTTTTCCCACGTGGCGGCTCATTTGTTTTGTTGTTTTTTTACTTATGCTGAACGTCCCAATTAACAGCTATGGTCATATCGGGACGTTACCTCCATTTTATGGGACATTTACCCAAAATTAGGATGTCGTGACATCACAAGAAGTGCTTCAAATATAACCACCCAAGTAAGCCATAAGGATGGTCGGGTTGAAATAATGGGCCTCCGTCAAGAAATAGATGGGCAAAGCTTCTAACCATCTGAATACTGGATAACCGCACGGGTCTGATTCAGCCTAGGAAAAGTGGTTCAAGTCAAATCATCCATACATATAAGCCTTATTGGCTTAGTTGGGTGGTTATATTTGGAGCGCTTTTTGGATGTCATGGCGTCCTAATTCTGGGTACAAGTCCCATAAAATGAAGGCAACGTTCCGACATGTCCATAGATGTTGACTAGGACACTAAACCTCAACTCAAATGAAAGGGTGGTCGGTGGGAATATGCCCCCCCCCCCCCATTGGGACCCTAAAGAAATAGATGGGCTGCTTGTGCCTCCAGGCAAAGCTTGTACGCCACTGACAATCTGATTAATGGTAAACCGCTCTGGTTTGAGCCTGCCCAGGAAAAGTGGTTCAAGTCAAACCATCCATACATCCTTTGTGGCTTAGTTGTATATAGCACTTGTTGGATGTTATGACATCCTCAATTTTGCTATTGACGGGGATTCAAACAAAGCAACTCAAACGAACAAGTTAAATTATGGTAGTATGGATTGTTCGACTTGAAACCACTTTTCCTGGGCAATCCGATCAGTGGCGTATAAGCTTTGCCTGGAGTTACAAGCAGTCCATCTATTTCTTTAGACCTATTGCCTTTCCTTTATCAATTTGGAGGGCCGGTAGTTTCTTAAAATTGTATTATATCAATTATATTGCATATTATGTTATCAGTAACAAAGTAAATATTGTACAGTACACTGAACTGACTCAGAGTGATCTGATAAGGACAAACAGCTGATTATTGTGTGCAGTTGTCAAATGTTTGGGCGTGCCTATTGATCGTGTAGATAAAACGAGAAATTGATGTTATCTGCTGACCAAGATGTGAACCTATTTACCTCATGCATACATTTATAATGTTATTCAAACTGATAAAGCACATACATAAATAGAGCAACTTGTCGTAACCATCAAAATTGCTACCGAGATTGGTAATGAAAATGTTTTAGGTCTCGCCAAGGTCATGCATATCTATCAGACCAAACAGTCAGGCTGACTAGAACCACTTTTCCTGGGCAGGCTCAGACCCGAGTTGTTGACCAGTAATCAGATGGTCAGTCAGCAGCATTGAAGCTTTGCCTGGAGGCACAAGCAGCCATTGGGGCCAATATTCCCACCCGACCAGCATTAGATTGCGAAAACTGGACTATAAATACAATGTATGCTAAGACCTGTCTGTATGCTCTCGCAAAATCAGACGCACTGTAACTAATAACGACTTCCTCGTGCGAATGGTAATTTTTGAACGAGTTCCACCTTTCAATATTGGCTTCAAAATAAATATTTTCGGAGACAAAGTCTGACCAAGGATAACAGCTAGTGCCTGGTGTTCCGAAAATGTGTTTTAATCCAGTCACAGTGAGGACCCACAGCCGCATTACCCCCGCCCCCTTGCTTTTCTTAGATAGAACGCCTCGCGTCAGTATACTAAAATGTTATATGAAGTTGTGGTGTAGGTGCTGCATTGTGTGAACGTTCCCTGTTGAAGCAAGTTTGTGACAAGCCCGGGCTCCTATAACTTTTATCAAAGATGTAGAACTGGCATTTGGTCAACATCACATACTTTTTATGCCACACGGGAGATCTGCGGAGATGTTAAGTTTAAGGTACACATAACGAAAACACGCCCATGTAATATAAAGATTTTTAAAAAGTGAAAATTTTTAGTAGAAAATATTTGCAATTTTTCTTATTTTTGCTCAAAACAAAGATATTGTAGGCGCACATAAATGGCGGAAACTACACAAAACTCGACAGCTTGTAGCATTTTAATAGAGCCCCAACGGAAGTACCGGCTTAGAACGGTCCCTAATGTAAAATTACTTTTATTGTTATACTTGACTGTGTATTTGGCAAACGCAAAGTACCAAGTCAGTCTTTGGTCTATGGTATTACTCTAAGAACTAGCAAAACCATTGAGAAACTTAGCGCAAAAATCATGGTTCCGGATAGACAGTCGAATTTCAATGATTTTTGCTTCTTGACATTTTTACAACCTCATAGGTGACATACTGTCAAAACTTATGCATATCTATGTAAATTAACTGCCGACCCTCCGTGCAAGATGCAAAAATATAGGCAAGTGTCCTGCTTTAAGTGTACAAGTGCGTTTAAAATCTCTTAGTGTGCCTAAAATAATTACTGCCTTGTTTGCAACCTGTCCAAAGATTCGTTCTGAAACTTCATATCAAACGTGATTCGTTCTGGAACTTCATATCAAACGTCTTGTTTAGCGACAGCAAACATGTGTGGACTTGATAGTGTTTCTATAACCTACTTTAGAGTTCACAAATACAGACTTTCTCGTCGCAAGACTAATTTCATAAATAACAAAGGGAGTATGACAGCTATGTCAGTTAAAACAATGTTACGTCAAATATGAAAGTATGACTGTTTGTCATTATCTATTATTTTCCCGCCTTACTCGGGAATTTTTCATTTTTTATACTGTTTTCCTGTATTTTAGATTCACACGAATAACCTAGCAGTGCTTTTAAAGGTTTCAAAAAAAAAAAAAAAAAAAAAAAAAAAAAAAAAAGCGGCCGGTGGGAATATGGGCCCCGTCCATTGGGTTCGCGAGAAAAAGACGGGCTGCTTGTGTCTCACAAGCTTATAAGCGACCA
The DNA here is from genome assembly GCA_964017185.1 of Rugalucina vietnamica. Classification (NCBI taxonomy): domain Eukaryota; kingdom Metazoa; phylum Mollusca; class Bivalvia; order Lucinida; family Lucinidae; genus Rugalucina; species Rugalucina vietnamica. The sequence continues at coordinate 41,700,216 of OZ024870.1, forward strand.
GCCCGGCGAAACACCTGATTTAGGACTATGCATGCCCAGGAAAAGTGGTTTAGTCAAAGAACTGTGCATGTCCAGGAAAAGTGGTTTTATCAAACCATCCATGTATATAGTTGTTTAATTGGTTGATTATATTTTTGAAGCACATTTTGGGTGTCATTACATCGTGATGTTGAGTAGAAGTCCCATAAAATGGAGTCAACGTACATGAATTTGACCATAGAGCTCCTGCTCTGCTGACTGTGGCGTATTTAGCATCAAATGCAGGAGCACCAGCACCATTGTCATTATTACACGTATCATTGATGAAATATATAAAAGTTTTAAAACTTGGAATACTGTTATTTTGAAAGTGGTAGGCATGAAAACTGTTGTGATGATACAGTCCCATAGGGATCGCGGTGGCGTAGTGGTAGAGCGTCGGACTCCGAATCGAGAGGTCCTGGGTTCGATCCATGCTGTGTCCTTTAGCAAGACACATTAACTTCCTACGGTTACAGGAAGTGTTGTAACACATGACTGAAAAATTGTTGACTGGGACGTTAAGCATAAAAAATGTAGTATAAATGATCGCCCTATTTCGATTACCGTCTTCTTAAAACCATCATTTGCACAGGGCAAAATAGAATTGATGATAAAAAGAACATATGGAATCACAATAACGGCTCTAATTCTGTTTTAATGCCATTTGTCATCATCCGAATTGTCAATTTATTAATTTGATTTTGTTTTGTTTTAAAACACAATTTCAAAGAATTCAAAAGAATTCAAGTTCATTGAAATACAATTTCAAAGAATTCAAAAGAATTCAAATTCATTGAAATTACCTTATTCAGTTTAAGTTTATTTCATCCAGTTTAAGTTTATTTCATCCAATCTAATCCATCCAGTTTGTGGACTCTCTGTCGAATAAAAGACTTTTGGATAAAAAGTCTGGTCGCTCTATTAATGAGCTTAGAACCAAACACTTTCTTAAATTTATGTTAGATGGCACTTAGACTAAGGGCGAGGATTCTGTGCCATTTACATTTTACATTCTTCCGGTGGCCGGGTGGGAATTTTGGCCACGCCCATTGAGGTCCTGAGAAATAGACGTGCTGCTTGTGCTTCCAGGCAAAGCTTATTTAAATCGTGATTAGGCCTACTGGCTAACCGCTTATAAGGTCCTAGCCTGCCTAGGAAAAGTGGTTCAGCAAAACCATCCAAAGGTACAAGTAGGCAAAGATCAGGAAAAGGTGCAATCAGAAAAAGATTCCCACTCCAAAAACCGAGGCGGGAAAAAACAGACCGATACCAAGAAAACATTTCGTAAGCCGAATGAGCAGCTATTTTCCCAATAGGTGACCACTCAATTACCTTAACTTAACTAAAAATATGAAAACACACATAAGGCGCCAACAGCACACAAATTTCAAACACCAAGACATTTATAAAACAAAAAGAACCAACACAGAAGTATCGACTTGGAACGATCAGTAACGCAGTTACGGGCGGACTTAAATCGATTTTACATGGCCATAACCTGCAGTTGTTCATAACATTAGCAAGTTCTTAAACATATTAGCTGGATATTTACTAGCTGGTTATATTTTGAAGCACAATTTTTTATGCCATGGCATCCTGGTGTTAGGTAGAAGCCCTATAAAATGGGGGGGGGGGGGCAATGTTCCGATATGATTATAGCTGTTGACTCGGACGTAGTAAAGCAAACACATCCACCTTCCATAGAAATTAATTGGCAACATGAAAATAAATACAATGTACGCAAATACGTCATTATACATGCTATAGTGCTGGCAAAAAGTTTTCCAGAATTATTTTATTTGATTTTTAGCTGTAAGTCCCAGTCATCAGCTATGGCCATATCGGGATGTTAACGCCATTTCTGAGACTTCTATACCCAACATTAGGATGTCATGACAATCAAAATGTGCTAGCAAAGATGATCGCTTTTTAGTATGTAGTAAACAACTAAAGCTTATATGGATTAACCACTTTTCCTAGGCAGGCTCAGCACAAGCTATTTTATCACGGCCCCAAATCCCACCCGACCACCCTTTCCTAAATTTGCTTTTACAAATCACTTATTCTCTTATTTTTTCTTTCTTTAATTGACTTTTTCATTTCCTTTTTGTCACTAGGAAAAGGATATCGGTATAGTCTATACGACATTGTCCGTATTTATAGCTAACATACGATGTGTCTGTTTATATTGTCTGTTTTATCTGTCCTGTCTCCTGTTCTACTTTGCTGTACTTCGTTTATGCAAGGCTCCCTTTACTGGAAACATCTAGCTGTCTTTATTCGGTCTGATGTATTTTCTGATATGCCATCCCTTTTGTCATTTCTTTACGGTCTAATTTCTTGGTTTGGATTTTACAAATTTGATTTTATCAATATCTGAACTTTCTATTCTATTTGTTTTTTGTTTCATGGTGGTATCATAGTTTGATTGAATATAGATTCACAGAATGTGCCTTCTGGCGAAAATAAAATGTTTTAACGTATCTGTTGAGAACGAGAAGCTCGTCATATCCGTGACCCATCTATCAGTTAATAGCATGTTAGCAGGACCATGTTATGTAGGCCCCTCAAACACCATTGTCGCATTGCAAAGCGGTTTAACTGGATTTCTTCCCTGAAACAAAGTATCATGGTTACATGTTGGGCAACATGCGTCGAGTACCAATGCAATATGTTCTTACCAAAATATGAAAACGAAGACATATTTTTATTAAGATTTGTCAGTTTTACAGTAGTGACTTTGCATTATGTACGTAGCTGCGTTCACTCCATGAAACGAGCATTCGCACGAGGAAACCAACACTCTTGGTTTGACACATACTAGCCGGTTGTGTGGCCACAGAGGGATTGTACTATCTGTGTAGCGAAAACAAAGACGCTGATCAGCTGTGCAGTCTCTGCACAGCTGATCTGCGCTTTTGTTTTTGCATATGCATTCTGTTGGTTTTCTGATGCGGTTGCTCAAATAGTTTTTAGGGATGCTTGCCTCACCTGTATGTCAAGATAGCAACTGTAATATAAATATGTGTTATTTAGAGCAACAAAACGCACCACGCCCTCTCATAAATAGATAACACGTCTTGAGGCACTTTTACTTAATGTATGATCTATAAACAGCTGTTCAATATCTGATTTTTTTTTTCTTTTCGTATTTTTTACCTATGGCAAATCTATATGAAATGATATAAACAGAGCTTAAGGCCACAATGTCCTAATTAAGGCTGGTTTATGTATTTGAGAAGATGAACGTACATTTGTTAAATACTCTCCCCATTACTATTTATACGTAATATATACGTAATTTTCGATAAAAATAATTTTAAGAAACCAGAAATGCATTAGCAGCATCATGCGCATACTGCACATAAACCCCTGAACATTATGTTCACTTTGTAAATTCTCTCAGCATCTTCTCGATATAGGCCTAATCGTTCAAACGTTCATCAGTTCATAGTTTAGTTCGCCACATTTATAGAAGCCGTAAGCCTACGGGCTTCCGAAAGTTCGGCTCTTGTGTTCGCTTTCACCTCTGTCCAAACATTTGGCATACTCACATTTTCGTGGACCAGATGACTCAGATCGGATCTGAGTCATCTGGTCCACGAAAATGTGAGAACTCGAAATTTTAGATTTATCTACAACTGTTCAAATGCAGTAGTACACATTATAATGTACATCAATGCTTCCAGCACCATACATTGTATTTATTGTTAAGTAAGGGGGAAAAAATTGATACAGTAAGATACAGACGGTGGCAGGCAGGAAAGAAATGAAGAAAAAAAAACTACCAGCTCGACTGAAGTGAAAGTGGCTATCTCTTTCACAGCAAGATATAGCCATTCACGAGTTATCAGAACGTCGAAGGTTGTAAAATATTGTTAATGACGCATTTGCATACTTTGTATTTATTTTTATGTTGTCTATTTCAAAGGTTTTAAGACACAACAGAGAAATTATCATCAGTTATATAAAATTCGCAGCCTTGGAACAGTCAATAAGGAATTTCAAGGAAGGCACAAAATATTTCTTCTAGACACCATCCTCGCCATTAACCTGTTGTGACCTTACAACAATAGATTTTCACTTCCAATCGAAGCTTATTCAAACTCGGAAGTATCACAGAAACAAAATTGAAATAATGGAGCAAAAGAAAGCATATACTTTAAAACCGTCTGACCCGACCAGAGAGAAGACTTTGTCCCGTTATTTCAAACGCAAACCAAACATTGAGGGGATTATATTATGGAAGAACATTTCATGATTTTACTTAAAATCTGCATCTTTAATCTTAGACTAACACTTTGAATGCAAATACTCTATGAATAAATTATATAGACATGAGAAAATCAAAAGCTGAGCGCAATAGAATGCACAGCCACAATATGCAATTTCTGGACCTTTTGTTTTTACACCGTTTTAAACATACACATCCAAAAGCTGAGCGCAATAGAATGCACAGCCACAATATGCAATTTCTGGACCTTTTGTTTTTACACCGCATCCGATTTTTTCCCGTCCTTGGTGGGTGTTTGTAGGTTGCTATATGGGTAGCTTGTTTTTACTACCGGGATTGATTCTCAGGTTTTGGCTCTCATAAAAAGACGGATGTCGACTGGTTTGCGGTTCAAAGGTCCGTAGGAAACGCCCAGTGATACCAAAACTTGCATCTTTTAATTACATTTTGCTGAAACGTATACGCCCATAGGTTTCTTATTTCTCTCTCTATACAAGATTGTCTTTCAGAAAGATTGACCTTAAATTCAGACAAAATGACATTGGCGAACCGTGTATACCGAGATCAGCTTGTTTCTTGAAATTTGTCAGTGGCTGCATTCTCAATTTATACGTCGTTAGGTATCATTTTTAGCGTATGGTCGAACAGGAAATTTTAGTTTGTATTTGGTAACCTGAAGCTCTATTTGTAACGGCGTGCAAAATTTCTATATTGCAACGTGTTTGTTTTAGAAATGCTGACTTGCACTTGGACATTATAAAATTTGTCTTTACTGAAACCCACTGATCTCGTCAGGAAAACATGTCCGTGAAATGTAAACCCTATCCAGCCCCACTATTATATGAGCCGCATCATGAGAAAACCAACAATCTGCATAGGCGAAAACAAAGACGCCGATCAGCTTCGCGGTAACCGCGAAGCTGATCAGCGCCTTTGTTTTCGCTACTCGGATAGTACAATTCCTCTTCTTCTTAAATCCGAAATTTCAAGCTTCTAGCCTGCGTCTGTGACTGTACAGGCTGGTTTGTGTTGGACCTGTTCGGAAACTACATTATTGGTTTTCCCACGAGGTGGCTCAATTATAGTAAAATAGGGGATGTACATGGGTATACCGATTTTTCTTATTTGTGATATAACATATACATTGTTAGAACCGCCTCGGGGACTGAGGCCGCGGTTCTAACGTGTACCCACAATCTATGTTTTTAACAAAAATATTAAAAATATCATATTTTTTCCTGATCAAAATTTCAGTTTTTACAGCTGAAAAGAAAAAAAAAAAAAAAAAAAAAAAAAAAAAAATCCGTATATTACATGGGCAAGTGGGTACTTGTTAGAACCGCCTCGGCGACTGAGGTGGTTCTAACATGTACCTACAATCTATGTTTTTAACAAAAATATTAAAAATATATTTTTTTCCTGATGAAATTTTCAATGTGTATTAGATCTACATGGGCAAGTTCTCGTAATGTACACTACAAACCGACGCTGTGTATAGTTTACACATTGAAAAATACCGTCATATTACTACACTTTCTCAACGTGATGTAAGTTACGTTTATTTGGCTGTGGGGCACAATTAACCTTCTTGATACAGCTGTCAGAAAACAACCTTCCTTTTCAACGAATGGTCTCCTCCCTGTTGACCCAGTTCATTAGACAAGTTTATTGTTTAGCGTAATAGTACGCTATATTATGGTCCGCCGTACACTTACCTATAAATAATGAGCCGCATCGTGAGAAAACGGGATTTTTGCCTAGGCGAAAACAAAGGCGCAGATCAGCTTCGCAGTAACCGCGAAGCTGATCAGCGCCTTTGTTTTCGCTACTCGGATAGTACAATTCCTCTTCTACTTAAATCCGAAATTTCAAGCTTCTAGCTCTTTTCTGAGCTTGTACAGGCCGGTTTGTGTCGGACCTGGTCGGAAACCCCGAAGACCGGTTTTCTTGCGTCGCGGCTCAATTATTATGGTCCGCCGTACACTTACTTTTATAGTCTCTCTGGAGCTATACTGAAGCCGCCGTGCTCTCCCTTTATTCCGCCTTTTATCTTGAGAAAGGAGAAAAATTGACTAAATTCTAGTATATGCATATCAACAATGACAAGATCTAGCTTAGAAACATCGCTTGACGTTGTCAAGGCTTATCGCCAATTTGCGCTTTTGCAACATTGTTACAGCCCTTATAAATTTGTTAGAATTCCGTTTCTGCACAACATTTTGTATATATGAATTGACACATTACTCGTATAACCATATCTAGTACTAGGGTGGTCGGGTGGGAATATGGGTCCCCGCCCATTGAGGTTGTGAAAAAAAAAATAACAGATGGGCTATTTTTGTCTTCAGGCAAAACTGGTCATCTGATTACTGGTTAACCGCTCAGAAGGTCAGAGCCTGCCCAGGAAAAGTGGTTTAAGTCAAACCATCCATACATCTGAGCATTGGCTGTTCACTTTTGTGGTTATTTTTTCAAGCATATTTTGATTGTCATGACATCCCAATGTTTAACAGACGTCCCATACAATGGGACATGACCATTGCTGTTGACTGGGACGCTAAAGCCACAAATCAAACACTAAATATTTTGTACACAAATGAGCCGCCACGTGGGAAAACCAACAATCTGCATAGGCGAAAACAAAGGCGCAGATCAGCTTCGCGGTAACCGCGAAGCTGATCAGCGCCTTTGTTTTCGCTACTCGGATAGTACAATTCCTCTTCTACTTAAATCCGAAATTTCAAGCTTCTAGCCTGCTTCTGTGCTTGTACAGGTTGGTTTGTGTCGGACCTGTTCGGAAACCACATTGTTGGTTTTCCCGCGAGGTGGCTCAAATAACCATCAGCAATATCTACCCATCGTTTTCGTGAAGTAACGTCAAGTGCTGGCGTCAGATATTCAATTTCTTGAGAATGGACAGACTTTGACCAAATTTTGTATGTACATAATCAGCTGCAACGAGATCCATAACCAAAACTGCAAAGTTATAACAGAGTTACGACCCGTGATTAACATCAAAATTTCATACCCACTCTTAACATGGGTTCAATAATTTGACAACATGGGTTCAATAATTTGACAATGATTCAACAACATCTGGCCAAATTTTATATGTTCATCAGCATGGACAATATCTTACTGTTTTAAAATAAATAGTTTTGACTGTTTACGGTCAAAGTTGCTACTGATTGACATTATTTTTTGTAATGAGTAATTTTTGCTGGCACAAAATCAGGAAAACGTGTACGTGTAATGTATATCATCTCAAACCCCACTTTTATATAGCAAAACTGGGGTATGCAGGGGTATACCTATTTTTCTTATTTTTGCTCCAAAGCATAGATTGTGGGTACTCGTTAGAACCGCCTCGGCGAGGCGGTTCTAACGTGTACCCACAATATATGTTTTAGCAAAAATAAGAAAAATATTTTTTTTTCTACTGATTTTTTTTTTAATTTTTACAGGAAAAATCTGTATATTACATGGGCATGTTTTCGTGATGGTAGAGCCAGATTCTTGACACTTAATCCTAAAGCAATAGCTACAAGCGCAATAATATCTGTCGACTTTGCTCGATGCGCGATGCATTACGTCAGTGAACCAGATTAAAATGCATCTTTACCAAAACACATACAGCTTGAGATACAGGCGTTGTCAGATTTTAGAGCAATGATTTTCTGCTAAGTATAATACCTTTCATACAACATCAACATAAACAAAGGCTTAAAATGCCAAAGTCTGATGCGAACTGCTTCTTAGAGTGTGAACAAATCACTGACGCACCAGGATAACGATTCAAAACCAACAAACAGTAGAGCATGTCTAAGAATATTGCAACTTTTAGAGCCTGGTAGAGATAATTGAGGATAAAAAGAAGAAAAAAAAACACACACACAAATAATAGACGTCAGACAATGTGTGAATATCAGTGGGAACCTGTTTGTTTGAAGCTCATTGTGACCAAAATGAAGGGAATTAATATGTATTGAAAGGTACCTGGTGCTACTTCTTTACCTGTGCCATTGCTCAATCAAATTTCAGTTCTACGTAGTGCTTGCGTACGAAATGAGCCGCGACGTGAGAAAGCCGGTCTTCGGGGTTTCCGACCTGGTCTGACACTAACCGGCCTGTGCAGTCGCTGAAAATAGCTGGAAACTTTAATTTTTTTGTATTCAAGTAGGGGAGGAATTGTACTATCCGTGTATCGAAAACAAAGGGCGGCGCTGATAAGCTGTGTAGTTACAGAAAGAATCTACGCCCATTGTTTTCGCATAAGCTAATGTCCGGGTTTTCTCATGGTGCGGCTGAAATTGTCTAGAGATCAACCGTTTGCCAGAAATAGCGACTACACCTCTAAGTTTAGAAGAGTTGTGGGAAGTTGCTGAAAAACGCACGGAAGATATGAGAAAACCATGCCAGGCACGATCCACGTGCAATGATCCGAGAAGGGACTTTTTGCACATTTTCTAGAAAACAATTTTCGATTTACCTCCTAGCAGTAAAAAGAAATAAGTTCTATGTACTTTTAATAGATGGCGCAGTGCAGCAAACATCTAGTAGAGGGGAAAAGAGCTTAAGACGCACAAAAGTGTGACACGCCCTGATCCTACGCCTTTGAAACAAAAGGGTTCCTTTGAACATAAAGAAAAAAGTTGCTTATGTAATCGGCATTTTACGATGACGTTAAGCAAACAAAGTTTGAAAACGGCCCTTGATGGGAAGAGAAAAAAGCACATAAAATATAACAATACATAGAGCAAGATGACTTACTCTCGGCTAGCAGCAAAAACACATCAGGATAACATGTCCGTGTAATGTATACCCCCTTTTTAGCTCACCTGAGCCGAAGGCTCACAGGTGAGCTTATAGTATACCCATGCTCCGGCGTCCGTCCGTCGTCCGTCCGTCGTCCACAATTTCAAAGATCTTCTCCTCTGAAACCGCTTGGCCAATTAAAGCCAAACTTCATGTGGAGCATCCTTAGGAAGGGGGAACGAAAGTTTATATAAATGGTCCAGGTCACATGACCAAGATGGCCGCCATGGCTATAAATAGCCAAAACCTTTATAAATCTTCTTCTCCAGAACCAGTGGGTTGATTTCCACGAAACTTGGTATGTAGCATCGGGGACGCGGGCCCATCATAGTTGATATAAATCATGACCCTAGGATGACCTTGACCTATTTTACGGCAAGGTCAACTTAGGTCGCTAATGCATTTGAATGGGAAAAAATGGTAAAATGCTATTTAATGGGTAAATCTAATTGAGAATAGGCAAATGGACAGAAGATTAATGTTAATGGAAAATTTTAGCCCCTGGGGGGGTTGTCTGTCCCTGCCCCGGGGCTATATACATGTATATGACCATAATATTCAAACATCTTCTTCTCTGAAACCGCTAGGCCAATCGAAGCCAAACTTCATGTGGAGCATCCTTGAGAAGAAGGAATGAAAGTTTATATAAATGGTCAAGGTCACATGACCAAGATGGCCGCCATGGCTTATGAAGGCCTATGATTTTGAAACTTGGCCTGAAGCATTAAGAAACGGAGGTCTACAAAATTTGCATAAATCATGGCACTGGGATGACCTTGACCTATTTCACGGCAAGGTCAACTTAGATCGCCCATGCATTTGAATGGAGAAAATTGTTAAGATGTCATTTGAAGGACAAAACTTGCAGTTAATTGGCAAATGGACTGAATTTTTATGATTTGAAAAAGACATTGACTCCAGGAGTTATTCTGACCCTGCCCTAGGGTCATATACATGCATTGTACCATTCTAGTCTATCAAGTTAATTGGTACATGTATATATCTCAGGTCTCAGGTGAGCGTTTACAGGACCATTGGTCCTCTGGTATTTTATACTTAGCAGTGAAATTAATGTATATCAAATATGGATAAAAGTGATATTTTCACTGCAGAATTGATATTGATATTTTCACAAGTGATTGATATCAGCCGATATTTTCACTGTAGAGTTTGGATTACTTCTGACGTTTCCATTTACTTGACGTCATTAAATGTGCCTCACTTCAGAAATGCAAATGCCTATAACTCCGTTATTTACGAACGAAAACATAAAGTGTGGGTATTCATGTTCTTAGTTAGAACGTTAGGAACAATGTGGTACCAAAATTATTTGTGTTTTCAAAAATTTTTGGTTTTCGCATTTTCACCGCCTGCTTTGTGAATAGGAAAATGCCCGTGTATTGTATAAAATAAAAAGAAAATTTACTTTTTATCGGTAAATACCAAATATATTTCATCGAGTGACTTGAAAACATGTAAATTTTCACGAGTGCGTAGAAATACCAAATATATTTCATCGAGTGACTTGAAAACATCTAAATTTTGATGTTTTCAACTCACTCGATGAAATATATTTGGTAAAATATATTTCATCGAGTGACTTGAAAACATCTAAATTTTCACGAGTGCTACGCACTCGTGAAAATTTTGATGTTTTCAACTCACTCGATGAAATATATTTGGTATTCACCTAAAAAAAAAAGTAAATATCCTCTATGTATCCCACTTCTATATAGACAAATTTGCAGGGGTATACACTGTACATAATTTTCTTATTTTAGATCCAAAACATACGAGCCTGTGCATGGGAAAACCAACAATTTGCATAGGCGAAAACAAAGCCGCAGATCAGCTGTGCAGTAACTCTTCTTCTTAAATATGAAATTTCCAGCCTCTAGCTTGATTCCGTGACTGTACAGCCTGGTTTGTGTCGGACCTGGTCGGAAACCCAAATTGTTGGTTTTCTCATGCACAGGCTCATATTATTACATTGTGGGTACTCGCTGAGGCGGTTCTTATGTGTACTCATAATGTAAGTTTTGAGCGAAAATATTAAAACAAAAATTTTCCAATGATATTTTTTTTTTTCTGAAAAAATATCTGTATATTGCATGGGCAAGTTTTCGTAATGCTGAAAAGCGAGAATATTTAAGAAATGAATTTCATTGTTCTGGTGTTCATGGAGCTATGAACCGCAGTGGGTCGCGTGCAAAGTGAATGAACCCCGAAGGGGTTTTGCAACTCACGAGATGAAATATATTTGGTATTCACCGAAAAAAACGCAAATTTTCTTTTTAGTGTCTACGCGCCAGCGCGTAGACTACTCTAAAGAGTTTGAGATTGACCTACTTTCAAGACAACTCATACACCTCGCTAGAAATGCAACTGCACGTTTGAGTCTAGTGGCTTGACCATCGTGTTAGTAGGATTCCGTGTCGTTTCGCCAAGGACCGTGTAAACATCCAAAACACCCATGCAAACCTCCCTTTGGTTGGTAACATTTGTACCAATGGTGCAGTAGGTACCAAAAAAGGGTAAATTGTTAGATTCTTGGAACTGGTGCATGATTGCATTCTATCTAAGCAACATTGGAATGAAATGAACCGACGGTATTGTGACGCTATATGGTCAGGTATGAAAGCTTTGACCGCGCCCCACATGCCGTGTAGCCAATTACATTCTATCCAAGCCACAATGGATTGAAATGAACCGACAGTTTTGTGATTGTCGATTGTCAGGTATGAATGCTTTGACTGCGCAGCGTTTTATTTCTGTTCAGTCACATGAACCACGATGAAATGGGAGTGCGGTCAGATTCTTTGACATTCTAGTTTATATATGCGAAGCGTAGACCAAGCTTTTTGTTAAAGCTTATACTTGTTTTATACAATAAACGGGCATTTTCCAATTCACAAGGCAGGCGGTGAAAAAATGCAAAAACCAAAACTTTTTGAAAACACAAATAATTTTGGTACCACATTGTTCCTTACGTTCTAAAACAGCAGTCACACATTAGCGTATAAATGAAACGCGCGCCGGGCGTGTTGAAAAAATACAAATTTCCACATACGTCAGACGCACGTCGGAGACACGTCCAAGGCGCGTTCAGCGCGCGCTGGGTACGCTTGGTGTACGTCCGGCGCGCGTCGCTAAAAGTCGGCGCGCGTTTCGTGCGCGTTTGCGCTAAATAAAATTTTAAACATGCTTAAAAATTTTCTAGAAGTTGGGCGTGTGTCGGGCGTGTGACCTACACGCTACAAGTACGTTCCACGCACGTTACAGGCGCGTTGAATACGTTTCGAACACGCCCAGCACACGCCGAGCACACGTTTCAAGCACGTCGTATACGCTACGTGCGCGTTTCGATTTTAACCGGATGCTGGTTTGGGCGAGTGTGGAACGCGCCTGTAACGTGTGCCGAGCGCGCATGAAACGCATACAGCGCGTCTGTAGCGCGTGCCTAGCGTGTCTGGGACGTACGACAAACGTGCTCCAAAACTTTGAGATTTTTTATACGTCCGGCACACGCCTCAGTCACGCGCTAATGTGTGACTGCAAAAGCGAGTTAAAGGAACAAATTAATTTTATACGTCCAAAATCTTCAGCGTGTTGAGATTTTTCATACGCCCGGCGCGCGTTTGGGTTATACGCTACAGTGTGACTGCTGTTTAACTAAGAAAATGAATACCCACACTTTAGGTTTTCGTTCATAAATAACGGAGTTATAGGCGTTTGAATTTCTGAAGTGAGACGCATTTAATGACGTCAAGTAAATGGAAACGTCAGAAGTAATCCAAAATCTACAGTGAAAATATAGGCTGATATCAGTCACTAGTGACTTTTGATATCAGTGAGATTTGATATCAGTGAAATTTCATATCAATGAAAATACAAATTTTATCAAGTTTTGATATACATTGGTTTTCACTGTAAAGTATAAAATAAAAACAGATAACGCAAAGATAAATCACCGAACACCCGCATTGGAACGCTCAGGAAGGGCATCTATGTTTTATTAGCTCACCTGAGCCAAAGGCTCACAGGTGAGCTTATAGTATACCCATGCTCCGGCGTCCGTCGTCGTCCGTCGTCGTCCGTCGTCCGTCGTCCGTCGTTCACAATTTCAAAGATCTTCTTCTCTGAAACCACTAGGCCAATCAAAGCCAAACTTCATGTGGAGCATCCTTAGGAAGGGGGAACGAAAGTTTGTATAAATGGTCATGGTCACATGACCAAGATGGCCGCCATGGCTATAAATAGCAAAAACCTTTAAAAATCTTCTTCACCAGAACCAGAAGGCCTATGATTTTGAAACTTAGCATGAAGCATCAGGCAATGGAGCTCTACAAAAGTTGTATAAATCATGACCCTGGGATGACCTTGACCTTTTTTACGGCAAGGTCAACTTAGGCCGCCCATGCATTTTAATGGGAAAAAATAGGAAAATGTCAATTATTGGCAAAAAAACTTGCTAGGAATGAGCAAATGGACAGAATATTCATGGTTATGAAAATATTTTGGGCCCAGAGGGTTGTCTGCCCCTGCCCCGGGGCTATCTACATGTGTATGACAATAATATTCAAACATCTTCTTCTCTGAAACCGCTTGGCCAATCAAAGCCAAACTTTATGTGGAGCATTCTTAGGAAGGGTGAATGAAATTTTGTATAAATGATCACGGTCACATGACCAAGATGGCAGCCATGGCTATAAATAGCAAAAACCTTTAAAAATCTTCTTCTCCAGAACCAGAAGGCCTATGATTTTGAAACTTGGCATGAAGCATCAGGCAATGGAGCTCTACAAAGTTTGTATAAATCATGACCCTGGGATGACCTTGACCTTTTTTACAGCAAGGTCAACTTAGGCCACCCAAGCATTTGAATGGGAAAAAATAGGAAAATGTCATTTAATGGCAAAAAACTTGCTAGGAATGAGCAAATGGACAGAAGATTTATGATTATAAAAATGTTTTGGGCCCAGAGGGTTGTCTGCCCCTGCCCTGGGGCTATATACATGTGTATGAACATAATATTCAAACATCTTCTTCTCCGAAACCGCTTGGCCAATCAAAGCCAAACTTTATGTGGAGCATTCTTAGGAAGGGTGAATGAAATTTTGTATAAATGGTCAAGGTCACATGACCAAGATGGCCGCCATGGCTATAAATAGTAAAAACCTTTAAAAATCTTCTTCTCCAGAACCAGAAGGCCTATGATTTTGAATCTTGGCATGAAGCATCAGGCAATGGAGCTCTACAAAAGTTGTATAAATCATGACCCTGGGATGATCTTGACCTTTTTTATTGCAAGGTCAACTTAGGTTGCCCATGCATTTGAATGGGGAATATTGTTACAATGTCATTTTAGGGCAAAACTTGCAGTAAATTGGCAAATGGACTGAATCTTTATGATTTAAAAAAGAAATTGACTCCAGAGGTTGCTCTGACCCTGCCCTGGGGTTATATACTTGTATATTACCATTCTAGTCAAACAAGTTTATTGGTATATATCTCAGGTCTCAGGTGAGCGTTTTCAGGACCATTGGTCCTCTGGTTCACTTATTCATTGCTTTTAGAGGAGCTAACCAATCAGAGTCTACTGCTCACAATTAGAAGACTTAATTAAAAGCCTGATACCATTTTGCACATTCCACCGTGTAGGAATACAGTCATAACGGTGCCAAAAGTATTTTTCATAGCATCATTTTATGTATCTTAAGCTATTATAGATAGAAATTGTGCCGAAAATATAAAGCACTCAAAAGCATTGATGTGCCCACGAAGATTATTACGTAGTTTGCAGCATTGAATCACAACGTGAGAAACTTTAGTTCTTGCCTTCTAGATCTATATGCATTTTGAAACATGTCCTGGGTCTCCAAAGTCTGTTAGACGTCTTTGCTTTCACTGTTTAAGTTTTTTTCGCCTTTTTCATTCTGTCTTTTCTTGAGTTGATGTGCACTTTCATGAAGAATGATACAGTTTTAGATGCGTGAAACATAATAGATAGCATAAAATGATTTCAAATTGGAAATAAAAAAAATGTGACCTTCGTCTAATTATTAATGACGTGAGCGGAATGTGTGTTTATGCGTGAAAAGTTGTTTTCAAGTCGTTAGAAACATCACAGGTATTCCCAGTGTGCCAAAATCAACATCCCACGCACTGTAAAGCCGACAGCATTAACTGCCACGTGGATGCCATTCCTGACCTGATTTGAATTAATGAGCCGCCTCATGGAAAAACCAACAATCTGCATAGGCGAAAACAAAGGCGCTGATCAGCTTCGCGGTAACCGCGAAGCTGATCAGCGCCTTTGTTTTCGCTACTCGGATAGTACAATTCCTCCTCTACTTAAATCCGAAATTTCAAGCTTTTAGCTCTTTTCTGTGCTTGTACAGGCCGGTTTGTGTCGGACCTGTTCGGAAACAACATTGTTGGTTTTCCCACGAGGCGGCTCAAATCCGTACTTTCCGTCAACCTGGATTGAATTGGAACCTCTTGCACAGAATTTTAAACAGAGAATTCGGTTCATTGTGGGCATTCTTAGACACGCCTCAATGTCGCTTGGTTTGCAATGAGTACCGACGGACTTTGTTGACTGGGAACAAATCAAATAAAAACAAATAATGAAAACGATTTGTTTTCCAGTTCATCAGGAAAGCATGTCCATAAAAAGTATGCCCCCTCATGTGAAGAAAACGTGTGATTTATATGGCAATGCATTTTGAAAACATACTTATGCAATGGACAGTGATTTTTTTTTTCGGTTTTAATTTTTTTAATTTTATTTATTATTATTATTATTATTTATTTATTATTATTATTATTATTATTATTATTATTATTATTATTATTATTTTTTTTTTTTTTTTTTTTTTTTTTTTTTTTTTTTTTTTTTCATTTGAAAAATTAATATTTGCGTTTACCTTTCTGTCATATTACTAAGCCAAACTTTTAACGCAACATCGGCTTATTTCATTGTTTTACACCGGAACTTTATCAATGCTGAATGACGAAATGAACATGTTTTCACAAAGGTTTCTTTAAAACATTACCCATTAGAATTTTACACCAATTTCATTTTCTATTGTGTTCAGTGGAATGTTCAGTTTTCAATGATGCAAACTTTTTCAAATCGAAGACATTTTGCAATTACCTCATCGAATCACATTGGAAGATCCATAAAAAAGCTATTTGTGTTAAAATTGACTTCCAGAATCTCCCAGGAGGCGCATGGTGCCAAAATAACCGTTTTGACCAATCAGATTCTAGCTCAGTGACCTATGCTCTGAAAACTAAAACTTTTGTACCCAGTTTTATTCATTGGCGATTGCTCACCACCATAAATGTGAAAAATTGCCATAACCGTGTTGA
This sequence comes from Rugalucina vietnamica, assembly GCA_964017185.1. NCBI lineage: Eukaryota > Metazoa > Mollusca > Bivalvia > Lucinida > Lucinidae > Rugalucina > Rugalucina vietnamica. The sequence continues at coordinate 41,716,663 of OZ024870.1, forward strand.
CGTGTTTGACTCAGTATATAAATCATTTTGACCATTTTAGACAAAACAGATATGTACAACAGTAATTTACAAACTTCGCCCAGCGCTGGAGATGCTATTTTATCACGCTGCAAATTGAACGCAGTATTTTGCATTGGTTTAAAACTTTTATTTTTGTCTCCCTGCTAGAGAAAAACTGTTGAAACCAAATTGTTCCAAAATCAATTCATGGCAACATACGAGGGGGTATCAAAAATTACGTGGACTTTTCCCATAACTTGACAACGGTTCAGGCAAACATATTCAAATTTCATCTGACATTAAACTTGTTTAACTTCACTAGATTCTGAAAGTTTGGTTAATCTAAAATGTTTTATTAGCAGTTGGTGATGGTTTTTCTTACCCCACCCTCCCCATCACGGAGCACGTCAGAAATGACGTTAAGTTTGGCACTGCAGTATCGCATTTCTTTTGCATTTTCTTCAAAACGGTTTTGCAGATCACAGCCAAACGTGCCATGTGCCTTAATGAATCCATTGCAAAACAATTTATAAATGCTTAAAAATTATGGTGGACCGGTTGTGCACCTACGTTGTTTTGATTAGGCATGCATGTTTGCTTTTTTCACAATGTTTAAGCGATGTCTGATTTTCATGCAACACATATCAACCGGCAATATTGTACAATTCCCATTTGAAACTAATCCTAATTTCTTATTTGCCGGTAAAACTTCAATGTCCTTCGATAAAGCATTACAAATGAAACATTGCGTGCATGTTTGAACAAATAGGACCCAAAGAAATATCGAAATTCATATCCGTCATTTAAAATGTTCTAACGTCTAAATCATAATTTAAAAAGTAAGCATCCTTTAGGCCAGTCCAAATTTATTCTCAAATCAAGGCAATACATTAAGTTTTTTATATTGATTGGTAATTTAAACCATGCTGCAATAGTTAAACAATCTTTTGACATGCTTTGAGCAGTAAAACTGTAAAAATCAGTAGCCCTAAAAAGCACATTTTGAGGTTCAAAATCAGTGTTTTTGCACCAACGTCACTGACATCATCGGAGTGCTCCAAGGTGGCGAAAGTGTGTGTTTTCATTTCACAATAATTTTATAACGGATGAAGGGATTGTGATAAATTTTTGCACACTCATGCATATTACATGCATCCATGTGGATTGAAAGTTTGAGTGGAATCGAGTCGTATAATCCTAAGTTATAAGAAAAGTCCACGTAATTTTTGATAATCCCACGTACACAGACGTATACGAGTATTTGCATGATCTGGTACCGACATGGCGCATACAGTCACGTTTTTAATCAGAATCTTTAAGTGTCTAGGTGATTGCCCTATATAGACTTTCTACGTAGATGTTAGACTGTATGGAACCTCTGAAAGCGCATATTGAGCAGATGGAATAAGGAAATTGTGAAACTATTCTGCATTTCATTTACTGTGTGATTGATCACTTGTTGTTTAGTTTTTTTAAATCAACTGAGCCGCATCGTGAGAAAACCGGTCTTCGGGATTTCCGACCAGGTCCGACACAAACCGGGCTGTACAAGCTCAGAAGCAGGCTAGAAGCTTGAAATTTCGGATTTAAGAAGAAGAGGAAATATACTATCCGTGTAGCGAAAACAAAGGCGCTGATCAGCTTCGCGGTTACCGCGAAGCTGATCTGCGCCTTTGTTTTCGCCTAGGCAAAAATCCGGTTTTCTCACGATGCGGCTCAACTTTAAGGTCTGTTTAATTACCTTTGACCTATTAATGAATCATACTTTTGGTTACATTAGCATTTTAGATTCAGAAAAAAATCCTATTGAATACGATTAAATTAGAATGTATTCCGAATACTCGGAAGGGCCGCTACTAACATACTAGTGGTTTGGACGCCGTCTGATCTTCTCAAATGTGCGCATTGAATGTCGCAACAAACCGATAAGGTCTAAAACAGCACGATTTTATTTTTTCTAAAATATCGTGTACGTTTGCGTGAACTTTTGTAACAATCTTGTATGAGAAACTCGGTGAACGTATGGAATCTCGTACCGAGCCAATAAACCAAGTTTAATACCCTATAGATCAGCAGGATCAATGTGACATGCAATTTTAAGTCAACTGTGTCATTTCAATGATAATATTAAAAAAGAAATTCTAAAGATTTACCATATGAAATACCAGATTTCGTCATAAACTGTGTGTCAGGAAGGCGTGACAAAAAGGAAGATATTTCACGCATAACTTGCATTTACCGATTACCTCTTTGATCTGTTTTAAATGAGCTGTCTTCGATATGGGTTAAACTAATTTTGAAGACGAAGTGTGAGACAAATATTGCCTTACATAGTCTTGAGTGATGGTTGTCATAGTTTGGTTTGGTTAGAGGTTGGTCGGGTGGGAATATGGGCACCCGCCCATTAGGGTCTAAAGAAATAGATGGGCTGCTTTTGCCTCCGGGCAAAATGTATACGCCACTGACTGATCATCTGATGATTTTATACCCACACAGGCCTGAGCCTGCCAACGATAAGTGGTTCAAGTCAATGCATCAATACATATAAGCCTTTTTGGTTCAACTTTTTTTTTCATGACATTCAAATGTTGCGGGTAGATGTTCCATAAAATGGAGGCACCATAGTTGATGACTGGGACGCTAAGCCATAAACAACAAAAACAAGTTTAATAGTCGCTGATGAACTTTTAATGATTTCAAATCTTTACGTGCTCATCCATTTTATGGTACAGAAGGGTCGATGTAAGTCAGCAATTGACATCGGATAACTTAAACTCAGTGTAGCAAATCTAATATGATACACCCCACCCTGTTGTATAATAGGTCACCGAATCGTTTAACAGTTCAAATCACTTGTTAACCACAGATATCATATGTTATATGTTTTCATCTAATTCGAGTAAGTAATTCATCATCGCAATTTGGTATGTAGGTGTTTATCGCTTAATTCGACATGGCTTAAAAAAAAAAAAAAAAAAAAAACAAAAAAAAAAAAAACAATTCTAAATATTTACATTTTTATTGCAATCGCCCTAGATGAAAGTATCTTTCTTGGTGTTCTTCATTTCCCAATGAAAAACATTAAGTCACGTGATCTACAGGCCACGCCTATGGGCGGGGCGACGTCAAAACCCATCCAGTGAAGTTGTTTGTTTACTCGTTGCCGTGACGTTGGTCGCGTATCGCAATGACGTTAGGCGCGAAAATTTGACGTTTTGGCTATTCCAAAATTACGTTAAGTCGTATTTAATGTCAAATAACATGAAAATGAGCGGTGATATGTGCAATTAAAAATCTGTTACTTGATTGATAATATAAAATGTAAATATAAGTATTGAAATTCAGATTTTAACTTTCACAGGATGATGAAAAACATTAGCTGTTTTAATGTCTCCGAGAAGCCCTTCGGGCTTCACAGACATTAAAACAGCCTAATGTTTTTCATCATCCAGTGAAAGCTAAAATCTGAATTTCAATCCTTAAATGTTTACTACTGACATTCCATAATGAAATGAGTTCAAGCAAATAAATACAATGTACGCATTGGAGTCAACGAATGAGCTAATAAATACAACGTACGCAGTGCAGAATAATATAATGCATTTGCAAATTAAACTGAACGTCTTTGTTTTTTTTTTGTTTTTTGTTGTTTTTTTTTCTTCATTTTAACGAATTCAGCTAATGAAAAACAATTGCATTTTTGCGCACCGATATTTCGGATGTTCGAAAACCAGCTTTCCTTCTTTATGACCATCTCGGCTGTGTAACAATGTTAGTTTAAGCGCACCTGAACAGTGTATTTTTGTATGTGCCTCACATGTTCCTCTGATTTACCTCACATGCACAAAATACTGGGCTAACATTTTAAACCAATTTTGGCGCCGTATTAGACTTGGGCTAAATTGTTCATTTCCTTCGACGGGAGGAGTGAAGTGTCTATTATCTAGGCACACGAATCATTGTTAAGTTATATTGCCTTTCCAAGTACCAATAATAAGCCCGGACCCAAAATGCATCCCTTTATCATGAATTTTGTCCTTTTTCTGCATTGCCTTTGTGGAAATTTCGCCCTTGAAATGCTTATAGTAAGAGGGTAAATAAACTCATTGGCATCGCACGCGAAAAATACTTCTGCATGTGATGGAGTTAAAATAATGCGACAATGCACAGCTGACATAAATTTAATATAGTCCATCCAGTGCCGCGATAGGTTTATTGCCCGTATCGCGGTTTCCTATTTACTTAAAAGATTTCAAGTGTGATTTATTTGAGATACGCCCATACTTTACAAACATTTAAATAAGTAGATACATTGTATTATTTCAAAGTATAGTAATTCAGTTCCTTTTATCGTTCGGCTTGAAAACTGCACATGCATTACATTTATATTATTCTTTATTACAGTTTCCGAGAAATTAATCAAGTTTGCACGAATTACCCTTCTTACGGAACCTTTATCTATGTCGGTCCGTTTAATATGTTTAATTGTGTGGATATCGGGCAGAACGTTAACGTATTTTATTAGCACTGAAAGTTTCATTCGTAGCCTTGCAAATTCACCTGTAATCCGCCCTTTTTAATGCAGATGATGAAAATGCATGATAGATTTAAAGAAATTCGAGACAAGTCACTGCAAAATGCAGCTACATCAACATAGATAAACTAAGTAGACACGAATTATGTTGGTTTTGGGACTACTTAAAGACTTTGCGTAAATGCAATAAATACAAGTTTTGCATTGAGATTCTTAGAACCGTACGGAATTGGATGATCAGTACCGTGGCAGCAAGTAACTTGATCTTAACTTTATATCATAAGTGTATTATGACGTAAATTCAACTCTTTATGAGTTATACAAACTGTTTAATATTTCAATTTCACACCTGAAAACATGCTTACAGAAATAATAATTCATTATGTTTTTGCATGCTGTTTACTCATCCGTCTGCTATAAGTACGTTCTTGCACAGTTAACAATATTCTGAGATGCACAATGGCTTAGTGGTAGAGCGTCGGACTCCGAATCGAGAGGTCCTGGGTTTGACCCCCACAGGCGTCACCGTGTTGTGTCCTTGAGCAAGACACATTAACTCCCTACAGTACTGGTTAAATCCAGGAAGCGTTGGCTCCGTCCCGACATGACTGAACAATTGTTCACTGGGACGTTAAGCCTCAACACAAAGAAACAATGCGCAGAGACACTGTAACATTGTCTGGTACAAATACGACAACTTGCCCATGCAATTATCAGGGAACTTTGTCAGCTATACTATATTTTTGAAAAATTGAAAATTTCATTGGAAAAATATTGATATATTTAATATGCATTCTCAAAACATAGATTGTGGGTACTTGTTAGCGAAATTCTGTTATACAAGAATCTCTTCAAATAAATAGAATTCATAACATAATATACAAAAATATGAACAAATAATACACACGATGCACATTGTTATTTCCTATTGGTCAGCCTGGAGTCTCAAGTTCGATTCCCCAAGTTCGGCATTTTCGACCATCTTAAAATAGTTATTGGCTAAGTTTCCTATATAGGATGTGATACATGTATATTTTCATTTGAAAGGTAGAATTGATTTCAAAGTAACACGTTACAGAACTCTTATAGTATAACACATGTATAGTTTTCTACATGTATGTTCATGTACTTCATCGGCGACTGTAATCTGTTCTAATAAAGGTCTCAGAAACTGGCCGTATCAGCTCCAATGTTGGCTCGGTTTGCCATAGTATTTACGGAATGTTTAGCAGCTGTTGTCAGAAGCTATTTGATGCCAATTAACAGTAGGGCGTGTTCAGTTTATAATGTCATTCAACTCGCAGTATACCTTGATTGATTTGCATCCCAGTTTCGTCTATCAGCAGCCCGTTTATCATGCAAGTGACTTAAGATCATAATTGTTATATTAGGGTGGGTCTACTGAGGCCACGAAACGAGGTCTTATTTCTTGAACTTTGGTCCATTTTAAGATTTAAATGAGAAAGAGAATATTGTTTTACTTGTGTATTGAAATCGGATGTCAAACAAGCAGTCTGTCTCCTTCGTCTGGAGCCATGTACTGGGATCGATCCCCTACTTTCATATAGCAACATGCAGTCAAATAGTTACATGTACAGGGCCAACAAAGTTAGAATTTAACTAATTGCAGGAACATACACGATCTAGAAATAGATTCTCAAGCCAGATTTATATATGAACACATGAACTTGGGTTTGCTGTATTTCCTCTTTTTATTATTATTTTTTTTAATATATATTCATGTATTTCCTCTTTTACAGGTGAGCAACAACGGAATTATTTCCTTCAAAGACAGGTTACGTACTGACATGTATAGACCTTTAAATTTTGACGACAGGAAACTCAACAACAAAGTGCCATTTATCGCCCCTTACTGGGCCGACGTAGATATCGAACACGTCACGGGTCTCAATGAAACTGTGCTTTATAGGATTACTTATAATGATTCTCAAATTCTGAATCGTTCAACTGAGGATATACGGAATTATTTTGATATCTATAGTGCTAATACGACAGATTTTTCTGCGGAACTAGTGTTAATTGTGACTTGGTATAATGTTGGTTTCTATGGTGCTTCGGATGAAGGATTAAAGTTGGTAAGTTGGCGTAGACCAGCTTTTAAAAATTGAAAATAAGCGTAATGAGATGCTTCTCACGAAATTGTTTTACATGTATTCAAAGTTATTCTAAAACAGGAAAGCAGAATATACCGATATTTTATTCCTGCATGACAGACTCTTAAAACATCAGGAAAACATGTCCGTGTAATGTATACCCCCTTGAACCCCAATTTTATATAGCAAAACTGGGGTATGCAGGGGTATACCTATTTTTCTTATTTTTGCTCCAAAACATAGATTGTGGGTACTCGTTAGAACCGCCTCGGCGAGGCGGTTCTAACGTGTACCCACAATCTATGTTGTGAGCAAAAATAAGAAAAATATCAAATTTCTTCCAATGAAATTTTCAATTTTTGATGCTGAAAAAAATCTCTGTATATTGCATGGATAAGTTTGCGTAATGGATACATTCAAAGAACGGTAACTCATGTTGTCTGACTGTTGTCCGTAATAGTTGGACATACCATAGAGTTTAATGTTGATCGGAGTTTCATCTTGAGCCAACAAACTTTCGAATGAATGGAGGATGCAAATAAATTGAATACCTTCAAATTTTAAGCCTCATAGCCGCTGGTTTGTTACTACCCTGGACTCAGAATTACAAGGCTTCCTTAGAGCTAATTTCGAAATGCAGAACACATGGAATTCCAAAATACTGAAATGATTATTTTCAATTTTGTCTTGTAGTGATGACATTTGATGGTTAAAACTTTCATGTACGTATATTTTCGAAGAAATTCTGTTGCTATGTTTAAAGGTTAAACATAGCCTGAAAAACTTGCCACCTTAAAGATAGACCTCAACTTCAAGGAAGCATTGTAAATTCCGTGCTTTGGTCAATCCCTGGCCGACATTCCTATATAGGTATCAGTGTTCGCCAACCATGCTCAATATTTTTCAGAGAAATACATTCCAGGCGGTTCTAGTCACGGACGGCGCTCAGTCGTACGCCATATTTAATTACGATACGATAGTTTGGACGACAGGGGCCAACAGTCGAGGAGAAACACATACAGGACTTGGGGGATTCCCTGCCGTGGTGGGTAGAACCAAAGTTACAACATTACGAAAACTTGCCCTTGCAATATATACAGAGGCGGTTCTAACGAGTACCCACAATGTATGTTTTGGAGCAAAAATAAGAAAAATAAGTATACCCCTGCACACCCCAGTTTTACTTGATAAAAGTGGGGTTTAAGGGGTCTTCATTGCACGGACATATTTTCGTGATGAACACGGGGCATTTTTAAAGAAAAATCTGCTTAGTTTTTAAATTGAAAAAAAAAAGAAAAAGAAAAAAAAGTAGCCATTTTAATGTCCCATTTAAAACGTATTCCTATTTTTACGACGGACCCCATCTAGTTTAAATTATACGTATATATATATAAAATTAGCAAATGATCGCTGTTTCACAAGGCAATTCTGTCATTTGTTCTGGAGATGTGATGCATGTTTGTGGTTGGACATGAATGGCATTCTGGCAGCCATAATGTCAGACTTATCGTGCTAATGGAGATATAACCTTAACAAGATTCAAATGCGACAAAGTATTATTTTGACATTAATTGCATGTCGTTTAGTCCATATTTACGCGCCCATTTAAAACAAATATGTACGAAGATAAATAACTACCTTTGTTTGAAAAGCATAAAATGTGAACTACTTATCAGTCAAATGAATATATGTCAATGTGATTCAGATCTATTCCTATTTACAAATGCGTGGTTTTATCCAATAGCTGTGGTTTGTTTGATGTCTTGTTAAATATGTCCCAGGAAACAACTTTTGTCATGTTGGGACGTCATCAATGTTTTGTGAGACTTCCATAATGTTCTGCGTACTATATATATGTGAATATTAAGAATATTGTTTATTATATGATAATATAAATCGCCATAGCTCTACTGTGTGCTGCATGAATCCTGTATGCCCGTCACGACAGAATCTCAACATTCATATTATTCGTAAAATAAGTGGTAGTCTCGACAATTGCCCCAAATGCGCCTCAGTATATGTTATCTGTAATATCATTGCAAAGGGCGATTACCGTGTATATGGGTTCCAAACAATACTCACGGGTTATTATCCTTGCCACATTTTACCTTAACGTCATTCAATTCAGTAGTGCCCTATTTTGAGGAATTCTCCCTGTTACTGTAAATTTGGAAATTTTCGCGTGACTTTTAGTTCGCGGAGGTTCTATTTCCGAATTATTAGCGAGTTCTTGAATTCGCGAGTGAGTGTCCATGTATTCTATAAAGTTTATAGTGACTCTTTATTAGCGAGAACTTTGAATTCGCGAGGCAACCAACTCGCGAATATTAGCGAAAATTAAGTTCTCGCTAATATTTCCAGATCTACAGTATCTGCGAATAAGAAAGCAGTTATCTGCGAATAAGACATTTATCTGCGAATAAGAAAGCACGCGTCCAAGCAGGGTGATCATCGCCTATATCGTTGACTAGATGATTTGATACACTTATTTCAATACCCAAAATTGCATGAGTGAGCGTAGCAAGATATTTTCCCCTACTACATTATGTACATGTATATTACATTATATTAACATATCAATGGTTCATATTTTATTGTAGGTTGGATTTCATTCCGGTAACAACGCATCAGTTTATAACCTGGGCGTCTCTGGTACCGACGCGGTTGTTAACGTCGATACGACTAGTAACGTCAACAAACCAGGCGTGTGGGTCTTCAAAATAAGTGGCCCTACTGTCGACGATCTGGGTTGCTTTTCAAGTAGTAAGTATGATTCGGTAGAACCTCGTCATTCATCAGTTTACTAATCCTCGACGTTATAAATCATCTTATTTTTGGTCATAGGGCAGTTTTTTTATTTTTATACATCAGCTTTGCATAAGCAACTGAACCGTCAGTCAGTGTATTTTTGTTCTGTGGATCCGTTGTTGCGCCGTAATTTGCATAATAGGGTCACACGCGTGCTGTGACGTTTTCTTGCGTAGAATGCAGTGAATTAATAATTATGAAATATGTTGACTTAAATACGAGTATGTTAATATCAAAACATGTATCATATGATGGGAAATCGCTTATAAATTGCTGCAAAAGTGCACTGGTATCGTTTTACATCCTTTCACTCAAAAAGGTAGTTTTAAAGTTATTATATTAACTCACGTTATGAATGATCCGCCTTGCATTCAAATAATTCATTTTGCATCAGTCGTAAGAAAACAGCCGTTTGTAATGCGAAAAAACAATTTTAGCTGTAAGATTGCGCAGTAATCAACATATCAGTTAGACAAGCGTATTTAAATTCGCCAACCAGTTTATGCTCGCTGATATTTTCACGTCAGTGCAGTATTTAATATTAAGCAGGCCGGTTATATTCTATATCTTTATTGTTTTTCTTGATGGGGTTCGTTGGTTGATACACAGTGATACGGTGGGTACTGTTACCCTCATAAAACATCAGAGTTAACCCATTGCGAGAAAACATTTTACATATACAACGAAAGTTAATCCATTTCTATTCCTTTCCTTGAGACGTTAAAAAATAAACGTTTTTGCACGAAAGAAATACTATGCCTATGAAGGAACAAGACAAAGGCTGGTCAGCTGTTTGTACGTGTATGTGCTGATGATCTGCGCCCCTTTTCAAGTTATCTTTTGCCATGCCATCTCTTGGGAGTCTCAGTTGTTATTAATGTGCTACAATTTCAAAGATGGTTTTAATTTATTTTGTGCAATCTTATATCATAATAATTACATCTTAATGCAGCTTTCCTTTCTGCTATCTTATCCCTGAATGTTTACATCTTAATGCAGTTTTCTTACTTATTTATTTAGCTGATTGGCAGAAAGATTGTATGCAAAACAACGTTATGTAATATATCAGGTGTAATGCAAGGAATTTACTCCACCCATTAATAAACAGGTGTATAATATCAAAACGATACAGTTGATGCTTAAAGTTCGCAATGTTCTAGGCTTCAATATACATAATTAGCTAGAATATGCCAAGTAGCACCAAATAATGTAAATTCGTCACCAAGGTAGCAAAATTATGAATATATGTAGCAAAATTATTTTGGTTTTTACACAATCAAGGATTTTAAAGGATAAAGTTGTAAAGTTGCAAAATCACACCGTACATACGGCTCGTCAAATTCCAACTGGTACGTCAAATTCCAGATGTTTATGTCAGCGCGTGCGTTTTGGCGGGTAAGTTATTTTGCTGTATTTTACAAAGAATACCTAAACTTTTCATGGTATAATCTTATTGAGGCTTATATTTTTTCAATCTCCATCTGAAGGATCATTGATAATCAACTTTTACAGTGTATTTATCGTTTTATTCTGTCGCTTGGCGACAAAAACAATACGCCAAAGTACAGACGGGCGAATGTCATATGATAAGTGAAATTACAGACGGTCGATACGGAATGACCCAGACGGTAGATCAACATTTTATGATACGGGTCTACTAAAACACTTCTTTGTTATGCAATAGTCAGTATATGGCTTAATTTGCATCGCTACTAACCATAAATCGCATAAAGAAAACATTACTTGGAGAGGAAATAAAGTGAAACGACTGCATGTCTTTAAACGATTTTATATGCCGCTTTTTTTACTCAAGATGGCCAGTCGATGAACAAAGCTGATTGTACTTTTGACTATATAGAAATTTGGAAAAAAATGAAAGCAGAATGTGTGAACATTTGATAATATTCCACATAACTTAACTGATACATGACTACTGCAAAGCAATTTTAAATATTCAAATAGAACACTACGCGACTCAGTACACGTACATGTACTGTATAAGCGCCATGAGACGGAGAATTATTTACGAATAGCGCATTGTTTCTAGCTTTAATCATATGCATACCCCTAATTTTGATTATAAATTCAGTATGGCATGGGCCGGAACTGAACTTTGCGGTCTGTGCCTGGGCATACCAGGGTTCAAACTGATTGTTGGTTTCCTTATGCTCCATTGTCCAAGGGCGTTGTTGTCTTCACGCATTCGCTCGGTTGAGTCTTCGCCCTAGAAACACCATGGCATAACCTGTGCTTTATTTGTTTGCCCATGTGCTTCTTTGATGGAATTTAATTTTCATACCAGCGGAACAAAAACATGTGTTTTTGATTGTTTGAATTGATGCTTTACGTCCCAGTCAACAGATAAGGTCATGTCGGGACGTTGCCTCCATTTTATGGGACTTTTACGCAAAATGAGGATGTCATGAGATCCTACAAGTGCTTGAAATATAACCATCCAACTAAGCCAAAATGCTTATACGTATGGATGGTATGACTTGAACCACGTTTGGGGCAAGCTCAGACCAGAGGGGTTAACCAGTAATCAGATGGTCGGTGAGTAGTGTATAAGCTTTGCCTGGATGTACAAGCAGCCCATCTATTTCTTTAGCCCCCAATGGGTGAGTGCCCATATCGCAACCCGACCACCTTCAAATGCATATACTGATGTACATATTGTGCATCCTGCATACTGCCACAGAGTCCGGGGGGCTCAAAAGTCATCAACATGACACGCGTATGTGTCGGTCGGGGTTCGAGCCCACAACCCCTGGAGGATGATGGGAACTAACTACCCACTAGATCACACGACCGCACAACAGGCCGTGGTTAAGGTCGTTGACTATCAGCGCCTTTAAAATAAGATTAACCAAGGATCAAGAACTGAGACAATCAGGTGAGAATCTTTTTCTGATTCTGCCTTTTCCTGATCTTCGCCTGCTTGTACCTTTTCAAACCCCGACCACTATATCACTCTTATAAAGTTATACTGTGTTTGAGTGGAAACAAAACAGCAGACACACAAAGTTGAAACAACTTCGAACCAATGTTGATTCAATCAACTTTGAAACAATGTTGTAGAATCAATGTTGATTCAGTGAATCGAATTGATTCAACAATGTTAACCGAAACAACATTATTTCAACAATGTGTGTCTTCAAGTAATGTTGATTCTACGGTTTCAACATTTTGTGCAAATGTTGATATAGTGAATCAACGTCGTGTGTCTTTAAGGTGGCCATTTTCTCTTTACCCATCTATAAACTGTATGACATCCATAACATTTTCAATTCAAGAAATACAATTTATTTTTTGAACGTATACTTCCAAGTTGACCGCTTAAGGCCGTCTCACACAGAACACGGTTGGGCACACGGTTCCAATACGGTTTACTCGGTTATACACGGATTGACTGGTACGAGTATTGAGCTCCAACCGTGCCTGAGGTACGATTTAGACTCGAATACGAACAAAGCACGGATATACTCGATCAAGCAATGTTTGTCACGGTTTGGACACGATTTGCCTACGATTTTCATACGATTGTTTTACGGTTCCAAGTACGGTCTAGTTCGATCTGTTACGGCCTAGTACGATAAAACACGACGTTAACACGATTTATATACGGTCGATTCCATACGATTTATATACGATTTTGACACGGTTGAGCTTACTCGTGCTTTTTGCTTCATGTACGGTTGTATATACGGTCTCGTACGGGCTCACACGGTCTCTCACGGTCTTGTACGATCGCTTATACGATTATACACGGACATCGCACCCGTGCTAGTTTTTTAAAAGTTTTAAAAATTATACACGGCTTACACGGATACACTCGAATGGCCCGAGTGCAAGTCGGATAAGGCCACGGTTTATTCGGTTGTATGTACGGTTTACACGGGTGGCCAACCGTGCAAACCGTGTGTTCTGTGTGAGACGGGCTTTAAGAAGGCCAAACAATGCCAGGGTGCCATGGATATTTGAAATAATCGCACTCAACACGTCTGATGCGACACGTATCCAAAGTCGTGTCTACGTCTGTTATTTGACGTATCAAAAGCTATTGTCCGTCTGGTCTTTCAAGTATAAAGCGACTGTCGTGGTTCGTATCATGTAAAATCACACATGGTTTAAAAGAATGAGCTGCGCTATCAATAGTAGTAATTAATTTGAATAAAAGCTTAAATCAAGTTTTTAAATAGATACTAAGCTATATATATTCGAGCATGCGACTTTCAATTATTTCTAGTTATGGAGATATTTGGCAAAAAGTATGGATGTTTTCTGAAAACGTGCCATTTCAAGACTTTCGTGCAATGTTTTCGCCAATCCACGGATAAGCTGACCATGAGACCTGTATGTACAGATGCGTGGATGTCCACACAAGACTGTCGATTATTATTTTCTTTTTAAACCATTAGCTAAATTATAATAAAACAAGAAAAAACAACAAAAATAATTTACCCGCCAAAACGCACGCGCTGACATAAACATTTGGAATTTGACGTACCAGTTGGAATTTGACGAGCCGTATGTACGGTGTGAAAATGTTTCTCAGAATATCTCTCGTCTTATTTCTCAATTTAAAATGCCCAACTTCACGTGATAAGGATGCGCAAACTAAACAAAATGCTTCAAATACTTATCTAACCCAAATCATTTAGTTTGCACAGGTAATGCCTGTTGCACTTAATGAAGCTTTTGCCCTTTAACTGTATCTATTTGGTTTTATCGGGAACGCCCAAGAGAGTATTTAACTTTTTCTTTGCTAAGGTAATTTGTTACATTCAGAGAAGAGTATTTACATATCCATCAAGACTCGGAAAAACCTATCGTAGTCACGAAAATAAATGAGGTGCTTTAACGCAATAGTCATTTTACTATCGATACAGTATTTGGTGTAAAGTATTGCAGAGATTTCCAACGGCCAAAGTACACGCACATGCTTATCCCTCATGAACTCATGAAAACCTTCATAGAAAATATTTAAATTTGATAGCATTTTCCTGGATGGAAACCCACTGCCCATTATTTGTTTTGGCAAGTAGCTTATGAGGTGTCATGGGCTCTTGGTTTTGGCTATTGCCGACGTAATGTCTGAAACAAGTTATAATAAAATTGAGCCGCATCATGAGAAAACCAACAATCTGCATATGCGAAAACAAAGGCGCAGATCAGCTTCGCAGTAACTGCGAAGCTAACCAGCGCCTTTGTTTTCGCCACACGGATAGTGCAATTCCTCTACTTTCTAAATCCGAAATTTCAAGCTTCTAGCCATTTTCTATGACTGTACAGACCGGTTTGTGTCGGACCTGGTCGGAAACCACATTGTTGGTTTTCCCACGAGGCGGCTCAAATAATGCATTCAGAAGTGAATCATAAGTACTTAATACTTGCACTTGCCATGCTTCCGCAGCTTGAAAGAATTCGACGCGTATCGTAAGACATCTTTCATTCTTCATATGCAAAACACTTAAGGCCCCAATCAGCTGTATGGCCATGGCATGTGCTGTTAGCTCAGTGCTAGCTAAAGATGTGCACTGCGAAAGCCATCTACAGTGGCTTTCTATTAGATCTACTCGGAGATCCTCACAGTTTTCTCGCGAAAAAGCTCGTTTATCATGTCATCGCGGCCTTTCTGGCTGTATGGCTTTATTTTGTCGTAACATTCTTACCGAAAATACAATTAAAGATATTAAAGTCACGGGTATACTTAAACATGGGCGTGCCTTAACATATTCAAAACACCGAATCATGGTACTGTAAAATAATGCTTACTGTGCAACACTCACTCCGTAACTTCTATCAGCCACATAGTAAAATAGATACAGAATATAAGTCTCATACCCAAGAAACTGCAACGGTGTGCGCTTGTATTTATTGCATTGAAAGATTGATGGGGACAGATTTATTTCATTGAAAAATTACATTTGCATATCAAAATTATCTTTTAAATGTACAAAGTTATATATAGGAAAATTATTTGACAATAAAAATATGCTTTCATTTTTACAATAATATTATTAGAAAATAGTCTGTTTTTCAACATTCTTTTTAGTAGCTATAAAATGATTGTTCATAGGCAAAATGCAGAAAATATGACAGGGTGCTTATGTCTCAGCTTTCGTTTTGAAGATTATTTACAAATATAATTTGAAGGTGCAAACGGATCCAACGAATACATATTTTGAATTTTCATATTATATCAATTTCATCAATCTAGCATTATCAGAAAGTGGTCTATTTCAAACATCTTCACAAGTAAAAACGCTCATAAAGACCAGGCGCATTTTTCTTGTTCCATATCTAATGCAAGTCGACAGCACGTTGTGAACGCAACATAATGCAGCAGTCTTCCTGCACCTTTCAGCCATAGAAAATTTTCTTGATCAGATCATTATGAGGTTTCAACACTTTGAATTAATACATAAAATGCAGTTTGGCCCCAAGAGGTTTTTATTGCTATTTACAATGTGTGTTTTGTCCAATTTCAGCTACGTTAGAAGTGAATCCAAGAAAGATATCCATGTTAGGGCGGGAACAAATACATATCAAGGGCCCTTGTCTCAATTTCAGCCATAGAAAATTTTCTTGATCAGATCATTATGAGGTTTCAACACTTTGAATTAATACATAAAATGCAGTTTGGCCCCAAGAGGTTTTTATTGCTATTTACAATGTGTGTTTTGTCCAATTTCAGCTACGTTAGAAGTGAATCCAAGAAAGATATCCATGTTAGGGCGGGAACAAATACATATCAAGGGCCCTTGTCTCAACAAATATTCTCAACCAAAGGCTCGATTTCTGTTTGAAAAGAACTCGTTAGAATTTGACTGTGTATTTATGAGCGATAAGGAGGCGATGTGTGTTACACCGACTGTGTTCAGAACAGGGGAGATAACCCTACAATTTGACCCGGACGGTCGAGGCTGGGTAGATAACTCTGGGCAAATAAGATACAATTCAACTGTTACAAGTAGTGAGTATACATTTGAGCATGTCCATATTACTCTTTCCTCATAAATTCTACTGAGTGGGTCGTTAAGTGAAATGGTGATTGTGGATCACATTACGAAAACTTGTCCATGCAATAAACAGATGTTTTTAGCTTTAGATATTGAATATTTTCAGCTGAAAAATTTTGATATTTTTCTTATTTTTGCTCAAAACATAGATTGTGGGTACATGTTAGAACAGGCGGTTCTAACGAGTACCCACAATCTATGTTTTGGAACAAAAATAAGAAAAATAGGTATACCTCTGCGTACCCCAGTTTTACTATATAAAATTGGGGGGTTTAAGGGGGTATTCATCTTACGGACATGTTTTCCTGATGTACACTTTTAAGGCGCCGTGTCATACGACGTTCGGCACTACACGGAGTCCAGTGACATGTTGGCTAGTCGCCTAAGTTTATGATCTGAAGTACTACCATACATCAGTAATGCCTGGAAGATATGTTTTTCAAGACAAGGCTTATTCCATTGTCTTATAATTGTCGAATACTAATCTATTTGAACATATGATTGCTTTCAATGTACAGTCTGAAATCATAACCTGGTTAATTTACTACTATACTTGCCAAATCTCATCTAGTTTCTAGCATCTGCTTTCATTCATATTTCTGTAAGGTAAGCAATGTTTTATGATGGTTTAAACGCGATATGAGCCGCATCATGTGAAAACCGGAATTTTGCCTATGCGAAAACAAAATGCGAAGATCAGCTTCGCAGTAACTACTGCGAAGCTGATCAGCGCCTTTGTTTTCGCTACACGGTTAGTACAAACCCTCTTCTTCTTAAATCCGAAATTTCAAGTTTCTTTTTTTCTTCTGTGACTGGTTTGTGTCAGACCTGGTCGGAAACCCCGAATACCGGTTTTCTGGCGTTTAGGCTCATATGTAAGCTGTTCATTGAAACACATTTACTGCTTTATAAACTGCTGAATAGCAGTATTCATACTGATAATATTCCAATTTAGAGTGACTGCTAACAGATGTTTTGACTAATTACATGTCAAAAAGAATTTCAAAAGAAATATGAAATATTGATTTTGATATACATGAGTTTCCTTTTCAGTACATTTATCAGATTTGAACCCGGGTCTCACTCGAGAGAAGCCAGAGAACTGGCTTGTGGGGAGAATGGTGACTGCCTCCTGGGATCAAGATCATTACTTGGTCCCAGAAGGGGCTACTTTAGAGGTGCTAGGCTATCATTACACGGTTAGTACAAGACATCTGAAATTAGTTTAAGCACAGTAGCAGTTCCTGTGATGTCGTCAAATGTACATTCCAGTATAGCAAGCATTTCCTTAAAAAGGGTACGTGTTTTCTGACTCCTTGGTTCAGAGAGGCAGTTATAGAGAGAATTCTCTGACCAACAGTTTGTTTTGGTAAAATAATGAATGTCAACAGTATGAATTGGCATACAAAAGTCATTACCTGTTGCTAAAACGCACATTAACTTATTTTAAAAAGCATTTAATTGAATCTTTTAATGATTTTTTTAATTTCAACAAAATTTTCTACAAAACATAGGCTAATTTGAGGAATCTGAAAAACGAGCATGCGCCAAACCAAGAAGGGACAATCTTAAGCCAAGATAACTAGTCTCACATCTTGATTCTTGATAAAGTATAGTTTATTTACCCCACTATTTTGATGATTCTCTGTATGTTAGTTCTTTCCTTTTCAGGACGATGATGGCCCATCATTTAGACTATTCCAGACACTGGAGGTGGAGTCAGTGGATGAATCTAAACGAAAATTCAAACTGTTATCCACAAGCAATAGTTTTAGTTCTTTAATCTCAAGGTTGTGCTGGTCAATCACAGATCGAACAACGTAAGTTCTTGGGGTTTCAATTTGAGCCTTTGCGTCGGAGAAAACCAACAATTTTGACTTACGACCAGGTCCGACACAAACCGGCCAGTACAGTCACAGAGGCAGGCTAGAAGCTTAAGAAGAAGAGGTATTGTAGATCATTGTGCTATCAGTGTAGCGATCAGCTTTGCGGTTACCACGAAGCTGATCTGCGCCTTTGTTTTCGCATATCACATGAGGCCTCAGTGAGGCAACACCTCTACAACAAAATAAACTCTTAAAATACTAATACCCTTTGTGATTTTTGTACAAGTTTGTGATTGTACAAGTTCCTGACCGTTGCTTACTTTTTACCTCAGTTGAGGTCTTTGTGATGGAAACACATACATGCCATGCTACCCACTTTGTCTAAATTATTACTTGACTGCCATAACACATGCGTCAGTTTAAAGTTACCAGTGTTGGATGACATTGGTGCAGTTATTAGTGTTTCGCTTCATTTACAATGAGGCCTATTAGACTGACCTTAAAAATTCTCTGTTTGCCGTCACCCGACCGACCCACCAAAATTGCCCCTACCCAAAAAATTTTATTGATATTCACAAGGAAGAATTCTTTTATTTGAATGTCTTAAGTTTCCGTCTCTGAATTACTTATTTTTTCAATATATATTTGTCTAAATGCAATATTGTGCAAACCAACAGTATGAAGAAGAGCTGCCTATATGATTCTGAACAGAAATTTAAACCTTTTCTCTGTAAAAGTAAAACAAAAGCCTACCGACCCAATTCTAAAACTATGGGTCGGGTGACAGCAAACAAAATATTTATTAAGGATGGCCTTGTTTTCATATTTTACAGGCTGCCTTTATGTATATGGTCAGATGTATTCCCTGTACGGTGGCAAAACCAGAATTCTCAAGAGTCAAGGGAGTGGTGTGAAAATTGGATTATTAGAGAAAGGACTCAAATGTCTCCAATAGTGCCCCGAACTCCTAATTGCCCCTGTGGCATGTCTAAAGCAGAGAATGATCCCGGTCATTTTCATGCTGATCCTTACTGTGATAAAAGAAAAACTAGTTCCAAACTAAACTGTGTATATAATAAAGACGCTCAACAGTGCTATAGGAGAAACATACAAAGGTAATGTTGGTGTGATTACTGACATCTTAGGAAGAGCAAATGTGTTGTGTACTACTGTGAGAGTAAAGAGATTTGGAGCAGTCACTATATCTGAAGACTAGCCAGCACTTTTGATGGCCTAAAGTTTGGGGTCATGTTTGTGTAATCATGTATACGAACCTTTGTGCCTTATTATGGGGTTTGCTTTATGAAAGTAATTTTGAAATTTGTACTTTCGGCCATCATGAACAAAACCTGACATACATTTTCTTGGGCGTCTGATGGGATTTAACCTGCACTTTGATTTTCTCAAAGTTGTCCGCGAGCCCAAAATGATTAGTTTCAATATTAAGAAAAAAACTAACACCTGTATTAAAAGTTTCAGGGCATTTTGGCAGCAAATAGTGTACCCTTTATGTTCTTAATTCAGGAAATGACCTAGACAAGATTTTCATTATCTAAGTGACTCATAGTCTGTCGCCTCATTACATAGATAATGTCACCTTTCCTAGGATTAAAAAGCATGTCAAATTGTTGTTTAAATATTTGCTTTTTCGCAAAACCATCACTTTTTGTACAATCCATTTTTTTTAATTTGCATAGATTGCTTAGAAGAGAGATCATTGGGTGCATAATTCAAGACAGTTTAACATTATTAAGTTTTCATCTTTTGGTGTCCCACGTTTGATATGTATGCCATTCCATTTAGTATTTAGGTCGAATGAGCCCAACTTTTATAAAGTAAACATGGTCAAACACTGCACCTTCTTACTTTTATTTTATTCTTGCAAAGAAGCATCTTGAGGAAGTAACTAGTGTTTGATTTTAAATAAAATTAGTAGAGGAAACTATGATTCATCTTAAAGTAATATTTTTTTCATATATATACTGGTTTTAAAAAAGTCTCAGTGTGTAACAACATATTTGTGTTCTGTACTATCAGTACTAACGCTATGTATTTTCATGATGTTTTCAGTGCTATGAACAGTTTCTCTGGGGAGACTTGTTGCTATGACAACAAAGGAACGTTAATGGATATCCGGGAGAAACTGCCAGGGGCTGGTACCCATCAACGTTACCATTACAGAGCTCAGGGACACAAGATAGTGCCTTTTTTCTCCTATTTTGAATCAGACTTGTTGCCAAAGTTACATTGTTGTCAGTTCTCAAAGACAAATTGTAGTGATTTCTACACGTTACGGAATGCTACTGATTGTGTTGGATATACTTCCCCTTCTCCAGGTTTGTAAACAATTCATTTTTAATATTGTGAAAATGTCATGATAGTTATTTTTATTATTGAATACTATGTTATGAGTCTGTTATGCTACAGATGAAATTAATTGTGGTGGTTACCGTTTTGTAAACAATATTGAATTATTCTTGGCTATGTTGTGAAATTGATTGTTTAGGGTCATAGTTAACAAATCTAATACATCTTTTCACTATTGCGAAATGTGATTAATATTGTATGTACACATTAGTTATGTATTTTTATGCTGTGAAATTAGATTACAGTTTGTCAACTCTTATTAAATTCATCTCGACTATGCAGTGAAATAATGTAGCATTAGTTCCTATGCAATTATTATTGAATTCATCTTGGCAGGAGCCTATAATCTCTCGTGGCAGGAGCCTATAATCTCTCACGAGAAATTATAGTCTCCTGATCTTGGCAATGCTGTGAAATTGGATTGCGCTAGTTCATAGTCAACAATTGCTATTTATGTTGGCAATACTCTATAATAAGATTGTGCTAATTCCTAGTCCATAGCTATTATTGAATACATATTAATTTTGAATTGCTTTAAATTGAAATTGTGCTATTTCCCAGCCAAGAGATATTATTGAATACATTTTTGCAATACTGTGGCATTAGATTGTGCTAGTTCCCAGGCAATAGTTATATTATTGAATACATCTTGGCAATGCTGTAAAATGAGATTGTGCTCGTTCCCAGGCAATAGTTATTATTGAATACATCTTTGCAATGCCGTGAAATTAGATTGTGGTAGTTCCCAGGCAATAGTTATTATTGAATACATCTTTGAAATGCCGTGAAATTAGATTGTGCTAGTTCCCATGCAATAGTTGCTATTGAATACATCTTGGCAATGTTTGACATTAGATTGTATTAGTTCCTGGGCAACTGATATTGTTGAATACATCTCAAGGCAGTGAAATTTGACATGTGTTGATCCATTACCAACAGTTTTTGATTACTGAATTCATCCTGACAATGCTGTGAAAAAGGTTGTGTTAGTTCCTAGTCAGTTTTTATTTCTGAATACATCTCGACAACGCTGTGAAATTAGATCATGTTAGTTGCTAGTCAACAGTTAATTCTGAATACAACTTGGCAATGCTATGAAATATGATTTACATGTATGCTGTTTAATTGCAGAACTAAACACTAGTTAATTGATGTCGTCTCCATTTTAAGGAATTAGGTTATTGTAGCTCGAAGTAAAGAATTATAATAGATTGCTCCTTGGTGTATCTGTGTAAATGGTTGTTACAGAGTGTTGGGCTATAAGCCCTGAAAGTGTCATGATGATGCTATGAAGTTGATTGGTGGCACTTGTTTTACGTAGATCTCGAACTAAATCTTTTATAGTGTAACGAGCGGTCTTGTATTTCCTGAATTCAAATCGTCATGTCATGCTAAAATGTCAAACTACTATAATTTGCATTTTTACATGTTCAATTTTTATCTTAGCCTTTCCTGATTATAGAATTTTATGCTATTTTATATATGTTAGTAGATCTACCTTAAAATCAACATAAATAATCTGGTTACAAACATTACATGACATTTAACTTTTTTGCTGTTATGTTGATTCAACGTAAATTTTATCTTGACAAATATACCCTTTGTTTTCCTTAATATATTACATGTTTTAGTAAAGATGTAAAATATTTTAGAACTTTGCTGTCTTTCCTAGCAAGTTTGAATGACAGTAATAAGTGTCATATGTAAATAAGCTTATGTGCCACCTAAAAGGAAATTTATTGTGACTTCTGGACATAACCCTTATATGCTTACCCATGAAAACAAGATGTAATCATGTGGAGTCTTAGATAGACAGCCATTATGCTATATAAGCAACGACAGCAGCTTGCAGTTAAAGGTTTTTATGTGTTCTTGTGATGTTTTGAAGATTTGAAGCATTAGTTTTTCCAGTGCTACGACATATACAATTATAATTCTTATCCTAAGATGACAGTTATTTCAGTGAATGAAATTAAGCATTTAATGACACGCCTATCTTAGGATTTTATTATTATTAATTTTGATTTACATTAAAAGTCAGTGACATTTATTCACATATTTCTTCTGTAATGTTTATATACTATTCATGATGCATAGTAATCAGAGTTGCTGACTTAATACTAGCATGCAGAAGGTTGTTGGCCTCAAATTGACATACAAAAAACAATACGCAATTGACCATCTCTGATTAAAAGCTTCATTGCATTTTCTCTACAAAACATCATAGTCTAAAGTTAGTATTAGTTACAAAATGTCAACCAAGATATCATTGCATTGCATGAAGTCTCTGGTTAATTAAAGTAAACTTACATCTACACCTATATCTTTCTTTACAACATGGGTGGTTCATATAAACTTCGACGTGCGTTTTGAAATCAACATAGGCAATTCATTTTATTTTCGGCATGTTATCCAATGATCAATTTAACTATCAATTTGTTTTTCTTCACCAACGTTTTGACTTTAAAGAATGATAAATTGGTATCACTCTGTCAAGTTCGAAACTTTTTATTAAAATATACAGAAAGTTATGTTGTATCATAGCTTCACATCAGTTAAGCTGTCAACATTATCAATTGCTGGGAATTCTAAAAGTCAATTTAATATGCATCA
This sequence comes from Rugalucina vietnamica, assembly GCA_964017185.1. Taxonomy (NCBI): domain Eukaryota; kingdom Metazoa; phylum Mollusca; class Bivalvia; order Lucinida; family Lucinidae; genus Rugalucina; species Rugalucina vietnamica. The sequence goes on from OZ024870.1 coordinate 41,739,947, forward strand.
CTCTTTCTCATTATTTCAAGACTTTAATAGGTTTTTTTTCTCTTTTTCAATGTTATTTCAAGTGCATTTAGTAATTTTGTCCTGCTTCTCTTGTTGAAAAAAAATAAATAAAACAAACCCCACTTTTGACAACTTGAAACAACAATTTTGCCAAATTTATCTCGAACGTACCTGAAAAGTGACTAAATCTTGACCCTTGTCCAAATTTGGGATAGTTCTGAAGATGTTTGGTTAAAAGATCCATGAAAAATTGACTATGCATATTTTGTATCATTTACTTACAGCACAGGCAGCCGGCGACCCCCATTTAGTCACTCTGGATGGCAAAGGCTATTCTTTCAACGGGGTTGGAGATTTTATTCTAGTCCAAGATGTTAATTCTAGTGTTGTCATACAAGTCAGGGCAGAGCAAGCTACAGATAAAAATGGTAGGAGATGTGTCACGATGATAAACACCTCAATTTGTCCTTTCCTTTACCCAAAAGATGCATTTACATATGAAAACGTTTACTTGAATCCTCCTAGTATTTCCTATGCCAGTCATCTTGAAGATTCCCTGATATGCTTTACCAAAAAATAGAAGTTTATCTCTTCTTGGTAACGCCTTTGCCAGACACCCCAACATTTAATTTACCAAACTGTCGACTAAGTGCCGTATCCCTGGCTTCCTGATATTTTCTTTTCAATAATAAGTGGATTTGTGTTATTATAATTGCTTCTTAGTATTCCAGTACGTTTAAATATCGCCTTTGATGCTTTTCGTATCTGAATAATTCTTGTGCCAAAAGGTACCACGTAAAATATAGTTAACCTGAAACAACAAAAATAAAACTATACATGTTTATTGGTTAAAGTACATGTATTTGAATCAGTTATATCAGACAAATAGGTACATATTTTATTCGTATATGACATTTATACATTCTTCATGTATGCTTGTATTTCTCTAGGCACTCTCCAACAGGCCACGGTTTTCACCAGTGTGGCGGTGTCAGCAGGCCCTGTCAGTGATGTTATAGAAGTGAGAAAACAAGGCAGCAGTGCTGATATCTTAGTCAACAAGGCCCTCACAACAATCGACTCAACTACCTCACAATTTAGAAGTATGTTTTGTATGCTCCATTCTATTACATACTTCCCTGTCTTTATTTTCTTTGATTCTGCTGTTCATGTAAAATGAACATTTGCTCCTACACCTCTTTCTCCCTTATATATGTGTGTGTTCGTATGTCACAGGGTCATCACAAAATTTAGCTACTTCACCAAATTTTAGAAATGAGCAAATAAATGTTGTATGCTTTAGTTCTAACTGCCCCTCTCCCCAATAGACAGATGTGCCCACGATAAAAATTATAATCGGTTTTGTGCATACCTCCCATGCATATATATATGTTGTGTATCTACTACCTATTGAAAAAGATGAAAAATGAACTATTCATTATTTTGCAGATGTATCGCTACAGAAGAATTCTACAAACGAGGGCAGTTACCTGATTGTGCTAGAGCCTGTCAGTGTATCAGTGACAGTCGAGGTAACGCCTGATCTGCTTAATATCATGGTTCTCATAGGAGAGGACTCACTAAAAGGTGAGACTTTTAAATAATGGTAATAAAATATTGTGCCTATGTAAAATATTGTGCATATGCAATTTACAACTGATTTTATCATCTTTTTCATTTTTGGTATGTACAATTCTTCGAGGGTGAGAATATGTAAAAAAAAAACAATCTTTTTCAAAGCAACTACATATTAACACTTCTTTACCACAATTTCACTAGCATGTATATTATTAAATAAAACAGTCACCTAATCATGAAATCACTTTATTTTAGAGAATATAAAACTTTTGAGTGATCGTGCTAATTTAGTAGGAGGTCATATAGAAGGGAGCTATCACAAGTATTTTAGAATCGAATAACCTGCGATAGCTTTATATTTGCAATTTGCTGATATAAAGGATGTGAGCAAAATAAATAATTTCAAATGCTGTTATTTATCATCTTTAACATGGGGTAGTTTGCATTTATACAATTGATTTGTAAAAAAGGAAACCTATGCGAAAGGAGAAACGGGCAACGCCCTTCAAGATACGTTTAGAAAAATATCCTTTGATTGATTAACATATCGTGACATAGATAAATTAATTTATTCAGAAGAAAAATGCAACGATATAAACGTAGAGTGTAAATGATTTGCTTAAACTTGCACATGCAAAATACATTTTTCCATCAATCAATGTTATATAAGATGTCAAGCTGAGGAGGCGAAAACATCATTAACTTTATGGTATATAGATTCTTTGTGTGTATGCATGGGTCATGAAATTTCTAATTTATAAAATATTAAATGAACGAATTACAAATTCGTCACATTGCAGCGCTGCATGTGTTATCTGATAATTCAAAATATTTGACAGACGCAAGTCTTCAACTTCATATTAATTATGCAATATGCAAACTTGCTGTCAGATTTTACATTCTTCTTGAGATGAGATAGTGGTGTCTTATGCAGCAGAATTGAAGAAAAACAAACTATACCACGCCTAGGTGTTATTAAGGACACCAGCAATTGAAAACAAATAAGTGACAAGCATATAACAGGAGATAAAACATCAAAGCCAAAAGAACATGATAATATAGTATTTACATTCTACCTTTCATCATTAAAATATTAACTGTTGTCATATTATTTGACCTTGCTTTCCAATTTTCACTTTGGACCTTCAAAGTTTCGCGAACATATGACTAGTACTGTTCATACTGGCAGATTCTTTGCTGGCCTTATTTACACATAGTTCGAAAAAGAGAGTACTGACTTCTAGCCAAAATGGTCCAAAGCAGTTATGTTCTAATGGTGTTCACATGAACAAGATATTGATTCAAAGTTCGTTTTAAGTTATCTGTTTAAACAAAATAATTCATATATTATATTTGTATATCTATAGGACACTTACAAGGACTCCTTGGCAATTACAATGGTATACCAGACGACGACTTTATACCCAGAAGTGGGTCTAGACTGCTGTCAACCGCCTCTGAACGACAACTACATTACGACTTTGGTATGACATGTAAGTAGAATTGACAATTTGCCGTATTTTCTTTGCTTGCTATCATTATAAATGTCCCAGATGTGATATAGGTTAAGTAAAAGGCAGTAGCTGGTTTCAGTTATCGTATGTCTTTGGTTAAACTGTTCATGTCGTGTACTTCTCTAAATGCATTATGTACCAGTAAACTAAAGAACATTCTCAACAGTTCATAGTGAGTAAAGTCAAATTGCAGTGATTCGTTGTTTTCGAATTATCTGACTACGCATACAATAAAAACTGAGCAGTACAGTATGATGGATATGATGGGTTCTACTGTTGTAGGGGAAGTAACTCCAGAAGAAAATTTACTGTCTCCACCAGTGGCTAGCAAAGAACAAAGTGTGGCATCGAGTTATGTGCCCGTGTTTATTGATGAAATTATAGCCGAAGACTTGCCTCCAGGAACAATTGAACTTTGTGGAAGTAATAAACAATGCCAGTTTGATTACCAAGTGACTGGGAAAGAATCTGTCGCCAAATCTACTGCTGCTTTTACAAATAAATTCGAAGCAATACGAGAAGAATTGGAAAAGAAAGGTATATTATTCATATTTTGGTCGGTAACATACTTTTCTCTCGCTTGTAGATCGTAAGCCTTGAGAAGCCTTGAAAAATTTAAAAACTCATCATTAGGGAAACATTTGGATACAAGTTGGATACAGGGTACTGGACATTAAGGTTATATACTTTTGCAATCGATATTGGCTTAATCATATTCTTAATTTGATTCTTTTCAATTTTTGACCGTTTTTGAGATTTGTTTCCATGTTCATCCTACAGAACAAGTCTAATCTCAGAGTCTAATAGATTTATTCAACAAAGCAACACACAAGATTGATAATTTATTGAGTATTGGATATTTCAGATGTGCGCTGTCCTTTTCTGGATTACCCTGAAAATGGCAATAGAACTGTTCCTAGTTATTCGAATGGGTCCATAGCAACGTTTTGGTGTAACCCTGGTTACGAGATGATACAAGGCCAATCAGAGCGGCTTTGCCAAGACGACAGCACGTGGTCCGGAAGTGACGTTGTTTGTGCTGTAAAAAGTATGTCAACCAGATTTTTCCTCAAAGATTTCAGCTTCTAAATAGATAGCTCTATTCAACAAGAACAGAAACCAGTTATGGCATCATTCTTATAAGCTGAATCATAAATAGTGTGGCATTGATATAACGCTAAGTTACTGTATATGTCGTCGAATGACATATACAGTCGGATGACATATACAGTAACTTAGCATTGAAAGTGTATGAAAGGGTCACATAAAACTTTTAACGACCAGAGGAGTGGAGTTGTTACCAGACACATGGATGCACCTTTCACCAATATTTGGTACCCCTCATATTGTGATTTTGTGCATGGCTAAGTGTATCTAATGATTGCTACACATCATTTTGTCTTATTTCACGTTCATCCATCTTTAAGTTATGTTTTATCTAAATACCTTTTACAGTTTATATGTTTATCTAATTTCTAGTTGAACCAGAGAAGAAGTCCTACACAGTGATAATAATTGCTGGTGCTAGTGCTGTAGGACTTGCCCTGCTGGTGATTATTGTCTGTGGTGTCGTGTTGCTGTACAGACGGATACAGAGCAACAAGATACCAGACGTGGAGGGGGAGGAAGAGTATGTATATCTAAATAAAAAAAAGAAGTTAAAATAAGGAAAATGCAAATGAGAGAGCATTATGCTATGCCACTAGCTGACACCAGTACTCATTCCTTTGGGGTATCAATATGGTTAGGTGTTGACTATAAAATATGATTAAAATTTGGGCTAGTCGTATCTTAATAAGGCAAAATATGGAATCGCTGAGAGAGACTGAGTATTTGTATACTGATGATGAAAAGCACTAGCACGCTTATTACAGTTTTAGTTGTAGCTGCATGCACCCAATTGTCATTTTGCTTGAAAAAATATTTTAAAGCAAAGGAGGAGGTCCTAAACTTAACATAAGGATAACATGTCCATGAAAAGTATACCCCCTTGAACCTCACTTTTATATAGTTAAACTGGGGTATGCAGGGGTATACCTAATTTTCTTATTTTTGATCAAAAACATACATGTGTACTTTGTATACAATGTATATTTTTGAGCAAAAATATTAAAACAATCAAAATTTAACAGCAGAAAATTTTCAGTTTTTGCACCTTTAAAGATCTCTATATTTCATGGGCATGTTTTCGTACTATTTCAGGATTCCTAGACCTGGTACATCGATAGAGTTGAGTGTTGTGGAGCAAGAAAACATTCCAATTTTTGCAAACCCTGTTTTCTTAGAAAGGTAAGAAATGTTCTACTGTTAATGGACAAGAATCTCTCGAATGATAAAACTTTTGTAGGCAAAACAACGCCAGCTGTTTTGAATCCAGGCAGAATACAGCTGTTCATTTTTAGAAACAAAATGAAGTATGACATTTTTCCTAAATATCACTTGGAAAAGATATTTATTTATTTATTTTATTCATTATTTTTTTTGTGTATGTGCATGCACGTAATAATGAACTATTTGCTTTGTCTTTCAGTTTGCACAGTTTAACAAAGGACGGACGATTTCGGATACCACGCCCCGATTTCATAGACCCTAGACTAAACGAGGAATATTTCTGAGTTTTCTAGTCAGTGTTGTTTACACAAACTTATTGCAATATACTGTGCCATTCGTTGCATCACAATGATTAAACTGGAATTTTGGACCTGAGCATAGCATTGTGATGGAAATCTTAGGATTTGCATCTCTGGTGTAATTGATTAGCCAATATTTCAGCCTGTGGATGAGAAAACCAACCATTCGGGTTTATGACAGGGTCCGACACAAACCAGACTGTACAGTGACAGCATAAAGCTAGAAGCTTGAAACTTTGGGCATTAGAGGAATAGTACAATCGGTCTGGCAAAAACAAAGGCACTGATCAGCTGTGCAGTTACTGCACAGCTGACCTGCCTCTTTGTTTTCGCATATGCAAAACGTTGGTTTTCTCATGCGAATGCTTACTTAATGGTAGAAAACATTTTGCCTATGGGCTGAGGGAGTATTCTAACTGGTCACTTTCGTTTTCAAACAGCTTGTTTCAAAAGGCTGGAAATTGAAGGAAGATGGTTATTGAAAAGATCTCTATGTAGTATATGGAGTTCAAAAATTTAACTAATTTTGGGCCATGTTCTTCATATAAAAAATGACACAAATCCATCACTTGTTTTTGTTTATCAAATTAGAAGTTCAAAAGACATAATTGTATTTTGGACATTATGTGAAGCAGAAAGCTGCATCTTCTGTAGAAGATGACACTTGTTCAAAAATGTAGTAAGTGGTGGCGGTTAGATAATTCTCTCTGGCTGTGTTCAAGATCATGTTGACTAAGGGCATCACGAAAACATGTCCATGAAAAGTGTACCCCTCATACCTCAATTTTATATAGCAAAACTGGGGTTTACAGGTGTATACCTATTTTTCTTATTTTTGTTCCAAAACATAGATTGTTGGTACTCACAATCGATGTGTTGAGCAAAAATAAGAAAAGTATCAAAATTATTTTCAGCTGAAATTTTTAATTTTTAAAGCTAAAGCAAATTTTGTTTATTGCATGGGCAAGTTTTCGTAATGTGCAGTAGTGTTTGTTTCTGTGTTTATGTACTATGATAATTTTTATAGGGGTTGACACAAAATCATCTATCAATCTGCAGCTTGATGAAACCAGCAAAATTATCTGTGTACCAGGACAAGACATTCGTCCAGACTAATCTGGGTGATCCCTGTATCCATAAAATAGGTCAAACTCTTCAAAATGTCCTAATTTATGTGGAGCGAACGCTGCTGATTGGTTTGGATGATTGTCGGGCCGGGAGAGGTTTGGCTCATAGTCTTCATAAACATGAATTTTATTTTAATCACTTTGAAGATGTCTTAACTCATGCTGAACATTTTATAATTTGTGGCATCCGATGAATTTTTTCCATCGGTTTTATGAATACAGAGATATTCCCCTGGACCCAGTTGTTCAAAACATCGTTAGCTTAACGATGTCGTTAAGACATAAATTTGTTTATCATATGACGTCGCTGTTTTCCAGTGGATAACGTCATGTCATAAAAATCGTATGACCACACGTGTAATAACACTTTCGCGGGAATACGTAACGTCATTGACGACGTCCGTAACAACAATGTAAATTTTCATTGAAAATATGTCCACTTTGGAGGCGATAAAATACTTTTTTTAAAAGTCATATGATAAAACTCGTTTAATAAATTTCATATGAAATGACCACTCGTGTAAGATCCTCTATTTAGCAAATATCAGCTAAATTAACAAATACACTGTTATTTTTTGTTGAAAAAAATGTTATAATCAAGGATTCTCACATTTTTTCAACAAAAAATAACAGTGTATTTGTAATATTAACGTTTGAAATTTTAACGAAATGTTAACTAACGAGAATAACTGGGCCCTGGTGTGAAAGTGCCATGGAAGGAATTTCACTCATTTGTTTCTGTTTTCTTTATACATGTATTATGATTTTAGTCAGACTTGGTGCCTTAGATATACTAGTTATGGATAATTTATTTTAGCAAGACTACCAATAAGTCTTTTGTTATCATTGCTCATTGGTTGAAATGTACAAGTTACCTTGCCATATATAGTTAGTCACGCGTTGCAAAATCATAGAACAACCATGCTCCCTCCTGGATCTAAATGTATTTCATTTAGCTATCTGGACCCAGTTGTTCAAAATTAACGACATCGTAAGTTAACGATTCGTTAAAATTTCAAACATGAATATTACAAATAAACTGTTATTTTGTGTTGATAAAATGTGAGAACACTTTGCAATGCAAAGGATTCTCACATTTCATCAGGAAAAATTACAGTGTATTTGCTTATAATGTAGTCGGCATTTACTAAAACGTCTTAAGGTCTTAACGATGACGTTAAGAGTATGACACATATTGACAATGGGTTTCTTCCTCAGTGCCCTGATCGCCCAATGTTTGCTCAGAGCAACTCTATTACATCACGCAAGCGTCTTTAACAATACCGTACAAGAATAGCACTTGTTCTGTTAGTGAATCTTACAGTTTGAGAAATGACTACACACTATGCTTTTAAGCAATAATTTTATGTCTGACAAATATACTGAACAAAAAAAGAAACGCAACAATTATATTCCACTGAATTTTGAGAAAACTATGATACAATCAGAAATCATTGCATATTCTACTTATGCATGAGATATCAGGCTTCCGAAAGCAAGAAACCGATTTTAATTTTGATGAGTATTTACGGAGTTATTCGATGCCGGCCATAAGCATGCTAAAAGTAGAAAATCACACAGTGCGCATGCGCAAGAATTAAAATAATGGTACGATTTAAATCCGCTATAAACCCTCATTCAAAATCACAATGTAACACTTAGCAGATGACTCACATGTTAAAGAAATGTAACAAATAAAATTGAAATTATCCCCCTTTTAATTAAACATATAGGGATTTTGATGGTTTTAATTATGGGCGTGTGTGTCGTGGAACTTTGCTTCTTTTTCATGAATTTTAATTAGGGAGCAGCTGACATTGTTTCTTGACGATTTGGAGTTCAAAAGTGTGCGCATGCGCAGAGCAAGTCTTTCTCGATTTGCATTATTTAAGACGACAAAAAAATTCTTATTCATTTTTTATCGAAAGGAAAATCATTTTTTGCATGGTATACCCTAATATCCCATGAATGGGAATCATACAGCAAAAGACCTGAAATTATCAACGTTTTACCATTAAACTCGAAAATTTTCGGTGGCCTATTGTTGCGTTTCTTTTTTTGTTCAGTATATAATAGTTTTCATTACCGTAGCGACGTATTGCTACTACGGTATTTTAATTGCATTTCATTTTGTTAAGCATTCACATTCAATGTCATTCACGTCTTTTGTTTTACATTTGCATGTAACACGATGTATGTCCATTGTAATATGCAATCGTTATTATGCAATCGTTATTTATTGTTCACCCTGTTGTAAATACAGTAAACTGATTAAAAAGAAGACGAAATATGATACAAACTATTGTTGTTTTGTTTTATTTGACACCAATTTTCGAAATTGTGATTGTCCTGTGAATGGTTTTCCGGGTTCATGAAATCCATGTCTTTTGTGAAAAAGACCAAAAGACACAAATGACTCGAGAAAACCGGTCCTCGGGGTTTCCGACTAGGTCTGACACAAACCGTCCTGTATAGTCACAGAAGCAGGCTAGAGGCTTGAAATTTCGGATTTAAGAAGAAGAGAAGTTGTACTATCCGTCTAGTGAAAACAAAGGCGATGATCACGGGCGGATCCAGGATTTCTGAAGAGGCCGGGGTTCAAATGTAGAAAAGCGGGGTTCGTTTGCCTAATTTCACACAAAGTGCTTGAAATTCCCCATGAAAATGAAATAATATGGGTCCAGAGGGGGTGCGAACGAACCCTTTGAACCCCCTCTAAATCTGCCAATTGCCGATCAGCTTCGCAGTTACTTCGAAGCTGATCTGCGCCTTTGCCAGTTTCGCATAGGCAAAAAATTAGTTTTCTCACGATGCCGCTCAAATAGTCTACATACACCAACAGTGACTTTTAAGCAGACATTTCTAGTTTCAGTAAACTGACTTCATGAAAGGTGTAATATAGTACAAAAATATTTTATTGAACCATATGTCCATGGGGCTAGGCAGCAAGTTTCCTCGCCACCCAGAGCAAACAAATAAGAACACAGACTATCATTTCATTACTAATTTATTAGTAAAAGATAAACCTACAGCTTAACGAACCAGCTGATAAGAACAGTCTCCATGCAGGCTCCTATAGAGACGTATGTGCATAGTCAGCTAACATGCTGGCTAGAGATTTTAGCAAATATCAGTTTGCCACAAAGATAAGAAAGTGACCAAACGATCTCATGAACTGGCTCTTAAACCACTTATACAACAATCACACAAAACAACAAATCTATTTTATAACCATAATAATAGCACATTTAACACACTTATTCTCTGGGTCCATCTACCATGGTCTCCAAACATCGCCATTGAATGAGCTATCAGCAGCTGATAGGTTTAGAGAATGGGTTATGTCGTTTCCAGAATAGTCCAACAAGTCTTTGGATAATGGCACAGAATTCACGTTATTGCAAACTTTTGGATTGTCATTGAAGCCAGTGTTTCTGTGTGCAGCATTAAACCACGTTATTTCTGATGAAAATGCTTTCACATCATCGCCAGTTCTGAGTGCATTATTGTCCAAAACGGTGTTGTATCTGCTTTGGTCATAGTAGCTGTCGGCAAAAGTCAGCATGTTCGTCTGGTCAGGAGATACAATGAGAGGTCGTAGACACTGCCTGTTTGCATTTTGGAATGTGGCGGTTGGGATTCGCACCGAAATCGGCTCCATGACTTGCTGATCAGGATATGATGGGTTGCACGAAGTGTTTTTGGCGTCAACCTCACAAAACATGTCACATCGTGTTGTTAAGTATTGTTCAAGATTTGATTTCACCGTCTCGTTCACGTTCAATGACTTGTCGACACATTTCATGGCTTCTCGGGCACAGGAAAGGTACCCGGCTTTATAGCGTCTCTTGGTAGCCTTGACAACCTCCGCTTCCTCGAAGTGCACGAGTTTCACATAACTCACTGTCAGTTCAAGAATATCAGCTTTGTCTAGTTTAGATGTCTGCGTCATCTGAAAATTGACATATACAAGATTACAATGGGCTGTAACCTGCCTGCAAGCTAGTGAAATACACAAAAACTTTTATTGTTGCCGCTGTTTCCTTTAAAAAGCTTGAACTTGTGTACCGGTATGTATAGTACCGGCATGTATCACTGTTACGGAAATAGACGGTAAATGTCGGTTGTAAAAATAGAAATATTGATTATAGGTATATATATTATTAAATTCTCCTTGTTGTCATTAAGTCAGGATGGCCGAGTGGTCTAAGGCGCTGCGTTCAGGTCGCAGTCTGGTTCTCCAGGCGTGGGTTCGAATCCCACTTCTGACAATTACTTTTTTTTTCCTTTTTCAGACATGAATGTTCGCATTTAAACCTCTCATTCGAACTCAAAACTTTTTAGTTTTTTCTTTTTTTTCGATAGTTATTTTAATAACCGATAACGCTCACACTCACTAAATCTATCATACAATAAGACAAATAAGCATAACTTTTAGCCACCTACCCCAGTTTTCGCCATGTTAGCCAGCAGCAGATCTCTGAGCTGATCCAATGACTTGTTGATTCTGTCTCGACGTCTCTTCTCTATTAACGGTTTCTTTATCTGGCAGAAACGAATGAAATATATAGAAACGACTTTTATTCATAATAACTTTTTTCTTTCTTCTTTCTTTCTTTCTTTCTTTATTTACTTTATTTAATTTAATTATTTCCATTCTTTCTTTGGCTTCATATCAATGAGCATGTCGTGTTATTTTCACAATATTTTAATTGACCTTTCGTAAAGCTGAGGTCGTATTTATTTATTTATTTATTTATTTATTTATTTATTTATTTATTTATTTATTTATTTATTTATTTATTTATTTAAATATTTATTTATTTGACTTAAATGCAACTGCGGTTCACACATGTGTGTTGAAAAAAAATGAAATCTTAAAAAATATGAGAAATACTGTACTAAAAGTTAACGAAAGTGAAAAGGAATACACGAAAAAGCGGCTACGTATTTCTTTTACCTTTCGGGATGAAGGTTTCTTGATCTTGTAAGTCTGACTTGCTGACATCATGGTGAAAATCCAAATTTGTGTTTTGATAATATTATTTTAAAACTCTGAAAGAGCATTGATATCTTTGAGGTGCATGTGCGGTACTGGTCTTGGTACGATGGGAAACTTTTATATATTCATTTTATGATGCCCTTAGCAAACTTGTAAACAATGGTTTTTCAATTGTTCGTGTCTATTATCAAATCATAATTAAAAATTATTAAATGATTGGACATTTTTAACATGTTCAATTGTGTTTCTTCATAATAATCATGTTTAATAATTGTATTATTTTCAAAGGAACATCGTTTGACCCGAGGTGTGATAAGTGTGACACTCGGCCGAGACAGACAGACTGATAGACGGACGTTCGTTGTCACTCGTAGGTGGCGAGGTTTTTATGAATCAATTATACCCTATGGCATCATAAGTGCGACAAATTAAGGAACACAGACAGACAGACTGATTAATTGCTAAATTGCGAAAAACATTTTGCAGAATGAGAAACTCCTCATGATGATAACATCGAAAATGTATATTTCATTTTGCCAGAACAGAACAGAACAGAACAGAATTTATTGACTTAGACATATACAGTCTATCATCACAGCAATAATATGTTTTCCAAATTCGAGAGCATGCAAAATAATTATGAAAGTGAACACATATATACATTAAAACCTCGATCAATAGATGACTTAATAATAAGTTTGAGAGTTTTAAATGCCTATAACACGCAATACGTCTTAGTGACGAATTACGAACGTTCGACTCAGTCCACAATATTTTCTACCTGTAATCTTACTTCAAATGCTTTTATGATAAAAACAGCAAGGTTGTTTAATATTTTCAGTTTGTTGGAGTTCAACAGTTCGATAAACTTAGACATGCTAGGGTTTAAGATAAAATATCTTGGTATATATTGAGTTCTTAATGCTTGGTATTTGGAACAAATGAGGACGAAGTGATATTCGTCCTCAATGTCATTTAAATCACAGTAGACACACTTTCTGTCTTGCCTAGATAGGCGTATATAACGTCCAGTTTCAACGAATAAGGGATGGGATGATAGTCTCAGTTTCGCTATAGCGTTCCTGTACTTTCGGTTTAGCACTTTATAAAGATACGGAGCTGGTTTATATTCCGTTTTCAAGTTTCTATAGAGTGACAGTGATGAACAGGCCTCCATACCTGCTCTCCAGTTGGTGATATATGCATCCATGAGTCTCTGTCTCAGAACTGGAATGAAAAGATTGCCGACGGGACAAAAGAAACTTTGATATCTTATATATGTCAAAAATAAATAAATAAATAAATAAATAAATAAATAAATAAATAAATAGAAATAAAAAGAAAGAAAGAAAGAAAGAAAGAAAGAAAGAAAGAAAGAAAGAAAGAAAGGAAAGAAAGAAAGAAAGAAAGTAAGAAAGAAAGAAAGAAAGGAAGGAAGGAAGGAAGCAAGCAAGAAAAGCGTTCAGCATTAAAATTTCAGAGAACATTAAATAAGGCCAAAATTAAAAAAATGTTTGTTTGTCATTTCCTACATACCCAGCAATTTACCCCCCTACCCAAAAAAATTTATGGCCTAAAAATTAGGATTTTTTTTTCTTTTTATTTATGCTTACAGTAAAATGCCTTTATTTCATGTTTTATCTCTTGCTCATGCATAAATGATGCTTTCTGTATCTTTTTCTGACACTATTTGTCAAAGAAACAGAAACAATAATTAATCAGAAAAAGCTTGTACATGTGTATTCTGGATATTTTAGACAACTTGTTCATTAGCATTTTGCACATGCAAAAAAAAAAAAAAAAAAAAAAAGAAAGAAAAAAATGCTACCTACCTACCCAACTCTTAAACCTCCCAGTAGGAAGTGGCAAACCAAATATTTTTAAGCTTGGCCTAAGCGGTAAGTTGAGAGAAGAAGAATAAAAATATTTTAAAAGATACACATAACTTTATTTAAAAAAAGCTTTACTTGTCGGTGAAGATATGAGGCAGCTCCTTTATAAATTTAACCTGGCTTACAAAAAGTGAGTTTACAATCACAAATTTTTGTTGTTTGTGTGTTTAACGCGTGCGTGTGTCTGTGTGTGTGCGCCTGGCTCCACGCTTGTATGGTGGGGCGTGTCGCCAGTCTAAGATAAGACAAAATACCGGTATTGCATATAATATACCGTACTCGTTCTAATTAACACACGCTGCGCGCATGGTACCGAATATCTTTCTAATAAGCACACATTTGAAGGATAATTAAATCTTGGTTTGAATTATCAAAGCAGACTATGCATTTGGTCACCAAAAAGGTAACAAGTGCACAAATGTGCCGTTATCAGTATTCTTGCTTAAGCATTTATTTGTACTTTATACGGGACTTTTTACAGCTGTTGAACGTGGCACGACAATCAGTATGAGTCATTTTGAGGACTACAGTAATGTGGCGAAGCATTACAGGACAGATGCGGTGGGCGCAGACCTGATCGCAGGCCTCCTACATGTCTACGGCAGTAAGCCAGTGAAGGTTGGTTTGTATGTCTCATACCATGTCCCTCCAAAATTAGTCCACTTCATTAAATTTTGTATCTGGATTCGGCTTAGGCGCATTTTTCTGGTTTATAAATATTAGACACTAACGTTAGCCAAATGGCAGACGTACATCTGCCAATAACACAATTATAGTTTAATTTGTTCCCATTTTCACGAAATGTACATAAAGTCGCTTTTACTTAAAAAAAAAAATAGTGTATTGTAACATATAGTTCCGTTCACCGCACCTAAGTGCGCCATACATGAACTTCACTTGCTGCAAACTGTTGGTTATTATGTATGCGAAAGCAGACGCCTATGCTACTCTGATTTCAGGATTTGCACGTGCTAGATGCAGGTTGTGGAACAGGGAATTACGCAAAGGCCTTGATTGAATTTGGTGTCGGCAAGATTACACTGCTAGATGCCAGCAAAGACATGTTGGAGGTCGCAAAGGAAAAACTCAAAGATGAAATAGACAAGGGTGTAGTTGACAAAGTTGTAGAAGATAAAATGCCGCCATTGCCGTTTGAGGATGCGTCTTTCGATGTGGTTCTTTATAGTCTGGTTGGCATTAATTTCTATAATGATAAGTCCTAAAAGCTTTACGGAATATAGAAATACCTTCTAGACTTTAAACACCAATTCAGTGTACGCCGTGTAAATTTTAAACGTATGACACTGAAATATCGGCGATAATTTCGACTTTTTGGATTGAAGGATATTACTTTCTTGTCTGCTCAGTAACTACGTATACAAAACTTGGACGGTTGTTAAAACCAAGATGAATTTTGACTAGGAAAGAAAGGCAGGGACCGTAAAAGACACTTAAATTCAGTCAGCTTTTGTACATTCATCCAGAAGACTTTACCTGTCAAAGTTACAAAATGTAACGTAATGCGTCTTCATATGGCAAAAATTTGTAGCTCAAATATAATTATCTGTTGCAGACCCTACACCATGTTGACCACTGGAGTAAAACCCCGGGCTCTGAGGCAGCGGAGAGGGCTATAGTAGAAGCCAAGAGAGTTCTGCGGCCCGGGGGCGTACTGGTCATAGGAGAGATGCTAAAGTCAACCATCCGGGAGTCCATCTGGTTCATGCACCTGAATGATGACCTCACTGCAAGGTTCTCGGAGAGATTCTTTACAGCCGAGCACATTCTCAGCATGATAGAGAAGGCCGGATTCAGCTGCCGGACTAAACTAAACGTTCTGGGCTCAGACATGTTCAAGAACTACTGGGACCCAACGGGACCGCTGAAAGATGAGTGGTGGAAGGTGAGCGCCCGCGGGATTTACGTCATGGCCAAACCTGAAGAGATTGAAGCGATCAAGAAATTTGTTCAGGAGAAGAATGACAATGGTACCATGCTAGAGTATATGAAAAAGACAGACAGGACACTGGAGAGGGGGTCGATCTCTTTCTTTATATCTACTCTAGCATAGTTTGTTGTGTTTGAAACATGCTAATTGGTCCGGGCATAGATGAGAAAAAACATTTAAATAAAAATGAAAACTGAGATCCTTTAAGAGCAGTGAACACATTGATGAGAAAGGGAATGGGTATGAACTAAAAAGCTATAAACATAAACTCTATGTGATTTTGACAGTAATCAGCACATAACCAAAAGAGCAATCTGATCCGGTTCCGAATTTTCTGGCATTTCGACATGATTGTACGTGTTGCTTTACTGTTTGTGAATGATTGAGTGTAGCCAAGACTGAACCATATTTCTGTAGTGCCATGTACATGTATATGTATTACTCTGTGTTCATATGGATCCTCTATAGCTTAGTGTTACTGTCAGTGTGTAAGCATCAGTTATTTAAAACATAAATCAAAAGATCAGTCTCATCAAAATTCTGAATTTCCGACACTTTGTCTTCTTACTTTTCTATCGTATCCTGTTTTGTTAATGCTTGTTATGTGTTATATATTCGATGCCAAGGTCTGAACAGAACTGGTTTCGTACCGTTTTCATGCAGGGACTCGGACCCATACATGATTTCAGGAGAAATGCCGCGTTCATCCATCAAATTGGGGAAATGAATGCAATTACAAAGCATAATGAATTGTATATATTATTTGATGTTTAGATGAGGATAAAAATAAAATACACAACGCATGTTTTAATATTTTTTTCCCCAAACAGTTTTATCACGGAAGCCTTGTTCATTTGCATAAATTGCACTCAGTTGCAAATGCACCTCTGTTGTATTTTGGACTGTGAAATTGCACCTCTTTATGTCTGGTCACGATTTATTCAATCATCCTGCGTCGGTGACAAATCAACACTGAACTGGAATTCTGGACAGCATCAGGGTAAGATGTTGAAATGTTATCACTGCCTTAACTAGCTTACAAGTAAAATGTAGCCGCTACGTACTAATCATTAATTCCTTCACATCCCTAAACTCAACACGACCCATCTGACTGAGTATATGTTTGAGTACTAAATACAGTTACCGGGCACACGTGGCACCTGATCTAGGGGGCTACGTCCCGTCCTTAGCAGGACTTCTCATTGACTCATCATTGGCCAGCCCATCGGACCAAGCACGGAATTTAATTATGAAACTACGGAGGTTGGTTCAGTGTGGCTTGAGGAAATTAAGATGCAGTCAGGCTCTCAGAATGCAAACAACTTAATTAATAGTTTGGATGAAGTTTAGATGCCATGTTGGATCAATTAAGTCAGACTATAAGGCTCGTACTCGCTCTAAATATCTAAGTCCAAACGATCGGAAGCCGGGATTTGTAAATCAGTTAGCCAACAACATAGTATTTGTTGGTCTTTTGCTTCGAGGGCGGTTCGGCGTGCGAAGAAGAAAGTATTTGTTGGTCTTTCGCTTGGCGTGCGAAAGGAGAAACTCTTTCAAAATCCTTTACTTGTGTTTGGTGAAAAGGTAAATTAACCACCATTAAAATTATCCTACATCAGTTATCATTTTAACGACAACTTACATGATACAGGTATGTAATAATTCATTTTTGTCGTCAAATTAATGATTGTGTAGATTTAACCCGTGTTAACTTACTATGAAGTGGGGTAATTCATGCAGCTTACAAATGCACCCCTGTTGAAATTCACCTCTTGTCTAGTCAGGATCCTGGGGTCAGGTCTGCACCCAGGGGGGGTACTCTCATTTTTTGTGGATACATAGGCGAGGCCCCAGCTTCTACCCCCAAACCCCAAAAATTACTGAGATTTGCTGACCACCCCAAAAAAATACCAGTCCTATCAGGCATACCCAAAAAAATACTTGAACTTTTAGCTTACCCCAAAAAATTACATGTATTCATCTTTTTTATGCCTATTGATGAAATTTTATCACATCCATATGATCTAAGCTGTTGGTGGGACGTTAAATCCCAAATCAACCAACCAACAGAACACGTCACAATACAGTTAGTATATGTAGGAACTAGGAAGTAAATACCAAGTTGGATAAAATTTAAAGATTTTATTTATTCTCAAAGTGTAAGTCTTATGATGGTTTTGATTCCATTTGATTTGCAATCCAAACAACATCATCATGATCAATCTTCCAAAATTTCACCGAGACCAGTCATAAGGCATGGTCGCAAACAAAATTGAATCTTAAGGCCGTGTAAGCCACTCTTATCTTTATAGAAATAAAGAGATTTCCCAAGAAATGTGCAAAACCCAAAAAATTACTTAGAATTATAGATGACCCCAAAAAAATAATTCAGAAAAGACATGACCCCAAAAAAATATCCCCAAAAAGCTCACTACCCTAAAAAATAACTAGTTTTTCTGAAAACCCAAAAAAATACGGAAATTCAAAATTTTGACCCCAAAAAAGTCAGCCTCGCCTATGTATACAGAAAATTTCAGAGTACCCCCCCTGGGGGTCTGCATTAGTGATAAATCAACAGAACTGGAATTCTGGACTTCGCCATGGTCATTACCCTGTTCTGAACAAAGGGATTCTCGGGTTCGAACCTTAACAATGCTTAAGCACGTCACATTCCCATTCCCCATATAAGATCATATAACATGTGACGAATATGGAAAGAATATTTATGGGGTCAATATGCGACATATGCTCAGAGTCAATATGAGATCGAGAAAAGATATGCATTATGTCAGATGGTATTTCGTATTTACAAACCTTTAGAATATCTCCAGCTTGATTGCTGCATTTCGAGTTAAGGCCAAAGGCGGTAACAGTTAACTTCACTCCGCTCCACATCGGTACCTCGTTTCACTTCTGGTATGGGAGAGGTATATAACGGAACACCGAAGGGAACATCCTGTCCAATAACATGCTTTTCTGGCGAGTTCATTACCAATCATTGGATCATGACTTATGCGCAGTGGAGCAGTCTACCTGTCCAGCAGTTACAGAGAGATCTTTTGAAGCTACACTCACAAGTCCGACCAACATTTAAGGTTGGACATCCGGCCATGGGTGGGACATACGGGACTGTAATCACGAGCCTACTGACCAAAATGCACAATTAAAGATGTCAATTGTAATTTAAAAGAAATGCAAGTTCATGTAAAACAAAAGGAGTAGGGAATTCTGTAACTAATTTTGAATATTTGATTAGATGTAGACACGTGTTGGTAACATATGCATCGCTTGATAAACGAGCCGAGTAAATTAAATTGCGTGTAAATTATTTAGCCTATTATGGTATCACCTTAAACAAAATGCATATTTATTTGTAAATTTATCTCCTGACATGTTTGTTGTATGTCATGTGACATGATAAACAGATGAAGGTTGACTAGATAGTGCAAGATCTTCAGATACATTTTACTGAGAAAAATAAATATGACAAGTTTCTGACAAGGTATGATGCATTTTAGACTTTGACAAGGCGGGACATGTTAACAATCTGACAGCTGTTCTGATCTGTTCTTACGGGAAAGTTGTAACTTTATAATCTAGGCCTACTCGGGCGCCATCAAAATGCAAAAAGACTTGACCGATTCAAGACAAATTGGTCCTATAACATAGCAAAACAAAATGTCTGTAATAACAGATAACATTTCACAATAATTCAATTTGTATTTCGATCGTCCACAAGACTGTTGACAATTTCCTGCGAGTCTTTGTTTTTTGTCGCTAAGGTCATTTTTGCTGGGCGCGCAGTGGTCCAATAGTGGTAGAGCATCAGACTCCTAAATTCGATGGGCACCATGTTGTGATCTTTTTTTGAGGAAGATAAATTGTACATTAACTCCTTAGAGTACTGATTAATACCCAAGAAGGAATGGCTCCGTCCCGACATGACCAAAATTGTTGATATGGACATTAAACTTCATTGCAAACAAACGAATGAGAAACTTTACACCCTCAGTATAAAATTAACGCGCTCCCGATGGGTCAATGTGATTCTGCAAGGTAACCAAGTACACATATCTTTTCTGTACTAAGCAGTGGACCCTATTTCTTGGAAGGTGAGTGCATACGGTATGGATCTGTTCTGGGTCGCTACTAGGAGTTTCGGGGAACTACGAAGAAGGGCTAACTGGAGGAAGTCTAGAAAATATTTTAAGGGAGCTGGAAAGCAAGAAAATCTTTTGAGGTTTTAGGGAGTAACATTTGAGTTGGGGAGAAAAATCATTTTGTTTTCAGGAAGCAGGGAGCTATGACACCCTAGTAGGTCCCTTCTTCTCCCAGGACAACGTTAGGGGTCATTCTGGTCCCAGAATATGATGAGATTTTCTTATCGTTTCAACCCAATTTCATTTTTGGCATAAGAAATGAGCAAATCTCTCGCAGTCTCCATAAAAATCATCCCTGCAACGTTTTATAGTCGAATCACTACTCTTTAGTTCGCTTATGGATGTTTTACGTTGATGTATTCATTTCAGTGACCAAACAGCAGAACAGTCATCATGAGCAAGTACGAGGACTATAGCGAGGTCTCAAAAGTGTACGACAAAGAGAGAACTGCCATGGGTGCCGACACTATCGCTGGCCTGCTGCATGTCTACGGTGGAAAACCATTAAAGGTATATTGATGCGCTGCGGCTTCACATTTAAAATCGGAGTGTGGTGTAACTACAACGCCGAAAGTGTTGGGATGTTCATCTGGCGTAAAACTCATACGGGGTAGCGTGCATGCCTTGTCATAAATGTGAAAAACTAGTACAAGAATCAATGGCAGATGCTGCAAATCACACTCTGATTAATTCAGATGCATGTGTGGGATATTTTGGGTTTACCACTTAGCTGCCGGCCAGCTTTCTGGGAAAAGAAGTTTATTTGTACGTTCTCTTCGTGTCAGTACTCCGTTTGGCCTCTAATCTTTTTTTTTTTTTTTTTTTTTTTTTTTTTTTTTTTTCAAAATATTTACACATAATTATCATAATGGACACAAAAAGATTTAAGATAGTCTCTTGTACTGGTTGTCATCTGAAAAAAGCAGAAATAGTGGGGGAAAATTATACCGGAAAAACACTCACAAGAGCTGGCAAAAACGAGGAGAATGACGAGTGGTTTGGTTCTGATTGCTGCAGCCCATAGCCCTTGCCTACATTTTACTTTTCGATCTGATTTCAGGATTTGCACGTGCTTGATGCAGGTTGCGGAACAGGGAATTACGCGAAGGCCTTGATTGAATTTGGTGTCGGCAAGATAACTCTGCTAGATGCCAGCAAAGATATGTTGGATGTCGCAAAAGAAAAACTAAAGACTGAAATTGAAAAAGGAATAGTTGACCAAGTGATAGAGGCGAAAATGCCACCATTGCCATTTGAAGATGGAAAATTCGATGTTGTGCTCTTCAGTCTGGTAGGTTCGATTTGTAGTTTTCATATTAGTGCACAGAGTTCCAGTTTTATCAATGCAGGTTTCTTGCAAAAGGAATTCAATCTTTGCGTGTGTTCGGGGTTCTCCAATGATACCATTGATCGGTACAGTTTTACCATTTGTACCAATTTTTTTAAAATTTGTCGCATATAATGCCACATATGTATTTGCATATATACAGGCAGAAAATTCACAATAAATAGTAAATAAATAAATGTTAATACCATTGGTGCAAATGTTAGCAACCAGTGGTACCATTCTGAGAACCCCGAACAAGCGTATAGCCAAACTTTGGTGAATTTAAACACAGGACAATGACGTTTACTGTGCAGAAACAATTTAGAATCCCTCGTCCTTGATACGCTTTAATATGCGCTCAGGATTTCTAAGGCAGCTTTGATCCTTAAAATTTGTTGCTTCAATGCAGTAGCCATAAATGTCCTGTGAAAAAGACCAAAATGAAAGTATAATCTTTAGCTCACCTGAGCCGAAGGCTCACATGTGAGCTTATAGGCAGGCATCCGGCGTCCGTCGTCCGTCCGTCCACAATTTCAAAGAAGAGTATTTCTGAAGCTAGTGGGCCGATCTTTATCAAATTTAATGCGAACCATCATTGGGTTGGGGGATTGATTGTATTAGGTTTTGGAGCAGATTGTACCAAAATTGTGGTCTTCATGGCAACAGATATGTCCCATAGACTTACAATGGGAAAAACAATCGTATACGTTTTTAATGGGGAAAAATAAAAAAAAAATCTTCTTCTTTGAAACTACAAGGCCCACAGCTTTGGCATTTGGTCTGTGGCAATTGATAATGGTCCTATACATAAATTGTGCCAGCCATGCTCCTGGCGTCGAATTTGGCCACGCCCCGGGGGTCGATAGACTCCATAGACTTACAATTAGAAAAACTAAAAAATCTTCTTCTCTGGAACCACAAGGCCCAGAGCTTCTATATTTTGTATGTAGCAATGTTTGGTAGTCCCCATTATAAATTGTGCCAATCATGCCCCTGGGGTCAGGTTTGGCCACGCCCCGGGGGTCGATAGGCTCAATAGAATAGGAAAACATTCAAAATTCAATATCTCCAAAATCGGTAGGCAGATCTTGATCAATTACACACACAACATCACTGGGCAGTAGGAAAGATTGCATATAATTAATTGTTTTGGGTCAGATCGGACTGGAACTCTGGTTGCCATGGCAACATATACGTTTTAATGAGAGAAAAAAAAATCAAAAATCGTCTTCTCTGAAACCACAAGGCCAACATCTTTTATATTTTGTATGTGGCATTGGCTAATGGTCCTCTACATAAATTGTGCCAGTCATGCCCCTGGGGTCAAATTTGGTCATGTCCCGGTGGTCGATAGTCTCCATAGACTTACCACTATAAGAAAACCTTCAAACTCACCCATTTGCTCTTTGCTCTTATATATATACTAGTAAACGGCTGTCCAGATCAGGTGAGCGTTTACAGGACCTTTGGTCCTCTGGTTATAAAAATGTTACTCAGTGTTACATTGATTTCAAAGAACCCGGTTTGAGAACTGGAGCTCTGTGTTTGATATCTGTATGTAAGCTGACTAGAAACACGACTGTATTTTCTAGAGATAAACACTAAATTGCCCATACTGTGTTTCAAAGTTTTAAGACATATAATGTCGATTGTACACCAAATGATTACTCAACTGTATCTAGTCATCTTTTAAACGTTTCGTCTTGTCTGAAGTCTGTCATGGTTATACTGTCAATATCAGCCCCTTACTGCGTCAAGTTGGAAAGTAAAAAGTATGGATTGATTTTCTCAGCTAAGCTACACACCTACAAATAGCATGACATGTTTGCAGTTTTGAACATGTATTTCAAAAGATTAAATTATACGGTGATGAGCTTTGATATAAACGCTTTTCTTTTGTAATTCAGACATGACTTCAGACGGAATTACTAGATCAGCCGCCGCATTAGAAACCCAGCAATCTGCATATGCGAAACCAAAGACGCAGATCAGCTATGCAGTAACTCCACACCTGATCAACATCTTTGTTTTCGCTACACAGATAGTGCAATCCCTGTTCTTCTTAGATCCGTCATTTCAAGTTTCTAGCCTGCTTCTGGGACTGTAAAGACCGGCTTTTGTCCGACCTGGTCGGAAACCATAATTGATGGTTTTCTCATACGAAGGTTCATAGATAAGATCTATTTTAGAATCTTATCAACAAGTTCCAGTGGAACGATGCACACAAGGTGATCCATATTATCTATTACGGTTGACACTTTCAATCTTTAATAGTTTCGTTCTTGCAGCACATACATCTTTTTTATAAACAAACAATATCTACAATAATTTAAGTTTTGCTTGGTATACAGTTAACAACTTACATGTACATGTACATGTTAAATATATGTTCAAATACTTTCACAAAATTTACATATATATATATGCCATTATGATGTCCATTTCGTCCATTCTGTACTACAACAACACCAAGCTTGCTTCTTGTGTTTTAGCCAATCACTTTTGAGAGCTGAAACATGCTAATCATTTAGAGTATGAAAAGTTTTGATGCCACACCTTTGTGTTCAGTGGTACTAATCATTCATTTAAGGATTGAATGAGTCGTCATAACATCATAAAATGGGCGTAAAATAAAGTTACTGCAAGTTTGATCTGCGCCTTTGTTTTTGCATATGCAGGTTGTTGCTTTTCTCTTGCGGTGGCTCAATTAATAATGATTGAAAGTATAACAGATATTATGAATCACCCTGTATCATATTAGTTTTTAATGAGCATGTTTTCATGCCAACAACGTTGTCTATAGAATGATGATTACTATTCTAATTATTAATATACATTTTGTAGCTGGGTCCGTACCCATCGGGTTTGTGGGAAATAGATGGGCAGTTTGTGTCTCCAGGCAAACTTACTGCAGACTGACTGACCAACTGGTTACTTGGAGTGGTAGAGTCAAACAATCCATACGTATAAGCCTTAGTTGTTTACTTTTTGATGCACATTTTGCAAGTCTGGACATCCAAATGCTTTCGTCTAATTAAATAGAGGCAACGTCCCGATATAACCGCAGGTGTTGTATAAGACGCTTAAGCAACAATTTATTAATCAAACAAGCAAACAAAAAGTATGTAGCTGTACAAATATGTGATGGAAACAAAGCAAGAAATCAAAACATTGTATTAAAAGTATAAATGTATAATTCCTGAACGATCATAGTAGACTCACGTCACAGATGTACCGTCATAAACATGAATGGCATTGGTTCCTGTTGGCCTAATACATTTATTTCATTCATATTAAAAACTGTAAACCTGTGGCGTGAGTCTTCTATGATCGTTCAGAATCTTTATTGCACTTACTAGCTGATATATAAATGGTTCGTGTACTGATGCAATGTATTGTTGAAAGCTGTGAGAATGGCTTGACCATCTCGTATGTAAAACGAAAATCCCGTTTTATGACAAATCAGATTTTAATAATCTGAGCTTGACTTCACATTATTCCAATTCATTTAACTACAACGCTATGATAATGTGGTTTAATGACAACTGATTTACCAACACCTGCATCACCTACGAAGAAAGCATAGACTGGTCTAGTTCATCTTTACATTAGCAAATTATTATACGAGATGATAGGCTTAAATTGTGCTCATATGACAACCAAATGTCAGTTGCATGAGTATATATGTACACAGCATGTATGAGGAATTTCAATCTGACGGGACGTTTCAGAAATTATGCAAATATTGTGTGCAAAAACTTACTTTCATAGTGAAGTTATCCGACTTTTTATCGGACCAGAGCTGCATCTCACGAAAAGGTGTTTATATTGCCATTTACTATTTTGAATGGTAAACGCGCTGTAAAACGGGTTTATCCCAAAGTTATGTCTAACCGACCATTCGAATATTGTCGTTAGAAAGAGCCATGTAAAATATGATTTGACAGAAAGATTATTTAGAAAAATGTGTTTTCTTGATTGAAGGTCTGTGTCTGTTTTAATAGTTTGGCAAACTAACAGTCACGAAGGCAGATTTGCATGTCATTTGTGGTGCCTCAATATAATGGTGCCTCGGTTATAGCTGCCCTTCTGTTTGTTTCCAGCATCATTTCTAAGCATGTGCTTAGCTTTGCTTTAGCCTAGCTTTGCTTAAATTATCAACTGTTTTATTTACCCGCTTCTATATGACCATCATTTGAATTTTCAACATTCCTCGCTATTTATGATTTGTATATCTATCTTCGTCAATTCAATGTTTCGTCTATTCCCTCCATGTTGGCTTACATCAGGTCGTGCGTGAAAATCTGTAGCGGTAGGGAAAGTATCTTGCACAAAAGTGGCATCGACAAATTAGTTATTTGCGGACAACCGGGGTTAACAATGATATGGTTAATCTTAAATTATCATTACTTGTTTTTCTGATGCTCTGACGTGTTCTCGATCTAGACCGTTTTGTTCCACAGGTATTGCACCACGTCGATGACACTGCTAATGGTAAAGACTTTCCTATTTTGGAGCAATTGTTTGAAGACACTAAGAGGATAATACGCTGTAATGGTATAATGATCATTTTAACCTGCACTCCTTCTGTGAAAAATGCATTTTGGTACGCCAGCCTTTATCAGGATTTATTTGATAGACATCTTAAACGGATGCCCTCTGTCATGCAGTTTACTAGCATGCTTTCAAAGTGTAAGTTCGCATTGCGAACGAAATTGAATATGCTTGGTGCAGATTTGTTGCCCAATCATTATGATGCAGAGGGCCCTTTAAAAGAATGTTGGAGGAAGGGTAATTCTATGTTTGCAAATGCCTCAGCCAAAGAAATTCAAGAAGCAGAGGATTTGGTGCGAAAAATGAAGGAGAATGGAACTCTTGAAGATTTCATGCAAAAACATGACAAAGCTTTAGACATCGGCGGCCTTCCAACAATTTTGTTGGCTATTTCAGTTTAACTCAATTAGACAAATGGACGTCTCCATTTTAAGCCATTCGAAATCTATTGATTATGATTATCTTTGTGTTTTTTTTTTTTTCAAATACATTTCATTTCAAATCGATCACATATGTTAACTGCACAAATATACTTTCTTTCTGTTTTAATGAATGTCTTCTATATATCTGGAACCCACCTTTGGAAAATTATTTACAATACTAAAATGTTATCATTGTCATGATTATTGCCATTTTATGTTGATACAGTAGAAGATTTTGTTTTTATTTTTCATGTAATCAGTATATTCACCTGGGTTGAATTATGTTGAATATTGTCGGTGGAATACGGAGTTAGTACACTGGCGTACATCGAGTGTGCAAACATAGTTGCTCTGAGATATGACCATTGTTATATGTTTGACTGAACTTCCATTAGCAATGTAGTACCATTGGTTTCATCTGTATGTCCTTATTATTCCACGTACATGTACAAACAATGCCATCTCCACCACAGTCTTGATAACTAACTAGGCACATCAATGTGTGTTTTATCTCATGCACGTTTTATCCCATACAAGTTTCTTTGCATTGTAGACTAAGTTACAGATCACATTCGTATTTGTCTTGCTACTGGTAAGTCGCTCCCTGACCATCATTTTCCCTTTGCATTTGATGCATTTGTACGTTACAATCATACACTGAATTATATTCACATTTCGTCTTCTCGCTATAATGATAGTGTACCTTAAAACCATACCAGTTCCTCTACCATACCTTTATTGGGTAACCCACTAGTGTTTATTATCGGCACCATTACAATGTTAGCCATGCCATTGTTCAATTTGATATGATTGTCTTACTGTGTCGGATATTAGAAGCTGTTGACCTATGGGCAGGGTGTTGAACGAAGCGAGGAATTCTTGAATCGAAACTTACCCCAGAGCAAACCAAATGTACTCCCTTTCTCCTGGTGAAGAACGTAGGAAGCGTTCAGTCAGTCACGAGAAGTGTCCATCTCAGCCGTACACTAACACAAGGCCTATCAGCCTATATCAAGGTGGACAATCACGTGTGTACTAGAATTCCGGCATAACCATTTAGAAAATCGGACATATATTTCTTAAAACTGTATGCAATTTCTTCGGGTAAAATTACTTGTGGTTAAAGTGGCCAATCTTTATTCGTCAATTCGTTTATTTCAGTCTCCATTATTAACAATAACATCATTCTTCATCTCTATCAATACTGATTACATGCTGTATGGCGAAGTAACTTTGCTCGTCTAAACATAGCCTTACTAATTGTGTTCAATCATAATGGTGAATGCTCGTCTACACACCTTGTATAACAAATAAGTTAATTGAATCATGTTTGAGATGCTGCTTCTCGACAGTATTGCAAGTTTTTTTTAAAGGATTGAAAACGTCATAAGTGTAAATAGTTGAATATCAGTGGGTACATTAATGATTTTCATATTTCTCACGTTTTCTGACGAAATAAGTTAAAAGTCACCATGACAGTGCACCATAATGTTAAAATGAAAAAAAAAAAAAAATAAAAAAATAGTATACAAAACGGACAAATTGAAGGTCAATGTCACAGTTTTTTACCCGTTATTTTGTCAAATATGGGTAATTTTTGCGCAAAAATCCCATTTTAATTGTAAAATTGTAAAAAGGTCAAAATGTCAAAGGTAATTGAATTGTCTTATCTAACTTATCGTACAATAGTCCTTAACAAGTACGTAGATACCAGAATTTGTGGCGCGCCATTGTTTTGAATTAATTCAGTGGCTGCATCTTTACCATGTAGAGAGGCAAACTTGTCTTTTTGGACTTAATTATTAACATCGTGCACTATTTCATATAAAGCAAAATTAATGTAAAGATTAATATTGATGGACCACAAAACAAACTGTGTTACACTTACTGTTATCTGAGTGTTTTGTTCTGTAGGTGTTACACCACATAGATGACACCGGAAATGGCACAGATTTTCCTATATTGGAAAATGTATTTAACGAAGCCAAGAGGACACTAAGTTCTCGAGGAGTAATGCTTATTCTAACGTGCCTCCCAACAGCCAAGGATTATGCATGGTATGGCAAGCTTCATGAAGGCCTTTTTGAAAGACATGTGAAGTTATTTCCAACGATCAGACAGTACTTTAGTATCTTTACAAGATGTGGATTTGAAATGCGTACAAAGCTAAATATTCTCGGCGCCGACATAATTAATGAATATTATGATCCCGAGGGCCCACTAAGGGAGAGCTGGAGAAAGGGCGATTCTATATTCGGATATGCATCTGAAGATGAAATACGGGACATCGAGAAATTTGTACGAAATATGAAAGAAGACGGAACACTGGAAGAATTCATGCGAAGACACGACAAAGCACTAGACGTTGGATTTATCACACTGATTTTGTGTGTTGCAGCATGGCAATGAAATAGCGATGCTTACTTTGTCATGACATTGTCAGTTTTACCGACAGTTTTACCGACCTGAATTTCAAATTACACATATGGCAAAATGTCTCAGAAGAATATCAACAAGAAAAACATAATATGAAGTTGGCTTTGTTTAACGAAAAATGAATTATCTCCATCAAATTACTAGAAAGATTTTTATTGGATAAATTACAGAGAATAACTTCGAACATGGATTTACTGTTTATTTACACAACGTTTCGGCCTCATGGCCTTTTTCAAGTGTAATGAAAACAGATAGACAGGAAATGACGTTAACGTCACATGACGTCAATGACGACGACGTCAAGTAGAAACACATCAGTTTACAGATGCTGATTACTGACAGAGATACAGATGTCATGTAGAAATCACAAAAGTCAGTAAAAACTTTATAATGACTTAATACATAATTTTGGAATTTCAGCAAAAAGGACACGTGCATCCAGGAAGTCTCCTTCAAAAGTCTTTCCAGTTGCAGGTTACTCTATCAATAGGCATAAATAAAAAGTCTTTGATTGAATGTTCTGGTGAATTGAAATGCTCAGAGTTTGTCCAACATATTGTAGGTGACATTTTCTGCATGCAGTGAGATAAATTACATCCGACGAAGCCATGAAAAATTTTCTCTTACATTTAAATCAGCCGACGCTGTCGTGCTAGAAAATGAATTTGATTCCACAATGCTTGAACAATGCGAACAGCGAGGCCTATTACATTTTGAAACAGAACCAGAATTTATTTTTTCTGTTCAGCTCAGAATGAATGTCTTGTAAATTTGTAGGTCTTTTATTAGCCACAATAGGTCTACACTTAAACAGTTGCCTTACACTTTCACTTTTTGAGTATTTTAGGAGCTTCCAATTCTGATTTATGATACTTCCTGTGTTGGGCAATGATGGATTGTAGGTGCATACAAAAGGAATGATATCATGACACTTGGTGGTAGAAGTAGGTTTAAGGGTTTCGTTCATGATGCTCATCGAGGATACCCTGTTTACAGAGGATGACATGATGAAAATTCAATGTACTGTTGACAATTTGTGATTTTCTCATGAACACTTGTTTCAAGTTCACCATTTTCTTTCATTTTTATTTTAACATCTAAGAAGGTAGCTTCAGTCTTAGAACAATTAAAAGTGAATTTTATGGTATCATGAAAATTGTTGATTTTGGAAATGAAATCTTGTAAGTCTTGTTCACTATGATCCCATATCATAAAAATGTCATCAAGAAATCGCAACCAAATCAAAGATGTTTTATCACAGGAGTCAGGAAAATCCATATCGTGCTTACCCATAAATAAAGAGGCGAAGCAAGGAGCCATACGGGTGCCCATAGCTGTGCCGAGAACTTGGAAATAATTTTCACCATTAAACTGAAAATTATTTTTAGTTAGTACAAGATTGGTCAGTTTTTAAATGACTGATCTAGCCTCCTGTGATCTTCCACCTTCAGACATGAACTGATCACATGCGTTTATACCATCATCATGAGGAATATTGCTCTACAAAGAAGTTACATCTAAGGTTACCAAAAAAGCATTTTCAGGAATTCCTTTCAAATTATGAATTTTGGTAATAAAATCAGAAGTATCTTTAACATATGCTGGCAGAGATTCTATGTAGGGTTTCAATTCAATGTCAATATATACAGAGATATTTTCTGTAAGTGAACCACAGCCTGAAACAATAGGCCTACCAGGATAGCCGAGAGGAAGGTCAGAATCCAATGCTTTATGTATCTTTGGCAAGACATAAAATATTGGAGTACTACTACTTCCAGGAAGGATGTTTTCTAGGGTTGGCTCTGATATTTTGATGTTTTCAAGCGCTTCGTTTATATCCCTTTAAAATTGTTCTTTTGGATTGTCATCAAGTTTTTTTTGTAAAAATTAGAGTTGTTCAGCTGTCTTTCTACTTCTGCGATGTAATCATCTCGATTCACTATAACAATAGTCGATCCCTTATCAGCCTTCTTAATAACAATACTGTTATCACAACGTAACTGCTTTAGAGCTTCTAATTCTTCAGGTGACAAATTTGGTGTAAATTTATATTTTTTGTCATTTTGAAAAATTTCATTTGTAATAAAATCAATATATAAGTCCAAACTTGTATTCCTACCAGAGGCACAAAGGTTGATTTTTAGAAACTATGGGAGAAACCATAGGTAAATATCAAGGCAGCGGTGGCTCCGATTCACTATAACAAAATATTTTGACTGGGAAGCTAAGCCATTATGTAACTAAACTAAACCAAAGAAAAATTGGTTTGATAAACTAAGAAAATTTGTCATGGTTTGATCCTGTGATTTTTGTGGCCTTGTCAAGGTTAAGCTCTTAGGTATTTCTGAGATCATCTTGATCTTCTACAAAGTGCAAACCATGCTGTTGGTATGGCAGTCAAGTTTAACAAGTAATTACTTATGTAATACGGTTAGAAAATTATGCATGTCTGTGTCCTGGAAATCGGCTTATCTTAGACTCTGTGCCCAAAGTTTCAAATTCAAGCTGCCCCATCTGCATGACAGGCACATCGTTCGGAATAGTAAGTACGAGTATTACATGATAATGAGGAATGGTCTTTGGGGTTTTCAACCTGTTCGAACGCGGCCCAACCCGCTAAGATACGAATGCTACTTCTTACTTATGTCTTGTTTACGAACGACTAAAGTTACGCCAGCCTTCACAGAATTCCAGGTGTTCTGCCGGCAAAACAACTCATTGTGTTTTAAAAACAATATGACAATTGAGGTTCACGTGACGGCAAAAAATCTGAATTAAAAAATGTCAAATGCCATTTTTAGCTCGCCTGCACAAAGTGCATAGAGCTATTGTAGTCACCTCGGTCGTCCCCGTTTACGTTTACGTTTACGTGTACGTCCGCGTCACACTTTCGGTTAAAGTTTTTATAAGTCTATATCTCTTGACCATGTTGATGGATCAAGTTGATACTTTGCATGTTGCTAGATATTGGTCTGAAGTTTTACGCAGTACCATCATGACCTACCTTGGGTGACCTTGAGGTCAAGGTCACGGACTTAAAAATTTTGTGTTTAAGTTTTTGGTTAAAGTTTTTGTAAGTCTATATCTCTTGACCATATTGATGGATTGAGTTGACACTTTGCATGTTGCTAGATATTGGTCTGAAGTTTTACGCAGTACCATCATGACCCACCCTGGGTGACCTTGAGGTCAAGGTCACGGACTTAGAAATTTTGTGTTTAAGTTTTTGGTTAAAGTTTTTGTAAGTCTATATCTCTTGAGCATATTGATGGATTGAGTTGATACTTTGCATGTTGCTAGATATTGGTCTGACGTTTTATGCAGTACCATCATGACCCACTCTCGGTGACCTTGAGGTCAAGGTCACAGACTTAGAAATTTTGTGTTTAAGTTTTTGATTTAAGTTTTTGTAAGTCTATATCTCTTGACCATGTTGATTGATCGAGTTGATAGTTTGCATGTTGGTAGATATTGGTCTGAAGTTTTATGCAGTACCATCATGACCTACCCTGGGTGACCTTGAGGTCAAGGTCACAGACTTAGAAATTTTGTGTTAAATTTTTTGGTTAAAGTCTAAATCTCTTGAACATGTTGATGGATAAAGTTGATACTTGCATGTTGATAGATATTGGTCTCAGGTTTTATGCTGTACATCACAACTCACCTGGATGACCTTGAGGTCAGGGTCACAGACTTGGAAGTTTTGTGTTTAAGTTTTGGTTAATGTTTTTATAAGTCTATATCTCTTGAACATGTAGATTGATCAAGTTGATACTTTGCATTGGTCTGAAGTTTTATGTTGTACCATCATGACCCACCTGAGTGACCTTGAGGTCAAGGTCATGGGTCATAGATTTTAACAGATGTAGTGGCAAAGCACAAGTCAGGCGAGCTACGCTGTCCTGCGACAGCTCTTATTCCCAAAAGTAATCATAATTGATTGGATACGAGTATCTTGTGTATCTGTTTGAAACAAGATAATGTAATACACTTTCAATTTGTTCTGGAAAGGGGTGTCCCGTTACTCCTCCCTGACACTCATTCTTCATCTCTCCTAAAAGTATCTCGTGTTTCTAAGCCATGAAAGCATGGACCGACCTATCCATATCCGCGGCCAGCCTATATGCCGTCTGATTTCATACTTTCCTGCTATTCGCTTTTACGATAGCGTTGAAGGCGTCCTGGAACTCAGAATAACAACATGTATGAAGAGCAGGATGCACAGCTCTTTCTCAATAGAAATAATAGAGAAACAGACACGCAACAAGAAACGTTAAGTAAATCACACCACAGTCGTCTTGATTGTCTTGATTGCTTGATTGCTAATAAATCCTTGTCTATTGCCATCCAAGAATAAGATGGTTTTAGTTTTACATAGAATTTCGGAAGACAAAATGAAACAAGCATTCCGATAGGTTTGTTGATCAAGTCCGTTCAGTTTAGTTGGGATAGTGGGTTCGCTTCTGTGTTTCGCACATGATTTTGCGGACTCATACAGCTGATGTAGATAATAGTAAGTATAATTATTTATTATCTTCGACAAAAATATAAAAAAATGCATGAATATCATATACAAGATCTCATAACAAAAGCACAATACCTTGGTGCATCTGGATTAGTTCCTTTAAGGCATAAACAGCTATCATGAGTGCTTATTACCCCACGAGTCTCCGATGCTTTGAGCTTTGCAAGTTTGCATTGTAATGTGCTTCTTTGTTTAAATCCGTGGCTATTCTTAAGCAATGCCGACCTACTGAAATAGTAGGTTTAAACCCCCAGTGCCGCAAACTAATTGTGTGGTTAATTGATTAACGTATAACATAAAGGTTGTAGTCGTCAATTTATAAGTGTTTTGTACTGTAGGTGTTACACCATATTGATGATACTAGCAATGGCGTGGACTTCCCGATTTTAGAAGATGTCTTTCGTGAAGCCAAGAGGACTCTCAGTTCTCGGGGAATAATGGTCCTTCTTACATGCCTTCCGACGGTCATACATTCTGTATGGTATGCCAAGCTTCAAGAAGGTCTCCATAACAGACACGCAAAACTTTATCCAACGATTAAGCAATACATCGGTATATTTGCAAGATGTGGATTTCAAATGCGTACCAAGCTGAATATTCTTGGTGCCGAAATTTTGAAGGATTATTATGATGCCGAGGGTCCGCTAAAAGAAAGCTGGAGGAAGGGCGATTCTATATTCCGATTTGCTTCAGAAGATGAAATACGAAATATCGAGGTGTCTGTACGAAGGATGAAGGAAAATGGCACACTGGAAGAATATATGAGAAAACACGACAAAGCAATGGAAGTTGGACTAATCACACTTATTCTGTGTGTTGCACAATAAGAATGATGTACGAAAATCTCTATTGCTTCGCCGATACTGCTTGTATTAACCAACTCTTTTGCTTGCGTTTTCAACGTGAACTATCATAATCAAGAGGGGACGAATGTTTAAGCAGTGAATATTGCTGTATTTGATTGAAACTGACATCTTTCTTTTCATGTTTAATGTGCTTCACCATGTTGATGACACTGAAAGCGGGGCGGCCGGACTATCAATTCTTTAGGAAAACCAAACGCGTTTTGCGCGCAA
The DNA here is from genome assembly GCA_964017185.1 of Rugalucina vietnamica. Classification (NCBI taxonomy): domain Eukaryota; kingdom Metazoa; phylum Mollusca; class Bivalvia; order Lucinida; family Lucinidae; genus Rugalucina; species Rugalucina vietnamica. The sequence goes on from OZ024870.1 coordinate 41,774,138, forward strand.
TATCGCCATGCTCTAACATCAGATACGGACGCGGTGTGGTAGCTACGGACGTGGTATACAAAACTTCATCATTGACTCACAAATAGATATATAAAGATTTCTCCAAATATGGAACAATTCCTAATAATAATAATAATAATCTCTATATTTATAGAGGATAACGTATTTAGCACAACGGCCAGTCTTCCATACGGTCCTCAAGTGAATAAAGACATTGATTATTTTCGGACCTTTTTTGTTATTATTCGGACTTTTTCTTATTAGACATGCAATGTTAGTGATGCTGTATTTTGTTTTGGGAGAAGAGAAGCCAGTGCTTGCCTTATAATGCTGAGCGCTAAGCAAGGTAGCCACTGGTACCATTTTTAAAGTCTTTTGTATGACCAGGCCCGGGATCGAACCCACGACCTCCCGCTCCCGAAGCGGACGCTCTAACCATTACGCTATCGGAATCGGTCAAAACGCAGGTTAGACAAAAGAAGATTTAAATGCACAGCGCTTACACTTTTGGGTAGTGAGTGGCTCAATGATTACGTGTACCATGATGCCGAAGGTCCACTCAGAAAGGATTGGATGTAAGGAATTTCTTTATTTGGTATGGCGTCTGACAATGAACTGAAAGAAATTGAAAGAACCGTCTGAAATCTTAGGGAAAATGACAAAATTGCGAGAAATTGTAAGGAGCAATGATAAAACTCTGTATGTTGGCGTGTTTGCGGTTATTGTGTGTGTTTCAGACCGAGCACGAGATTTATTTATTACAGATTAATTACAATTACACAATGTTGCCACCTGAACGTTTAAACAACTAGTTTTTCAGTCTGATCCGGAAATCCTTCATTATTTGTATCGAATGCTTGATCATTTAGTCCGGTACGGAGGAATTATTATTTATCGAAGACGTGTCATATTATTTTGACATGCTATTATTTGTCACCCTTTAGACAAAATGAGGTAGGAACTATGACATATTGTTCTATTTTCTTTGGCATCTGTGGTTTCTAAAGGATCTTACTATTCAGAACTGGTTAATTGTTCCCCTTAAAAACAATTGCCTAATTATGTCAGATGAACTATCAAGCTCGTACATAGAGAGCACGACAGCCTATCGCATCAGAATAACGTACCCCTTAAGCCCCCACTTTTAAGTCTTTTATATAGCAAAACTGGGGTATTTTTGCTCCAAAACATAGATTGTGGGTACTCTATGTTTCGAGCAAAAATAAGAAAAATATAAAAAAAATCTGCTGAAATTTTCGATTTTTGAGTTGAAACAATTACTGTATATTGTGTGCATTCGTACTTCTTACCAATGGTAAAGGTAGACAAATTCCGTTCAAGGTTTTACCAATGGTACCATTGGTAATGCCATTGGTACCAATGGTACCAATGTTACCAACATACAGCAGCAAATGATGCAGACAAACTACAGCGTGGGTAATTCTACTAACGCGGGAAAAGTCACGTGATTCAATATGGCGAGCCTAAAATATATCGTGAATTTCGTAAATAAGCACTATTTTTGTCATACATGCAAATGTAAATGTTATAAATAACACAATACACATAAAGTAAATAAAAGAAGACAAAATTGATCAATATGATAAAAATTCCACCATGTGATCTACCAATGGTACCATTAGTACCAATGGTACCATTGGCAGCAGAAAAACGTTCAGGGTTTTCTGGTTACCACTGGTAAAAATGGTACCAACAGTACCATTGGTAGATTCGCAGATTTTACCATTGGGAGAACCCCGAACGTAGCCATTATATGGGCATGTTTTCGTAATGGGTTGAGTGAGGGAACTTGAGCTAGGCTCGTTCAAGTATTCCAAAGGAAGCGAAGGCAAATAGTCCGTCTTGACATCAACGACACGTAAATAATCAAATAAAACAAATTATCTTGTAAGGCTGTTAAAATCGCAGAACCGGAGTGCGCATATCTAATACGTCCAGGTATTTTAGCCCTATTGAACAGTGGGGATCAAAGAACTTTCGAAATGCGAAGCCTATCTTCGCCGGTTTTTATAAAGGGCCACATATCTGCTGATGAGGGTTCAGTACCCGAAATTGCACAGTATGGCCCATACTACCGTCCTTTGAACGTTTTCACTGCTTCCAAAGGATCAAGCTTTTATATTTTATTTGCTATAGCAGGCGTTGCGACGTGTGGCGGCCCTAAAAGGTCTCCCCGTACATCATCCATAGTGCAGATTATATTATTTCTTTCTGTCCTTTGAGATCAGCAAGAATATTCAGAGTATTACAATTTTACGTTTAAAGCCATCTTCTAAACGGTGTTTAATTATTTGATCCCGTTTAGGTATGTGTCTTTGATTTAGACATCCCTTCAGTAAAGTTGAGAAATTGCAGTATATTTACATGTAACTGGCTATCGTCGCCAGTTTTATAAACGGTCACTTATGAGGGTTCAGTACCCGAAACGCAGTATTGGCCTATACTACCTCCCTTTGAACGTTTTATATTTTATTTGTGCAGACAGGTATTATGCTTGCTCCTGCAGATGATATATTTTTCGCATGCTTGTGTTAAAGGCCTAGGTGGACTATAAGTTAGGTAGCTTATTTCAGTATTTGTCCAGACACCAAAGGGTTAACATCTCCAGCAGCTCCTAAAACCTAATCAAATTCACTCTTCTAAAAGTCTTCCTGCAAGTGAATGGCTGAAGGATTCTTAATTTCTAATGATATGGAGGGGCCACGGAGAGAAGATTTGAGGAAAGAGAGTTCATCGTAGCATTGATCATTGAAGAAGCATTGATAAAACTCTGCATGCTGTCCTATTTATGGTACTCCTGAACTGAGGACATGCGATTACAACCAACTGGTATGTCGGGTCTTAGCAAATAGACTAGTGTTTTGCTCTGGACGACTGGTTTCGCGTTGAACGTTTGTATGTATATAGTACATGTAGCGAGTATTGGTTGGCTTCAGCCAAACATTAATAAGCGTTGCTTTTGAGACACTATGGCCCAAAAGAAACAATCAAGTCATTATAGTGGTTGAAATGAAAAATTACAAAAATGTCTGAAATCTATTAAAATGCAAGAGGACTCACCCAAATGATAATGGTGGGAAAGTCCATTCGTCGCAACTTGATGGGTTTGCCTATTCATTCACCTATATTCGCACGCTCACTGCAACTTCCAACCACTAGGTTTTACGCAAAATAATACTAATAAGTTCTAATAGGTGCTGTCATTCATTTTGCTCCTCACTTCGCACGTTACATTTTGTTTGGATTTAATGAGAAAAAAATGACCCGCCACATGAGAATACCAACAATCTGCATAGGCGAAAACAAATCGCAGATCATCTTCGCAGTAACTGCGAAGCAGATCAGCGCTATTGTTTTCGCTACACGGATAGCTAGTACAATTTCTCTAATTTCTAAAGCTAAGATTTTCAGCCCCTAACCATCTTTTGTGACTGTACAGCCTGGTTTGTGTCGGACCTGGTCGAAAACCAAATTCTTGGTTTTCTCATGCCAGGCTTATTTATTATAGTTTTTGTTCTTCAAGGTATTACACCATGTAGATACTACCGGGACCGGGATGGAATTTCCTTTCATAGAGGAGCTATTCAAGAGTACAAAACGAGTTTTGCGCCCTAATGGGCTTATGGTCATCGTCACAGCTTTGCCTTCGATAAAGGACGTGGAGTGGTATTTAAAACTAAGCCCAGGACTGACAGATAGATATATTAAGATTCTCCCTAATATTGAACAGTTCCTAACCATGTTCGAGACAAGTGGATTTGAATGTTTCGCGAAGTTTAATCTTCTTGGTTGTGATTGGCTGAAACATTACTATAATGCAGAATTTCCACTAAGAAAGGATTTGAGGAAAGGTGTTTCTTGGTTCGGTATGGCAACGGACAATGAACTGCAAGAAATTGAAAGCACAGTGCGAAATCTGAAAGAAAAAGGCAAACTGGAGGAATTTCTAAAGAACAATGATAAAGCCCTTGATGTTGGTGTATTTACGGTTATTGCGTGTGCTTCAGACTGAGCATGACATTTTCCGTCAGCTGTAACTGGCAGGTGGAAAAGTAGGATCCCAGAATACTCAAGGCCCATAGACATTAGTTTGACATACGAACATTCATCCGACGTTGAACAGAATTAGATAAATAATAGCTATGACACATACATGTACTTTTCTATTTCTAAATCCCCAAAGGCGTCTTGAGGATCAAACTAATCAGAACGGGCTAATTGTATTCTAGAATTCTCTTTTGGTTCTAAAAGAATGGTTAATGTAAATGAATCGAGCAACATGGTGACCAAAGTGTCTTTGTGGTTGAATGTGGGACTCTGAATATCCCCTCCTCGAGTTGGTTCATTTAGCTTATTAATCTGTTCATAACACTGAGACCCAATACTAACGCTACGGAAGAAGCTTTTGGCCCGCTTCGATATGACTGAAAACTTGTTCTCTGGGTATATGTATGCTTGTGGAAAGCTTATTATATGGCCCATAAAATTCAGTCTCCTTGCAAGTGAATGGCTGAAATACATGTATTCTTATCTGGCAGAATTTCATCTGCTAGAAAAATAGTGAAAATGCATGTCTTTGTTTGGCATTGTGCTTTGCATCGGCATACCTATTAGAGAATACACCGTGGAAAGGAGTTTTAAAGGAATACTGATACAACTCTGGATGCCAATATGTTTGTCGTTGGTTTTGGCCCTCTAGGCCTACCGCGTCTTAACATTCAGACACGGCGGCTAGACGTGACCGGCGTCTAATTCTGGTTGGTATTTTATAGTGTTGATTACTTTTGACCGATGAGTCAAAGCATCTTATCTTATCAAAGTATCTGTGAGTCCTCGTTTTTGACGCATCTTGGTGGTTATCATAATTTATTTGTTTTTCCTTGACTAGTTAGAGATTCACCACGAGGACCAAACAACTAACTAAATGTTGTGAACCACTGCAAAAACTTGAGGGTGAGGTTAAGCGCCTGTAAAACTAGTATAAGCCCACAAGCATTTTAATACTGATCGTTCCAAGGCGATACTTCTGAAGAGGTACTAATTGTTTTATGTTTTGGTGTTGAATTTTGTGCTGTTTGCACCTTATGTGCGTTTTCATATTTTTAGTTAAGTTTGGGTAACTGAGTGTCCCCCTATTGGGAAACAGCTGCTCACTCTGCTTACGATATGTTTTCTCAGTATAAGTGCCTTAGCTTTAATTTAGTTCTTTTCCCACCTCGGTTTTTGTAATGGGAATTTCTTTCTGATTGCGCCATTTCCGGATCATTGTCTACTTTTACTTTTAGTCAACTTATTACGGCATCTGGCAAACGCTATTTAACATGTAAGTCTCATATTGACGAGCTTGAACTGGCTTCAGCTTAATATATACCCTTAGAATAACTAAGCGCTGCTTCTCTCAGGGCTTTTATTCATTTTCGTCTTACTTCATATGTCATATGCTGTTTGCATTTACTGAAGAGAAACAAACCATCCACATACATTTTCTTTGCCCAAGACGTATCCTGCTTGGCCATTTTGTGCTATCTGATATTTTATGTCTTCTACACAGAAATACCACTTACAACACAGAAAGAGTGCACAATAATACCTAAGGTATGTAATTAACAAAGCAACATCGCTGACGCGCATATCATCTTGCTAATATACATGTAGCCGTGACGGTGCACATTAAAATTCAAACTTTGAACTATCTTACTCTTTTACACTTATGTTAGAGTATTGAAGTCCGGGTCTCGCAACAAGTTACGCAAAAAATTCCACGAAACAATACGTTCTCGAATTTATTACATTTTGTTTGTTCTTCAAGGTGTTACATCATGTTGATACTACGGGGACTGGGATGGCGTATCCTTTCATAGAAGATCTTTTCAAGAGGACAAAAGGAGTTTTGCGTCCTGGGGGACTTATGATTATTGTCACCGCTTTGCCTTCGGTTAAAGACGTGGCGTGGTACTGCAAAGTGCACGAAGGTCTTTCCAAAAGATATGTGAAAATCTTCCCCAACATGGAGCAGTTTCTTAGCATGTTTGATTCATGCGGGTTCAAATGCCTAACAAAGGTGAATCTACTCGGTAGTGAGTTTCTCAACGATTACTATGACGCGGAGGGTCCATTGAAAGAGTATTGGAGAAAGGGTATTTCTATGTACGGTGTGGCTTCGAGTGAAGAACTGAGAGAAACGGAAAGTACCCTGCGAGACCTAAAAGATAAGGGGAAACTCGAAGACTTTATGATGGAGAATGACAGGACGTGTGATGTTGGAGTGTTTACCCTTATTGTTTGTGTTCCTGTCTGAACACGTAAATAAGGATCCACGTGGAACCGGGTGGCACTATTTAACGTGGCCATTTTAAAACGTATATAAATGTAAAACGTTTGTAAGGGAGCGACCATTTGATTTGTATGAGGGGGGACGGGGGGGGGGGGGGGGGGGGCTTGAAGATTTTTTGAGAAAAAAAAAATCCAGGACCGAATTTTGCCCCAAAAATATGTAGTAAGACGGGGTAAATTCTATTGTACTTATTGTATATACAAATAAAAAGACCGTGTCAACGGATTGAAAAAAATATCCAGGCCCGAAAACATCTTCCGCCCCCTATTCCCCCTTAAAAATTAAATGGTCGCACCCTTATAAGATACGTGCGCGTATATACCCGTGCATGTACATTGTACATGAAGTAATTATTGATGCACCAATACTAAATATAGTAATTGTGTTTACCTATTATAGTGTTAATGCTTTTTTTCATGGAAGGATGGTACCTTGCACAAGCGAATCTTATGCTTAAACTTGCAGTTTTACAGTGCTTAGCAGCCATGCTATGTAAAACGAACCTTCGACAAAGCCTTCACATAGAATAGTTTAAACATTTTCATACTGTAATGATTTATAGGGACAGTGGCGTAAATATAGAAGCTTATTTTCACCAAGCGTGAACAAAAATCGAGTAAAACATAAATTTAGCTGAAAATACTTTGTTGTATTTGATGATCATAGTAATGTAACAGGTTTGTCACAAAGAACTATGCAAACGGAGTCACATCAGGAAGTAGCTTTAAGTTGGATAATGTGTCTGTTTGCGAGTATTGAAGAATGTGTATGATTTTGCACATATCAGTTGGTGCGCGAATAGCTCGTTTTCACTAACCATCGATTATTTTGTTCATAAAACAGGGAAGAAAGTTTTTCATATAAGATGACAATTTATTTAACGTTTTACAAATAAACACATTTCTGAACGTGGTGTATTTACTACATATAGCTTTTGGATCTCAGTTATTTTTTTCTTTGAAATATCATCGTCTGTGCCGTTTTTGAACACGAACTCTTCTTTAACATCGACTCTCTCGTATATATTGTATTTCTTACGCCGAAAGTTTCAGTTGAGTTGGGTAATACTTATGTTGGCTATAGTTGACCAGGCCTCGAGGTTATAAAACTTGTTATAAAACGAGGTTATTCAAGCTCAGCTCAGCTACGCATGAAATTTCAACTGCTCAGTAAATGTTGAAATAGTCAAAATTAGTGGAAAATTCAGGTTCAAAACTCAGAAACTGGTAAATCCTGCTCATAAAGTTAATGTTAAAATGCCAACAATTGTTAGCATTTTAACATTTATGAGCATGATAAATTTTAGTTGCAGCTGAGTTGAGCGTGAAAAAAGTTTTATAACCTCGGGACCAGTTTCCACCATGTTTATGCGTATTTATCTAGAAAAAAATGAACAGAAAAAGTCACCAACAGAATGGCTGATATAGCTTGATTTCTAAGCGTTGGTCCCAGAAACCACTAATAAATTATCTATTAAAGTGAACTGAAAGCTACATGTATATATTTACTAAACACAGTAGCCTTAACTGACCTTTGTCATGTCAAATGGAGACCGGTTACCACTTTCAAGATGTGCTCATTCCATTTAAGGTGCTTCGATCATCACCTGGCTGAGGATGCAAACGGCGTAGACTTTCCAGAGATTGAACATACATTCCGGGAGACAAAACGTGTGCTCGGTCGTGGTGGAATGATGATAATCACAGGTGTTACGCCAATTATGATCAGGTCCTATTGGCATTACGAAAACACGCCCATGCAATATACAGAAAATGCTTTGGTTGTAAAAATGAAAAATTTCATTGGAAAAATTTTGATATTTTTCTTATTTTTGCTCAAAACATAGATTGTGGGTACACGTTAGAACCGCCTCGGCGAGGCGGTTCTAACGAGTACCCACAATCTATGTTTTAGAGCAAAAATAAGAAAAATAGGTATACCCCCGCATACCCCAGTTTTGCTATATAAAAGTGGGGTTTAAGGGGGTATACATTTCACGGACATGTTTTCCTGATGTACTGTCAGCTTGGGTGGAAAAATGAAACACTGTTGGACAGATATGGCAAGCGTTTCCCAACAACAGATATATATCTGAAAATGCTTGTAGCTCATGATTTTAACTGTGTTACAAAGATAAATATTTTAGGTGCTGGCATTCATGAACATTATTTAGACCTCGAAGGTCCACTCAAAAAAGAATGGAGAGATGGGATTTCATTTTTTCCTTTGCAACGCAAGATGAGATAAAGGATATTGAGACGATTACGCGTGAACTGATTGAAAACGGGAAAGTCGAACAATTTGTGAAAGAACATGACAAGCAATATGAAGTATGAGGTTTATTCTTACTTGCATGCATCTCTGTGTAAAAATGTTATCATCCAATCAAGTGACTGTGACTATCTTTCTTTTGATTGACTGGGAGAAACTCGTTTAACAATAGGCTCCACCTCGCTTTGGGGGAGAACTTTCGTTCTGATTGTGCCATTTCTTGATCACTGCTTACTTTTAAGGGTATCTTTATGTATCTTTATGTGTCTGTAATAATGATCGTATTACTCCACCGCGGCGAAGTACATGTCTTATCTCTTGGAATTTTTGTTCCATCTCTGGGAATTCGGCACCGTTCGCATCATCAGCCAAGTGGTGGAGAATGGACACATCTTGACTGCTGAGAATTGGATTCTTGTTGAACGATGCTACGAGAATATTATACGATATCTTTAAACTGAACATTTTGATAGTTACTCTAAACATCAGATTTGTGTTTCATGTATTTTCACCTAAAGTTATCATGATATTATTTGGGTAGCAATAAAATATCTCTCACAGCTCGTGTAACAAAGTACAAGAAACTGTGCTACCACGGACTGCAAAAAACCCATACACATTTCCCATAAAATAGACGTGCATGTGCATGGTTTAAGTTTAAGATAATAGTATTGGTTCGGAGAACGTGTTCGTCCATATGTCTGGGGCGTGTTTGGTTTAAACAATATGTATTTTTAAATCAAAAAATTACGTATTTCAGTTGACATATAAATAAAGTATCAGGATTGGAAAACAAGTCATGCTGCTTATAGATACCCTCCCTCTCATGTAATAGATATCCTCTCCTGGTTCTTGTTTCCAGATGTCTTTAGCGTAACGGGCTTTCTTCGTGAAAATTTGAACAACCAGTAACCATTCACATATTCAGCATTCAAGATGTGTCCATTCTGTTTAAGGTACTCCACCACATAGCTGAGGATGCAAATGGCGTAGACTTCCCAGAGATGGAAAAGACTCTCCAAGAGACGAGACGTGTGCTCCGTCGCGGGGGATTGATGATCATTACTGGTGTTACGCCAATTATGATCAGGAAGTCGTACTGGTATTGCCAGCTGGGCGGCTGGAAGAATGAGGCGCTGATTGATCGATTCTGCAAGCGCTTTCCAACAATGGAGGAATACCTGAAAATGATCGCAGCTCACGATTTTAACTGTGTAACGAAGTTGAATTTTTTAAGTGCTGGTATTCATGAACATTATTTGGACCTCGAAGGTCCGTTAAAAAAGGAATGGAGGGAAGGGATTTCTTTCTTTTCCTTTGCAACGCCGGATGAGATACAAGATATTGAACAGTTTACCCGTGAATTGATTGAAAATGGGAAAATGGAGGAGTTTGTACGGGAACACGACAAGCAGTATGAAATAGGAAATTTATTTCTCCTAGCTTGTAAATCTACTTAAATCATGACTGTTCTGATCACGTGGAGATCCGTCTGAAGTCAAGACATTTTGAAGCAATTCAAACTGTTTTCTTCCTCCATGGCATAATTTTTATTAATTGTTTTACGGTTGATCCGGAAATGAAATATATTGTTTTGTGTAGACGTTTTTCAACTTCCTACATATACCAAGAACTGGGTCCACTTCCTACTTAACTTCAAATGCGGTTATACTGCTATTGTTCCGCGTCTGTGTAGTTCCTGTAGAAGTTGTAATTTCACATTATCTTATATGTGCATAGTTATGGTCAGATCCCTTATACGTAACTTGGGAGTTCGGGCTATCTGTCCTTGTGCGCCGGTTAGATATGCAAGCGGCATTACGGTCACTATCGCAGTATTATTTTCTTTTATTCTATAGAATTTGTTATAAATAAACTGTACGAAATGTAATGAGCACCATATGGGACATTCCTAGAAACTGGCTTAAATGAGCCACACAATGCAACGTTCATTTAAGTCTCTTAGCTAGCGCCTTCTACTGAAAAATGCTGAGGATGAAATCATGTTCAATAAAACATGCGCAAACAAGTATCAGTGGTTAATGTACTCCATAACTGCCTGTAAATCCAACATGATCGGAACAGGCTATATACCATCTATAGGCGGTTCCTTGTGTTAGTCTATGGGATTCATACTGTACAGTAATCAAAACTTTAAAATCGCAAAAATTTCTATGATAGGCTGCAAAACACCGGCAGACTAGAATGCATGATACACATTACGGGAAGAAAAAAAAAAACAAAAAAAAAATCTTTCTTCGGCTAAAATATAGAATTGCATAGTGAGAGTAAATCACCACCTCAAAACGGTAATTGAAATAAGAAGCCACCAGGGTTTGTTGACTTTAAAATTTTGTAGTGTGCAAACACTTCGACCAAGATTCAGATGTGTAGATGAAAAATAAAGGATGATTCCTTTAATATTATATAAAATATGAATTTGAGCCGCCTCATGAGAAAACCAACAATCTGCATATGCGAAAACAAAGGCGCAGATCAGGTTCGCAGAACTGCGAAGCTGATCAGCGCCTCCTTGTAGCTGATTCGCTACACAGTTAGTACAATTCCTCTACCATCTTCTGTGCGTGTACAGCTCGGTTTGTGTCGGACCTGTTCGGAAACCCTGAAGACAGGTTTTCTCGCGTCGCGGCTCAGTTATTTAACAGTATGAATTTAGATGTATTTTTCTGTCTTTCCTTCGATTACTTTGAAATTTAATGTACTGTCGTCCAGATATTTTCATTTCCACATTAACTTTGTTATTGTTTGTGAAGTAACAGTAGGCCTATTATCAAGTCTTGTGCTATGTTTGATATACACACCCACTAAACGGTCAATTTGTACACCGTCGGAGTGAATCGTATATATAATTTGACCATTTCCGGAGTGAAAGTTGACCTGGTAAACAAACCGCAAAAAAGGAGAGAGAGTTAAACTAACGTAAGTTTATTTTGTTATTTTACTTTTATTTAAAAATCCGAGAATGTCATATGATGGGTATTTGAATAAAGATCATACACGCACAAAGGCACATCCAAAAGCTTATGCATTTTGCCAAAATCATTTTCGGCGTGGAAAATAACTACGTGAAAAATGTTGCATCGAGATGAAATGCAACCAGGCATTCCAATCTAAACAGTCTGGCTAGGTTTTTATATGCCAGGGATGCCAATAATATTGGTAAATAATTATTAATCATGCAGTTTTGGAAATCATGCGTTTGTGTAATCTGCGGAGGGGCCGTATTTCAAAAGCGTACTAATTGACCAGCGGAGCCCAATTTAACTAATAGAAAATGTGTTTGAAATGTTTAAGCGTTTTTCATGGAACATATCAAACTCCAGAACTGAAATACAGTTGAATTGTCTTGATTATTATGTTAAAATTCAAATAAAAAAGAAAAGAAAAATGACACGAACGTTTAAGAGAAACGTTAATTTGTACTTCCCTTTGAGACTCTGCATGTCTCTTTATGTTTATATCTGGAGGTGTCATATTTTATCAGGCAAGAAATTTGGTGAGAAAAAAACGAGGGAAAAGATGCTTACCTTGCAGGAATTTATCTTTTACTTATTTGTGTACCATTTGACAGCTTGGTGTAAAATTTGACATATGGAAAAATATTATAGCTGATATGTACCTCCCAGGTTCGGATTGGCAAGTGCAGCCGGTACCACACTATTGGTGGGGGCAAGAGCCCAATAAATACCATTGCGATAAGGAATATGAGCCGTCTCGTTAGAAAACCTTTTTCAGCGTAGCTGATCAGCATATCTTTTTTCGATACAAGAAAGTCCAATTACTTCACTTTCTATAGTGTCAGACATGTAGCCCAATTAGTTTTCTTTCTATATTAGAAGTACTCAATATATAGCCATCTTCTGTGAGTGTACAACCTGATCTGGTCAAAATGCCCAAACCGCATTTTGCTCATTTGATGAGTAACTCTCGGCACCTTGAGATATTTTTAATTAGACGTCAGAACTTAGACGGAATATTTCCATCGGTATTCCGTTAGACCTCTCCATACCGACGGAAATGACATGTATTGAGCCCTTGGTCGAAAATGAAAAATCATCAAAGACGCCAAATAAATTGAAAATTAAGTTATGTTATATCTTTTCTGACTGATAGGACTTAGTTTTCACATATTCTAGATGTAAAGATACGCAGATTCATAAAATACATCATGTTTTCTGTCGAAAATAGCACATGCGTCTATAAATAGATAAGGGGAGACTTCTGTAGAATACGGAACACAAAGTAGAAAAATCGGTTGCTTTTTGCAAATTAATTAGAAAATTAAACGAGACTTACCTGTAAGGTGAAGTTTGAGTTTAATTCCATTGGAACCAATTCACTGAGAATCATGGGAAATGAACATGTGACCTGTCACGTGACCAATCCTCAGGCTTCAGAGAGAAGATTTTGAATCATGGAATACAAATATACGGGCGGGTTTCACAAGGGCGGGCCCATGATTCTCAGTGAATTGGTTCCAATGGAATTAAACTCAAACTTCACCTTACAGGTAAGTCTCGTTTAATTTTCTAATTCCATTGGAACCAATTCACCAATGAGAATCCTGGGAAATTTTAGAGTCCATGATTCAAAATGCTTTCAGTATCCATAAATCGGCAGCTTAAATAATAATAATTGAATGATCTAATTCATTTATTCAATAATTAAATGTTGAACATACACTATCATCATGATATGAACCATTCATTATGTGTATTAACATTTAATGATTAAATTATAATCCTTTATAGTCATAATTCATCATGAATAACTTCAGTCATACTATGCTATAAAGCATTTTGAATAAGATTCAAATAATACTAGTATTCTACACATATTATTTACAAGACAGGATAGCATTGCTAAAAGAGGCATCATTTGTGATTGGTTTTTTATAGAACTTCCTGAATGTGCAATCTCTGGACCATCCAGCTGTTTTAATGATGGTATCGATTGGCACTCTATTCACCACCGCACTTGTTGATGCACTTCTTGTGCTATGTGGTGTAAAGAGTGCCAAATCGATACCAGCTAGCTTTAGCCCTAATTTCAGCCATCTCGCAATTGTGCTTTGGGTGGCTGCTGAATGTGGTTTCTGTGTAACAACAAATAGGCTGGATTCAGATCTAAGATTTTCTGTTTTTCTAAGATAATATTTCAACGTTTTCACAATACAAATCGCAGGGTTCTGCTTAAAGGCTTCTATGTATAATTCAGCCAAATGAGAATTCAGCTTGGATTGTTTCAAAAGGTCACCGATCCTTATTTTAACATAATCTTTGGTAAGTTCCAAATTGTCTATGTTGATGCTTTTCAATGTTTGGCATCTTTGTCCCGTGGTGAGAATTAAAAGTAATGCTAGTTTCACAGACAGTAATTTCAATGTTAATGATTTATTCTCAAGAGAACCAAGAAACTCCAATACTTGTTTCACATCCCAAGTAAATATGGTTTTTGGAATAACGGGTTTTATATTGAATATCCCTTTCATAAATCTTCTGACTAGCACATTATTGCCAATGTTGGCATAATAAACAATTTCAAAAATGCTAGACAACATGGACTTGGCTGTGTTAATCGCACTGTAACTCAAACCCTCATCATGCAATCTTGTGAGGAATGTCATGATTTCTCCAAGAGATGGGTTAATTTTATCAATCTGTTGTTGATGACAAAATTGCACCCATCTCTTGAAATACGACCCATACTGTTTTGTTGTTGAAGATCTCCAAGATTGCATGATGATGTTTGTAGTGTCTTCTGATATTCCTGCACCCTTGAGGCACTCCCCGATAAGCGAAACACTCCCATTCTCATACTTGTCAAATTGTGTTTCCTCTGAGTTCCTGGGATATACAAGATTTGGTTCGTTTTGGGAAGCACAAAGCTTTGTCCGCTGATTTGTTTTAGCATGGGCGGAAACCATGGCTGGCTGGGAAACAAAGGTGCCACGAGTATCAGGTCCGCTTGGTCTTCGCACATTTTCTGTATGACTCGGCCCAGAAGGCTGAAAGGTGGAAAGGCATAATGTAAGCTATATTTCCATATAACAGAAAATGCATTCACTGCAGTAGCACCCTTCTCTGGCACATACGAAATGAACTTATTGATTTTATTGTTTTGCTTCGATGCAAAAAGATCAATATCACTTGTGCCCATTTTAAGCACTATGTTGTCATAAATTTCTTGTCGCAAAGCCCATTCCATGTCCGTAGTGCATTTTCTTTTAAATCTTGATAGCTCGTCAGCCCGAATATTAAAAATTCCGGGAATGTGAAAAGCGGAAATCCATATGTTTCTAGCTTCGCACCACTGCCACAAATCTTTGGCTAATTGATTTAACAACGGTTTCCGGCCACCCATTTTTGTAATGTATTTCAGCGCAACCGTGTTATCCATGAACAAGTGAATATGCTCGTTTGAAACATTTTTACAGAAATGTTTGATACACAAAATTGCTGCTTTTAATTCCAAATAGTTAATGTGAAACATTTTGTCTTGGAATGACCATTTTCCACTATATTCTTTGTTATTAGTAACATCATGCCCCCCATATCCTTCTCTTGAACTATCTGTTTCTATTCTTCTGGTCATGGGGCCCACTGAGATAGGCTTGCTACTATTTTCAATGTTATCAATCCACCATTGAATACATTCCTTAGATTGTTCTGACACATTTATTTCGCAGTCAAAATTCCCTTTGGTAATTTTAAGTGCCTTGTCCTTATCTAGTTCTAGTGTTTTATAATACAATGGTGCATACTTAACTCCAGGCTCTGCCGCCACCATTTTCCCTATGAGTTTGGCAAATTCTCGAATAGAAATTGATTTTGATTTCAACATTCTGACCGCAAGTTCTTTAAGATTTGCCACTTTTCTCGGCGCAAGCTTAACAGTCATCTCAACTGAATTCAATAGAAATCCTACAAATTCAATGCACTGTGTTGGTTGGATAATAGATTTTTCTGGATGTGTTGTTAACCCCACCGAATCTATTAATTCCATTGTGTCTTTGATATTCACCATACATTGCTCATATGAGTCACTTTGTAACAAACTGTCATCTATATATGCTACATTTGAATGACCAATTTTTCTCAGAGCCGCGAATACTGGTTTCAAAACTTTGGTAAATATTCTGCTGGCTGTGGAAAGACCATTCGGTAAACATGTAAATTCATATAATTGGCCATCCCATTCAAATTTAAGGAATTTACGATCACTATTAAGAATACTAATACTGTAAAATGCGTCCTTGAGGTCAATTTTCGCGAAGAAACAATTCTTCCTAATCATACATAATGCTGATTTTAATGTCTCCATTTTGAAAGTAATCTTATCAACATGGTCATTCAACCTGCTTAAGTTGAGAATCAGTCTGTGCGATCCATCAGATTTAGGTCGAATGAAGATATGTGACAGAATTTCACCACTTTCGTGTTTTGATTTGACAATAATTCCCTTATCTTCAAATTTCAACAACAGTTTGTTAATAATATCGTGTTCTTTTAAGTTAAATCTGATAGGCATACGATTGCAGTGTTCACAGGGCTCTGATTCAAATTCAATTTCATATCCTTGCTTGACAATGTCTAAAATGAATCTATCTTTAGTAAGCTCGAGCCATTTATGGTAAAATAGCGAAATTTTTCCAGCTTTAAAATTGTCTGGTCTATTATTAAGACAAGAGAATTCAGTACTTACTTGTCCATCTATCACTGTTTCTGGTTCTTTCTCTTGTGTTGTCCCGACTTGTGATGGTTGTGCCGGGACCTCTTCTCTAAAAAAGAGGTGTTGTCCTTGTTTCTGAATCTGGATGAGTTGAAATTGTTAAATTTCTGGAACTTTGACGGTCTTTCAGATGTACTTTCCCCCGATTTGTATTTCCGCTTCCATGGTTTTTTGATGACACCTTTCCCCACTTTCTGCATTTCATCCATGGTTTTGATTTGTTTTTCTAACTCATCGCCAAGAAGATTTTCTGTCAAAGGAGTTGACTCGTTGCAGAGCGGTCTATATTTCTCGGTGACCACAGTTTTTATTCTCTGTCGACGCAAATTGGACATGTCCCGGTGGGCATAAGCCAACAATTGAAGGGCATCTTTGGCTAATTTGAAGTTCTTATCCATATTTGTTTCAGTCAACATATTTTCAACCAATTGCACCAAAGGGATCATGCCTTGGTTAACATACCTCTGAGCGAGTTGGTATTCCTTATCTTCATCCTTTATAACCTTTGCCAACGAAGAAGTGTTCCATAGCTCTTTATTAATCTTAGGAACAACAAGTCCTGAACAGTTTTCTGGTCGGACATATGTTTCACATAACTCTTTGCTCTTTTTTCTGTCAATTACAGATCGTATTCCAAGATTAACTATTTTGGATAAAGTGTCATCAACGTTTGGCCCCACTGCTTCGTTTCGCTCCAATTCCTTGGCCAAATTTTGTAGTGATTTTCGCAAATCACTTGCTTCCGTTTCATTGTCTTTTTTGTCATCTTTTTTGTCCGAAGCATTTAGATCCGAGTTGTCTGATTGTCCCTCGTCGTCCTCGGAATAACCAAAGTCCGAATCTGATGACACATCTTCTATATCTGAATCTGATAACACATGTGTTTTCCTTGATTGTTTTCCGGTCCCAAGCTGTTTGACTCGCGTCTTTTCCTCCCGTTTTGCCTCGCTTGCTTTTTGTTTTTCCCCCTTGTTTTCCACCAATTTGGCGAGCCCATCCACTTTGCCAATGAGCGCACTCACAGTCTGTTGTTGTTGAATAAACAGCTGATGGCTAAGCATAACCTACTGTTGATAAAAAGCCATAGAAAAGTCTTGTCCCGTCGCTGGAGTGACATTTTGTGTCAAAGCCGCAGGAGGAATACCGGAAATCGGATTGTTTACACTAGTCGCATTATCGGCTGTTCCGTTCACTCCCTCCGATAATTGCGACTGTCTATCGAAGTCCGTAGCTCCGCCCATAGGCGTGTCTCCGCTATCATGACTATGGCGGCCGGAAAAATCCGAATCCCGTTCTTGTGAAATAACAACTAGCGGTCTATTAAAACCCGCCATCGTTGCAGAAATGCTAGCAAGGTCCTCGAGAGGTTTTCCTTGCATCAAAACATTGTGCATGTTTGAAGGCCCAGCGGCATCTGGATTAGTCACTATCAACTGGTGACCTGGCACAATGTAATTACCAACGCCCCCATTCGGTTTGGCGTGTAATGGTATCCCTTCGTCCGCCATTAATAATTCCAGGAAAAACTTGTCAGAATAAGAATCGTTCACTTCCTTTGCGAAGCGTCTTCAAAGTATATAATCCAAAGTAATTTCGTAGGAATCACAACATCATTCACATTTTATTCAGTTTGAATGTAATCCAAGTTCGAAATGTAAATAACGACGGACGCTATTTATCCGCCATCTTGAAAGTTCCTCGAACTTTATATCACTTTATATCCGATTTTAAACTTCTGAAATAAGTAATATTCCGCGATGTTTTTATGGAAATTTTAGGAACAAACTAATCCACAACAAATGTAAACAGTTTGAACCCAAAATTACCAATAAAAAACATCTCAAACACATCGATAAATTCGATTTTTTCTCTGAAATTTTTTAAAGGATCAGCCTCGCGATGTGATCAACTTTGTTCTGAGGATTGGTCACGTGACAGGTCACATGTTCATTTCCCAGGATTCTCATTGGTGAATTGGTTCCAATGGAATTGAAATTCTGCAGGCTAACCAGATGTTTACAAAAAGACTTTTGCATTTTCTAACAAAACATACGAAAAATTATAATAATTCTCACCAAATAAAGCAGCTATAAGCTTCTTACGAAATCCATAATCTGTTCGACCATAGTTTAAAGGCAACTAATGCTAAGCTGTCACGAGAGAGGAGCGAGGTCACGAAGTGCATCGGAGTGCAGGTTAGCCAGCTGATCTAGTCAGAGCTCTGCAAACTGCGATACTTCTGTGGTGGTTCTTATTGTTTTATGTATTGGTATTTAAAAAGATTTTGTGCTGTTTGCACCTTATGTGTGTTTCATATTTTAGTTAAGTTTGGGTAACTGAGCTCTTTTAGTTTTTTCCCACCTTGGTTTTTGGAGTGGGAATCTCTTTCTGATTGCGCCTTTTCCTGATCTTTGCCTACTTGTACCTTTTAATTATTTTGATCTTTTCAACGTTCTTTTTTCCCGAATAAGATATTGACACGTTGACAGGCGAATTTCCTTGGTGGCTGACGACAGTGGTCTTGATCATCGATCATCACGGGGGTGATTCAATTGATACCACCTGTGCTGTCGTCCGAGACGTTACTGCATATATTGCTGTCGTCCGAGTATTCCGGTTTTCGTCCGAGTACTACGGCTGTCGTTATCATCGGTGCCCCTATTTCAGTGCCCACAGGGCCAACAGATCGTCGCTAATCAGCGCATTTATCACCGAAAATTGTCAAGAAGGTATTTATCGTTATTACAAACGTCTTTCCAGTTTTCTTAACAAAAAGACAATCACAAGAATTTATTTTTAGTACAAAACATCGTTTTCTCGCGTGTTTTTCTTACTTTCAACATACTGTATGCAACCATTCCATGTAAGCCAAAGTATCAGGGATATTACGCTTTCCATTTCGCCTTTGAAAGCTGTAATCATTTACCCAATTCATTGCGTCCTTCAAATTTTATTTCCCGTTTTTAAAAAGCGTGATACGGCTGTCGCTGACCCCTGATACGGCTGGCGTTTGTTTATTGACCAGTACGATACGGCTGTCGATAGTATTTCGAGATGGCATATTGCCCATTGAAATCAAATTCAACATATTTTATGCATTTATTTTGTAGTTTCTGGATAATTTTCGTATGCTACTCATAAAAGGACGACTATACAGATCGATAGAAAGCATAACAGTAACCTCGAAAAACACAAATGCAACAAATAGTCTCTTCTGTAATGTCATATGAGATAATTAGTGAAGTCATATGAATGAACAATGCGTCTCTAAGTTCAAACTTAGCATAACATGTTTTCTGGAAATGAAAACGATTTATAAGCTGACACAGTGTCGGGAAACAAACTCCGTGTATGTTATATTTTGTGCATACGTTAGAGAGCGCGTTCGTACTGCACATACTGTCGGAAATCACGCATTGCTATATTCATATGAAAGAAAATATTTCACACATATCCTATCATATGCGGCAAAGTATAAGAACTGTTTAGCAAACTTTTCTTTTTTTGAAACATTTGTCAACATCTAGAACACTTCGGGACTTAAATGTTTCGACCAGATGAAAGTATGTGATTTTTTTTACAGTTTCATATACAGCCATATGATAGTATATTTAAAATATTTCACAAATGACTCATACAAACGGCATCACAAATTTTCCGAACAACGCACTCGAATAGCAGAATAACTAGCTCTTTCCCAACGAGGTAGTCATCCGGCTATGTCGCAACCAAAACCAAAGGCAACGAACACAACAGAGAGGCAGGCAAAATAAGCAGTCGTATCATGAAGATAAACCACCTTTCGTGGGACGCCGATGAGCGTATTTACTAGGGACAACGCCGAAAACCATTTTTCCTGGGCACATAGAGGTAGGCACAATTAGCAATCGTATCATGAAGATAAACCACTTGTCCTGGGATGCCGATTAGCTTATTTCCTGGGAAAAACAGCGAAAACAATTTCTCCTGGGGACATTTTATAAAGAAAGAAAATAAAAATAGTGTTCAACTGGCGAACATAGTGTTCAACTGGCGAACATATGTAACAAAAAAAAAATGATGTAATTAAGTTAAAATCCAAACCAGAAATTTAGAGACTATTATTATAATCAACAAAACCATTTTTCCTAGGAAAGCGAAACCACCATTTCTACGAGGACTGCGAAAAGAGAAAAACGGTATGATGAAATTAAACAACGTGCTAAGCTGACTAAAAGATATAAATATACAAAATGCCGATGTAGTAAAGCCAAAACCGAAGATACTAGGCGGATAGGAGACCAACTTTACTAGTTCACCAAAAAGTAGATTCGCGAAACCAAGAAAAGTGGGGGTGGGGGGGGTCAAATAAAAATATGAAATCATTGTATTCGACTGGCTAAATCAACATCCCAACTCAGACATCCCAAGCGGGACAGAAAGAACAACACAATGTATCACACACGTGAACCTTTGTATCGCAGAGCAGAATATTACACTTCGCGCCATTTAATGACATTCGAGAGCGACTACAAGAAAATATACACATGAATGCTATTATGTACTAGTCATTTGTAACAACGGGCCTCCACCCCCGAGGAATAGCGGGAATTTTGACTTTTGGTCCAGCAAATCATCGCTAAAAGCAATCCTCGCTAAAAACCCACCCTGTGAGGACTGCTTGTTGGTAAAACCACTGCTGTTTTCTCCACAGGCTGCTTTTAATTTCACGGCCCGTTTCCCACGCACTGCCGTAGCAAAACTTTTGTCAAAGCCCTGCTCATTTCCACGGCTGCCCCCGCCCTCCCCGGGGATGGGGGCGGACGGGCGTGGTTACAAATGGCTAAAATGCATTACACAAATGATCAATCAGTCAATTTCGCCACAGTGTGTCTTTTTCCGCTGTAAGACAATCGTGACGCTCATCAAAGTTTAAATTGTATACATTACACTTTCTGATTTGGATAATGCATGCGAAAATGAGAAAGCAAGGCAACCGGTCACTGTATAGACGACGTTCAATATTCATATTTGAAAGTGCGGCGGTGTATCATGTAAATATCTTACTTCGTGTAACCAACCCACCGTGGTTTATCGTTAGAAATATGAACAAAGTGAAATAGATGTTATTTCATTCATATTTCTGAAATCTAGGATGCCTTAAACTTAGTTTTATCCATATATTTTCAATTATTACCTGTTCTAAATTGTCGACATCCGTAACGAGTTTAACCGACAGCCGTATCACACATATTTACAACTGATCGACAGCAGTAACACCAAAAGTTAAACGCCCCTTCAAACCCTTTCTGCTTTGGATTTTTTTATAACTGTAAAAGGTTTTATCTTTGCAGTTATGTTTTCCATGTTGTTCAATAAATGGTTAGAATGAGAGATGCTGATTATTAAAGTATTTGCATATTTATGTGATTTTTGCTTTTTTACGATTAAACACATGGTTGTATGCAAACTAGCGACCCAAAAACCCGTACAAACATATTGCACGATAGACAAATATCTAACAACACATTCTAGCAGAAAAAGGATAATAATACCTTCAAATACAATCACGAGCCGCTTTTACGTGTGTACTGTTTGTGTAACGACAGCCGTAGTACTCGGATGGAAACCGGAATACTCGGACGACAGCAATATATGCAGTAACGTCTCGGACGACAGCACAGGTGGTATCAATTGAATCACCCCCGTGATCATCTAACCATTGTCGCTCGTTCAAACGTGGCAAAACCAAGTTCTGCTTGTGGGTGTGTCTTTAGGTTTCGCCAAACCTATACCGATTGTTTCATCTCTATATAGCAGAAATAATCTTGAAAGGTACGAACTGAAAAAAGAATATCTAATCGTGAAAACACTTAAATAAAAATTGTTAATTTCGAAGTATTACATACTAAATGTTGTAGTCGTAGTTTGTTCTCGTTACTATAGTGTAGCGCAGTCAGTTAGGAGTAGTCAAAGGTTGCCAATAAAATCAAAACCCCACTTTAAGGCAGTGTAAATGAGAAAGAATGTCGAAGAGTTTGACACGTCAGTTATTGTGGCTGGATTTATAGGAGTCAAATTGGACGCTCCACTGTCAAATAGCACACCTATAAAATCTAAGCGTAAAGTTAAAGAATTCTAATTTCTCGCGCTTGATACCCATATTTATCGTGCATACACATCTATACTACATTGACCTGTCGCACGTTAATCGTTCCTATTAGCGTAACATGACGTTACGTCAAAATGACGCTTAAAAAGTTGTGAATGACGGCGTCTCATGTAAGAATAACTGTTGCAATGCTTGCTTGGATCTGTTTTGGGTACGGCGTAAGTTATGTTAGTACTTTTTGGACATGGGTAATGGATTGTGAACAAATAATACATGACCAGAGTTGTTGAGTATTATGTAATTCATGCATTCTTCTTACTGACAAATTTGCGAAAAATACAAGGTGCGCGAGGAAATTACGTTATCATAACGTCTATTAAAATCACGCTTTCTTATCTGCATAGGGGACATACGTTCGGGCGGAGTAAACTAAGAAACTCAAATCATAATATAAGAAAATTTTAATATGTAATTGCAAACACATTTTACTTTATAACTGCAAGACACAAAACTTTTATGGCAACCATAAATAGACAAATTTTGCGACAATTATGGTAAGTAGTCAATGGATTTTGGCGGAAAATGCGTAATTTTCATGTGTAGGGGGACAAGAAAAAGAACAAGAAAAACATTGAGATCATGCTGTTTTTTCTATGTTACTGTATCATACACATCCGCTAGAACTTTTACTTTCAGGAAATATATAATTTTTATATGTTCTTACACAAATATGCATAAGATAAACTCTTAATTCTGCACCAAAACATCCAAAAACGTAATATACAGAGCAGGCGGACATTGACAAAGTTTTTATTAAATATTTCATTTTTATTGTATATAACAAGGCGACTTTAATAATGCCTCGAATTTGTGAGTAATTTCGTATACTCTTTTGAATCAAATGACAGATTTTACCATCAGATAAAGATTTAAACCACCAACACCCCGTTTTATCAGCCGTATATTCAAATATTCTGTTAAAATGACGTACCGGACATTTTCAAGAAGTGTATATACATTCTGTAATTTGTGTTAAGATTTAGCCTGAATTGTTTAAAATTCGGCCTGTTGGTAAAATGATATAAACGTTTTATTCTGGCAAAAATTCGTCACATTAGATTGTAATCTTCATTTCCAAAATCAAGTGCACATCCAACAACCCCTTTGTCGGAAATTGATGGGGACAGTTAACAGCAGTCGCGTTTCTTTGAATTTTCATAGTTTTATAACTTAACGAAGGCCATCTTGTTTTTTCTGTCGAAATCGGAAATGACGCGGCTGCGTCACGTCCAAAATGCAGACGACAATCTTTTGGCGCCACGAAAATATGGGCAAAATCCTGTTCTATGATGCAAACAAATGTTACGCGGGACAGCGTAAAAATGACGTTTGGCTATGACTTCTGTGTTTTTGGCAATAAAAGTACAAAGGATATTATTCTATGGTTATCACCAAAAGAACACAAATTTTAATATGATTCATTTAGTATAATTTGAAGCAAAATATCTTAATATTTCGCATTTTTATGGGATTTTGAAGGCGGGTAGATGGGATTTTTTTCAAACCGACGTCATTAACGTGCGACAGGTCATTGTAAATATACTGACAACCACTTAATATTAGATACCTGGTTGTAATGACCACCATTCAGTCACTTCCATGAGTTTGCAACAGAAAAAAGCAAGAAAATCTTATGATATCTAGACGTATAAAACTGATAGTATGTAAAAATAGTAGCTTATCATAAACATACACGAAATACAACGTAGCGAAAATACTGATGACCCGAATTTAAACTAGGCCAAATAGCATTGCAAATGTCATAAGTTAAATTGTACACCACTAGTCAATTGGTACGCTCGCAAAAATTTGGACCCATTCTCAAAACTGAGGGCAACCCTTTCAAATTTAATGCCTTGAATTGAAAGAGTATTCATAAAGTTTGGTACTTTGTTGCTGAGATGTTTTTGGGACTGTTAAAAATGCTTTCCTCAGACAATTTTAGCTCGGTCTAGATTTTAAAATTAAAATATTGTATATGCCAAAAATGATAATTACACAATCTTATGACTTTTTTACGAAGTCTCGGTGTCTTAATAGCCGCAAATTTATAGCCCATCATGTGACATTTTCGGATTTTGTATAAAACTAAAATAGAAGAAATTATCATACTTTGATTGCGATAGTCCTGATGTTTCGGTCCTATTTATACCGGTCAACTTGTACTCCGGAACTGGTCAAATTATTTCATAATTGTACGCCTTCGGTGTACAAATTGACCGTTTACCCGGCGTGATATAGGACCTCCACCATTTGCTTTTAGGTTTTACATCACATAGAAGACGCTAATGGAAAGGAATTTCCTGTGATAGAAACGACACTCAAAGAGACAAAGAGAGTGATGACGTCAAAGGGGACTCTTTTTATAATAGAAGTTCTCCCTTCCACAATAAGGGATGCTTTGTGGTACGGTCAGCTAAATAAGCAACTGTGTGATAGATATTGCAAGCATTTTCCGACTGTTGAACAGTATCTTAACATGTTAGAAACCATTGAGTATAAATGCGTCTCCAAGTTTAACATTCTCGGTCGAGATAATTATTCAGATTACGTGGACCCTACAGGGCCACTGAGAAAGGACTGGAGGCGGGGAGTGTCTCTCTTTGCCGCAGCTACAGAAGAGGAAATAAAAGACATTGAACAGAAAGTGCGAGATATGAATGAGAATGGGACTATCGCAGAGTATATTAAAGAACACGAACGAGTGTTTGAAATAGGACTTATGACAATTCTTGCATGTATTTTAGTGTGATATTATTGTTTCACGTCTGCATTCAACATGATTTCACCTTCTTGGTACTACTAAAACTGTTTGGTTTTGTTACCCGGAGTTAAAGTCGGTTTCCTACCGTCCGATAATGGTTTTTCGCAGATATTTTGCAACTGCTTACATCTAGATAGAATATTTTCGTGGCACAATGGAACATTAGTTTGTCGCAAAATGAAAGGGAGGTAAATATTTTCCCACAAAAATTTGAAATTCTTGGTATTTCATTATGATTGCTCAAAATCATTATGGAATGACACAATTGACTTACCAGAGACAACATCTTCATGACCGAGTAATTCTTTTCGAAAAATACCCATTTTCATGATCATGGATTATCTCCCTTGCCAATGCAAAATCCCTATTAAAAATTCATTTTGGCCATTAAAACTTTATCTGTTAACCGATTTTCAATTTTTTTTGCAGGTCCTATTAGGACAAACTAAGATCAAGCTTTTGACATGAAAATAACTTACCTATCGTCAACCACACAGAAATTTTCTGCGAAAAAACATTATCAGATGCAAGTTTTTGGACAGTAGTTGCATGCTCTAAAATACATTAAGGTAACTATGTTTCAAATGCTCAGTTTGCTTCATTAAAGTAAAGCATGATATTGTGTTAGATTTTCACTACATATATTTATTATACTTGCATAGCTTCACATTCTAAACTCAAGACGAGGTCTCGTCGCGTAAAAACTTTTCAAGAGTTTCGACCAGGTCAGACTGAAACTCAGCTGTGTAGTCACGAGCTCTAATGACCTTATCCGGAGTCCAGGTTGCAGACATATTATTGAGGTATTCTTCCTTTGAAGTTGTGGGGAATCAGCAGCCATGGTCATACGGAGACGAGACCTCCGAATGTTTCCTGACTTGGTAAATTTGGTTGTAGGTTCTCCACCTGTTGGACGAGGCAACGGATGGTCATGCTTTTCCTACTGTTGAAAAGACCTTTATTGAAGCCAGGCGGCTTCTTCATCCGGACGGTATCATGGTTATAACTGAGGTCCTCCCATCAACCATACGTAATGCAATCTGGTATACGAAACTTAATCCGCGGCTGTGTGACAAGTACTGTAGTATGTTTCCCAGTATAAACCAGTATATTGAAATGTTCAGTCAAAAGTTCAAGTGTGTATCAAAATGCAACATTCTTGGTATCGCCAATCGCGAAAGCTATACAAACCCGGAGGGACCTTTGCACAGGGACTAGAGAAAAGTGAACGGTATATCTTTCTTTGCTATGGCAACAGAAGAAGAAATGCAGAGTATGGAGGCTCACGTGCGTCAAATGATAGCAGATGGGAAAATGACCCAGTTTGTAACAGATCATGACAAAACTTTAGGGACGGGATACTTAACAGTTCTTGCTTGCATTGCCTTGTAACTCAAATAAACATAACACTCAAAAGTTCAAATAAAGGTTGTCAATATCTGAAATACATGTACTGGGTTCAGAAAAAGAGAGTTTAGACAGTTGCACAAAGATGTTTGCTCTTGTTCCTTCCACAATATTTATTGCTTCATGTACCTGAGCGATTTCTTCTACTTCTACTTGATACAACAGTCGACTGACTATAACTGGGAGGCGCTGTCGGGAAACAGCTAGAAATGTAAAATGGGTGATGTTAAGGCATGTATGAATAAAAATGATGATGATTTTAAAAGTCCTCCGAGTATGGTTTGGTTTGATTATAGCTAAAACGCCTCGGTCAACATTTTTATGCCGTCGGGACAGAGCCACAGTTTTCTGTTTGTTCAATAGTAGGGAGTTTAAATGTTTTCGAGGAAGTAGATGACGAATCCGGAACCTCTCGCTCCAGAGCTCTCTACTCTGCTCTCCCACAAGGACAGGGACACAGTGTTCTCATGGTCCGAACATGTTAACTGCAGACAGAAAGAAAGCCAAAAAACAATGATCCTGTAAACGCTCAGCTGAGATCTGGGATATATACTGTACCAATAAACTTGTTCGACTATTATGGTCATGGGCGACATATACTGACCTTGCCATAAAATGGGTCAAGGTCATCACAGGATCATGATGTATATATATATATATATACTTATTCGCAAAAGAAACGCGAAAGAATAATCCGCTTTTTTCTTCTTTTTTTCCTATAACATCAAAATTTAATTTAAGTGATTTAAATTTGGACAGTCCTGTTAATTCTCTATCACACAATTTGAAAATCATGACGTTAAGACTTCTACAACAGGGCTATCGGTATCATAAATTTCGAAAAACCTTTTCTAAATTTTATCGTAGACACTATGAATTGATTTCCAAATATAATGTTGGATTAAAGACGCTTTTAAGTGAGGGCCTTTCGGAACCAGAATTTTATGGTGACTTGGTTTACAAATTTAAGAAACTTATAGGAAGTAATGATTTTTCTTTTCAGTTTAGAAAAATCATAACACGTTACAGACGTAGAGGTTATAACTTGAATGTTATGCGACAGTCTGCATGCTTAGTTTTTAACCCAATCACGGTTGATAACTATGCTGCCTTCTTTAATTGCACGCCGGTGGGTCGGGCGTCAGACTCTATGATGGCCCCGACTTAAAGCTATTCATTTTAGTTGGTTGGGGCCGGAGCTTCTTGTCTGTTGCTTGGCCCACCGGGGTCCAACTGATGTTTTTCTTTTGCTCCAGAGTTAGTAAGTTATTCGGCGCCCAGGGATCTCCATCGTCAGGCAGCTTACTCAATCTGGGAGTCCTGGTTTTTGATTCATCAGGATGTTTATCATGATTTATTTGTTTGTTCTTGATGATTCATTGACTAGTTAGAGATTCACCACGAGGACCGAAGAACTAACTAAATGTAATGAACCACTGCAGAAGCTGAGGGTGAGGTTATGGCCATGTAAAATCGATTTAAGCCCCCCCCCCCAGTTATTTATAATAACTGACCGTTCCAAGGCGGGACTGCTGCTGTGGTTCACATTTATCCAAATTATTTCAATTATGTGTTTTATGTTGCATGACTTTGTGGCCACCTGAATAAAATTTGGCTGTTCACTAAGCCCTCTGCATTTTATTTGTTCTGTCAAAGCTAGCACTGTGACCACCTCACTTCAATAGCTGCTCACTCTGCTTTCCGTTATGCATGTTATACGTTGGTACCTATGTTTTATATTTAACATTTTTTTCCTTATTGCTTGTTTATATTTGTGTATATTAGAGCCACTGCAGAGGCTGAGGGTGAGGTTATGGCCATGTAAAATCGATTTAACCCGCCAGTAACTTTGTGTTACTGATCGTTCCAAGTCGATACTTCTGTGGTGGTTCTTTTTGTTTTATGTCTTGGTGTTTAAAATATTTTTGTGCTGTTGGCGCCTTATGTATGTTTTCATATTTTTAGTTAAGGTAACTGAGTGGCCACCTATTGGGAAAATAGCTGCTCATTCGGCTTACGAAATGTTTTCATGGTATAAGTACCTGATTGTTAGTTTGGTTTTTTCCCACCTCGGTTTTTGGAGTGGGAATCTTTTTCTGATTGCGCTTTTTCCTGATCTTTGCCTACTTGTACCTTTTTACTCTTTTCGCGTTACAAAAATGTTTACTTACCCCCTTTTCCATAGCCAAAGGGATATAATCCCTTTAATTATCTTGCAAAAATTTTCAAACTGACACCGGTATTCAAAAGTGAAGGGGGGGACAAAATCAAATCAGAAAACAAGTGTGCCTCTTTCGACGCTTATTTCTTGTACGTGAAGTCTTGATTTTTGACGTAAATTGCCGTTTTCTAGCAAGTGAATAGACGCACGCAAAATCTTTTAATGCCATTAGATAGCTGTTGACACACTGATCTGACACCTATAGAATCGCAATATGAAAGACCATAAGGTGTCTGTAGTAAACAATAATGACGATTTGAAAACAATGGGCTGACGTCAACAGATAAACGCGACCACTGACAGCGTTGACAAGCGGTGTTTTTAAAATCTTTTTTTTTTTACGATTTCTTTAGTTTAGACATTCGGCCAATACTTCATGCCATCTGTTTTCAAATTGCATTAATCATGAAAGTGTTAGGTGCAATGTTGTAATACACGAGCTCGTACACAAACGCCATTGCAACGTCATAATGAAACATGCTACAAAGCTCTAATTTTGGTCGAGTGTTACTCACTGTAATTACTCATTAGCCATATAACTTAAAACTCCATCAAAACGGTCCTCTTCAAGAAAATGGGTTTCTATTTTTTTTTTGCGTTTCTTTTGCGGATAAGTATACTTTATAGTGCTCCTCTTCCCGATGCTCCATGCCAAGTTTCAAAGTCATAGGCCTTCTGGTTCTGGAGAAGATTTTTAAAGGCTTTTGCCATTTATAGGTCAT
Source organism: Rugalucina vietnamica (assembly GCA_964017185.1). Taxonomy (NCBI): domain Eukaryota; kingdom Metazoa; phylum Mollusca; class Bivalvia; order Lucinida; family Lucinidae; genus Rugalucina; species Rugalucina vietnamica. The sequence goes on from OZ024870.1 coordinate 41,803,781, forward strand.
AATTTATGTATGTATTGTACCACTGTAGTCCACAATGCTACCAGCCAAGTTTTGTTTAAATTTGTCGGCCATCTTGGTCATGTGACCAGGATTATTTTATGTAAACATTGGTTGCCCCTTGCTACAGATGCTTATAAACTTTCATTCTCCCTTCATAAGGATGCTCCACACGAAGTTTGGCTTTGATTGGCCAAGTGGTTTCAGAGAAGAAGATCTTTGAATATTATGGTGATATACATATATATTGCCCCGGGGTGGGGTCAGACCAGCCCCTGGGGTCCCATTTGTTTTTCTCAGACTCGTAAATATTCAGTTCATTTGCCCATTTCCTTCAAGTTTTCTCTTCAAATGGCATTTGAACAATTTTCCCCAATCAAAATGCATGGGCCACCTATGTTGACCTTGGTGTAAAATACATCACAGGATCATGATTTATATAAACTTTGTAGAGCTCCTCTTCCTGATGCTTCCTGCCAAGTTTCAAAGTCATAGGCCTTCTGGTTCTGGAGAAGATGATTTTTAAAGGTTTTTGCTATTTACAGCCATGGTGGCCACCTGGTCATGTGACATGGGCCATTTATATAAACGTTCCTTCCCCTTTCCTAAGGATTGCCACATGAAGTTTGGCTTTAATTCGCTAAGCAGTTTCAGAGAAGACCCTTGAATATTATGGTACATGTATATTGCCCTGGGGTGGGGGCAGACCAGCCCCTAGGGTCCAATTTTTTTTTCAGAATCATAAATCTTCAGTCCATTTGACCATTTCCTTTAATTTTTTCCCTTGAAATCACATTGCCATGAAAGAGGTCAAGGTCATCCCATGGTCATGATTTATATTAACTTTGTAGAACTCCTCTCCCTGATGCTTCATGCCAAGTTTCAAAATCATAGACCTTCTGATTCTGGAGAAGAATATTTTTAATGTTTTTTTGCTATTTATAGTGATGGCGGCCATCTTGGTCATGTGACCTGGACCATTTATATAAACTTTCGTTCCCCCTTCCTAAGGATGCTCCACATGAAGTTTGGCTTTGATTGGCCAAGCTGTTTCAGAGGAGATCTTTGAAATTGTGGACGGACAACGACGGAGCCTGGCCATCCTATAAGCTCACCTTGTGAGCCTTCTGCTCAGGTGAGCTAAAATCCAGGCGACCAATGGTCCTGTAAACGCTCACCTGAGATCTGCTATAAGAAATAAAATTTGCTTTAGTACAGATTATATTTTCCTTTTGGTCCTTTGAGATCAGCGAAGATATTCTGAGAAATCAGAAATTTATTATCGGTTTAGATTCATTTTCTAACCAACATTTTACATGTTTGGCTCTGTTAGGAAAAGGTACAAGTAGGCAAAGATCAGGAAAAGGCGCAATCAGAAAAAGATTCCCACTCCAAAAACCGAGGTGGGAAAAAACCAAACCAACAACCAGGCACTTATACCATGAAAACATTTCGTAAGCCGAATGAGCAGCTATTTTCCCAATAGGTGGCCACTCAGTTACCTTAACTAAAAATATGAAAACATACATAAGGCGCTAACAGCACAAAAATATTTTAAACACCAAGACATAAAACAAAAAGAACCACCACAGAAGTATCGACTTGGAACAATCAGTAACACAAAGTTACTGGCGGGTTTAATACTAGATAATAGATAATACTAGTCTTTGTATTATCTATCCTTAGACTATCCTGTTGAAAGTTGCATTTTATTACAGTATTTTTCTTTGGCTCCATTTTGCCAAATCTAAAGGGTCATTGAAGAGGCTTAAGTAGCCGAAACCGTGGTATGGCCCATCCCTTCTCATTAATATGCTCACTGCTCTTAAAGGATCCCACTTTTATTTTTATTTAATTTCATTGTTAACCTTAGCTGCCAAGTAAGACTATTGAACGGTATAAGCCTGACTGTATTAGGCTACTTAATGTGCTCTTGTCATTTATGTGTTTTGCAGGTGCTGCACCATATTGACAACTGGGCTAAACCACCAAGTTCTGAAACTGCTGAGCGGGCCATTAATGACGCAAAGAGAGTCCTTCGTCCCAGGGGTGTACTGGTTGTGGGGGAGTTTCTCAAATCAACTGTCCGAGAGTCCATATGGTACATGCACCTGAACAAAGACCTAAACGACAGATTCTCTCAGCGATTCTTTACTGCGGAACAGATACTTAGCATGCTTGAGAAGAGCGGGTTCAACTGTAGAACCAAACTGAACCTACTGGGCTCGGACTTCATCAAGCACTACTGGGACCCTATAGGGCCCCTCAGAGATGATTGGTGGAAGGCTTATGCTGGGGGTTTACTACACCTGGCTAAACCGGAGGAAATACAGGACATCAAGAGAATTGTCAAGGAGAAGAATGACAATGGTACTATGACGGAGTTTATGAAACAAACTGATAGGACGCTGGAAATTGGTTGTGTATCACTGTTTGTATCTACTATATGAGCTGCCACATGAGAAAACCAACGATTTGCATAGATGAAAACAAAGCCACAGATCAGCTGTGCAGTAACTGCACAGCTGATCAGCGCCTTTGTTTTGCTGCACAGATAGTACAGTCCTTCTTCTTAAATACGAAATTTCAAACTTCTAGCCTGCTTCTGTGACTGTACAGGTCGGTTTGTGTCAGACCTGGTTGAAACCCAAATTGTTGGTTTTCTCACGCACAGGCTCATATTGAGCTTGTTAGCGTATTTTATCCAGTGGGGCTCATAACAACTTGTTCAGCAAATGGCAAGTACTTAATTTACATTCCAAAAAGTGAACAATATATTATAGGTCCTGATAATCCTTTATTGTGTGCATATGCTTCTCATGGTGTGTCTTTGTGCCTAATACTGTATCTTCTTTTAATACGATGTCATTCAAAACAGGACAATTCAAACTTTTCCCCCTACCCTTGAAGGCTCAATATAAAATTTGGATTTGGTTGAAGAGCTTTAAATTGTTGTTATATGTATGATGGATAGATGGACACTGGTTCATGGGTATACTGTAAACTCACATGGTGAGCCTCTTCTCAAACAAAAAATGAGATAAAAGCAATGAAATTGTTGTTTGCAAATGCACTTTGTAATAACAGTGTAAAGAGGTGTTTGACATTCTGTAGACATTGAAGTTGTCATTATAAACCAGAGGACCAATGGTCCTGTAAACGCTCACCTGAGTCTGCTGCATATACCAATAAACGTTTGAATATTATGGTATTTAACCCCAGTGCAGGGGCAGATGAAGCCCTTGGGCCGTTTTCTTTTTTCAGAATAATCAATATTCTGTCCATTTGCCAATTTCTTGCTGGCTTTTCCCTTCAAATGACATTTTAACAGTTTTTCCCATTCAAATGCATGTGCAACCCATGGACCTTGCGTCAAGGTCATCACAGGGTCATGATTTATATATACATTGTAGTACTATAGCCATGGATGCTTCATGCCAAGTTTCACTGAAGTCAGTCTATTGGTTTCAGAGAAGAAGATATTTGAAGGGTTTTTACCATATATGGGCATGGCGGCCATCTTGGTCATGTGACCTAGATTATTAATATACACATTGGTTCCCCCATCCTATAGATGCTTCACATAAAATTTGGCTTCAATTGGCCGAGTGGTTTTAGAGGAGAAAATGTTTCCATATTATGGTAATATACATGTATATTGCCCCGGGGTGTGGGCATATGAGCCCTTAGGTCCATTTTTTTTCAGAATCATTAAGTGTAATATTTAGTCCTACTATCCATTTCCTGCAAGATTATCACCTCAAATGACTTTTTAAAAGTTTTCCCCATTCCAATGCATTGGCGACCTATGTTGACCTTGTCCTAAAATAGGTCAAGGTCACCACAGGGTCATGATTTATATATACATTGTAGCACTTCAGCCATTGGTGCTTCATGCCAAGTTTCTTTGAAATCGGTCCACCAGATTCAGAGAAGAAGATTTTTGAAGGGTTTTTACCTTATATGGGCACGGCAGCCATCTTGGTCATGTGAACTAGATAATTTATATATACATTAATTCCCCCATTCCATAGATGCTTCACATAAAATTTGGCTTTGATTCACCAAGCGGTTTCAGAGGAGAAGATGTTTGAATATTATGGTAATATACATGTATATTGCCCCGGGGTGGGGGCAGATGAGCCCCTGGGATCCATTTTTTTTCAGAATCATTAATATTCAGTCCTACTGCCCATTTCCTGCAAGACTTTCACTTTAAATGACATTTTAAAAGTTTTCCCTATTCAAATGCATTGGCGACCTATGTTGACCTTGCCGTAAAAAGGTCAAGGTCATCACGGGGTCATGATTTAAATATACATTGTAGTACTTGAGCCATCGATGCTTCATGCCAAGTTTCTTTGAAATCGATCCACCGGTTCTGGAGAAGAAGATTTTGAAGGGTTTTTACCATATATGGGCATTGTGGCCATCTTGGTCATGTGACCTGGATTATTTATATACACATTGATAACCCTTTCCTATTGATGCTTCACATAAAAGTTGGCTTTGATTGGCCAACCGGTTTTAGAGGAGATGATGTTTGAATATTATGGTAATATACATGTATATTGCCCCGGGGTGGGGGCATATGAGCCCCTGGGATCCAATTTTTTTCAGAATCATTAATATTCAGTCCTTCTGCCCATTTCCTGCAAGACTTTCACTTTAAATGACATTTTAAAAGTTTTCCCCATTCAAATGCATTGGCGACCTATGTTGACCTTGCCGTAAAATAGGTCAAGGTCATCACAGGGTCATGATTTATATACACATTGTAGTGCTTGAGCCATCAATGCTTCATGCCAAGTTTCGTTAAAATCCGTCCACCGGTTCTTGAGAAGAAGATTTTTGAAGGGTTTTTACCATATATGGGCATGGCGGCCATCTTGGTCATGTGACCTGGATTTCTTATATACACATTGGTTCCCCTTTCCTATAGATGCTTCATATAAAATTTGGCTTTGATTGGCCAAGCGGTTTCAGAGAAGAAGATCTTTGAAAATGGTGGACGACGGACGACGGACGGACGACGGACGGACGCCGGATCATGGCCATCCTATAAGCTCACCTTGTGAGCCTAACGGCTCAGGTGAGCTAAAAATGGTACACTGTATGTTTTGTTTTGCACATAGTTTAGCATTTTCCAAAGAATTTCACTGAAACAGATCAATGTATCTTGATATTATATATCCAGCATTACTTGAAAAACACAAAGGCTGATAATGTTATGTAGACAGTAAATTTTTACTATTTAAAACAAATCAATGCTAGATCCGATTTATTTCTTAAATTGTCAGATATGCAGCTTTAAGTTTGTCTTCTCATACGTGTATGATGCAAATGTCTTCAACAATTCATTATATACAATGGAAACCATCCAACTGAGCCTGATCATGAATGATCAAAAATATAAGAAGAAAACAGAGATTTTTTACTGTTATTATTTAAAAAACCTGAATCCTTGTTCTATTATGCATAACACTGTGATGCTTGGGCCACCTGCTTTTTGCATATGGATCAACAAAGGCATAGATCAGCTATGATATGAGCCGCGTCGTGAGAAAACTTGATTTTTGCCTAGGCGAACACAAAGGTGCAGATCAGCTTCGCAGTAACTGCGAAGCTGATCAGCACCTTTGTTTTCGCTACCCATAGTACAATTCCTCTACTTTCTATATCCAAAATTTCCAGTCTCTACTCATCTTTTGTGCTTGTACAGCTCAGTTTGTGTAAACCTGGTCGGAAACCTCAAAGACCGGTTTTCTGACGTCTCGGCTCAAATAAGTATCAACTGGCCCGTTGACCAGAATGTTTGTTTTCACAGTATCGATAGTACAATCACTCTTCTTCATATTTCCAAAACTTATTGACCAAAGCCATCTTCAATGACTGTAAAGTGACTAAAGCCTACTGTAAGTTGTATGTATCTGACCAAGTCCCAGAGACAATCATTTTTCACTAAAGGACACCGTTCTTTTGAAACAATGTTTTGTATAGAAAAACAAATAAGGTACATATCCGATGATGATCTCTCATGTCAATTATAGGTTCTGACAAGCACATATCATACAGGTTCCTATGATAAAATAAAAACAATTATTTCTTAGCATCAGATATGCATCTTAATATCATTCATGTCTAAAGTTGTTCTTTTTTTTTTTTACATATGTCAAAAGTACAATATGCTAGCAGGCTGATTCATTTTTTGTTGTTATCATAGTCTGTATAGTATATTTTCTAGATACAAATCCTGAAAGCCCAATCACCCTTTTCTTTAAAGCGGAGCAAGACAGCTTGCCTAACCTTGTTGAAACCCCAAGACATCAGTGATAGAGACAAAATGTAAAAGCAGTTTGAGACATTAAAGCACATATACTTAATAAAAAAAAAAATAGCACACAATCCAGACAACAGATTATATATGAACAGAAAATGTACTTGACTGATTTCATTATCTTAAGTAAAGAGATTTTATAATTCCTCTTTGAGACCTATACTGTGAATGAATCATAATGGGATCGCTCTTATGAACATGAACAACAAATGTTTTACAAGAACATTGAGGCACATTTGATTATTGTGAATTATGCAACTTTTTGGAGTTCAGCTTTCACCTCTTGAAGCTGCTTGACTGTATTCAAGTATGTACATTTTCTGTTATCCAGTTGTTCAAAACTAACGACGTCGTTAGTTAACGTTTCGTTAAAATTTCAAACATTAATATTACAAATACACTGTTATTTTTTGTTGAAAAAAATGTGAGAATCCTTTGCACTGCAAAGGATTCTCACATTTTTTCAACAAAAAATAACAGTGTATTTGTTACTTTAGCTGATATTTGCTTAACAAATTTATGTCTTAACGATATCGTTAAGCTAACGATGCTTTGAACAACTGGGTCCTGGTAAATAATATCAGTTAAATTCAGATCATGTTCTAATTATGCAACTTTGCAAGCATATAAAACCCCTACCAGCACATTTAAAGCTTTCGAGCCGCTGCAAGACACATCCAACAAATTGATGTACACAGATCAGCCTTTGCATAGGCACAGTGTGACACTTTGCCCTGTAACCTTTGTTGAACAGTTTTTGTATGATCTGTAGCTCTTTGACTACAGTGGATCCAACATGTCCAATGGGGCAAGTAATCCTAGCCATTGTTCTTGAAAACCCGAGTCAGTTCACCAGTTCAAATTGAACACATATTTTCCCATTTTAAAACATGTTACTTCTCTTTAATCAGGGGAAGAATGACTATGAGTATATGACAAAATCTTCTCTTAAGGATGTGCCAAACTACAGACACCAAACTAAGTGTGTATGTCTAGTGTCATATGAGCCGCATCGTGAGAAAACGGAATTTTGCCTATGCGAAAACAAAGGCGCAGATAAGCTTCGCAGTAACTGCAAAGCTGATCAGCGCCTTTGTTTTCGCCACTCGGATAGTACAATTCCTCTTCTTCTTAAATCCGAAATTTCAAGCTGCTAGCCCTTGTCTGTAACTGTACAGGCCGGTTTATGTCGGACCTGGTCGGAAACCCCGAAGACCGGTTTTCTCGCGTCGCGGCTCATATGCCAAAGAGCCCTGGCTGAGCTATAATGCCGAGTCAATTATAATGGGTAATGTGGATTGTGTCCTGCATTGGCTCATTCATCATCAACAGTCCGCTAGATTGATGACCAGTACATCATCGAACACTTCTCCGACCGTGTCCATCCCTCCATGTATCAGGCACAGCTGATAGGTCTTCTGCTCAATGGGCATGGCCTCTAGGGACCCGGCAGTTGCTCCATCTACGTCGTCATAGTTACCGTTACTAGGGAAACTGGAGGCTTCAGCTCCCACTGAACTCACTACTGAGTCTGAAATATAAAATGTTAAAGTTGAGACCCAAAGAAGCCTTTAAGACGGATCAATTCCTCTACTTTTTAATTCTAATCTTCAAGTACATGTAACTAGTCATCTTCTGTGGTTATTTGTTTGTTTGATTAAATGATTTACATCTATGGTTAACAGCTAAGGTCACATCAGGACAGTTATCACATACTTCTATGGTTGATCACTGGTTTGTGTGTACATGTATTCTGATCAATAGTTGAATTATTGTGCAAGGTTTTCTAATGAAAGGTCTCAGAGGATGTGTGCACTAGTTGTGAAGCTGGTAAGTATTACAGATAATAATACAAATCCTATCTTGGAATAAGAGCTGTCGCAGGACAGCGTAGCTCGCCTGACTTGTGCTTTGCCACTACATCTGTTAAAATCTATGACCCATGACCTTGACCTCAAGGTCACTCAGGTGGGTCATGATGGTACAACATAAAACTTCAGACCAATGCAAAGTATCAACTTGATCAATCTACATGTTCAAGAGATACAGACTTATAAAAACATTAACCAAAACTTAAACACAAAACCTCCAAGTCCGTGACCCTGACCTAAAGGTCATCCAGGTGAGTTGTGATGTACAGCATAAAACCTGAGACCAATATCTATCAACATGCAAGTATCAACTTTATCCATCAACATGTTCAAGAGATTTAGACTTTAACCAAAAAATTAAACACAAAATTTCTAAGTCAGTGACCTTGACCTCAAGGTCACCCAGGATAGGTCATGCTGGTACTGCATAAAACTTCAGACCAATATCTACCAACATGCAAAGTATCAACTCGATCAATCAACATGGTCAAGAGATATAGACTTACAAAAACTTAAATCAAAAACTTAAACACAAAATTTCTAAGTCTGTGACCTTGACCTCAAAGTCACCGAGAGTGGGTCATGATGGTACTGCATAAAACTTCAGACCAATATCTAGCAACATGCAAAGTATCAACTGAATCCATCAATATGGTCAAGAGACATAGACTTACAAAAACTTTAACCAAAAACTTAAACACAAAATTTCTAAGTCCGTGACCTTGACCTCAAGTCACCCAGGGTGGGTCATGATGGTACTGCGTAAAACTTCAGACCAATATCTAGCAACATGCAAAGTATCAACTTGATCCATCAACATGGTCAAGAGATATAGACTTATAAAAAACTTTAACCGAAAGTGTGACGCGGACGTACACGTAAACGTAAACGGGGACGACCGATGTGACTACAATAGCTCTATGCACTTCGTGCAGGCGAGCTAAAAATAAGCCATGAGACACTCATTATAAAGCTAAAAATAAGCCATGAGACACTCATTATAAAGAAAGTTTACATGACAATACTGATACCTGTTACGGCAAAGTCAGGACAACTACTCCTGGAGCTGGCACTGCCAGGTTTGGCCATCTCTCGCTCCAGGGTGTCCTGGGCCTGCTTGGTGGCACTGACCACTTCAGAGGTCGACTCGGTGGGTAAACTACGGCGAAGCTGGATCACACACATGCCAAAGTCAAGCCTACACGGTGGGGGTGGTCCTTGAATGTCAAGCTTGGTCCACGTGAGAGTGACTAGAACATAACAGGTCATAATTTTGAATATGTTAAAGATGATGAATGACAAATACATCCTTAATTTCCTAATATTGTATTATGATCTTTACAAAACAACAAAGAGACAGACAAAAAGCAAAACTTTTACCCTTATCACACTGATTGTCCATAAAAACATTCCATATATGGTTTGGTTACCGAAAATGATATATTCTGCCAAAACAGATGCTAGAACAATCATGTTTAAAATATCACTAAGAGGGTTTAAGCATTTATAAATGCATCATGTAAAGACTGTTTAAGTGCTATTAAGAATGTGATAATTCTTTTGTCTGTTTTCGAAAATCACATTTTGCGTTACCTGTATCTAACTTGTATAGTTCATCAAGAGCTCCATCCCTGTTCATGCCGCCAAATATGTAGACATTGGTACCCATGGCAACAGCACTGTGACCCGCTCTTGCAGATGGATAGATTTTCTTGCGTTTTACATCTGCCCAGGTTTTCTTGTCTAAATCTAGTACATGCAAATCATTATAGAAATTAGCACCCGCCATTCCTCCATGTATGAACACTTTGTTTCCCACGGCAACAGTCACGTGACCATGTCTAGGTTTTGGAGAATCTCCTTTAACATTTAGGGTAGACCATGAAAGACTTGTGGCATCAAAACAATGAACTTGACGATCGCTGACAGGGTCGGGGCCACAGTGACCACCGCTATAAACTATGAATTTATCGCCAATGGTAGCAGACGATGTATGATATGTCCTTTCTGATGGAGGATTTCCAGACGCTGTGATTGAACTCCATGTATTTGCATCAGTATCAAACACTTGAATATCATTCATATTGCCTGTCTGATCAGCACCCCCAAATATATAAATCTTATTAGGATGGCATGCAGGAGTAAATGCTGCATGCTCATAGCGAGCACGAAACCCTGGGGCGTCAATCAAATCCCATTTCTGCGTATTGAGATCTAGAACATAGGTATCACAAAATGGACCACTTGGATTAGCACCTCCAATGATATAAAGTCGGCCATTATCATTTTCTGTTTTTCCTGCGATGTATGAGCATGATTCACCCACTCTCATGGATGGGTATTCCCCATAACCTGAGAGAACATACCACAGGCCAGGGTTGGGAAAGGTATCTGTCTCCAGTATAGGATGTAACTCCATTTCACCTCCTGATTTTCTACAACGTATCTTATATTTCACTTCCTTTCTTACATGTACCTAAAGTACATACAATATATATCCAACACCGAGCTTATGATACAAGTGACACACTATTATGTTCATGCAATATTGTCAAGCAAGCTTTAAACTCATTTGTAAATAACGAAGCATAGAAAATTGTAAGGCAACAAATTCAGTGTTTTCACCAGATCTGAAACAAAACAGTCAGTTTCTTCAGCACACAAAGTAAAATGAATCACAGGCACACAACATTAAGTCACTATGGCAAAAAGATTGAGGTTTTGATATAGTTAGCTGGAGACAAAAGTTAATGTAAGAGATCAAAGTTATTGAGCAGTTTTAGCAGAGACAGTTTGTATGCATAAATATTTCCTCATGAATACAGATCACTTCCAATCAGGTATATGGAATACTCCTACAAGCCTAGAAGCATTGAAATGTAAGCTATTGTGAATCTAATGCACTGAATTGTGAATTCACGATGGCTACAAGATGGGTGAGTATACTGCAAACTAAATTTAACTAAGCAAAGCAACCCACAACAGCTAAAGCGTAGTATTCCAACTCAACTAAAAGGTGGCAAACGGCGGTGAATTCTAAGATCAGGTTATAGTGCATACAGTAGACTGAACGGATGGTCTGTCGTCAAGTCTGTTCCCAGTAGTGCTATCCTTAGCAACCACTCCTCTGTTACCATAACGACTAAAATCAGATAGGTCAGTGGAACCAGGACCTGGCTCCCTGTATAATGATGGGTAGTTTTTAGCTTGTTTCTTAGCGTCCTGTTTCAGCTTTTGTTGTTTCTGGAAGATGAGCAGCGCTGTATCCTCATATCTCTGATGTATAAAGTAGCTAGAGTCATGGTAACTAGGAACCGGCCTATTCATGAGGTAGTCTAATTATCTCCTTTTCATAATCTGTAAAAAAAAGGTACATGTACTGTAATCATGGTAATTTTCCTTTGCATCAGGAAAATGTGTCCGTGAACTGTATACCCCCCTAAACCCCACTTTTATATAGAAAAACTGGGGTATGCAGGGGTATACCTCTTTTCCTTCTTTTTGCACCAAAACATAGACTGTGGGTACTCGTTAGATCGAGGCGGTTCTTACGTATACCCACAATCTATGTTTTGAGCAAATACAAGGGGTGATCGGAAAGTACGTATAAAAATGCCTTAAAATAAGTTTGCGTCAACCAATTGATATGAAATTTAGTACCAATAAACATTGATCCTTTTATAATTAAATGCCATTGTCATTTTAAATCAATGACGTCAGACGTTCATGCACAAGACAGCGTGGTGACGTCACTTCACGTGACCCGGCGCACCTGTACCCCTGGGTTGACTTTGTTAAAGTATTTTGGGGTTTGGGAAAGTTAGTCGACATTTATTTCATGAAAAATAATTTTCTAACATTGGTTGACCATTTTTCAAAACATACGGCATTCTGATGCTTTATCTACTAATACGGTGAAATTGAATTCAACAGGTTAGCGTTAAATATGCTAGAACGTCCATTTCGTTTTGTAAAGTTAAATTCAATATCATGTTTTCTGGCGGAAGTTTAACGAAATGATAAAAAGACTGATATAAACTATAACTAGTAGAGACAATGTCAAGAATAAAAATGTTTCGGCATTGCAGTAATTCCCTATATACTTTTAAAAAATGACTTCGCGAAAATGCAAAACTGTCCAAAATCTTAACAGTTTAATTTGTCTATTTAACAGAGTCGGTATTTGCAAGACTCTAGAGACAAATCCATTCAATAAAAATCCTTGTAACTTTACAAACATAAGCCGTGTACGTTGTAGTTAATAAGTATTTTATTTAAATAAAATGTGGGCATATGCAATCAAAACGGGTGTTACAATACTTTGAACTAAGAAGTATTTTGAAAGAATAAAGCTTCGAACTTACGTTGCTGCATAACATTAGGCGGTGTTTCCATAACGACAGCTGCAACGTACGTGTGCGTATTATGCATGCGTTATTGCAATAGAATTACTGCATATATATTGCTGCATACTGTGATGAAATTTCATCTCGAAATAGTAAAAACTAAAGAAATGAGAACATTTTTATACATACTTTCCGATCACCCCTCATTAGCTCACCTGAGCCGTTAGGCTCACAAGATGAGCTTATAGGATGGCCATGATCCGGCGTCCGTCCGTCCGTCCACAATTTCAAAGATCTTCTTCTCTGAAACCGCTTGGCCAACCAAAGCCAAATTTTATATGAAGCATCTATAGGAAGGGGGAACCAATGTGTATATAAGAAATCCAGGTCACATGACCAAGATGGCCACCATGCCCATATATGGTAAAAACCCTTCAAAAATCTTCTTCTCCAGAACCAGTGGACTGATTTTAATGAAACTTGGCATGAAGCATTGATGGCTCAAGCACTACAATGTGTATATAAATCATGACCCTGTGATGACCTTGACTTATTTTACGGCAAGGTCAACATAGGTCGCCAATGCATTTGAATGGGGAAAACTTTTAAAATGTCATTTAAAGTCATTTAAAGTGAAAGTCTTGCAGGAAATGGGCAGTAGGACTGAATATTAATGATTCTGAAAAACACTGCACCCCAGGGGCTCATATGCCCCCACCCCGGGGCAATATACATGTATATCACCATAATATTCAAACATCATCTCCTCTGAAACCGCTGGGCCAATCAAAGCCAAATTTTATGTGAAGCATCAATAGGAAGGGGTAATCAATGTGTATATAAATAATCCAGGTCACATGACCAAGATGGCCGCGATGCCCATATATGGTAAAAACCCTTCAAAAATCTTCTTCTCCAGAACAGGTGGATCGATTTCAAAGAAACTTGGCATGAAGCATCGATGGCTCAAGCACTACAATGTGTATATAAATCATGACCCTGTGATGACCTTGACTTATTTTACGGCAAGGTCAACATAGGTCGCCAATGCATTTGAATGGGGAAAACTTTTAAAATGTCATTTAAAGTGAAAGTCTTGCAGGAAATGGGCAGTAGGACTGAATATTAATGATTCTGAAAAAAAATTGGACCCCCGGTCCCCAGGGGCTCATCTGCCCCCACCCCGGGGCAATATACATGTATATTACCATAACATTCAAACATCTTCTCCTCTGAAACCGCTTGGCGAATCAAAGCCAAATTGTATGTGAAGCATCTATGGAATGGGGGAATTAATGCATATATAAATTATCTAGTTCACATAACCAAGATGGCTGCCATGCCCATATATGGTAAAAACCCTTCAAAAATCTTCTTCTCCGAATTTTGAGGACCGATTTCAAAGAAACTTGGTATGAAGCACCAATGGCTGAAGTACTACAATGTATTTATAAATCATGACCCTGTGGTGACCTTGACCTATTTTAAGACAAGGTCAACATAGGTCGCCAATGCATTGGAATGGGGAAAACTTTTAAAAAGTCATTTGAGGTGAAAATCTTGCAGGAAATGGGTAGTAGGACTAAATATTAATGATTCTGAAAAAAAAATGGACCTAAGGGCTCATATGTCCACACCCCGGGGCAATATACATGTATATTACCATAATATTCAAACATCTTCTCCTCTCAAACCACTTGGCCAACTGAAGCCAAATTTTATGTGAAGCATCTATAGGATGGGGGAACCAATGTGTATATTAATAATCTAAGTCACATGACCAAGATGGCCACCATGCCCATATATGGTAAAAAACCCTTCAAATATCTTCTTCTCTGAAACCAATAGATTAATTTTAATGAAACTTGGCGTGAAGCATCCATGGACAGAATATTGATTATTCTGAAAAAAGAAAACGGCCCAAGGGCTTCATCTGCCCCTGCACTGGGGTTAAATACCATAATATTCAAACATGTTTATTGGTATATGCAGCAGACTCAGGTGAGCGTTAACAGGACCATTGGTCCTCTGGTATAAGAATAATATAAAAATATTCTAATGAAATTTTAGATTTTTTACAACCAAAGCAATTACTGTATATTGTATGGGCACATTTTCGTAATGCTTCGTTTACACGTGTTGACATTTGCTGTGCCCAGTACTTATCTGTTTGTTTGTTTACAATCTGTTTTTATATCTATCTACTGATACAATGTCGTTCAATCTCTAATTGTCTGTAGTACGATAACTATCTATGAACGACAAATGTCCATCATGGAAATTGTCATTGCCGCAGCAATGACAACTGTCCACAAGACAGCATCCGTTGATGTTTTAATCGTTTCAACAAGATATAGACCAGGGCCTATAATTACAATGCTACCTTAACGTTAAGGAAGGCCTTAGTTAAGGTGGCGAATTTCAGCATCCATAAAGATGCATTTAAAACAAACTGACATCAAACTTATCAGTTTTATTATGTAAATGACATTTTATTCTACACACCTTTATACTTTCGTAAATACAGTTATTGATTTTTACGGTACCATATTGTGTCAAAATTTGTCACCTTAACTAAGTTGGGCCTTACCTTTAAGGATGCTTTGTAATTCTGGGCCCAGAGACATATTCAAACCCATGTCTCTACTGTCTGGACACCATCTTTTAGAAACTGCATTTTTCAAAATCTCACTTTCGTGAAACACTTCAAGAAAAATACGACCATGTCATCTTTTTGCAACCCAAAAGTTGTAAAAAGTGCCGCAAAAATTTTGAAAATAGGTTCACTAGTAAAATGATTATGCCCAAAAATTATTTTGAATAGGCCTTTTGCATGTGCAGGGGAGGTTCCATACACCTGAAAATTGAAAATCAAGCGAATCTGTGCAATAGTTTTATGAGTTTGGTGCTCAGCTATGCATACAATACAATTTTGTTTTGGTTTCATGCATTTTAAATGAAAAATAATCAATTTAGATTTTTTCCGGGAAAATAGTTACTTCCCTTAATGACATTTTTAAAATGGAAAAAGCCCTATCCAACATGATCCAAAATTATTTTCTGGCATAAAATTTTTATCTGTTAACCGATTTTCAAATTTTTTTTGGCACTTTTTAAGACTTATGGAATGCAAAATGGTGACCCCGATGGTGACATGGTCATATTTTTCTGAATCTGAATCTGAATAGTTTACTGGTGACACGCCAAATGACATTATTTCACCAGGGGGTTCGGATGGGGGAGAAATTAGTCCCTTGAACGCACGAGTGTAGCGAACTTGGACACACAGTCATCAGACATTTCAGCAGAGGAGATAAGAGAATCAGGGAGGTCATTCCAGTCCCTGATAGTCTGTGGAAAGAAACTACTTTTGTACGCTTCTTTGCTAGCTGAAGGTATCTGAAAAGCCAAAGAGTGTTGATTTCTACAACGCCTATTCTTTGGGATAAGGTCATCTGTGGGTATTCTGGCTTTACCCTTTAGACCTTTGTATAGCAATATGAGTCTACTATCCTTCCTCCTTTTCTTAAGAGATTCCCATTTCAGTTGACCTAAAATGCCAGTCATGATCCCAGTTTCAAAAACATAATTTCCCGTCACAAACCTTGCCGCACGATTTTGTACCTTTTCCAGTTCTTCCTGGAGGCCATGAGTGTGAGGGTCCCAAACTGAGCTTCCATATTCCAAGACCGGCCGCACCAGTCCTTTATAAGCTGCTTCTTTCACATCTGGGGGACAAGAATACAAATTTCTCCTTAAGAATCCGAGAGTTCTGTTAGCCTTTGTACAGACATTGGAAATATGAGTATTCCATTTCAAATCATTTGTGATAGTTACACCCAGGTATTTTATGCTTTCAACGTTTTCCAGTACAGTGCCCTCAAGGGTGTAGTTAGCCTGTATCTTACTAGACCGTTTATTTGTCAGCTGCATCATGTTGCATTTGACGGGTTGAAATCTCATTCCCCATTTCCTAGCCCAACTGCCTAAACGATCAATGTCTCTCTGAAGTTTCAATGTATCCTCTTCATTCTTGATTTCACGATAGCAAACACAATCATCAGCAAAGAGTCTTATTTCAGACTCAATGTCTGCTGAGATGTCATTTATATACAAGGAAAACAGCAAGGGGCCGAGAACGGTGCCCTGAGGGACACCCGACACAACTGGAGCCCAATCCGATTTAATACCATTAACCACTACCCTTTGTTGTCGGAAACAAAGGAAAGCATTTATCCAATTCAGTGTTGTTCCACCTATTCCATAGCTAAACAACTTGCTTTTAAGGAGTTCATGGGGAGGAGTATCAAAAGCCTTTTCAAAATCGAGTATAAAAGTGTCGACCTGGCCTTTTTTGTCTAAGATTTTGGCCCAGTCATTTATCACTGTAGTCAACTGAGTTTCACAGCTATGCCATTTCCTAAATGCGTGTTGCCTGTCCGACAAGAGTTCATGTTCATCAAGATGGGCCATAATATTTGAGCATACAATATGTTCAAGAAGCTTACAAGGAATGCATGTCAAAGAAACAGGGCGGTAATTGCGGGCAAGTGACCTGTCGCCCTTCTTAAACAGGGGGCAAATATTAGCAAGAGACCATTCTTTAGGAATTTCACCTGTATCAATTGACTGCTGGAAGAGATGGGCGAATACCGGCCCTAATTCCACAGCCAGGTCCTTTAGGACTCTGGGATGAAGCTCATCAGGCCCTAAGGCTTTAGACGGGTTTAGACCTTTGAGAAGTTTGGTCACCCCTTCCTTTGTGACCACAATATCATAACAGGTCTATCCATAAGAGGGACCTGTTTGTATTCACTTTTAGTGAAAACCATTAAATTCTTCCGCCTTCTCAAATTCGGATTGTGCAATTCCACTTCCATTTCTCTTTTTCAACGGGGGAATACCTTGGGTATCTTTTTTCTGACTGTTTATGTACCTGTAAAAATCTCTAGGATTAGCCTTGACATCTCCTACCAAGTTGTTCACGTAAAGATCATGCTGCTTCCTGATATCAGCTTTGATCTCTTTCCGTAAAGATTCAAATTTAGATCTAAATTTTGCACTACCAGTCTTTTTAGCTTTTGCATGAGTTGCATTTTTTCTGCGAATCTTCCTCCTTATTTCAGGTGTTATCCAAGGGACAGAGGAAACTGAGCGACTAGTTTTTGAGGGGATATGTTTATCTGCCGATTCCTGAATAAACGATGTCATGAGATTGAAATTTTCCTGGACCGACCGAGTATCTGAGTAACCGTTGAAGTATCTTTCCTTTGCAAATTTAAGTGTTTCTGCTCTCATAGATTCATAATCACCTTTCTGATAACGATACACTTTTCTCCTAGGTTTCTTTATTGGGGGGATAGCAATTTTCAAAGTACCAGAAACAATGTCATGATCACTGAGCTTATCCGGGGAATAAATGTCTGCAAACTGACCAGGAAGAGAGGTCAAAATTAAGTCCAATGGTGGAGTTTGTTTTATAGTGAAAAGATCCCTGCATTTTAATTTGATATATCACAAGGAAATAATCCCTGGAAAAATACAAGCCCTAAAATTAAACATAGATGATAAAGATATAGTTTTTCTAAATATATATGGCCCAAATAACGATGACGCCGCTTTTTTTGAAACTTTATATGACTTTCTTGGAGAAAACGATGAAGAACAATTTATCATTGGTGGCGATTTTAACACAGTTTTGGATTCAAACTTAGATAAATTTGGCGGGATAGAAGGCAGTCATAAGAAATGTAGAGAAAAACTTTTGACAGTTATGGAAAATTTTGACTTGTCCGATGTTTGGCGCAGTCATAATCCTAATTTACGGCAATATACTTGGCATTCGTCAAGTAAACCAGTTATATTCTCAAGGCTGGACTATTTTCTAGTGTCTGATTGTTTCTCAAATCAAGTAAGTAATTGTAAAATCAAACCGGGTTTTATGTCCGATCATTCGATTATATCTATATGCTTAAACTTAAATAAGATCGAGCGTGGAAAAGGGTATTTTAAAATAAATAATAGTTTAATTCTTCAACCAGAATATCAGGAAATGATAAGAACGGTGATAGGCGAAGTAGCAGAAACTAACAAAGATGCTAACCCTAATACACTTTGGGAAGTTATTAAAGGCAATATTCGAAATGAATCCATTAAATATGCATCATATAAGAAAAAAGAAAGAAATAACAGAGAAAATCAATTGATAGAAGAAATCAACTTAATTAAGGGCAAATTAACTAAACTAAGTGAACTTGATCAAGCAAATGAATTATTAAGATTAAAAGAAAAAAATCAAGAATTACAAAATTTATACGAACAAGATATTAAAGGTTATATAATAAGAGCAAAAGCAGAATATATAGAGGGAGGAGAAAAGAATTCAAAGTACTTTGCAAATTTGGAGAAAAAACGATCTGAAGCAAAAACGTTGCATAGATTAGTCACAGAAAGGAATGAAATAACTAACCAAAAAGAAATTTTAGAAGAAGTGCGTCGTTTTTATGAAAAAATGTATAACAAACAAGATGTAGATAATAATAGAATGGATCAAATGATCAAAAATATTTCAGCAAAATTAAGTGAAGAAGATAAAAACAGTATAGAAGGCCATTTAAATGAATATGAATGCGCATGTGCTCTCAGAGATATGAACAATAATAAAAGCCCCGGTTCAGATGGAATCACAACTGAATTTTATAAAATATTTTGGAACGATGTCAAATCTTTTTATGTTAAATCATTGAATTACTCATTCGAAAATGGAAGCTTAACAACATTACAAAAGCAAGGTATCATATCATTACTACCTAAAAAAGATAAAAATTTGGAAAGTTTAAAAAACTGGCGTCCATTAACTTTATTAAATACGGATTATAAAATTGCCACAAAAGCTATCGCAAATCGAATTAAGAAATTTCTTCACAACATAATTGATTGTTCCCAAACAGGTTTCATTAAGGGTCGTTATATCGGTGAGAATATTCGTTTAATTCAAGAAACAATCGAGAAATTAAATAATGAAAATCAACCGGGACTTTTATTTTTTGCAGATTTTGAAAAAGCGTTTGATAGTGTAAGCCATGAATATATTTTAAAATGTTTAAAATCATTTAATTTTGGAACCGATATAATAAAATGGGTGGAATGTTTCTATAAAGGTGCAACTAGCTGTGTGCTAAATGCAGGATGTATGTCTGATTTCTTTGCAATAAATCGAGGTGTGAGACAGGGGTGCCCTCTCTCCCCTTATCTTTTTATTCTGTGTATTGAAATTTTATCAGCGACGCTAATAAATGATCAAGATATCACAGGGATAAAAATAAATGGAAAAGAGTTTAAAACTACAATGTTTGCAGATGATGCCACTTTCGCGATGGACGGATCGTTAAAATCGTTTAAGAAGTTAATTAGTATACTCGCAGATTTCAAGTTAATATCAGGACTAAAGCTAAATATAAATAAGACTATTGTTTTAAAAATAGGTTCATTGAAGTATACTGATGTACATCATTTGAGTAATATGAAATTTGAATGGACTTCAGAGTCGGCGAAAACATTAGGAATAGTATTCTCTAATGAAAAACATAAACTGATTGAAAATAACTTATTGCCAAAGCTAAACGACTTTATAAATTGCTTAAAACGATGGAATCACAGGAAACTGACATTAATGGGTAAAATCACTGTAGTAAAAACTTTCGCTCTACCGAAGCTTATATACCCACTTACGGTCTTAGAAAATCCACCAGAAGAAATTATTAAAAAAATCAAAAACATAATCTTTACGTTTATATGGGATTCGAAACCTGACAAAATCAAACGAACTATACTGACGCAAGACTATAAAAAGGGAGGACTTAGGTTGACAAACATTGATTATTTCATCGAAACTTTAAAGGCAGGTTGGTTAAGGAGAATATTTGACGAAAAGAATAAAGGCCTTTGGAAAGAATATTACCTAGAAAAACTTAATAACTTTGGGGGGAAATTTATATTAGAATGTAATTTAAATAGTATAGATTGTAATCTGATTGCTAAGGATAATATTTTTCTGTGTGATATTTTGTCAGGGTGGAGTAAAATCAATACTTTAGAAACAACAAACATAATTGCAAAACAAATCATATGGAATAACTCTAACATAAAATGTGATAACAAAATACTGTTTTATAGGAAATGGTTTGAACAAGGTATCAAATTTATAGAACATATATACGATTTTCGGATAAAGCAATTTTATACAATAGAACAACTCCAAAATTTATATAATATACCACAAAACGATTTCCTGAAGTATCATAACATAGTCTCTAATATAAAAAGTGAATGGAAAAGTAAATTAAAAAATGAAGAGTGTAATTTGTTTCCTCAGATACAAAATAAAGTGCTACAAATCATCACGGAACAAAAAGGCTCGATTAACAGAAGATTATATAATATTCGATTAAACGCATTAAAAGTACCTACTGTAAAAGCAGAGGATAAATGGGCTAATGAATTTCCACAACAACATCTGAATTGGCCTCAGTATTACCAAATGAGTTTAAACTGCACAGTCGATGTAAAATTACGTAACTTCAACTACAAATATCTTATGAGGATAGTACCAAATAATAAATATCTTTTTAAATGTAGACTAGCCCCTTCTGTTCTTTGTGATTTTTGTTCAAGAAATGAAGAAACAAATGCACACTTATTTTGGCAATGTTGGTACGTACAAGATTTATGGTCAAAAATACAGGAAATATTGAATGCCAATAATATTGATATAAGCTTGAGTTACTTTAATGTCTGTTTTGGGGTTACTTTCGGAAACAATTTAAAACATTCAGTGTTTAATTTTATCATACTGCTAGCAAAAAATTATATTTTCTCCTCAAAATACAAACAGCAAATACCAAACATAAATGGTTTTCTGAGCACACTGCATCAGACGAAGGAATTTGAAGAATACATAGCATTTTCTAAGAACAAACTGGATGTACACCGTAAAAAATGGCAATTGCTTAACACCCATAATCTATTACAATAATAATATAGACATAAATAAGTAAATATAAATTAAAGAATTCAATTTGGCTTATAATTTTTATTTTTATGAACGTTTGATTTTTTTTTTTCTGACCGACTCTGAATGTTTTTTTTTTAATTTTCATGATGTTTTTTCATTTCAATGTTTTTTGACCAGCATCTGATGAAACGAAGGAATGTGATGATATATATTATCGCTGTAGTGTAGAATGGAACGATTCCGGAGCAATGCGTCATAGATGCGTACCACTTTTTTTGTTTGTTTTGCTTTTTTCTGTTCATAGAAAAATGGTTATTGTTAAGTCTGCCAGTCTGATACTCACAATCATGCACGCAAATGATAATATCATGTTTATTATGGAAGACACTATCACGCATGGCATATCAATTCTTCACATCTGTTTTTTAATTAAAATAAGGTGGTGTATCATCTTTACTTTGGTAAAAGTATAAGTCAAAAATAAAGGTTTATTGATGCACATTTACATCTATGTTCAAATGATTATTTTAATAAGTAAGAACAAAAATTCATTTGTATGCGTGATGGTGCCCAGATGCTTTTGTACGTATTTATAATGTTCATGCATGTAATTGTTCTATCCGATTGGAAGACCTAATAAAGATTAAATAACAAAAAAGTATTTCTTTCTCTGGTGGGGAAATTGACTAATTGTTCCAAACTGTGGTCATTCATGATATCTATCAAAATCTGACCCTCCGTCTGACTCAATGATGACCCAGATTTGCTGAGTCTGTCCGGCCATACAATATCTCTAAAGTTGAAATCACCTAAAATGTGAATTAAGGGGGGTTTGTTGCCTTTATTAATATTTTTGATTTTGTCAAGCTGTTCACTAAATAAATTGTCAAACTTTTCCAAGGAATTCAATAAGTCATTTCCATTGTCCGATACTGGTAAATGACCATCGACAGGTGGTCGATACCAGCTAGCCACAAAGTGAGTTTTCTTATTTACAAAAAGTTTGACCCAAACTGACTCTGAGTCATTGTCCAATTCTGTGAGGGGCATGTGTGGGATGTCCTTGTGCACAAGAAGCATAACACCACCACCATTTAAGGTTCTATCCTTTCTGTACACGCTGTATGGAAAAGATTCCGGAAATAATTCAGACGTTAATATGGAATTGTCAATTTTTGTCTCCTGAATCGCCAAAATCTGAGATTGATGAAAATCAATGAAGGCCAACAACTCAAGTTTTTTGCCTCTTATACTGTTTATGTTGATACTGGAAAATTTCAGACCACTAATAAAACTGTTTTTGCTAGTCAAGGTTTCAGTGGACTTGGTTTCATGACCTTTTGCAAGTAGGTCAAACCTATTTTCACTTTCCAAGTTAAACTGTTCATTGAAAAAAGAGTCTGAGAAATTGAAAAAGTCACATTTTGGGCAAATCCATGTACAGTTTGAGTTTTGCATTGTTTCATACTCTGAGTCTGACATAAAAGAACAGTTATTGTGCACCCACATTTCGCATTTGTCACACTGGACAGCCTTATGGGAATTCAAAACAGCACCACTGCATAGGCTGCACTCAGCTTTGCAGTTTGAACAATACCAAGAATCATTACCCGACTCAATCTTTTGTAACTCAACGGGACCAAGATTTACGCAAGACGCATGGAAGTGTTTCTCGCAATCTTCACATTTAACTGCTTTCTCGGCCGCCTTGCAATACTTCTTGCACGTGCGGCACTGGAACCTGGGGCCTGGGTTCATTTCGATATCTCCAGCCAAAATAATAAGAATCAACAAGTTTGTTCCCTGTGAAGGATTGAAACTGCGTAATCCTTCGGAGCCTCTTCGGTTACCAATTTTCCTTGTAAAGGCCAAACTCTGAGCAATTCTACCAACTGAATTTCCAAATCCTATACTACAGTCCTGGTTTCCATCCAAAATATCTCCTGATGTTGTCCACTTCCAAACACAGAGCCCGAAAACCAACAACAAAGCCAACCTGAGGAGCAGCGGACAAGACTTCGGTGTATGGAAACAACATACCAGCTCTTTTCCAACCCGACAAGTCAACCGCCCCACAGTTGGACCGACTAAACCTGAAGCCATGAGTTCCAATTCAAATGATTAAACAAAAAGACCTTCAATCACTGTATGAAAAAAAGTGGGTGGGGGAAGGTCAAACCAGAAAAACTATTCAGATTCTTTAACTTTTATGACAGATCGTTGCAGCCCTGCTAGAGCCGTTCAATGTCACTGTCAATGAAGCTTGAACAAATTCTGGTCCAAAAGCTTGTCAGCTCTCAGGCCAACAAGTTTCAAGAAAAGAAATTTTCAAGTAAAGTACGAATCGTTTTGGCGCGAATCGCACAACTAAGAAAATCGATGCTTAGACTCTTAATTTGGGGGAAAAACAGCGACCAACAATGAGAAATTGCAGGTCCCAAACTTCTTGACCTAAAGTCGGGAAGTTTTACGAACAAAAACAATGGGAAATTCGAAAAATAATAGAAAAAAACTTCTCTTTCAAAATTCTGTGTCCGTGTCGCCGAACCGAACCGAACCTTTTTCTTGAGGTCTTTCAGAAAAGTGAGATTTTGAAAAATGCAGTTTCTGGAAGATGGTGTTTAGACAGTAGGCCTATGAGGCCGACCATAAAAATTGTTGGTTTGCTGTGCTCCTACCTACCGTGAATATATATCGGTAAAATTCGTATCATTTGGTTTTTGTAAAAGCATTTACTTGTATTTTAAGTGGTGGGAGGGGTTGAAGAATGGAGATAAGCAACGAATCCAGCTGTATGGAGGTGTGAAAGATTTAAAGCTTCGTGCAGTTTGGACCTTACCGACTGTCTTAGATATGTTTTCACAGCAAGAATGAGTCAGAAATGCTGATAAACAGCTTGTAAAATACAGGGAAATGAAACCGTCCACCGATGGTTTCTAGGATAAACGGGAAACCAGCCAACGGTGTTACGAGTTACCGAAGAATTTTTGAGGTCCGTGGCAGCACCCTACTAAGACATTTAAGAGAAATGTTCAGTGGCGCGGCTTTGTCTCTTCTATAAAATTGTAAATGACATTGTAGCCTATTCCGGATTACATACAGCCCTCATGTAGGATCTCCTGATACTGCCACTCAATGAATTTCCGTCAAACCCATACTGTCAAGCTACTGATTGGCCCGTCTCATATGAGCTGAAATAATCTTGAAAGGGACGTAAAACTGAATTAAAAAATATTTCTTTCTGTTGACAGTTGTCCAATGGAACACCCTCCCAACCAGTGTTGTAGTTTCTCCAAGCCTTGAAGTGTTCAAGGGGAGCTGCATCATCCCAAACCCTAGACAGTACTGCTTATTTTAACCCGATTTTAATTTTTTTAGATCCATCATTTCTCATCAATTTTATGTACTGTCTATACAATATAAGGTCTTGATCAATCCTAGAATGTTATTTTTATCTCCTCTTCATCATCGATCTAGTTTTAACCTCTCATTTTGACGTGGACTTAATATCATTCTTTTATCTTTATTCATTTTCATAACTCGGATGTGCACTGCTTGCCAAAATGCTTGCAAGGGCATATCTATAGGCAGTATTTGTAGATAGACAGACAGAAGTAATGCATTGTCATTAGCATTAAATCTGATAGACAGATAGAAGTAATGCATTGTCATAAGCATTAAATCTGATTTGGAGCATTGGAGTTAGCATTAGCATTAGCTAGCTTATAAAACATATATAATGCACTGACATTAGCATTATTCAAAAAATTATTGCTCAGCTCATCTGGATCGGCATATCTATAGGCAGTATTTGTAGATAGACAGAAGAAATGCATTGTCATTAGCATTAAATCTGATAGACAGATAGAAGTAATGCATTGTCATAAGCATTAAATCTGATTTGGAGCATTGGAGTTAGCATTAGCATTAGCTAGCTTATAAAACAAATATAATGCATTGACATTAGCATTATTCAACAAATTATTGCTCAGCTCATCTGGATCCTTCTTGTCTGCATATACATGTATGCAAAACAAAAGCATGAAAATCTGGAAAGTAATGAAAATGGATACACAAATTTCTCAGATTTTTATTTGTAATTGTAACAAAGCAGTAACAAAGCTGTGTTGCACAGCTATTATTTCAGTAGCAGTAAACAATATTAAGACAGGTACATACAAAACATACAGGTAAGAGACAACAATAAGGATATACATGTACATGTATTTACAAAAACATGATCTAGCATTTAAATACCATCATGAAGTCAATGAATGAATTCTGCAGCCAGCACAGATTTCAGAGACCATAAAAAGAGTAAACATGTAATAAACAAATTTTAAACCCAGGACTTCTCATCTTCTTTGATTGATTTGATACTTTACATGCCAGTCAACAGCTCTAGTCATGTTGGGGCATTGCCTCTATTTTATGGGACTGTCATGACATCTAAAATAGTCTTTGAACATCACCCAAGTAAACAATTAAGGTTTGTATTGTATGGACAGTTTGACTAAACCACTTTTCCTGTGCAGGATCAGATATTTGCCTGGAGGCACAAGCAGCCCATCTATTTCTCACGTCCCCATGCAATGGACGGGGACTCAATTTATTGTGTTCTCTAATAATTGAACACCTAAGGGTTTCCCAACTATTTCCTTCGCATGTCAGAACTGACAGTTAATTTGAGCCACGTCATGAGAAAACCAACAATGTGGTTTCTGAACATGTCCGACACAAACCAAGCTAAACAAGCACAGAAGATGGCTAGAGACTGTAAATTTAGGATTAAGAAAGTAGATGAATTGTACTATCCATGTAGCGAAAACAAAGGCACTGATCAGCTTCGCAGGCACTGATCAGCTTCGCAGTTACTGCAAATCTGATCTGTGCCTTTGTTTCCGCATATGCAAAATGTTGGTTTTCTCATGACGCTGCTCATTTGTAGACCAACACTGAACCATCAAACTGACTCAGTTAAAGGAGACATGCATGCCCAAATCTGCCCCAGACCATGCCAGAACTGACCACTGATCTAGCACACTTAAAGACTAGCCTAACTTCACAAACTACATGTTAAAGTGAGGGTAGCAATTATTGCTCATAAGTGCAAATGCATCTTTGAAATATAGAAATACGTACATGTACACTTAATGAAGACTATTCAGAAATTGTTATTAAACTGGCAGCCTTAAAATGCATGATAACTCATTAGGCAGTGGGTGCAGTTCTTCTTTGCACAAAACTTACCAACGAACTTATGAAAGCTCACGTAAAAGAGTGATTTAGTTAATAAGTACAAGCAGATTTCAGCTATTAAACAATTCTAAAACCACTACTGTCTATTAACACAATCTTCCAGAAACTGCATTTTTCAAAATCTCACTTTTCTGAAAGACCTCAAGAAAAATATGACCATGTCACCATTTTGCATTCCAAAAGTCGTAAAAAAAGCCACCAAAATTATGAAAATCGGTTAACAAATAGAAAATTTATGCCAGAAGATATTCCCTATCCAAAATTGTCAGCAAGGGAAGTAACTATTTTCCCGAAAAAAATCTAAATTGATTATTTTTCATTTAAAATGCACCAAACCAAAACAAAATTGTATTGTATGCATAGCTGAGCACCAAAAGGTTTGCTTGATTTTCAATTTTCAGGTGTATGGATTACCTCCCTTGCACATGCAAAAGGCATATTCAAAACAATTTTTGGGCATAATTATTCTACTAGTGAACTGATTTTCAAAATTTTTGCAGCTCTTTTTATGACTCTTGAGTTGCAAAAAGATGACATACATTGTAGTCATATTTGTCTTGTAGTGTTTCACAAAAAGTGAGATTTTGAAAAATGCGGT
Source organism: Rugalucina vietnamica (assembly GCA_964017185.1). Classification (NCBI taxonomy): domain Eukaryota; kingdom Metazoa; phylum Mollusca; class Bivalvia; order Lucinida; family Lucinidae; genus Rugalucina; species Rugalucina vietnamica. The sequence goes on from OZ024870.1 coordinate 41,831,202, forward strand.
TTCTGAAAGATGGTGTTCAGACAGTAGATTGCTTGACAGGGTAGCAAAAATCTGACCATATCTAAGTTTATTTATCATGACTAATAGTCTATGTCAACTATACAAGCTCAGTCCTCATTGCACTTGTAAGCTCTGATAACGTCTCTGATTGGGGCCCTGCAGACTGGGCACTTTGATCCTCTGTCCATCAGATGTCGTCCACATGGAAAACAGACACACATATGTCCACACTGATAGAGCACAGAATCACTGAAGTTGTCCAGACAGATTAAACAGTGAGTGTCACTAACTGGCACAGATCTTCTTGGAACTGGTGTAGTTGTGGGCAATTCTGCTTGACTTGTGCCTGTGGATGGGAAGAGAAAATCGTAAGTTTATTACTTTTGCATTGATTGGACAATAAGCCTATAAATAGAAACCTTGATCTTGTAAGTGCCCCATAACAAACATGTCTTGTCTTGTTGTGTTTATATAGCCAAAAAACATTAAATTGATGATTTTTGCTCATGTTTGTAATCTTTATGTAACCTGAGTAAAATAAAATGAGCCTGTGCGTGAGAAAACGAACAATTTGGTTTCCGAACAGGTCCGACACAAACCGGCCTGTACAAGCACAGAACAGAGCTAGAAGCTTGAAATTTCGGATTTAAGTAGAAGAGGAATTGTACTATCCGAGTAGCGAAAACAAAGGCGCTGATCAGCTTCGCGGTTACCGCGAAGCTGATCTGCGCCTTTGTTTTCGCCTATGCAGATTGTTGGTTTTCCTATGCGGCGGCTCAAATAAAGGCACTTTGAGGAAGGTAGGTTTGACAGATTCAATACAGAGTATTTGCACCCCGCTCCCTCTCCACAACTTTGCAGTGTATCAATTCTTGCCATTGTGCATCCTAACAGTGCTGACTAACTTTCAAACACAAATTTTTTAACCGCAATCAAACTGCTCTTGTATGTATATCCTGTTTCAGCCCAACCTTGTCTATCCAATTACAACAAAAATCCTTACCATTACTAGCCATAGCAGCCGCTAACCCAGCAGCGACCTCCTGTCTGATGGCTCTCTGTATGTCTAACTGAAGATCAAAACTAACTTTCATCATGTTCTTCATCTCCTGCATCTGAGCTTTCAGTGCCGCCAGTTCTCGACTCATGTACAGGTTGGTCTAGAAAATAAAAAAACATCAATTTAGTAAACATACACATTGATATCAAAACTGGACTACAAACAGGCTAGACCCTGATGAGACTGCTTCTAAACTGGGCCTGCAATGTTACGCACAAACTTTGATTTTCTGCATCTGAACTCTTTTTTTTTTTGTACAGGAAATCTCTATTCACAAATGTTTCTAGTCAATTTTCAACAACAAAGAAAAAAAAAAAAAAAAAAAAAAAAATGCTGAGGGATTATTTTGCAACAAAATATTAAAGTGCTTATTATGACAGCAAAATATTTCATCTAAACTAAAAAAACTGAGAAAAAAAACACTATCAGACACCAGAAAAGAAACTTGAATTATTTCATATTGAAAGAAAAACTACATCTTTGATTCCATGTGTCCAAAAAATTTGGACTATTGCTGTAGACCTACCTGTGAGTAAGGCACAGTTGATGTTCTAACACTAGTAACAGACACATTGTCCCAGTTGTCCTCTAGGTTGGGTGGGGGGAGACCCAGCTCACTGAAGTCATTTTGGATGTGGGGTCGGGTCTGGGGGATAGACTGGATAAACTCCTGGACACGCTGACCATCTGCACCAGTGGCTGAGACTCTGTCCTGGAGAGAACAGAAAGAAAAAAATATGTATATATATATATATGTCATGTATAATATGTTTTCCATAAATGCATGTACATTTTAGAACCATGTTCAAACAACCATTTTAGACCTTAATAATTTGCATATATATGATTTTTTTTTTTGCATTTGTGGAAACAAAGGCATGGACCAGCCTCGTTGCTACTGTTCAACTGAAGATAAAACAAACCATCTAAGTTTATAATTTCAGCCTCTTCCCATCATATGTGGCTGTATGGGATGATTTGAGCAAGACCTTGCCAGAAACCCAAAATTACTAGAAATCATCCAGTTTAAGTTTATAAAAATCATCAAAGCAAGCATCATATTTATCCCCCAAATAAATGTTTAAATGCCAATAAATGTAAAACTTGACAACACTAATGACCATGATAATTTCATGCTCAGTTAAGCTGAGGTATTACGCTCACTGTACCTACCCTGAGATGAAACTCCAGGACATTTCTGAATCCTCCCTCGAGTGTTTGTGTGACAAGATGTTGATGCACCAGCTCGCTAATCTCTTGTACAATATTCTCTCTCTGTATATCACTCACAACATTCCAAGTAACTGGCTGAGGATCAGGTCTATAAAATAACATTTCAAACAGCTGTGAGATAAAGGCCCTGAGACAAATAATTCAAGGTATTACAATTTTGTAATGAATGAAAAGAAAGTCCAAGATTTGATATTAAATTTAAAATCGCAACCCAGGCGTCAAGGAATAGAAAAATAGTCAGCATCACATAAAACATGACAATAGTGTTATGAAGAGCAAATTCTTTCCCATCAGCCTCAAGGAGGCATTCTGGCATGTAATATCACACTAATGCTGCTAGTTTTATAGGGTCACTAATGAGGTTTTAATAACATGTTGTTTGTATTGGTGTTAAATGTCCAACTCAACAGATTAGGCTATATGGAGATGGGACCTCAGCTTGAAGTCGCATTCGAAAGTCTGAGGATTTTTAAAATAACGAAAACCATGCTCATCAATACAATTTTTCCTTCATATTTTCACTACTTTCACAGGATCCGGCTCAGTTCTATTCTTTTTTCTTTGGGACTCCAATTTTAAGACGTGTTTCAGTAATATAATTACCTGTCATCTTCTGATACTGGTACTGGCGGTGGAGTTGGTATGGCTCCATTATTCAGATGCTGGGCTAACAAACCTGAAAAGATGATAATACATAGAATACTTTCAAATCTAAAAACATGTACCGGTACACAAAGTATTTTATATAGGCCAGGAGATCTGTTGTCTTACATTAATATGAAATTGATGTGTGTCTTAAACTCTCAAACACCTCACTATTCAGTCACTTTTGAAATTGTGTCAGTTGTAACTTCCAAGATCACACAAACACCTGCCATGGAATAAGAAAACCTCTTAGTTACATTTTAGCAACTGTTAAAACATATTAAAGCAATTTGCAAATACACATACATACATAAAAAAAATTAAAAAAAATAAGAAGAAGCAATTGTAGCTAACGGTCATGATTGGTATTTAAATATTGCCTTTGTTTTTGCTGAATAGATACATTGTTGTACAAACCCCTACACTTTCAAAAATCCCGACCTGGTTGGAAACCTGAGACCAGACTTTTTTATGACATACAAATGATACAATGGAGATCATTTTTACCCTTAACTCATATAAGCCTGGCATCCCTTTTGTGAGACATAGGCAAACAGTATAGCCCCAGATGTGATGCTGCAGAACGCGGCATCCCATCTGGGGCTATTCTGTTTGCATAGAGAAATTTCATCGAAAAAAGAGATCAAAATTAAAAATCACTCATAAAATCCCTAAAAATGAAAGTGGGCTCACCCAATTGATAATGATGGGAAAATCCATTCGTCAAATATGGGTTAACCTACCTCTGGGATCTTGTATTCTAAGTGAGTAATCAACAGAGCTCTGAGTACTCTCACTGGACAAACTGCCTCTCCTGTTATCTGTAACATCTGGTGTGGGTACACGCTCTATTGGTGTGGGTACTCTGCCGACAGGTGTTGGAACACAGGGCGGAGTGGGAACATTTGGAGTCTTAAATATAAGAATCACTCATTACAATTATTCAAATCAACATGTTTCTGTAACAAAGAAATTGTGCAACATCCTGAAAAAATGTACAATGTACAAAAGGCAATTGTTAAATCAGGCTCAGTTTAACAAAAGCTGACAAATACTTTAACATTTAGTTATTTGATGACAGACGACAACAAGTAAAGCGAGCATTAAATGCAAGTTTTGAAGATACAACAAAGTTGCAGTCTGATTTTTATCAGCAAGAAACTTTCTGCCTGAACACACAGCTGCATGTAAGTACAGTTGAACTGGTATTAATTACATATATGGTTATACATAGAGTCTAAAACCAGGAAAAGAGACCATGTAGCATTAAACATTTTTAAGTATACCTGTTCTCTGCTATGAGACTGTCTCTGTGATACAGCTGGACTTCTACTTGGGCTTGGTATACCAATGTTTCCTCGGATGATGTTTTCAAGATGTCGTCTAAATGCTGCTGTTTGCAGGACACTTGAGACTCGCTGCTGCTGTGACAACCCTTCAATCTCAACTATCACAGCTTCTGGACGATGCTCTTCTACATTTGGTGTGTTCAGTGGAACGTTCTCTTTCCCTGTGGCCTGAGCTGCTTGGACGTTTTCTCTGACTTGGAAGGCTTTATTGAGGAACTGGCCAATGTTTTCACGGTTAGTTTGACCAGTGACAGGTCTGTTGTCATGCTGTATCTGTAGCAGTTCATTTTGTCTCTCACTGTAAAATGAAATCATGTCAGTTTTCACCTGCATGTTCACTTTAGCATGCACAATGTCAGATCTACATGTACAGCTGATGTATATTATCATTCAATGACTCTTTACAGCTTTAATGTTGCTCAATATCCCTGGGAACATTTTTTCGTTTATTTTACAGAGCTACATGTACAATTTGATGGGTACTTATTAGGAAGCACCATTAAATGGGTGTGACTTACTTAAATTTCAAATCAAAGTAAAATTCCTGCTCACCTCCTTGTTCTCTGCAGCAGGACATCAATGACATCCATGTTTCCTGATTCTGTACCACTCTGATCTTTGTTAGAATTGTTGTTTTCACTGGTTTTAACACTTGTTAACTCTGCAAGACTTTCTCCTCCTTCAGCCATGGTGCTAACAATTTATATCTACCCGTTGCCAGAGGATGACAAATGCAATTAAATATAGAAATTACGCGGATAATAAGCTTCTTGTGACCTTTTTGTTGACTCTTTCAAAGTTATCGTTCTTGAGAACGAGAGACTTTAGAAAACCAATATTTACCAGGGCGATTTTCTACCTGGTACAATATATTGGATTAATGGAACAGCCGTGAACAGCCGTCGGTATAGATTTTTTAACCAATGGCAATTGATGGTTTTATCACATGACATTCCGTTCAAGACAGTCGTCAATATTATACGACTGTGTTAGAGTCAACCTTTTTGTTGACATTTTTTATGGTCTGGTTTTCGCATTCTCTTATGTGAACATCGGAATCAAATGCAAGCAGGTAACCAGGGGAAGGAGTAAAACCCGGGACAAACGCCCGGGACCCGGGACCAAAATCCGGAACCAATTTTTATTGGCACCAAAAAGGCACTAAGCATGCAAATAATTACATGAAATTTACACCATATATAGTTTAAAGGGTCTTCTCAAAGGTCCATATATTTGTCTTCCAAGCATATTCGAAATATCTGGGAATTTGACCAAAATATAGGACCCCATCGAGGAATTTAGACCCGGGACCAGTTTTTGCGGTATTGACGATGTTAGGGAAATTGCAATTTTTGTCATTGTAATCATTTGGTAAACAATTATTTTCATGTTTTGCTAACTGTACACATATCAAAGAAAGCTAGAATGAAAAAATCTGCAATAAAATCCCACAGATATTTGAGAGAATCAGCCCGGGACCAACCCGGGACCAAAATTTCCATAATTCATTGTTTGCGCTATTGACGTTGTCATAACATTAACTATTTTCTATCCCATAATTGTTTGCTTAGTCATATATGCATCTTTAAGCCAACTCTTAAGATGTTACTGAAGAAAAAATATCTTAAATGCATCCCATATTGATTAAGAAAATAAGTTTCATAGGCCGGGACCAAACTGGGATTATCGCAATAAATCTGAGCATTTTTGTTATTTTGGTCCCGTGTTGGTCCCGGTCTGATTTCCTCCGTAATTTTAATAAATATCATCGATAATTTTGCATTTTGATCTTCTTTAATAACATACCAGATGACAGCTCATTAAAATAATTGCATGTAAAAGGATTTAAATGGGTAAAATTGAGATTTACTTGACATCGCAAATATGGATCATAAAATTTGGTCCCGGATTGGTCCCGGGCTACCTTTCTCCTACATTTATGAAAATTCTAAACGGACTTTTTCATTGTAGTATTCTTTGACATGTTAACAGATGGCAAAACATAAAAATAATTGTATATGAAGCGATTATAATGGCAAAAATCGCGAGTTATCGGACATCGTCAATACCGCAAAAATTGGTCCCGGGTCTAAATTCTTGGATGGGGTCCTATATTTTGATCAAAATTTCAAACAGTTCGAGATTTTTGGGAAAACGATGATATACATCATTGAAAAGACCCTATAAACTACACTTAGGCCAATTTTTATTTTATTTGTTGCACGCAAAATGACTTTTTGATGACCGTAAAAATTGGTTCCGGATTTTGGTCCCGGGTCCCGGGCGTTGGTCCCGGGTTTTACTCCTTCCCGGTAACCAGGTCTTTGGCTTCTAGGAATAGAATTAGAATAGAATAGAATAGAATTTTATTTACTGCACAGTTATACCCATTATGGGCCAAAGGCAGATACATGAATACATACATATGAGCATACATAATATACATACAAATATATAATCACTGAAAAAAAAAAAAAAAAAAAAAAAAAAAAAAAAAAAAACCTTGGGCTTGAGTCATAAGAGTCATGCTATGATGATATCTTACACGAGGATACAAATAATCCTACAGCTTTTATTACCTTTTCATCCTTGCTAGTCATTAGATTAATAAACCTATTTATTTTAGAAATTGCATCTTTATATGTCATGTTAAGGTTAGAATACATCTCTGTACGAAGAGACTTATGTTTACTACACTCACAAAGGAAATGAATTTCATCATCGATAACATTACATGTTGTACATAACCTTTCCTCTTTCTTGTTCCTAATATACCTCCCGCGCTCAATTTGAAGCATATGTGCACTAATTCTTAAAGCAGTCATCGATTTTCGTTGTTTTCTGTCTGGTATAATTTCCAAATATTGTTCTAATTCAAATGCTTGTTTTATCAATTTATATGTTCTCAGTTTATCCGTTCCATCAATAGAAGCCATGCGTTTATTCCAATACAAAACAAACCTTTCTTTCAGTTTTGATTTAATACATTTAACTAACGACGCTGAATTGAATGTACCTTGATTATTCCATACATGTGAAAACCCTAGTTCTGTTAAAATATTTTTTATAAAAGACAGCCATGAACTTTTCATAGTTTGGTTATTAAAGTGTTCCCAATATGCTTTAGATATAAGGGAATCATTACTCGACTGCACAGCATGAATCCAAAAGTTTATACAACTCGTAATTACAGAGATTATCAAAGGGAATTGTCCAAGTTCGCTGTACACTGCAAAGTTAGATGCTTTTGAATGTACACCTAAAACATATTTCAAAAACCGTGTAAATATCTTATCAAATTCATTTAAACTTTTAAAAGACGTGTCAAACATCTCGTCTAATGATTTCTTTTCAAAACAAGCTTTATATCCTACCCATACCTCACTACCATATAAAGCTATTGGTTTAACAAGTGAATCAAAAATACGTAAAACAGCAGATGGCTTGATCGATGAATCAAAAATACTTTGTTTGATTGAAAACAATGCCCTAGATGCTTTTAAACTTAAATTTTTCTCAGCTAGCAAAAATCTACCATTAGCAGATATTTCTACCCCAAGATATTTATATGAATTAACATATTCTAACGTAGAATGACCAACGGTAAATTGAAAATGATCACCAGTGGCTTTGCCATTCTTTGAGAAAATCATAATCTTTGTTTTGTCAATGTTAATGGAAAGGCCCCATTGTTTGCAAAATTCCTGCACCTTATTAATGTTACTTTGCAAACCCTCAGCTGTAGTTGATAATAACAATAAATCGTCAGCATAAAGTAAGTGACTTATGTTAAAACTATGTAAATTTGGGACATCAGTTTCACTGAATGAATCACCTATATCATTAATAAATACATTGAACAACAGTGGGCTCAAAACATTACCCTGATGTACACCTTTAGTAATAGCAATAGAGTCGGAAAGAAAATGTCTACTTTTTACTCTTGAATGACAATTATTATACATTGATTTTATAACATTATAAACCTTTCCGCCAATCCCTGCTTTCTGTAATTTAAGGAATAAACCATCATGCCAGACTGTATCGAATGCCTTTTTTAAATCAATAAAACATGCAAATAATTTACTACCGTTTTTTGATTTAAGTACATATTTATCTATTATAGTTCTTAAAATAAAAATATGATCCGATGTTCGATGATTTTTGCGAAACCCAGCTTGTTCTTGTTTCAAAAATGATTTTGATTCTAACTCCGAGTTAATCCTATTATTAAGGACATGACAGAATAATTTTCCAAGACAACTACTTAACGTTATGCCTCTGTAATTATTAGGGTCCACTTGACTTCCATTCTTATGAATAGGAATGACAATTCCTTCTTTCCATTTACTTGGAAACTTTCCAGAATCTAAGATAACATTAAATGCAAACGTAATAAATGAAGACATAAATGGAAGTGCTGATTTTATCATCTCGTTTTTTATCATATCATAAGTGCTTGATTTATTGTTTCTAAGTTTCTTTGCAGCTGCAAAAACTTCTTTATCTGTTACTTTGCAGTCTAAATTGTACATCATATTTTGAGATTCATATTGTTTAAGTTCATCTTTGATTACACTTTGTCTAGTTTGATCAATGTGACTTGTTTCAGTATTTAATAGTTCATGAAAGTAATCAAACCATTTTTGATGATTTATTTTTTCAGCATTATCAACAGGTAAAGATTCGGTTTTTAATTCATTTATAAGCTTCCACGCCTTTTGCGGGTCAGATTCCATTGCTTCATTTAGCATATGTACAAGATTTTCTTTAAATTTTCGTCTTTTATATTTCGTTAATTTCTTGTATTCTTTATATTTCTTGTAATATCTAGTTCTTAAGTTACCATTTGTAAGGTCCCTATTAAACGCGTTTTTAACTGATTTTAATTCCTTAAGTGATGCATGGCAGTCTTTGTCGTACCATTTTTTATTCAGCTTATATGTTTTCTTTTTCTTCTTTTTAAAAGTTTGTCGGGGTAAGGCCATATTACCTGCAGATACTATTACTTCAGTTATTGCATCAATAATTTCATCAGCGTCCTTAACACTTTCTTTATTAAACTGTTGAAATTGAGTCAGCTTATTTTGAATTAATTGAGAAGAGAATGCTTCTTGAAATTTGAGTTTTGAACTATCATTCCATATGAAACTATCAGGTGCTACTTGCTTAACATTAATATCGTCCAAGGAAATATCATCATCGAAACATAAACAAGAGCCTAGTCGTAACTTCGCAGTTAACATACAATGATCAGAAAAAATATTAACATCATGAACTGTTAAGCTATGAACAAAGTTTGAGAATGTCCTACTAGCTATAATGTAGTCAACTATGCTACTTCCCCGAGGAGTGTGGCACGTAAATTTGCCCGTTAGATCTCCTAATGTGCGACCATTCAAAATATATAATTGATTATCGACACATCTTTCAATTAACCACCTACCACTCTGATTTACAACAGAATGATCACAAGAAACACGTGGCAAAATACTGTCAAATGTATCATGACGAGGAATAGGTACATAGGGTTCATCCTCCGTTTTTATCATATCTACATAACTACCAACCCTTGCATTCAAATCACCACAAATAAGTATCTTTCCTTTACAAGCAAAATATTCGATTTGTTTCTCTAGTTTTAACATAATGGCTTTACTGTGAATTTTTCCATATGTAGAATTTAAAGGTGGTATATAAACAAATGCAATAAAAATATCATTTAACAAAGAAGTATATTCCTTTTGAATTCGAACCCATATGACATCGCTGTCTGAAACTGGATCAAACTTATATAAATGTCTCATTGAATTTTTAACCAGGACTGCAATACCACCTGAGGGTTTATTAGCGTTTTTATGCTTTACTCTATCTTTGCGAAAAACATAATAATCAGGTAAACTTATGTCGACAGTTTTATCAGCGTGTGTTTCTAAAAGACCAATACAATCTGAATACTTTAAAACATTTATAACTTCAGGATCATTTAATTTATTACATTTCATCCCATGACTCTTATACTCAAGACCATTAATATTCCATGTGCTTATTGAAAACATATCATCAGTGAGACGTCTATTGGTTTGCATCATGAATTCTCATGCAAAAGACAAGAGTGACAGAAACAGCTCAAAATCATAACAACTGTCCCACTTAAACATTTAGTTAAATTTATACACTTGGGACTTGTAAATTTAAATGCTCACTTAATTTTGAATACACGAATAAGTGTCAAAAATAACATGCACTGGCGTGCCTTAGAGTCACTAAAATTGTATGTTCAACTTGTTATTCTGTTCATCTAACGTCTGTGATAGTCTCTATCATACTGACTGTGATAAAAGTGTCCATCGTCATCATACGAATGATTATAATATCTATCGCCCCGGTTTAAATTGTCCTCATATCTGTCCTCATATCTACGTTGTCTATCATGGTAGTAGTAGTCTCTGTCTCTACCATAGTCGCGCCTAACTGACCCAGTTCTCCTCCTGTATTCACTCGAATGATTCTCGTACCTATCAGCTTTGCCATAGCTCTCCCGCCGATCATGTCTGTTATAGGTATCATATTGACCACCTCTATGATGGTCTACATCTGACATATCTGAGCGTCGTCTCCCCTCCTGCCAGTATTTTCTTCCCTGAACTGCACTCCTTCCATCCCGTGGTTTAGCAATTTCTAAGCTTTGATCGAGATTGTCCTTATGATTCAGCGATTCCTCGATCACCCGTCTGAGATTCTTATCAAAATTGATTACTCCAGTATATGAAAAGTGAAGCATATCTGGTCTGTAAAATGTCTTAATCGGTACTCCTTGTTCTGCTAGGTTACTGTGGTCTAGGAACTTTATGTCGTCGTGGATTTCTCTAACCTTTTTCTCGCAACTAGCATTTAAAATTGTCCCTTCAATCGATAACTCCCTATCACCCACTGGTGCTATTTTCGAAACAACAATTTTTGCATCTTTTGCTTTTTCCTTGAGACCAGTAATAGCTGTGACCATTGACTTGACACATGATTCTGTGCTTTCTCTGTCCCTGAGATTATTGATTCCAGTATGGATCACTATAAGTTTGGCATTTTTTACTTCATCAGAGTATGATTCGATATCAGCTATCTTAGGGGCTTTTAGTCTTCTGACATATGTATTTGTAGACTTTCCTAACAATGGTACATTAATCTGACCTACAAGAGAATCCCCGATCAAATACACTTTATCTTTCCTACTTCCGGGTTTTCCTTGCTGGGGCCTTACTTCGCTTTCTGATTCTGATTCTTGCTCCGCATTACTTTTCTTTTGAGCATCTTGGATAGCCCTTGTAGCAACATCCGAATATGTTATTTCAACGTCGTCCGTGACTCTTGTTTTCCCATCATCTTTATCAGCTTGTGATGAAAGAGAATTTTCCTTGACAGAATTATCTCTGGCTTTCTTTGCTTTTGTGCTTGTAGAAAAAAGTCCAGCTTCTGATATGGCACTGATGCTTTTTTCGATGTCCCCAACCTGCTCTCTAGTACGTTTGTTTTCATTTCTAACTTCAGTGATGGCCTCGTATATTTTCTTTCCTACGCTCTGGATCTCGTCGCATTCTGTTTTATTAGAAGCTGAGGCTTTCTCTACACCCCGTTTTAGTTCTGAGCAGGATATTTCAACCGTATGCAAAGATGATTTCAGTCCCTCAAATTTGTAGTTTACATTCTTTCTGTCTGATGCTAGTTCTTTCATTAACTTGGACTGAGACTCTGCAACACTATCTTGTTTACAAGTTATTTCTTCCAATTTCTTTGATACGTCTTGATTAAGTTTAAGATTATCTTCCATGGAAATACTGGCTTGTGCTATTTGCATGCGACTATTCGCGTTACGCGTTTCTGCGCCTAGCTCTTTGCTAAAGCCCGATAATGATTCTTCAAACACTAGTTGCTTTGACGTTATTTCTTCTAATTTCTTCATTACGTCTTTCTGGAATTTAAAGTTATCTTCTCTGGACTGGTTCAACCCAAGAACAACTGTTTCTAGTACTGTTTCCATGTTTTTGATTGCCTGGGTAAGCTGATTATTCTCAATTAATAATGTTTGATTGTCTTTTCCACCCTTTTTGCTATCACTCATCTTTGTTTTACTCTTATCCGCGATCGATCCATTGACACAACCCGGGACTGGTGTATCTGAGTTGTCTTTTCCCAATTTTCTTCTTGGAGTATGATTCAGTGGGTCAACAGCAGCCTTCACATCTTTTCGTTGGTTTTCTGAAACATTACCTATCACAATGACTTTAGGTTGCATTTTCGATACTGGTGGGGTTTCAAGTGTGGCTCCATCATTACACTTCTGAATTTTCCCTTGACCGCTAGCTCCTCGAACAGCTAATTTATCGGCTTCTTCGTTGCCTGAAATTCCTCTGTGTCCAGGTACATGCTTCCATGTAATGGATATGTCACTATCATTGATTAATTGCAAAAGCTGCTTCCAATCTTCTTTATTTTTTACAGAGTCCCCATTTGCTGTTTTCCACCCATTAGACACCCAGTTATCAGACCATTGGGTTATGCCTAAAACCACATATTTACTATCAGAGTTAATCACTAAGTTTTGTATTCCGTTATCTCGTGCTACCTCGACCGCTTTAATTGCAGCTCTTAATTCTGCCTTATTGTTGGTTGCGCCTTCCTCGGTAGGTATCGTGTAGCTCCCATTCCATGGATGATCAACGCCCCAGTACAACCCATAACCAGCCTTCGCAGTACTAGCCCCATTCCGGACACAGCTACCATCAATATAAACAGTAGTCGCTTCACTCACATGCTCTCCATAAATAACTTCAACAAGCTTTGTATCATTCTGCGAGGTGTTCTTTACAGCAGTGCTCCCTGATTCTGTATTTTCATAGCTTATCTGCTTTTCATATTCAATTTTTGAGAGTGTTTGTTGACACTGGCTATCCGCACGACGGTCGTGCCGATAACGCCGCTTATCGGCACGACCGTCGTGCGGATAAGCGGCGTTATCGGCACGACAGGGAAATCGATATCCAAATGTTAAATATGTTTAGAAATTGATACATTTCAAGTTGAAAAATATATTACACTGGCTTCAAAACTGAAACAGAATATTACACGTGCAGGATTTTTTACTTTTTAATCAACTAAATTGTTACTTTGCTGAAATTGGCTTACCTGTAAATTTACCTGTAAAAATCAGTCATGCGTATGCGTAAATGAGAAAGTAATTATCGTTACCTGAATAATAAAATTATGTGGTAATCCAAAAGAATAAACAGCCTTTGATTTTAACAATGGAGTATGGAAACATTTCAGTAACACAATTAAAAAAATGCATTGATTATATTATTATCCGCTGTTACAAATGTACTGTGATTCAGTTTACATCAGCTAGTTTAATCAAGTCAAATTCATGATTAACAAAAATATTAATTTTGAATGTATTTCAATAGCTAAACACATAATTAATTTATTTAATGACAAATTAAATGTTAAATGCATACGTAAGCTTGTTAGAAAATCTTATACTCCCGTCGTGCCGATAGCCAATACCTGTAGCATTGGCTATACGCACGACAGTCGGGCCGATAACGCCGCTTATCGGCACGACCGTCGTGCGGATAACGCCGCTTATCGGCACGACCGTCGTGCGGATAGCCTCAGCCGTGTTTGTTGACTGTCAAATACTTGAAATTCAGAAATACCTGCACTCTCCATTGCCCGCTTCGCCTCGCTGTATGTTGTATAACCCTTGTACTTTGCGTTGGCAAATCCCAAAACCGAATCACTAGCTTGTGTCCAATTTGTATAGATGCCCACGTCTTTTCCGTTGGAAACTGCGTAGTAGTTGTATTTTGGTCTACCGCCCGTCATAATTTGTTAATTTCTTCAAAACAACTGCGTGTCATGCGATAATACTATACAGTCAGCAAAAATATATCAATATCCTTCGATTCCGACAATTTGTATCACTTTTTACTGCTTTCTGCCACTCTGAACGTCTTTTAAAACTTTTTGACAGCTCCGATTTTTAAAAAAGCATCCATGTTGTTTACCGTGACGTCATAGTCTTTCTAAACTCATGAACTGAAAGTAATGTTGCTTTGAATAGAGGAAATCCACTCTATAAATAGACTGTTCCATGAAAATGAGGTCAATTTTATTTTTATTTAGACTGTCGAAAGGACTATTCTCTCGATTCCGAAAAAATGGAATTTATAGTTGATGAAATTTACAGGTCTGCAGGTTATGCATGTTTTTGTCTAAATAAAACATTAAAAAGAAATAATTTTATAAGAGACAATATCATTTTAGCACAATTTATACAGTGAAATTAGCAAATAATTATGAAACCAGTATTTCCTTTCGATTTGTTTAATTGGGTTACTTCCCTTATTTTTACTTTCAGTTCATGAGTTTAGAAAGACAGACGGTTTGGGCGAAAAATGGAAATAGACGATTTATTCGAAAAGATATACCAATCAGAAGATTTAGCACAACAGAGGAACAACTTCAAAGCAAAATGTAACGTTTAATTTTATCAGCGGCTTTGTTTTTATCAATTAAATGAACCATTTTCTGTTAATCTAAAACATGAGGTTTACGTAAATTCGGACATGACATATATTCGTACACATGACAAGTATTATTGTCTGCCCTGTTTTATACATGTAACTTAACGAGCCAGCCAACAGCTATTTATTTGTTGATGATTTTTAGGCACAAATAGCCAATGCTAGTCTCAATTGATAAAGAACAAAACAAAACAAAAAAAAATAATAATAAAACATAGATTCTAATATGCTGCAAGACTTTGTTTTTCTCAGACATTACGAAAACTTGCCCATGCAATAAACAGAATTTTTTTGGTTGTATAAAATCTAAAATTTTATTAAAAATTGTTTGATATTTTTCTTATTTTTGCTCAAAACATAGATTGTGGTTCATGTTAGAACCGCCTTGCTGAGGCGGTTAACAAGTAACCACAATCTATGTTTTGGAGCAAAAATAGGTATACCCCTGCAAACCCCAGTTTTTCTACATAAAAATGGGGTTTAAGGGGTAATATATTGCATGGACATGTTTTCCTGATGTTTTGTGTTGCAATGTGTTGTAAGATCTCATACTCCTAAAAAGATATACATGTACATATATTTAAAATGCTCTAATGTAAAATTGAATTTACATCATCACAGTTACATGTTAAAAGTATTTTAAATTTATAATTCTGTGGGCACTTGTATATATTGAGGATTCTTGAACATTTGTAGTGAAGCAAGAAGTTCAAGAGTGTAGTCAACAACTTACAGAGTTACAGGAAGAATGCCAGGCACTGCAGGGTCAGCTCTTGATGAAGGTACTTTCATTGACAATGTTAAAAGGAGTTTATACAAGCCTAAAATAGCTTATTTTTTCCTGTTTTCCTGCTTTTTTCAAATAAATGTGAAGATAAAAAAAATGCTGCAAAAATGTTTTTATCCAGAGGCCTACTGTACACAATGTTCATTTAAGGTAGTAGGTTATATATATAGTTGTTTTTTTTTATCAGATCCACAGCCCTACCGTACACGATGTTCAAATGTAAGAATAGTTTTGGAAAAAGTCTGTCCGAAAAAAAAAAAAAAATCAGTTGAGTGGTTGTGTAGAGTATAATTGTGAAAACATTAGGCAGAAACTTGGCCCACATGTTTTGATGATGTAAAAGTTTGTTCTTCAGACAATCCCCAGGGTCTCTGTTGATAATTATACAGTAATTTTATGGCTTATATTACTAAATACTTTTAGTCTTTATTACAGAAATAAATAACACCATTTTATTTGTTGCATTTTATTTTACAGCAAGAAAAGCTAGCAGAAGCAGAGCAGAAGTCCAAGTGGTTGACAAGACAAGAGGAAATCCTCAGAAACCAGAAAGATGAATTACAACAGCAAATTGATGCACTTGACAATAAAAAGGTTTGAATACCTAGATGTGTTTGGTCAAAATAAGCCACTAAATCATCAAATGCAAGCTTTTCACAGAGCAGACTGCTTCCTTGTTATGCGTCATTAGTTTCTCCCTATTTTGGAAACAATTTCATTTAGGTCACATTAAAGGTGTTGAAGTTCAGTTCTCCCCTATTATGAGGTCAAACTTGTTCAATCTAGATAGAAAGATGCTGTTATGGGCTGCATTTTAGAAAGTGTATCTACAAGAATTGTAATGTTGCTTTGAATAATTTATAATCCATAGATAGCATTAGAGGAGCGATGGGCGACTGAGCAGAGAAGTTTCTGTGAGGAGATAGGAGAGTTCTGTGCACAGTTTGATCTCAGTGGACAGGGAACCAAACAAAGGGAACAAGTGAAATATAGTGAACTAGAGAAACTTCAACAGGAGGAGATAACTCTTAGAGAAGGTAACATTATGGCAGGGTCATATGCAAGAAAACCATTCTTAGGGGTTTCTGACCAGGTCTAACACAAAACCAGCCTGTACAGTCTCATAATAATGGTAGAAGCTTTAAATATTGGATATATGAAGAAAAAGGGATGACTACCCTTAAAGTGAAAAGAAGATGTGGTTCAGATCAGAGCTGTGCAGTATCTGTGTCTTTGGTTTGGCATATGTAAAACACAAGTTTCCTCATGAGGCAGCTCATATAGATCTATTGTAAATTTTGGTTTAAGTTTAGATATGGGAGTCAGACAAAGATAAACTTTATCATCAATTATTGAAAGCTATGCAGAAAGCAACCATGCAACTTTTGAAAGCAGTTGATGCTACAAGTGACAAGTCATTATTAGAAATGAATTGAGCCTATACATAAGAAAACCAACAATTTGGAGTCGGCCTGTACAGTCACAGAAGCAGGCTAGATTCTTGAAATTTTGGATTTAAAAAGAAGAGAAGTTGTACTATCTTTGTTTTTTGATATGCAAATTGCTGATTTTCTTAGGCGAAGGCTCAATTTAAAACAACTTCAACCGATTTCAAAGCATCAACCACTTTCCGAAAATGCCTTGCAATCTTACAAATGATAATGAATGTAAAATCATGTTTGACCTTCCTATTTTATACTAAATCCTCATCATAAAATATTCTGCATGATTATGTCTCTGTCATTTTGTTTCAACAGGAAAACACATTAAGAAAACTTGCCCATTCAGTATACAAACATATTTTTCAGAAGCAAAAATTGAAAATTTCATTGGAAAATTATGGTTTTTTGGTAATATATTGGATCATAATATATATTGTTGGTACACGTTAGAACTGCCTTGCTGAGGCAGTTTTAACAAGTACCCACAATGTATGTTTTGGATAAAAAAAAAAGCAAAATAGGTGTACCCCTGCAAACCCCAGTTTTCTATATAAAAGTGGGGTATAAGGTGGTATATGTTATCTTGATGATGTCCACAAATTTTATACCCCATTAACTTGAACCCCACTTTTATATAGAAAAACTGGGGTTTACGGGGGTAACATTATGAAAACTTGCCCATGCAATACTCAGAGATTTGTAAAGTTGTAAAAAATGAAAATTTTCAATAGAAAATTTTTGATATTTTTCTTATTTTTGCTCAAAACATAGATTGTGGGTACATGTTAGAACCGCCTCCCTGAGGCGGTTCTAACGAGTACCCACAATCTATGTTTTGGAGCAAAAATAAGAAAAATATGTTTACCCCTGCATACCCCAGTTTTGCTATATAAAAGTGGGGTTTAAGGGGGTATTCTTTGCACGGACTTGTTTTCCTGATGTATACCTATTTTTCTGTTGATTATGGGTACACATTAGAATAGCCTCGGTGAGTTGGGTTCTAACGAGTATCCTCAATTTATGTTTTGAGCAAAAATATTAAAATTATCAAAATTTTTCCAATGAAATTTTCACCATTTTGAAGAAGCAAAAATCGCTGTATATTGCTTAGGCAAGTTTTTGTCATGTTTTAATTTAGAACTGGAGGAGTACAACAAAAAAAAGGCTGAGGTTGATAAGCTCGTCATAGAAAAAGATGAATTAAATAACCAACTTAGTGAGGCGTTGAAAAAGAATCAAGGTAATGCTTTATGTGCTCAACAAGTCTTGACTTGAGAAATTTGTCAAAACGAGTGGATACGAGACTAGGAGGAGAATTGATCAACTATAATTGTCAGTTCTCCATAAATTATGGTATGTCTTGGTTCTTAATAAGATAAAAAAAAATTAATGGAGTAGTACAGGTAAACCTCATTATAACACTATCTATGGAGTCCAGAGAATCAGACTGTGTTATAAGTGAATCATGTTATGTTGAGGTTGATTACTATAGACATATAGTGAAATAATCATTTTGGGAGCCATTACACAGTCGTGTTATATTGAAAACTGCATTATAATGAGGCTTATTATAATGAGGTTGAACTGCATGTTGAATTAACTCCTAGTTTTAAACAAATACACAAATACTAATGGCTAACATTTCGGTCTCTATGAAATGCAGAAGCTTTTGCCGCGCACAAGGTCAGTGGATGCATTGAGAGGCACACATTGCACAGCGTTGCTTTATATTTTGCATGCAACAGTTTTCAATAAACTTTTTTTTTTATTTTCAACCATAATTAGAAGGTCCCATCTTTTTGAAATTTAAAATTTTGCAAAAGTAAAATATGACAGTCAAAATAAGAAAAAAACAACAACATGTTTTCTGCAGATCTAACAGTAACACTGGAGAAAGAAGCGCTGACAACTCAGTCTTTAGAAGAAGAGAAGATTAAGACTATAAATAAACCACAGACAGATCCTGAATTTCTAGGGTAGGAAATACAAAAAAAACTTAACAATAGCTCCAAAAAGATTGAAAATGGCCATTGAATTCATAAATTGAAAAAAGTGGACTTATCAGCATAATCAGTAAATATTGAGTAATTATAGAGTAAGTAATTACATGTATTGAGTTAAAGTTGTCAGAATTACAAGCACAAGATGACTGTATAATGCTTTGGTCAGAATTAGGTCTGTACAGTTTGCATAAGGGCTGTGGCAAGATAAAATGGTCATTTCAACCTTTTCATATACATGTACAAAAACAATGCTTTGAGATATAGAGACAGTTTATGCCTCAGATAGTGGTACATGGTGGTAGCAAACTGGAAAGACAAATCCAATAATTTTGATTTAGTGACTGCGATGAAATATCAAAATAAATGCCTTAAAATGGCTAAATTTTGAGTGTACAATGTTTCCTGTATATTTTCAACAAATTTCATTTGCATTTTTTAACCCTTATCTAGCTCCAAAGCAGCACATATATAGCTTTATAACCTGGAGATATTACTGATGTTTGTTTTGATATATTGTTCATAATTTTATGGCAACTGATGCTCATATGACAAACGTTTGAACATTTGTGGTCGGATGTTACAAAAAGATTTTCAAAATTTGATAGCTTTTTATAAACCATTATAAAAATACCAAATATATGAATTGTGTAGTTGAAACTGTGGTATGTAATAGTCATGACATGTCTTTTTTTATACTTCAGGCTTTGGAAAGCTGACTACTAAGAGGAAAATTGATATCACTTTTTATATGCTATTTTTTAGGGTGTCCGAAACGGCCTGTATCATCCGAAGAGTGGCTGTTTTCTCTTACGCACAAAGTTATAAACAGTTCAGTTTACCTTTTTTTAATGGTAGATGAAAAACAGTATAAGAACACAAGGATTTTTTTTTGCTCTGTGTAAACCTTCGGAAAACATTGTTGTCGATCTGTGTCCGAAACAAATTTTTGTATCATCCGAAGAGTGCTTTTCACAAAATGTTGGTCTGTGATTTTGTTCTCTGTTTCTCTATTTTGTCTTTTTACCTAAGCTTTTCACAAATTAAGATGTGATGATTTGTAAGCCAAAAATCTTCTATCATAGTATGCTGAACTTTGAAAAAATGATTTTTAGAAATTCGGCTTCCTAAGTTCATTCTTAGGACACACATATAAAAATCATATAAAATTAATATGCAGTGATGAATAAGGAAACATATGAGTGATCATTGTTATGCTTTGGTTTTATTTAAATAATAGATGCATGTATTAAAATCTATATCATTCTTGGGTTTGTATCATCCGAAGAGCTCTTCGGACGATACATAGTACTCTTCGGACGATACAGCTCTTGAATTGTATCATCCGAAGAGTTCTATGTATCGTCCGAAGAGTTCACTTACAATTTTTAAAAAGATTGAAATGGAAAAAAGAAGCTTTTATAATAATGTAAGATATCTATCAAGTAGCTTTATGGTGTAAATTATGAAAAAAACATGAAAATGATTCAAAAGCTGTATCATCCGAAGAGCATTGTGTATCATCCGAAGAGCATTGTGTATCGTCCGAAGAGCATTTGTATCATCCGAAGAGCTGACTGTAATGCTTTACAAAAAAAAATTGCCCAATATCTTTTGGAAAGGTTTGGGTTGTAAGTCAGAGAAAACAATACCAACAACACATCCTTGAGTAAGACAGATGTTTGCATTCACTTCTCTCAGAACTAACCTAAAAAAAAACCTTTAAAAAATGTTACTTTGATACAGTACTTCAAAAGATGTGGAAATTAAATACATAAGCAAATTCAAAGCAACTTTGGTCCATGTTTGTTTTTTGGATAAAGGACTAAACTTATAATAAAACATGAAAAGACAAACAACACAGTTTTCATTCTTTCAGTTATTGGCTTTAAAAGGTGGTTGTAGCGTCCGAAGAGTTTTCAAGGGTTCATCTCGAAAAAAAGACACTGTCAGCAAATATGGCAAAAAGTTATCTTCTCATTACCATTTCTGGTTATGGCAGTGATTAGGCTATAACATAGTGCTAAAGAGATGATGATTTGAACAAGTTGAAAAATTGTCACCCAGGAAACACTTTTTGTCCATTTTATCTTGCCACAGCCCATAAGAATTTATCTCCAAAAATGATTTATTATTTTGGTTATCTGCTTCCAGTCATGTACCAAAGCACTACAAGATATACAACATTGGATAGTAATTTATAGATTTTATATGTATCAAACATGCCTTTTCATGCGTTAACCTTTGCCGATGCTCGAGGAAGTTGTTCGAACTCGAGGTCACCGAGCTGATGGGTCACACTGCCTCAGAGAGCTCGGCAAATATTAATGCACTGAAATAAGCATGCTTGATCATTATTCTATCATTTGCACAGCTATTAATTGAAAATCTTGTTTCAAATATCATTAACAGGAAAAAATTTCTTTAGCGTTAGCCATTTGTTTCTACGGAACACAGTGACATCATGTGACATTGACAAATGACATTGACGGATGTTAGCCAAAACCCATGTTCAAACGGCACATGAATTTTGTGATTTGAACATGGGTTTTGCTATTTGAATATGGCGTTCGGCCTAATGGAAAAAAGGCTTTATACAGCTATGCTTATAGATATTTAATAGAAATATCATTCTCAAATTCTCATTGTAGCAACTTCAGATGGAATTCCTCTGATCCATATTGCCATCATAGAATTTAGATTTGTCACACATATTTTGGGGAATTGATCAGAGTTTAATGTGCACAAAATGAGAGAAAATGCAGCTTAAAATATTTGTCGAAACTGAACCCAATCATTTCCCTTAAATGAGTTAATAAAACTATTATATTCAGTTTACAGGAGGAGTTGAGTGAAGCCCAGTCTCTGAAGCTACAGGAGAGGTGTACAGAGTTACAGCGAGAATACCAGCAACTTCAGCAGAGACTCTGGCAGAAACAGGTACAACAACGACAACAGCAGTTCAGACAACAGAAACAGCTACAACTGCAGCAGCAGCAGCAGAAAAAACAGCAGCGACAGTTTCAGCTCCAGAAAGAAAATGCTGTGAGACCAGCACAGCAAAGAAAGCAGCAACCGAAACTGTCTCAACAGCAGCAACAACAGCAACAACAACAACAACAAACACTACCACTGTCTCAGAATATGAACACCAACAACAATATGAAACAGCCTAGTCAGGTGAGATAAAACTTATAGTGAGGAAAGGTATTTCCTACTGCACAACAAATCGTAATAAGGGTTGTAATTGTTTTTCATGAAAGAAATCAACTTGCTTTTGATCTTAGTAGCATGAGACTTGCATTTTCGCTCTATCTCATTTGATACCTTAATGGGGCAGCTATCCTAATCAAACTTCTCCTGGGAAAGCCTCTCAAGAGGTAGTTTTCCAGAACTGTATGTACATTCCTTAGCCATTAA
Source organism: Rugalucina vietnamica (assembly GCA_964017185.1). Lineage (NCBI taxonomy): Eukaryota > Metazoa > Mollusca > Bivalvia > Lucinida > Lucinidae > Rugalucina > Rugalucina vietnamica. The sequence continues at coordinate 41,853,718 of OZ024870.1, forward strand.
ATACTGTTCTATGTGTAGACATAGTGCATGTGTCCCTCTTCAGAGCAGGGTTATGCCAAGGCAAGACTCTCGGGAAAGATTTTCAATCAGTACCTTTATTATTGATGTCTTGCAATTTTCTTATTGTGCAATATAAAATTTTGTTTCAGGAGTCTGACGATACCAATGAGTTCAGTCAGGAGCTACTCAGTGAAATGTTCAGTGACTCAGACAGCCCTTCTGATCAGGGTCACAGTACAGAGACCGGGGACCAATCTGTAACAGGGTCACAGAGCCAGTGCAGAGGTGTTGAAGAGGTCGTGCAGCCTTTAGGACAAAAACAGGTGTTCAAATCAGGTAGGAAATACATACTTGGTCGATGTTCTAAAATGATTTCTTGGCAATATCATTCAAATGTTTTTTTTAAAAGATAATGAAATATGTGTTTGTTCGACAAAGTTGATTAAGATCATTTTGTGACCTAGATTTTAATTTGTATAGAAGCAACTGCTTGTCATGGAAAGATCATTGTTTATTTGTATTAAGGCTTAACGTCCCAGTCAGCAATTTTTCAGTCATGTCGGGACGGAGCCAACTCTTCCTGGTTTTAACCTGTACTAAAGGGAGTTATAATGTGTCTTGCTCAAGGACACAACACGGTGGTGCCTGTGGGGATCAAACCCAGGACCTTTCGTTTCAGAGTCCGACGCTCTACCACTACGCCACCGCGCTTCCTAGGAAAGATCATTGATCTATATACACATAATAATGAAATATGTGTTTGTTATTAATAATATTGTGTATAAAGTCATCATACTTTTCAGGGTCAAGACCAAGAGTGCATTTCCAAGATGACTAACTCTTGAAGGACTAAATATGAAAGTGTATTAGAGTTGCTTATCTCACAGTTAAAAGAGACTGAGAGTCATCTTGTTGAAATTGGTTGTTATGATGCCGTTAGTTAACGATTCATTAAAATTGCAAACATGAATATTACAAGTCGATGCATGACATTTCGTCAAAAATGTGTTTTGTCGAAAATGTTGTAACTTCAAAACTATTCACCACAAAATTTTGAGATTTATTCCATAGAAGACTAGCCTATAGGTCCACATTTTGAGCCACCAACCACTATGGTATGGGTAGAGGTCTGGGCATGGGGACATTTTTGACAAATATATTTTTCGACGAAATGTCGCGGAGGCATTACAAGTACATGTTTTGTTGCAATGCAAAGGATTCTCACATTTTTGCAACAAAAAATAACAGTGTATTTGCTTTTGAAGCGTTAAGCTATCGAAGTTTTGAACAACTGGGCTCATAGATGTAGACTATATGGCTAAGTTTGGAGTCTGATCAGTTACTTGTTGCTTATGGCCTTGTACCACATAAGGGAACGCCCGTCAACATAGACTTGCATTTAATTAAAGAATTTTTTGTTTGTTTGTTTGATTTTTGCTTTACATCTCAGTCAACAGCTATGGTCATGTCGAGACATAAGGCAGTGAATGAGGCAGGGAAGAATTGTTTTTCGCTATGAAATGCAAAGCTACGCAAGTCTGCGTTGAGGGATTTTCGCTTATGCGTGATTAGGCCTTTACTGCCTAAATCACATAGTAATTCTGAGAACATCTGTGAATAAGGCATACATTTTCCCAAAAACTCAGATTAGAAGGGGACAAATTTTTTATATAATCTTGTGAATATGAAAGTTAATAAGGGCTATTCCAGTTGAACATAGGTACCCCGGGAAGACGGCACTTTAATAAACTTCTATCGTAGGCTCCTTCGTTGGTTAAAATACTTCTGTACGTGGTGGGAGTTGGAGAAAAATTGCTTCTATAGGAGGTGGGGTATTTTTTCGTGTTGAAAATCGGTTCTAAGGTGTAAAATTCAATGCAATGCATAGAAGCAAATTAAACAGACTAAAAACCTTTTGTTTGCCTGATCCGACTTCGATTTTTTCCTGTGAGAGTGCTCTCTGTCATGTTCACGCGGTGGGGTATGAAAGCCCCTGCCGAGCCGAGCTTTATAAAAGACCCTGCCGAGCCAGATTTTTGACTTGTAATCGCCAATAAAACTCAAAATATCAAAAATGAATGGTTTCATATGTTGAAATAGATAATATCGCACATATGTTAAAGACATTATTCGTCATGATTATCGTACTTTGAAAACCACATGTAATGACATTTTTCTATTTGACTGGTACAAAAGCTGAAATTTTCTAACAAATCCAATAAGTTTGGCAAATTAGCATAAAGTTCTGGGTTTATGTAAACGGTTTCCAATTATATAAAATTATTTCAAATGTTACAAAATATCATTCTGTATATTATTTTCCATGAAGATATCGAACTTTAAGCAATAATTAGTCAAAAACCTGGCTCGGCATAGTAAGCTTGGCAGCTCGGCTCGGCTCGGCAGGGACTTTCATACCCCACCCGTTCGCGCTATACTTCAAGGTGACTTGTGCAAAAAAACTGAATCAGGAAATTGTCAGCGATCAACGTTGTTTTTTTGGCATTTTAAGCCTAGAAAAGGCATTTGAACCAGGATTTTGATCAGAAATCACAATTACAGACCTGTTGAAAGCTAAAATGGCGGCTCATTGATGAATTTAATGATGTTTAGACACAAAACGTAGCGATATACAGACTTGTATCGCTCTCCAAAAGCAAGTATTAGCTTTTTGGAAAATGCAACATAGTGTTTTTTGAAGCCTGAAAAGTGGCCAAAAAGCGATTTTTTTTTGGCAGAAAAAAAAAAACAAACTCAGTGGCACACATTATTGGAAAAAGATAAATCTCAGCATGATAACGGTTTAGAGTGACGTTACACATATAATTAATTGGATATAGCCCATTGTTGAAAATAGGCACAATAATCATGAAAGCTGATGAGATTCAAACAAGCTTCCTTGTCCACATGGCTTGCTGATCAGGATGATAAAATGAAGATATATTTTCAAAAAATAGGTATTCAATCTTTATTATTTTAGTCAGAACATTATTTTAATGACTTTTGACAAAAATCACACAATACAGTTCCGTAAAACAGCAATACAAAAATTTACTTCTGTTCCTAAAAAATTCCCTCTTAATTTACTTCTATCCGTATTAAATTTTGCTTCTGTAGGAGGGTGTTTTATTGAAATGAATGGTTCTGTAGGTGGCTCAGTCGAGATGAAATTCACTTCTGTAGGTGGAGGGTCAAAATTCAAAGTGCCTTCTTCCCCCCGTACTTATGTTTTACTGGAATAGCCCTAAAGGCATTTATGAGCAACATATACCTTTTCATAAATAAAACAGATTTACTAATTTCATACAATATATATTGCACATTGATGCAGGTGTAGAGAGTGGATCGAATTCAGATAAAATCTACATGTACTTAAATTATTCAACAGAAATGTACAAAATTTAATAATGTAGATGGAATGATTCAGTTGCTCATGTTGGGAACAGTAAACCCACACAAAACAAACTTTTCAGTGGTATGACTACTGATTGCTTTATAGTAAAAAGGTTATTACTTTTTGCTGAATATTTTCCCTTGTTTGGGAATTTGATCAAGCTCACACACATTCAGGAACAGAATTGTTGAGTATAAGGAAGTTCAGTAATTACGCTATACACTTAAGTTGTTCAGTAGTTTTATACATGTATCTTTGTATTATCTACATGTGCATGTTACAACTATGAGGGCTGTGGGGAAAGTTTTAAGACTCTATCTGTATCTCAAAATCATTTATATGCTTTACAATAAAAGACATACTGATATACAGATAAAAGATTCATGAATAAACTGTGGAAAAAATTTGAATAAAAAATGTATGCTGTTGGAGATTTTTGTCTCCAAGGTAGCTGAGGTAGTGCTTCTTGGAGCACTTTGAATTTGACATTTTCAAAAACAAATGAGCACAAATTGAAAATCTGGCTCTTCAAAGCAGCAACAAGTTGCATGTGTCATGGCATCATCTGTTGAAACGTTTTGCGAAATTTCCGATAAAAATGTTGCTACGGCTTACTGAAGTTTTCATGTCATCAAAATGTTGGATAAAATGCGACATTGACACAACACATTAAGCAGCGCCTTACTACCAAACAGTGTATGCATGCCAAGTCGCACACATAATTTGTTATCAGTTTATTGTTGGCTAAATCAAATCCAGGATATGTTTTATTATTATTTGTTTGCAACTGCAAAGATTTGAGCAAAAATACGGATAATTGGGGGAAGGGCAACAGACAGTCCAATGTGTGAGGGAAAAAGTAGCAAACTTAAAATTGGCAAGTGGGAGCTGGCTACATGAGAACTGGCCTGTATTCTTTATATTAAAATAAATGTTGTTCTCAGAATAATCAAATATAGCATATTACATGTATCATCGAATGTTAGTGTCAAATGGGCTTGAAAGCTTGTAACAGATGTGACATTGTTGATGTCAAAGTGCTCCGGGATTAGTAACATACAGATACTAAAATGAGTAAATGAACAGGTTCCAGATAAGCTATTGTTCTGAAATTCTCAGCAATTACTCATGATATATTGCCATGTTCCTGTGTACAATTTCAATTAATTCCTTTTAGCAGTTACTGAGATAAAGACACAGTCTCAAAACTTTTCAATATCAACAGTTTCCAGTCATGTTGTCCAGTGATGGAGCAACCATTTCCTGGGTATTACAGCAGTAGAAGAATAAGTTTGGCAGGAACAAACATTGTATTTAAATTCATTGGCAAAGTTATGATGATTGCCCAATCAACTTGCCAACATAGAAATAATCTTCCTAGCAATCTTCAATAATTCTTCATGTGGTGATTGGTTTATAAAGCAAGTGAGGTTGATACTCGATTGAAATCAGCAGGTTTGGTCTCTTATTGTTGGTTCTCTTCACGGTTGACCAGAGCTTGATTTAAATTGTGGAAGAGTGGGAAAAATAAGTTTGGCAACTCTGACCAATTTTAACATTTAGAAGTACACAAAGAACCAATCATTCACTTTGGCCAAAGTTTTTCTTTCACTGTAATCAGTTCTGTGTGGAGTTAATTTGTCTTTTCAGAACCCAACCAGGTGCTGGTGGGTTTCAAACATGCAGCCTTTCGATTCTGAGGATCTACCTCTAAGCTATTACACTCCCTGTGCATCTTCGGTGGTCAGCAGCTGTATTATGTAGTCATGAATACAGCCTGACATCAGGAAAACATGTCCATGCAATGAATACCCCCTTTAACCCACTTTATATAGCAAAACTGGGGTATGCAGGGGTATACCTATTTTTCTTATTTTTGCTCAAAAACACAGATTGTGGGTACTCGTTAGAACCGCCTCGATAAGGTGGTTCTAATGTGTACCCACAATCTATGTTTTGAGCAAAAATAAGAAAAATATCAAAAAATTTCTAGTGAAAATTTTCAATTGAGGAAAATTCAGTATGTGTATACATATTACATGGGCATGTTTTCGTAATGTTAGGCTACAACACAATTTTTTTAGAAGTTTATATATCATTCTAACAAGAGCACATATGGCACCACGCAAGCCAAGGATAAGATGCTCTATTTGTTCATTCAATACACCAGTGTCTTTATACATTGCTATCAGTTTTATGAGGCATCTGAACACTATTTCTTAGAACAAATGAGCCATGATGCAAGAAAATCAGCATTTTGCATATGCGTAAACAAAGGCACAGATCAGCTTTGCAGTAACTGTGAAGCTGATCAGCGCCTTTGTTTTCGCTACAGGGATAGTATGATTTTTCTCCTTTCTAAATCTGAAATTTCCAGCCTCTAGCTGTCCTCTGTGGCTGTGTCGGATCTGTTCAAAAACCAGAATGTTAGATTTCTCATGATAAGCTCAAATACAGTAGTTTGTGTTGTGACACAAACATTGTGTGGTAAACAATGTTGGTATTGAGTACTAACTAGTCATGAAGATATTTATTTTAGTTGCTGTTATGTTTGTTAATCATTGTTGTTATTGTTATCAAACTTTCAATAAACGTTTAAACTTTCAAGGACTATTTTGTTAATGCTATAAATTATAATGTTTATGTCAGAGATTCAGTCATCAGTCTTTGTGAAATCTCATTTCAGCTGCAGGACAGCTGTCTGGCCGCCTGCAATTTTTTGCTGGTCAAAATCCAATTTTGTAGGACAGTTCTGCATATAATCATTGAAATTTTGGCAATTTTTGCCGGACATTGTCTGACAGAATGAAATATTTTGTCAGACAGAATGGAATTTTGCCGGTTCACTTTTCGTGAAGACTGAGTCATTCATGCACTTTCAAAAGTTTTTTGACAAATTATGTAACAAAGTTGATCCTCATGTCCATGTTCTTTCATGAAGATTTTGTTATGAAAGTATTCCACAGCCATTCTTCCTATTCAGCTGATTCAAGAATATTTGTCATTAATATTCACAAAGTAATATCAGCATCTTTAAGGCTTGCTCAGAGACAGTGTGGCTCGGCTAATTGACCAACTCAACATGACTTAAGCGATTGATTGTGGACAAAAGTACTAATTCAAACAAAACAAATGAGTCCTGTCATGAAACAAGTAGCCCAAAGGGCAACGTTCCCTCACCTGAGAGTCAACAAGTACAGTACTGGAGAACAGAGAAGTAGATGAGTTTTTACCATATATGGTCATGGCGGCCATCTTGGTCATGTAACCTGAATTTATTATATACATATTAGTTACCCCTTCCTATAGATGCTTCATATAAAATTTGGCTTTGATTGGCCAAGTGGTTTCAGAGATCTTTGTAAATATGGACAGATTTCCCCAAAACTAGAAAATGTGTTTATGAAACACTATGCCCCCAACTGGTAAGTCACTTTCAAGAGGTAAAAATGTCCAAAAAGTTCAAATTGTAAAAAAAAAGTGACAAAAATTAATCTGAGGAGTATATCCCAACCACATGCATATCTTCAAAGCATGGTCACAATGTTTGCAAAGTTTCAAAAGTATCGGTATAAAATTGTAGGAGGAGTTGCGCACACAAGGTACCCTCTATCCATTCACTAAAATGCCCGAAAAAATGACTAAGTTCAAATTGTGAAAAAAAATGACAAAAAATTGTGAAAAAAATGACAAAAAATAATCCAAGGATTATATCCACATGCATATCTTCAGACCATGCCCATGACCCTTGTAAAGTTTTAAATAAATTAATTGGCATGAAGCTGTAGGAGGAGTTGTGCACACAAGGTACCCACTGCCCATTCACTTCCATTGTGAAAATGCCCGAAAAATGGCTAAGTTCAAATTGCAAAAAAAGTGACAAAAATTAATCTGAGGATTATATCCAAACCACATGCATATCTTCAAAGCATGGTCACAACATCTGTAAAGTTTCAAGAGAATCGGAATAAAACTGTAGGAGAAGTTGCGCACACAAGGTACCCACTATCAATTCACTTTATCAAGAATTAAAACAGGAAATAACTCTCACAGAATGGGCCCCTAGCCCCTTGAATTTACCTGAAAGAAAAAATACGGGTCCTCTTAATTTTCATATACAAACTACATACCAAATTTCAAGATCCTAGCTCTAACGGTTCCTGACCGAGTGCTCACGCATCACAGACAGACTGACTGACTGACTGCACCGGACAGACCCAAACCAATATGCCCCCTCAACTTCTTCGAACCATATGGGACCTACCTGTTGCCATGAAAACCATAGTTCTCATCCAATTTTTCGAGCAATTTCCCACCCCATTCATGTAAAATTTGATTGCAATAGACCTACTAGTCTTGGAGAAATTCATATTTGAAAGTGTTAACTGATGAATGGACAAAGACTGGTCCTTTAAGCACACCTTTTGAACCTTAGGCTCAAGTGAGCTAAAACCTTGCAGAGGCAGAGATCTGCTAGGCTACCTGATAAGCTGAGCTGCTCCCTTGTTTTACATTGCATTGATATGATAATCTCTGAATTTGAAATCTGACACTTCAAACCTCAAGCAATCTTCAAAACATAAACACTAAGGTTTACATCTGATGGAAAGCATGCCTGAGTGATATAAACAAAAATCTCTTTGAATGATATAAACTGGTCAGTAAGTCTACGGCTTAAGATTACATGTATTAACTAGAATTTGTTTTCTATGTGAAAACTGATGTCTCCCCCCTTTCTGCGTGCATGTCCAAAATATGCAAGCAAGAGTTATAGTTCTTGTGCATCACAATCCTGTCATTCTGTTTTATAAGTGTACCAAGTTTCATTGAAATATCTCTTACGGTTTTCAAGTTATAGAAGGGGCACGAAAGTGTTTGAAAAATAATCAAAGGGAAATAACTCCAAAGGATATGAAAGCAAGAGTAATGATTCTTGTGCATCATGCTTTATAATTGTACCATGTTTCATTGAAAAATCTCTAATGGTTTTTGAGTTATAGAGCAGACACGAAATTGAATGAAAAATTATCAAAGGGAAATAACTCCAAAGATATGCAAGCAAGAGTTATGGTTCTTTAGCTTGACACATCATCTCATCGTGCTTTATAAGTGTACCAAGTTTCATTGAAATATTTCTTATGGTTTTCAAGTTATAGAGTGGACATGAAATTGTATGGAAAAATAATCAAAGGGAAATAACTCCAAAGATATGAAAGCAAGAGTTATAATTCTTGTCCATGACACATCGTCTCATCATGCTTTTTATGTGTACCAAGTTTCACTGAAATTTCTCTTACGGTTTTCAAGTTATAGGGTGGACACGAAATTGTATGGAAAATAATCAAAGGGAAATTACTCCAAAGATATGCAAGCAAGAGTTATGGTTCTTTAGCATGACACGTAATCTCATCGTGCTTTATAAGTGTACCAAGTTTCATTGAAATAACTCATACGATTTTTGAGTTATAAAGCGGACACGAAATTGCATGGAAAATAATCAAAGGGAAATAACTCATAAAATACTCAAGCCAGAGTTATGGTTTTTGTGCATGACACATCGTCTGATCGTGCTCAATAAGTGTACCAAGTTTTATTGAAAAATCTTAACCGGTTTTCAAGTTATACAGCGGACACGAAATTGTATCGAAAATAATCAAAGGGAAATAACTCCAAAAATACTCAAGCCAGAGTTATGGTTCTTATGCATGACACATCGTCTCGTCGTGGTCTACAAGTGTACCAAGTTTCATTGAAAAATCTTTAACGGTTTTCAAGTTATACAGCGGACACGAAATTGTATCGAAAATAATCAAAGGGAAATAACTCCAAAAATACTCAAGCTAGAGTTATGGTTCTTGTGCATGACACATCGTCTCTCCGTGGTTTACAAGTGTACCAAGTTTCATTGAAAAATCTTTAACGGTTTTCAAGTTATAGAGCGGACACGATTTGTGACGGACAGACGGACGGACGGACAGACGGATGGACAGACGCACGGGGAAAAACAATATGTCTCCCGACCCTGTCGGGGGGAGACATAATGAAATAGCTGTAGGTATAGCATTTCTACCAATGTAGCAAAAATCATTTGCATATTGTGTTTTCATCATATATTGTTAAGGCAAAAGTTGTTTTGCATTAATATTGTTTGTCAAATCCTACAAGGGGTATTAAAATGTACTTCATTACCTTAAACACATGTGCACACACGCACGCACACACACAAACTAGATTCCAACAGCACACTAAGACAGCATATTGTAGACAAAGGTTTAATAATTGATAATAAGACATGTTTCATTTTCTAGGAAAATATACATCCTTTTATTCATCTCATTATTAAAACAATCATTAATGCTAAAGAGATAATATAAAACTAGTCATTAACTAAGGTTAGAAAGATAAAACATATTAGTCCTGTAGCCATCTTGGCTATTTGAGGTGGACCTGGATTTAAAGTACATAGAAAATGTTTTTACATATTTGGAAAGGTGAGGTCTTCTGCATTAAGAATCCGATGGGTGACATCTTGTCACCATTGAGCAATTTGAGAAATTCAAGATGGCATCCAAGATGGCTGCCCATATACAGAAAATGCTATTTTCCTGTGAAATAATCATGTTTTGTCAGACTTTTAGACCTGAAATCACTTGTATTAAAAAGCTGAATTAATTGTACATTAAAATGAGTCCAAGAAAATATACTCTGTAAAGGAGGCATCAAAGATGGCTGTCAAAACTAAGGAAAAATGCAATATTTGAAAGCGGTGCCTTCGAAAATTCAAAATTTTCAAACCAAACAACTTGGTGGCAAATTTGTTAACGTTTATGGATTCAGTGGATGGCATCTGGTCACCATTGAGCAAATTAAGAAATTCAAGATGGCATTTAAGATGGCTTCCCGTATATGGCAAAAGTAATGGAAATATTCATGTTTTGTCATATTTAACACCTGAAATCAGTGCAATTAATACCATGTTAGGAGTGCATCTAAGATAGCCACCACAGTAAAGGAAACTTTTACAATTTTTGATTTGTTTGTTTGTTTGTTTGTTTGTTTTGTTGCTTTACGCCCAAGTCACCCGATATTGTCATGCTGGGATATTACTACCATTTCCAACACTGGGATGCCATGACATCTGAAACATACTCAAACTACAACCACTTAATTAAACAATTTATGCGTATAAATGTAGATGCACATTAGGATCTCAGTCTTGTTTGTATTTGTCTAAACCTCTTTTTTCAGGCGGGTTCAGACCAGTTATCAAAAGGCTGGTCAGTTAGTTTTATCTGTAAACACAAGCAGGCCATATTTCTCTCACAACCTAAAATGACAGGTAATATTTCCTTTTGAGCTGCATGCGTAATACTACAGAAGGGTGGTCAAGAGGGAATGGGAGCCCGCCCATCGGATCAAGAGAAATATATTAGCTGCTTTTGTCTCCAGGCAAAGTTTTAAAAAATCTACTGAATGACCATCTGATTAATGGGTTACAGCACAGAAGGCCTTAGCCTGCCCATTGAAAGTGGTTACAGTAAAACCATCCATACAAGTAAGCCTTAGCTGTTAACTTAGGTGGTTATATTTTCAAGCACATACTGAGAGTCATGTGATCCTAAAATTTGGTAGAAGTCTCGGCATGACCATAGCTGTTGAGTTGGACATAAAGCACCAGCACAAGCAAACAAACAAACAAGTATTGTGGTCACTCTCACATAGTATTAAAGTCAAAGTTCTGTTGACAAATCACTGCAAAATACAGGGACATGTAGTTCACAGCGACCTACACTAAAAATTATGGTTCAAAAATTGGAGTTCAATGTCTCATTATCTATAGGCCCACATACATGTATCTTTTCTCATATACATGTACATGTACATATCTTTTATTCTGGAAGACAGACAGCAAAGTCTGGAAATGTAGATCCAAGTGACCTATGATTATGATTTTAGGGGGCAGGCTGTAACTAATGTTGTAAGACTTGGATCCCAATCCCTTTGTCTTTGAGATAAATATGTGTAAAGTATGATTACTGTAAAAGCATGTACTCCTATTGATGGAAAGTCATTAGCTGATAACTAATATGGAACATGATACTAGAAGACCTGGGCAGTATACCAACATCATGCAAAGAGATTTCACCATTTCCACTTAAGCTGTTAAGAAAGCTGCCAAATATCAAGTGGCAAGACAAGATTCCAGACACGGAGGTCCTGAAGAAAGCAAGAATGCAAAGCATGAATACAGTCTTAAAGCTAGCACAGCTAAGATGGACTGGCCATGTTATAAGCATGCCGGATGCGTGACTTCCAAAGAAAGTTTTCTATGAAGAACTACAGGAGGGAAATCGCTCTTAAAGTGGCCAGAAGAAACGCTACAAAGACACTCTCAAAGCCTCTCTGAAGGATTTCGATATACCAATGGGTTCTTGGGAACAGACTGCACAGGAGCGATCAAAGTGGCGAGGTCTCATCAACGAAGGAGCAGCTCTCTATGAAAAAATAGAGAATCTGTGAAGCTGAAAGAAAGCGCAGAAAATGCAAAGCCAAGACCAATGGGCCATCAGCAGCTTCCATCACTTACATTGACTTGCTCTACTTGCGACCGACAGTTTAGAGCTAGAATTGGCCTAGTCAGCCATCAAAGAACTCACCACCACACATGAACCTTATTCAAGAAATAATGATGATCTATCTCATTAGTGAGGGACGATGTCTTGAAAACAATAAAGGGAATGGGAAACAATATTTGATATCATAGTTTTGAGCCAAAACAGACATTTTCAGAACAGTTTCAAATTATGGAGGGCGAGTAATTTGCAATAAAGCACTGATACTGTGTTTGTCTTACTGGTACATGTATGTTAATCTGCAGGAGGCATTACCATATTAAATATTCTACATGATGACCACAAGAATACTTTTATCTATTCGGACTTATTCTTTGACTGATGTTTACAAAAACTGCCACCTTACTAATTGATTTGAGTAATTCTTTAGTTTCAGCATCAGCACTTTTCAATATTGCATTTTCCTTTATTCTGGCGGACATTTTAGATGATCTCCTTTGAACTAGTTTCAATGTACACAGACTAGTTCAGCCTTTGAATGCGAGTAATTTCAGGTCTTACATCTGTCAAAACACGATTATTTACATGGCAATTACTGTTCTCTGTATAGGGGCAACTATCCTGAATGCCATCTTGAATTTCTCAAAGTGTTCAATGGTGATAAGATGACATCCATCGGAGTCTTAAATGTTAACAAAATGCCACCAATATTGTTAAACTGTTTGGTTTAAGAAATTATTTAGTCTTGAAATTACCTCTTTTCAATAATGTAATTTCTTTAATTCTGGCAGCCATCTTGGATGCTCTCCGTACATTGTCCGTTTTCTTGCGCTAATTTCAATGTACATTTGATTCAGCTTTCAAATACAAGTGATCCCATATTTAAAAGTCTCTCAAAATATGATTATGTCCATGGAAACTACTGTTTTTCATATACATGTACGAGCAGCCATCTTGGAAGCCATCTTGAATTTCTCAAATTGCTCAATGGTGACAAGATGTCACCCGCCGGATTCTTAATGTAGAAGACCTCAGCTTTCCAAATATGTAAAAACATTTTCTATGTACTCTAAATCCAGGTCCACTGAAGGTTCTGCCGGACTATATACAAAGTTGCTGTATACAATAATCACAGATGTAGCTACAAACAATGAGCCTCATCATAATTTAAGGAACGTTTAGCTTCATGAATACAGTACAATCATATTATTTGATATTACATATAAATAGCCATCTGTGGCTTCATGGCCTGGTTTGTGCAAAATCTAGTAAAAAAAAAGCAATATTGCCTGAAAGCCAGGACATGAGATTTTGTAACATGTCATGCTCAACTCAGCTGAGGCTAAAATTAATCCTGCTCAAAAATGTTAAAACTTTAACATTGATGAGCGTGATAATTGGCTTTGTTGATCTGAACATAAAATTTTGACTGGCTTAAGTCCATTCAGTATTAAGGAGCAATTTAAATTTCATGCACTGCTGAGTTGGGCATGAAAAATATATTATAACCTCATAGCCTGGTTTTGTAGCAACATGGATCATTTCAAGAATACTTTCAACTCAAAGGATCTGCCAGCAGAACTTGGTTTGTTTAAAATTAGCAACTCTGGTTTTTCTCATCTACTTCAACACTTTAAACACTCTGGAAATTATAGCAACCATAACTATAAAAAAAGAAATCTCTTTTCCTATGAAAATAGTGTTATTCAATTTTGAAAGATTTAATTAAGTTGATAGTAATACATATGAGCCGCATCATGAGAAAAGCGGATTTTTGCCTATGCAAAAACAAAGGCACAGACCAGCTTCGCAGTTGAAGCTGATGAGTGCCTTTGTTCTCACTATATAGATAGTACTATCACTCTCCTTCATTAATACAAAATTTCAAGATTCTAGCCTTTTTCTGTCACTGTACAAGCTGGTTTGTGTCAGAGCTGGTTGGAAACCCAGAAGACCATTTTTCTCATGTCGCAGCTCATATAATGATCATAGTGTTAACAAAGCAATCCAGATAAAATGTTCACATAGCAATTTCACTTTTTCAATGATCAGAACGTTAACTGAGAAGCATCATAAGAAAACCTGCTTTTAGCCTTGTTTCTTCCAATATAAAAGGTCTCATTCTTCCAACAACAAAATTTACAGTCAAATTGGTTGAAAGTATAGGGATCAACCATGGTTTTCAGTGTTCAAACATTTGATTGATCACAAGGAAGGTGTTTGAACACAAGGCCGAAGGCCGTGTGTTGAAACCCCTTACGAGTGGTCCAGCGAATGTTTGAACACTGAAACAAAACATAGTTCTTGCATTTTCACATCTATTCACTTAAAATCTCTTGAAAGTAACATTTTGAACAATGTAAAAATCACCAAAAACCACGGAGCTTCTTCAGTGTCGGCCATCTTGCTTCTACGGAACACAATGATGTCAAGTCGCATTGATCGATGCGTCAATGGATTTAAGCCAAAACCAATGTTCAAATGGCATGTGAATCTCAAGATTTGAACATGGGTTTTGTTGTTTGAACATGGCTTCCAACCTTCTTGAAAATGGATTCAAACAACAATGTGCATAGAACATAGATATCTATGCAAGAATAGTGCTTTTTGAAGTTCTACCAAACATTGATGAAAATTTTCAGACAGAATTCAAGGTCAAATAGTCAGTCAGATTCAAAAACCTATTGAACAGTATGGTCATTGAAAAGACATGCAAGTGGCAAAATTACAGAACTGAAATGAGCCCTGTCATGAGAAAACAGGATTACTGCCTATGCGAAAACAAAAGCTGCGAAGGTGATCACTGCCTTTGTTTTTGCTACTCGGACAGTACAATTTCTCTTCCTAAATCCAAAATTTCAAGCTTCTAGCCACCTTCTGTATCTGTTTAGGCCGGTTTGTGTCAGACCTGGTCGGACACCCCGAAGACAGGTTTTCTCGCGCCGTGGCTCAAATATTAGGCCGTGGCTCAAATATTAGTCGCAGTTACATTAAATAAGTTTGACCTTACACTGGATTGTAATTCGCAAGCATTTTGCTTATTCCTTGTATTCATTAGAATTCCGAAAAAAAATCACTCAGTAATGGAATTTAAGTCACAGTGACCTAGATTTATTTTGAGTCAAGCAATCTAAAAACTGCCCTAGCACTATTAATTGTATATACAAAGAAAACATTTTTTGAACTGAAAATAAAATTGTTGTCGCAGATGTTATCATGACGTACATGTGTGGTCATAGCACTTATTACACGACCTTATCCATTGGAAAACAGTGATGTCATATGATAGGTAACTATAAGAAGTTGAGCGAGCACAAACCATTATTGGAATTATTATTAATTTTACTATAAATGATCATGAACTGAACTATACAGAAATTTAAGCAAGTTAGTAAAAGAAAATTCTTCATCTATGGCACATTGACCAATGTAAGTAAGTAAGTAACCTTATTTAACGAGGGGGGGGGGGGGGCTCAATACAATATACATCAGGAAAACGTCCGTGTCCGTGCAATGAATACCCCCTTGAACCCCACTTTATATAACAAAACTGGGGTATGGAGGGGTATACCTATTTTTCTTATTTTTGCTCCAAAACATATATTGTGGGTACTCGTTAGAACCGCCTCGCTGAGGCGGTTCTAACGAGTACCCACAATCTATGTTTTGAGCAAAAATAAGAAAATTATAAAAAAAAATTCCGCTGAAAATTATCGATTTTTGACCTAAAAAAATTACTGTATATCATAAAGGCATGTTTTCGTAATGCAACACATATCAGTCAAGACAATAAACATAACTGGTATCAGATTTACAGAATTAAATAAGTCGTGAAAAATCCTGTCCTCAGTGAAAGAAATCTACCTAATGAAAATGAGATATAATGCTAAAAAGTCATTGAGGCTATGATAATAATGACACAGTCAGCCTTTAGCTTTTCATGTAAGCAAAAACAGGCAATCTTATGTCGTGGCTCAATCATTTAATAATAGAAAATTAAGAGATGAACTAGTATGAGATTTACAAACATCACAAAAACATGTCCATGTAATGTATACCCCTTTAAACCCCACCTTTATATAACAAAACTGGGGTATGCAGGGTATACCTATTTTGCTTATTTTTGCTCCAAAACATAGATTGTGGGTAGTCTTTAGAACTGCCTCGGCAAGGCGGCTCTAACGTGTACCCACAATCTATGTTTTGAGTAAAAATAAGAAAAATATCAAAAATTTTCTACTGAAAATTTTCATTTTTAAAACTTTAAAAAATCTCTGTATATTTCATGGGCAAGTTTTCGTAATGTGGAGGTAGACATTTCAAGATTTCATCCATTGTAAGCAATGTTTAGAAAACGATTGAATGGTATCAGAATTCTTTATCCACAAGGGAATACTATTCCACACAAGATAGACTGTTTTTAGATAAATTTATTTTAGGTTTAGGTATTAAAATTTCTGTTAGAGGTTGATCTCAAATTTAACTGTGAGGAATTCAAATTTTGCATATCACCTCTCATCTGAAACAAATCTATGACACTTTGACAGAATGTCATCCAATCCACATAATCAGTAAAACCGCTAATCAGTAATTAAACCAGCTATTTGCAAGTCTGTGACATATACAGTGTAACAATCAAATTTTAATTGCATATCTAATATCAAACTAGCACTGTCTTGTCGGGAAAAAGATTAAGATATAAAATTCTGATCTGTAACAGTAACATGAGCCTCTTCAAAAGAAAAAGAGTTATACCATATGTACAAAATAACTTGAGCCACAGCATAAGAAAACCAGCAAAATATCTGGTCAAAAACAAAGGCGCAGATCAGCTTCGCGGTAACCGCGAAACTGATCAGCGCCTTTGTTTTTCGCTACATGGATAGTACAATCCCTCTTCTACTTAAATACAAAATTTCAAGCCTCTTACCATGTTCTGTGACTGCACAGCCCTGTTTGTGTCGGACCTGGTCGGAACCCAAATTGTTGGTTTTCTCACGCACAGGCTCACTTATAAAACATCAATATGTTCACAGACAAACATCTGGCCCCAAGGATTTAAAACTTGTTTTAAGGTCATCTGAGTTCAGCATGAAATTTATCCTGCTCAGAAACAACTTTGTTGTTGGCATTTTGAAATTTATTAACAGGATAATTTTCTAGCTTTGGTGATCTAAATTTGAAGAGTGGGGGGGGGGGGGGGCTCTCTGAAGTTTAAATTAAGGGTGGCTATTAAAAGGTTGTTTTTAGATTTTCAGCCAAGTGGAGCACCAAAAAAGTTTTATAACTTCAGAACCTGGTCCCAAAGTTATAAAACTTTTTTCATGCTCAAATCAGCAGGATAAAATTTAAACTACTCATAATTGACAAAAAAGCCCAAATAAATTGAAATTTCATGTTTAGATCACAGAAGCCTGTAATTTATCTTGCTTATAATATTATAAATGTTAAAATGCCAACAACTGTTGACATTTTAACATTTATGAGCAGGATAAATTTTAGCATTTTGAGCTGAGCATAAAAAAAGTTTTATAAGCTAAGAAGCTGGTCATTGCTGCACAGTTAATAGTCAGTCTTTGAAGCTTCTCTTGACAGCTGGTACAATTGAGCCGCCTCGTGGGAAAACCAACAATGTGGTTTCCGATCAGGTCTGACACAAATCGGGCTGTACAGTCACATAAGCAGACTAGAAGCTTGAAATTTCGGATTTAAGAAGAAGAGGTAGTGCACTATCCGTGTAGCGAAAACAAAGACGCTGATCAGCTTCGCGTTTACTGCAAAGCTGATCTGCATCTTTGTTTTCGCATATGCAGATTGTTGGTTTTCCCATGTGGCGGCTCATTTCTCAAGGAATTTAGCCTAAAATCAGGATGCAAGAACATAATTGAATATCTACACTTAGCAACTCTGAGCAATAAAACCTGTTGTTATGGTTATTATGGGACATTTTTTTTCTTCGCTAAACACCTAGGACTACATATATATACCAGGATGTAGACTACCTACTAGTCTGTAAAACATATTATTGTGATATGGTTTTCGTTTTCATTTTTTTCTCTATATTGAAATTTAGATTCAGAGTCTAGCTAGTCTATCAATGAATTTTTCTCCAATAGACTTGGCTGAGCTTTATCGAGCCCCATCTATAGACTAGACTAGCCACAGAGATTGAAAAAAAAAAAGAAAAATATGAAAAGCGTTCTAAAGTTTCTTAATTTTTAAGCATTGGGCTAGGCTAACAGGGATGAGTAATACAATAACACTTAAAAATTAATTAATTCCTTGTTGTACTTTTAAGGGAAACAACTTTTTTATATAAATGTGAGAAACGCCTGATACTTGATATGTGACTATATGAGCCTTTGCATGAGAAAACCTGCTTTTCTCAAATGCAAAATGAATACAAAATTTAATGCAAAACAAAGACACTCATCACAGTGATCAGCTGTGCAGTTCAGCACAGCTGGTCAATATCTTTGTTTTCGTTTCACAGACTGTACCATCCCTCTTCTTAAAATCTGAAATTTCAAGATTCTAGCCTTCCTGTGTAACTGTACAGGCCTGTTTGTGTTGGACCTGGTTGGAAACACCTAGGACAGGTTTTCTCATGACACAGCTCATATACATGTACAGTTTGAATAGTTTGAATGTGAACAAACCTTTGAATGTATTATAATACTTGATATTTTTACTTCCTCGCTATGCAAAAAATGGGTGTAATTAGTTCATTCAAATAGACTTTTTTCAAGATTGTTAAGCATATTCCCCCTCTTAAAAATATACATCAAAAACTTGTTTACTGCAATGTGGTATTTTCATCAGGAAAACATGTCTGTGACGTGTATACCCCCTTGAACCCCACTTTTATATGGCAAAACTGGGGTATGCAGGGGTATACCTATTTTTCATATTTTTGCTCCAAAACATAGATTGTGGGTACTCGTTAGAACCGCCTCATCACCCACAATCTATGTTTTGGGGAAACATAAGAAAAATATCAAAAAATTTCTACTGAAAATTCTTAATGTTTACCTTTTAAGAAAAATGTGTTTATTACATGGGCAAGTTTTCATAATGAGTGCCAAATCCTCCTTGAAGAGCAGTTTGATCAGACCCTGCACTATTTCCATGCATTGTCTGCATTTGTTTAAGTCATTTTAATAAGCTTTATTGTAAAGCAGACTTACTTTAAACCTTTAAAGTTTTAGATTTCATTACGTGCTACACCCTATTTGGTACTTCCCCTTTTATGAATACATTTGTTATAATGAATAAAATAAGACTCTTGGAGACAAAACTTGTCTAACATGTGAGAGGAATGTCTTTCTGTTGGCTATTTACAGATTTGTTATAAGTAACCATACTTTAAACAGAAAATAATAAGAGCTAAAATGGTCTTCAGAGTTTCCGACCAGGTCAGACGCAAATTGGGCTGTGCACTGTGCAGTAATATAAAATGGCTAGAAGTTTGACGTTTTGAGTGTAAGTAGAAGAGGAATTGTACAATCTGTGTAGCGAAAAAAACAAAGGAGCTGATCAGCTGTGCAGTTACTGCACAGCTGATCTGCGCCTTTGTTTTCGCAAATGCAAAATTCCTGTTTTCTCATGACACAGCTCAAAAGGTATAAAGCTGATAAGCTGATATGCTCCACTGCTGTTTCTTCATGGGTAAAACATAATGCGCATTTTGTTGTAATAATAATAATTTCATTTTTTAAAAAGTTGGGGGTTTGTCCCTAATTGCAACTACCGGTAACTGAAAGGTATGCACAGTTTAAGGAAGAAGAAGACTGGTTCACTATCTAATTTCACTGAAAGTTTGGTTGTCTGTTTTTGGTGCATTACAGCTTTAATAGAGTTCATAAGAAGTATACTAATAAACTATATATCCTTGTTAGTTTGGCCTACTTAGAAAAACTTCCCCTTCTTAAGTTACATATACCCCATGATTTACCATATATTCATAAATATTGAAAGCAAAATTCTTTGACACTTGCTTCAATAAATGAGCCGCCTCATATTAGGTGGATTCTCATCCAATAATGTTTCCCATTCTTTGCTCCCTCACTAGCTCCCTGAAGAAAAATTACCTTTCTCCCCAGCTCTCTAAAATGTTTTTCCTCAGCCCCCTGCTCCCTAAAACCCCTTTCTCCCCAGCTCTCTAAAATGTTTTTCCTCAGCCCCCTGCTCCCTAAAACCCCAAAAAGTTATGCTTTCTCCCCAAATCCCTGAAAATAAATGACCCTTCTCCCCAAATCCCTGAAAATAAATAGCCCTTCTCCCTGAATCCCCAAAACCCCTGGGAGGGCCTCAGGTAAATAAAACTATCATAGTGATATGGTAGAGAACACACTTCAGGACCTGGCCCCCGAGGATATAAAATAAAACTTTTTTCAGGCTCAACTCCGCTGAGCACAAAATTTAGAATGCTCCTAAATGACGAAATAGCCCTAATAATTGTAATTTCATGTAGATCACCAAAGCCAGTAATTTTAATCTCAGCTGAGCTGAGAATGAAAAAAGTTTTATAACCTTGGGGTCTGGTTTTATTCCCACACAGGGAAGAAAAAATTTCTCTGTTATAGGCTTGCACTGATTGTCGCTTTAACACCAACTATCCTTATATATGTATTTACAGTTCCTACTGTAGTATTGTGTAGTTAAAGATGTAATTTGTGATATGAAAATCTTTAAAAGTGTTATACAAGTATGACTTAAACTATGACTAAAACTATCATAAGAGCCACATCATGAGAAAATCGGAATTTTGCCTATGCAAAAACAAAGGCACAGATAAGCTGTGTCATTAACCCAAAGCCGAAGCCTTTGTTTTCGCTTCATAGATAGTACAAATCCTTGTCTTCTTAAATTCGAAGTTTCAAGTTTCTAGCCTTCTTCTGTGACTGTACAGGCCTGTTTGTGTCAGACCTGAGCGATAACTCCAAAGACCAGTTTTCTCTAACATAGCTTATAATGCTTCTGAATCATGATTATCTTTATTTGACCAGTGTTTGGTATATCCAAGTTTGGAATGCATTATAACTAAAGCATTTTTGGAGCTTCGTTTGTTTGGAGTGCTATAAGCTTAAAGTTAATCTGACATTTTCAAATTAAACACTTCCAACAATCTAGGGACCAAATAACAGTACAGCAATTAATTACTTTTAGGAAAACTATAGTACACACATCTAACAATCAAAGACCTTAACAAAGCAATTTGGAACCAGATGTCAATATTAAGTATCATATTCCAAATGAAACAGAATTTAATCTAAAAGCTATGAGGTGTCTTTCAAATGAGCCGCATCGTGACAAAACCGGATTTTTGCCTATGCGAAAACAAAGGCGCAGATCAGCTTCGCGGTAACCGCGAAGCTGATCAGCGCCTTTGTTTTCGCTACACGGATAGTACAATTCCTCTTCTACTTAAATCCGAAATTTCAAGCTTCTAGCTCTTTTCTGAGCTTGTACAGGCCGGTTTGTGTCGGACGTGGTCGGAAACCCCGAAGACCGGTTTTCTCGCGTCGAGGCTCAAATAATGTTCACCATATCCTTAGGATACTTCATCATACAATGACTCTTGAAAGCTCTGTGGTGGTTTTGTCTTAACCGGACTTGTTACAGGAGGTGATGGTATCTCCTCGTACATTGCCGAACCTTGCCACTTAGGCTGAGGTGCTGGCTTTGGTTTAAGGGCTGGCTTTGTAATTTGAGTTTCTTCGTAACCATCATAAGTTTGTTCCCCTTCTGGCTCCTCATCTGAACCCTCATAGATTTCCCCACTTGATCCCTCACTCCCACTAATACTGCCTTTTGGTGTCCTCTTTGGTGCTGCAACAATATCTATTCTTCCTACAGGTTTTGCCCCAGCTGTTCCGTAAATATTCTGTGTCCCCATACCAGCTGTTGGTTTTGCAATACTCCCATGATCAAGTGTATTGTACGTGTCGTCAATATCATAAAGTTTCTGGGGAAGAGGTGGAGGCTCGTTTCCTCTTCCAATCATTTCCTTCTCCTTCATTTCTCTTGCACCTTTAATATTCAAATAGTCTTCTTCATGGACTTCCTCCTCTTGTCCATGGGTCATCCAAGCTTTGTCTTGTACATCTTTCACATCAGAATACATAACTGCATCGGAACCAGCCACTTTTGATATATCTTTTCTAGCATATGGTTGAGCATACTCAACAGGCTCAGAAACAGGAACTTTAGTTTTGGGACTTATGGCTTCATCATATATGTCACTAGCACTGCTGTTGTTTGCATTACTTTTCGGTTTAATGACACACTGATCAACTTCTTCATACAAACTAGCTGAATTTTTCTGAATAGGTGGTGATTTAGGTTTATCTTTCTCTTCTTTGTCTTTCTTCTTACTAGAAAACAATCCTTTAGATTTCTTTTCTTCATTACCCTTTTTCTCATCTTTATCTGACTTTTTATCCTTTTTACCTTCTTTTTGTAACTTTTTGTCATCTTTTTCTGATTTCTTTTTCTCATCTTTTTCGATTTTCTTTTTATCTTCTTTTTCTGATTTCTTTTTATCTTTTGAAATTCTCAAGTCCTTTGGTGGTTTATCCTCGTGTTTTGAATGTCTAGCTGCCTCAACAGCTGGTGGATGGATCTTATGCTCAAGCTCTTTGGTGAAATCTTCTGACAGTAGACCATGCTTTTTAATACTTTCTCCTTTTGCTGAACTTCTCCGATCTGATACTGTCCTTTTTGGAACTGGAGGTGAAGTTCCCTCCGAAGCTGATGCTGGTCTTATAGGTATAAGTTCTGGTTGTTTGACAAGGCCAGGATGTTTACGCAATGCATTTGTTGCTAATGATGGTGCGCCAATATTACTATCAATATCAGCAGGAAGTGTTTTTGAAGATGCTTTGGGATGTGTAGGTGCAGGATCTTGCTGAACTGGTGCAGGCAGGGACTTGGTTCGACTTGGCTCTGGAGCTCTGGAACTATTCATGGATTGGGACTTTGACATTAAAATATTATGAACTTTAGTTGCTTCATCTGTTACACAAGTAACTACACCCTCTCCACTTGGACATTTACGGCCACACTCAAAGAAGAAAACATTTTGCTGTTTTCCAAATTTTCTCATCCATGCAAGGCTGAAGGTATACTTTATTCTTCTAGTCCCAATTTCTTCAAATGCTAATTCCCTGTCACTTATATTAAGAACATGCCTACCAGCAATACCACATAGTAGGGCAAGCTTTTCTTCTTTCACATCAACTTCAAACTGAACAGCTGAAAACAACAGTAATTCAAAATTAGAAATACTGATCAAACTTAGAACTAGTTAAATGTACGTAGGTTGTCAGGAAAGTTCGTAGACACTAATGATATTTCCAACATGAAAAGAAATGCAGTCATTGTGAATATATCTGGGTTTGCAAAAATATTTCGTGAGCAAATACATGAAATTTTATGAAAATCTGACCAACACAACGTTTTCTTCAGCCTTTTCTGTGCACTTCTCTGACCGGGAGCGGGGCAAGGATCAACATCACAGTAACGTTACTTGAAGTTTATTGCTGCCAGTACCTTTTATATTTGTAACAAGTTCAACCAATGTTTCAGAATTTTTCCACGTAGGGTCCTTGGATATCAGTACATTTTTATTATGTGTATCCAGCTGTCAAATGCAGATCTGTGCCAACTGTCGCTAAGTTCTCTGACGACCGGTTGAACATATGAAACTTTCATGAGCTGAGCATGTAAGACAAGTGCCCTTTCGCCACCGTCTATCATCTTAGATGGTCTATCGAGCATCCAAAAATCAACTATGCCACTTGTAAACTAGTGACCGGCAAGCTGAGAGCTTTTATGTTGTTGTTTGTATTATTTTCATCGTGTTTGTTGGCGATTTCCATAACAAAAACACACAATTTTATGATTATCGGCTGTTCTCCGACGTCAAATTACGCCAATTTTTCAAACAATTTTTTCGGACTGCATCTGAAATTTTATTAACAGATATCAAACTATACTGTCACCAAGGCCATGCAAACATTCAGAAAATGTTGATGATTGAACATTCTTTCAGGATCAAAAGATTTTAACGTTACAGCACACTTCAGTGCCTTTTCACAAGCAAAATCAAAATGTGAAAATCGTCACATTTTCATAACGCGTTGACACCTGCCCCGCGCGGCCCTACCCTCAAACAGAAAACTGGTCATATCAACCGTGCCATTATTTCAAACTGCACCAAACTTCTAAAATATACTCATAAGATGTTGCTGCTTGACATTATACAAAAAACTTCTTCAACAATGTGTTACTTTTTCTGATAGCTAAAGTGTCTACGAACTTTTCTGACAAACCTCGTATAGATCATAATGGGAAAATAGAATGTCAAGCTTATCTGCTTATGGTTTCTTTTTCTTTATCTTCTTTTTTTCTTATTTTATTTTTCACTTCTTATTTCTTTCTTTCTTTCTTTATTTATTTTTTGTTAGATAATTTAAAATAGTGTATTAAACGGGAAAATGATACTTCTGTTCGAAAATGGGTCATTTCCATTTTTTTTAATTCATGTAAGTATTCTTGACCTGTTTATGGGGTCTCTTATATAAATTTGGCATATGTGTGTATCATTATGGTCAGATATGATGTGTCACAAACCCTTCATTATGAAAACACGCCCATGCAATATACAGAAAATAATTTGTTTGTAAAAATGAGAATTTTCGCTGGAAAAATTTTGACATTTTTCTTATTTTTGCTCCATAATATAGATTGTGTGTACATGTTAGAACCGCCTCGCTGAGGCGGTTCTAAAGAGTAACCACAATCTATACTGAACAAAAAAAGAAACGCAACAATAGGTCACCGAGGATTTTCGAGTTTAAGGGCAAAACGATGATAATTTCAGTTTTTTTTATTGTATGATTCCTATTCATGGAACACATGAGTATAACATGCAAAAAACTGATTTTCATTTCGATTAAAATTGAATGAGAAATTTTTGTCGTCTTAAAAAATGCAAATCGGGAAAGATTTTATCTGCGCATGCGCACATTTTTTTAACCTCCAAATCACCATGAAACAATGTCAGCTGCTCCTTCTTTAAAATTCATGAAAAAGAAATAAAGTTCCATGACAAACAAGCTTGTAATAAAGACCATCAAAATTCCTATATGTTTAATTGAAAGGGGGATAATTTTAATGTTATTCATTTTATTTCTTTAATGTGTGAGCTATCTGCTGAGCGGTACATGGTGACTTTGAATGGGGGTTTATAGCCAATTTACATCGTACCACTATTTTAATGCTTGCGCATGCGCACTCTATGAATAACTACTTTCAACATGCTAATGGTCGGCATTAAATAACTCCGGAAATATTCAATGAAATTAAAATCGGTTTCTTGCATTTGGAAGTCTGATATCTAATGCAGAAGTAGAAAATTAAATAATTTCTGATCATATCATTGTTTGCCCAAAATTTAGTGGAATGTAATTGTTGCGTTTCTTTTTTTGTTCAGTATATGTTTTGGAGCAAAAATAAGTAAAATAGGTATAGGTATACTCCTGCATACCCCAATTTTGCTATATAAAAATGGGGTTTAGGGGGATATTCATTGCACAGACATGTTTTCATAATGTTTCTCAAAAATAAAAACTTGACAGAAGACCAATGGTTTGAGCTTAGTTTTTTTTTTATTTTACCAAATGATATACTGTAAAATCCTGGCTCATACCTTCTGAAGTTTGTTCATACATCATGTTAGCTGTGACCACTTCATCTCCATTGTCTGGGTCTGTGTGAGATGAATTCTCCCTGCCCTTCTCTGGCAGAACAATCACTACTTTGTTTAACCTATAATCCCAGTCATTAGACTCATATTCATTGTCCACAGAAAATACATGCTTGTCTTTCTTACACTGTATTTCAATGATGTGATCTACCCCACTGCTAGACTTCTGAGTTGATTTGTTGATATATTTGACCCTGTTGAGATCAATTTTCTTGTCACATTTCTTATTAGCTTCTTTGGTCTCGTTAAATTTTTCTTGACTGTCATATAGTTCAATATGTGGGTGACTGTCTGAGCTGCCGCTGTACAGGACAATAAAACGAGGCTGCCATGAGGTTTTCTGAAACAGAAATTTATTACAAATTTCATTCAGCGTTTCCAACCAGCATGACCAGGTCTTACAAAACTGGCCTGTAGAGCAACAGAAGATGGCTAGGAGCTTCAAATTAAAGAAGAATAAACAGTCAGTGAAGCAAAACCAAAGGAGCAGATCAGCTGTGCAGTTACCGTGCACAAAGCTGATCTGCACCTTTGTTTTCACATAGGCAAAACATGGCTCATGAGTCATATGGGTGGTTTTCAAAAAAATGAAGTATTTTTCAATATTAAAGCTGAATTGATAAGCTTTATACATATAAGGTCTCATTTATACCTTAAATGTGTGTTATGAAGGTGTCAAACTCCATGCAAAATTTCATAAAAAAAAGATGGATCTATACTAGATTTATACGACAATATATACCTAAAAATGTCACAAGTGCAACATTTTAGCATGACATTTTGAATATTAAGTCATTTTCAAATGGTCAGAAAACAATAATTATCTGATTACATAACAAAACAAAATCTCTAAAAAGTTACAAACAACTATGTACTTGAGAGTTGCCAATGAAACATGCATGTACTTTGCCTTTGTTGCCTCTTCAGCATTTATAAATAACTGTACCCCTAAAAATAAACTACAGTAAAAATAGCTTTGCTTAAACTTGTGAAAGCCAGTGTTCAATCATTATAAGCCCTACATCTATTGTATGATCTTACTGATCAAGTCTCATGTATCTGGATTGATTATCAGAGGTTCTTCATTAAAAACCCTTTCTTATCTTTTGAAAAGTAGCTGATCTAATCAGTTAACCATTATTTTTGTCACAAGTGCAACGTTTTGTATTTCTTGACTGACCATATAAGCATATCATGTATGACTTGTTATTTTGCTTTATATTTTAGTCTAGCAGGTCAGAAAGACACCAACAAAAACAACCCTTTGCATACAGTTATGCATATTGGTTTCTAATATTAACAAAAGTGATGTCACAAGTGCAACGCATATTTTCTAGTCTAAAAAATTGAACGCTAATTCCTAACGATACATATTACATATTACTTATACTCTTATAAATTTATATGGCAATCACAGGAAGCATTGTACACTTGTAAGATACGGTTCATCATTAAATACATTGATCATTTTAGTGGTTATGGAAACATTTATAAGAGCAGAAAGCAATTTTAGGGTCAAATTTATCAAATAAATGTGTGACTTTTTTTTTTTTTTTTTTTTTTTTTTTGAGAATTTTATCAAATTAATGGCATAGAGTCTAGTCCCAATTATTGGGTCTATCAAACTAAGAACAAATTTGAAACATAAAGTGTATGTTACAAATGTAGCTCTACTTATAAGGTATATCATCAGTTTTGAAAATACATGTAAACAACAAAAAGCACAGAAACAAGAAAATCACAAAAATGGCCGTTGTCGAATAGATTTGAATGTTGATTTCTCTTATTTTGATATCCATAGAAAAACCAGGAACAAAAATTAACCAGAGGACCAATGGTCCTGTAAACGCTCACCTGAGATCTGCTGCTATACCAATAAACATGTTTGAATATTATGGTATTTAACCCCAGTACAGGGGCAGATGAAGCCCATTTTCTTTTTTCAGAATAATCAATATTCTGTCCATTTGCCAATTTCCTGTTGGCTTTTCCCTTCAAATGACATTTTAACAGTTTTTTCCCATTCAAATGCATGGGCAACCCATGTTGACCTTGCAATAAACTGGGTCAAGGTCATCACAGGGTCATGATTTATATAATCATTGTAGTACTTTAGCCATCGATGCTTCACACCAAGTTTCATGGAAATCTGTCTGTTGGTTTCAGAGAAGAAGATTTTTGAATGGTTTTTACCATATATGGGCATGGCAGCCATCTTGGTCATGTGACCTAGATTATTAATATATACATTGGTCCCCCCACCCTATAGATGCTTCACATAAAATTTGGCTTTAATTGGCCAAGTGGTTTCAGAGGAGATGATGTTTGAATATTATGGTAATATACATGTATATTGCCCCAGGTTGGGGGCATATGAGCCCTTGGGTCCAATTGTTTTTTCAGAATCATTAATATTCAGTCCTACTGCCCATTTCCTGCAAGGTGGTCATATTAAATGACTTTTTAAAAGTTTTCCCCATTCAAATGCATTGTTGACCTTGTCATAAAATATGTCAAGGTCATCACAGGGTCATGATTTATATAAACATTGTAGTACTTTAGCCATAGATGCTTCATGCCAAGTTTCTTTGAAATCGGTCCACCTGTTTCGGAGAAGAAGATTTTTGAATGTTTTATACCATATATGGGCATGGCGGCCATCTTGGTCATGTAAACTAGATTATTTATATACACATTGACTCCCCAATTCTATAGATGCTTCACATAAAATTTGGCTTTGATTGGCCAAGCGGTTTCAGAGGAGAAGATGTTTGAATATTATGGTAATATACATGTATAATGCCCCTGGGTGGGGGCATATGAGCCCCTGGGGTCCAATTTCTTTCAGAATCATTAATATTCAGTCCTACTGCACATTTCCTGCAAGACTTTCACTTTAAACGACATTTTAAAGTTTTCCCCATTCAAATCCATTGGTGACCTACGTTGACCTTGCCATAAAAAAGGTCAAGGTCACCACAGGGTCATGATTTATATACACATTGTAGTACTTCAGTCATTGATACTTCATGCCAAGTTTCATTGAAATCAGTCCACCGGTTCCGGAGAAGAAGATTTTTGAAGGGTTTTTACCATATATGGGCATGGCGGCCATCTTGGTCATGTGACCTTGATTATTTATATACACATTGGTTACCCCTTCCAATTGATGCTTGACATAAAATTTGGCTTTGATTGGCCAAGCAGTTTCAGAGGAGATGATGTTTGAAGATTATGGTAATGTACATGTATACTGCCCCAGGGTGGGGACATATGAGCCCCTGGGGTCCAATTTTTTTCAGAATCATACATATTCAGTCCTACTGCCCATTTCCTGCAAAACGGTCATTTTAAATGACATTTTTAAAGTTTTCCCCATTCAAATGCATTGGCAACCTATGTTGACCTTGCCATAAAATAGGTCAAGGTCATCACAGGGTCAAGATTTATATATACATTGTAGTGCTTGAGCCATTGGCTTCATGCTAAGTTTCGTTGAAATCGGTCCACCGGTTCTGGGCATGGCGTCCATCTTGGTCATGTGACCTGGATTATTTACATATACATTGGTTCCCCCTTCCTATAGATGCTTCATATAAAATTTGGCTTTGATTGGCCAAGCCGTTTCTGAGAAGAAGATCTTTGAAAATGGTGGACGAGGACGACGGCTGACGGACGGCGGACGGACGCCGGATCATGGCCATCCTATAAGCTCACCTTGTGAGCCTAATGGCTCAGGTGAGCTAAAAAGACAAATGCACATCTCAATTTTGACCTCAAATGGGTCAATGTCATACTTTTACTTCATTTTTTTGAAAATCACCCATATATTTTAAATATTTGGATGCAGAATAAGATAACTTGTGACAATAAAAATGACAAATGCTTATAGATCATTAATTTTATGGAGTACCAGTGTAGTTTGGACCAAGGAGTTTCAAGCCATGGAGATGGTGCTTCGCCACATCAAAGGTTCCATGTCTGGCACCGCGACACCATTTAATAAGTCAAGTACCATAATAAATTAACACCTAATTATGCACCAGGATGAACATGGCTGCTATGCTAGCAGAAAACAGCCTGAAAATAACTACAGGTTATCTTTCAATGTGTACATAATAATGATTTTAATATAGTATTCACAGGTTAATAAATAAAAACAAAACAAGAAAATTTGAAAAATAAAACAAATGCGTAACTCAATAATAATTTTGCTATAAATTATATGGTTAAAAAGAATAAAACATAAATACAGCGAATTAGATATTGATGTTTGATCCGAGGTATTAAAATATCAATGATACTTATTGTGTGTGGGTTGGCTGCTTGGGGACGGGAGGGGGAGCAAAATACTTTTCAATACGAAAACCATGCAGCAGAGATTTTTTTCATGTGTAAAAATTGAAAATTTCATATTTTAAACATTTTTCCTCAAAACATAGATCGTTGGTACACATTAGAACCGCCTCGCTGAATCGGTTCTTGCGAGTACCCACAATTTATGTTTTGGAAAAATATTTATACCCCTGCATTTTCCAGCTTTGTTATATAAAAGAATGGTTCAAGGGGGGGGGGGACATTTCACGGACATAGTTTCATAATGAGTCAGCGACCATTGCATTTGAGATTGGAGGCGCGGATGTTTTTGGGCATGGATATAAGTTTTTCATTGTCTTTCCATTCGTACATTGTGTGTATTACATTTAATTATAGTGTATTAGAATTTGTCCTGTCATGGATATAACATTTACTTGTCTGGCCCGTAGGGTAAACATGTACAAAATACTGTAGCATGTGCATATGGAGCATGCGAAAGCTTTAGGGAGCTTTAAATTGTTGTCTTGGCTGTTATTTTTTTTTATACTCCATTGATTTCAAAATAAAGAAATGCGACATCGAACCAATTATTTAAATGAATACAGTTAGATCTGTTCCCATTTGCGTAGGTTGCTGATGCAAAAAAAAAAATGAAGACGCAAAGGAAGCGTACTGAACTTTGAAATGTATCTACTTATTGTAATGCGCTTTAGAATCGCTCTTATAGGAAAACACCAAGCATACCCTAGTGCTAATCTTTTTGACCCTTCAAAACACACTTTCGGATACTTTCGGACATATTGCTGCTTGGCTTGCATTAAAGCCGAGAAAATTTCCACATTAAACATGTTAAACATATGGTTTTAAAATTTAGGAAACTTTCGGAACATTTAGTAAATTAGGAATTAAATAAATTCGATGATACAAATAAAATAAACAACTTACCTATTTCAGCGATTTAGAGATTACTGGCACCTGTTTGGTAATAATTTTCTTACTTATCTTGTAGAGCTATATATCTACTTTCAATGGAAATCAAGTGCGCATAATTTATTGCAAGTGTCATTGTGCTGTGACAAGTGAGCATTTGGGACTGTTATTTTCTGTTATAAACCTGAAGTGGCGATTTTATCAATTTTCTCTGTTGGGGGCGGTGCCGGACATGGTTTTCAAAGGAATTGTTAATTAGATAATAATAACCCTTCAGATTAGATGTTTTCTGTTGACTTGTATTGCGCTCACAGCATGTAACTAAATGTGCTAAATAAGCTGATAATGAAGCACGAACTCCAGGTATAGAAACTCCTTGTTTGGACTGCTCATCATGAAAGGTTTTAATACCACTCGCCATAAAAGTTTGACAACAGGATAATCAATATATCCCCCCTCTCATTTCATAATGCAGCACCATCTGACAAGTATCAGGTCGGGTTGAAACGTGAAAATGAGTATATACCTATTTTTGAGTATATACTTAGTTTTAAGGATAGCAGCTCATACTTAGAGATAGGAAAATCAATGCAGAAAATAAAATTATGACTTTACACAGTAAAGAGAAAGAGTTGCAAAACCATACTTGGCCAGTTGTTAAAGGTTCATATACACTTTCAGATTTTTAAATAATTTTCAACTTCTACCGTTGCATTTTCTGCATTTTGAAGGAAACATGCATTTAGGATATGTATGAGACAACCCCTTGAATTTCACACAAATACACACCCTTCTCTCACTTAGTATAGATACCTCCCACTGGGATATTCTCAAAGTAAACAATGATTAGTAATAATCAATAAATCTTCAAATGGGAAAATACATACAAAACAAAAAGCGTGCTAACACAACAATGCATCGGTAGATGTTAAAAATTATTTTAAAATCTGAAAGCGTATATGACCCTTTAACAACTGGCCAAGTTTGGTTTTGCAACTCTTTCTCTTTATTGTATAAAATCATTAGTTAATTTTTTGCATTGATTTTCCTATCTCTTACAATGAGCTGCTATCCTTAAAACTAAGTATATACTTAAAAATAGGTATATACTCATTTTCACGTTTCAACTCGACCTGAGTATTATGGATATTTTTGTCTAAGTTTATACCGTATTTGATGTACCAATAACCAGTGCACAATGTTAACTCAAATCTTGTGAGGACTGAATCACAACTACATTATATTCAAACAACCAATTGAAACCAGTATCGCGCCATTTCACGGCACTTAACCACGCGTCAAATAACTTGCGCGTCACAGTAATCACCCAGACAACGTCAGACATCAACCTTCGTTTGCGCACAGAAGAGGCCTGGATTAACACTCTAAAAACCAGAGAACCAGAGGGACTTAACCTTATACAATGAACAAATCTAAAACCGGACAATTTCCGAGCCAAGAAGAAATGCACCTATGCGACAGATGCGGCATACTGGTGAAAAACCTTACCAACTTTAAACGACACAACACCTCTATCCATGGAAAATACAAAACGGAATTTATCTGCACAATTTGCGAAAAACATTTCCTACACAAGTCGAGCCTAAAACGACATTCAATCAATGCCCACGGCATACCAGAGACCAGATTCAGTACAGTTACGAAGAAACAGAAAGAATTCACACCGGAGATAAAACCTCCTCAACCGTGGACTCCACCGTTCGAAGGAAGAGTGAAGTTTCGCATTAAGACCACGCCAACTTTACCCATCTTATTCAAACCAGGTTTCCGCCAGCTAACGATAGCGGCAGCACTAAAAATCATCGGGTCCAACAGGAATCCAAAACCTTCAAAAGAGGAACTTTTAGAAGACCTAGAACTTTCATCCCCCGAGCCTACGCCCAGTTCATCGACCTCAACGGTATGCATGGATGAGAATCTAGTCAACAGTGACATTCCTATCGGTGTCTATGGACGATTACAGGACATTTCAAGGAACAAAACATGTGATTAACATTTTATTTGGTTTTATTGTAATGAAACAATGACATTTTAAGATCTAATTTCCGTTCATAAACTATTAAACGTAACGTTAGCAACATGTAGACGTCACAATTAAATGATCTATTTTTAATATAATACCACGTGACACTTCGACCACTAAAAGGGTACTTCAGTGAACATTAATCTAATATTTAGCAGTCTTGATAAAGGTCGTGGAGACCGAAACCGGTCGACTCTGAAATTAAATAGATACAACTGGCCACCGTAGTTAGTTCTTTTTGCGTTGTCTCCCCTATCCCATTTACATTATATTGGGTTCTGTGAATTAAACTGAAAGGGATGTACATAAAAATTTCAAAATAGAATCTAGATCTAGATGATTTCTTTTCAAAAGACTTTACCAATAATCCTTTGACTTGGAAGGAAACATTTCCAGACTTAGCAATAGAGCTTTCCCCCATGTTGATACTTTCTATCTGTTTTCCATCACTAACTAGAAAACTGTTGACACCAAACTTTCCCAACTTTTCGTTTCTCCGAACTAGGAAGTGATTTGACAGGTCGCTTACAACACAGAAAAACAGAAAACTCTTTACTTAATTAGTATTACGATTTATTGTTTCTGTGGGAAAAAGGAAGCGTTTTAATATTTTTCTGATATCAAGGGCTATTTCTTTTTAAATATGTAAAAGAATATCTTGTTTTGAGCATTTGTTTTACTTTTTATCTATTTTATTTACATTTTTCAAAGACATAAGCAGCTTCGTCAAGAAACGAAACGAGAGCAGAAAGAAAATCTAAGATTTCTCTAATTATTTAGGACCAGTTTGTGTACAGAATGAGTTCTCACACCGAAAGAAAGGTTTATTTAATGATCCAGCATGTTTCTATAAAATTATATTTATTCTAACAAAGGTTTACATCGTACCAATATAACCTACCATTGTGCAGCATTTCAAATGTAACATTGTTTCGGACATACTAATATATATTCCCGTAACTGGTCGATCGAGTGGCTCGGTAGCTCAGTGGTAGAGTGCTCGCATGGTAAGCGAGAGACCCTGGGGTTCGAGTCCCGGTAGGCCACGTTCTTTTTCCGCCCCTGTGACATTTGGTGGCTAGTGTGGGGGAAACAGAAGCTTGCCGACATCTGGGATAAGTACCCTTACATCGTCAAGTCTCAGCCTGTTCCAGGGATTCCCGTGTATGAGGTGCAACAGGAAAACAGCAGAGCTAAAAGTAAGCTCTTACACCGTAACATGTTGCTATGTTTCAATGGATTACCCGTTCCCGCAGTACCTAAACCTCCAAAAGCAACTCGGCACCCAGTGATAATCTCCGATGACAGCTATCAGGCAGACAGTTCCAGTAGCTCAACAGAAGATTCCCCCGAGTCCATAGAACGACAAGTTCCAAGATATGTGATTCCACAGCGAAGAGGACAGAAAGCGAAATCTTCAATAGACGCAAGTTCCTGTGGTTTAGTTATGGAAAACAGTCGGGCACGAAGTGATAGGGACCAGCAGGCACTGAGTGCATCTCCTTATGGCAGCTACTCTCGACAAAGTTCCAGCAGCCTCTCTTCCACTTCTTCCAGTCCTGTAAATAAACCAAGAAGAGGATTAAGACAAAGACGACCACCTCAATGGATAAGAACAAATGTCAGACTGGCAAATTCAACATCAGCCATATATCATAAATGTTGATTCCTCACAGATTGTTGAGCTATAATGGAAGTGACAGTGATTTTAAAACAACAGTGTAAAAAGAAGTGATAACAGTGACGACTGAGAACTCTTGTTTTAACTTGGTGAGACATTATTTTTAACTTCATCATCATCATCATCATCATGTTCAAGGATTTTCCTGGGCTGATTTTGGGGCCCCTTTCCCAATTGAAAAAATGTGTAAAATTTCCCAATTTTCAGGTAAAAAATCCCAAAATAATAAATAAATTCTTGTACATTTGTTGTGGATACGTAGATCATACCCTCAAAGTATTTTTTTCGGAGAAATATCCTCAAATTAACACCAAATATGCATATTATACCCTGTTCTGTTTTGTATCCATTTTCCCAATTTGACTGATATACGTATTATTTTTCCCAAAATCATTGGTCCCGGGACCCTGTTTTGAAAAGATAGGAAAATCCCTGATGTTGTTGTTTTTCTTTTTCTTTTACCTGTGCTGCGTGTTTGTATTTTGTTTTTTGCGCTGCGTTTACATTAGCTTGTGTAGGGTGATTATACTTACCTTATCCTATATGACCCTATGTCCATGATCCAATAGTTATGTCGGCTATGTATTTGCTTGTGTTGTTAGCTGACGTGTTAATCAATTGTAATACTTCAAACATACTTACCTTGTATTTTAATTAAATGTCGGGACGCCATTTCCCAAAGTTGGGAAGTATGTGATAGGCCGAATTTCTATTCGATGCGGGTATACGCGGCACATATACTTACCGAAATACCGATACAGAAATACTTAACTACGTTAACGTTATACTTACCGAAATACTGATACCGAAATACTTACCAAAATACCTACCTTTCTACTTCATGATACCTTTTCTACTCAGGTGAGCCGCTTAGGGTCATTTTAGTCTTGTTTTCTACCTTTCATTCTTAGCTGTAGTGACTTTTGGCCTATCGTCTTTTTAACAATGCATGTCCCATTAGTAACTTATGTGCATGATCTAATGCATGGCTCAGTGCACTTGCCACTTGTACGCCTTTGAGATAGGTTCTATACTTTTCTCTACAGTAGATATGTCATGATAGAAAATATTTTATATATTTTCAGGTATGTTTGCTTTTGTTTATTCATGTAAATAAGATAAGAGTTTGTGTATCTTCAATTACATTGTTTTAAGACAAGATAATAGAGAGTTAATGTTACAAATCCAGGAATACTTATACGTGTGCCACATTTGTTGTTCGTGTATGCATTATGTTTTACTCTCTGTAAATGTAAAGTGCATATTTACCATGTTATTACCATGTTATTATTTGATAGCCATTTCATAATTTAGTATAGTCTAATGGGCACTTGCCACTTGTACACCTTTGAGATAGGTTCTATACTTTTCTCTACATTAGATATGTCATGATAGAAAATATTTTATATATTTTCAGCAAAGATGGCTTGATCCTTCTGCTTGCATCATCGTTTGTTCATCATCATTGTATAATTGAAAATCATATTCATCTGTACGAATTGTGTCAGGGTTCGCGCTAGCGGTCGCCATCGTCGCCATTTGCGAAGATTTTTATTTTTTGGCTCCCAAAATTTGACTTTGGCGAAAGTAAATGGCGAATATATAGAGCCACTTTGTCCAGCCAAAAAGCCATTGTTTTCCACAGAAAACCATCATTTGATTACCTGTATATTCGCGCCTACAATAGAGATAATCCTATTCTTTATCGGTGTTTATTCAAGTGTTGCAGTGTATTGCAAAAGCATTCAATTGACAGGTGTCATTTCTGACCTTGTGTATTCAGGCGTGTACTGCATAACACGCTTGGCGCACGTGGTCCGGTAAAGATATAGAACTCCACCAGCGTGTTAGATTTATAATAATGTTTGTGTGCAGATGAGTGGGAAATGTTAATATATACCATTTAAAAATGAAACAGATTCTTTTTAGAATCAGCAACTCAACTTTACCCATGCATTTATTTTATAGCTTTAACTCTTGATTTTGTAGAGTGTCATTTATTTTTTTTTTCTATTAAAGTATATGAATTTTAATATTTCAATCTGTCTACTAATCTTAAAAGTTTTGTTTCTGATTTTGTACAAGCATAAACTAATAATTTTAGTAGTTGTTCCCCTTGTTTACAAATACAAGAACAAGCTTTAAAAAACATATTTTCCCAAACCTCCTTATGTATAGGGATCTCAGTCTACACCTGCCCTTCAAATCAGTTGGAAATTCATAATTACATTACCTGATCTACTGTTGAAATATAACTTAGAACATGTAGCATGTATGGGACTTTGGTGAGAAGGGCAATATGTATTTTAGGGAACTGGAGAGACCAAGATAAAAAGGGCAAACAAAATATTTAGGGGTTTAAGTGAGCAAGGAGCTGAGTGAGATGTGTCCTCTTGGCGAAAAAAATGGCCAAGATTTGGCTCAAACTTCAAGAAAATGGCGAAAAAAAATCTCAAATGGCGAAAGTGATGGCGAAAGAAAAATATATCCTAGCGCGAACCCTGTGTGTATTGGATTGCTATCCAGTGAGCTAACCCATTCGGTGACATTCCGATAGCTTAATGGTTAGAGTGTCCGCTTTGGGAACAGGAGGTCTTGGGTTCGATCCCGGGCTGCGTCATACCAAAGACAATTAAAATGGTAGTGGCTACCTTGCTTGGCGCTCATTCAGAAGGCATGATAGCATGAAGTGAATAGGAAATTGATCAGTTCTTTTTCTAGAACTATCACAAGGCAAGCTCTGGCTTCTCTTTTCTCAAAAAGATAACTTCAATGATGGGAATACAGTAAATATGTTAAGGTGGCGGGCAGTGTAGTTCTGTCATTGGAGTCTGGTGATGGCAATACCCTAACTCAGGGTTAAAACGAGGTGTGCCAATAAGTCAACGTCGGAACACTACGAACATACATATGGCTGAGTCTGTGTGCACAATATCTTGCCTAACTAGCATGACCGTACCGCTGACAAGACAGTAGTGGGGATACTAGTCTGTGCAAGAGGTACTGTCTATTGACACACCCGATTATGTGATTGTTAATATAAGTAGGAGAAGGTGTCCATGCAGCAGCACTACAATGTAGCAAAGTCATTTTGGATTTTTGGACTGGCTCGTGATGGCATTATGATAAACTGAAGTTTTCTTCAATATCTCAATTCAATCTAACAAGTATACCACACTTATGCTAAATTTTCCCATTCATTTGACTATTTTTCTGATTTTTTACTGCCAACAGGTAGCCATTTTGTAATTTTGCATTGGGCTATACATAGCTATAAAATCATGGTCTAAACCCAAAGTACACCTCAACCACATTATAAGACTATTGCTGGGGTCCAAGCCAATTTCTGTGTTAGCTATCCAATCCATGTTATAATGAGAGTAAAATGTAAAGGTATGTAGCAAAAATAGTCCATTTGGGGTCCAACGATGATCAGTGTTATATCCAAAACTGTGCTGTAGCGAACCATGTTATAAAGATGTCCAGTTGAATAAACAAAAAGATTATATCTGTTTTCAAATATGAGAAATTATTTTTAACTTCATCATCATCATCATCATGTTGTTGTTTTTCTTTTTCTTTTACTTGTGCTGCGCGTTTGTATTTTGTTTTTTGCGCCGCGTTTACATTAGCTTGCGTAGGGTGATTATACTTACGTTATCCTATATGACCCTATGTCCATGATCCAATAGTTATGTCGGCTATGTATTTGCTTGTGTTGTTAGCTGACATGTGTTAATCAATTGTAATACTTCAAACATACCTACCTTGTATTTTAATTAAATGTCCGGACGCCATTTCCCAAAGTGGGGAAGTATGTGATAGGCCAAATTTCTATTCGATGCGGGTATACGCGGCGAATATACTTACCGAAATACCGATACCGAAATACTTAACGTTATACTTACCGAAATACTGATACCGAAATACTTACCAAAATACCTACCTTTCTACTTTATGATACCTTTTCTACTCAGGTGAGCCGCTTAGGGTCATTTTAGTCTTGTTTTCTACCTTTCATTCTTAGCTGTAGTGACTTTTGGCCTATCGTCTTTTTAACAATGCATGACCCGTTAGTAACTTATGTGCATGATCTAATGCATGGCTCAGTGCACTTGCCACTTGTATGCCTTTGAGATAGGTTCTATACTTTTCTCTACATTAGATATGTCATGATAGAAAATATATATATATATTCAGGTATGTTTGCTTTTGTTTATTCATGTAAATAAGATAAGAGTTTGTGTATCTTCAATTACATTGTTTTAAGACAAGATGATAGAGAGTTAATGTTACAAATCCAGGAATACTTATATGTGTGCCACATTTGTTGTTCGTGTATGCATTATGTTTTACTCTCTGTAAATGTAAAGTGCATATTTACCATGTTATTACCATGTTATTATTTGATAGCCATTTCATAATTTAGTATCTATATAGTCTAATGGGCACTTGCCACTTGTACGGCTTTGAGATAGGTTCTATACTTTTCTCTACATTAGATATGTCATGATAGAAAATATTTTATATATTTTCAG
Organism: Rugalucina vietnamica; assembly: GCA_964017185.1. Lineage (NCBI taxonomy): Eukaryota > Metazoa > Mollusca > Bivalvia > Lucinida > Lucinidae > Rugalucina > Rugalucina vietnamica. The sequence goes on from OZ024870.1 coordinate 41,892,966, forward strand.
CAAAGATGGCTTGATCCTTCTGCTTGCATCATCGTTTGTTCATCATCATTGTATAATTAAAAATCATATTCATCTGTACGACTTGTGTATTGGATTGCTATCCAGTGAGTTAACCCATTCGGTGACATTCCGATAGCTTAATGGTTAGAGTGTCCACTTTGGGAACAGGAGGCCTTGGGTTCGATCCCGGGCTGCGTCATACCAAAGACAATTAAAATGGTAGTAGCTACCTTGCTTGGTGCTCATTCAGAAGGCATGACAGCAAGAAGTGAATACGAAATTGATCAGTTCTTTTTCTAGAACTATCACAAGGCAAGCTCTGGCTTCTCTTTTCTCAAAAAGATAACTTCAATGATGGGAATACAGTAAATATGTTAAGGTGATGGTTGGTGGCGGGTAACCCGAGTCTTCTCTGGCTGTCTGACCCATAGCCGCCAGTCAAAAATAATCGAAGGCTATTTAATGTCAGAGCAGTCTCGGATTAAGTGGCGGGCAGTGTAGTTCTGTCATTGGAGTCTGGTGATGGCAATACCCTAACTAAGGGTTAAAACGAGGTGTGCCAATAAGTCAACGTCGGAACACTACGAACATACGTATGGCTATGTCTGTGTGCACAATATCTTGCCTAACTAGCATGACCGTACCGCTGACAAGATAGTAGTGGGGATACTAGTCTGTGCAAGAGGTACTGTCTATTGACACACCCGATTGGATTTTTGGACTGGCTCGTGATGGCATTATGATAAACTGGTTTTCTTCAATATCTCAATTCAATCTAACAAGTATACCACACTTATGCTAAATTTTCCCATTCATTTGACTATTTTTCTGATTTTTTACTGCCAACAGGTAGCCATTTTGTAATTTTGCATTGGGCTATACATAGCTATAAAATCATGGTCTAAACCCAAAGTACACCTCAACCACATTATAAGACTATTACTGGGGTCCAAGCCAATTTCTGTGTTAGCTATCCAATCCATGTTATAATGAGAGTAAAATGTAAAGGTATGTAGCAAAAATAGTCTATTTGGGGTCCAACGATGATCAGTGTTATATCCAAAACTGTGCTGTAGCGAACCGTGTTATAAAGATGTCCAGGTGAATAAACAAAAAGATTATATCAAACTGTTTTCAAATATGAGAAAATATTATACTTAACCACTTTAATTAGACAAAAAAACTCTTGAGAGAATATTTGCTAGGCGACATTTGGAGTGATACGTGATTCAGGTATCTAGTGTTAGATTAAAAAGATAGGGATCCATCACTACCGTGCCTGTAAGGCTATTTAAAGGTAGTGATATAATTTCAAATTCTTTATTAGTCATGAATTTGTTTTATTATAATGGGGAAAGAACAAATTGATCCGTTTTATCAATGAAATTCAGTAATAGATATGAAAAATCACTGACAAAAGTATAGGCATTTGAAATTCTGATTCTGTTAATAGCTAGACACTCCATGTGAAGATTCAGAACTTAATCAAGGATATGTAGCCCCTGCCTGAATGATGCCAAGTAAGGGTTCTCGCATCGGCTTGTGGCAATGAGTTTCAAATTAGGACAGTTAATAGTGGGAAAAAGCTGAGATCTGACTGAACATGTGGAAGTGGGCTGCTGTTGCTCTTGTTTTCATGTGTTATATATTGTTAAGGGGTTCCTCCACTAATCCATTACCAATTCTGCACACCATGGTTAACAGAGCTTTTGTCTTTCTTGATTTCAAAATTTTGGATACAAAAAGCAGATTTTATCATGTGTTTCATTTTTTTTCCTCACAGAGGCGCTACAGTAAAGAGAAATCTGATGAATCGTCAGATGATGACAACTATGTACCATATGTTCCCATCAAACAAAGGAAAAAACACCAGGTAATCTGAGATTACTACATGTAGATTGTTGCTTAACCCATTAATGACGAATGGATTTTCCCATCATTATCATTTGGGTGAGTCCACTTTCATTTTTTGGGGTGTTAGGAGTGATTTTTATTTTTTTTCTCATTTTTCAATGAAATTTCTCTTTCAGAATAGCCCCAGATGGGATGCTGCGTTCTGCTGCGTCTAATCTGGGGCTATATTGTTTGCCTGTGTCCCACGCCAGGTCTAATAGCTCTGACAGGCTCACCAAGTGAGCTTATGCATGCAGTTTTCCAGGGTGAGCTTATACATTTACTTACAGGAAATAGACATTAGGCTTACCTATTCAATTATGCTTCTTAGACAGCAACTGTTCATTGGTGGGGTAAAGCCATTGTATTTCTCAATATGGTAGGGAAATACCCTGTGAAATCACAGCGCCCGTAAAGTGACAGTCATACTGTTGATACATTGCTATGCAGGAACAATTGGATATGTTTTTCAGTTAAGTCAGTAGTCTTACCAGTGGGACTCAAACTTGCACGACGGAAGCTAGTCACTCATGATTTGGCAACCATTCTTTGTCCATCAGTTCACAAGTTCAATTTTCAAAGACTTTCACATGAAAGCATTTGAATTTAAACAAGGTATCAATGGAGCCGTTTTAGGATCATTGGTCCTCTGGTTTGCCTAATTAAATAGATCTCTGAAATAAAATGCTTGGTCTGCACAGTTTGCGAATACTGTTCAATGTGAATACGTAAGATCGTTGCAATGGGCTACAGAAAGAAGAAGAAGAAGCAATACGTACAGTAAATGAACTCACAGAAATAATATTTAACTACGTTTTGATTAGAATATTATAATAACTTTTTCTGTTAAATACGTGTACTATTCTAATTCCAAATACGAGAAAATTATTTGTTACTTTAATATGTTAATCGAAACCAAGACTTTTGAACATTAACAAGTTAATGACTAAAGCCTAGGTTACATTTGCCCCGATCATCGTACGATTTTTCAGTCTGCGATTTTCTCTACGATTTTTAGACATCGTAGGAGATCGTGGGCTACGACGTATGTGTTGACAATTCATACGGGCATCGTACAATTTTTAGCTCACCTGAGCCGTCAGGCTCACAAGGTGAGCTTATAGGATGGCCATGATCCGGCGTCCGTCCGTCCGTCGTCCGGCGTCCGTCCGTCGTCCGTCGTCCACCATTTTCAAAGATCTTTTTCTCTGAAACCGCTTGGCCAATCAAAGCCAAATTTTACATGAAGCATCCATGGGAAGTGGGAACCAATGTGTATATAAATAATCCAGGTCACATGACCAAGATGGCCGCCATGCCCATATATGGTAAAAACCCTTCAAAAATCTTCTTCTCCGGAACCACTGGACCGATTTCAACCAAACTTGGCATGAAGCATCGATGACTCAAGTACTACAATGTATATATAAATCATGACCTTGCGGTGACCTTGACCTATTTTACGGCAAGGTCAACATAGGTCGCCTTTGCATTTGAATGGGAAAAATTGTTAAATTGTCATTTAAAGGAAAAATCTTGCAGAAAATGAGCAGTAGGACTGAATATTAATGATTCTGAAAAAAATTGGGCACCTGGGGCTCATCCGCCCCCACCCCGGGGCAATATACATGTATATTATCATAATATTCAAACATCTTCTTCTCTGAAACCGCTTGGCCAATCAAAGCCAAATTTTACATGAAGCATCTATGGGAAGGGGGAACTAATGTGTATATAAATAATCCAGGTCACATGACCAAGATGGCCGCCATGCCCATATATGGTAAAAACCCTTCAAAAATCTTCTTCTCCAGAACCGGTGGACCGATTTCAACAAAACTTGGCATGAAGCATCGATGGCTCAAGCACTACAATGTGTATATAATTCATGACCTTTTCATGACCTTGACCTATTTTACGGCAAGGTCAACATAGGTCGCCAATGCATTTGAATGGGGAAAACTTTTAAAATGTAATTTAAAGTGAAAGTCTTGCAGGAAATGGGAAGTAGGACTGAAAATTAATGATTCTGAAAAAAATTTGACCCCAGGGGCTCATGTGCCCCCACCCCGGGGCAATATACATGTATATTTCCATAATATATATTCAAACCTCTTCTCCTCTGAAATCGCTTGGCCAATCAAAGCCAAATTTTATGTGAAGCATCTATAGAATTGAGGAATCAATGTGTATATAAATAATCTAGGTCACATGACAAAGATGGCAGCCATGCCCATATATGGTAAAAACCCATCAAAAATCTTCTTCTCTGAAACCAATGGACTGATTTCAAGGAAACTTGGTGTGAAGCATCGATGGCTAAAGTACTCCAATGTATATATAAATCATGACCCTGTGATGACCTTGACCAAGTTTATGGCAAGGTCAACATGGGTTGCCTATGCATTTGAATTGGGAAAACTGTTAAAATGTCATTTGAAGGGAAAAGCCAGCAGGAAATTGGCAAATGGACAGAATATTGAAGATTCTGAAAAAAGAAAATGGCCCAAGGGCTTCATCTGCCCCTGCACTGGAGTTAAATACCATAATATTCAAACATGTTTATTGGTATATGCAGCAGATCTCAGGTGAGCCTTTACAGGACCATTGGTCCTCTGGTTTGATCTGCCATTTGTCGACGTTCTCATACAAAAACGCAAGGCGATCGTACGGCAGTCGTATGTCTCCGCAGATAGTACGTAGATATCGTACGGATCCCGTGTGTTGTCCGTACGGAGTCCCTATACGTTTTGATACAAAACGCAAGGAGGCCGCACGGTAGTCGTAGGGTCTCCGCAGACTGTTAGTGGGTATCGTACGGAGTCCCTTGGACTTCTGACTGATGCCTTGGTTACATTTGGCCTACGATTAGCTTGCGATGATCGTACGATGCCATTTTTTGCATTTTTGTGCGGCCTCCGCAGGGTGACCTTACGATGTCCCTACGATTCTACGACTTCCTACGATCTCCGTAGCCTCTACGATCTTGTAATAGTCTGCACTATTACAAATTTTAAAATCGTAAGACCGTAGACCGTAGACACGTCGTAGGGCATCATACGGGCAACTTACGGATACCCTGCGATAATCGAGCGGTCACAGCACGATTTTTTTATGATAATTTGGGAACAAAAATCGTACAGTGATCGCAGGGAGGCCGCAAGGGGTCATGCCTAGTAGGTTACATTTGCCCCGATCATTGTACGATTTTTCGGTCCGCGATTTCCCTACGATTTTTTAAAAATCGAATGTGATCATGGGCTACGACGTAGGTGTTTACAGTTCATACGGGCATTGTTCGATTTCTTGTTCTAGCTTTCTTCGATGTCCTGAGTCGGAACTGTTTGGAGATCGTAGGGAAATCAAAGGGTCTCCGCACACTTTAAGTTGAAATCGTACGAAGCCCGTGCGATGGCCGTGAGGAGTCCTTTCGATTTCTTGCGGTCTCCCTACGATAGCCGTACGATGTTAGGTGTCCGTACGATTTTAATAACCTTGTGATATAACCGTACTGATGCCACACAATCACCCTAAAGGTCTACGATTATCTTATAATTTTTGTCCCCAAATTATCATAAAACCGTGCGGTGACCGCACGATCATCCCAGGGTTTCCGTAAGGCGCCCGTACGATGATGCTACCTACGACGTGTCTACGGGCTACGGTCTTACGATTTTTAAAATTTGTAAAAGTGCAGACTACTACAAACTCGTAGAGGCTACGGAGATCGTAGGAAGCCGTAGGAAGTCGTAGGAAGCCGTAGGAAGCCGTAGAATCGTAGGGGCATCGTAGGGTCACCCTGCGGAGACCGCACGAAAATGCAATAAATGGCATCGTACGATCATTGCAACTTAATCGTAGGGCAAATGTAACCTAGGCTTTACTCGTTTTATTTTGATAAAGCATACCAACTTGTATTTTGTGGGTCAGGTTGCTTTCCTTTTAAAACAAACCACTGTAACATTTGGTAAATTTCTCTTTGAAAAAAAAAAAATACAAAAATAGAATGGAGTTTCATCATTGCAGTTACACAAAATCGAAAAAAGACTGGGTCGTGTGTCAGCCTTGAAAGATGAGGAGAGGAGTGTGGGGAGCCCGAGTTCAGACAGTGCGGCAGAGCCCGAGGTCCCGGAGGAGGAGACATTAGATGTAAACCTGGGACCAAAATCACACATCAGTCTGCTCGACCAGCACAGTGAACTCAAGCGGAAAGCTGAAGGTGAGCACACTGTAATCTTTGGATATCTTCAAAATGGAAATAAAAATCAACTGTCTGAAAATCTGTGTATCTGTATCACATATTTATTGTAATGTTCAACGAAAGAATGCCTTTAGAAGAAGCAGACAGGAAAGCAAACCATGCATATCCTGATCATACTGCTCCTTTAATGGCATTCTGATTAGTATATAGAGATTGAGAAGATGTCTGATTTGTATAGATTTTGCTGTGTCCCTGAATAGTACCTTCACAAAAGTTGGATGACTGTGGTGCATGTATGCTGATACATGTAATTATTTTTTGCTTTATATTTTGTCAAATTTAAAATTTACATGTATCTATGCATATAGTTTATTGTCTTAATGTAAAGAATGAATTGTGCCACCCACAAGGTAGAGGCACCAGATTTCTTTAATGCTTTTTAGTTCAGTTTTACATTTATGCCTTATTTCTTGTTCTATTTTAGCGAGGAAAGAAACAGCAAGAGAAAAGATGTTGAAAGAAGAAGAGAGAATATTTGAAAGCATTGCTGAAAAGAAAGGTAAAATATTAATGAATTGAAAATATTCACTTTTTTTATCTGTATAAATCCTTATTTTTTAGTTGTCCAAAATTCTGATGGTACTTGTACCTAACTGAAAGTCTTTCAAAATGCCTCAGTAAAGCAAAAAGGTTCTACCATTTACAACTGTATCTGGCTTGAAAGAATTCTTTATATGAATGTTAGAAAGTTTTTAAAAGCTTATACATGTATAATTATTTATTATAATTTTGCAGCAGAATATTTAAAGTCTATGTTTAATACATGTAGCTAAATTGATTAAAAAGTCAATCTACACCTGGGGCCAGTTGTTCAAAATTAACAAAATCGTTAGTTAACAATTTGTTAAAATTTCAAATGGCAATATTACAAATACATTGTTATTTTTTTGTTGAAAAATGTAAGAATGCAATGCAAAGGTTTTTCACATTTTATCAACAAAAAATAACAGTGTATTTGCTTATGTAGTTGGCATTTACTTAACAAGTTGAGGTCTTAAAGATGACATTAACTCATTTAAGCCTGGCATCCCTTTTATGGGACATAGGCAAACAGAATAGCCTCAGATGTGACGCCGCAGGGGCTATTCTGTTTGCTTATAGAATTTTCATCGAAAAATTGAATAAAATTTAAAAATCGCACCTGACGCCCCTAAAAATGGAAGTGAACTCGTCCTAATGATAATGATGGGAAAATCCATTTGCCAAATATGGGTTAAGCTAACAAAGTTTTGAACAACTGGCACCAGATGTGGTCTTGCACTGACTAAGTTTCAGCTGACCAATGCAGCAACACAGTTTCAGCACATTTGATCTGGGTCTTTTCACTTTTGCATAATCCATTTTACATACACAAACCAGGGCTCCCATTTACCCTCTGTTGAGGGGTTTTTTTTTTACCCCCAAAATTTGTCACATACCCTCAAACTTTGCAAAACTTCTTATATAAGCTTACACATAGAGGGTATAAAACTAAGAATATTAAGCCAGTGTACTCTCAATTTCAAAATTCAGTGGGAACCCTGACAAACCGAACATGCTGAATAGAATGTGCGGATGGGCAGTCAAATTTGTGCTTCACTGTTTATGTATGGGCGAGTCTTGATAAAACATTTTTTTCTTTCCAATTTTCAGCATTGATGGCAGTTTCAGAATTGGCCAAAGGAATTCAGTATCAAGATGCCATTAAAACTGGGTAAAACATCATAATTCTTTTACCTTTTATTCGAAATAAATACAAGTACATGTAAATTTCTTCTTGTCAAGAAGAAAAACCCATTGACATGGTGTCACATACTGCTCTGTAGACCCACAATAGATGGCTAAAAGTCTTTACTTAGTATCACGGAAGATGTCCTTGCAAAGAAAACAAAGGCACTGATTTGTGTTTGGCACTTTGGTGAATATGCTGGATACATATAGTTAGTTTTTCTCCTAGCACATGTCATTTTATTTGGGCGATAATCAGTACTTGAGAAATAAGGTCTTCATTTTTAGAAAACCAAATTGCTATCAGATCCAAAACTAGCAATTTGTTTTTGCAGATGGCGTCCACCACAATATATTCTTGAGATGCCAGAATCTAAACATGAGAAGATCCGCAAGAAGTGGCACATATTGACAGAGGGTGAGGATAAGCCGCCGCCCATCAAAACATTCAAAGAGATGAAATTTCCCAAACCTATACTACACGGTCTGAAGAAGAAAGGGATACACCAACCCACTCCTATACAGATACAGGGAATACCTGCTGTGTGAGTAATATAATACAAATGTACATGTAATGTAATTTTTTAACAATCCCAGAGGCCATTTTATTTTATGTACACACTCATGAAAAGGTACAAGTAGGCAAAGATCAGGAAAAGGCGCAATCAGAAAGAGATTCCCACTCCAAAAACCGAGGTGGGAAAAAACCAAACTAACAATCAGGCACTTATACCATGAAACATATCGTAAGCCGAATGAGCAGCTATTTTCCCAATAGGTGGCCGCTCAGTTACCTTAACTTAATTATACCCCCGGCATTTATGCTGACGGGTATATAGTTTTCGCTTTTCCTTTCGTCCGTTCGTATGTTCGTTGGTTCGTTCATCCGTTTGTTATTCCGGAACGTTCGTGGAATTTATGTCAAAGTTTTTGTTAAAGTTTCTCTGGTGATGTATATCTCATGAACTAATGATCATAAACCATTCATATTTTAACCATAGGTACCCTATAGGGTTTGCTTTGTTTCTGTGAGTTTGGACCCTGGGTCCCTGCCCGGGGATGGGGCTAGAGGTCAAAATCTAGGTCACCTTTACTTTGGGTCAAAGTTTTGGTTTAAGTTTCACTGGTGGTGTATATCTCATGAACCAATGATCAGAAACCAATCATATTGTAACCATAGGTACCCTATAGGGTTTGCTTTGTTTCTGTTAGTTGGGACCTTTGGTCCATGCCCGGGGGTGGGGCTAGAGGTCAAAATCTAGGTCGCCTTGAAAATGTGCTATTTACGTAGTGTTTTTTCATCTCTAAGTTCATATCTTAACAAATACTTATAGGAATGTATTCCTGTTTGGATCATAGATACCCTTTAGGGTTGAATTAAATTCCATGGCACCAAACTCTAGGGGTGGGGCTCGAGGTCAAAATCTAGGACACATAAAATACAGTAGTTACCAAGATTAATATTCTGTGTGTCTATATCTTGACAACCATGTATTAGAAAGTGTTCATGCTTACAACACAACATAGCTACCACATAAGGGCAAGGCCCACTGGTCCATGCATGGGGTGGGGGTGGGACCTGAGGTCAAGATCTAGGGTACTGTTTTTCGTTGGTGATGTGATGTTCAATGTCAGGGGTGAGCATGTGCCGGGTTGTTTAGGTAGGGGGTAGGGAAGGGGGCTTGGTGGCTACCAGCCGGGGGTATACGTGCCTCTCAAGGCACTTTTTCTAGTTAAAAATATGAAAACATACATAAGGCGCCAACAGCACAAAAAAAAAAAAAAAAAAATTTAAACACCAAGACATAAAACAAAAAGAACCACCACAGAAGTATCGCCTTGGAACGATACTTTGAACAGAGAAATTTAAACACAAAGAAAGACTTTGCAGTACCTAAATAACTGTAAACAGTGAAGACATTAGTCATACTGGTTTGCAATGTTTACACTGAATTGTTAGGTCCACTGATTTTACTTATTTCTGGACAACAAAAATATTTAGTTTACTGTGATCAAAACCATAGGGTGAAGTTATTAAAAATAAGCATATGGAGAGGAACAAAGACGCTGATTAGTCTTATCCTCAAAAAGAAGTTTGATTATAAGAGTATATATCCCAGTTTGTATCAGACATGCTTGGAAACCTTATATGTGACAGGTTTTCTTATTATCAAGATTTGAGCCGCCCTGTGGGAAAACCAACAATCTGCATAGGCGAAAACAAAGACGCAGATCAGCTTCGCGGTGACCGCGAAGCTGATCAGCGCCTTTGTTTTCGCTACTCGGATAGTACAATTCCGCTTCTACTTAAATCCAAATTTTCAAGCTTCTGGCTCTTTTCTGTGCATGTTCAAGGCGATTTGTGTCGGACCTGTTCGGAAACCACATTGTTGGTTTTCCCACGAGGCGGCTCATTTATTCTGTCTTCTAGTCAGCTGTTCATCTTCTGAGACTTACATGTTTAAATACCGTCTTTTTCAGATTGTCAGGTCGGGATATGATAGGTATAGCCTTCACAGGGTCTGGTAAGACGCTCGTCTTTACCCTACCTATCATCATGTTCTGTCTGGAGCAGGAGAAACGACTACCCTTCATCAGGAATGAGGGGCCCTACGGTCTCATTGTTTGTCCCTCGGTAAGTCATTGTGAACATTATAAGAGCTTGTGCGAGAGAAAAACAAAAGTTTGGGTTCCGACCAGGTCCGACACAAACCGGTCTGTACAGTCACAGAAGATTGTTAGAAGCCAGAAATTTTGGATTTAGAAAGTAGAGGAATCGTACTATCCCTGTAGCGAAACCAAAGGCGCTGATCAGCTTCGCAGTTACTGCTTCGAAGCTGATCTTTACCTTTGTTTTCGCCTATGCAGATTGTTGGCTTTACCATGCGGTGGCTCATAAATGAGTGGCCACCTATTGGGAAATAGCTGCTTATTTGTCTTATGATATTTTCTCTTTCTATAAGTACCTAATTGTTAGTTTGGATTTTCCCGACTCGGTTTTTGGAGTGGACTTTCATTTTGATTGCGCCATTTCCTTATTGTTCTTTACATTAATTTTACCTTATTGTATAATTTAACTACAAAACATAAACTCGGCAGTTAATCATGCATCTGAACATGAACTTAAGGTGGCTCGATACCAATTTTTGTTGATAAATAAATCTATAATTTTTAGACAGCTTAAAATATAGGTGGAATGCTACTCAAAAAGCAAAATATTTGTAGGGGTATCCATGCTTTTTAAAAAGTTACGGATTTTCAAAATTGAGAAAAATATACTTTTTGAAATATTTTCAATTTCATTTTTCACAGAATAATTCTAAAATATGTAAACGGAATGTGCTTTAAACTGTAAATGTATTCACAAGCTACTTGCCAAATAACAAAATTGAAAGGTAAAAATGAATATATGCATTCTAGGGCAAAATACAAATTTTTGCAGAAAACATTTTTATTAAATTTTTGAACATATTTGTCCAGTACATCTCCGAGAATAGACTTAGAATAACAAAAAAACTGATTTTTAAACATGGGAATGATTATTAAATAAGATAATGTATAAATTGATAGGTGTTTCCACGCTTTTTAAGCTGCTATAAGCATTTTCCCACACCCACCCCTTACAAAGATGCATATCCCGGCGTATAATCAAACCTTATTAAAACTTTTTTCAAAAATATTTTTAAAGCTTGTTATGTATGGATGTTTAGATTCGAAAATTGCCAATGTGATGATACCAAAATTATTAAATTCTAATAAATATTAGATGCAATATAAGAAGGCCCAAACCACCACTTGTCGTACACCGCGATCATATAGTCCCGACAATTAGTATGCTATAGTAACATTTTTAAAAGCTTCAACTTGAATGTAAATAAAAATAATTGTTAGATCCTAAAAAGTTATTATTGCCCTTTCAATACCGGCTGGATCTGAGTCAGATGAGGAATTCTAGTTAGAGAATTTAAAATTCTAGTTAGAGAATTTAAAACATCTATTCAATTATTAATATTTTTTAAATCAAAAAGAACAAAACAAGTAATTTCGATGCATTTTCATTTTCCATTCTTTTTAGCTCACCTGAGCCGTCAGGCTCACAAGGTGAGCTTATAGTATACCCATGCTCCGTCGTCCGTCCGTCCGTCGTCCGTCCGTCCGTCGTCCACCATTTTCAAAGATCTTCTTCTCTGAAACAGCTTGGCCAATCAAAGCCAAATTTTATGTGAAGCATCAATAGGAAGGGGGAACCAATGTGTAAATAAGAAATCCAGGTCACATGACCAAGATGGCTGCCATGCCCATATATGGTAAAAACCCTTCAAAAATCTTCTTCTCCAGAACCGGTGGACCAATTTCAACGAAACTTGGCATGAAGCATCTATGGCTCAAACACTACAATGTATATATAAATCATGACACTGTGATGACATTGACCTTTTTTACAGCAAGGTCAACATAGGTCACCAATGCATTTGAATGGGGAGAACTTTAAAAATGTCATATAAAGTGAAAGTCTTACAGGAAATGGGCAGTAGGACTGAATATTAATGATTCTGAAAAAAATGGACCCCAGGGGCCCATCTTCCCCCCACCCTGGGGCATTATACATGTACACGTAAATTACCATAATATTCAAATATCTTCTCCTCTGAAACCGCTAGGCAAATCAAAGCACAAATTTTATGTAAAGTGTCTATAGAATTGGGGAATCAATATGTGTATAAATAATGTAGTTCACATTACCAAGATGGCCGCCATGCCAATAATGGTAGAAAACCTTCAAAAATCTTCTTCTCCAGAACCGGTGGACCGATTTCAACGAAACTTGGCATGAAGTATTTATGGCTCAAGCACTACAATGTGTATATAAATCATGACACTGCGGTGACCTTGACCTATTTTACGACAAGGTCGACATAGGTTGCCAATGCATTTGAATGGGGAAAACTTTTAAAAAGTCATTTGAGGTGAAAATCTTGCTGGAAATGGGCAGAAGGATTAAATATTAATGATTCTGAAAAAAAAAAACAAATGGACCCAAGGGCTCATATGCCGCCACCCTGGGGCAATATACATGTATAATACCATGATATTCAAACTTCTTCTCCTCTGAAACCACTTGGCCAATTAAAGCCAAATTTTATCTGAAGCATCTATAGGATGGGGGAACCAATGTGTTTATTAATAATCTAGGTCACATTACCAAGATGGCCGCCATGCCCATATAAATATTTTTCTCCGAACCATTTGACAAATTTCCATGAACTTTGGAGTGAAGCATCGATGGCTAAAGTACTACAATGTATATCTAAATCATGACTTGTGACAACCTTGACCCAGTTTATGGCAAGGTCAACATGGGTTGCCCATGAATTTGAATGGGAAAAACTGTTAAAATGTCATTTGAAGGGAAAAGCCAGCAGGAAATTGGCAAATGGACAGAATATTGATTATTATGAAAAAAGAAAATGGCCCTAGGGCTTCATCTGCCCTTACACTGGGGTTAAATACCATTATATCAAAACATGTTTATTGGTACACGTATATGCAGCAGATCTCAGGTGAGCGTTTACAGGACCATTGGTCCTCTGGTTACTTCTTCTATTGATGGGATATGCAAATTTCTTTAACCATATGATTTTCATCACAATATGTGTAATCTATATAAAATAATACAAATTTTACAAGAACCAAAGAACGATAACTCTTGCTTTTCGAGCTTATTACAGTTGTCTTATTTATTACTATCGACAGGCCTTAAAGACCATTAAAAACATTGTGCTTTGGTCAACATGGATTACTAAAAGCATTCTAGGTACTTTATGAGTACAGTGTACCTGCAACTTTTGCCATCACCAAAACACCTGTTAGATTAAGTATTAGAGTTGCATGTTATATAGATAAACAGATCAACATTTAAAGAAATTGATTCCATCAAAGTTTACCGGAGCCATGGATGGCGCTTTTTAGTTTTGTATTGATTTTATAAAAAAATTTCTCTGTAACCTGCAACTTTAAAAACATGAAAACAAGTGTTTTGAAAGTATGTGTGATGTGTCTTGTTGATTCCTCATGACAGTGCCTTTGTTTTTGCTACACTGATAGTACAATCCCTCTTCCACTTAAATACAAAATTTCAAGCCTCTAACCATCTTCTTTGACGGTACAGCCCCTTTTGTGTTGGGCCTGGTCGGAACCCAAATTGTTGTTTTTCTCACTCACATTTTCATTGTAGAGAGAATTGGCTAAACAGACATATGAAATCATCAAGTATTACTGTGGTTACTTGGAGAAGGCAGGGTTTCCCGAGTTAAGGTCCGGTTTGTGTATTGGTGGTATAGCTGTCAAAGATCAACTAGAGGTCATCAAAAGGTAACGGAAAACTGTTTAGTGAATATTAATTCGACTGATCCAACAAATTAGGGAATTTTGAAAATTCAGAGGTATGTAAATCATAGAAAAAAAACACACTTGTTTACCACATCATTATTATCTTTACTTGCATACACTTACTATACTTTTTTTAGCTCACCTGAGCCATCAGGCTCACAAGGTGAGCTTATAGTATACCCATGCTCTGTCGTCCGTCCGTCCGTCGTCCGTCCGTCCGTCGTCCACACTTTTCAAAGATCTTCTCCTCTGAAACCGCTTGGCCAATCAAAGCAAAATTTTACATGAAGCATCTATGGGAAGGGGGAACCAATGTGTGTATAAATAATCCAGGTCACATGACCAAGATGGCCGCCATGCCCATATATGGTAAAAACCCTTCAAAAATCTTCTTCTCCGGAACCACTGGACCGATTTCAACCAAACTTGGCATGAAGCATTAATGGCTCAAGCACTACAATGTGTATATAAATCATGACCCTATGATGACCTTGACCTATTTTACGGCAAGGTCAACATAGGTCGCGAATGCATTTGAATGGCAAAAATTGTTAAATTGTCATTTAAAGGAAAAATCTTGCAGAAAATGAGCAGTAGGACTGAATATTAATGATTCTGAAAAAAATTGGGCACCAGGGGCTCATCCGCCCCCACCCCGGGGCAATATACATGTATATCTCCATAATATTCAAACATCTTCTCCTCTGAAACCGCTTGGCCAATCAAAGCGAAATTTTATGTGAAGCATCAATAGGAAGGGGTAACAAATATGTATATAAAAAATCCAGGTCACATGACCAAGATGGCCGCCATGCCCATATATGGTAAAAACCGTTCAAAAATCTTCTTCTCCAGAACCGGTTGACCGATTTCAACGAAACTTGGCACGAAGCATCGATGGCTCAAGCACTACAATGTATATATAAATCATGACCCTGTGATGACCTTGACCTATTTTACGGGAAGGTCAACGTAGGTCACCAATGCATTTGAATGGGGAAAACTTTTAAAATGTCCTTTAAAGTGAAAGTCTTGCAGGAAATGGGCAGTAGGACTGGATATTAATGATTCTGAAAAAAATTGGACCCCAGGGGCTCATGTGCCCCCACCCCGGGGCAATATACATGTATATTTCCATAATATTCAAACGTCTTCTCCTCTGAAACCGCTTGGCCAAACAAAGCCAAATTTTAAGTGAAGCATCTATAGAATGGGGGAATCAATGTGTATATAAATAATCTAGGTCACATGACCAAAATGGCCGCCATGCCCATATATGGTAAAAACCCATCAAAAATCATCTTCTCTGAAACCAATAGACTGATTTCAAGGAAACTTGGCGTGAGGCATCGATGGCTAAAGTACTCAAATGTATATATAAATCATGACCCTGTGATGACCTTGACCAAGTTTATGGCAAGGTCAACATGGGTTGCCTGTGCATCTGAATTGGGAAAACTGTTAAAATGTCATTTGAAGGAAAAAGCCAACAGGAAATTGGCAAATGGACAGAATATTGAAGATTCTGAAAAGAGAAAATGGCCCAAGGGCTTATCTGCCCCTGCACTGGAGTTAAATACCATAATATTCAAACATGTTTATTGGTATATGCAGCTGATCTCAGGTGAGCGTTTACAGGACCATTGGTCCTCTGGTTTTTTTTCACAAGAAATTACTAAGAATTTGTTTTTTCAGAGGTGTACATATAATGGTAGCCACCCCAGGTAGATTGATGGATATGTTGGCTAAGAAGATGATGACATTAGATGTGTGTCGCTACCTCTGTCTTGACGAGGCAGACAGAATGATT
This sequence comes from Rugalucina vietnamica, assembly GCA_964017185.1. Taxonomy (NCBI): domain Eukaryota; kingdom Metazoa; phylum Mollusca; class Bivalvia; order Lucinida; family Lucinidae; genus Rugalucina; species Rugalucina vietnamica. The sequence continues at coordinate 41,909,027 of OZ024870.1, forward strand.
GACATGGGCTTTGAGGAAGATGTCAGAACTATCTTCTCTTACTTTAAGGTAATTACGAGTAAATGTTTTAGATTAATTGCCTTAGATGCCAAAATAAACTATGGCCATTCTTTCTCTTATGCTGTTTGTAGAAGAGCGTTTTACAATGAACGGTGAGAGTGTGTACTAAATATTGGTTAACTGCCTGAATAAGCACTACTGACTATAATGGATATGACCTGAATTGCTTTAAAGGGACATAAAGCCCCAATTCACACCCACCAGAGATTGATGAAGCCCAAAGTATTTGTCTTGAAAAAAATTAAAGGGCACAAAAATTTGAGTTAAATTTGGGCTGTCTTAGTGTTATGACATTTCAGTTTTTTAATGCCTTTTAAAGTATGTTTTCTTGTATCAAGTTTTATTTATTGAATAAAGAAATGGTTATGTTTACAGGGTCAAAGACAAACTCTATTGTTCTCAGCCACTATGCCTAAGAAAATCCAGACATTTGCTCGTAGTGCCCTGGTTAAACCAATTACAGTAAATGTAGGTCGTGCCGGCGCGGCCAGTCTGGATGTCGTACAGGAAGTGGAATATGTGAAACAGGAAGCTAAAGTTGTGTATATACTGGAGTGTCTACAGAAAACACCTCCACCGGTAAGATAAGACAAGTTTTTAAGTATCTTACATTAACCAACCGTTAAAAGCAAAGTTTATTTACAGCCTTACAGTAGACATAAGTTTCTTGTTAAAATTTAGCAGACAAAATGGTAGAGCTTATTGCCATTTTCTAACAAAAATAACATTGTAAGCCTTTTTTCAATGAATCTACTTCTCTCTTGTAAATAAGAAATATAGACTGCTAGATTGTACTGTTATATTGATGTTTGGTGTTTAGCACATTCACTGCCACTGACGACTGTAGTCGTCTTTATCGTTCACTGCCACCGACGACTGTAGTCGTTTTACGGGTATACCGATATATCCTGAGTTATAGATGAAAGTTTTAAAGGGAGGTAAATGTATTGTATATCAGATTTTTCAGCGTAAAAAGCCCTTTTAAGTGATAAAGAATATGGGCATATATCTAAAAATATAATAAATAATAAATTGATAAATCAATAAAAAATAATAAAATGAATATATGCTTGGCAATGAGATATTGATTTTTTGAGAGGCATGGCAGTAAAAGTGTTAACTGAATTGAAATGGTAAAAAGTTAAATTTACAACTTCAAATCACCTTTCAGGTATTGGTATTTGCCGAGAAGAAGCAAGATGTTGATGCTATACATGAGTATTTATTACTGAAAGGTGTAGAAGCTGTAGCCATACATGGTGGAAAAGGTAAAAAACTCAAACTGAATTACAGCTGAAGTTCCTTTAGAGGCCCACATGCTAGCTTTAGTAGTGCCTATTTGCATATATGAGCCGCCACGTGGGAAAACCAACAATGTTGTTTCCGAACAGGTCTGACACGAACCGAGCTGTACAAGTACTGAAGCAGGCTAGAAGTTTGAAATTTCGGATTTAAGAAGAAGAGGAAGTTTACTAGCCGTGTAGCGAAAACAAAGGCGCTGATCAGCTTCGCGGTTACCGCATTTTTGTTTTCGCATATGCAGATTGTTGGTTTTCTCATGAGGCGGCTCAAGCTAGCTTTAGTAGCGCCTACTTGCATTTGATGAAATGGATATGCTGTTCAGCTTTTTGGGGTATCAAAGCATACATGTACAAGTTTTTTTTCTCATAATAAAGCTCAGTTAATGATAATAGTCTAAGATTCATCATTATATCAGCTTGTCAAGTCCAGTTCTAATTGGATTTTTGCTTTTTAGCTCGCCTGTACGAAAGTACAGGAAGAGCTATTGCAATCACCCCGGCGTCGGCGTTAGCGTTAGCGTCGGCGTTGCTCAAAATGTTAAAGTTTTTGGTTAAAGTTTTTATAAGGCTATATCTCTTGAACATGTTGATGGATGAAGTTGATACTTTGCATGTTGGTAGATATTGGTCTGAAGTTTTATTCTGTACCATCATGACCCACCTGGGTGACCTTGAGGTCAAGGTCATGGACTTAGAAATTTTGTGTTAAAGTTTTTGGTTAAAGTTTTTGTAAGTCTATATCTCTTGAGTATATAGATGGATCAAGTTGATACTTTGCATATTGATAGATATTGGTCTGAAGTTTTATGCTGTACCATCATGGACCACCTGAGTGACTTTGAGGTCAAGGTCACGGACTTAGAAATTTTGTGTTAAAGTTTTTGGTTAAAGTTTTTGTAAGTCTATATCTCTTGAGTATATAGATGGATCAAGTTGATACTTTGCATATTGATAGATATTGGTCTGAAGTTTTATGCTGTACCATCACGACCCACCTGAGTGACCATGAGGTCAAGGTCACAGACTTAGAAATTTTGTGTTAAAGTTTTTATAAGTTTGTATCTCTTGAATATATAGATGGATTAAGCTGATACTTTGCATATTGATAGATATTGGTCTGAAGTTTTATGCTGTACCATACCCACCTGAGTGACCTTGAGGTGAAGGTCACAGACTTAGAAATTTTATGTTAAAAATATTTTGGGTTAAAGTTTTTAAAGTCTATATCTTTTGAATATGTTGATGGATCATGTTGGTATATACATGTACTGATTTTAAGCTATACCATCATGGCAAACCTTAGAGACCTTGAGGTCAAGGTCATGGGTCATAGATTTGAATAGATTTAGTGGCAAAGCATAAGTCAGGCGAGCTACGCTGTCCTGCGACAGCTCTTATTCATTGAAAAAAAAATGCTATTATGGTTTCTATTTAACCAGGTCTAGTACAAACTAAGTTGTACAGCCAACGAAGACTGCTGAGGGCTTAAAATTTCAGATATAGAATTTGATTGCCTACACAAAGGCACTGATAAGCTGCTGGGTTACTTTAAACCTTATGCACCAGTCAGCTATAACATCTTTTACTTCAACAGATCAGGAAGACAGAACACATTCCATAGAACAGTTCCGGTCGATGGAGAAGGATGTATTAGTAGCTACTGATGTTGCATCTAAAGGTCTCGATTTCCCGGATATCAAACACGTCATCAACTACGACATGCCTGAAGACATAGAAAATTATGGTAAGATCACTTGGGCCATAACGCAAGAACCAACAATGTGGTTTTTGAACACGTCCGACACAAACCAAGCCTGTACAAGCACAGAAGATGGCTAGAGACTGGAAATTTTGGATTTAGAAAGTGGAGGAATTGTGCTATCTGTAGCGAAAACAAAAGCGCTGATCAGCTTTGCAGTTACTGAATATTGATCTTCGCCTTTGTTTCCGCATATGCAAAATGTTGGTTTTGTCATGACGCGGCTCTATATAAGCCAAACCGTCCCATTACCTTCAGAAGTCAAGCATCAGCTTTGGAAGGGTCAGTAGGTTTCGAGCTAGAGCCAAACCAAAGTTGTTAAAAATGGTACCAGTGTCTGTCATGCCAGGTGCTCAGCATCATATATGGCAAGCTTTTGCTTCTCTCTCACATACACAGTACTAGCAACAGCGCACAACATACAAAACAGTTCTGATAAATAGTTTTGGCATTGTTTTTTGCTAAACGTAAGCATCATAACGACGGTTTATTTTAGACCTAATGCAAGACTGCTATTTGTGCTAAATATATTACCCTTTGACAGTAACTGTTGGTGAGATGAAAAACACCAACTAAACCAAATCTTCTCAGTTTACAGAATTGTGTATCTTTAATTTCAGTGCATAGAATAGGTCGTACAGGTCGATGTGGTAAAACTGGGCTGGCAACTACTTTCATCAACAAAGGAGTTGGTAAGTTTGTTTTATTTAAAGCTCACTGCTATAAACTGTCAAATAATGCTATTGATATAATGCATGATATCTCCTATATTCTAACATTAATTCCTGTGTGACAGAAATCTTTTAAATCCAATTTCAGAGCTATGGACCTATATGTGTATTATGAAAAATATATTTTTTTTAATTCAGTTTTATGTCCCTTTCAAGATTATTTCAGCTCATATGAGACGGGCCAATCAGTAGGTGGGCGAAAACGGGAAAACCCCGAGAAAAACCACCTGGCACACCCGCTAAAATCATTTTGTTCTGTAGAATGTAGTTGGTTTGAAACTAGACTTTGACTTAAAGGTCATTCATATCATTATATATTTTTAATACTGAGACCTGGCTCCATTGATGGAATTAGTGGCAGGATTTTGCAGGACACAAACTGATTTGAGCCTGTGCGTGAGAAAACCAACAGTTTGGGTTCCGGCCAGGTCCAACACAAACCGGTCTGTACAAGCACAGAAGATGGCTAGAGGCTGGAAATTTTGGATTCAGAAAGTAGAGGGATTGTACTATCTGTGTGGCGAAAACAAAGGCGCTGATCAGCTTCGCAGTTACTGCGAAGCTGATCTGCGCCTTTGTTTTCGCATATGCAGATGGTTGGTTTTCTCATGCAAAGGCTCATTTGATATTTTGCGTTTCAGATGAGACAGTACTGTTGGACTTGAAACACTTGTTGATAGAAGCCAAACAGAAGGTACCACCATTTCTACTGGAAATTTCACCAGAGAATGAGAAGTTCCTCAGTATTGGAGGTAATTCCTGGTCCCAAGGGTTATAAAACTTTTTTCATGCTCAACTCAGCTGAGCATGAAATTTCAGCTGCTCATAAATGTTAAAATTGTCAAAATTAGAGGAAACATTTTGGGTTCAAAACCCCAAAACTAGTAATTTATCCTGCTCATAAATGTTAAAATGCCAACAATTGGCATCTTAACATTTATGAACAAGATAAATTTTAGTTTCAGCTGAGTTGAGTTTTATTACCTAGAGGCCTGTTCTGATTATTAAAGTTAACCTATGAACCACCAAAATTGTTGACACCCCAGTGAACAATTTTTCACTCATGTCGGGATGGAGCCACCGCTTCCTGGGTATAAATCAGTACTGTGGGGAGTTAATGTGCCTTGCTCAAGGACTCAACAGTAGGGATCAAACCAGGGACTTATCTAAACTTTGTACATACAGACAAGTCTATTTTATATTGCAAGTGGTAGGAAAATACCTGCATTGACATAATTATGTCACATTGTGTAGTGTTTGGATTTTATTGAAGATAAGCAAATTAAAGTCATAGGACCTTTTCTATTCTGATGTTTGTATATTTTAAACCTATCTGCATGGCAGTGCATGTTATAGGCTGTCTTTATTTTCATAATCATTTATTTTGAAAATGGAACTTTTATTCAGGTCAAGCACTAATTCTAAATTCTAATGCACTTGAGAATGTAAACTTGAGAATGTAAAGAGATGTCTGTATATTTTGCGATATACCGTCGGAGACCCAACGTCATGAGCAACATCGTTTGTGATTGGTTATTGTCGTGGTTATGATGCTCACGCTTCGGGAAAAACAATTCATTTTCTGAAGCTTCACGGTAAAACAAAATTTCGGACCGTATATCCAATGACATACTGCCCATAATGAAACATTTGAATACAGATATACCCTAAGTGAGAGAAAAACTGCAGTTTGCATACCACAGAAACTGAGCAGTAGTATTTTAGGTGTTTTACTAGCAGATTCTTTTTAGTTTCATAATCCAAAATCAGATTATTTTCTGTGGTCTCATAATGACATTTCCTAGATTTTTGGTGTTCTAACTTCCATTCCCAAAGCTCATATAATGTAAACTGTTATATCTATCTCTTTCAGCTGGTGAAGGATGTCTATACTGTTCTGGTCTTGGTCATCGTATCGCTGACTGTCCCAAACTGGAAGCCATGCAGACCAAACAGGTCCAGAGTATTGGACGCAGAGACTACCTGGCTGCTAGTGCTGCGGATTATTAGAGACACACAGACTTCCATGCTGCTGGTGCCGCAGATTATTGAAGATAATTCTAGTATTGTCAAAACTAAACTGGAGGCCATGCAGCTCATACAGGTTCAGGGTATTGGTCGCAGAGACTTACACCACCTAGCTACTAGTGCTGCAGATTACGATGCTGTCCCCTGGAGTTGCGCACTTAAGCATTGTTTGACCGTTTAGATTATAATAGAAGCAATTTCTGAATAAAACAAATAATCCCCTTTTTGCATGAACATGTAATGCATACAATTACCAAAAGAAATTATGAAAATGTCAAAAACTTTTCTCTGAATTTCATCATAAGTAAAGCTAACCCCATGTTTATCCCTGACGTCAAAGGTCACATGGAGTTGCGCACTTGTTTTGACGTCATTAGATAGCTTTCTTCAAGAAATATGGTATTTAAACAAATGTTTTGTGAAATTTGTCATATTTCTAGTTGATTAGCCACAAAACGATGGAATAAAGCAGCCCCATGCATAATTAATTTGGCCAATGCAATATACTGGGTAAACAAAATGTCTTGCAAGTATGTTTTACATAATTTTCTCCTTCTGTTCTGTCCCACCTATGATAATTTTTATTTTTAGTTCATTTAATGAAGTTAGCTGACAAAATGTTACAAACAAATGTAAACTTTCATGCCTTAGACCTGAGACAAGAAACTAAGAGATGCGCAAGTCCATGTGCCACGCAACTCCATGAGACTCAACTGTATTAGAGTGAGGCAGATATGCAGAGACATCCATGCTGCTGATCCTGTGGAAAATGAGACTGCCACTAATAGTCAATAGGAAAAAGCTGTACAGTCAGTCTTGTTGTATACAGTCCTGTTGGCTGACCATTACAGTAACACAAATATATGAGCTGCATATAAAGTGTGCACGAACACAGCAAAATGTGTAAATTGTAACAGTTGTGCTTCTGTAACAATGATCCCATGTTTGTGTGGATGGTTACCATTATGACAGAGGAATGGACTTTCCTATTGTTATCATCTGGACGAGTCCACTTTCATTTTTAGGGGCATCAAGAGTAATTTTGAATTTTTATTCAGTTTCCCAATGAAATTCCTCTAAGCAAACAGAAAAGTCCCAGATGGGATGCCGCATTATGCGGCATCACATCTGGGGCTATACTGTTTGCCTGTGTCCCACAAAAAGGGCTCTCGGCTTAAACGAGTTAAAATGAAAGAATCAGAGAAACCATGGACATGATATTGTTAAAATCTAATCAGCTTTTCACAGTCTAAAATCATGCAACCCTTGAAAGAATAAAAATTTTCTGTTTCCAATAAAAATGATGAATTTTTAACAAAGTGTTGTTCATGAAGATCCAACAAGGAAGTCTGGTGACTTAGCTTGAAATGGATACTGCTAATCCTCAGAATCACTCAGAGTCAAAAGGTTGTTGAAGAGGGAGACTCTCACAAACAAGTCCAGCCCTCAGTAGAGGACACTGGGCTATAAAACATGATGATGATGATAATGAAAGAATGCCAGACTTGGTTGTGGGAATTCAGTTTAAATCCTACTGACGCCAGTTTGTGTCCATTGCGACGCAGATTGCAAGGTCGTCTACGAAATAGACTCACAAACAAGTCCAACCCTCAGTAGTGGACACTGGGCTATAAAACAGATAATGATGATGATGATAATGACAGGACGCCAGACCAGATTGAGGGAATTTGGTTAACATCCTACTGATGCCGGTTTAGGTCCATGTGCTAGACACTTATTCTCATATGAGCCACGTCATGAGAAAACAGAATTTTTGCCTATGTGAAAACAAAGGCGCAGATCAGCTGTGCAGTTATTGCACAGCTGATCAGCCCCTTTGTTTTTCGCTACACAGGTAATACAATCCTTGTTCTTCCTTAATCCGAAATCCATCTTCTGGAGATGCACAGGCCGATTTGTGTCGGACCTGGTCGGAAACCCCGAAGACCGATTTTCTCGCGTCATGGCTCATATTGAATCTAGGATATAGCAGAACATCCAGAAATGAGCCGTGTCATGAGAAAACCAACATTTTGCATATGGGAAAACAATGATGCAGTTCAGCTTTGCAGTAACTGCGATGCTGATCATTGCCTTTGTTTTCGCTACATGGATAGTACAATTCCTTTTCTTTCTAAATCCAAAATTTTAAGCTTCTAGCCATCTTCTGTGACTGCATAGACAGGTTTGTGTCAGACCTATTTGGAAACAATTTAGTTGTTTTTTTCATGACCTGACACAAATGATAGAAGCCAGTTACTTGATCATTCGTGTAATAATGCACTTTTTAATATTCCCCAATCATTGTGTCTGTTAGGAATTTATACAAGTGTGAGGTACTGAAGGAAAAGAACAAGAATGCCATGGAGGTTAATATCCCATTTACGGATCCAGCGAAATAAAATATGAGTCATCCCACGAGAAAACCAACAATCTGGGTTTCCTACCAGGTCCGACACAAACCGGTCTGTACTGTCACAGAAGAAGGCTAGAAGCTTGAAACTTAGGATAAGTAGAAGAGGAGTTGTACACTCCTTGAAGCTTGAAGGAGAAACAAAGATGCAGATCAGCTGTGCTGTTTTGCATATGCAAATTGTTGGTTTTCTGATGCGGGTGGCTCATATGTGAGGTTTGTCAGGAAAGTTCGTAGACACTTTGGCTATCAGAAAAAGTAAAGCGTTGTTGAAGAAGTGTTTCATATAATTTCAAGCAGCAACATCTTATGAGTATATTTTAGAAATTTGGTGCAGTTTGAAATAATAACACGCTTGATATGACCAGTTTTCTGCTTGAGGGTAGGGCCGCACGGGGCAGGTGTCAAAGCGTTATAAAATGTGACGATTTTTACATATTGTTTTTGTTTGTGAAACGGCACGGAAGTGTGATGTAACGTTAAAATTTTTTGATCCAGAAAGAATGTTCAATCATCAACATTTTCTGAATGTTTGGACCTTGGTGGCAGTATAGTTAGATATCTATGAATAAAATTTCAGATGCAGTCCGAAAAAAATGTTTGAAAAATTGGCGTAATTTGACGTTGGAGAACAGCTGATAATCTTAAAATTGTGTGTTTTTGTTATGGAAATCGCCAAACAAACACGTTGGAAATAATACAAACAACAACATAAAAGCTATCAGCTTGCCGATCACTAGTTTACAAGTGGCATAGTTGATTTTTGGATGCTCAATAGACCATCTAAAGTGATTGGTTTTATATGTTCAGCCGCTCGTCAGAGAACTTAGCGACAGTTGGCACAGATTGGCATTTAACAGCTGGATACACATAATAAAAATGTACAGATACCCAATGACTCTATGTGGAAAAATTCTGAAACATCGGTTGATCTTGTTACAAATATAAAAGGCACTGATAGCAATAAACTTCAAGTAACGTTACTGTGACGTTGACCCTTGCCCCGCACCCGGTCAGGGAGGTGCACAGAAAAGGCTGAAGAAAACGTCGTGTTGGTCAGATTTTTATAAAATTTCATCTATTTGCTCATGAAATATTTTTGCAAACCCAGATATATTCACACTGTCAGACTGCACTTCTTTTCCTGTTGAAAATATCAATGGTGTCTACGGACTTCCCTGACAAGCTACGTATAACAGATATTAAGGTCAATTGTTTATGGCCATTTTTCTCCTTTGTCTATACATTTTGCAGGTTGTAAATGGTTTGCCAGAAATTCTATACTAAAGTATGACCTTTTAGGACTTGAGATATGCACTGACTGGTTATAGCTTAATTATTCCTGTACAGCTTTATTTAGAAAATGTCTGAAATTCTTTTTCAAAGCAGACGATGCAAATTGCAGATACAATAGGGTTATGTGGTTTGGCGATGAAACAAAGTTTTAGTTCCAAAGTCATTTATTCATTAAGACGAGATTTAATGCCTGTTTTGCTTCGAGTTTTGTGGAGTGTAGGAGCAAAAAGGCAAACTCATATTTATATTTATATTTTTCATATACGGCATATTGCATCTTCCGTAGCACAAAGACAAAATGTTGTGAACCTCAATAATTTTGCCTGTAGCTAGGCCAAAGTATGAAATATGTGATAAAAATTTCAGTATTACCAGAAAACAGGAAAGGAGCATCGACCATTTCTATTTACAAATGCCTATGGTTTATCGAAAAACTAGAAGCTGGTCTTCTTATCCACAGGCTACCTTCCCTGAATAAGCAGAATTTGTTTTTCAAGTTAAGTACTGCAGAATAATTTTTTGTATTAAATGTATACAGATTAGGAAAGCACAATAATTTTTTGTATTAAATGTATACAGATTAGGTAAGCTCAATAATTTTTTGTATAAATGTATACAGATTAGGAAAAAATTATAGAGCATTGTCTGTCAGTTACACACTTTTTAAAAATAAAATAGAAATAAACAGTGATAAAAATTCTGAGAATGCAGAAAAACAACAAAATTTCTATCTTTTGTTTTCATGAAATTTAGACCCCCACCCCAACTGGGATTTCTACTGACAAAGTATGCAAATAGCTGAGCATGACATGGAAGTGTAAGATCAGCATTGGGAGCTTAAAAACAGGTTACAGCATTCTTGGCTGCTAAAGTATAGGCATATACAAGCCTTATGGATTTTTTCCAACTTTTCTAAAGGGCTAAAGGTGTTCCCTAACTTTTTTCCATGTGTATATATTCAACCATTCACTATGGCAGCATTTGACAATTGGAATGCTGCTTGAGTCCTGGATTTTTAGCTTCATGTGCATGCACTTTTGGAATGTAAACATACAGTTCCATGACTTCCATCTCAGAGGGGCATGTTGAGTCTCACTAGTCAGTTTTGTCCGACTTCTTTGACAGGGCAATGATATTTTTATTACAATGGTCTTACATGTAGGAATTAGTAAATTATGAAAATAATGGTAAAAGTGCATTTTCATACCCTTGTCAGCAAGAGTGTGATGTAAATCAACATAAGCATGGTTCCGTCACAAACAGAGTAGTGGAAACTCAAAGTGCCAAGTAAATTGAGAGAGCATAGAAGCGCCACTGATGACTCATAAATGATCAGATCTTGGCTATTAAAAGCATAAAAAGCCAAGAGTGTACTGGTATCACGAACAAGTACCGTGATGTTCTTGGTTAGAAGCTACTTTGCCTTTTTCCATGATGCTCCTGATTAAGCTATGATAAAGCTGGTCTCTCTACACTTTTACTACGCTTAGGGTCAACAGCGACCTCTAAATAAATTTTGAGCAAGGCCAAACTTGCACCTTAAGGCGGGGATCAATCCAATCAGGGCGCTTCTAATTCACTTCTCATATGACCAAGGCAGTTCTCCTGAGCTCTTGACCTCCCTTCTACGATTCAGGACATTTAATGCCCAAATTTGGAAGCGTAGTAGGATTACCGCCCAGTAGAATGGGGTTTTTATTATACTATTGTTTTGGGTAACCTGCATCTAACAGCCAATCAACAGCTGTATCATCAGGAAAACATGTAAACGTGTAATGAATCCCCTCTTAAACCCCACTTTTATATAGTAAAACTCGGGTATGCTGGGGTGAGGCGATTCTAACGAGTACCCACAATCTCTGTTTTGAGCAAAAATAAGAAAAAGAAAAAAAACAAGCAAATTCAGAGAATTTATGTCCCCCGCCTTGATAGTTTAGTTACACAAATATAATCTTAGAATAACATATATCCAAACCACATTCACTTTCTTAGTGTATGGGTAAATGCCTGAAAAATGACTTAAGTTCAAATTTCAAAAAAGTGACAAAAATTAAAGTGAGGATTACATCCAAACCACATGCATATCTTTAAAGTATGGTCAAGACATCTGTAAAGTTTCAAAAAAAATCCGAATATAACTGTAGGAGAAGTTGTTTGCACAAGGGACCCACTGTCCATTCACTTTCATTGTGTAAATGTTGAAAAAATGAGTAAGTTGAAATTGCGAAAAAAGTGTCAAAAATTAATCTGAGGATTATATCCAAACCACATGCAAATCTTCAAAGCATGGTCAAAACATCTGTAAAGTATCAAAAGAATCTGAATATAACTGTAGGAGGAATTGCTTGCACAAGGTACCCACTGTCCATTCACTTTCATTGTCAAAATGTCAGAAAAAATGACTAAGTTAAAATTGCAAAAAAGTGTCAAAAATTAATCTGAGGATTATATCCAAACCACATGCACATCTTCAAAGCATGGTCAAGACATCTGTAAAGTTTCAAACTAATCTGAATATAACTGTAGGAGGAGTTGCTTGCATAAGGTTGCTTGCACAAGGTACCCACTGTCCATTCACTTTGATTGTCAAAATGTCAGAAAAAATGACTAAGTTAAAATTGCAAAAAAAGTGTCAAAAATTAATCTGAGGATTATATCCAAACCACATGCACATCTTCAAAGCATGGTCAAGACATCTGTAAAGTTTCAAACGAATCTGAATATAACTGTAGGAGGAGTTGCTTGCATAAGGTACCCATTGTCCATTCACTTTCATGGTCAAAATGTCAGAAAAAATGACTAAGTTCAAATTGCGAAAAAAGTGTTAAAAATTAATCTGAGGATTATATCCAAATCACATGCATATCTTCAAAGCATGATCAAGACATCTGTAAAGTTTCAAAAGAATCTGAATATAACTGTAGGAGGAGTTGCTTGCACAAGGTACCCACTGTCCATTCACTTTCATTGTCAAAATGTCAGAAAAAATGACTATTAAGTTCAAATTGCGAAAAAAGTGTTAAAAATTAATCTGAGGATTATATCCAAATTACATGCATATCTTCAAAGCATGGTCAAGACATCTGTAAAGTTTCAAAAGAATCTGAAAATAACTGTAGGAGAAGTTGCTTGCACAAGGTACCCACTGTCCATTCACTTTCATTGTCAAAATGTCAGAAAAAATGACTAAGTTAAAATTGCAAAAACACACCCGGTTAACAAGGTATATATGGGAGGCGAGAATTTACGGCTATCGGTCAATTGCCTTTACGGCTACGTCCTGGAGAATTTCGAACTAAGTCATAGATAATTTACAAATCGTATGTGTTCCTTTACGCTATTTGAAGGTTGCAGCTGGACTTGGTTGAACTGAAAGTGTTTGGTCTAGCTTTTCCAGACATCTATTCCAGAAAAATTGTATAGTGCAAGATAGTGATCATGTATTTTGTTTGCAACTTCAGAAAAATATGTTTCGTGCAATATGAACTTTATTTAAATAGTTTATATGTTAAATTGCCTTCTCATGGAATTCTGGGGAAAAAATATATTCACAAACATTTGTGAGAAACATTGTTCTAGAATGTAATCATTTTCTGAAAAAAAAAAAAAAAATCGGCATTTTTCGGAAGAATATTTCCTTTTTAGCAGCCCCCAAATTTTGGACAAGTATATGTTACTTGTGGACTATGTCTTGGTGACATTACGGCCACCAAATTGACCGCGATAGATAATTTACGACTATTGTCTTGGCGAATTTACGGCTATATGTTTGTTTTAAGCATATCCTGATTATTAAAAGGTCACTGTTTTGAACGATTATGATCAATTATAGAGAGAATACAAAAATATGCAAACGGTGTGTGTGTGAATAGACAATCATTGCCCAAAGCGTTTGCCAATGTAACGTTGCATAATAGTAAGGAAAATAATGCAGGGGTGTAACTCGGGTCTAATATTTTTTTAAGGAATGACATTTTGCTTTGTTTCATATTGGGAAATAGTTGCTCGCTCGGCTTACCAGTTGTCCTCTTTGCATTAGTAACTGAATATTTACATTTAATTTAGCGTATTTAAGCCAAATGCGCTTTGGGGTGTTGACAAAAACGTAAAATCCAACATACGTCAGGAGCACAGTTACGTTTGGGCTCAAAAGATTTGTAAGCGTGTTCAAATATTTTCTAGAAGCTTGACGTGTCTCGAACGTGTGTCTTATACGTTTTGACAAGGTTCCACGCACGTTATAGGTGCGTTTAATACGCTTTGAACATGTTTGGTGCACGTTTTATGCACGCCAGTATACACTACATGTACATGTGCGTTCCGATTTTACAAGATATTGCTTCAGTAACGTGTCCCAACCCTGTATGAGACATGCGTTGATGCACACCTATAGCGCATGCGTAGCGTGTCTGTGACATAACACAAACGAACTCCAAAATTTTCAGCCTGCTGAGATTTTTATACATCCGGCACAGGCCTCAGTCATGTGACTGCTTAAACGAGTTTAAGAAACATAGTAATTTCTATAGTGCAAAATCTTAGGCGTTTAGAGATTTTTCATATACCCGAATGCCCTTTTAGTTTTGTTGTCACCTCAGTTTTTGGATTGGGATTTTTTTCTGATTGCGCCACTTCCTTATCGCTGCCGTTACTTTTACATTTTTCACCGTCTATCAACTTATACCGGCTGTAGCGATTTTCAATCAACTAGCACAGTTTTGTCACACAACAATAAATGTATCTAAAGTGACATTTCACATTTACCGCATTGCACGACATTTTCCTCGTTTCCCTCACGTGACAGAAAAATCGTTGAATCCGGTGTACCTTATTATATGGTGAACCTGTGTATCCCCGGGTGCTGGGCTAGACGCGCTTATCACTGCATTCTAACTACTTTGTAATGTCACACAATGACTTCACATTTCAATTTTTATTCATAATGCCCCCTATCAGACTACGACAAAACGACACACGAATCGCCACGAATTTACAAAGTTTTTGAATTCGTAGCTGAACCGTAATCGATTCGTGAAGATTTGAACTAATTCTTACAGTTCGTAGTAAGATCTTGCCGTTTGTTGGTCAGAAATTCGTGGCCAAACTGTTCAAAATTTTGGTTAGGAATTTTCGACCCAAAAATCGCAGTTAATTCGTAACGAAGTCGTAGTTCATTCCGTGAAATCGTAACTGGATCTTATTTTATTCGGATGCATTTGTAACTCTTTCGGGAATTCCGGAGGTTTTCACCAAACTACGAATGAACCACGAATCCGTTACGAATGTCATGAATGCATGCCGAAGCAAATACGAAAGTGGTTAGACTAATATAAAGCCGTGTTCATGTGCAACATTTTCATCTGGTGTATTTTTGCACCCCGGGTGTAAATTTGCATCAGGTGTACGTATTTTATGATATGAGAACGGTGTTTTAAGAAAGTAAACCCAGTGCAAAAAATACACCCTGCGGGGAGAAAAGTTTGGTAAAATTCCTGCTAAAAGCCCCGGTCCCCCGGGGACAAATGACCTAACCTATTTGAATAATTTTTACTCGCCTATACCATGGCGGTGAGAATAGACACTGCCGGGACTCGTCGGAAGTAAAATCTCGGCATTTCAGCCCCGCTATGTCCCTGCTATCCATAACCCTAGGGGCCCCGGAGATATAAATGACTGGTGCATTACAGATTCTTAAAACAATGATTACGGACAGACAAGAAAATTTATGAAACTGCTCGAAACGTCACGAATCAAATTCCATCAATTCCTGACGATTCATGAGACTGATCATGAGGGACATAACAAAGATAAAACTAAAATATTACCTTCCAAGTTCAATCGGTAACACCAGATACCTCTTCCACTATGCAGTCTGTTTCGCCACAATGTCCGAAAAGAACATATACTTAAAGTCGAAATGTAACATATACGTAGTACGCAAGTCACCAATACATTTTTACATAGGCCGTAAAGGAACATTGACAAAACAGACAAACTGTGACATTTCACTTGCATTGTGAATATAACATTCGCAATCACTCTTGCCATACACATTTCGACATCATTCAAATTCCAAAGGTTCATCAAAGCCATAAATAATAAATTTATGAACCTGAAAGTACAAAAATAATTAATTTCAAGGCTTTTAACACCGGACTCCAGAACAGGATCTGCCTTTGGGTCAAACTTCATATAAATATTCAGAGTATTCACAAATTTATTTAAGATGCAAATGTTAGAAACAAATTACCTCATTTTTGTACTCTCTCTCTTGCAACCACACACCTTATTCCCATTTTTATGATTCTTATTGTGTAAACACACTGAATGTGACAGTGTATTGTCCGAATGTCTCTAATACCCTGCGTAAATTCTCTATGACTTAGTCCGAAATTATCTATGACTTAGTCGTAAAGGCAATTGACTGATAGCCGTAAATTAACGCCTCCCATATATACCTTGTTAACCGGGTGTGAAAAAAAGTGTCAAAAATTAATCTAAGGATTATATCCAAACCACATGCACATCTTCAAAGCATGGTCAAGACATCTGTAAAGTTTCAAAAGAATTGGAATAAAACTGTAGGAGGAGTTGCTTGCACAAGGTACATACTCCTATAGGGGGACGGAAGGACGGACGGACAGACGGACGGACGGAATGAGGGAAAGCCAAAAACCATGTCCCTCCGCTTTTCTTCGAAAAGGCAGGGGACAAAAGAATTCCACTGAAAATTTTCATTTTTTAAAACGTTAAAAATCTCTGTATATCACATGGGAATGTTTTCGTAATGATTCTTGATCAGCAGCAAGTCCCCAAACACTGATAAATGGTAAAGCTTAGTTTAGCCAACATTGTCTATTTTGCACAATAATTCAACGACATTGTGGATATATCATGGGAATAATCTCACTTTGTGAGGCTAAGGCTTGGGTTACCTGCTTGAGTGACAGGACAGGAAACATCTTGGTGACATTGTAAGATCAGATCAGGTCATTTAGCGATCAAGTTGCCAAAATACAGTCAGGTGATGAAAAATACAGTTGAGTAGAGTTTTTCAGATTTTATTGCTCATAATGGCATTCGACATGGCAGTTTCCTGCTATAACCACTGATTTAACATTGTACAACAAAAACAAATCTTATGTGTCAGAGAATGATGACCAATGTTGAACTCCCCATGTTGAACGTTTTAATCAGTTTTTCTACGAAAGGAGACATTGCATGAGCACACTTGTCGGTTGTTTAGTAGGCTTAACTCCATGCAATACAAGCCATAAAATCATTTTCAGATACAATTCCAGAATATTACAATCAATCACAGACTGCTGTTCAGTGCTCCAGAATCCAAAGTTAAAATAAATAAAGTCTTAGACGCCAACCTTCATAAACTTTGCTGCTAGGCAGCTCTTCATTACAGTAGTGCTATATGCAATTTATCGTCCACATGGTTAACTGCAACATTGGGCATCCCTTTGACACATTCAACATAGTTTTTTTAACAACTTATAATAATGGAATATAGCACTTAATGTTTGAGCATTCAACAATGCCCATTATTTCAATTATTACAGTCAAGGGTCAAATGTAATTCAACAAACTTAACTTCCCATTGACATTTAAGCATTTAATATCAAATATACAAGAAATTCCTTTTTTTTTTTTTTTCTATCGATTTATTTTTAAACTTTTGCCACTTAAACATGTGTTAATTATTCAACGAAATTATAATGATCATAACCTTATTCATTTAACGAAGACACCAAAGGTATGACTAAGTTGACCAGAAGGCATCATAAGCTAACAGAAATACAACAATGGACCATCATCATGTATTTCCAACATTGTGGAATTACTTTTTACCCTTGACTGTACATGTAATCAAAATGTTATTCCCTAAATTGCAATCAAATAAAAAAAAAATCACACTTGTCGGTTGTTTAGTAGGCTTAACTCCATGCAATACAAGTCATTTCATGGTCATTTTATTATGTTTAATGTAGAACAGTCAATGTATTTCACTTGGAAGCTGAGCAAGCCTTAAGATGAGCAATTACAGGCTCCAACTAAAAGGTGAACTTTAAACTTGTGTTTAAGCACTTCACATTTCACAACACTAAGCAACTACAGTTAATATCAGTTTGTGGCTGTATACCAGTTTTAGCAAATTGCACAGTTCTGATTTATGACCACAATACACAGACAAGTTCCAAAGTGAAAAGGGCTTGTAGGTTTAACTCGGAATAGGCACTCATTCAATAGAATATTAAAGATAAATGAGCCTGAGCTTGAGAAAACCAACAATTTGTGTTTCCAAACAGGTTCGACACAAACCGGGCTGTACAGTCACAGAAGATGGATAGAGGCTGGAAATTTTGGATTTAGAAAGTAGAGAAATTGTACTATCCGTGTAGCAAAAAACAAAGGCGCCTTTGTTTTCGCCTATGCAAATTGTTGGTTTTCCCATGCGGCGGCTCAAATTTAATCCCTTTTTAGGTACATTTCTATGCGCAGTAATTTGCTTGGTTGACTAAACATTTAACATGTATTATGTCCCTCTCAACGGCTGGGTCATATGGAGAAGACACCCCGTTAAGTTCCATCCTAAAGACAGAAGCCCCGGATCAACCACATAACCACTATGTCATAGGCTTCTAAGCAGCAATTTGTCAACACCTGTCAGAACTGGAAACCAGATGACAGGACAAGTGGACTTTCACAGCTATGACAAATATACCATATATCAAAAATACACAAGTTAATCTCAGCATTGCACCATTGATTGACTGTGAATTTTCTGTAAAGACACATTCTCAACAGTCAACATAAACTCCCAAAGAACAACTAGCATGTGCCGTGACAGAAAGTCACAAAACTGTTTCAAACACTACACTAAATCTCTACTACTTTGGTAAATCAATTATATTTGAGCTGCCCGATGAGAAAACCAACAATCTGCATATGCGAAAACAAAGGCGCAGACCAACTTCGCGGTTACCTTCGCGAAGCTGTTCAACGCCTTTGTTTTTGCTACACAGATAGTACAATTCCTCTACTTCTTAAATCCAAAATTTCAAGCTGCTAGCCTGCTTCTACCACTGTACAGCCTGGTTTGTATCAGACATGGCGAGATCCCAAATTGTTGGTTTTCTCAAACACAGGCTCAATATATAAGGGTTAATCTTGATCTTTGTGGGCACAATATTTTTTTTCTTGCATTCTAACTACTACAGCACAAGTATTCAGATTGTTTTTTCAAATATTCCACTTTAAAACATGACCTATCACTATGGCAACTTTTCATGCACCAATTTATTGAGGACACGGGTTATGAGCATCATTCTGAAGTATTAGAGGAAACATGCATCAATCACAAATTCTGGCACAGAACGCATTTGGTTTGGTCAAGACGTCTGTCGTCACATGCAAGTTAACAATCTATCATGACAGAGTCGCAGCCTCCAGGCAGTTAACCAGTTATCTGGAAGCTCAGTGTCTTGCTTAGCGACACTAAACGATGAAGATAAGAAAGGAAACTTTTTTCATGCTCAGCTCAGCTGAGACTAAAATTTATCCCACTCATAAATGTTAAAATGCCAACAATCGTTGTCATTTTAACATTTATAAGCAGGATAAATTACAGGCTTTGGTGATCTAAACCTGAAACTTCAATTTATTTGGGCTATTTCAGAATTTATGAGAAGCTTAAATTTTATGCTCAGCTGAGTTGAGCATGAAAAAAGTTTTATAACCTCGGGGCCTGGACCTCTCACACCCCAGTCCTCAAGTCAAACACTAGGCCACCACATTCCCTTCCAGAGCGTCTTTGTCAAAGAAACACAAATTTTTCATGACCCTAACATTTTTAAAATTTGCAAATGAAGTACAGGCCACCTTCGCTATCTCGAAATCAAGGGGAATGGAGAAACCGCTTCGAGTTTTCCAAAGTCCCAGATAAGCATTTTGTAACGTCACATTAAAATTGCCATGTCCCATTGATGCTATTAATAGAATCGGCATTTCTCGGCATTAGACAGTGTAGACAAAGGTTTGAATGCTGAATCCATAAAATAGTCTTGAAATAAAGTCTGAGCTACTCAATTATGACACTAATTTTGAGACAACATTGTGACAGTTAAAGAATGCTTCTGATAGCTGACATCAAACGCCACTGCTTAACTGTGTTCAAACAATTAATTTTCAAAAGTGCCGATAATTGCTCAAAGGTCTAATCGAGCGTGTATTACAGTTCAAGGTCAATTGGTTTTAAACAAAGCGGCTGACCAAATCAATTAACCCCAATGTTGTGTGTAATTATCGGACACCGCATGGAATAATGCAAGTGACAGTAAAATTAAATTAATGACAAATTTCTGTGGATTAAAAACTCTATACAAGGTAAATTTCTTTGTCTTTTTTGGACTTTGTATCAATTTGCTATAAATGTGGAAAACGCTGTAACTGTTCCAAAAATGATTATGACCACTGCATCTTTCTTTTTCTTCTTCTTTGCTGATCATGGAGTCTGACCGATATTTTTTGACTTTGAAGTTTGATACAGGAAGGGTGAAACTAATAGATTTTTTTCTGTGGGGAGCGAATAATCACTTCGACACAGCCGAGTTTTCGTCATAACCAAATTCGACACAAGCAAGGTTGAAATACAATAACATATAGCGAGAGACACTCTGGAATGAGAGATCACTTCGACATGTGGGGTTTTCGAGACAACCGAGTTTGAGATAGTGCAGGTGGCCTGTAACTTATAACAATGGTAGATTTGATTAATGCTATGTATCTTAAAATATATTAGGAAGTGTTGCCAAAACTCCAATTAAGAAATGAGCCGCTGCATCAGAAAACAAACAATCTGCATATGTGAAAACAAAGGTGCAGACCAGCTTCGCGGTAACCGCGAAGTTGATCAGTGCCTTTGTTTTCGCTACTCGGATAGTACAATCCCGCTTCTTCTTAAATCTGAAATTTCAAGCTTCTAGCCTTCTTTTGTGACTGTACAGGCCAGTTTGTGTCGGGTTTGCTCGGAAACCAAGATTATTGGTTTTCTAATGCGGGTGGCTCAAATAAGACAGACCTAAATATGCAACAAAATCAAGGAGCTAATCAGCTGGGCAGTTGCTGACAGGCTGACTTGCATCATTTTTGTGATACTAGCCTGTGCATGAGAATACCAACAATTTGGGTTCCGACCAGGTCCCACACAAACCGGGCTGTACAGTTACAGAAGATGGTTAGAGGCTGGAAATTTTGGAATTAGAAAGTAGAGGAATTGTACTATCCATGTAGCGAAAACAAAGGCCCTGATCTGGGCCAAGCATTTTGCTTGTTTTCTTATGCTCAATATTATACAAAAAGTTGGTTTTCTCATGACATTATCAATTTCTTAACTTTTGCTAAATGATCCTTAAATAAATGGCACATCTGCAAAAAATTGAATAGCGACTCACTATATTGTAAAATAGCACTTCTGATGTACATGTGGAACATTTAGATGTATAAACAACGATTTATAATAAAGAAAAGTCTATCTGTTGGAAAATAGTATGCAATAATACAAACATAATCAATGGTGGAAAAAGTATCAAAAATAATTCAATTCAAAACTTTAACAAAGATAAACATGAGTGACAGCTTGTAAGCATGACTTCAAAATGGATAATACAGGTTTCTTATGCGACTTGAGGTTTTATAGCACAATTAACGATAGTATTATCAAAACGATCAATTAACCTATAGGGCCAACACCCATTGGGGCCTTAAGAAATAGATGGGCTGCTTGTGCCTCCCGGGAAAAGCTTATAAGCTACTGACTGACCAACTGATGACTAGTTGATAGCTCAGGTCTGAGCTTGCCCAGGAAAAGTGGTTTCAAGTCAAACCATCCATACATACATGTACAAATGTACAAGCCGTGTTGGATGGTTATATTTGAATCATTTTTTTTATGACAAGACCCATACCAGAGGACCAATGGTCCTGTAAACGCTCACCTGAGATCTGTTGTACGTATATACCAATAAACATGTTTGCATATTATGGAAAAAAGCCCCAGTAAAGGGGCAGATGATTCCCTGGTGTCCATTATTTTTCTTCATAATAATCAATATCCTGTCCATTTGCCAATTTCCTGCAAGTCTTTCCCTTCAACCGACAAATAACAGTTATCCCCATTCAAAGGCATGGCAACCTATGTTGACCTTGTTGTAAAAAGGCCATGATTTATATATACATTGTAGTACTTAAGCCATTGATGTTTCATGCCAAGTTTTGTTGAAATCGGTCCACGGGTTCCAGAGAAGAAGATTTTGGAAGGGTTTTTACCATATATGGGCATGGCGGCCATCTTGGTCATGTGACCTGGATAATTTATATACACATTGGTTCCCTCATTCTATAAATGCTTCACATAAAATTTGGCTTTGATTGGCCAAGCGGTTTCAGAGAAGAAGATGTTTGAATATTTTGGTAATATACATGTATATTGCCCCGGGGTGGGGGCATATGAGCCCCTTGGGTCCATTTTTTTTCAGAATCATTAATATTCAGTCAAACTACCCATTCCTGCAAGATTTTCACCTCAAATTACTTTTTAAAAGTTTCCCCCATTCAAATGCATAGGCGACCTATGTTGACCTTGCCATAAAAAAGGTCAAGGTCATCACAGGGTCATGATTTATATACACATTTGTAGTACTTGAGCCATCAATGCTCCATGCCAAGTTTCTTTGAAATCAATGTACCGGTTCCGGAGAAGAAGATTTTGGAAGGGTTTTTACCATATATGGGCATGGCGGCCATTTTGGTTATGTGACCTTGATTATTTATATACACATTGGTTACCCCTTCCTATTGATGCTTCACATAAAATTTGGCTTTAATTGGCCAAGCGGTTTCAGAGGAGATGATGTTTGAATATTATGGTAATATACATGTATATTGCCCCGGGGTGGGGGCATATGAGCCCCTGGGGTGCAAATTTTTTCAGAATCATTAATATTCAGTCCTACTGCCCATTTCCTGCAAGACTTTTACTTAAAATGACATTTTAAAAGTTTTCCCCATTCAAATGCATTGACGACCTATGTTGACCTTGCTGTAAAATAGGTCAAGGTCATCACAGGGCCATGATTTATATATACATTGAAGTGCTTGAGCCATCGATGCTTCATGCCAAGTTTCGTTGAAATCGGTCCACCGGTTCTGGAGAAGATTTTTGAAGGGTTTTTACCATATATGGGCATGGCGGCCATCTTGGTCATGTGACCTGGATTTCTTATATACACATTGGTTCCCCCTTCCTATAGATGCTTCATATAAAATTTGGCTTTGATTGGCCAAGTGGTTTCAGAGGAGAAGATCTTTGAAATTGTGAACGGACGACGGACGGACGACGGACGGACGGACGCCGGATCATGGCCATCCTATAAGCTCACCTTGTGAGCCTAACGGCTCAGGTGAGCTAAAAATGGAGGCAACTTCGTGACTTGGCCATAGCTGTTGACTGAGATGTTAAGCATCAATGCCAACAACACACAAACTAAAATTAACCTATAAGAAAGCTTTTAGGCAACATAGATAAATGCATTTTTTCTCTTAAAAAAAATTGGCTATATGGAGTACCTCCCACATCAAAGAGGTGCAATGTCTGCTATATCATTACCTACTGAAGACTGACAAGTGACCTATTATGGTATTAGAGCTGCGGCGTGAAAAGAAAAACGGTCTTCAGTGTTTCCGACCAAGTCCAACACAAATCAGCCTATACAGTCACAGAAAAAGGCTAGAAGCTTGATTTTTCAGACTTAAGAAGAGGGGTTGTACTATCCGTGTAGCAAAAACTAAGCCTGCACAGCTTACTGCACAGCTGATCAGCCCCTTAGTTTTCACATAGGCAAAAATCCGGTTTTCTCAAGTCGCGGCTCAATATGAACAATTTTGATAAACATTGCTGGACGGAAGTTTGTTTTAGGAGCTGAAAAGCAGAACTTTTTCAACATGCTTCAAGCAGAACAGAAAATGTCTCTCTTTTGGTTCTAATGTATCTTTTAGACGATACAGGAGCAAAAACTGTTCCAGTCAAGTTGTCATACACATGTATGAATTAATAATGTGTTACCTGATGCAAAATCATTTACGGATACATTGGCAATTAATAATGTTGACTGATGCAAAATCATTTATCGATACGTTGGCAATGTTTACACATTAAAAAGCATATTTTCTAATGAATAGTGAGCCTCTGCGTGAAAAAAACAACAATTTGGGTTCTGACTAGGTCCGGTACAGTCACAGAAGCAGGCTAGAAGCTTGAAATTATAGATTTAAGAAGAGGGATTGTACTAACCGTGTAGCAAAAACAAAGGCGCTGATCAGCTTTGCGGTAACCGCGAAGCTGATCTGCCCCTTTGTTTTTGCCCAAGCATTTTGTTGGTTTTCTGATGCAGTGGTTCTAGGCTAACTTCTTCTAATGAAAACTATTATTATT
Source organism: Rugalucina vietnamica (assembly GCA_964017185.1). NCBI lineage: Eukaryota > Metazoa > Mollusca > Bivalvia > Lucinida > Lucinidae > Rugalucina > Rugalucina vietnamica. The sequence continues at coordinate 41,933,115 of OZ024870.1, forward strand.
AATGCCTATGGTAAAATGATATGGCTTTGTCAAGTTACAATAATACTGCACTTAAATAATGAAATGTCTATGCAATGCACCAAACTTCTTTTTCAAACACAAAATATTGGCATTGAATCAAAATTGTGTCGTACATCAATTTTGTGTCCACATGACTGTAGCCAGCAATGTGATTTCTTGTGGTTCGTGTAGAAAAACTAAATATATCCAAAAAGCATAGCTGCACATGACAACAACGCATTAGGTTTGTCTACATGTATTTTAACATCTTTTGACTTAGTAATATTTGTCAAACAATTTGTTTGTTACATGGTTAAGTGTCTTGGTCAACAATTTTTTTCAGACATCTCAGAACTAAATGTAAGAACAACGGCCACAGATTACTGGGTATTAACCCAGTACTACGGGGAGTTAATGTATCATGCTCAGGGAAACAACCAGGCAGCCTCCACCCCGAGTCCAACACTCAAACCACAAGGTAGCACGCTCCTGTTTCACAATTAGACCTTGACACTTCATGAAATGCGATCTGTAAACCCTTCACAACTGAGACACAGACCTTCAACCTGCCACTGCCATTATCAATGCAACTAATGGTCAAATCAGTTGAGCCTGTGCGTGAGAAAACCAACAATTTGGTTTCCGGCCAGGTCCGACACAAACCGGGCTGTACCGTCACAGAAATGGTTAGAGGCTGGAAATCTTGGATTTAGAAAGTAGAGGAATTGTACTATCCAGGTAGCGAAAACAAAGGCGCTGATCAGCTTCGCAGTTACTGCGAAGCTGATCTGCGCCTTTGTTTTCGCCTATGCAGATTGTTGGTTTTCCCATGCGGCGGCTCAATTTTTGTTTCAACCACATACTTCTCAAACTAATTCGTAAACATTCCATAAATGATTGAATCATGGATCTTGAGCTCCATATTCATTGATCTGGCCACAAAGTTGTGAAACATTTTTATGCTCAACTCAACCGATCATGAAATTTATCCCCATCTTGAAATAAAATTGCCAACAGTCGGTACTATTTTTTCTATCTATTGTAGATATAGACATTTTGTCACATTTAAACAAGAAAATAAGGTTGATTCTGCTTAGCAGTTCAAATTTGATGTTCAGCTCAGTTGAGCATGAAAATGTTTTACGTACTGTATTGCGGCCCGATCTGTTTCCATTTTAATCACACACTTAGCACTTAGTTCAAAACGAATGTACCACTTTGTTCAACAATTTGTTAGTACCGTGGTAGTACCAATTTCGTATAAATATGTCCCTAAATTAATTCACTAAACCTACTAATCTTTTGATTGGAATATATAAAGGTTATTTGTCGCCGCTACGGCTAGAATGTTTTCCTGTGGGTGCCAGGCGGTGTGGAGAATTTTTCTATTGAAGTCTAGACAATCGACACTAATTTCCTCCTTCTTGCGTTTACCTCCGCTGCACACTTTGCGTGGTTTTAGAACAGTTTTAGGTTTCATGTTTTCCCTACAGGCCTCTAGTGTGACATCACGTTTGTGCTCCCGGTCAAACATTCGGAAGAAGTTATTGTACGAACCAGTCATAATATGCCTGAAAGAGAGAAAAGTTAACGCACATATATACAAATATTAAACTAATTCTTATTGTTCTTCTTGTTTGTGTTGAGGCTTAACGTCCCGAGGCTTAACGTCCCAATCAACAATTTCTCAGTCACGTCGAGACGGAGCCAATGCTTCCTGGGTTTAACCAATACTGTATACAGGGAGTTAATGAGTCTTGCTCAAGGACACAACACAGAGCTGCCTGTGGGGATCGAACCCAGGATCTCTCAATTCGGAGTCCGATGCTCTACCACTATGCCTTGCGGTCCCAAGGTTAAACTTGCCTGTCTGCATCTTCAACACAAGAGGCATACTCTTTTGTAACGCAACTATTTCAATCTAGCTTGAAGAAGACACTACTTCAAGGACAGCTATGTTCAAATGTCAACCCCAAAGCATACATGTGCATTCACTGCGGGATATGTGGTTAAATTGTTGGGGAAAAAAAGCTGCTTTTTTTTTTAACGAAACTTATATGATAGTCGGCAAAGGAAATAAAGTACACATGTATATCTTGATGGTATTCATTTGAATTATTTTGAATCACTGCCAGTTCCTAAGGTTTAAGGGTTCTTCCTACAACAAACAGAGCCTCCTCATGAGAAAACAACCTGCATATCAAAGGCGCAGATCAGCTTGGCAGTAACTGCGAAGCTGATCAGCGCCTTTGTTTTCGCTACAAAGATAGTACAATTCTTCTACTTTCTAAATCCTAATTTCCAGACTATAGCCACCTCTTGTGCTTGAACAGCTCATTTTGTGTCGGACCTGTTCAGAAACAATGTGGGTTTTCTCATGGCGTGGCTCATTTCTAGCGACTTACCTATCATTACCACTCCAAGCGCACTCAAACTTATCAAATATACAGTCATTCTCATATAGTGAACACAGTTTACTCCTCAAATACTCGTGAACCTGAAATGTCTCTATTGGCTTAGAGTCCATCTGTAAATCCCATATCTTCACAGATAAGTAGTCTCTAGTCACCATATATCTGCCATTATGACTAAATTTAACGTCCGATATACTAGAAATAATCTCTGAGAAAAAACTACGGTTCGTTGGGTCCTCCGGCTCCTCAAACACTGAAATGAAGAGGCACCCATCATGATTTAACAGGTAACATATACTACTTTAACAACAGCACTCTGCAGACTAAACCAATGCAAAAGGATCAAGGAGATCATCTCACAGACTTCAAGATTAGTAAAGCTTGCCTGTTTTGATTTCTGTTTGGTTGGTACCGTTGTTTAAAACCCTTTGCGATGATTTACGAAGTTGGCCGATGATTTCCGGATTCCACACTTATTGTGGAGAAGGGGAATTTATTTTATTTCTTTGTTATTTTTCGTTCTTTTGTCATGAATTCTGCCTTTTATGGGTGCATTTCATGTATTCATTGTTAAATGTTATATAATTTGCAAATAAAATTGAGTTGAGTTGATTGGGGACCTAGGAACATGCATAACCAGCCTTTCTGCGGGGAATTTTTAGTCAATTCTAATGTTTCTGTTATTGTTTCTGATAAGGGTTACCATTAACCTATCATTCATATTAAGGATAAACTCTTTTCTCTGCAATAGATTCTTTAAATTTGTTCGCCACTACATTTTCTTAAGTTTAACTTTCTGTAAAACTAATTGAGCCGCCCCATGGGAAAACCAACAATCTGCATAGGCGAAAACAAAGGCGCAGATCAGCTTCGCAGTAACCGCGAAGCTGATCAGCGCCTTTGTTTTCGCTACACGGATAGTACAATCCCTCTACTTCCTAAATACAAAATTTCATTCTTCTAGCCTGCTTCTGTAGATGTACAGCCCAGTTTGTGTCAGACCTGTTCGGAAACCACATTTTTGGTTTTCCCACGAGGTGGCTCAATTTTTAGTATATGGGATTTCCAGTTCAAAGAGTCCAATCCTGTACAAATTTAACCAAAGACTTACATTTAGCATGTTGGTCACAGAGAGCCTGTTCCCTCATATCACACAGTCGTATAGTGCCTTTACTACTACTGTATACAAACAGATTACACTCCGTGGGGTGGAACTCTGCGGCAGTTATAACCTCCGTCAGCTCCTCCATATTGGCGGGCTTTATATCTACTATATCTGAACAATTTGTCAGGAAAAATATATGCTCACCGGCAAAAGTTTATTCAGCAGGCTGCCCAGTGCATTTTGGTACAAAATATATATTTTGGGCGTCAAAAAATAGGAAGTTTATGTCCAAAAAATAGGAGAAAAATAGGAAATTATCGGCCTAAAATGGTTTTTTTATAGCATTGAAAACCATAAATATTAACATATAGCAGCAAGAAGGCAAATCTTACTGGTGTAATTTTGGTATAGGTGTGTGATCCATTATTTTAAAACCTACTCAAGTTGTAGAAGTAACTTACTTCACGGGATTATCTTGTTTTCTGATGAAGAAAAAATACTTTATTTATCAATTTACGAGCGAGCGAAGCGAGCGAGGAAAAAAAGGAATGCCAAAGACATCAAAACTGGCACTTCAAACCAAAATTCCAGGATTTTTCCTTGATATTTCATTATTATCTGCAGCATTTTGAAAAATATAGGAATTTGATGGAAAAATATAGGATTTGGGATCAAAATATAGGAAACTAGAAATTGGCTGCAAGCAAGGCTTTCAGTATACCCCCCGCAAAATTATCTGAAGCTGGCCAATAACTTCCTAAGTCAAACATGCAAAAAATTTGTCAAAGATATCTTTTCAGCATTATAATCCTTCATGTACATCCCCAGTATGCCAGTCACATCTATAAGATATTAAAAGAATATATTGAAAGCTTGAGGTTGATTTCACTGTATGCACTATGATCATTGTTTATCATGAGAAATGGTAAAAATTGGCTAAGTTAAATAAAAGCTGTAAGTTTGTCAAAAATTAAATTTTCAGCATGAAAATTATTCATGCACATCTAAAATATATCTGGAACAAATCTACAAAGAATCTTAAAGAAACATTGAAAGCCCTAGGAGGAGTTGATTTCACAAAGTATGCACTACCAACCATTATTGTATATAAGCAATGGTCAAGAAATGGCTATGTTGAAAAATGATGTAAATTTGTCAAATATCACTTTTTCAGTATTATAATTATTCATGCACATCTTCAATATGTGTGGAACATGTCTGCAAAGTATTGAAAAGAAATACTGAAAGCCCCAGGAGGAGTTGATTTCACAAACCATCATTGTATAAAAGCAATGGTCAAAAAATGGCTATGTTAAAAAATGCTGTAAATTTGTCAAAAATTATTTTTTCAGTATTATAATTCTTCATGCACATCTTCAATATGTGAGGAACATGTCTGAAAAGTATCAAAAAGAAATACTGAAAGCCCTTGGAGGAGTTGATTTCACAAAATGTGCACTACCAACCATTTTTGTATATAAGTAATGGTCAAAAAATGGCTATGTTGAAAAATGCTGTAAATTTGTCAAAAATTATTTTTTCAGCATTATAATTCTTCATGCACATCTTCATTACGTGTGGAACATATCTGCAAAGTATTGAAAAGAAATACTGAAAGCCCTAGGAGGAGTTGATTTCACAAAATATGCACTACCAACCATTATTGTTTAAGCAATGGTCAAAAAATGGCTATGTTAAAAAATGCTGTAAATTTGTCAAAAATTATTTTTTCAGCATTATGATTCTTCATGCACATCTTCAATATGTGTTGAACATGTCTGCAAAGTATTGAAAAGAAATACTGAAAGCCCTAGGAGGAGTTGATTTCACAAACTATGAACTACCAATCATTATTGTATATAAGCAATGGTCAAAAAATGGCTATGTTGAAAAATGCTGTAAATTTGTCAAAAATTATTTTTTCAGCATTATAATTCTTCATGCACATCTTCATTACGTGTGGAACATATCTGAAAAGTATTGAAAAGAAATACTGAAAGCCCTAGGAGGAGTTGATTTCACAAAATATGCACTACCAACCATTATTGTTTAAGCAATGGTCAAAAAATGGCTATGTTAAAAAATGCTGTAAATTTGTCAAAAATTATTTTTTCAGCATTATAATTCTTCATGCACATCTTCAATATGTGTGGAACATGTCTGCAAAGTATTGAAAAGAAATACTGAAAGCCCTAGGAGGAGTTGATTTCACAAACTATGCACTACCAACCATTATTGAATATGGCAATTATCGAAAATTGGCTAAGTTCAAAATGCCGTAAATTTGTCAAAATTCATTTTTTCAGCATAATACTTCTTCATGCATATCTTCAATATCTCTGGCACATATCTGCAAAGTATCAAAAGAGAATATTGAAAGCTGTAGGAGGAGTTGATTTCACAAAGTATGCACTATTAGCACTATGGCAAACATTCTATGTATAGGTTTAAAAAGTCCCATAACTCTTGCAAAACTGACCCTTTGGCCCCTAAATTCATATCACACGTGTTGTCTAATGGTGCAGGTGTGTTGAAAATTTGAAGAACATCGGGCAAAAACTACTTAAGTTATTCAGCAAAGATGTCAAAATGTTGACGGAATGACGGAATCACGGAATGACGGAATCACGGAATGACGGAATTACGGACAGACTGAAAACAGTATACCCCCCTAAAACTTCGTTTTGCGGGGGGTATAAAAATAGGAAGCCCTGAAAATATAGGAAAAATAGGAGCACTGGGCAGCCTGAGTCAGTGAAAATACATGTAAAATCCCATTGGGACAGTTTAAATCGCTATAGCATCAAAACCCCTCGATTGTTTGGGATTAAAATTACCAGTCATAAAACTGTGAATAAAATCTTACATTTCCAACAAAAACGACGAAAACATTGCGAGTGGTTTTGCCACAGTACATACACCGATTTTCGTTATTGATTTAAACGAAAGGGAGGTAATCTAAAAATAATGAATATTTGACTTGTTATTTCTCGAGACTATGGCTGAATTTTGTAAAGATTTTTTCGTTTTGTCACTGGCAACAACCTCTACCACTTAGCGCTATAAATCAAAGCGCCGATTTGATCATTTATCGGGTAATTACAAAAATGTTGTTTTACGAAAAAGTCCTATAACTCTGTCGAAATTGACAACTGGTGAAGTTTCTTTTCAGAATTGGAAAGAGACTAACTTAGCAAATTTAATAAAAGGGAACATCTATGGCAGCGGCTGGGCATTATAGTAATCGAGCCGGTCAAAGTTACTGACTAAACTTTTTCCTCTGAGTATATATTAGCAAAACAAGTCTACAGTCATGGCATTCCTGCTCAAATTTCTTTGTTTTGGTATTAAGTTGAAGTCCCAGTCAACAATTTTTCAGTCCAGTTTGGATGAACACATCAATTCCTGGGTACTAATCAGTGTCATGCTCAAGGACACTTCACTTCATAGTTCTTGAACCCAGGACCTTAAAAAGATCTTCAGAACATTTAAGGTTTGTAAAGTATATTTAGATTGTTTGTTTGTAGGAAACGGGGCTGTGTGTCCTAAAAATGAAAACACACAGCATGGGGCCTACATGTTTACTGTACCTGCTTGTATCTTACACCTTGCTAATAGAGAAATCAAGATGCACAAATGTCTTAACAGGATTCTGGTTCTCTGACAAATGAGCTGTGTCATGACTCATGAGAAAACCAGATGTTTGCCTAGGCAAAAACAAAAGAGCGCAGACCAACTTTGCAGTAACTGCAAAGCTGGTCAGCGCCTTTGTTTTCGCTACACAGATAGTACAATTCCTCTACTTTCTAAATCCAAAATTTCTAGCCTCTAGCCATCTTCTGTAGCTGCACATGCCCGTTTGTGTCAGACTGACAGAAACCCTGAAGACCAGTTTTCTCGCATTGTGGCTCAAATGGGTATGATGATGCTATACATCCACAGATAGTATGATAACTGATATGCATTTTTTTTCAATTGAAAGGATACTAAAGCTTTGATCGGTTACTTCTAAATGCCAGAGATTAACCCTGAGGTCATCTGCCGACAGATATGTCTCTTGATCGCTGTTCACCGATATTGAGTTAATGTGGTATGTATGAGCATTGGCAAAGATTCTCCGCGGACTCGCCTCCACCATGAGTTCCATTGGCTTGAATGACGGTACCCGTAATGCAGTGATGCTGGAGGGGTCACGCAGGAGACCAGACTCGTCCTTGAGATTGTAACCTTCAGGTCGCTTGTCTCGTTCTGTTACCTTCCATAGCTTGATGGTTTTATCTGAAAAAAAAAGATCATTTTAATGTTTCAATAATATATTTTGCAGTGCAAAGACAAAGACTTTATTCATTTTGAAATATTTGGGCGTTACACTTGTGACAGAAAAAAATCCCATTTTTTTTCATATATTTTGGTCATTTCTCAAAATACTGTACAGAATTGAATGAAATAAAGTTTTTCTGATATATAAATCTCTTGTCTATGTCTTCAAAATAACCTCATCCTTTTATGTAATGATTTACAGATGTTTTAAGTAGAATTGTTAACATGGTCATAATGCCACTTTTGCTGCATTTATTTTAAATTACCCACATCAGTATAGATTACATTAGAATTTTCTGATCCATGCTTCCAATGTTCAGTATTTGTTGAGATCAATAGAATTTGAGCCTGTGCATGAGAAAAACAACAATTTGCATAGGCGAAAACAAAGCCGCAGATCAGCTTCGCGGTAACCGCGAAGCTGATCAGCGCCTTTGTTTTCGCTACACGGATAGTACAGTCCCTCTTCTTCTTAAATCCAAAATTTCAAGCCTCTAGCCATCTTCTATGCTTGTACAGCCTGGTTTGTGTCGGACCTGGTCAGAAACCCAAATTGTTGGTTTTCTCACGCACAGGCTCATTTGTACAAAATTATGTGATTTCTAATTACCATTAGTAGAGAGAAGAAAGTTGGCAGGGTTACTTCTCTTCAGCCATCGTATCTTGTTGATTTTCTCCTCAATCTCTAAACTCTTCAAGTAATCAAACTCTGGCTCATGACTCTGGAATGTGCTGTAAACATTGTACTCCCCGCGAACTGCTGGTCCCTGTAAATAGAAAACATTGATTTTTATTGGTATTAATGACAGGGAACTGTACATGTATGTCTTGCTTAAGGATACAAATCAGCACCTGTGCAGTGTTCAATCTAGGCCAGTGGCCCGTATTTGCCATTTTAGACTGAATAATGTTTAATTGTTGCCTTGTCGGACAAGCATGTTTTGGACGGGGCAAGTGAATTTCCCTAATTAACTGGTCCCTAGACAACTTCACAAGTGGCTTTTTGTAATATTTGAGCAGTCTCGAGTTAGTTCATGAAATAAAATACAGAATGTTTTATTTAACAAAATCAATTTAGCCAGCTATTATGGGCAAATGATCTAATCATCCTGTTATTCAACAGACAAGGTCATTATTTCCTGAAATTTACACATTCCCAAAGGAATTCTGTAAATTTGATCCAATTAACTATGATGCTATGCTTCAAAATGATTATAGATCCATTATTTTCACTTCTGGTCTAGTTAATTCAATGCTTGTTTACACTAGGACATGTATTGATTAATATTGGACCCAGACTATAATCCAGGAGCATGATGATTAGATGCTTTTCCTATTTTCATATAAAACATTCAATAGAGCTAGTCCAAACATAGCTAAGCACCATTCCAAACCTTTGTCTTAATCGTTAATTGTTACAGTCTGTGATCCAATCCTATACCGGATTCAGATTATGTTCAAACATATCATCTGCAATTTGACAATACAGTATGACAGAATTCAAGAAATATGCATACAAATCTAATTCGTCAGACATGTCAGATCCCAGTTGTTGGATACAAACACATTGAATTAGCTCATCAATATTTGAACTGAAAAAGCTCATTTATGAACATGACTATTATACCATTTCTGCATTTTACAGCCTCCACTATGAGAGGACTAGCTCCAATCAGTTTAGGTAGATGTAGGTAGGATATCATACAGGGCTGTGTGTCAAAGCAATTAACACACAGCATGCAGACTAAATTTACTACATGCCTGATTGCCTGTTTGTATCTTAAACCATGGAAGCAAAATCTATGATGCACAAACTGTCTGCAGCAGGACTGTATATTTAATTTATAATCATGAAAACATTTTTCAACTTTTTGTGTGTGTCCTGATGTGATATCCATCCAATAGCTGAGGTAACACTAGTTTATATTCATGAGCGGTTTATATTCATGAACAAGTTTATATTCATGAATAGTGGCCTAAGTATGAAACGCTGTCTTCATGTTTTTATGCCCCTGGCAATTAACAGTCAAGGCCATATTGAGACAGGGTCTTATTTGTATAGTCATCTGAAAGACTAGACAAGCCCAAGATTAAACCCACAGTCTCGAGCTTACAAGGCAAGTAGCTTAACCACTCAGGGCTTTTTCTCTATACAAAACTGGGTCCGGTTTCCGGTACCAAATGTTTTCCCAATTGGCTGAAAAAATTCCCAATTGACCTGGAACATTCCCAATTAGCAGAAAAATCTGAATTTAAAAGGTAAACTTTCCCAATTTTGATAAAAATTGCACTTTTTTTTCCCAAAATTGTTGTATTTTTTCCCTAAATCACACAATTTTTTCCCAATTTCATCGGTACCAAAAATTTCCCCAAAAGGTCAGAAAAAGCCCTGCCACTGTCCAGTATAATAAGTTAATAACTGCTACTTTTCTAGTGATTTTGTTAGTGTTACCTTGTGCCAACTCGCGTTTGAAAGAACTCAATAGATCTGTATGTAGGATACGGGGCTGTATGTCCAAGCAATGTGAACATACAGCATGGGGCCTACAATTACTGTACCTGCTTGTATCTTACACCATGGAAGCAGAATCCATAATGCACAAATGTCTGCAGCAGGAAGACAACATTCTAGCAACATCCTTACATACTATTGACTAATGCAAATGAAAGGCATCCCTACATTTAAAATTGTAAATGGTTGCTAGCCTACCACCATGAAATATTATGCTATACCATTTGTTGTAAGTGTATGCAAAAAGCAATTTTTTCTGTCAAAACTACTGTCAGTGTTCTGTTACGATATATTTCGGCATTTGAAAATTTTAAATACCTTAGCACGTTGGAAAATAACGACCCGTCCACCTTTATCCCCAGTGGCAAGAAGATCACCATTGCTGTTGAACTCTACACATGAGATGATATCAGCTGAAATCAAGGAACATGTAATATTGTAATATTAGTGAATACATACACTTGAAGCTGTTCTGAAAGAAAAATGAGATTTCAATAAGTATAATTCTACAATTCAAACTGATGAAAACAAATATGAAAGCTTCCAAAAAATCAAGCTTTAAAGAGTTGACCAGGCGAAACTCAAAAATAGCTTTGGCTCTGGCATTGCCTCAACTGAAGCACTTTCTTTTTTTACACAAATATTCTAATTTTATTTTGATTTTTGTTCAATATAGTATCTCGAGTCAGTCTCAGTAGAAAACCAGAGCAACAGATAATTTTTCAAGCAATTGGGTATTTTACTCCACAAAATCATGATTAATTGGGTGAAATCAGAATTCTTGTTCAGAAATTGGGTAACGTTACCCCAAGAAAAAAGATGCAATTGAGTAAAATTGTCAATTCATTGCAAAAGCCTTCTAAGAATAGAAGGCTTTTGTCAATGACTTGACAATTTTACTCAATTGCAAAACTGGTATCAGATGACTTGGGTATGAGTTGACTCGGGTATGAGTTGACCATGTCCCAGCACAAGACACGCGTGTCTTGTGCGAGACTAGAAAAGACATATGTAGTAATTTTCCCTGCATACTACATGCATATATTAAAGATCATTGAATTTTCACCGAGGATATACATGAATTTCAATCGTAAGGGTCCCTGTGACACATTAAAATGGGGGCGAATTTTCTACTTTCGTTTTAATTATTTTTGCACACGGCTTTGAACACCGCCGGTGTTCTGGTTAAAAGCCGATTAAACCCAGTACCATCAAACCGTAAAGGTAATACAGGATACTTTACTTAATACACATTCTAATAGACGGGGTGATCCAGTATAGGAAGGCATAATTTAACGATCGTAGGATTGGGTTTTACCTGCGAGGACATTTTTATAAATGCACCGTTTCGATTGTTAACAGCTGATGGATACGCTTGGCAGAGTATCCAGAGTTCTCGATAACTCCAATCTGGGCGTATTTTTATGCGTGTTTTTCGTTTCGTACGCCTAAAATTCACTGCCATGGATTCTCGCTTACGCCATGTTTTTTCTGGTGACGCGTCCAAAATTTTCCATAAATTAAATAAGCTACCGCGGAAAGATCAAGGCAGAATAGCCGCAAGACATTGTTCAAAGATCAAGCAAGTGACTGGCACGTGCCACTGACGTGGGGAAGCAAGTAGGCGTGAAATAATTGTGCCCTTATCCAATCAGAGCGCAGTAAACTGACAATCAAGTTTTTATTCATGGAGATTGACAGGTCAATTTTCACGGATCACAAATTTGTGTTGATTCATAGGATGTTTATTGTCGGGCCCTTATCTACACAAAGGGATGATAGAAAAACAAGATGTTGTTGAAAAATATTATTAGCAAATAGCGATCACTGAAGAAAGTGTACGCAGATATGTTTGTCGTAATTTCGGAATAAAAACTCGCTACGGAATTGGAACAATGTACACAACGGAGAGATCGTTTTCTGGTGCGATTTGTGTTTTTTGCATTCTTTTCCAATCCTATTTGCATAGAAATTCTCTGAATGAGAGAATGTATCACAATTTCAATTGCCTTTAAGAACATGAAGAAATTCCGAATGAGAAATTGGCAGAAAAGAAGAGAAAAAAAAAAACACCTTTCTACCGCCACGAAAACTTATGACATTACATCGGTCCCCTTAAAACACAAGCATATTTTTTATAGAGCAGTCTCTGGCATCGGTATTGGTCTGAATTGCCTTCATGTGTGATAAAAAACATTCATTTATAAATGTTGGCTGCTTCAACTTCAGTAAAGTTGA